>BSBN01001239.1:0-1252011 GCA_027924645.1 Cunninghamia lanceolata | reverse complement strand
GTTGTATATTTAAATGTATAAAAAAATTAAAATTAAATAACAAATATAAATAAATATTATACATAAATTATTTAATTAAATATAATATTATATAGATAAATATTTACATTAAATATTATATTAATTTAAATAAAAAACATATAAATATTATATATAAAATACTTAACTAACTATAATATTAAATATATAATATTGCATACATTTTTATATATAATATTGTATATTACTTTTTATAGTATTTATTTAATATTTTATATAATATTATTTATTTAGTATTATAATATGTCATTTATTTATTTTACAACAATATTAATTTACATATATGATTGTATAATACAATACTAAAAATAAATATAGTAATCTACATATTATATAAAATATCATTTTTTTAATTATAAAATAAGAATTTAATTTACTTATTAAAATGTGAAACAACTTTTTTCTTCAAGTCAAGTACTAACATATTTTATAGTGTCTATAAAATTTAATAAAATAATTAATCAAAATTAAAAAACACATGATTTAAATTTATTTTAATCAAAACACGTGCCCCTAATCCTAAAGAGTTTTTTGTTGTCATTTCCTTCAGACATGTTATGCCTATATATAATTTTTATTTCACTTATAGGCTATGTGTGTCTAAATATTTCGCATTCGTGCAACATAATCCTTTGGACCCTTTCAAACATGAAATGTATTTTTTTAAATGAAATCTAGTTTTCTTTTGTGGAAAGTTTTTAAAGTCTTAAATGGCGAATATTACCCAATGTAGAAAAACGCAGTGAAAAAATCAAATGGCCAAAACAAATTCATCATCTTGCATGCCTCTACAAAACTTTTTGTCATCAATCCTCTCCACTAGCTTGGTTCACCTCATAGAGGAAATGCCTTCGGCGTAAATATATTAAAGATTTGTTTTCTCCTCACACCAACACCAACCACATGATTTGGATAACCCTATAAATTATTATTTTATTGGATTAAGAATTTTTTTATTATTAGGTGTAAGGAAAGAAATCAAGCAACTACCCAATCCACTCTAAAATAATTGCCAAAAAAACATGATCTATCTTCACTCCTTATTCAAAACTTTGCATGTGACCTCCATTTAAAAGATGCCCATTTGTTTAACCCATTATTTGTTCACACTAGAGAAATAGAAGGTAATTCTTCACTAATCTTATTTAAGGTCTAATGTTAGTTATGAAATAAATAAACTAGACTTGAAAATTAAAAGAGTTGAGATTGAAAAGAAATATTGAGTATTGAATAATTGATATAACGAAGGTAAAATAAAGTGTTTATTTGATTTTGGTGTGATGTTGATGATGATATTGATGTGATAGATAAATGAAATTTAAGATTTAGATTTGGAATTAAGATTAATAGATAGAGATGTTCAGGTATACTTCTTTAGGATAACATTGTGTTATATGGGCTTGTTGAAATAATGTAGCTTGGTTTGTTGTCAATGTGACTTGTGCTTGCTTACATCTCTTCTACATGTTGGTGAGAAAGGGGTCTTGGAAAAGCATAGTGGAGATTGCTATAGTATGGAGATAAGATTATTGACCTCTTTGATAGCATTCAAGTCCCCTAAGAGTTATATAAAAGATAGAAAACATGCCAACCAAAGATGTAATGCTAATGTAACTAATGTACTTGAGATTGATACTAAGACTAATGCAACTATGACTAAGTGTTACTGTGTGTGTCTTTGATTCTAATAATTTCCTAAATTCTTGAAGTTATTAATGACCTAGGACATGTCCTTAAAATATATATTCATAGACATTCAATTCAAGAGTTTTGGTCTAGGTTGATAAGTGTCATATTCCATAAAAGTCAACCCCACAATGAGAGATTTGAAAGTTAAGAGAGGTAGATTAGGTCATGCCATAAGGTATACTCAAGGTTTAGGTTGCTTGATGTGGCATAGTCCCAAGTGGGAAAAGCTAGGAATAATGATTGGCAAAGGTTAAGGTGATTTGTGGTGGTGATTGTCTAATGGGTTTAGGGGTTAGTGTTGGTTAGTGTGTCAATTAAGTCAAATTAAGGACTATGACCATGCATTTACAATGTCTATGCAAAGTCGCATAAAATGAAGGTGTAAAAGAGTAGGGTTTACACTTTTATCCCTTACATATTGGCCCCACTCTATACTGCATTACAAATTTTATAAGAACATGAATGCCAAAGTAAATATGAAAGAAAGAAATAGTCATGGTATGGATATAGTTTCTTTTGGAATTTGGATTCTAAGCATTTAGGATCTAACATGTGCCTCATTTGTCCCCAATATAGAGCAGACATACATTGGGTCTAGAATACCATTGATGGAAACCATTAACCTATGAATTACTAAACAAACTAAAAATAGAATTATAGATAATATGTCCCCTCAAATTATGTGTACTACAAAGGAGTGCCTACAAATTGAAAAAGGAAATATAAACAAAGATAAAATAGAATGTGGAAAGTAAGAGAGATACTTGAGCATTGATAAGTATAGGAAGCTGACTAGAGAGTGCATTGTATGTGTGTTCTCTAAAACATGACTCAAGAACAATGTGAATGATTCATCCTTGATATCACACATGAACCCCTCTCCTTGCTACGGGTGACCTTCAAGTCACTCTAACTCTCATGGTAGAAGCCAATCAAGTGGAGGCATTACCTAGGGGTAGTTATGTTCATGTGGAAGTAGCACTTCATGAAGGGCAATTGGCTGGTCTTGTTGGCAAGAGACACTATATGGATTCATGGTTGTTGTCATTGATGGCAACAAAGGTCATCCCACATATCCGCAAGTCATGATGTGTCTCTACCGGAAGTCAGAATAAAGAATGTTGTGGTCCGGTGAAGAAGAACAGAGCATGTGGCAAGGTCCGACAGATTGGTCCGGACCTCTCAGTGGAAGTGTCTTGGTGTAGTGCGGATTTGGGGAAGTCAAGAGGACTACCTTGAGTGGTATATTCCAAGGATTTAGCCTCCGGTGATGGACAAGGAAAAAGATATGAATGGTTGAGTACCGGATTTCTGAGAGACAGTGAAAACAGAGGAAGAACTGACTGGCAGAGTATCAGACTGCTTTCCGGATGTGTTACTGTTGATGACAGAGGTTGTGAAGGCATGAATCATGTTTGGCCGACATGATTAATGATATCTACAAGTATATGCTTGATCCGCATTGCTTGGTGAGGAAGGATTCAGCCGACAGAATGAGAGTTTGTAAGAAACTAGACTGTTCCGGATGCCGACTAGAAAGGTGATGAAATTACTTGTGCGGATATATATAGAGGATGGATTTAGTTGTGAAATGTGTGTTAGTGTGGAGATAAATGCGAATAAGTCCAGAGAAAGAGCAGAGATAGCAAAAAGGATCCGGTATGTGAAAGATAGCAGAATAAAGAACAGAGGAAAGATGAAGTGCAGCAGATCAGTGTACTGAGCCTAACCGGAACTGAACTCCAGCATATGCAGATGCTTCCAATCAGTTCAAGACTGTGATTCTCATCACTTTGTAGACAGTGTGTCTTCTTGTAGGCAGTGGGCCTCTTGTGAGCAGTGTGCTCGGGCAGTGAGCCCTAATTGGCAAGTGCCATTTTTGTAATTTCCTATTCTTCTAACAGAGAATAATTCTTGGGTTAATCACCCCGTGGTTTTCTCCCTTAACAGGGTTTCCACGTCAAAAATACTGTGTCATGTGTTTCTTATTTCATGGTTAATGTTTTGTGTTTGATTTTATGCTGCTTCAATTAAAAGGAAAGTTCAATAAGGGAAATAATTAGGATAACTGATTCACCCCCCCCCCTCTCAGTTATCAACAGGTCTATGGGCCTAGTACATATTGATATTTAATGAGCTTATTCTAGGACTATTGTAGTTGAGATAATTACATGACCTGAAGGGTCACTAGTCCTATGATGCAATACAAACCCTCTCACATACTCACAGCTGCAAACACATGCTCTCAAGCCCATAGAGAAAATAAATAATCTATAAACTAAACCCATATTATGCAAGATAAACTTGATGCTCACATACTCATAAACCCACAAAACCACACAATTACCATATGCTGATGCACAAAATGCAGGCCAAAACTCAAGACCATTTTATTGAAATTTAATTTCAACAACGATTACATCAATCTATGAAACAAGATTTCATAGCAAAGAAAATTATTACATCATTGGCCATCCATGGCCTCTCATGCACACTCTCATCCTCACCTTCCTCTCTCCCAAATCTGCATTGCAATTCTCCTTTCAAACTCAACATCATCCCACCATACAGACCTTCTTTCACTTAATTTTTGCATAGTCTATATGCTTGAAACAAGCTGCTCCAATTTGTTGTTCAAAAACCCTTTCATTGTTGTTCATGCCTCCATTTCTACTCACATTTTCTTCTCTTATTTTCCATTTTTTTAAAACATGCAACTCACTTCTTTGTTGGGTGCTCCATTCCTCTTGTGTTCTGCTACTCCATGCATCAAAATCTGCAATCAGTACCAATCCAAATGAGGCATTCCATAAACCCTAGGTGTTGCATTTTTGTTCCTCTTTTTAGCGCTGCCAGTTCATCAATATGAGCCTCAAAGAGGTGTTTCTATTCCCTCATGCATTTTAATTTTCTCTCCTTTTATTATGGTGTTGCACCTTCCATGGCTCTCTACTCTAAAACATTAAAATCTGCTATCAAATAAGTGTTTCATCCTCCCTATTGGCATTGATTTCTTTCTTTATTAAGGCATTTACCTCTATTAATTTTGCCTTTTCATTAAATGCAAAATCACCTCTTAAAGAGGCGTTTACACTCCCTTTGGTGCCTCCTTTAAATCTGCAATTAATAATAATAAAAACTCCCCAAGAATATGGCACTCCACTCAAGTTTTTAATGCCACTTTTAACATATGCATTTGCTGTTTCACTCTTGACTTTTCTCCAAATTTTAAAATTTTAAATATGCCTCCTCCTTGATGTATTAAATTCACCAAGTAACTCAAATAAAATAATAAATAATACCTTCCAAAGCTAAGTAAACAATTTAGAGAAAAATCTTTTGGCGTGATTGCATCAATTGACAGAGTTGGGTGTCGGGAGACGAGAAAAATCAAAGTTCTCTGAATTGCATGAAATTTGGTGAGCAAGCTTGGAATGACATCCCAAGATCCCCTGTAGAAGAATTTTGCTTTAGGCTTCAAGAACGTCAAGATATTAAACTTCCCGTGAAGTGTTAACACATTTTTTTACAAACTTTCAACATTAAAATATCTCAAACTGTGAAAGATATTACTCTAATTCTTTTTTTATATTCATCATGATACCTCCAAGAATGCCTCTACAAAAGGGTTTTACTCCATCCCTTATGGTTTTTCTAGAAAAAAATTTTGAAAATTGTTTGCGGAGCCTTGAAAATAGCCAACCAACAAAATTTCAAATTTCACAAATTTGATCACACAAGTTGCTTCTTGATGCTGAGAGATGCCAACACACACCAAAAATGGAGAAAACAAACTAAAATATTTTTGGTTGATGCAGGATAGCCCCATTCTCTCGGATGCTTCTGCATCAAACACGTTGGGTAGGAAATATTTTGTGAGTAGGACTCACAAAATGGATTAGTTGGATGACTAAGTCATCCTTGTAGGTTGTAGACAACCTGCAGAAAACTCCATCACTGCATCAAGTCTAGTAAAATTCTTCTTCTTTCTCCTCTTCCAACATCTTCCTGGAACACTTCCCATGCTCCTCCACCAACAACTTTTCTCTACACTCCTCTTTCTTAACATGGAATTTGATCCACTGTGATCCAACCTTCTCCACCAATATGCATCTACACTACCCTCTACAATATCACACCAATATTTCCCTGGATACAAATCAACACTAAAAAAATACACCTATACTAATTCTTCTTCTACATTCACATGCAAATCATCCTTCACAATTTCAAAAGAATATAACTTTACCTCTTTCACCTGTTCCTCTGTTACTACTGTTGCAACATTTGTCTTCTCACTATCTGGTGCAACATCTTTCTTCTCACTATTTGCTACAATCTTTTCACCTACATACACTCTACTCTCATCTTCATCATAAAAATAAAACATAGTATGCATGACCTTTTTCTCTACAACCTTTTCATTGCCATTGTCTACTACCACATCTTCTTCATTCTCATTCTCTACTACTGCAACCTCATTATCTGCAACAACTAAATCCTTCTCATCCTCAGCCACTGATGTAATTTCTTCTCTTTCCTCTTCCTCAACCTCTTTCTCTATACTTTCTTTTTTCTCACTTTCCTCTTCTATTCCTTCATCAAGGCATACTGCTACTATTGAACACAATGAGGTGCTGAGAGGGGGGGTGAATCAGCACACACAAGGATTTAAAAACATTTACAGATAAAACTAAATAACTTAAAGAGCAGAAAGTATTTATCATGCAACACAAGAACACCAGGATTTTTACATGAAAACCATAAAATAGGGAAAAACCATGGTGAGTGTTAGCTCACAATATATTATGCTCACTACAAAAATATTACAACTTTGTTTTTGGTATGCAACCCAAGGAAGCTACTACTGCCTATACTTTGTGCTTACAACAATTAAAACTTTGATTTAGGGTATAACCCAAGGAAGCTACTACTCCCTAAATATTCTTCTCACTGCATTTGGGATTTACAAAGATAGATATATGGACTGTTGTAAAGTAAACATTTGACTTATGCTAATAATGCATTCTTTTTCTGCTCAAAACATGCCTTCAAATTAATTCTACACACTTCATACCTTGCCCTCTGCTATATCATATTCACACTTACATCTTCATCTCACAAATGAATTTGATCTTCTATAAACATCCTCCACAACACTTCAAAACACCGATTAGGTCGGCATCATAAACATCATTGGATGAAATGTGTATCTCTTTGAGTCAACCTCAATACATACATGATAAGAAAATTTGTTGCAGACCTTGGGACTTCATGAAGGTATTCAAAACATATCTCCTCACATCTTCCAAAGTCAAAGCAATAGATCAGGATCTACCACACATACCAGAGACTTAACATGTCAGCTCAAACTGCTCAAAATTGCTAACTATACATCTTCACACTATCGAGGAGAAGCTAAGATCATCATGTGGACTAAGAATTCAATCATGTATAATCTCAACATCATCCATTCACCTTTCTGCTAAAGTATCAGATCAATCTATACAACCACACAATAAGAACTATGATGAACTACAGTATACAAAGCATTCTAGACCACATGTGACACATCATAACTCAAGATATAGCATTGTGTTAGAAGATAATAAGAAGTATCTACATGCAGATCAAACTTAAGATACATTGTAACATGTAAGACCTCCACAGAACTTTTATGATTGATTTGTATATATTTCATCTTTCACAAAAGCTCAAGCATGTGTATTTAGACTTCAGAATAGTCTGTAATGCCTCTGTCATTTGATTGTTGACTTTATGGACCACCATACCACTTGATACTTAATCATAGCATGCCTTATACATCTCTAAGCCTCTCCTCAAAACTGCATGACCAAATAATGTCTTTCGGAGGAATGTGGAGTATTCCAACATACACTTTGTACCACTTAACACTACCATCACAGAGTCTGATACTCTGTCCCTTGTAACTTTTTCTACTGAAGATGTGAAGGCCTAAAAACTTGGATATATTATTTCAATACTTGGATAAACTTTACTTCAGAACTGCAAGATCAAATCTTTCTTTGTAGACAAATGCAGACCAAAACAATGTTACTTTGCCTTGGGCTATGCACTGTAAATGCCTTAGACAAATTTTTGGTATTTATCATTAATTGCGGTACCCCAAACTAATGAGATATATATGTATGGATACTAGAAGCATTCAAGGACATAAGTATTTACCTCTGCATCATGCTCAGAC
Organism: Cunninghamia lanceolata; assembly: GCA_027924645.1. NCBI lineage: Eukaryota > Viridiplantae > Streptophyta > Pinopsida > Cupressales > Cupressaceae > Cunninghamia > Cunninghamia lanceolata. The sequence continues at coordinate 1,244,057 of BSBN01001239.1, read as the reverse complement.
ACAACTCTGGTCACCTCACCATACTTAGACTATTTTCTCTTCTCCCAGACTAATTTGCCTTGACCATGCTAACTCTACCTCTATACAAGTTTGTCCTTATATTTCCATATACTATGTTGACATCAATGACAACACATATTGCCAACAATCTCCCCCTTTGTCGTTGATGGCAACATATACTCCCCCTTTGACATCAAAGACAAAGGTCTCTCAATGTTAAGCTCTTCAACTATTCTAACTACTCCCTCTTTGTTAGATACACACACACACACACATGAGAGTAGCTCCCCCTTACTATTTCACTCTGATACTCAATACTTATTTAATAATGTTATCCAACAAAACTGGTCAAAAATGTACTGCAACACATTCTAATACTTCTGCATATGTACAAGGAAATCAGAAATTGCATAAGTAAAATAGAAATGTACATTGTCAACTAGAAGAGGGAAAAATACTCTTGTAAGACACTTTCAATTTTGCAAGGTGTGTCTCCAAATCCTTCTTCCCAACTTCCCAATCCTTCTTAGCAAAGGCAACCAAACTGCACTAACTCTCAATCTGAACAAGGAAGCTTTCTCCTGCTATCACACCAATCAAGGAGGTAAGCCTTGCACTTACTAGATCTCTAAGCTAACAATACTGTATAATAATCTTTTCTTTTTATTCTTGCAGCTGGAAAATTTGTCCATGCAAATTCTCAATTGCTATTCTTGTTGTACCATCTGCATCATAGAATGGATCATAGATATTGGAGGCCTAAGTGATTTGTGACTCTATTCAGTCCATTTGGTCCTTAATGTTCTTTGTAGAATTAGACCATTTTAAATAAAACTCTAGCTTCTTCTAAGCATTTTTGTATGTCTCTCAAATTTTCTTGTAGCTTACCATGTGCAACATTGCACTTGTCAGATATTTAGATCAATCTCTCATCATTGACCTTCTTTGTCATTTCCTTTTCTAAATTTTCTTCTAGAACGGCAAAATAATCTTTAAAAGAATCTAACAGAAGCTTTAACTTTTCCACACTTGATAAAGAATCATCAATGGTTGCTCTGGGGATGCCTTCTTTCAACACTTTAACTACTTCTTCTATCAATTATGTGCTCTTTTGATGTGTTGATAGTATCTCCTTTCATGTGGAGGCATGATATACATCACCAAGCTGAAGCTTCTCTAGGGGAGAGATCTTTGCAATAACAACTTGTCCCTGTTGCATTGGAAGATGTAGCAGTTGTGCAGATACTATTGGTTCAAATTGCAACTACATGCCTAATAAGCTCTTTAATGAATCTCTGGAGGATTCACTATCAATCTTTGTATTTTCTTCTTCCTTCCTTTCATCATCATTGGATTTATCCTCAATTTTTTTCTCTTCTCCAATAGATTTCAGAGGGGACAAGATTTCATTATTTAGTGTTTCTTTTTTCTCTGATATCTTTTCTTCTTTTTTCTTATCATCAACAATATTCTCTGCTATTGGAGGGGCATTATCTATAACCATGTCTTCTTTCACATTCTAATCTTTAGACATATGTACATGTGAATTATCAGGCTCATTACTCTCTAGAACAATTTTATTATGTTGCATTTGCTCTTCATGTTCGGAGGGACTCTCAATTCTTTAGCAAGTTCTACTTTCTGCGGATTCTCATTTCTTAATCTCTCAAATCCTCTTTGTCTCTGCTCATCAAAATGTTTACTCTATATTTTGTTCTAAATTCTTTGTTATACAGTTGAGCCAATTTTGCTCTATCTTTATCAAAAAATGAGGAGCCAGTCTTCTCCAAGGCAAGTGCCTTTATCTTTCCATCCTCTTCTATAGATTCTTGCCTTCTTGTAGTTAAGACATTTTTTAAATCATTGGGCAATTGATCCTCAATCTTGTCTAGGCCATTGTCAAATGTAACCATATACTTGACTATAGCTTCTTCAATGGTGGCCTTATCTTCCTTATTGGACTTAGGGTACATTTTTGCTTGTCTCTTCTAGGAGACCAAATTCTGAAATACTATTGAATAATGCATCAAATTTTAAGGGATTGCATTCCCTTATTGGAGGGGATTTGTCCTTCTTCCCCTTGCCTTGTCCTTTGCTTTTAACTGATTCTTCTTCTTTCTTTTCCTTCTCAACTTCCTCTTCACTATCTTTCTCAATAGTGTTGACTTTTTCTTTCTTTGCACTTGTCTCTTCTCTTGAGGCATGAGACATATTCTTCTTCTTCTAGACCAACTAAGGTCCTTCCTCTTCTTCTTCTTCTTCATCCTCATAGCTGACATACTTTTCTCTTTTGGCCTTTCCTTTTACTATTCTCCTCTTAGGAGGCTCTTGCTGTAATGAGGCACTAGATGTTGCTCTCTTCTGTGTAGGCATGGTTTCGGAGGATTTTGGAACAATAGGAGAGGGGGTAGAGGTCCTAGCTAACCTTCTTATGCTAGGAGTACTCTTCAGAGAAGTAGGTATGCCTATGAATTTCTCCGCAAGGCTCTTTAGTGTAACAATCTCTTCGAACTTAATTTTCATCTTTTCAACATTTTTCAGTATCTCCTTTCCCTTTTGTTTCAGGTGCACTTCACTAGATTTTTCTTCATATGTTCCAATCCTATCTACTATTGGATCTCTTGGTTTACTCAGCATCAGTTTTACAACTCCTGTAATTACATCTTCTGCTACTTCATATCCCATTTCCAAAACCCAAACTATTATAGGTTCCACTACTTCCATGATGCATTCATCTTTGGTAACCATAAAGGTTATGCCCTTCTTGTATTTCTCAACAACCTTTACTGATATCCTCTCTCTCTTGTATTATTTCTTGAAAGGACTTGAAGAAACCCCATAGTATAGATTTTTGAGTATCTCCAATCCTTCTTAAATGATCATGGATTTGAATTGCAACAGGAATGTTGCTCAACCACATAATATTCTTCACACCAGGCAACTCTCTAAGAAAGTAAAGCAATAAACATATGATGAGGGTACCATACTGGAATGGGTACCAAGAATCCTTAGTCTTATGTAGATTCTCCATCAACTACTATCTTAGGAGCTCACATAAATCAATGTCCAGACCCTCTTTCACCATTTTGTGAGCAATGTGTATAGTTGTTGCCAACATTGAATTCTCTCTGTTTATGTAATATATCTTGTAACTGATCATCATTGATGCATACTTCACCACTGGATCATTTATGTCATTCACTGTTAGGGAACGCTTGTCATATTTTGTACCATTAAGATTCATAACCATCTCATTTTTCACAACCTTCATTGTCAGAACATTTCCTATAGAAAATAAACTAGTAATCACCTTGATAGCTTGCTTATTGATCATATGTGACATGTCCAACCATATAAACTTGTCATGAATATGGCTCAACACATACTTAATCCAATCATTCTCATAATAGAAATCAGAAATTCATTCCACACATCCAGCTTCTTCTCTGTCAAACCCTCAAATTCAGGTTTTGGTTCAAAATCATCTTCGGTTAGCTCATGAACCTAGATTTCCTTTATCTTTGTGTGATAAAATTCATCCAATTTCATGTGGATGTAGGTTCTTACATTCTCTATATGTATAACACCATAAGGAACTTTTGAAAATGTGCCTTCCGGATCCATCTCCATGGATTTGTAGGGGTGCTTCTTAAACTTAGGTCTTAACCATTTCAAGACATAAATCACTTGAGGGGTAAACATCATGAATCACTTTTGAAACTAGGGTTTTAGCAGGAAATGATAAATACCTTTGAATTTCTTTGTTAATAGGGTTTCACGCAATAGCTTGGAATTTCTTCAAATTGCTTTTACTCTATTTTTCACTCTTCAAATGTTTGATCACAAATAACTTAATCATATGTGAAATCACATATAAGCACTTTTTCTGGAGAACTAAGGTACATTAATTGTAGTGAATAGAGTAAGGTCAAAAAGCTAGCAAACCCTCAATGTGTGACACAATCACCTTCAATCACTCCGCAAATATTTGTAATAGGAAATATCATACCAAAAATATCATTAGTAGATCAACAGTGTCGATCTACACATGTACTAGTGTGTTGAAAGCATCAACACCATATCTTTGTTTCTACCAGATCAACCTTCTTTGTCATTTGAAGCCTTTTGATTGGCAAGTATATGTAGAAAACAATAATCATTCAACAATCCTCTACAAATTAACCAATTGCTCCAGAAATTTGACCAAATCTCTTCATATCATTACCTTAATGTGTTCGTACCAAGTTTAGCTAGAATGCTGAGGAATTCAGCATCACATTCATTCAAGGGTTCTAAAGAAACTTGCAGTTGTAACTCTCCCTGAATCAGTGCTTTATCCTTTTAGTTACTAGAGGATCCATCTGCACCAAGCAAAGGTCTGAAAAATTCACATTCTTCCTTCTTTTTCTGAGCAATATCAACCTTCTTTTGAGGAGCATGCCTTACATTCTTTCCAAAATGCCCTGTTTGATTGCACTTATGACAGGTGAATTTTGATTGCTAAGCATTACCATTTTTCCTCACCTTAGATCTGCAATTAGCTAACTTGTGGCCAAACTTGTTACAAGTGTAATAGTATCCATGAAAGGGCTAAGCATTATCCCTATTATTCCTTGACATTTTACTTTTGCAGTCATTAGCCTTATGTCCCATCTTGTTGCAAGCATAACACCTTATAGAGTTCTGATTCAACTTACTCCTACATTTAGCAGCCTTATGACCAACCTTATTGCAAGTATAATACCTTACAACATTTTCGTTTATCTTACTTCTACAATCAGAAGCTTTGTGACCAAATTTATTACAAGCATAGCAATTTCCATTGAAACCTTGATGATACATGATAGGAGCAGTTTGTTTAGGTGTAGGCTTCCTAAAACTCTTCTTCATATTCTTCCTTTGTCTCCAGACAGGAGTGAATTTATCTTCTTTTGTATCTCTAGAGGCATTCTTTTTAGGATCTTTAGTGCAGGCCTCTTCCTTCTTTATTCTATACTTTCCTCCTAATTGGAAGTTATCATATAAATTTGCAGAAACACTAATCATAGGACTCCTCCCCTTTTCAAAACCAAGGCCTAATTTTTCTTTTGCTAGCTTTTGAGAATTAGTTATCTCATCAAGGATTTCAGATCCTCCTTTCAATTTAAGTTCTTTGTCAATATGTTCTTTTGCCTTTTCTAGTTCTTTCCTTAGAGTGACAACTTCTTCCTCAAGTTTTGAGCATTCAGCTAATTTCTCATAGAGTTTTATATTTAAGTAATCTTCAATCCTCTTTTCTTCTTCAACCATGAATTTTAAATTTGAGATCATTTCTTCTACCTCCTTGATCTTTATGTCACCTCCTTTATCTCCTTCTGTTAGAGTTTTCACTTTGTCAATTTCTTCTTTTGATTCTTTGGCCTTTGTCTTCAATTTGTCAATTGTCTCCTTTTCTTTCTCAAGCATGTCTTCATATTCTATATTCAGTTCTCTTACTTCATCTAGTTCATCAAGGGCTAATTTGAGTTCTCCTTCAAGTTCTACTTCACACTCATTTAGATCAAGATCCCAACCTTCAGGTTCCATGGCTTCTAGATTTGGTTCTAGGGTACAAATACATAATTGTCCATAACTTTAGATTCCATGTGTTCAAGTGTAGGATCTACCTCAATTGTTAGGCTTCTCAAAGGCACTTGTCTCTGATACCAATTGTTGAACATAATGAGGTGCTAAGAGGGGGGGTGAATTAGTACACACAAGGATTTAAACAAACATTTGCAGATAAAACTGAATAACTTAAAGAGCAGAAAGTAAATATTTAAGTAATCTTCAATCCTCTTTTCTTCTTCAACCATGACTTTCAAGTTTGAGATCATTTCTTTTGCCTCCTTGAGTTTTATGTCACCTCCTTTATCTCTTTCTATTAGAGTTTTCATGTCAATTTCTTCTTTTGATTCTTTGGCCTTTGTCTTCAATTTGTTAATTGTCTCCTTTGCTTTCTCAAGCATGCCTTCATATTCTATATTTAGTTCTCTTGCTTCATCTAGTTCATCAAGGGCTGATTTGAGTTCTCCTTCAAGTTCTCCTTCACACTCATTTAGATCAAGATCCCAACCTTCAAGTTCCATTGCTTTTAGATTTGGTTCCAGTACAAATACAGTATTGTCGATAACTTTAGATTCCATGTGTTAAAGTGCAGGATCTACCTCAGTGGTTAGGCTTCTCAAAGGCACTTGGATTTGATACCAATTATTGAACACAATGAGGTGCTGAGAGGGGGGGGTGAATCAATACAAACAAGGATTTAAACAAAAATTTGCAGATAAAACTGAATAACTTAAAGAGCAGAAAGTAAATCATGCAATACAAGAATCAACACAAGAACACCGAGATTTTTATGTGGAAAACTCTAAAATAGGGGAAAACCATGGTGAGTGTTAGCTCACAATATATTATGCTCACTGCAAAAATATTACAACTTTGTTTTTGGGCTGCAACCTAAGGAAGCTACTACTCCCTGTATTTTGTGCTTACAACAATTACAACTTTGATTTAGAGTAGAACCCAAGGAAGATACTACTCAAATATTTTGCTCATTGCATTTGGGATTTGCAAAGATAGATATATGGATTGTTGTAAAGTAAACATTTAACTTATGTTGATAATGCAGTCTTCTTTTTCTTCTCAAAACATGCCTTCAAATTGATTCTACACACTTCATACCTTGCCCTCTACTATATCATATACACACTTACATCTTCATCTCACAAATGAATTTGATCTTCTATAAATATCCTCTGCAACACTTCAAAACATTGATTAGGTTGGCATCATAAACATCATTGGATAAAACGTGTATCTCTTCAAGATCTAGCCTCAATTAATACAACATGATAAGAATTTTTTTCCTAGACCTCAGGACTTCATGAAGGTATTCAAAACATATCTCCTCACATCTTCCAAAGTCAAATCAATAGATCAAGATCTACCACACATACCAAAGACTCAACATGTCAGCTCAAACTGCTCAAAACTGCTAACTGTTCATCTTCACACTACCGAGAAGAAGCTAAGATCTTCATGTAGACTAAGAATTCAACCATGTACAATCTCAACATCATCCATTCACCTTTTTGCTGAAGTATCAAATCAATCTATACAACCACACAGTAAGAACTATGATGAACTACATGAAACAAAGCATTCTAGACCACATGTGACACTTCATAACTCAAGATATAGCATTGCGTTACAAGATAATAAGAAGTATTTTCATGCAGATCAAACTTAAGATACATTGGAACATGTGAGACCTCCGTACAACTTTTATGATTGATATATATATACATTTCATCTTCTGCAAAAGTTCAAATATGTGTATTTAGGCTCTGGAATAGTCTGTAATGCCTCTGTCACTTGATTGCTGACTTTGTAGACCACTAGACCACTTGATACTTCATCATAGCATGCCTTATACATCTCTGAGTCTCTCCTTAGAATCTCATGACAAAATAATTTCTTCTGTAGGAATGCAGAGTATTCCAACATACACTCTGTACCACTTAGCACTGCCATTACAAAGGTCGATACTCTGTCCCTTGTAACTTTTTCTGCTAAAGATGTGAAGGCCTAAAAACTTGGATATATCATTTCAATACTTAGATAAACTTGTCTTCAGAACCACAAGATCAAATCTTTCTCTACGGAGAAATGCAGAGTAGAACAATGTTACTCTGCCTTAGGATATGTACTATAAATGCCTTAGACAAATTTTTGGTATTTAACAACACTGATCACCTCACCATACTTAGACTATTTTCTCTTTTCCTGGACTGATTTTCCATATACTATGTTGACATCAATGACAACACATATTGCCAATAACTACAACCTTTTCTTCTTCCTATTCACCTACATACACATAACCACTTGCAAACATATCTTTGTTAGAAAAATAATGGAACTCCTTCATACCCATATTTTCCTCTTCAACCGCTGCACTTTTCTCTTCTTTCTCACTCTCTTTCACCATGTTTTCCTCATGGCATGCTCCTAGAATCTCTTCCTTTCATCCTTCCTATTTGCTACAACTTTTTGTGCCACTTCCTCTTGTTTATCCTGCAACGGAGCCAAAACAAATTCTTCCCCATCTTTGATTATACTATATGTATTCTTCCTACCATTATGCACAGCTTCTCTATCCCATAGCTAGGGTAAACCTAATAGGAACTGACATACATCCATGGGTACCACATCACACACAATTTCATCCCTATATCTACCAATATAAAAATTGACAACACATTGCTCACTTACCCAAATTCGATGATCTCCTTGGATCCACGAAATGCAATATGGGCTAGGATGCTTCCTTGTCTTCAATCTCAGCTTCTCAACCATTTCTAAAGACACCAAGTTGTCTTTACTGCTTCTGTCCACAATAATCTTGCAACATTTTCCCCTTGACTTGTATAATGTCCGAAACAAATTCTTACTCTGGATAGGCTCCTGCTTCTCTTTATGTGGCTTCAAAAATACATTCTTCATCATCAGGCATTCTCCTTGCCTCCAAGACATTATGTCAAACACTTTTCCTACACAGTTACAAAACCAACTCTCTGCAACCTGCACACACTTACAGGTACACCTCAATTCAGAAAACTTTTTCAGTCACAGGTGGAAAGTGTTGCAGATTGGTTGTGGACAACAGGAGCACAAATAATTTGGTATCATTCGAGATGGTCGAGAAGCTAAAATTGAAGAGAAGAAAGCATCCTGATCCTTACAGTATTTCTTGGTTGCAAGGAGATCATCAGATTTGGGTAAGTGAGCAATGTGTTGTTAATTTTTATATTGATAGATACAAGGATGATAGTGAATGTGATGTAGTACCCATGGATGTATTTCATGTCCTATTAGATTTACCTTGGCTTTGGGATAGAGAAGATGTGCATGATGATAGGAAGAATACATATAGCATAATAAAAGATGGGAAAGATTATGTTTTGGCTCCATTGCAAGATAAGCAAGAAGGGTTGGCGAAACAAGTTGAGGATGTGAAGATTGAAGAGGAAAATATGGGTATGAAGGAGTTCCATTATTTTTCTGGGAAAGATGTGTTTGCAAGTGATGTTGTACATGCAGGTAAAGAGGGTAAAGAAGAAAGAAGTGGTGAAGAGATTGCAGCAGTACGCCATGATGAAGGCATGGAAAAAGAAAGTGAGATTGAATTTACAGAGGTTGAGGATGAGAAAGAGGAGAGTGTAGCAGTGGCTGAGAGTCCTTTGGAGGATTTAGAGGTATTGAAAAGTGAAATTGCAGCTGAATGTGAAGGTGAAGAAGATGAGGCAGTAGACAATGGTGATGAAAAGGTTGCAGAGAAAGAGGTAATGCATAATATTTTTTTATTTTTATAATGAAGATGATAGTGGATTGTATGTAGATGAAAAGATTGCAACAGATAGTGAGAAGATAGATGTTGTAACAGCAACAGAGGAACAGGTGAAAGAGGTAAAGCTATACTCTTTTGAATTTGTGAAAGATGATTTGCATGTTGAGATGAATAAGGTAGTGAGTGTAGAAAAAGAGTTAGTGAATGCAGAATAGATGGTACAGATGGATTTTGTTAGTGTTGATTTGTATGCAGAGGATACTGCAAATACATGTTGGTGGAGGTGGCCAAAATATGGTCGGTTGGATCCCACAAGATTAGAGAAGAGTGAGAGTTACAATTGGTGGAGGAGGTCAAATTATGGTGGAGCAGATTCGACGTTGAGAAAGAGGAGTGTAGAGCAGAGTTGTTGGAAGAGGATGAAAGTTTTCTCAACTGGATGTTGGAAGAGGCGAAGGAATAAGTCTTCTAATGAGCCTAATTCAGTAGTGGAGTTTGTTGCAGGTTGTTTACAACCTAGAAGGGTAGTTCTACTATCCAACTCCATTTTATGAGCCCATGCTCACAAACTTCTTACTCTGTGTGTCTAATGCAGGAGCATCTGGGTCCATATGCAATCCTGCATCACCCAAAAATATTTTTGTTTAATTTTTAGTTTTGGTGTGTGTTTTGGCTTGCTTGGGTTTTTTCAAGCATCTCTTAGCATCAAGAAGAAAATTGTGTGACCATATTTGTGAAATTTAAAATTTTGTCGGTTGGCTATTTTCAAGGCTCCGCAGGTAGTTTTCCAAAAACATTTTTGGAAAAATCGTAAGGGATGGAGTAAAACCCTTTTGCAAGGGAATTCTTGGAGGTATTGTGTGAAATATGTAAAAAGAATCAGAGCAATATCTTTCACGGTTTGAGATATTTTAATGCCGGAAGTTTGTAAAAATATGTGTTGACACTTCACAAAAAGTTTAATATCTCATGATTTTTTAAAGCTGGAGAAAAATATTTTTAAGGGGAGCTTAAGGATGTCATCACACTCATCTTGACCAATTTGTGTACAAAGATAAGCTTTTGGGTGAAAGTTATCTAAAAAGGCATTTTTTGGCTTCCCGCACACCTTGCCACAGTGGTATTTTGAAATTTTTTCCAGAATTATTTATGCAGCTGTTGTCATGTGGATTGCACCCTGGCTAAGAGTATAAATTAGCTATCTCATGAAACATGTGATCACCTTCAAATTGTGGGTTGCTTATGATGAAGGTGAACCTCTAGAGAGGGTCGGTTCCCTTGATAGACCTCCTAAATCTTCTATATTGATGAGGAAAAGGGATAAAAGGATTGACATGTACTAAAATCTAGATTCTAGGAGGTGATGCACCAAGGTTAAAAAGACTTGTTCTTGCTATTTTAACTCACAATTTCTCTCAAAAAGTGGGTTTTGTTTCACACAATTCAATCTAAACAGTGTTCTTACATCAGTATTTCATAGGGAGGTTTGAGTTTTCAAGTTTGTTTGAAGGAAAACTAGTTCTTTTTACAACTACAACCTGTCGAAAATGCTTGACACAACCTATGACCAGTATGAATCAGTTGTTTTCTGTATTAAGTCTTCTTAGAATGAGACATAAAATTAAAGGATTTGATAAAAATCATAGAAATTTGCATCAAGATCATTCATTTCACACATAACACATTTGATTGAGAAGGATAACCTACTACTTTTATTGATAAAATAGGAATTTTGTCTTACAAATGTCTGAAAATTGCTTGAAAAATACATAAAGTTGTTGTTTAACAATGAAAAAACTTTGTTTTTCAAGTTACAATACAATCTTTTCTTGTTGTGAGAAAATAAAACTAGAAAGAACTAAGGAAAAGACACATATGTGCTTTGTTTTGATAAAAGAAGTCTTCTTTAAAGAAGGTTCAATCTGCATGCTTGAACTGGTTGCTTGGGGAAGTGAACTCCAACTTTGAACTCCTTGAAAATAGTCATGCATGAGTTGAAGGTTGAGTTCTAACTCCTCTTTGACTTTGACTCCTTGGAAAACTTTCTTGACTGCATGAACTAATCTTTAATGCATGAGATTGATTGGAATTGATTTCTTCAATCAATTTGCATGACCTATAGTTTGTTGGGTGTACAAGGCAAAAAAGACTCTATTTTAGGACTTCAAATTGCCCCAAAATGCATGATTTTGGCCTCAATCTTCTCTTAACTCCAACTTTAACCATGTGGGCTTCTTAAACAGACCTAAACTGACTAAAAGCACCTCTAAACTAAATGTTTTAGGCCTCTCAACTTGCTATTATCTCATAAATATCCTTTGCATGATAGGCATGTGATTTGCATGAGTTTGGTTTTGTTGGGCGTGCAAAGTGAAAAAGCCTTGTTTTAAGGGCTCAAAACTGCCCTTAACTACCTCCTTTTACCTCCAAAACTCCCCTCAATCCATCTATTATCCATATAGTACCTTCAAACCTCTATAATTTGTTCAGAACTAAGATATTAGGTCCTAAAAAGGGTAGTCCTGGTATATTCTTTATCTCTGCTCATTGTTATTAGATCATTATCTCATTGGCCTATTAGATGGAAAGCAATCCAAGGTCATACACATTTCTACTTCTATTGTACATCTCTATCTCTAATAGGTTTGGTTGCTCCTTCCTTAATAGTCTACTTCTCTTAAAATGCTTTGAGTGCATTCTCTTACCCTTACAAACTCTAGACATGCTTCTTACTCTTATCATAGGTCTTCCCTTTGCATCTTTGATAGCTACTTGTTTTGCATTTGTGAAGGTTTCTAGCTCTTCCTAGCTAACACTTCAAGACAATCTCTTTATTTCTATAGGTTAGTCAAGAAGATCTCTATTGACTGCTCCTTGATGCAAACATCTTGAATATCATTTCCAACTTTCACTATCCATCACTACATACTTCTCCTTACTGTCTTAATGGCATCCATTATCTTCATCTAGGTCTCTGGTTCTCAATGACTAAGACTTACTAGATCTTCATTGTTATCTCTAGGGTCTATGTGACTCTCCAGACTTGTGAAGGATGGACAAACTCCCATGAACACAGAAAGATTCTTACCAATCCCCATGATCCTCAAACTCTTGAAGCAACACTGCAAAAGGAACTTGCAAAACCTAAAAATTCATGTTGAAAACCCTAAAGAGAACTCCATACACAAGACAAAGACTTTACCTAACCTCCACAAGAAACCCTAACCCATCTAAATGAGAGTTCCTCTAAATTTTGACTTTCATTTGAAATAGCATTCCCTCCTATGTGTACATGAGTTTTGGAAAGTTTAAGGTGACTTTAGAAGGATTTGATTCTAAAGTACCTTAGACAAAGATAAAAGACACATCTTTTCAACCCTTATACATAAAAACAAAGGTAATTTGCTATATCTTTTGAATCAAAAGACCTTCAATAGACTTTAAAGACCTAGGACCAAGACATGAGGCTTTTAACACTTCGATAACACTTCCTATCAACATATTTTGACCTAAAGAATGCAATATGTTAACATCAGGTTCACAAGGTAATGTTTGATGGACTTTAATTAGTTTATATTCATCTTTTGAAGTGAATTGAAATGACAAATTTAGTGGAGGCGGAGGATCTTCAATTGTTGCCGCAATTTCACCATTTCACCATGTAACTGCTCTGGGTAAAAAGGAATGTCATTTAATTTTCTTTGACTGTTACAAAGTCCAAAATGGACTTGCAATCTCTAAATTTAAATTGAGGCATCACAGAGAATCTCTATAGAAAAGGAAGGCATCTTTATTTAATTATTTTTTTAAAATTATGTGGAGGCACCATCATTTAAAGAAATTACTAAAGTAATGCATGTATCTTTTCCAAAATCCTTTGGTCACTTTAGAGGCTCCAAACTTTGCTAAAACATATCATATTTCCAAAAAGAATTTGGTAATAAAAGCAACATCAAAGTTGGGAGAAGAGGCGTTGGATTCTTAGTGCCAAATGTAATAATAATTAATACAAAGAATATGGATGCCCAGGAAGAAAATAACGTCCATATTGATAGGGTTAGAAAATAGAAAAAGGCAGAAAATAAACAAAAAAGATTCTAACGCCTAGCCGGGATGAAATGCCTCTTTCAAGAGGCCTAAATTTTAATGGTTTTTAAAAAATAGAAAATCAGAGATAAGTAAAAAAGGGTGTACAACATAGAGAAGAGGAGGGCATGGGGTTGAGAGAGGGAAATCAGCCCATTTGAGGGGCATGGAAGTGGACTATGAAGAGAAATAACAAGTTTCCTATGGATTTGAGAGGTCATGGAAGGCCATTTGAATAGTGTACTTGTTGTTGATGTAATCAGATGTAATTTGTGTGAAGTTGATTTCAATAAATTAGCATTGTTGAGCATTTTAAGTTGTGTATTGTGAGCAAAGAGTCTCTCTGTGTGATGTTTTGAGCAATGGTTTGTGAGTTTTGAGTTATGTACAGCAATGGGAGTCTCATTTACATCATCATATGTCTCTTGTTGGGATTTCTTAGGTTCTAATGCCTCATTGGTTGACTATTTTGTGCATTGATGAGTTTGGTGTGTTGCAACCTATCCTCATTTGCTTGGATGATTCGTTGTATGATGTTTTCTTGTTGGATTATCCTAAGAGTGTGTTCTTACTCTTCTATTGTCTGTTATGTGTGTTGTGGTCTTGGATGGATCTCTTCTATCTCTTCAAGAATATCCTTGATCTAATCTCCTCTAATCCCTAGGTACATCGAATGCTTGGGAGAGAGTTTGTGTTTGACTAAGTGTTGAATTAGGTTTGACTTGAGTTGACTTTTGTTGACTTTGACTTGAGGTCAAAGGTTTGTTTTTCTTTTATTTTATTTGTTTGAATGTGAAATGTACCTCATGATGAAATCGAGGGTTTGACCTTGTTTAACTTGAAATGTAGCTCATGATGAAATTGAGGGTTTAGTTATCTATGAAATGCAACTAGTATGAATACAAAACAACTGTTCCTTTTCCAAATTGAATAACAAAGGTGATCTAGTTAGCTAGAAATTGAAATATGAATGCAATTAATATGATTTTTTCCAAATGCAATTAATCCTATGTTTCTAGTGTTTTGTGAGACGATTTTTGAATCTAATATAGAAATTGAGAAATACTTGAATGGAAATGTAATCTATGAATTGCAATAAATCTAATATAAGCAATGCTAATCAAATTAAATCAAAACTAATCCTATCAAGGAAAATCAATACAAAAATTACTTCTCCAAGAGAAAGAGTGTGATCTAATTAACTATGAAAACATAAGAAACCTGGATTCTCTTTGGTGCATGAGCCTAGCGTATCCTTAGAAGTCCTTGTATGGAAATCTCCTTTCCTCTACAGAAGGTGTATAACTCCACTTTGAAATAGGGATGAAGTAGCAATTGATTGAATGATTGAGCTATGAAAGCTATGATGAGTGAATTGAGATATTGAAGCTATTGAAGCACTATGACTTGGCTTTTTCAAAAGCAATTTACAAGCGTAACAACACTATTGAAGATTTGGAAAGATTAGAAACTAAACTATGAAAGGAAAATGATCACAAGTCCTATGAAGAGAATAAACATGCTATGGAGGACAAAAATCAAATCTAGAAATGGATGTGCAACAATAAATTTGCCTCGTATAAGGCATATAGGAGGGGGATATTTATAGATCGGGAGAGCTCACAAATGGTTGATTTGATTGAAGAGATAACTCAATTGATTGATGAGTTAAAGGGATTGATTGAGGAGTGAACATGCCTAATTAAGGAGTGAATTGGGCATGAAAGATTATCACTCAAGGAGGAAATGGAGTTAGCATGAGAAGAAAGGGGATAAGAATAGTGAAGCTAAGAATAGAGTGATTGGGAGTGGAGGAGTTAGAAATAGACTAGGTTCAGTTAGGGTCAAAGAGCCATGCAAACTAGAGGAAAATTAGAGCTAATTTAGGCCTAAATTGAAGAGAAACTCACATGTTTAAACATCACTGGGTCACCTAATTTGACAGGTCAAGTTGCCCATGGGAGATCCTGTTTTTTGGCAGGGTCACCCAGTGCAGTTTTGGAAGCCAATATGAGCAACCCAGGAAGAATGGGCTCTACAAGTGGTTTTGGGGGATAAGAATGATTAGAACGGGATAAAGATGACCTCAGGACCTAGAGATTGATTGAAGGACTTCAAGAGGGTGGGTTGCCTAGTTTGCTAGGGCAATTCACCTAGGGGAGATCTAGGGTTGTCTAGGGGAGTTTTGGAAATGATAGAGGCAACCCAAAAAGGAAGAATAGGGGGAAGAAACTGATAGTGGGGATTGGTCTAGGAGGTCAATTGGATGCCTCTAAAAGGTTGAAATGGTTGAAAAGGGGTTAGGGAAAGTGAATTTCCCATCTTGTGATGCCGATGGGTCAAGTTGACAGGGTTAGAAATTGATAAAATGCCTTGTTGACAAAGGGGAAATGGGGAAGATGTAGGAACTTAGAAGGTTAGCTAGGGGTTGGGGAATCACAAAAAAGATGACAAAAATTTGATCCCTATGTTTCCAAGAAGAATTATATTGAAAGGTTATAATTACACGCTTACATGTACATGTTTAGGACTACAGATCATCATCGGATTGCCATGTAGGCCATGCTTATATATTTTCCCCCTTAGGGATGGTATTCTACATAAAAGGTACATATCATTCCTAAAGTAGGCTTTACTTATTGTTGTTATCCAACAATTGTACCTAAAATAATGAGTATTAGCTTGATTTAATGATATTCATTAATAAGTACTGAAATAGAAATGAGGGAACATACCATCAATATCTAAGCGTAAGCATACCTGAGTCACCTCACTTCACCATAGGGACCTACAAGAATGAAAGCACACAAAATAAGGGTGAGAGTACTAAAAACGCCAAACTACTCCTAAATGCAATCAAATTAAACTAAGCTAAGAGAAGGGGAAAAAGGAGAAATTAGAAGAAACGAGGTCAAACGGTGATGGAATCACACATGGAAGCAGTCGACGAAGTGATATCGATGAGCTGATTGAGAAGATGGTAGTTAACCTTCCTCCTACCGATAATTAGGTACAAAAAGTGAGAAAACCCATTCTTGAAACCCTGGTTTTTATTTTGTCGATTCTCTTAAAGTAATCCATCATTTCCAAGTTTTGGTGTTGCATTGTCTTAATTTTTTAGTTTTAGATCATTTTCTACCTTTTGTTTGTCAAATTTTAGTTGTTTCTATGGTTTATATGGTGTTTTAACCATCCCAAGGCATGGGGCAGGGTCAGTCATATTGCTAGGGCAAGTCACCCAGGGGAGATCTTCCTAGTTTTCAAGGTCACCCAAGGGAGTTTTACCCTAGTAAACTAGGTGACCCACTTAGAATGCTTCCAGGTGGAATTTATAGAAATTTGATGTATTTGACACTCAATTTTGTATGTTTCCTAACACTAACCTCTTCATTTTATTACAATTTTTCTAATGATGTATGTCGTTCTGTGAAACTTTGTCATGTTTTATGTTTTTTTTGTGATTTTTTTAGTTTTGAGAGATCTAATTCAACATTTATTGTGTGTAACAGGATGGACATATCAAATGGAATGTGACATGTTCAATCAAGCTTGGTTTTCTGATGCTTATAAGGCCTTGTCTTCTAGAGATCATTCTATTCTAAAGAGGATGGGTTTGGATCTAATTGATCAAGTTCTTCTTATTCACCCATCTTCCTAGATTTGTTGTGACATTTTGACATACTGGGGCATAGACAAGAACACTTTCAGGTTCCCTCAGGTATGAGGAGAGTGGACCATCACTTTGTATGATGTTTATCACATACTATGTGTTCTCATGAGAGGAGAGCACCTTTAGCTCCCTGAGAGAGAATTTGAGAGGGAGCCACTATCTTGGCCTGCAATCATGGGGGTCACTCATCTTAGAGATCAATTAGGTGTCCAACTCATTTCAGTTTTAGTTAATTTCCTTGGGTGGAAGTATCTTTAGAGGCCACCATTTTCAAATTCAAATGGTGATAAAAATATTTAGGCAAAGGTAGAGACAAGAGAGATGTGGAGGGTGTGTAATAATATGAAATGGAATAGAAATGAAGGGAGAGATCTCATTATAAGATGGGTTAGGCATGTGATGAGATGGAGGATAGTTGTTAGGACTAGGTGGGTTATTCACCTTACAAGTCCTTGTAAACAATGTTGTAATTTGAATGCTAGCTAGGATTATATTGTTGTAAACATTATTTTGTCCGTATCTCCAAATATCATGGAATGGAAGAAATGGGATGCCCATGCGGGAGCTTGGCATCAAGTGGGAGGAAACTTATTACAATCTATGAAATGGAGTTATGATGTAAGATCATCTATAATATTTTAAGATTTGTAAGAAGGGGGTTTTAAATTTGACTTTCTCATTTTGGTGCCTAGGTAGTTATTGTTTAGTCTTTAAGTGGGTTGCATTTTTCATCTTGTGGTGGTGGATACCTAGGTCAGTAGGAAAGGTCACAAACCTTCTAGAATGGTGTTTGTAACTCATGAATGCATTCATGTTATCCCCTTGGTAGTTTTCTTGGCTGGTTCAATATCATAATGGTTTTACCATTGTCCATTTTTCTATAAAATGAGGACTTAGGAAAGTAGTTTCATCATAGGTTGAAGCAAGGTTATGTTGTCAAATTGATTATAGGTTGAAGGAGATAAGGATTGAAGGGATAAGTTAATTTTAAATTGTATATTCTCCTATAATAAATTAATATAAGCTTGCAATTCTCTTTGGTGGTGAAATTTCTACCCAAAAGGGTGTTTCCCATGTCTTCATTATTTTGTGGATGATCTTGTGGATGTTATATCCATTTATTTCTTCTCTTATTATTTCTAATTACTAATTTATTATAGAATATTAAATCAGATTTGATAACTAAACTTAATGTTTTATTGTAACCTTCGGCCTAGATTCTCAATATTTGGTATTAGAACCTAGTTTTGGCTTGACAGAAGATGGGGAAGCCTTTCTTTGTTTTGTGTGTTTTTTTGTTGTAGTTGGAACATTTTCTTATTTAGTGTAAATTAGATTTGTGGATTAAAAATCATCATGTAAGCACATCTAGTGTTGAAATTGAAAAGCTCAATAGAAAACACTATGAATTATTGAAACTAAAGATGGAGGATCTCTTGATATAAAGGGACCAATGGGCTAAAATGACTAAACATATGAAATTTGGTGGTGTGAAGAATGAAGAATGGGATAATACTGATAAGATATCTATAAGTAATATCTGGTTATGTGTTTTTTATTGTTTTCTTATGAATGTGTCAAAAGAAACTATTTCACATAATTTATGAAAAAAGATAGGTGCATTGTATCAAACTAAGAGTTTTGGTAAAAGTTTGTTTCTTAAAAGGAAAATATATTCATTTTAAATGAATGATATAGAATCTATAGGAGATCATCTTAATGCATTTAATATTATTATCACTTAACTAGTTTATATTAGTGTCAAAATAGATAAAGAGGATAATTGTATAATTTTGCTTTGTTCTTTACTTGATTCATAGGATAATTTGATTATGGCTATTGGTGCCATGACCTCTAAGCCTAAGATTGAAGAGCTAGTTGTTGCTTTGTTAAGTGAAGAATTCAAAAGAAAGTTCATAGATGAAGGTTCTGAAGATGTCTTGTTTTTTAGGGGTAGATCTAATGAAAGGGGGTAAGAAAAATAGAGATAGAAATAAGTCTAGATTTAAATCTAAGACTAGATCAAAATCTCTTGGTAAGTTTCAAGTAAAATTTTGGAACTATAGAGAAAAGGGCCACATTTAGGAGTGTACATAAAAGAAAAAGAATAAGGATTGTGACTCCTCTATAGAAAAATTCCTAAATGATGTTGTTAGTGGAGATGTATTTCTTACTTGGGCTAGAACATTGGAAGTAATGAATCATGGTTGATTGATTCAAGTGACTCATTTCACATGATTCCTCATAAGGAGTGGTACTTAAACTATAACAAATACGATGGAGGTGAAGTGTTTCTTAGTCACAAAAATTCTCACAAGATTGTTGGTAGGGGAAAGGTAAAATTGCTTTTCAATGATGGTAGAGTGGAAACTCTTATTGATGTTTTGCACATTCTAGGACTTGATAAAATTTTGATTTATGTCTCAAAAATGAATTGTTCAATGGTTCTAGTGTGCATGTCATGTTTGATAATAATGGTTGCAAGTTGGGTAGAGGGAACTTGGTGTTATAACCCTATTTATGTTGGAAGTGTAATGTTGGAAAATGTCACCTTGGGGGATTTTCCCTCTTAAGTTTTAGCTCCCAGGTCTTCTGCATGCATTTAGGACATCTTAGTTCATAATTTGGCATCCCGATGGAATGAGACCTAGATAGCATGACAAATAGGACCTAGGAGAACTCCTTGAGTTGTACCCTACCCAAAATAGGGGGGAGCACTTGGGTGCTCGTGCCCTAGTCCTGCCCTATTTTGGGGCAGCCCCAATTTCTGGATGTCAGTTTATGACTGTTATTTGGGTCCTTTACTGACACGGTAAGTTTGAATTATGAAAATCTTGGCGGGAGTGCTTGTAGTTGCATATAAAAGCATGTTTAGGCATTCATTTGTAAACTAGATGGCAATTGTGATGTTCAAGTGTTCTCAAGGTGATTCAAGGCTTTCATTGTGTTGCAAGAGCAGACTTGTGTGGTTTGTGTGTTTGTAGTTGTAGATTTGAGCATCCATTTCATCATGGAATTAAGAACATCTTCCTCCCATGATACCTTCACTACAAGGTGACATTATATTGTGTTTTCATTATCAATTCCTTTGGTTTTTGCCTCTGCGTCACAAGGGCACGCACTCTCTATCTGACAATGGTGTTTAGAGACTTAAGTGTCCTTTGGGACTTGACTGAGGTAAGCCTCTAAACACCACAACCCCCTCCCAAAGTCTTGTGATTGCAGGTTATAGGTGTCCCATTTGGGAAAAGTGAAGTTACATGAAGGATTGACAGACATCAAGGATTCAGGATCCGAAGAGAAGCAGGACACCGAAGCATTTCCAGGGCTTGGGCGCTCACTCTAGTGTCCTCCGTAGCTGAATTTCTAGAAATAGGAGTTACGATGTTGATCAGTGTCAGAAGGAGGTCTGGATCCCACAAAGAAACTAGTACCTTGGACTAGGGCACCCGCTCCAGTGTCCCCTACTATTCCACCTTAGAGCCCTGAAAATAGGTACTCTATGATTTGCTATTTTACTTCCGCCTGCAAGAACTTTTTCTGTTATTTGTCAGTTTATTGTCATATTTGCATAATTAAGGTTTTAATGGTCAATTAAACATAAGAGAAGATAAATTGGTGATTAAATTCCCTAATCCAAGCTTCCCTACATCTCACAGTGTTCTAGGGTATGATAGTGAATTGTCACTCGACCCTAGATCCTTGAATGTAAAGTGGAAAGGCGGGTTCAAACATCAAAACACTAAAACATTAACAAATCCAATTTTCCACTAAACATTTTGGTGAACCCATGTTTTTGGACTTAAATTTCAACTTCTTGAGTGTGTGTCTTCATATTTGGATTGATTTCCTATAGTCTTTCACTTTATTGCATTGAGAAAAATTCAAAAAAAAAATTGAAAATTTTGAAAAATTAAAAAAAAAAATTGCATTGTTTGGCTTACTAAATTGCATCAATTCTTTCTAAATTTTCCTAATTCATGATTTTTGCATCAGATCTGATATAAATATAGAAAATCAAAAAAATACAATTATTTGCATTGCATTTTCATCATTAATTTGCTAGGCTTTTGTAGAAATTTTGACAATTTTCATTAAACCTAGTAATTCCAAAATATAGGGTTAGTAGGCAAAATCTTCTTTCAGATTTTTATACTAATTTTAGAGGCTCATTCAAATTTTCATTTGGCTTTAGTCTTGCATTTTAGTGTAAATTTGCATTTAGATTTAAAATTTTTGCATTTTTACATAGAAATTTTCAACAAAAACTAGCAATTTTCATGCATTTTCATTAGATTTGCATTGGCATTTTCCATATTAGAGCTTGAAAATCATTTTAAGATATGAGACTAATTCATTTCCATCATAAATCAGATTTCAAAACATTCACATAGCATTTTGTCCCAAGATCTCAAACCTAGGGCTTCAAAAATAACGATTTTCACTAAATTTGGCCTTATTGACTCTATAAACTTGCACCATAGGCATGTTGTGAAAAGTATTTTTGCATTAATTAGCTGTTACCATGGTAATCATTTTCTTCCCCTCATAAAAATCTTAACAACACCCTTTTAATCGACTCTTGTATTGGAATTTCGGTGAAAAACTGCATATTATGACTATTTTTGCCCTAGGGTTTGACCTAGTTTGCACTCCAAGTGTGTTGTGATCAATTTTATGGATTGAGGTGACTGATATCATTTATTTTATTTTATTCACCTCCTAAAATTAATTACAACACCTCTTTTGCTAGGTCTTGGAATTGAAAAACCGTAAAAAATAGCCTACTTTTGCTATATTTTCACTAGGGTTTAACCTTAAGTGGCACTAAAAGCATGTTGTGTTGGATATTTTGACATTAAGTGGCTTTTATTACTAATACTATTTTTTTTACATCATCATTTTCCTCACAACACCTTTTGTTATGCTCTTTTGCATTGAGTTGTGGTGAAAAAAGTGCTTATTTTGACATATTTTCACTATATTTTGCTCGACATTATCTTAGATTCGCATCAAGAGTGTGTTATGAAGGATCTTATTTCTATTTTCAACTAATATCAGACATATAAATTGCTGCCCTTGATCAAAATCCTTACAACACTCTTTGTTCCATTCATTTGCATTGGAAACAGTACAAAAATCAAGCATTTTTGCATATACTTTTGCATTCGTGGATTTTCCTACGGGTACATCTTTAGAAGACTTATATGAGTACATTGTGAACTATGATAATTTTTGCAAATTCACTGACAAATATCCTCAAGTCTTGCATCAAATCGCATACATCTATGGCATTGATATAACCAATAGTACTACATGTGATATTCTTCGATCAATAGCCCATTTTGACAACTTTCTTGAGACTGTAGAGGTTTTCCCTTCAATCATGGAGAATCTAGAAAGTTTTATAGCTGAAAACAATCATGGGAAAAGTAGTGGTGACAAATTTACTTCCGCCCTCCCTTTGTTTCATGATGATATAATGCAAATCCTCTCTAAGACCTATGATAATGAAATAGCAACGGGTGATCTATCAAACAAAGAGACTTGTCCCAACATAACCCCACTTGGTGAGGATATATTGGCACAAGAAAAAGATATCATTGATACATTCCTCCACACTACTCTACCATCCCTTCCCGCTCTCCCTAAACAGGATGAAGATTTGGATGATGCAAATTCTCTTTGTGACCATTTGCTTATATCTAATGAGAATTTTCCAATTGATGTTCAAGAACTTCTCAATTATATTCTAAACAAGAAAATAGATCATGAACCATCACATACTCTAGAAAGAAATTAAATCCTACATGTTGTGGAAGAACAAGATATCCCTCTTACTCAAGCCATTCCAACTCCTTATATAGGGACTAAAATGGATATCTTTCGGATGCCTCCACATGCTCATTTAAATGGTATTTCAAATGCTCCTATGGCTGACACAGACAATGGCAACATTCCCTCTCAACCATCATTAAGAGAAACATTTCCTACACAATTACCCTTGCACACTCCTGAACATATGGAAGAGAGAAGAAGTGATAACGCCTTAACCATTAAGATAAATATCAAGATTCATGATAACAACTAGCCCGGAAGGGGCCCTACAGGTAAGTATTTCCAACCCTTTATCTCTATCGTGATGTGCTTCCCCTGTGATGTGTTATGTGTTGTTTAGGCCTCCTGGGATGACCTTGGATTCTCCCATAAGGTCCAGGATACTAGGAGACCGCCTCTATTGTGACCTTCTTCTATTTGTATCATCATTCTTCTAAATTGCCTCTCTCTGATTTCATCATTATGTGTTATGTCTTACAGACATAGCGTTGCGGTTGGTGACTTGGGGGCACCCTCCTACATGACTGTCCCTAAGACACTTGTTTCTCCTCTCTTATTTATTGTTTCCCTTCCTCTAGTGTTTCCATCTAGCGGGTGGATGATGACAAACATTTATACTGATGCGGACCTAGTGTCCCTTTCGAGAGCAATCAAAAAATGGACTTAGTTCCTAATATGATGATGGGGTTGTATATCTTATCCAACACTTGGCTAGTGGAAGCACTCGTGCTTTCCATGTAGTGAATTTAATGATGTTTCTATCACATTTACAAACCTTAACAATACTGTTGCTCCGTGCACCTTTGTTTGTCTTTGAATCTAGCCTTGGCGGTACTTGATTTGGAGAGCTTCATGATATAGCCCTACAGTTATCCTCAAACTCTGGATTCATATTATAACCTTGGCTCTTTGTGCAGTTAATCATATGCATTGATGTTGTTGTTTATCATGATCTTGTAGACACTAACATGTTTCTTGCAGGGATGTGTTTGTGGGAACATTTGATGATCGTAAAGTACATGTCACCTCCGGGGGGCATGGGCTTTGCAAAAGTTAATGTTCCCTTGTGTGTTTTCTTCCTACCTTAACGTGCTTGATATCGATACCTAGTATAAACCACCTTAAGGTGGTGGCATATATAAGGTAAGTTGTCTGTTATAGATGTTAGCAATGTGTTTGTCCTCAGGTGCAAAGACCTAGGTGATGAGTGCATCATGCATCCTGAGTTTGTTTGCAATCAATCAATCAATCACGTAAGCCCTCTGCGGAGGTAGGATATCACGTATATCCTTTTTATATTAATCCCTCTACAGAGGCAAGGATGGTATATTTCTCAGAGCAAATTGCATCATCCTATCATTTTCAAAAGTCCTCTGCGGAGGTGGGGAGCGGTTCTGTGACTAACTCATCCCTTAAGCGTGTCTTTGGTAATTGTTGTGGTGAAGCCCAATCATCGGTGTGTGCCTGTAATGTGCCTGAGATGTTGTTGGACCTAGAAATAGGTACACTCCATCACTTGTCTGTCATGTTTTCTCTATGTCTTCAAGTGTGTGTGTTTTGGCATGCTTGCTTTGTTTGGCATGCTTGTTGCCCCATATGCAGTATAGAGATCAGTGCCTTCAGGTTATGCTTCCTATATTTTGGGAGGTTTTGCATGTCTTGCATATGTGTTGCCTCATATATACAAAGACCTGCACGATGAGTGCATAATGTATTATGGGAGGTTTGTTTACTTTCCAGTACTTGCATCTACATTTCATATATATGAGAAAAAGAAAAGAAAAGATATCATTTCTGTCTTCCATGCATTAATGTGTCTTCTATGCATTGACTGTCTTCTCTGTGTTCTGCATGACTGTAATTGTCTTCTCTATGTTTTGCATGCCTATTACTATTTTCTATATGATTGGCGTGTCTTCTCCGTGCTTAGTGTGTTTGTTGTGTTTGTGACCTTACTTTAATGCATGTATTGGCCTCGCGTTTATACATACATTAAAGTGGGGGCTAAATGTAACGTCAGAAAATGTCCCCTTGGGGGTTTTCCCTCTGAAGGTTTAGCTCCTGAGTCTTTTTCATGCATTTAGGACATCTTAGTTCATAATTTGGCATCCTGATGGAATAAGCCCTAGTTAACATGACAAATGGGACCTAGGAGGACCCCTTAAGTTGTACCCTACCCAAAATAGGGGGGAAGACTTGGGCGCCTGTGCCTTAGTCTTGCTCTATTTTGGGGTAGCCCCAATTTCTAGATGTCAGTTTATGACCATTATTTGGGTCCTTTGCCGACATGGTAAGTTTGAATTACGAAAATCTTGGCGGGAGTGCTTGTAGTTGCATATTAAATCATGTTTAGGCATTCATTTGTAAACTAGATGGCAATTGTGATGTTCAAGTGTTCTCAAGGCTTTCATTGTGTTGCAAGAGCAAACTTGTGTGGTTTGTGTGTTTGTATTTGCAAATTTGATACTATTACATTGGCACTCCAGCAGCGAATGGAAGGTCCTAGGTTCGAGTCCTAGCTGGTCCATGTCTCAACAATCTCCCACTTGGAGACTGATCAGGCTCCACACCAAACAGCCCCGAAAATAGGTACTCTGTGATTTGCTATTTTACTTCCATCTACAAGAGCTTTTTCTGTTATTCGTCAGTTTATTGATGTATTTGCATAATTAGGGTTTTTATGGTCAATTGAGCATAAGAGAAGATAAATTGGTGATTAAATTCCCTAATCCAAGATTCCCTACATCTCACAACAATCTAGGGTATGATAGTGAATTGCCACTCGACCTAGATCCTTGAATGTAAAGTGGAAAGGCGGGTTCAAACATCAAAACACTAAAACATTAACAAATCCAATTTTCCACTAAACAGGAAGCTTCTACATTTCCTATTCTGCCAATGTAACTAAGCCATCTTATTCATGTATGTTGTAGCACCATAGATTGGGCCACATTGGTGAAAAAGGTTTTAAAAAACTTGGTTAGTAAATCCATATTTGTTTATTGAATTATTTTGTTGAATTTGATTTATGTGATCATTGTATGATTAGAAAACAAAACAAAGTTAAGTTTTCTTTTGGTAATACTAGAGAAAAAGATATTTTAGAGTTAATTCATAGTGATGTGTAAATGGTCATGTGGACATTCATTCTCTTGATAAATATTAATCTTATAATTTTTATATTTATAAATGCTCGAGACAAACTTGGATTTATTTTTTAAACATAAATTTAAAGTTTTCTACAAGCTTAAGAAATTTAAGGTATTTGTAGAAAATCATAAAGGTTAGAATGTAAAATTTTTGAGGTTAGATAATGGATGGAGTATTACTCTAGGGAATTTCAAGAGTTATGCAAACACAATCATATTTTAAACAAAAAATTACTACTATACACCACAATAAAATGGGGTATCTAAAAGAATGAATAGAACATTGATGGATCTAGAACTAGCAATGTTTTAAGTAGTGCTAAGATAGAACAAAACTTTTGGTCTAAAGTTATTAACACTTTTTGTTATTTGATAAACAAGTCTTCTACTTCTAATTTTGTTGATAAAACACCATATGAAATGTGGATAGGTAAAAACTCATTTGTTTCACACCTCAAAGTATTTGGATTTGATATTTCTATTCATGTGCCAAAAGAAAATGATCTAAAATGGATTTTAAAGTTGAAACATGGGTTTTCATGGGTTATGGTGAAATGTTAAAGGTTATAAGTTTTGGAATCCCAACACTAAAAATAGTGTATTCTAAGAATGTGGTTTTCAAGGAACTTAGATTTTTATCTAAATCAGAACATCCAATGAAAGGGCAAAATCAAAAGATGCATTTTGAAATAAAAAGGAAGATCGAGAAGATGCACTTGAACATAAACAAGCTGGACAAGAGGTGGGATAAGAAGAAAAATATTTGTAGGAGAATTCAGAAGAATAAATGAAGAATCCCTTACTACACCCTTGATGAATTCCATAATACAACAAAATTTAGTTGAAACGTATAGCCCACCATATTTTTACTATGTATTTGCATTATCTTGTACTAAGGATTAACCCAAATTTGTGAAGGAAGCTCTCACTTTTAAGGAGAGAAAGTCTTGGAAGGAGGACATGAAGGAGGAGATGGTGACCTTGAATAAGTGTGAAACTTGATATGATGGAAATACCTAAATGAAGGAAACTCAGAAAGTGTAGATGGGTATTTAAAAGAAAATTCAGATAAAATGATAAGTTGGAGAAGTATAAGGCTAGATTTCTTGAAAAAAATTATTCCCAAGTTGAGGGAATAGATTTTAATGAAATTTTCTCTACTATTGTTAAATTGAATTCAATCAGATTCCTATTTTTTTTGTTTCTACTTGTGATTTAGAAGTAGAGAAAAACTATGTTAAAAGTACTTTTTGGTATGGGGATCTAGATGAGTAAATTTATATGAAACAACATAATAATTTAGGGTTAAGAGAAAGGAAAATATGGTTTATAAGTTGAAGAGATATTTGTATGGTTTGAACCAATCACCTAGGATGTAGTATTAGATATTTGATGCCTATGCTTTTGAACATGGTTTTATTAGAAGTAAATTTGATCGTAGTGTTTATTATAAATAGGTTGATGGTCATCTTTCAATCTTTTATCTTATATTTTGATGATGTTTCTCATTAGGAACATGTTGGTAAATAGATTTGTTGCTCTTAAGTAATCTTCTTGAGTAACTCCGTTTCACCCTTGGATCAGCAACAAACTATTCACAACGGTTGAAGAATCGCAGAACAATGTTGATTCCTCTCTGCATTTGAGAGGGCATCTCTCTTGTATGATGGGGGTATATGGATTTTTCTGGGGTTATAAGAACAAAACAAATCAAATAATGAAAACTAATGAAGAAATGAGAAATAATCTTATCGATTTAAGTTCCACACATTCAAGTTGAGATACCAGAACTTGACATGATAATCTTTTCCACACGCAACGTTTAAAGGAAAGAAAATGGTTATCATTAATGAGACATAAGAATATTAACAACAACACATGAGATTGAATTGAACACACATCCAAAACATTTCTCTATTGCTTTCTTGCTTGAATAGTACTATCCGAGTCCTTCATACAATGCCTTGCGAAAAAGTGGAACCCCTTGATTGAATTACAAAGAAGTATATATACGTGAGGCTAGTAACCACTTAAGGTAACTACCTTAACCACCTTTATAACTACTTAGAATAAATAACTCATTAAGTACACCAACTTGAAATAAAAAACTTTCTTTTCATAAAGATAGTTACTTAGAGTAACTACCCAACTTCAGCACTTAGAATAACTACCTTGTGAGAGAGAGTTAGGATAAACCTAACTTTACAATAAAAAGAGAAGGAGACTCAAACAAGAAAAACTCAATCATGAGGATTATTTACAAAACAAGACAAAATCATGACTTGAGCTACACACAAACACATCAAAAATGAGAACTATACAATATGCAACAATGCATTTATTCCATGCTTATTGAAGGTGCCATTGATGGAGATGCTGATTTTGGAGACTGATTTTGTTGACCGGATTCTTTTTCTTTGAACATTCTGAAAAGTTTGATAGCTAGAGTAACAGATTTCTCCTTAGGAATTAGGATGTTAGCTATCCTCATCTTCCAGGTCTTCAAGTTCCTGTAGATGTTGCTCAACTCTGATACCATACTCGGTATTTGGGAAACAAAAATCTTCAAGGAAGTATATATATTAATAAATTTGTCCATTGCATTTTCATTAAAGACTTCTCTATTGAAAAGTTGTTGATCAACCATGTTCTAAAAATTATTTTGGATCACTTGTGAATCTTCCATCAATGATGCACTTGGGAGGATGGTGGTGAGCTAATTTTGGAGTTTTACACACACTTGATCACAAGAAAGTATAATCTTTTCTTGTTCTATTGAAACTTGGTCGATGATTACCAATTTCCAACTTATACTTTCCAACTAAATTTTCAAGTAGTTCTCCTCTGTATTAGGTAAGATTTTCTTTACTACAAGGATGTTGACATCAATCTCCATCATCTTCCTAAAATCATTCATGATATCTTTCCAAGTTGCTTCTTCTTTCCTAACACTTTTTAGGTCCTTTTCAATGGTCTGCTTCTTAACTAAGGCTTCATCATGAACAACCTTTGCTTTAACAAAGAAATCATATGCAATGGACTTAACCTTCTCCACCCAATTTTCAGTCACTTTCCCATAAACTTGATATTTCTAAAGATTATCAATAACACCTCTTTCAACTTCTCCTTTTGGACCTAAAATGATTGACTGGTAATCAATATTGAGTGACATGGTAGAAGTGTCAACTATGGACTTCAAGTAGGAAGACAAACTCTGCACTTGTTGTTTCAGTTGATCCTTAGATTGGTTCTCTTTCTTAGTCCTTTCTACTAACTTTGTGGCTACTACATTAAATTTATGTATGTCAGCTTCATGAGTAGATGGACCCATATCAATTTTTGTCATAGCAAAATCTGTAGGAGTGGCTTCATTTACATCTTTTTTAGAGATGGGCCGAGCTATCTCTAGACAGATATTTCTTCAGTTTGAATCAATTTTTATTCTTGAAGTCACCTTGATCTTTTTTAGTTTCCCAGATCTCCTGAAAAGATCAGATATTGTTCTAAATTCAGGAACAACCAACTCTTCTACCTTTCTTTTCTTCAATAGACCTTGTTCCAACCATGCGAGGGAAAGATTTTTTGAGAGCTCCTGTACATTACTAATGTAAGAGCATCCAGTGGTGTAAGGGCAATCTTGCATCACCCAAAAGAAGTTAATTCAAAATCATTGTAGTTTTCATTTCTTTCCATAATTAGTGTTTCTAGTTCCATCATATCCAGAATAATGATGTAGGACTTTCAGTTATTCCAAAACTGGTAAAACTAGCAACCTGCCATTTTAGGAAAGTTTGCATTTGGGCATGGATTGAAACAAAAACTTACAAAAAGCTACATAACAGAAATAAAAGACCTTTGGCGAAGGAATCAGGCAAAAATCATTTGTGAGCTGAAAGATATTAAAGTTTTTGTTTTCTAAAAAGCCCCTGAAAATTTCTAAAATGAGATATGAGGCACTAAAACATCCCATAACATCCCAAAAAGTTGACAAAAATCTGTTTACAAATTTATGACATGGTAGTTCACATCACGAGCTTTCTGGCGCTTAAAATGGTTCATCAATTGGACACCCGGATCAAAAGTTATGCTTCCCAGAAGTTGACCTACTTTTGCAAGGAGTTGCAAATTTCAAAATTTAGCTGGAGGCCACCAAAAAGTGTTATTTATGACTATTTTGGGAACCCTGGGCAGTAGTAGAGTTAAGGGGGCAAGTGTGGAGTCAAGAATAGGTAGGAAAATAGAAACCCTATCTGATTTGGGGTTACATAAGGCAGAAGATTCTAGAGCCTGGTGAGGTGTAGCTGTAGTGTGTTGCAGCCTGTGGAGGATCGATTCCTCATATTGTAATTGAGCTTTTGTAATGTAATGAGTTGCCCAAAACAATAAAGAAATATTATGTTTTTGGTATTCTATTTATGTTGTGTGTTTTATGATTTACCCCCTTCATCAAGTGGTATTAGAGCCAGGTTTTCTAAGTGTGTAGATAGATCGTCGAACGTGAGGCAGTTTGCACTAGGACCTGAGGTTGTGGGTTTGCTACGGAGATTAAGATGCCTCCATGAAGAAATCATATTGGGAGGAATGCTTTGATGGAAGAGAGTTTTAGAGCCTTCAAAACCAAATTGATGCATTGCAAGAGGAGCTACGAGGAGGGTTTGACCCGAGAACAAGAGAAGAAAGCGAAGATGAAGTTGAGGAAGAACAAGAAGCTGCAGGAGATCCTGCAGAAGTTAGGTTGTTGAGGGCCATTTCAAAGATTGGAAAGAGGCCTAGGATTGAAGTTTCTACATATTCTAGAGATTTGAATTCAGAACAACTTATTGATTGGATCAATGACATGGAGGAGTATTTCAAGTATGAAGATGTGGAGAACCCAGATCGAGTCAAGTTTGCAAAAACAAAGTTGAAGAGCCATGCCAGTATTTGGTGGAAGGAGGTCCGCTTAGAGAGGAACATAAGAGGAAAAGGAAAGATCACCAGATGGGATCAGATGGTGGAGAAACTAAAGAAGCAATTCATTCTTGTGGACTATGAGATGGAGTTGTTGAAGAAGTTGCAAGGACTAAAGCAAGGTAACAAGTCTATCAAGGAGTATACAGAAGAGTTTTATAAGATTACTATTAGGATAGGCCATGCAGAGCCCAACAAGGAGAAGGTATCCTATTACATTAATGGGTTGAGGTCGAGTATTCAAGAGGAGCTGAGCCTGGTCAGAATGACCACCATAGAAGATGCATACCAGTTTTCCCTAAAGGTGGAAGAGAAGTTGAATAAAAGATTTGACAACAAGCAAAGGGGAAGAGGTCAAGGCGGAGGGACTAGTGGAAGACCCTATGGGGGCCGAAATGAAGATGCAAAGAAAAGTGAAGAAGCTGGCACCAGTCGAAATCATAGAGGAGATAATACATACCGCCCTCGTGACCAGAACAATGGTGAGCAAAGAGGAAGAGGAGGTTTCAGAGGAACATGTTTCCAATGTGGAGAAGAAGGGCATCGAGCATATGAGTGTCTGCAACATCAAGGAAGGACAAATAGAAGACTTGAAGGTAATGCACAAGTTGCAAATGTAGATGAAGATGCGCAATCTGAGCTTTCTTAAGATGCTAAAAGGGGAGAAACCCTAGTTGTCAGAAGAACTTTGCTGAATGAGGAGAAAGAACCCAATCAGAGGAAGAGTTTATTCTGCACAAGGTACAAATGTGAAGGTAAGTGTTGTGACATTATTATTGATAGTGGAAGTACTGACAATCTTGTTTTAGAGGAGATGGTTGACAAGTTGAAGTTGACAAGAAGAAAGCATCCACATCCATATCTGATTGCATGGTTGTAGAAGGACCATCGAGATTTGGTCAATGAGCAGTGTTTAGTGAAGTTCAAGATTGGGGACTACCATGATGAGGTGTTGTGTGACATCATATAGATGGATGTATGCCATATGTTGTTCAGGAGGCCAGGATAGTATGATAGGAGTGCTATCCATGATGGTCGTGCAAACACATATTCCCTAACAAAGGATGGAGTTTGTCATAAGTTGAATCCCTTGAAGGAGGTGGAAGAAAAGGTATGTAGTACTACCAGAATTTGCTTGGTAGATGGTAGGAAATTTTTGGAAGGTATGAAGCGTGAGTGTCATTGTTTTGCATTGATTCCTAAGATTAGTCAAAAGAAGTGTGAAGATGTACCAGCAGAAGTTTCAGATATGTTAGAAGAATTTTAGGACATTATCTCTGATAATGTACCAAAAGGTTTACCACCAATGAGGAAGATAAGTCATCAAATGGATTTGATGCCAGGAGCCAGTTTGCCGAATAAGGCAACCCATAGAATGACTCCAGCAAAGAGTGAAGAGTTGAACAGACATGTTTAGGAGTTGTTGAGGAAGGGATTGATAAGAGAAAGCCAAAGTCCATGTGTGGTACCTGAAGTACTAGCACCAAAGAAAGATGTAGAGTGGAGAATGTGTACAGACTCTCGAGCCAGCAATAAGATCACAATCAAGTACATATTTACATTGCCCAGAATGGATGACATAATGGACTATTTGAGTGGAGCCAAGTACTTCACGAAGATTGATCTGAAGAGTGGGTATCACCAAATCCAAATCAAAGAAGGAGATGAATGGAAGACAGCCTTCAAGACCAAAGAGGGTTTGTATGAGTGGTTAGTCATGCCATTTGGGCTAACCAATGCACCGAGCACATTCATGCAGCTCATGAACGAGGTACTGAAAGAATTTTTGGGAAGTTTTGTTATTGTCTATTTAGATGATATTTTAATTTTTAGTAAGACTTCGGATGAGCATCTAATGCATATCAGAAGAGTTTTAGAGAAGCTGAGAGAGGAGAAGTTGTTGATTAATCTAAAGAAATGTAGTTTTTCAAAGAAGCAGTTGGTATTCCTGGGATTTGCTGTCTCAGAGGAAGGTCTTAAGATAGATCCAGAGAAGGTGAGGGCTATCATTGAATGGCCTACACCGAGGAGTACCATAGAGGTAAGATCTTTTCATGGTCTGGCAAGTTTTTATAGAAAGTTTATCAAGAATTTTAGTAGCATTTGTGCACCCCTAACTGAGGCAATGAGAGGGGATAGAAAAAAGTTTAAATGGACTAAAGGAGCAGACAAGATCTTTGATACATTAAAGAAAAAAGTTGTAGAACAACCTATTTTTGCACTTTCAGATTTCAATAAGGTATTTCAAGTACATTGTGATGCTAGTGGTAGTGGTATAGGAGCTGTTTTGAGTCAAGAAGGTAAGCCCATTGCCTATTTTAGTGAGAAGCTTAATGATGCCAAGAAAAAGTATTTTGTTTATGATCAGGAGTTTTATGCAATAGTTCAGGCTTTGAAGAAATGGACATTATTTGTTGCCAAAGGAGTTTGTTTTATATACTGATCATTAGGCTTTGCAGTATCTTAATAGTCAAGGAAAGTTGAACCAAAGGCACTTAAAATGGGTTGAGTTTTTGCAAAGCTATACTTTTGTTTTGAAGCACAGGAGTGGGCAGCCCAACAGAATTGCAGATGTCTTGAGCAAAAGGCAAAATTTGTTGACAGAAATGAAGATAGAGGTTGTTGGGTTCGATGAGGTCAAAAGTTTGTATCCTGAAGATCTAGATTTTGTAGAGGCCTGAAAAGCTTGTTTGGAACCTATCACTTTGGATAGGACAAAACGGTTGGATTTCATAATCCAAGATGGCATGTTGTTTAGAGGAACCCAATTGTGCATCCCATGGAGTTCCATGAGAGAGAACTTGATTAAGGAGAAGCATAGTGGAGGATTGGCTGGACACTTTGGTTGAGATAAGACCATTGCTATTGTTGGTGAAAATTATTATTGGCCACAATTGCAGCAGGATGTGAGGAAATTTGTGCAGAGTTGCAGAGTATGTCAGATGGTGAAAGGATCAAGTCAGAATACAGATCTATATCAGCCACTACCTATACCAGAGAAGCCATGGGATGATATTAGTATGGATTTTGTTCTTGGTTTACCAAGGACACAGAGAGGACATGATTCTATTTTTGTGGTGGTGGACAGATTCTCAAAGATGGCACATTTTATTCCTTGCAAGAAGACTAATGATGTTGTTCATATTGCTGAATTATTTTTCAGGGAGGTGGTGAGATTACATGGTCTACCAAAGAGCATAGTTTCAGATCGAGATACCAAGTTTGTTGGTTATTTCTGGAGGACATTGTGGAAGAAGTTGAAAACATATTTCAAGTTCAGTTCTGCACACCATCCACAAACTGATGGACAGACAGAAGTGGTGAATAGGAGTTTGGGTAACCTGCTACGACGCTTAGTAGGAGATAAGCCCAAGGGATGGGATTTGATTTTACAACAGGCAGAATTTTCTTACAACAATTTTGTCAATAAGAGTACTGGTAAATCACTATTCTAGATTGTATATGGCAATAGCCCAAGAAATGCTTCTAAGTTAAGGAAGCTGGACAAAGGAGAAAAGACAAGTGCTGAAGCTAAAGACTTTGCAGAACATCTAAAGAATTTGCATGAAGAGGTGAGAAAGCACATTAATAAGATGAATATTCAATTCAAGGCTAAGGTAGATCAGAAGATGAGGTATAAGGAGTTCCAGGTAGGAGATGAAGTCATGGTTCACTTGAGAAAAGAAAGGTTCCCAATTGGAACATACAATAAGTTGAAAATGAAGAAATTTGGACCATGCAGAATCCTAAAGAAGCATGATTCAGGAAATGCACATGAGGTAGAGCTGCCGAGTGGGATCAATATTTCCCATGTTTTCAACATTGCTGATTTATCATAATATCATGAAGGTGGAATAGAGGATGGACCAACAGAAGTGTAGTGGAGTATTCTGGCATCTACTTCAATGAAGGAGATAGCAGAGATCTTGGATAGCCGTGTGGGAAGAAGTACTTAGAACAAGCAATATGAAGAATATATGGTAAAATGGAAAGGAAGGCCTATTGAAGATTCTTCTTGGTTGTCTAAGGCAGAGGTTGACCATTTGGATTTTCCTCACATAAACATCTGAGATGTCACAAGGTCACTTCTCAAATTACCTTGGTTGTCTGATGCAGGAGCATCCAGTGGTGTAAGGGCAATCTTGCATCACCCAAAAAGAAGTTAATTCAAAATCATTGTATTTTTTTCATTTCTTTTAATAATTAATGTTTCTGGTTCAATAATCTCTAGAATAATGATGTAGAACTTTTAGTTTTTCCAAAACTGCTAAAAATAGAAACCTGCCTATTTTGGAAAGTGTACTTGCCATTTTAGGAAAGTTTGCATTTGGGCACAGATTGAATAAAAAACTTACAAAAAGTTACATAACAAAAATATAAGACCTTTGGTGAAGGAATCAGGCAAAGATCATTTCTAAGCTGAAAGATATTAAAGTTTTTATTTTCTGAAAAGCCCCTAAAATTTTCTGAAACGAGATATGAGGCACTAAAACATCCCATAAGGTCCCAAAAAGTTGATAGAAATCTGTTTATGAACTTTTAGCATGGTAGTTCACATTGCAATCTTTCTGGCACTTAAAACGATTCGTCAATTAGACACCCGGATCAAAAGTTATGCTTCCCAGAAGTTGACCTACTTTTGGAAGGAGTTGCAAATTTTGAAATTTAGCTGGAGGCCACCAAAAAGTGCTATTTATGACTATTTTGGGAACCCTGGGTGGTAGTAGAGTTAAGGGGGCAAGTGTGGAGTCAAGAATAGGCAGGAAAACATAAACCCTAACTGATTTGGGGTTACAAAAGGCAGAAGATTCCAGAGCCTGGTGAGGTGTAGCTAAAGTGTGTTGCAGCCTGTGGAGGATTAATTCCTCAGATTGTAATTGAGTTTCTGTAATGTAATGAGTTGCCCAAATCAATAAAGAAATATTCTATTTTCTATATTCTATTTTTGTTGTTGTGTGTTTTATGATTTACCCCCTTCATCAATTACTTTGTTGGAGACTTTATTGTTCAGGTACCGGTGAGGTTGCCTGCTCTTCAACTTGTTCTGTTTGACATACTGGATCCTTTGAGGAAGAAGGTTCCATAATTGAAGTAGGATGTTGTACTTCATGATGAGGGGATTCAATGAGAATTGAAGGTAACATAGTTGGTATGCCCTCATCAAACCTTGAATCATCCAGGACTTCTTCAGACTCTTATTCTTTCTCTTCTCCTGAAGTAGAGCCTACTTCTTTATCCCTTGATCTTGATTTCTTCTTCTTTTGTCTAGGTTCATCTCTGCATGTGTTTTGGAGATTATTTCTACTTAGGGGATCTTCATCTCCACTGCTCCCTTGAGTATTTTGATGAGGTAGAATATCCATAACTGATGTATGAGAAGGAACTAATGAATTAGAATTGTCTTGGTGGTCACTTCTTCTTGATGCCTCCTTTCTACTTGTTGGTTTTGTAGTAGTCATTTGAGCTATCTTCTTTCTGATCCAAGCTTCTAACTTCTTGATCACAAAATTGGTTCTTTCTCTGGCATCTCTAACCTCTGGATCTGCCCAATTGATAGTAGGAAGAGGTTGAGCCTAGATTTCTTTAAAATAGAAGGGATCAATCAAATCTGATTCATCATCTTCAATACCTTCAGTGATCCATTCCAACTTGAAATCAAAGATTTGCTTCAGGGTGAATCTCATCCATTCTCTTTTTCTGACTTCAAATTCATCTTCACAGTCTTCCCAAAAGTCTTCAATATTAGGGAAATGAAGATACCCAGGACCAAGCTTTAGATTATTCTTGACATAGTCTTTGCTATTGAAGGGAAATCTCATCTGGTATGTGTACAAAATGATCTTATCTAAAGCCTTCTCCAGATTTTCTGCTCTTGAGCTAGACTCACATCTGTAATGACCGAAGCAAATAGGGAAGGCAACTCCTTTGTTCTTCTTATCTCTGTATTTCCTTTGGACTGACACCAACTATCTACGAAGCTTGATCAAAACAAGTTTATCATCCACGTATCTTGGCAACTTATAAGGATAGCCATCGAATCCTCCTACTCGAAGGTAGGTGAATCTTGGAAACTAAATGAAGTAACTTCCATACTTCTTTATCAATAGTGTCGCTTCTTTCAATATTCTGATAGCCGTATTTCTTTGAAGTAGCCTCACTGCTAGCATTATAAAGGCATCATTCACTCATCTGAAATACACAAAACTTTCCTCTAACTGTAGCTGCTTGTAGTAGTCATAAATTTGTGTCTCCTGATTCAGAACACCAATAGTACTCAAACCTGGCCATGACCTCAAATTAGCTATTGCATATATCAAATAGGATGACATGTGGAAGAGTTGACTTGTCTTGAAGTGGATCAACTAATCATGTATGTAGTCACTAATAAGACAGCCCCAACCAATGAATTGTTTTCTGACTGATATGACCATGATGAAAAGGTACATCCACATCTCAAATTTAGTTGAGTCAGGGCTTCCTGTTAATCTGTGGAGTAGGATAATTAGATAAAATATTTCTTTGATAAAAAGAGAGTGATGAAGCATCTCGAGAAGCTAAGACTGTCCACCTCTGGATTTTTCCATCCACTCTTTAGCTAAGTTGTTCAAACACTTGCTTCTATTGTCACTGAAATACTTGTAATCTTTTTGCTTACCAATACAAGTGAATTTTCCCTTGTATGGCAGTCGAAGAATGATGGTGATGGAAATTCCATCAATCTTGGCCATCAAGCACCTGTCACCAGTCCTAATTTCTCTAGCTTTAGGGTTGTACCTTTTTACACATTCTATCACTAATTCTAGACACTGCACTGCTATGGGAAAGCAAGCTGCATCCACTAGACCACTTTTTGCTATCCTGCAGGACAATTTTGACCGCTCCCCTTCCATTAATGATGTTCGAATGTCTTACAGGTTAATGTGCCCCATTTTAGTGTTGAATACCTCCGGAAGCATAGTGTCAATCATTGGAGCATATTCATAGTCCTGAGATTTGTACTTCATGATGAGGCTTTTTGCAAGTCTTACACTGAAGTTACCTCTTGTACCTATTTGAAAGTCCCTAAGATATTTTCAACAAATCAACTTCGTGAGCAATCTATTTGTGAGGAGGATGTGAGATTGAGATGAGTAGTGAATGACAAGAACATTTCTAAATGTCTTTTTATCATATCCCCTTCATGTACATTTTGCAACCATTGCATTCTATTTGACAACGTTTCTTTGAGGCAAACTGTCAAACAGTTCATGAGCTTTTGTGTATACTTCCATGTTTTGCATGCGTTCCTTACCAGACTAGTTGCAACTAAGACTCCATACAAAAATCTACTTTAGATTATGCTTTGTTGGATGTCCATACCCTATTTAAAGCTCCCATTTTGACACTGGTGATGATGGTAAAGGCTGTCGATCTGGCTTTTGTATCTGCCTAAGCATTTTCAATCGAACCGTATTGCATATATCTTGTACTCATTGCATTTTCTAACATAGCAATCTCTTGGAGGCATTTTCTAAAATAGTTCGTGTGCCTTCTCTATGCTTCCACATTCAAAATTTCTACCAATCATTTTCAACAATAGGATCTAACACAAAATCTCCATCCCGTTATGCATTGATGAACGTCATACTCTACTCTATGTCTCTCGAGGCCGAGAGGGTGTTTGCAAAGGTTGTGGAAGGTGGATTTTACATCATTTTTGGTGTATTTTCTTAACACTTCAGAAACTATTTTCAACGAACCCATTAAGTGTATAGCATGCGATTATTGTATTCCATGTGAATAGACTACCTCAAAGCATCCTGTCAGACAGCTCACAGGCATTGTCTTTGCTTCCCAATTTTCCATCTATTATCGCCATGGTAGTTGCAACTACAACATAAATACAATCACATTTGCTTGAAGGTTTCTAAAGCCTTTTTCCACAAAAACATTTGTGCATATCTTGCAATGCTGCATTTTCCAGTTGTTTACCCTTACATGACTTGGGAGGGTGCAGACAAAGATTGTGGAGTATGGCTTTTCACCCACTAACTGCATTTACTTGAAAGTTTCTAGAGTCTTCTCAACGCATCCATTTTGTTCATATCCTACGATCTTTGCATACCATGAAATTGCATTTCTTTGAGGTGCACCGTTAAACCATTCTTGTGTATTATCTATGGATATCTACCAGTGCATTTCAAACTATAATATTTTGAATCATGCTTTGATGGAGGTTTGAATCATTGTGCTAAAGCTTGCATCTTGGTACGGGCTCAGAGGATGATGACAAAGGTTTGATTTTCAACTATAAATCACATTTCTTTGAAGATTCTCAAATCTTTTCAACAAATACATTTTGTATGTGTCTGGCTACAATGATGGTGGCAAAACCTACAACTTTGGCATTTTGTGAGATGATAACTTTGAGACATTCTGCCTATCAATTGTTACACCTTGTTTAAGCTCTTACCTTCGGCATCCATGCCCTCCAGAGTGTTTTGAACTCTAATATCTAACAAAAGTTTTCATTTCATCATGCTTTGAATAGGCCGCAGGGATGCTGGAAAAAGGTGGCGGATTAAGTTCTTCACCTGCAAATTGCATTCGCTTGAAACTCTCTACAATCTTTTTAAGAAAACCATATCGTTCATATCCGGAAATCTTTGCATCTCATGAGGTTACTTATTTTTGAGGTGTTGCATCAAATAGCTTGTGTGCTTTGTCTCCACTTCCACATTTGCATGCATGTCTACTAGGGTACTTCGAACTATGATCTGATAGAAATTTCTATTTTTTCATGTTTCGATGGCATTGTACCAAATTTCATGTGCACTACCTATGCTTTCACATTGAACATGCATGAGTAACAAGTGAAAGTATTCAGCTTGGAAACCACCATATGCATCATTTTGAAAGGCCCATTGCAATTTACTAACCATAAATAACAAGATTTCATTATTCTTTATGCTTTGAGAGAATATAGGCGGATTTCACAAACGTGGAGAAGTGAGTGGTTAGTGGATTGTCATGCAACATTAGAACTTCATCGGCATTTTGTAGATGATTCCTAACTTCGTCAGTAGCTAGAGCTACTTTCAAAACCACCCTAATTCTCTGATTAAGAAAATAGAGTGTCTTTCATCGGTGATGTAGAGGAGTTTCAAAAGCTTTGATAAATGCTGATGTAGATTTTATAATGACCTTTTCTATTATGTTTGTTGTTTTTAAAACACTTTTGAAACTACATAAAACTCCCGATGATTAAAATCTCCATGCCCTCATCAGCACTTTATCCTCTTTTTCTAAGTTCCATTGGTGTTTTGAAGTGGTTTTGAAACCTTTACACTTTGCCAAACTTACAAGCCTCACATCGATCGTTTTAAAATATTGAATGGCGCACTTCAAAAGATGTGGAGTTTGGATGAATAAAGCCCACAACATTTTAGTTTTGGAACTAATTAACTCAATATCTTAAGCATTCATTGGCAACATTCAAAGAGATATTTAAAACTTTCATAAAGGGGGTTTTAAAACTAAGATGGTTTTTGCAAGCCCTTATTCGATATGTTGATCATTATTTATGCCCAATAGATAGCTGACTCGTCCTTGTCAATACTTTAATTACTCTTCATAGCGCTGCACTATTGGGATTTAAAACTTATACTTTGACAAACTTTCATCAATATTTTTAGAGCTTCTTGCAATTTTATAGCTTTCTTAGTGATCTGGAAAATCATTGATATATTTTGACCTATAATATGTTGTCTTGCCATATTTTAATAAACCTTGTCCATGAAACCCGCAAACATGATGAAAGAGAAAAATGGCATATCTTTTGACTGTAATAACATTTCCTTGTGAAATTTTGGCACATTGGCAAGAATGTCAATATAAAACCCCCTGATCAAACCATTCTACTAACTAAAAAGGCAACATGACAAAGGTTTTGACACATGATAAGACTTGTCATTTTTGCACAAAAAGTTTAAACTTTAAAATGTAGAACAACTGGCTCTAATTGGGGACAAGGACCTTGTGGATGTAGGACGAACCCAGAATCTTAACAGGCAAATATTAGTGCATGATCTATTGGGCAATAGAGTCAACAATTCAAAGGGCACAGACAAGCCAAAAATGAAACAAAGAGAGGAACAAAATAACAGGAAATGAAACATACGCAAAAAATCCTAATTAACCTATATACAAAGACAGAAAATAATCTGTCTCACTGATTAAAATGCTTTAAATGTTACCCATTATAGGGAAGGGGCAATTGTGTTCCATCCATTTATGCAATATGGAAAGAATTCTCTCCACATGCTCCTCTGATCCGGAATGGTACTCTCTAGAGAGAATCAAATTTACCATGAAGACCCTTCAGCTCCTTTTTCTTGTCCCATAACAACACAAGATCACCAATATTGAATGATCTTACTCTAGTCTTTTTATCAAATAGCTCTTTCACCTAAGTTTGGTGTTCCTTGATTTTATCAACCACTTCTTCTCTTTGTTCTAACTTAGTGAGATAAGCGATCCTTTTCTTCAGTGTGTCTCTGAACTCTTGGTTCTCCAGTACATCTTGTAGTTTTAGTGCAGATAGCTCCAAGGGTATTGGCAATTTAGCTTCTATACCAAAGAGTAGCTCAAATGGTGACAACCCGGTGGCTCTCTTCTTGCTCATGTGATCAGCCCACAATGCTTCATACAAATGTTTATGCCAAGTCCTCTTATTTTCATCAACTAATTTTTAGAGAATGGTGATAATATTTTTATTACTAGCTTCAGCTTGATCGTTCCCCTGAGGATAGTAATCTGATGCGTGAGAAAGGATGATCCCATATTTATAACAAAAATATGATATCTCTATTGCAAGTATGGGCCTAACCGGTGTTGTCATTGATGTCAACATACTCCTATTGCATTGATGAAAAGGATTAGATGAGCTGGGTACTGAGGATATTGAGAAAATTAGTCCTAATCAGGAACAGTTAAGATAGTAAGGCAAAAGTCCAAGATAAGATGAGGATCAGAGGATGCGGTTTAAAGGGTTTGTAGATATGTGTCTTAAGGTGGTCCAGTAGAGATTTCAGAGGTCCGCATGAAGATCTAAAGAAGTTGTGGCCACTCAAGTAAAATTGGTTTTGATAGGTGTTTAGAGGTGACAGAGTGATACAGAAAGGTCCGGTGAGATCTGGAAATGCATTATCCTGTTCTACAAATCTGAGGGAGTATTTAGGAAGTCTTTGTGAAGTATCAACTCAATTGGTTCATGGTTTGAAGGTCCACAAGAATCTATTCCTTTGTGACAATGGTGACAGACTGTGTTCTTGATTTTCCGGATGAAGGAGAAAAGCATTTCAGTAAGCAGATGAAGTGCGGATGTTCTTGATGATTCAGGCAATCTTGTGGAGGTCCTTGGATCATGTCCAGCATGTGATGGTGGTCCGCATTGGAGTCAGAGCTCGCAACTAAATAATAACCTCCTAATGATGGTGTTCTTCCTGAGATTGGCCGACCAGATGAGTTACACATCCTGCGGATGATCTTATAGTTGTTTGCCAACTTAGATGATTATTCCTAAGTCATTGTCTTGTATAAATAAGGAATTGTGAAGTCAATTCAAAGTGCGGCTTGTGGAGATGTGAGTGTGGTAGCGAGGAGGAGAGCGAAGGGTAGAGTAGAAGTATTGGACTTAAATGGAACTGATTCAAGCATGGTGAAGATGCTATTCTCCAATTCATGTATGTGATACTTATTATTTTGTAGACAGTGTGTCTCTTGTGTTGGGAATTAAGGTGTGTCAACCTTGGTAATTCTCTGCATTTGTAATGTTTGTATTTATTATTCATTTGCCTATATTGTAAATAATTGGAAATTCCACTTTGTCATATTGTGGGATGTGGCACAGTGATGTGTCAATCCTACATGGATTATGACATGTTATTTTGTCCTCACATGAGGAGATAGGCATCCCACTTAGTGGTAGGAATATTCTTCCATGTGTCGACATCTTCTATGTTGTGTAAGGAATGTTTGACCAAAACGGTTATGACGGATTCCTATGATGAATCTATGACATGTAAGAGTCGAGAATAGAAGGTTGTAAGACAAGTAATGACATGTGTCATGAAGCGTCTTTGAATGAGACATATTTGGGCGCCCCAAGGTGGAATATGATGTGTTGTAAGAGAATATGCTATTTATAGCATGTGTATGATAGATTCTCTTACAACTGTAAGTTGTAACCGCTATGATAGATTCTATGATGATCATAAGTGTCGTAAGAGCATCTATCATAGCCCATTTTGGAAATAGTTGACCTCTTTGGGATGGGAGCTATGGAAAAGTGTTAGACACATTCTACAATGTTGACCAAGTGTC
Organism: Cunninghamia lanceolata; assembly: GCA_027924645.1. NCBI lineage: Eukaryota > Viridiplantae > Streptophyta > Pinopsida > Cupressales > Cupressaceae > Cunninghamia > Cunninghamia lanceolata. The sequence continues at coordinate 1,200,631 of BSBN01001239.1, read as the reverse complement.
CCTAGGCATGGGTTTTGGTCCAAGATGCCATATTGGACGCCCATTCCAAGAAAGGTCCAAAATTGCCTTGTATGTTCTATTTAAACAAGTGCTTGGAGATGGAGTTTGTATCACAGGTTTATAGGTACTATTATGCTACCGGATTGACTCCAGACACAAGTGTCAAAGACTATTGAAGCTTGCATTGCAAGTGTATTGTAAACATTCTTTCAGATTTGTTAATACATTGTGTAGGTTTCTGAGTGTGGGGTTTTTCACCTGATAAGGGTTTTCCCCACCGTAAATCTCTGTCTCTCTTCTTCTGTCTTCTTTCTATCTCTTGTGTTTTGCTGCTACATCTCATGTTAATCATTTAACATTGCTGTAATAATTAGGATAAAGTTAAATTTACATAGCCCTCTCCTCAATAGATTAGTGTAGGAAGCATTTCCACACACCTAGCTTCCTTTCAGTTGGTATCAGAGCTTGATCACCTTTGGTCCTAGTTGTTGGGTAGGGGTTTTTTGAGCTAATCTTAGGTTGAGTGGGAGTCTGTGTAGAGCATTTTGTATCTTATTGTAGCAAGGAGATGGTAAGCACATCAGGAAGGTTTGAAGTAGAGAAGTTCAATGGCAGTAATTTCGAGATGTTGAAGCTCAAGATGGAAGACATGTTAGTTGACTGAGACCTTTGGGAAAGTGTGAACGGAACTAAACCAGCTACAATGACTCAAGATGAGTGAGATCTTAAGGATCAGAAGGCTAAGGGTCCTATAAGACTTTGTCTTGCCGATTCTGTGTTGTTAAATGTCCATGAGGAGGCTACTGCAAAACTCCTTTAGAAGAAGTTAGGGGATGTGTATCAAGCCAAATCCCTTGTCAATAAACTTTTCCTGAGAAAGAAGTTGTATTCTCTTCGAATGGAGGATGAAGGATCTGTGGCTGAGCATATGAATGCATTTAACATGTTGGTTGCACAATTGACATCTATCAGTGTAAAGATGGAGGAGGAGGATCGATGTATGACCTTGCCTTGTTCTTTGTCGGACTCATGGGATCATCTTGTCATGGCAATCAGAAGCACCACATCCACATTCAAAATGGAAGAGGTGGTTTCTTCACTGTTATCTGAAGAGATGCAGAGAAAGTCTTCTGAGGCAGCCAAAGAAGCCCTTGCAGTTCGTGGAAGACCCAAGGAGAAAGAGAAGAACAAGAACAAGAAAGTTGAGAATGCTAGATCCAAGTCCCGTGGGAGATCTAAATCTCGTGGAAAGTCCAAGGCTCTTTGTTGGAACTGTGGCAAGACCAGGCATTTCTGAAAGGAATGCAAAGAGGAGAAGAAGAAAAAGAAGAAAGCTCCTAATTCAGATTTTGACAAATCACAAGATGATGGTGATGCATTCATCACAGCCTTGGCAACCCATGCATCTGATGATGTGTGGCTAAATGACTTTGGTGCATCATTCCACATGACCTCGTATCGAGATAGGTTGACTAAGTATGAGGAGTTCGATGGTGGAAAGGTGTATCTAGGTGATGACTCTCATCTGAAGATCGTTGGTCATGGAAGAGTCTCTATCTGATTCCTTGATGGTCAAGTGAAGGGGATCTCTGGGGTTATGCACATTAGAGGCTTAGCACGGAACCTGCTTTCTGTAAGTAGTTTGAATGATGCAGGCGTGCAGGTTGTCTTTTTGAAAGAAGGATGCAAGATGACTAGAGGATCTATGGTGCTTGCTAAGGGTACTCAAAGATGTACTTTGTTTTAGTTGGAAGCATGCATTGCACAATGCAATAGTTCTTCTGACTCAAGGAAGAGGGCAGCAGTCACTTCATCCCCACCATCTAAACGAACAGTGAAGAAATCTATTGTTTCTAGTCTTGATGGTTGTAATCGTGCATTAGAAGTTAAACTTCCTACACAAAAGACAATGTTATGGCATAAGAGATTTAGCCACATTGATGAGAAGGGTCTGTGTACCCTGAAAAATAAGAACCTCATTGAGGGGTTAGATGATTGTAATCTTGAGTTCAACTTTTGTGAACATTGCATTTATGGAAAACAAAACCGTGTTCAGTTTTACTCGAGTTCTCATAAGTCTTCTGGTGTGTTGGACCACATTCATTCTGATGTGTTCGGTCCTGTGAATGTTCCTTCGTTATCAAAATCTATATACTTTGTATCTTTTATAGATGATTACAATAGAAGGACATGGATTTATTTTCTCAGAAGCAAATCTGAAGTCTATAGAAGTTTAAGGAGTTTAAAGCCTTTGCTGAAAATTAGACTGGTAAAAAGATTAAATGTTTGAGAACTGACAACGGTGGTGAGTTCTATTCTACAGAATTTAATTAATTGTTAGACTTACGGCACACAATTGAGAGGGGGGGTGAATCAGTTGTGCAAAACTTTCTTCCAATTAAACACTTAACTCCACTTTGTAATTCAGCAGTATAATAATAAATCAATCATGGAAACACAATGCAACAAATTAAGAGCAAAAACACATCAATACATGAGGCACCAAGATTTTGACGTGGAAAACCCGGTTAAGGGAAAAACCACAGGGTGATTAACCCAAGATTGTATTCTTTGTTAGAAGAATAGAAAGAACAAAATGGCACATGCCAATTAGGGCTCACTGCCTAAGCACACTGCTCACAAGAGGCTCATTACCTACAAGAGGCACACTGTCTACACAGAAATAAGTATCACCTACTTGAACTGGAGAATAGCATCTTCACCATGCTTGAATCGATTCCATTTAAGCCCAATACTTCTACTCTGCTTTTCGCTCTCCTCCTCACTACCACACTCTCATCTCTACAAGGACAACTTTGAAATGACATCGTAATCCCTTATTTATACAAGACATCAACTTAGGAATGATCATCTAAGTCGGCAAACATCAACAAGAACATCTGCAGGATGTATGACTCATCCGGTCAGCCAGTCTCAGAAAGAACACCATCATCCGAAAGTTATTCTTCAATGCGAGCTCCAACTTTAATGCGAACCACCAACACAAACTGGACACGATCTAAAGACCTCCACAAATTTGCCTGAATCACCAAGAACATCCATACTTCATCTGCTTACTGAAATCCATCTCCCCTTCATCCAAAACCTCAAGAACATAGTCTGTCATTACTGTCACAAAAGAATAGATGCTTGTAGAACTTCAAACCATGAACCAATCTAGTTGACACTCCACAAAGACTTCCTCAATACTCCCTCAAATCCATAGAACAGGAAAATGCAATTCTGGATCTCACCGGACCTGTCTATAACACTCTGTCATCTCTAAACACCTACCAGAACCGGTTTTACTTGAGCGGCCACACCTTCTTCAGATCTTCATGCGGACCTCTGAAATCTCTACTGGATCACCTTAAGACACATATATACAAACCCTTTAATCTGTATCCTCTAATCCTTATCCTATCTTGGACTTTTGCCTTACTGTCATCACAGTTCTTCACTGTTCCTGATTGAGACTAATTTTCTCAATATCCTCAACTCACAACTCATCCAATCCTTATCATTAATGCAATAGGAGTATGTTGACATCAATGACAACACTAGTTAGGCCCATACTTGCAACAATCTCCCCCTTTGTCATTGATGGCAACATATGATGTGAAAAACTTTTTTAACCATCAAGACAAGAACTTCTTCTCACTGTCACAACTCCCCCTATCAGCAACAACCATTCACATGTCTTCTCTCCCTTTACTGCTCCCCCTTTGATCAGAAACCACTTGTTTTTCAAATGTCTTCTCTCCCCCTTTGACATCAATGGCAAAGGGCACATACTTGCAATTCCAACACTTCAGAATCATACCTACTGCGCCCCCTGAGTAGCAGCTCCCCATCATCAATCCGGATCACAAGATATGACTATGATATCCACCAAACTGATGCACCTCAATGCACCTTAGTTTCATCACAGGAGGGGCAATAAACCCTAACTTCTCCCTGAGATACTCAAAAGAATCCTTAGGTAGAGGTTTAGTAAAGATGTCTACAATCTGATCCTTGGAAGGTACAAACTCAAATTTGACTTCATTCTTGTTCACTTGCTCTCTCAAAAGTGAAACTTGATGGATATGTGTTTAGTCTTTGAATGCAACACTAGATTTTTAGATATATTTATTGCACTTGAGTTGTCACAGAAGATTGTGATAGGTTCCTCATACTCCACTTTGATATCTCTTAGCATCTGCTTCATCCACAAAACTTGAGTGCAACTACCTACTGCTGCAATATATTCTACTTCAGTTATGGACAGAGATATTGCCTCTTGTTTCTTGCTTAGCCAAGAAACCCATCTTTTCCCCAAAAAGAATGCTCCACCACTGGTACTCTTTCGGTCATCCACATCTCCTGCCCAATTTGCATCTGTATATGCATGAAGAGAGAAATCATGATCTCTAGGATACCACAAACCATACTCAACTGTCCCTTTTAGATATCTAAAAATTCTCTTGATTTCCATGACATAAGATTCTCTAGGATCAGCCTAGAATCTAGCAACAAGACCAACAACCTACATAATGCGTGGTCTAGTTTGAGTGAGATACAACAGTCCTCCAATCATTGACCTATACTTTGTCTGATCAGCCTTAGGGGAATCCTCATCTTTGCTTAATTTACATCCGGTTGCCATGGGAGTATTCATTGGTTTTGAATCTTCCATCCCAAATTTCTTCAACAATTCTTTCACATATTTGGTCTGAGAAATGAAGATTCCTTTCTTTGTTTGAGTGATTTGTAGACCCAAGAAGAAATTCATTTCACCAAGCATGGACATCTCAAACTCACTTTTCATTTGATTTGCAAAAGTTTTACACATACTATCTCTTCCTCCAAAAATGATATCATCAACAAACACTTCAACAATCAAGATGTTTTCATGATCAATTTTGAAATACAAATTACTATCAGCAGTACCTTTGTTGAAACCAATCTTCAAAAGATGTTTGTCCAGTCTTTCATACTAGGCTCTTGGGACTTGCTTCAGTACATACAGAGCCTTCTTCAACTTGCAGACCATATCACCATGATCAGACAATTGAAATCCATCTGGTTTCTCAATGTACACTTCTTCTTCCAAGTCACCATTCAGGAAGGCAGACTTGACATCCATCTGATACACCTTGAAATCCTTGAAGGCAGCAAATGCAAGAATTAATCTGACTGCTTCAATTCTTGCCACCGGAGAAAAATTTTCTTCAAAATCAACTCCTTCTATTTGAAGTAACCATTGCAGACTAATCTAGCTTTATTTCTGATTACTTCACCAACTTCATTCAATTTGTTCCGGAAGACCCATTTGGTTCCAATCACATTCTTATTTCTAGGTCTGGGAACAAAATTCCAAGTGTGATTTTTCTCAATTTGCATCAGCTCTTCCTCCATTGCTTTAGTCTAGTTTTCATCATTGCAAGCTTCATTCACTGTCTTAGGTTCAATCTTTGAAATCAGACAAAACTCTTCTAAATCTTGAGCAATTCTCCTTCTTGTTTGTACTCCTTTGTTTTTATCACCTATGATCTGATCCTTAGAGTGGTTCAGTCTTACATACCTGGGAACTTTGGAAAATTCTTGCACTTCTTATTCTTGATCAGGCTCATTGAAACTCAACTCTTCTTCCTGATTTTCTGGATTAGTTTGGATCTGACTTACAGAGTAGGCTTGGGCTCCTTGAATCAGAACACCATTTTGATCATCTTCATCATATTCATAAAACCTTGAGGGTTTCTCAATTCCCTCATCAACCTTCACATTTGTACTTTCTATCATCTTTCTCAGTCTCTTGTTATAACACCGGTATGCTTTGCTTTGAATAGAGTAACCCAAGAATATTCCTTCATCACTTCTAGCATCAAACTTCCCTAGATCTTCATATCTTTTGATGTAACATTTGCTACCAAAGACTCTGAAATACCTTACAGTAGGAGTAATGCCAAACCAAAGTTCATAAGGAGTCTTACCGGTATTACTTCTGATTTGAACTCAATTGAGAGTATAGACTACAATGCTAACAGCTTCTCTCTAATAGATCTAAGGAACATTTGCTTCCATCATCATGGTCCTAGATGCTTCCTCGATGGTCCAGTTCTTTCTTTCCACTACTCCATTCTGCTATGGAGTCCTAGGAGCAGACAACTGTCTCTTTATTCCATGCTTTTAACAGAATTCTATGAACTCACCGGATGTGAATTCACCACCTCTATCAGACCTCAGACATTTCAATTTTAATCTAGTTTCATTCTCTACCATAGCCTTGAATATTTTGAATTTCTCAAGAACTTCTAATTTCTCTTTTAGAAAGGTTACCCACATCATCTGGGAATAGTCATCGATTAGTAACATGAAGTATCTGTCACCTTGCACACTCTTGATTCTTGCCGGACCACAAAGATCAGTATGAACTAAGTCCAATAATCTGGTAGAGGACAATTCCTTACTCTTGAATGTGATTCTGCTCAGCTTACCCAACTGACATTCTTTGCACAAGCTATTAGTAGGTTTCACCAATTTTGGAAGATCTCTTACGGCCTGAGTATTGCTCATCTTGATGATATTATCAAAATTCACATGACACATCCTCCTATGCCATAACCAACTCTGATCAACTTAAACAAATAAGCAACTTTTATCAGTACCAACCAAGTGAAAGATATTACCTTTTGTTTGACTACCGGATGCAATCTCTATTCTGGAACTTTCAAAGATCTTGCATTTTCCATTCTTGAATCGGAGATCATAGCCTTTGTCCACCAACTGTCCAACACTGAGAAGATTGTGCTTCAAACCTTCAATAGACAGTACATTACCGGTTTTGTTCCTTCCATCAAAAGAAATAGTTCCTCTACCTCTGATTCTACCAGCAGAATTATCACCAAACTTTACCACTCCTCCTTCATACCTTTCCAAATCTATGAACTTATTTTTGTCACCTATCATATGGTGAGAGAAGCCACTATCAATGACCCAATCATCCTTCTCTTCAACTTGGGCAGCCAGAGCTCTTTCCACAGTCTTATGATTGATAGATATAGAGGACATTGGATCTTCTTCCTTGATGGCAATGAACACCCATTTATTTCCAAATTTGTTTCCTATCTCTAATTCATCATTTGTTACTCCTTCATTATCATCATCTTCATGTACATAGTAACAGTTCTTTTGGAACCTTGGCTTGTTAGGATATTGCCTTGAAAACCTTTCCAGACACCTTGAGGCAAAATGACCAATCTTATTGCAGTTAAAACACTTAAAGGGTAATTTTCCTTCATACTTACCAGATCCTCTTGGCAGCCTCTTTGCAATAAGTGCTTCAAGTTGAGCAGTTTCTACTTCTTCTTCTTCCAGATCTTTTCTTTCTTTTTCATACCATGATAGCTTCCTTGATGAATTCTCTCCCAGATCAAACCTTTGTTTACCTTTAATAGAGGACCTGGCTTTGAATGCAGATTCAGTCTTGGGGGGGTCATCTCCAAACTCTGTCAATTCAAATGCAGCCAATTTTCTAGCCAATTGATCTCTTGTGACAGTTGTATGGGCTCTGAATTCTTTAATGGCAGGAGCCTTGATTTTGTAAGAAGCAGGTAGGGATCTGAGAATTTTGCCAACAATCTCATTTTCATCCAGGACTCCACCAACATTTCTAATTCCACAAACAATCTCATTTACTCTTGGCATAAAAGTAGTAATATTTTTATCATCTCTCATCTTCAGATTTTCAAATTTTCCTTTCAGACTCTGTAACCTTGCACATTTAACATACTTGTCTCCTTCATGCAAAAGTTCCAATTTTTGCCAAATCTCAAAAGCAGTTGGTAGGTCAATAACATTTGAGAGCTCTAAATCAGATAATGTGCTTAGAAGAGCCTCTATAGTCCGTAGATTATTTTCAGCATCTGTGATTTCATTTTGGGTTTTCAGACCACCCTGTGGATGTACATACTATGTTGTAGCCATCGTCCAGTACGCCATTCCTATACATTGCAAGTGACATTTCATGCAACCTTTCTAGAGATTAAAATTGGTTCCATCAAACTTCAGATTATCCTTCTTGTAAGACGACATCCTGGATCTCCTCAAGCGGTTAAGCACCTTTTAAAGGAACTTGGCTCTGATACCAATTGTTAGACTTAGGGCACACAACTAAGAGGGGGGGTGTATCAATTGTACAAAACATTCTTCCAATTAAACACTTAACTCCACTTTGTAATTCAGCAGTATAATAATAAATCAATCATGGAAACACAATGCAACAAATTAAGAGCAGAAACACATCAGTACATGAGACCAAGATTTTGACATAGAAAACTTGGTTAAGGGAAAAACCACGGGGTGATTAACCCAAGATTGTATTCTTTGTTAGAAGAATAGAAAGAACAAAATGGCACATGCCAATTAGGGCTCACTGCCCGAGCACACTGCTCACAAGAGGCTCACTGCCTACAAGAGACACACTGTCTACAAAGAAATAAGTATCACCTACTTGAAATGGAGAATAGCATCTTCACCATGCTTGAATCAGTTCCATTTAAGCCTAATACTTCTGCTTTGCTTTTCGCTCGCCTCCTCACTACCACACTCTCATCTCTACAAGGACAACTTTGAAATGACTTTGCAATCCCTTATTTATACAAGACATCAACTTAGGAATGATCATCTAAGTCGGCAAACATTAACAAGAACATCTGCAGGATGTATGACTCATCCAGTCAGCCAGTCTCAGAAAGAACACCATCATCCAAAAGTTATTCTTCAATGCAAGCTCCAACTTTAATACGGACCACCAACACAAACTGGACATGATCCAAAGACCTCCACAAGCTTGCCTGAATCACCAAGAACATCCATACTTCATCTGCTTACTGAAATCCATCTCCCCTTCATCCGGAAACTTAAGAACACAGTCTGTCATTACTGTCACAAAAGAATAGATGCTTGCGGACCTTCAAACCATGAACCAATCTAGTTGACACTCCATAAAGACTTCCGCAATACTCCCTGAAATTTGTAGATTAGGAAAATGCAATTCTGGATCTCACCAGACCTGTCTGTAACACTCTATCATCTCTGAACACCTACCAGAACTAGTTTTACTTGAGCAGCCACACCTTCTTCAAATCTTCATGTGAACCTCTAAAATCTCTACTGGATCACCTTAAGACACATATATACAAACCCTTTAATCTGTATCCTCTGATCCTCATCCTATCTTGGACTTTGCCTTACTGTCATCACTGTTCTTCATTGTTCCTGATTGAGACTAATTTTCTCAATATCCTCAGCTCACAACTCATCCAATCCTTATCATTAATGCAACAGGAGTATGTTGACATCAATGACAACACTAGTTAGGCCCATACTTGCAACACCTTCATTATCAAAATCTGTATACTTTGTATCTTTTATAGATGATTACAGTAGAAGGACATGGATTTATTTTCTCAGAAGCAAATCTGAAGTCTATAGCAAGTTTAAGGAGTTTAAAGCCTTTGCTGAAAATTAGACTGGTAAAAGATTAAATGTTTGAGAACTGACAATGGTGGTGAGTTCTGTTCTATAGAATTCAATAAGTATTGCAAGGAACTTGGGATTGAAAGACACAAGACAACTCCATACACCCCAGCAAAATGGAGTTGCAGAGAGGATGAATAGGACACTGATGGAGAAGGCTAGGAGTATGCTTAGTGGAGCTGGTCTAGAACAAAAGTTTTGGCCTGAAGCTATTGCCACTGCTTGCTATCTGGTAAACAGATCTCATACATCAGCTCTTGTTGGAAAGACACCCATGGAGGTGTGGTCTGGTAGAAATCCTTCAGTAAGGCATCTTCATGTTTTTGGTTGTGAGGCATATGCACAGGTACCTAGGGAGAAGTGGTCAAAGTTGGAGAACAAAGTTGTTAAGTGTATCTTCATCAACTATGGTGTTGGTGTGAAAGGATACAAGATTTGGGATCCCATGGCTGAAAAAGTGTTGTATAGAAGGAGTGTCATCTTCAGAGAGCTTACACCTTCTTCCACTGTTTTGCAGATAGAAGAAAAAGAAAAGAAAGAGGATGTTGTTCAGTTTCCTCTCACCCCTGAGAAGATTGAACAAAAAGACAATGTTGGACTTGATGATGAGGAGAGCTCTAGCAGCTCTAAAAGCTCAAAAGAAGAAGTTGAACCTCAACCTTAGCTCTTGAGGAGGTCTACATGGATAAGGAAGCAACCTGAAAGGTTTGGTTTTACATTGCTTGATTCTAGTTGTGCTTATGCTTTGCTCACTAACAACGATGAAACTAGAACTATATCAGAGGCTTTGGATATGAAGGATGCAGGTTCCTGGAAGGAGACCATGGAGGAAGAAATGGCTTCTTTGGAAAAGAATCAAACTTGGGACTTGGTGCCTTTGCCTCCTAGACGGAAACCCATTGGATGAAAATAGGTGTTCAAGAAGAAGATTGGTGCAGATGGCAGTATTGAGAAGTATAAGGCTAGATTGGTTGCAAAGGGGTATTCACAAGTGGAGGGTATAGATTATGGTGAGATCTTCTCTCCTGTTGCAAAGCTGACATCCATTCGATTCCTGTTGTCTCTCGCAGCAACTTATGACATGGAGGTAGAACAAATGGATGTGAAGATAGCTTTCCTTCATGGTGACTTGGAGGAGGAAATCTACATGTCACAGCTAGAGCATTACATGGTAAAAGGTAAAGAAAATTTGGTTTGCAAACTTAAGAAGTCTTTGTATGGTTTGAAGCAATCCCCTAGGAGATGGTACTTGAAGTTTGATGCCTTTGTGTTCTCAATTAGATTTGTGAGATCGAAATAGGATCACTATGTTTATTATAAGTTTGATGGTGATCGTATTCTCATTGTTGCACTGTATGTTGATGATATGTTGCTCATTGGGAAGGGTAAGAATATGATTTCTGATTTTAAATCTCAGTTGTCAGCTCAGTTTGAAATGAAAGATTTAGGGGCTGCCAGGTACATTCCAGGAATGGAAATCAGAAGAGATAGAACCAACAGAAAACTTTGGTTAAGTCAGAGTAAGTATGTTAAGACCATGTTGGACAGATTCAGCATGGGAGATTGTAGGCCATTGTGTGTTCCCATTTCCTTGGGGACAAAGTTGTCTGTTGAGAATTGTCCAAAATCTCCTAGTGAGGTGGAGGACATGAGCAAAGTACCTTATGCTAGTGCTATTGGCAGTTTGATGTATGCTATGGTCTGCACAAGACCAGACATTGCCCAAGCAGTGGGAGTCCTTAGTCAATTTATGGCTAAACCTGGACAGGTTCATTGGGATGCAGTTAAGTGAGTGTTTAGATATTTGAGGGGTACTTCTGAGTATTTCATTTGCTATCATGGTAATGTTTCAGGACCTCTACATTCTGTTGATATTTGTGGTTTTGTGGCTTCAGATTGGGTAGGTGACATTGACAGCAGGAGATCCACCAGTGCTTATGTTTTTACACTATTTGGTGGTGCTATTAGTTGGATGAGTAAGCAACAACCTGTTGTTGCTTTGTCCACGACAAAAGATGAGTATATGGAAAAAAACTCATGCTTGTAAGGAAGCCATTTGGCTTAAGAGATTGTGTTCCGATATTAGTGTTGATGCGGGTCAAATCACGTTCAGTTGTGACAGTTAGAGTGCAATTTGCCTTGTAAAGAATCCAACTTTCCATGCTAGAACCAAGCACATTGATGTTCAGTTTCAATTCATGAGGGACATGGTTGAGGATGGAAAGGTAAATTTGGAGAAGGTAGATACTTTGAAGAATGTTGCAGATGTGTTGACAAAACCAGTGGAAACAGAGAAGTTCAGATGGTGTTCAGAGTCTATGGGCCTCTCGGCCTATAGCAGTTAAATCCTATTTTTCTATTGGCTCTTACAAGGTGTTCGACAAGTGGGAGAATGTTGGGAATTAAGGTGTCTCAACCTTGGTAATTCTCTGCATTTGTAATGTTTGTATTTATTATTTATTTTCCTATGTTGTAAATAATTGGAAATTCCACTTTGTCATATTGTGGGATGTGGCATGGTGATGTGTCAATCCTACATGGATTATGACAACTTGTTGTTTTGTCCGCACGTGAGGAGATAGGCGTCCCACTTAGTGCTAGGAATATTCTGCCATGTGTCAGCATCTTCTATGTTGTGTAAGGAATGTTTGACCGAAACGGTTATGACAGATTCCTATGACGAATCTATGACATGTAAGAGTTGAGAATAGAAGGTTGTAAGACAGGTAATGACATGTGTAATGAAGCATCTTTGAATGAGGCATATTTAGGTGCCCCAAGGTGGAATATGATGTGTTGTAAGAGAATATGCTATTTATAGCATGTGTATGATAGATTCTCTTACAGCTGTAAGTTGTAACCGCTATGACAGATTCTATGATGGTAGTAAGTGTCGTAAGAGCATATGTCATAGCCCATTTTGGAAATAGGCGACCTCTTTGGGATGGGAGCTATGGAAAAGTGTCAGACACATTCTACAATGTTGACCAAGTGTCCCTAGGTGTGGGTTTTGGTCCAAGATGCCATATTGGACGCCCATTCCAAGAAAGGTCCAAAATTGCCTTGTATGTTCTATTTAAACAGGTGCTTGGAGATGGAGTTTGTATCACAGGTTTACAGGTACTGTTATGCTACCGGATTGACTCCAGAAATGAGTGTCAAAGACCATTGAAGCTTGCATTACAAGTGTATTGTAAACATTCTTTCAGATTTGTTAATACATTGTGCAGGTTTCTGAGTGTGGGATTTTTCACCCGATAAGGGTTTTCCCCACTGTAAATCTCTGTCTCTCTTCTTCTGTCTTCTTTCTAGCTCTTGTGTTTTGTTGCTACATCTCATGTTAATGGTTTAACATTGCTATAATAGTTAGGATAAAGTTGAATTTGCATAGCCCTCTCCTCAATAGATTAGTGTAGGAAGCGTTTCCGCACACCTAGCTTCCTTTCATCTTGTCAGCAGTGAGCCTCTTGTGAGCAGTGTGCTTGGGAAGTAAGCCCTAATTGGCATGTGCCATTTTGTTCTTTCTATTCTTCTAACAAAGAATACAATCTTGGGTTAATCACCCCGTGGTTTTTCCCTTAACCGGGTTTTCCACGTCAAAATCTTGGTGTCTTATGTGTTGATGTGTTTCTACTCTTGATTGAATGCATTATGTTTCCATGATTTATTTATTGATATGCTAAGAAGATTTTAAGTGTGTAATTGCAAAGAAAGTTTGGACAACTGATTCACCCCCCCTCTCAGTTGTCTATCCTGAATCTAACAATTGGTATCAGAGCCAAGTTCCTCTAAAAGAAGCTTAATCACTTGAGGAGATCCAGAATGTCATCCTACAAGAAGGATTGTTCAAAGTTTGATGGAACCAATTTTAATCTTTGGAAAAGTTGCATGAAATGTCACTTGCAATGTATGAGTATGGCATACTGGAACATGACTTCAATGAAGTATACTCCTCCACAGGGTGGTCCAAAATCCCCAACTAAAATCACAGATGCTGAAAACAATCTGCAGACTATAGAAGCTCTTCTAAGCTCATTATCCGATTCAAAGCTTTCAAATGTTGTTGACCTACCAACTTCTTTTGAGATTTGGGAAAAACTAGAACTTCTACATGAAGGAGACAAGTATGTCAAATGTGCAATGCTACAAAGTCTGAAAGGAAAATTTGAAAATCTAAAGATGAGAGAAGATGGAAATATCACTACTTTTATGCCAAGAGTAAATGAGCTTGTTTGTGGAATTAGAAATGCTAGTGGAGTCTTGGATGAAGATGAGATTGTTGGCAAAATTCTTAGATCCCTTCCTACTTCTTATAAGATCAAGGCTGTTGCCATTGGAGAATTCAGAGCCCATACAACCGTCACAAGAGATCAATTGGCTGGTAAATTGGTTGCTTTTGAAATGACCGAGTTTGGAGATACCCCTCCTAAGACTGAATCTGCATTCAAAGCCAGTGCCTCTGTGAAAGGTAAACAAAGGTTTGATCCAGGAGAGAACTCTTCAAGGAAACTCTCATGGTATGAAAAAGCAAGAAAAGACCTAGAAGAAGAGGAAGCAGAAACTGCTCAACTTGAAGCTCTTATTGCAAAAAGACTGCCAAGAGAATCCGGTAAGTATGAAGGGAAATTGCCTTTTAAATGTTTTAACTGCAATAAGATTGGTCATTTTGCCTCAAGATTTCTGGAAAGATTTTCAAGGCCAAAACCTAACAAATCAAGGTTCCAAAAGAATTGCCACTATGTTCATGAAGATGATGATGATGAAGGAGTAACAGATGATGAATCAGAATCAGGAAACAAATCCAGAAGTGATTGGGTGTTTATTGCCATCAAGGAAGAAGATCCAATGCTCTCTGAGTCTGTCAATCATAAAGTTATAGAAAGTGCTCTGGCTGCACAAGTTGAAGAAAAGGATGATTAGGTAATTGACAGTGGATGCTCTCATCATATGACAGGTGATAAAAGTAAGTTCATAGATTTGGAATGGTATGAAGGAGGAGTGGTAAAGTTTGGTGATAATTCTGTTGGTAGAATTAGAGGTAGAGGAACTATTTCTTTTGATGGAAAGAACAAAACCATAATGTTCTATATGTTGAAGGATTAAAGCACAATCTTCTTAGTGTTGGACAGTTGGTGGACAAAGGCTATGATCTCCGATTCAAGAATGGAAAATGCAAAATCTTTTAAAGTTCTGGAATAGAGATTGCATCCGGTACTCAAACTAAAGGTAATATTTTCCACTTAGTTGGTTCTGGTAAAAGTTGCTTATTTGTTCAAGTTGATCAGAGTTGGTTGTTGCATAGAAGAATGTGTCATGTGAATTTTGATAATATCATCAAGATAAGCAATACTCAGGCTGTAAGAGATCTTTCAAAACTGGTGAAACCTACAAACAGTTTGTGCAAAGAATGTCAGTTGGGAAAACAAAGCAGAGTCTCATTTAAAAGCAAGGAACAATCTTCTACCAGATTATTGGACTTAGTTCATACTAATCTTTGTGGTCCGGCAAGAATCAGGAGTGTGTAAGGTGATAGATACTTCATGTTACTAATTGATGACTATTCTCGGATAATGTGGGTAACTTTTCTGAAAGAGAAATCAGAAGCTCTTGAGAAATTCAAAATATTCAAGGCTATGGTAGAAAATGAAACCGGATTAAAATTGAAATGTCTGAGGTCTGATAGAGGTGGAGAATTCACATCCAGTGAGTTCATAAATTTCTATAAGAAACATGGAATAAAGAGACAATTGTCTGCTCCTAGGACTCCACAGCAGAATGGAGTAGTTGAGAGAAAGAACCGAACCATCTAGGAAGCATCTAGGACAATGATGATGGAAGCAAATGTTCCTCAGATCTATTGGAGAGAAGCTATCAACACTGTAGTCTATACTCTCAATCGAGTACAAATCAAAAGCAATACTGGTAAGACTCCTTATGAACTTTGGTTTGGCATCACTCCTACTGTGAGGTATTTCAGAGTCTTTGGTAGCAAGTGTTACATTAAAAGAGATGAAGATCTAGGCAAGTTTGATGCTAGAAGTGATGAAGGAATATTCTTGGGTTACTCTACTCAAAGCAAAGCATACTGGTGTTATAACAAGAGACTGAGAAAGATTATAGAAAGTACAAATGTGAAGGTTGATGAAGGAATTGAAAAACCCTCAAGGTTTTATGAATATGATGAAGATGATCAGAATGGTGTTCTGATTCAAGGAGCCCAAGTCTCTTCTAAAAAATAGTTTCAAACTGATCTGGTAAATCAGGAAGAAGAGATGAGTTTGAATGAGCCTAATCAAGAATCAGAAGTGCAAGAAACTCCCAAAGTTCCAAGGTATGTAAGACTGAACCACTTTGAAGATCAAATCATAGGTGACAAAAGCAAAGGTGTACAAACTAGAAGGAGAATTGCTCAAAATTCAGATGAGTATTGTCTGATCATTGAGCAACCGGATGGATTTCAATTGTCTGATCATGGTGATATGGTCTGCAAGTTGAAGAAAGAACTATATGGACTGAAGCAAGCCCCAAGAGCCTAGTATGAAAGATTGGATAAACATATTTTGAAGATTGGTTTCAACATTTAGGTACTGCTAACAGTAATTTGTATTTTAAAATTGATCATGAAAATATCTTGATTCTTGAAGTGTTTGTTGATGATATCTTTTTTTGAGGAAGAGATGGTATGTGTAAAACCTTTGCAAATCAAATGAAAAGTGAATTTGAGATGTCCATGCTTGGGGAAATGAATTTCTTCTTGGGTCTACAAATCACTCAAACAAAGAAAGGAATCTTCATTTCTCAAACCAAATATGTGAAAGAATTGTTGAAGAAATTTGGGATGGAAGACTCAAAGCCAATGAATACTCCCATGGCAACTGGATGTAAGTTGAGCAAAGAAGATGACTCTCCCAAGGCTGATCAGAAAAAGCATAGGTCAATGATTGGAGGATTGTTGTATCTCACTCAAACTAGACCTGACATTATGAATGTTGTTGGTATTCTTGCTAGATTCCAAGCTGATCCTATAGAATCTCATGTCATGGCAGTAATGAGGATTTTTAGATATCTAAAAGGGACAGCTGAGTATGGTCTATGGTACCCTAGAGATCATGATTTCTCTCTTCATGCCTATACAGATGTTGATTGGGCAGGAGATGTGGATGACTGGAAGAGTACCAGTAGTGGAGCATTCTTTTTGGGGAAGAGATTGGTTTCTTGGATAAGCAAGAAACAAGAGGCAATATCTCTGTCCACTACAGAAGCAGAATATATTGCAGCAGCAGGTAGTTGCACTCAAGTTTTGTGGATGAAACAAATGCTAAGAGACATGAGAATGGAGTATGAGGAGCCTATCACAATCTTCTATGATAATTCAAGTGTAATAAACATATCTAAGAATCCAGTGTTGCATTCAAAGACTAAACATATATCCATCAAGTTTCACTTTTTGGGAGAGCAAGTGAACAATAATGAAGTTAGATTGGAGTTTGTGCCTTCCAAGGATTAGATTGCAGACATCTTTACTAAACCTCTACCTAAGGACTCTTTTCAGTATCTCAAGGAGAAGTTAGGGGTTATTGCCCCTCTGGTGATGAACTAAGGTGCACTGATGTGCATCAGTCCGGTGGATATCACAGTCATATCATGTGATCTGAATTGATGATGGGGAGCTGCTACTCAGGGGGAGCAGTTGGTATGATTCATAAATGGTGAAATTGCAAGTATGAGCCCTTTGCCATTGATTTCAAAGGGGGAGAGAAGACATGTGAAAAATAAGTGGTGGTTGATCAAAGGGGGAGCAGTAAAGAAAGAGAAGACAAGTGAATGGTTGTTGCTGAAAGGGGGAGTTGTGTCAGTAAAGAAAATTTCTTGTCTTGATGGCTAAAACAGTTTTTCACATCATATGTGTCCATCAATGACAAAGGGGGAGATTCTTGCAAGTATGGGCCTAACCGGTGTTGTCATTGATGTCAACATACTCCTATTGCATTGATGAAAAGGATTAGATGAGCTGGGTGCTAAGGATATTGAGAAAATTAGTCCTAATCAGGAACAATGAAGACAGTAAGGCAAAAGTCCAAGATAAGATGAGGATCAGAGGATACGGTTTAAAGGGTTTGTATAAAAGTGTCTTAAGGTGGTCCAGTAGAGATTTCAAAGGTCCGCATGAAGATCTAAAGAAGTTGTGGCCACTAAAGTAAAACTAGTTCCAGTAGGTGTTTAGAGGTGACAGAGTGATACAGAAAGGTCCGGTGAGATCCAGAAATGCATTATCCTGTTCTACGAATCTGAGGGAGTATTTAGGAAGTCTTTGTGAAGTGTCAACTTGATTGGTTCATGGTTTGAAGGTTTGCAAGAATCTATTCCTTTGTGACAGTGGTGACAGACTGTGTTCTTGAGGTTCCAGATGAAGGAGAAAAGAATTTCAGTAAGTAGATGAAATGCGGATGTTCTTGATGATTCAGGCAATCTTGTGGAGGTCCTTGGATCGTGTCCAGCACGTGATGGTGGTTTGCATTAGAGTTGGAGCTTGCAACTGAAGAATAACCTCTGGATGATGGTGTTCTTCCTAAGATTGGCCGACCAGATGAGTTACACATCCTGCGGATGATCTTATAGTTGTTTGCCGACTTAGATGATTATTCCTAAGTTGTCTTGTATAAATAAGGAATTCTGAAGTCAATTCAAAGTGTGGCTTGTGGAGATGTGAGTGTGGTAGCGAGGAGGAGAGAGAAGGGCAAAGTAGAAGTATTGGACTTAAATGGAACTGATTCAAGCATGGTGAAGATGCTATTCTCTAGTTCATGTATATGATACTTATTATTTTGTAGATAATGTGTCTCTTGTAGGCAGTGAGCCTCTTATGAGCAGTGTGCTCAAGTAGTAGGCCCTAATTGGCATGTGCCATTTTTTTCTTTCTATTCTTCTAACAGAGAATATAATCTTGGGTTAATCACCCTGTGGTTTTTCCCTTAATCAGGTTTTTCACGTCAAAATATTGGTGTCTTATGTGTTGATGTGTTTCTACTCTTGATTGAATGCATTATGTTTCCATGATTTATTTATTGATATGCTAAGAAGATTTTAAGTGTGTAATTGCAAAGAAAGTTTGGACAACTGAATCACCCCCTCCTCTCAGTTGGCTATCCTAAATCTAACAATCTCATGAGAAGAGAAGTTAGTGGCATTGTTGGTGACAATCTTATTGGGTACCCAAAATCTCACTAGAATGTTCTATTTGATAAAATCGCAAACTACTTCGGATGTGGTTTGCTTTACTGGGATGGCCTCAATCCATTTAGTAAAATAATCTGTTGCCACAAGAATATGAGTGTGGCCTGTGTTGGAGTGCGGATTGATAGGACCTATAAAATCAAGACCCCATTGGTGAAATGGTTCTTCAATGACCACTATTTTGAGTGGCATAGCTGCAAGTTGTACTTTCCCTTTAAACTATTGACATGACTCACATTTCTTGACCCATTCATCTGTGTCATGAAACATGCTAGGCCAGTAATAGCAATTCCTCCAAATTTTGAATGTGGTGACTGAGGAGGAGAAATGTCCCCCACATGCTTCATTGTGGAAACTCTAGAGTAACTTCTTCTGTTGTTCTTTATCTACACATCTCAAGGATGTGCCATCGATCCCTTTCTTATAGAGATTATTACCCCAAATGATATATTTTGCAAGTTTTAACTTGATAGTTCTTTTCTCTTTAGGGGTTAGATGAGTCGGGCATTCTCTATATGTAAGAAAGTATGCTATATTCAAGAACCATTCATCTGTCAATCCTACAAATAACACTTGAGGTAGCTTGGCATTTTTTTCTGGAGATTCTCCAACTGTGCCATTTTCAGCTATGAGCTTACATAAGCCTCTCCCTCATACCAATTTGGTTGGCTTAATATCAATATCATATTCTTGAACTTTGGCAATCCAAGAAGCCCTTTTATTGACACCTATTTCTTGCTAGGTAAGAATGGTTTTGATTGAAGTGTCTGATACGAAAACCTTAGAATGTGAATTGAGGATATAAAACCTGAAATGTTTCACTGCCTTAACCACTACATAAGCATGCTTCTCTGCTAGAGAGTAATTCAGTTCATGCTTTTTCAAAGAAACACTCATAAATGCAATAGGTGCTTCTATATGTTCATCATTTTGTTGAATCAAGATAGCAGATAAAGTATGTTCCAAAGCATAACAATATATAATGAACTCTTTGGAAAAATTAGGATGAACTAACACTAGAACATTTACAATTGCAGTTTTAATATCTTGGAATTCCCTTTTGCCTTGTTCAATCCATTTGAAGACCACTTTATCTCTCATCATGTCTACAATGTGGTGAGTTAATTCAGAGAAATCTGGTACGAATCTCCTCAAGAAATTGATCTTGCCAAAGAAGGACCTCACTCCAAGTTTGCTTGATGGTAATGGCAACTTCTGGATAGCTTCAACTCATTCAGGATCAATTTGAATCTCGTCTGTGGACACAATGTGCCCTAGCAGTTTTCCTTCAGTAACCCCGAAAATGGACTTTTTGGGGTTTAGAGAGATTCCTTATCTGCGGCAACGCTGTAAGACCATCTCCAGATGTTGAATATGGTCTTCTCTTTTTCTTGAAAAGATAATGATTTTGTCCAAGTACACTACAATAATCTTATTTTTCATGTCTCCAAAGGAGAGGTCCATTGCACGTTGGAATGTTGCACCGGCATTGGTCAATCTGAATGGCATTTGATTGTAAGCTAGAGTTCTCCAGGGTGTTGTAAAAGTAGTTTTATGTTGATCCTCTAGGGCAACTTGTATCTAATTATACCTAGAAAACCCATCAAGTAATGACATCATTTCAGATCTGGCAACGATTTGCAAAACATGGTCCATCATGGGTAGAGGGTGGTTGTCTTTCAAAGACGCTTGGTTAAGATTGTGAAAATTGACATAAATCCTTATTTTGCCATTCTTTTTCCTCACAGGTACTATGTTTTCTACCCAAGTTGAATGATGAATAGGATATATGATTCTGGCCTTTAACATCTTATCAATCTCTGCAAAGATAGCACCAGTAACTTAGGATTAAATTACCTTTGCTTTTGTCTAAAAGGAGTGGCCCCAGGTTTAAGAATGATATAATGCTGAAATTTCCCACTCATGAAATTTTTCAAATCATCATAGCACCATGCGAACACGTCCTTATATTTGACCAACAGGGTGATGAGCTTCTTTCTTTCATCTAGCAAACATGCTTTACCAATGCAAACAATTTTAGGATCATCTTCAGTGCCTATATTCACCTTATCATACTGAGAAAGATTGGGATTGTGCTCTTGAGCCTTATTCTTCAAATAATGATCATGCTTATCAAATAGGCTCTCTAGAGTAATCAACCCCCTTGGAATGGTATTCCGCTTTAATTACAACACTTCATCTTCTACAGAAGTCTCACTTCCTTCAAATAACAAATTGACAAAAGTACCGACCTTCTCCAAAAAGGACATGATCTATTTATCATCATCAAAAACCTACCAATGTTTATCATTATCAGGCACGCTTGGTCGATACACCAATTCAATCTTATATTGATCTTTACTGAACTTCGGATGTGGAAGTAATAGAGCTGCTGAAATAGCAAGGTAGTCAGCTTTAGAATTGAGAGTTAGAGGAATCACTTCTATGGAGAATGCGTCAAAGAATTCTATTTGATCCCATACTAAGTTTTGATATTTTCTCAACTTGTCATTCTTTGTTTGAAACTGATTTCTTATTTGGTTGATGACCAATTCTACATCTCCGAGCACTCTCAACATTTTGATTCCTTTTTCTTTGGCATTCTTAAGGCCTAGAAGGAGTGCCTCATATTCTGCTGTATTATTAGTGTTGTCAAAAACCAATTTGAAAGCCATAGGAAACTTTTCCCTTGTAGGTGAAATAAGAACAATTTTGGCCCCTAAGCCAGAAGAAGAACAACTACCATCGAATTCCATAATCCAAAGGCAAGAAGACATGTTAGGAGAGATAATTTCAAGGGCTACATCTTTTTTCTACATGAGCATATATGTGCCTGGTCCCATTTCTTCATATAGTATCTCTGCCCTAGGATCATCTGATTTTAGGACTGTATACTTTTGCCTTTGGTTCTAGATTTAGCCTGACTTTCTTCCTATTGATTGGGATCAAGGCATGGGACCAATCTAGTTGTATTTCTCCACCTAGATCCTTATAGAAACTTCTACTAAGCAGCATACCATAACTTGTGGGGATGTCAGCAACTAGGATTGTAAGTTTTAGTTTCTTTTGGGGGAAAGCGGCTAAAGTGACTTTTGCATCTTTCAGTTGACCTACTAATGGGACCATTTTAGATTCCACTGAGTAGACTTTTCCCGAGGGTTTATTTAATGACAAGCCAAGAGCATGAGCAACTTTAGCAGGCATAACATTGTTATAAGCACCGAAATCTATTATGCAGTTGCATAGTTTATAGCTAGCTATATATAGCGAGACATAGAATGGGTCAAGCTTATCTGGGAGAACAACATTTACTAGCGAGCATCATTTTGTGGAGATTCACTGAAGAGATCATCATGTGAAAGTTCTTCATGCTATGAGTCATTTGATTGTTGATGTACTGAAGAAGAAGGATTAGATTTTCCTTTAACAATATGCAACAATCTCTCCAACTAATGAGGATTCGGCTTTAAGTAATCAAGTTGAGAAATTTGTACCTTTGTTTTCTTGCAATGCTCTATGAAATCAAATGCCTCATCAGGCAAAGGAGATGAATCACCAAGAGGGGGACCTTGTGTACCCTTATCTTTTGTGGCCGTAAGAGGTTGATTCTCCAGAGGATGTTTTCTTGTTAGAATTTTTAGAGTAATTTTTGGAACTTTATGGGTAGACTCAACTTTGGCTTTTCCTTCATTCTTCTGATACTGATTTCTTGTGAAGACATTACAAGAATGATTGTTAATATCATGAACCTCTTCTCTTTCATTATTAGACTCATACTCAAGAAAGTTGACTGTGGGTTGGCCATAGGTCTCATTTGTCTCGTCTTCTTGAGAGACATACTCTTCTATTTTCTCAATTGATAGATTCATCTGCATGAACCTTGCCATTTCAGGACAAGTGTTGCCATCATGGTTAGTATTCAGATGAAAATCACACATAGCCATAGTGTGTTTCTGATTGGAAGAAGGGTGTTCAATAGCTAGCCTTTGTGTTGGCAGAGGAAGCCTAGGTGGCTTGTTCTACTGATACGGTACATAATTTCTCCTAGGTATATCTTGATATAGCGGAGGTGGATTGTGCGGAAGTTGTTTCTTAAGTAGGAGAAAATCATTGGCTAGCTTCTGAATCATTGGGTCTATAGTGGATGGATTAGAAGACTGTGCCTTCCCTTTCTGCAAGTCTCTATTCCATTTTCTGACAGTCAATAAATCATATTCAATTTCAATGGCCATGGTCTGTGCATCTTCTAAATCAGCAACTTGTGCTCTTCTTAAATGAAAACTTATATCTAGAGTTTGTGCATTTAGAAAGAAACACTTTTGATTATGCCCAGTTGGTCTTTTAGCATTTTCAATTCTATTCACCAACTTGTTAAAATGAGCCACAAACTCCCGCATCGGCTCATGAATCTCTTTCTTCATTTGAGTAAGTTGTGCTAATAGTGCATGCTCATCTTCAATGCTTTTGAAACGGTCTTCAAACTTTTGGTGCATAGTAACCCATGAGTTTATAGTTCTGGCAGGCAAATGTTGAAACCATTCTGCTACTCCTTTCGTCAAAGATTCTACAAACAACTGGACAGAAACATCTTCGTGCATAACACCTAGAACACTGCATGCAGCAAAGAAGGCGTTAATGTGCTCATCTGTAGAAACTTTTCCATCTCCAGTGAATTTGGGTAAAACTTTCATGGATCCATGTGGTAAATCATGCAATTGATTACCCAAGGTGAGGGGGCCAATAGCTACTCCCCAAGGCACAGGTTGAGCCATTTGTAGTGGTGGAGTTGGTTGAAGATTTATGACAATAGGAACTGTAGTCCCGTGCAAAGTCAATGCTTGGTAAGTGGAAGAGGAGACAGAGGTTCTAGTAGGACTTCTTGCAGGTGAAGGAGGTCTACTAAAAGATTTAATATTCCTTCTTGGGGGAATAAAAGATTGATAAAAGTCAAGACTTGCTACCTTTTCAAAATCAGGATCCAGGATACCCTTTTCACGGTCTCCTCTGGTATATCTCTTGGCGGCCAGGCTGATTTTGAATAGGATTCACAGGGTGATACTCTTAAATAGGTTGAATAGGTGGACCAACTTGCCTATCCCTTCTTGGGGCTATCTTAATAGGAGCACGTTTGTTACCTATTTCCAATTCCTCTTTTGTGATGCCTTGAGCTATTAACCGAGCACGAACACGAATTTCTGTTCCTATATCATCTTCTTCGTCAAGTACCATGTCTACTTCTTGATAGTGGTGATTTGACCTCCTATATCTCTAAGCCAATACTCATAAGTCAATAATTATATCTTCTTGTTCAAGGTCCAACCAATTAACATTAGGTTATAAAATAGGTCCAGCTCTACATTGCAGCACCATATTTATTGATCAAAAAAAATTTCTTTGAACACATTAAGTTGACTTTTTCCAAATAAAAGAAGTGTGTTTGAATAGTCCCCTGTAGAGTCACCAAAAATCTGTTGGTAAATAGATTTGTTGCTCTTAAGTAATCTTCTTGAGTAACTCTGTTTCTCCCTTGGATCAACAACAAACTGTTCACAACATTTGAAGAATTGTAGAACAATGTCGATTCCTCTCTGTGTTTGAGAGGGGCAGCTCCCTTGTATGATGGGGGTATATGGATTTTTCTGGGGTTATAAGAACAAAACAAATCAAATAAAAAAAACTAATGAAGAAATGAGAAATAATCTTATCGATTCAAGTTCCACACATTCAAGTTGAGATACCAAAACTTGACATGATAATCTTTTCCACACGCAATGCTTAAAGGAAAGCAAATGGTTATCATTAATGAGACATAAGAATATTAACAACAACACATGAGATTGAATTGAACACACATCCAAAAAATTTCTATATTGCTTTCTTGCTTGAATAATACTATTCGAGTCCTTCATACAATGCCTTGCGAAAAAGTGGAACCCCTTGATTGAATTACAAAGAAGTATATATAGGTGAGGCTAGTAACAACTTAAGGTAACTACCTTAACCACCTTTATAACTACTTAGAATAACTAACTCATTAAGTACACCAACTTGAAATAACAAACTTTTTTTCATAAAGATAGTTACTTAGAGTAACTACCCAACTTTAGCACTTAGAATAACTACCTTGTGAGAGAGAGTTAGGATAAACCTAACTTTACAATAAAAAGAGAAGCAGACTTGAATAGGAAAAACTCAATCATGAAGATTATTTACAAAACAAGCCAAAATCATGACTTGAGCTACACACAAACACATAAAAAATGAGAACTATACAATATGCAACAATGCATTTATTCCATGCTTATTGAAGGTGCCATTGATGGAGCTGTTAATTCTGGAGACTGGTTTTGTTGGCCGGATTCTTTTTCTTTGAACATTCTAAAAAGTTTGATAGCTAGAGTAACAGATTTCCCCTTAGGAATTAGGATGTTAGCTATCCTCATCTTCTAGGTCTTCAGGTTCCTATAGATGTTGCTCAACTCTGACACCATACTCGGTATTTGGGAAACATAAATTCTCAAGGAAGTATAGGTATCAATCAATTTGTCCATTGCATTTTCATCGAAGACTTCTTTGTTGAAAAGTTGTTGATCAACCATGTTCTAAAAATTATTTTGGATCACTTGTAAATATTCCATCAATGATGCACTTGGGAGGATGGTGGTGAGGTGATTCTGGAGTTTTACACACACTTGATCACAATCAAGTATAAGCTTTTCTTGTTCTATTGAAATTTGGTCGATGATTACCAATTTCCAACTTATTCTTTCCAACCAAATTTCCAAGTAGCTCTCCTCTGTATTAGGTAAGATTTTCTCTGCTACAAGGATGTTGACATCAATCTCCATCATCTTCCTGAAATCATTCATGATATCTTTCCAAGTTGCTTCTTATTTCCTAACACTTTCGAAGTCCTTTTCAATGGTCTGCTTCTTGACTAAGGCTTCATCATGAACAACCTTTGCTTTAACAAAGAAATCAGATGCAATGGACTTAACCTTCTCCACCCAATTTTCGGTCACTTTCCCATAAACTTGATATTTCTAAAGATTATCAATAACACCTCTTTCAACTTCTCCTTCTGGACCTAAAATGATTGACTGGTGATCAATATTGAGTGGCATGGTAGAAGTGTCAACTATGGACTTCAAGTAGGAAGATAAATTCTGCAATTGTTTCAGTTGATCCTTAGACTGCTTCTCTTTCTCGGTCCCTTCTACTAATTTGCGGCCACTACATTAAAGTTTTGTATGTCAGCTTCATGAGTAGATGGACCCATATCAATTTTTGTCATAACAAATTCTGCAGGAGTGGCTTCATTTACATCTTTTTCAGAGATGGGCTGAGCTATCTCTAGACACATATTTCATCAGTTTGAATCAATTTTTATTCTTGAAGTCACCTTGATCTTTTTCAGTTTCCCAGATCTCTTGAAAAGATCAGATACTGTGTTGAATTCGGGAACAACCAACTCTTCTACCTTTCTTTTCTTCAATAGACTTTGTTCCAACCATGGGAGGGAAAGATTTTCTGAGAACTCCTGTACATTACTTTGTTGGAGACTTTGTTGTTTAGGTACTGGTGAGGTTACCTGTTCTTCAACTTGTTTTGTTTGACATACCGGATCCTTTGAGGAAGAAGGTTCCATAATTGAAGTAGGATGTTGTACTTCATGATGAGGGGATTCAATGAGAATTGACGGTGACATAGTTGGTATGCCCTCATCAAACCTTGAATCATCCAAGACTTCTACTGACTCTTGTTCTTTCTCTTCTCCTGAAGTAGAGCCTACTTCTTTATCCCTTGATCTTGATTTCTTCTTCTTTTGTCTGGGTTCATCTCTGCATGTGTTTTGGAGATTATTTCTTCTTGGGGGATCTTCATCTCCACTGCTTCCTTGAGTATTTTGATGAGGAAGAATATCCATAACTAGTGTATGAGAAGGAACTGATGAAGTAGAACTATCTTGGTGGTCAATTCTTCTTCTTGATGTCTCCTTTCTACTTGTTGGTTTTGTAGCAATCATTTGAACTATATTCTTTCTAATCCAAGCTTCTAACCTTTTTTATCACAAAACTGGATCTTTCTCTGACATCTCTAACCTCCAGATCTACCCAATTGATAGCAGGAAGAGGTTGAGCCTAAATTTCTTTAAAATAGAAGGAATCAATCAGATCTGATTCATCATCTTCAATACCTTCAATGATCCATTCCAACTTGAAATCACATATTTGTTTCAGGATGAATCTCATCCAATCTCTTTTTCTGACTTCAAATTCATCTTCAAAGTCTTCCCAATAGTCTTCAATATTAGGGAAATGAAGATACCCAGGACCAAGCTTCAGATTATTCTTGACATAGTCTTTGCCATCAAAGGGAAATCTCATCTGGTATGTGTACAAATTGATCTTAGCTAGAGCCTTCTCTAGATTTTCTGCTCTTGAACTAGACTCACATCTGTAATGACTGAGGCAAATAGGGAAGGCAACTCCTTTGTTCCTCTTATCTCTGCATTTCCTTTGGACTGACACGAACTATCTACAAAGCTTGATCAAAACAAGTTTATCATCCACGTATCCTGGCAACTTATAAGGATAGCCATCGAATCCTCCTACTCAAAGGTGGGTGAATCTTGGAAACTAAATGAAGTAACTTCCGTACTTCTTTATCAATAGTGTCACTTCTTTCGATATTCTGATAGCCATATTTCTTTGAAGTGTCCTCATTTCTAGCATTGTAAAGGCATCATTCACTCGTCTGAAATACACAAAAATTTCCTCTAACTACAGCTGCTTGTAGTACTTATAAATCTGTCTCCTAATTCAAAACACCAATAGTACTCAAACCTAGCCATGACCTCAAATTAGCTATTGCATATATCAAATAGGATGACATGTGGAAGCATTGACTTGTCTTGAAGTTGATCAACTAATCATGTATACAGTCACTGATAAGGCAACCCCAACCACTGAATTGTTTTCTGGCTGATATGACCATGATGAAAAGGTACATCCACATCTCAAATTCTGTTGAGTCAGGGCTTCCTATTAATCTGTGGAGTAGGACAATTAGATAAAAGATTTCTTTGATAAAAAGATAGCGATGAAGCATCTTCGGAAGCTAAGACTGTCAACCTCTAGATTTTGCCATCCAGTCTTTAGCTAAGTTTTTCAAACACTTGCTTCTATTGTTTGAAATACTTGTAAGTTTTTTGCTTCTCAATACAAGTGAATTTTTCCTTGTATGGCATCCAGAGAATGATGGCGATGGAAATTCCATCAAGCTTGGCCATCAAGCACCTGTCACCAATCCTAATTTCTCTAGCTTTGGGGTTGTACCTTTTTGCAAATTCTATCACTAATTCTGGACACTGCACTGCTATGGGAAAGCAAGCTGCATCCACTAGACCACTTTCTACTATCCTACGGGACAATTTTGACCACTCCCCTTCCATTAATGATGTTCAGATGTCTTGCAGTTTAATGTGCCCCATTTTAGTGTTGAATACCTCTGGAAGCATAGTGTCAATCATTGGAGCATATTCATAGTCTTGAGATTTATACTTCATGATGAGGCTTTTTTCAAGTTTTACACTAAAGTTACCTCTGGTACCTGTTTGAAAGTCCCTAAGATCTTTTCAACAAATCAACTTCATGAGCAATCTATTTGCGAGGAGGCTATGAGATTGAGATGAGTAGCGAATGATAAGAACATTTATTAATGTCCTTTTAGCATATCCCTTTCACATACATTTTGCAACCATTGCATTCCATTTGACAACATTTCTCTGAGGCAAACTGTCAAATAGTTCATGAGCCTTTGTGTATACTTCCATGTTTTGCATGTGTGCCTTACTAGACTAGTTGCAACTAAGACTCCATACAAAAATCTGCTTCAGATTATGCTTTGTTGGATGTCCATATCCTATTTAAAGCTCCCATTTTGACACTGGTGATGATGGTAAAGGCCATTAATCTGGCTTTTGTATCTTCCTAAGCATTTTCAATCGAACCGTATTGCATATATCTTGTACTCATTACATTTTCTGAGACAACAATCTCTTGGAGGCATTTTGTAAAACAATTCATGTGCCTTCTCTATGCTTTCACATTCAACATTTCTACCAATGATTTTCAACAATAAGATCTAACACAAATCTTCATCCCGTTATACATTGATGAACGTCATACTCTGCTCTATGTCTCCCGAGGCCGAGAGGGTGTTTGCAAAGGTTGTGGGAGGTTGCTTTTACATCATTTTTGGTGTATTTTCTTAATACTTTTGAAAGTCTTTTCAACGAACCCATTAAGTGTATAGCATGCGATTATTGTATTCCATGTGAATAGACTGCCTCAAAGCATCCTGTCAGACAACTCATAGGCATTGTGTTTGCTTCCCAATTTTCCATGTATTATCGCCATGGCAGCTACAACTACAACATAAATACAATCACATTTGCTTGAAGGTTTCTAAATCCTTTTTCAACAAAAATATTTGTGCATATCTTGCAATTGCCGCATTTGTCAGTCGTTTACCCTTGCATGACCTGGGAGGGTGCAGAGAAAGATTGTGGAGTATGGCTTTTCACCCACGAACTGCATTTACTTGAAAGTTTCTAGTGTCTTCTCGACGCATCCATTTTGTTCATATCCTGCGATCTTTGCATGCCATGAAATTATATTTCTTTGAGGTGCACCGTCAAACCATTCTTGTGTATTCTCTATGCGTATCTGCCAGTGCATTTCAAACTATAATATTTTGAATCATGCTTTGATGGAGGTTTGAATCATTGTGCTAAAGCTTGCATCTTGGCACAAGCTTAGAGGGTGATGACAAAGGTTTGATTTTCACCTATAAATCACATTTCTTTGAAGATTCTCAAATCTTTTCAACAAATACATTTTGTATGTGTCTGGCTACAATGATGGTAGCAAAACCTACAACTTTGGCATTTTGTGAGATGATAACTTTGAGGCATTCTGCCTATCAATTGTTGCACCTTGTTTAAGCTCTTACCTTCGGCATCCATGCCATCCAGAGTGTTTTGAACTCTAATATCTAACAAAAGTTTTCATTTCATCATGCTTTGAACAGGCTGTGGGGATGCTGGAAAAAGGTGGCAGATTAAGTTCTACACATGAAAATTGCATTTGCTTGAAACTTTCTACAAATCTTTTTAACAAAACCATATCATTCATATCTGGCAATCTTTGCATCTCATGAGGTTACTTCTTTTTGAGGTGTTGTGTCAAACAACTTTTGTGCTTTGTCTCCACTTCCACATTTTGCATGCATGTCTACTGGGGCACTTTGAACTATGATATGATAGAAATTTCTATTTTTCTCATGTTTTGATGGCATTGTACCAAATTTGATGTGCACTACCTATACTTTCACATTGAACATGCATGAGTAACAGGCGAAAGTATTCAGCTTGGCAACCACCATATGCATCATTTTGAAAGGCCCATTGCAATTTACTAACCGTAACTAACAAGATTTCGTTATTCTTTATGCTTCGAGAGAATATAGGCAGATTTCACAGATGTGGAGGAGTGAGTGGTTAGTGGCTCATCATGCAACATTAGAACTTCATCGATGTTTTGGAGATGATTCCTAACTTCATCGGTAGCCAGAGCTACTTTCAAAACCACTCTAATTCTTTGATTAAGAAAATAGAGTGTCTTTCATCGGTGATGTAGAGGAGTTTCAAAAGCTTTGATAAATGCTGATGTAGATTTTAGAATGACCTTTTCTCTTATGTTTGTTGTTTTAAAACACTTTTGAAACTACATAAAACTCCTGATGATTAAAATCTCCAAGCCCTCATCGGCACTTTATCCTCTTTTTCTATGTTCCATTGGTGTTTTGAAGTGGTTTTGAAACCTTTACACTTCGCTGAACTTACGAGCCTCACATCGATGGTTTTAAAATATTGAATGGCGCACTTCAAAAGATGTGGAGTCCAAATGAATAAAGCCCACAACATTTTAGTTTTGGAACTAATTAACTCGATATCTTAAGCGTTCATTGGCAACATTCGAAGAGATATTTAAAACTTTCATAAAGGGGGTTTTAAAACTGAGATGGTTTTTGCAAGCCTTTATTCGGCATATTGATCATTATCTATGCCCAATAGATAGCTAGCTCATCCTTATCAATACTTTAATTACTCTTCATAGCTCCACACTATTGGGTTTTAAAACTTGTACTTTGACAAATTTTCATCAATATTTTTAGAGCTTCTTGCAATTTTATAGCTTTCTTAGTGATCTAGCAAATCATTGATATAGTATTACCTATAATACGTCATATATTGTCATATTTTAATAAAACTTGTCCATGAAACCCGCAAACATGATGAAAGAGAAAAATGGCATATCTTTTGACTATAATAACATTTCCTCATGAAATTTTGGCACATTGGCAGGAATCTCAATATAAAAACCCCTTATCAAACCATTCTACTAACTAAAAAGGCAACATGACAAAGGTTTTGACACATGATACAACTTGTCATTTTTGCACAAAAAGTTTAAATTTTAAAATGTAGAAATAGGGCCAACAGAACAATAAGGGAATGTTTAGGGAACTTAAAACTTGGATTATAAGTAAATTTGATATGATAGATTTAGGGGCTGATAAATATCTCTTAGGTGTGGAAATCAATAGGGATCAAAATACAAAAAGCTTTGCTTAAATCAAAGAAAGTATCTTGAAACTACTTTGAAAGATTTGGTATGCAGGATAGTAAACTAGTGAATGTAGCCTTACCTGAATGTACTAACTCTAACTTTGGAATGTAATGACCTAACTCTCATGATGATTTTGAAGATATGTATAATGTTCCTCATATGAGCGTTTTAGGAAGGTTAATGGTATGGTTTGTACTAGAGCATATATTTTCCAAGTTATGGGAGTTCTTAGCAAGTTTATGTCTAACCTTGGTAGGGAACATTATACCTATGTGATAGTGATGTTTATATATTTTCATGGAACTTCTGATAAAAGAATTTCTTATCATGGAATTGATAATGTTGACAAGATGCTTAATAAATACGGCTTTGTGGATGCAAATTTAGTTAGTGATTTGGACAACAAGAAGTCTACAAGTAGCTATGTGTTTACTTTATTTAGAGGTGTGGTTATTTGGATGAATAAGAGGCAACACACAATTGTTATTTCCACTTCAAAATTAGTGCATGGCTACAACACGTGCTTCTAAGGAAGTAGTGTAGTTTGTCATGCCTATGATGAGCCTAGCTGTATGTCAACCATACAAATGGGCTAAAAGGTAGAAATAGTTTTTTTAAAGGTTTAAGGAATAATTGTGTAATTGAAATGACAGTTTACCTAACGTTTTGCAGTTGACGATAAAATTTGGAAAGGTCAAGATGATGGTTATCCCTTGTTTGCAAATGCCCTAATAATTCAAGGATAAAGTTTTAGAACAACCGGATACACTAATTGAACTCAATATACTTAATAGTCTAAATATTTAAGAATCATTGTTACAACTAATAAACCAAATTCTACCATTTGAATAAATCACTAAAACAATAAAACTATAATTAAAATAACAAAAAATAATTTAAATTTAAATTAAACTAATTAAATTAAATATTTATTTACTCCCATTTTAAACTAATGAATTGAAATATTCCATTATAATTTAACTAAATTAATATTAAATAAATATTCAAATTCTTCAAATTACAATAAAACAATATATTTACTAAACTAAAAACATTACTTTTTCTTATAAACTAAATAAAGCAATTTTTTTTTAGATAAGACAAATTTGAAAATCCTTCTAATAAATTAATAAGACAACTAATTTTCTTTTCAAATTAAATTAAACATAAAATTTGCCTTTTGATTTCTATTCTAAAATTAAAATTCTTTTCTAACTCCTAAAATAGTTGTTTGTTTTTATTTATGTTTTAAAGCAAAACTTTCCTTTATCTTAAATCTCAAATAAACAATTTTGAATTCCTTTTTCCAATATAAGATAATGGAATAAAGCTAATGATTTCTCAATAAGCTCAATTTTTCTCTAAACTCAAAACAAATAAAACAAATAATTATATTTTAATATACAATTCTATAAACATGAATGCATGTACATTATATATATAAATAATTGTATGGCAAAATTAACATAATACTGTGAATATAGAACTGGTCGAAGAAATCGAGCAGCAGAGATTATATATATATATATATATATATATATATATATATCAATGGACTGCGACAAAGGGTAATGAATGCATCTAAAAGTAATAATTATGCAGAGCCAAATGAATGGCAGCGACTGCATTTTTTTTTATGGAATAAGGTATGAGTTTAAAGAGGAGGGGGCAGCTCTCTTGGGAGAGCCGCAGCCTCTAAGGAGGCTCGTGGCCTCCCTTGAGGCCACCGTGGGGACTCACAACCCCCATAGGCCTTACGGCCTATAGGAGGCCATGGGCTCTCCCACGGCCCTTCCCATGAGGGCCATCACAAAATAAGAATTCCTTTCCATTTAATGTTTCAAAAATTACAATG
The DNA here is from genome assembly GCA_027924645.1 of Cunninghamia lanceolata. Lineage (NCBI taxonomy): Eukaryota > Viridiplantae > Streptophyta > Pinopsida > Cupressales > Cupressaceae > Cunninghamia > Cunninghamia lanceolata. The sequence goes on along the minus strand of BSBN01001239.1, from coordinate 1,167,325 downwards.
TCTATTATATCATTTCAACAATGATACCTAAATGAAATTCACAGCATCTACTGCCATTTTTACTGTGTACTACAAATACAAATTATAGTATGTGTGTGTGTGTGTGTGTGCTATCACATAGATGTATTAACATAAAATTTCCATGAGGTAAATGAATTAAAACAACAAGTAATATATTATCAATAGTACATTTACATATTAAAGGAAAACTATATTCTGAAATAAATTCCCTATACTTGATATGAATATGACATAATGGTTTACAAATTTATAAGAAAAGTAACAATCTCTATTTTCCTTTCCCTACTGCCATGACAACAGAATGATGAATTTATATAGAATTTAATTGAAACAAAGGAATATTTACAAATTGACCCAACATAAATATTGAACAAATTGGTTTCTTCAACAATAGTACAACTCCCCAAAACTCTTTGACTCACAATAAATGGATTTCAACAAGAATCATATCCAAGGGACCTTGCCAGCTTATAAACAAATATTTATCTATTCTGAACTCATGAAGACCCCTCCAACTTCTAATCTTTAACTGCAACTTTTGGTAACATGCACACATACAGCCAAATAGATGGCCAAGTCCTTCTCTCCACCCTACCATAGGGATTGCATATGCACATCCCACCCACAAGTAGGAGACTCCAATGAACCAGTTTATACACACATGCAACAACCAAAGTCCATAAATACAAAAAGACAACAAAAACACAAACATTATTTCCCATGGTTTGATACAAACTCAAGATCTATCATAAATCCATTTAAATGGGAGAGAGGGGAAAGTCAACCCTCTTGGAGACACAACAATGACCAAGAATCATCACAAATCACAATAATCAACTCCATCACTACCAATCCTTATACCTCCCACACATACCTCCTCAACAAACAAGAATCAAACCCCAACCCACCAATCACCACCACTCCATGCACAACAAATCAACAACCCCACTTCTCCACACACCTCCACAACCTCCATACACCTCAATACAGAAAAATATACCAACATCCATCTCCACAACCTCCACAAATACACAAATCACATATCCATCAATATATCAATAAAACCAGTAACCATTTCCCCAAGAGAGGTTCAGGTCTCCCTCAACCCCAAGACTTGGGAGGCTCTCATCAATTTGGAGAGCCACTCCCATACAACCCAAAACCCACAAACTTGACAAAAAGGTAGAAAAACCCAAAACCTCATAGAAATCTGAAAATCTCATACAATTACATAAATTTTACAACTCAAATGCAAGAAAATCTAGAATGTTACCTCAGCTCCCCAAGTTAGGGTGAGCCCTAATTAAAACCAGAAATCCAATCCAACCTTTCTCACCTTGGATGTATAGGTGAACTGATCAAGGCGCATGAAGATGAAGGTAAAATAATAGGAATAATTAAGGTAAGGTAAACAAGTGATGTTGTACAATATTGATAGATGTTTCATCCATGTGTGGTTTCATACGATAGTTAATATTGATAATCTCCATTGCGACACTGATAATGCAGGCTTTGACATTGTTTTGCAGTCTAATGATTAAGATGTCGATCTTACTACAATTTTTATATGTTAGAATGGATCTCATGGACTAATTCTGTTAGATTTATTTGTTATGATGGTACTTCTGAGACTTATTCAATTTCATGTACCTATATGTTCAGTGTATGGTTCTGTTCAGATAATGAGGTAGATTCGATTTGGTTATGATTATGTGTTATCTAATCTAGATTGATATGATGTGGAAAGGACAATGTTGCATCACTACTTGCGAGTGCCCTACGATGTTGTGATTCCTTTTTCACCTAGTGTCATCTTATATGTATCTATACATGCTTGACTATGTCATTTGTTGTAGGATGTAGGTATCCAGCATCGACTCCACCTGAATTAATAGGTCTGAGCGTGCCTTGAACCCAATGGATAAGTTGTTCCGGAGATAACTTAAGGTCCCCCATCCCAAGTCATCATCCTCGATCAGGATGCATGACATGTCTAGTTCAACTTGTCAGTTCGGTCAGTATGTCAGGTGTTGCAATTGATTTATATTTGATGGATCTTGTTGGTTAAGTGCATTTTGGCCCCGGTTTGTGAACATGTTTGATTTGGCTTCCAAGGGCTGTCTTTTTCAGTGGGTTATGTTGTATGCCTAGATTTCATTATATAGTTATACTAATATTTGATCCACTATAATATTTGATAGGGTTATATAATATTCTTATTATTATTATTAATATTTAATAAGATTAAATTGGTAATTGATAATTACCTAGTTCAAATAATTATTTAAAGTTGTTTGAATATGAATTATTTTATTACTACTATTAAATTGATTTAATTTAGGGAAGGTCGCTGAACACTAGTAAACGCACTAACCAAACCCTAGAGTAGAGAGGAGATAGTTCTATCATCCAATTGACGAAGCCTAACAATTGGATCAAGAGTGTATTGATTCAGCGTTACACTATGGTTACTAATGGATTTGTGATAATATGTTATTTATGATGGATATATTTTGGCTATATATTGTACTAACACTTCTTGTTGAGTGTACATGTAGAATTATTATGTCAATGGATGATGGTGGTCATTTAGCCACTTTATGTCTTTCTGTGTGATGTCTGACCTAGGCATGGGGCCCTAAGGTCTATTGGCCATGATGTTAAGAAATATTATTTTTAGTTTTATGTGATAAAATGATTATGTTCTTGTGTGGGATTTAACCTTATAACTTTTAAAATGATTTTTAAGTGTTTTTAAGAGGTCTAAGTTGTATTTTATGTTTGGAAAATTGTCTTATGTCCAAGGTACATAGGTAAGAAGTTTATTTTTGTCATTTATAATATTTTAAAAGGTTTTTAGACCCTCCTTTAAGCCCCACTTACAAAAGTGACGAAAATGGGAAGGTGGTTGGTTGAATTAGTTGGGTGGTTGAGTTAGTTGGTTGGTTGAGTTAGTTTTGGGTAGGAAGTTACTCTTTCCTTCTCTTTAAAAACTCTTGATGGAGTGGGGGTGACTTGCTCATTTTATGATTTTCATTCAAGGATTCTACCATTAGTGGGATATTGTGATTGAGGTATCATGTTTTTTTTAGTAATTAAATATAAATATTATATGTTTTTCTTTATTGATTAAATGTAAATTTTATATGTTTTTCTTTATTGATCAAATATTATATGTTTTTCTTTATTGGTTAAATGTAAATATTGTATGTTCTAAATATTATATGTATCCTTTATTTATTAAATGTAAAAGTTGTTTTTCTAAGGGTTATTGCTTGTGAAATTGGAAAAGCAAACATTTCAATGTAAATCTTGAAAGAAGCATATTTGTTGCCTTATTTGCATGTCATAAACCTAGATCATCATAGCATGAATTATATTTTTGATTTTTACATTAGATCTTCCTATAATTATAAGATAGTTATCGCCATATATATTGGCATTAAGGTTTGCATATAATCATATGTTATCTATATATTAGTATTAAGATTTCTATATAATCTTATAATTGCTAAATGTTGGTGTTGGATCTTAGAAACGATGGTTTTTATCTATTTTTAAAATGGGTTACGAAGTCATCTTGCTAAGGATTTGTTAGTTTGTTCATATCCTCTAATAGATAAACTAATGATGTTCTTTGTGTACGTAAGTATCTTTGAACCTTGTCAAACAGTTCAAGTACCTTGTCCATTAGAGTATTCCTTACTTTTGCCTTCTATTAGATCTAGATGGAAATGTTTTTCTTATGTGCATTAAGGTCTCAAATAAATATGGACTTTGGATCATATAAAACTGCCCACTTTTGCATAGATTCTTCAGGATCCAATTCTTATAGTAGATTGTATTAAACATCTTATTAGCTCTTCATTTAGTCAATTTATATTTTGGGTGTCTTGTTCTTTGGTTGTCCAAATCTTCACAGTATTCTTGATCAACCATAATCCAAATCTAGATAACCCATTTAATATGGTGTGCATACTCCTTAAGTCTGTCAAACTCCATCCTCTAGGTGAGACTCTAGCCATGTATAACAAATGTGTTTCAAATTGAGTGTGGTGTTCTATGAAGTCGTCACTTGAAGAAATGGAAATGGTGTGGCTGCTACTCAAAGGCAGAGTGGTGTTGTTTATAAACCATCCAAAATCTAAAGGTTGATTGACCAAATTTTACCTTGAGGATAGGAATAACCTACACAAGTGCATGAACATGTATATAACATTTATGTCATATGGATATTTGTTTAGGTATCAATTATTAATTATAAATTAAATATGAATCCATGCATAGTTAAGATACATGATTTAGTAGATGAGTTTGTTGGAGTATATATATATGATATAGATATTAACTTATGAAACAAAAGAAACGTAGTTGTTATAGTTTAATATGAATGTTTATTAAACTAATCGATATGATTGCATATTTACTGTAATATGGCATTGATTCTATTATAATGGTTTTGTTAGTAGAAATATGATATATGGGGTTGGATTATAAATGTTGTAATTAGCATTTAAGTTATAAGTATTTGTAAATAATATTATCTATGCATTGGTTAGCTTGACGGTTATATGTAATTGATGAGTGATTAATATAATAGATAGAATTAATATTAATTAAACTAGACCTAGGTTTTATAAAATTCTTGGTGGAGATATAACTTGAATCTAGTTGCTATTACAATTAAATGTAATTGGATATGGCAATATAATCAGTGTAGATGAAATTTAATCTAGTTTGGTTTGATTTTGCAAAGATGTTTTTCATAATGATTTTGTTAAGTTGAAATTGGTTTGAAAGATTGGAATTAGGTGAAATAACAAAGTATTTGAAAATCTGGACTTATAAGTAAAACTTATAGGTAACTGGATAACTAAGGGATTGAATTGCTCTAGTTAGAAGAATTTATGTGGTCAATGAGTTGTTTAGTGGAAATCACATATTGCAAGTAAATATTTCATGTGAGTTGGTCTATTTGAAGGAGTTGTGCTTTTAAGAGTACATGTTAATGTGGGATTATCGTGTTACAGTGGTGTCTAGTGGAAGTTGATTCCAGAGGCCAAGGTTGTATGACAACATGTAACATGTTGATAAGTGTCTTGAGTTAACGAAGTTATGTCGCATTTGGTTTTAAGGAATTTGGTTATGGTGTTGTGAAAGAATGTAAATACTTTGTATGTATCATGATGTGTAGAAAGGCTCTTCATGGATGTTATGATTTATTTAGTTGTTAGGGATGTTGTGTTAGGTTAGACAATGGGGAGACATCGAGTAATGTAAGGAAGTAATGTTTATGTATTCTATGGGCAATGTTTGTTGGTTGTCCTTGTGATTAAGTTGACATGCAAGATGGTTAATTCCTTGCATTGTTATGTATACATGTTGATATGAGGATAATTGTTATGCAAGAAGGATAATTCCTTGCATGGTTCATGTGTACTCGTTGTCATAATGATGTTTGTTATGCTTGTTGAGTAGGGTCTTCTAGATGCAGGTAGGGGAGTGGCTCTCAATGGGGGCCAGAGCCCAAAGTGGTGTCCAGGACAACCCATGTGGGAGTTTGATAACTTAGTGATAACCTAAATAATGAATTAGGGGGTTGGGTAGTTAATCACACTAAACAAAGATAAGTGGATGCCTCACTCATGGCTCAAGTGCTCGTTTAGGCTTGAGATGAGATGAGAAGGCCTGGAATGGCAAGATCAACTACCTTGTCCTCATGAAAGGTATGTTGATTCCGCATGAGCATTGTATGGGGGCCGAAAGTCGGGAGAGGCTACCAAGACAACCCAAGATGGGGGCCGGGGCCTAGGAAGGCTTACCAGGACAACCCATGACAAGCCATGTGATGACACTCCTCCCTAATACAGTCTAGCATTCCCTAGTTGTACTCTCCCCATTCGTTATGTTGTTATGTTATTGTCATGTGTTGTATTGGAGTTTGGTCTTCCTTCGTTCATGTAGTTTGTGTTTACCTGACTGTTGTCATTTGGGACCTCATGTTATCTCCTAGCACGGGGGGTGGACCTCAGGGTTCCACATGGTCAGGTGGATGTGCTTTATCTCCATTGGTTTTTCCTTGCCTTTGTTCATGTGCAAGAAGGTTGTAACTCCTGTAGCAGATTCAGATTGTCTACCTGTTTATGGAGACAGTTATTATGCTCATGTACTGGCCTGTGTATTAGATGATTCATATGTATTCAGAAGATGATAATGTAACAATGTAATGTTGTATTCATATGTTGGGAGAAATTGTAACTATGTACTAGATCCTGATGAATACTTATATGATGTTATGTAGATGTAAATGTTTACTGATTTAGTGCATTAGGTTTACAATGAGTTACTGATGTTAATTCATGATGTGTGTTAGATTATGTTAATTGTTTTATCAAGTAATGCAACCATGTTATCTTAGAGGACAAGTCATTAGTTTAAATGATGCGTTAATATTACTTTGTTACTTTGCTATCTCTTTCAATTTAAAAAAAAAATTATCCTGTTGCATATAGTAAATGTGATGTTCTCTGAGGTATTCATGGTGGGGCGTTACAAAATCTAGAATGTTACCTCAGCTCCCCAAGTTAGGGTGAGCCCTAATTAAAACCAGAAATCAAATCCAACCTTTGCTCTTGAATCCAAATTCTTGTACTCAAAATTTCTCCAAAATCTTCAAGCCAAAGATCTCTCTTTTCTTCACAAAATTTCTCCTCTCAAAATTCATGCACAACAAAAAGTGAAAAACCCCTTCCCCAATTTTCCCATAAATAAAACTAATTAAATTCAAAAAGAAGGAAAAACAAAAAAAGAAAGCAACTTTCTTTCTTTTTCCTCAAAAAGACTCTTCCTTTCCAAAATAAAACAAGGAAATTAAATCCTCTCATAAAAGAAAATACTAAAATATTAATTTAAAACACTTATCCTCATCCCACAAAAGAAATAATTAAAATAAAATAAATAATTAAATTGACTCTCACCAAATAAATGCAATTAAATAAAATTTATAAAAAAATAATAAAACCCCCAACAAAAAAAATAAAAATAAAACAATAAGATCACACAATAATTTAGCCTTAACCCCTTCCACGAGTTAGGCTTGGCTAAACAGATATGACATAAGGGATTCATGGAGTCTCCAAGTCCACTTAAGGAGCTTGACCACCCACCTGCACATTCAATTTTCGAGCATCAATATGTCGAGATAATATAGCCAAAGCAATTTAAATTCATCACAAAACAAATTAAATAATCCAGTTTCATTTATTTCCACATCATTCAAGTAATTTCAACTAATTTATTCAATAACAACATATAACATCAATTCCATTTAATATTTCCTTTCCACACATAATTATTAATCTACTCAAATAAATTAAATCATATAATTCAACACTTAAATCCATAAGGTTTAAATATCATAATATTGTCCAAAAGTGTTAACTAGCATAATGTCCAACATAATAACCATAAATGTCCATAGTACTAACATAATGTTTCACACACATCAAATATACTACAACTAAATCAACTAAAATGTCAGAAAGGGATGGGCCTCACATAGTTACAAATATTATGTGGAAGTATTAGTTTTAAGAGGATGGTGAAGATAAGTTGTGATATTTAGAAGAATTGTTTGCTTGATGAAGAATACAATGTACCATGCTCATACCAAACATATCGATGTACAATATCATTTTGTTTAAGAAATTATAGAGGATAAGAAGGTTTAGATTGATAAGGTTAACACCTTGGTGAATGTAGTTGATTCACTTACTAATCTAATAAGAATTCATAAATTATGTTTGTGTAGGGATTCTATGGGCCTTGTCCTTCCTAGTACTTAGTTTCTTTTATGTTTCTCTATATTATGCTCTTGCAATGTCAATATCAAGTGGGATAATGTTAGGACTAGGTGTTTTATTTACCTGACAAGTCCTTGTTAACAATGTTGTAATCCGAATGCTATATACGATTATATTGTTCTAGTTATTATTTTATGTGTATCTCCAAAGACCATGGAATAGGAAAAATAAGATGCCAATGTGGATGTTGGAGGCACATGTGGAATGGAATTATTGTGTGGTCTCACAACACACCCCATTTTACATTAGCAAAACAGGGACCCAAATTTTTGCTTTTGCTTTGCTGTGTGCTTTCCCTCTTCGGGCAGTATGGTAAATTGTAATGTCTTGATCTTCTTAAAAATCCAGAGTCTAAATTTTTCTTTACACAGGTTACCAATGGATAGAGGATGAAATTTAGAACAACTTTTCCTTTTACATCACGTTGAAATTTGAGAAAATGAGAGAGTTAGACACAGTCAAAGTTCTGGTCAAAGGGATATTTTCTTCACATGGACATTTGGATAGGGACATTTCACATTTGTCAAATATCCACATCCCTTCCGAAACCCATATTTGTTGTATTGGTCTCAACTGGTACACGTATTGCACTTTAAATGCCTAAATCATAGGTTCAGACCTGAAATAGTTATTCAATTGATTAAGTTGATAGTTATCCACAGGTTGGGCATAAGTCTTATCGATGTCCAAATATCCATATTTCCCTTGTAGCCATCAAATTTATAGTGACAAGATGTGAAGCCAACAACCGGATGGATATTTCGATATGGACATTTTGCACTTACCAAATATCCATATCCTTGTTGAAATATCCATATCCCTATGACATCAGTCAATTCTATCCATGGAAACATCCTAAGGTGTGATGGCATCATCCTAATATTTGTTACATGGATACTTAATTTCAAATATCCATACATGAAATATTCATATCCTTTCTTTGTTTTAGAGTCTGGTCCCCATTACATTCAATCACCCTTAAATGTAGACTAGTCAAAGGGATATTTTCGCAAGTTTGGTTTTTTCTTTGATTTACAGACTAGTCGATAGAGGCTTGAGAAGGCAAGCTCATAAAGATAAGTCAGTTTGGTTCGAAGAATTAGAATATCTCTGAAAAAGGAAAACCTTAAAGTCTTTGGAAGTTTGTGAGTTTAATTATTTTCACGATTTGCCGACTGCGCAAAAGAGACACTCAACTCAAAGTTCATGGTTTGACTATTTCACTGACTAAAGAGTTTTTTAAGACAAGGATACATTTAGAAGTTGAAGAGTCTAAGTTATTGGGAAAATCTTCATCAGAGAAACTTCTGTTTTGGGAAGTAAGTTTGCAAGTTAACTATTTCCATGATTCACCGACGAAGATGTAAGGCATTGATAAAGAAAAGAAAGCTAGAAAAGGAAATTTTGTGGTTTGGAACTTTTGCTGATATAAGGGATAGAGGCAAAGAAAGGTTAGTTTGAGATCTTCCAAACTCACCAACAAAGTCTATTGTTCAAAAAAGTCAAAATTCACTGACAAAGAAGAGACATAGGCAATAGTTCAGAAAAGGTAAAGTTTGCCGATAAAGGGGTTAGAGACCAAAGTTAGTAGAAAGTGAAAATTGCCGATGAAGAGTTAAAAGCTGAGGTCAATAGGATAGACATTTGGACATGGACATTTTGCAAATACCAAATATCCATACCTTGGCAGGATATCCATATCCATGCGAATATCTACCTCTATACTGTTGGCCCACGATTATCGTTAAACCAAAAGGTCAACCCATCAATTTCTGATACAAGCGCCAGAGTTAATGAATCCATGGGAGGCGGTTAGTCCATGTCACGAATCCCATGGGGAGCATTGACCATCTAGGCAAGGACCTCGCACCATGTGTCCCTACCTTTGACTTTTCAATAGGATATTTCGCATAGGGATATTTTATGCTATGGATATTTTGTATATCCCATTTTAAAAGAGGAACTAAGCTTTAATACTTTTTTTCTTAGTAAACGATATTTGACCATGACTTATACTAATGTCATCCGGATATTTTCATATGGACATTTCTAACGGGATGCTAAATGCTGAATATTCATGTCTAGACCTTCTTGCATTTAATATTACGCATAGGAGCAATTAGCTTTTAAATTTAAAAGCATGCTTTTTGACACCTGTAATTTTCTCACATGTCCACACTAGAAAAGCCTACCTAACCATGGGGAGGGTAATTAATTCACCCTAATTTGATGGATTTCTAAAGATAAAAGATAAATTTACACAGTATTGTTAATTATAGAAGTATCTAAAAACTAAAATTGTAGGGAGTTCAAGGTAATTAAAGGTGATTTATAGTCAATTCAAAGGCAAATAGAGACAGATAATGGAGAATGGAGAATGGAGAACCAGAACAAGTGTGCTCAGTTGAACAACGTTCGTATAACAATTTGCATAATCAAGTTTAAAATTTCAGCTACCAGGTATAAATACAACAAAACCTCCCTATCTATCTTTTTATCGTTACTTTTGTGTTTACCCATGGTAAATCCTATAACATGAAGGTATTTTCTTAGGATAAATCTAGGTTTACATATCGATATGGTATAGGTAGAAATATACAGTGGGTTTTAAAAGTAAATTGGATACTTAAATGCCTAAACCCTAGGATTAAACTATGGATGTTTGTGATTTACAGGTCAGGATGCAGCTAATGCATTGGAGCTCATGATAGAGTGTGCCAACAATTATAATGTGGTCACTAAGAGAGTGGAGAAACAGGGTAGGGCATATGTTGATTTCTCAGTGTAGGGTATCAAAAAACATTTAAATTACCCACCTCCCAGGGCATGTACAAGATTAATGTTGAGGCATTAGCTACAGAATATCATAAGTGCACCTTAGACTATAGGAAAATCATATTTTCTACCTAGAGGGCCCCAGACAACAAAGCTAAGGCGGTGGCTAAGATGCCCCAGCACCTATTCAAATATGAATTCTACCCAAAAATTCAATACATGATTATTTTATTAAGCAGGATGGTGGGAAAGGAGGACTCAGACACATATGAACCCTAGATGTTCAGCCTGATCAGGATGGTAAAAGATAAAGACACAATAGTGTAATGGGCCAGGATGATCAGTGGCAACCTACATCATGTCATGGTAGAATAGAAGAAAAGAAGAAGATTGTTTTACATGACCTCATACATGGTCTATGCATGCGCATACAGGTCAACATTCCAAGGACTATAGACAGTGGGAAGGATTGGATGCCTCCCTAATGAGGAAAATGTGTGGGAACATTACCCACAGTTGGAGAGACAGATGTCCATCCAACACTACAAACTAGTTAATGACTTCTGCATTATGCACTTGGTCTGGTTAATGGAGGGTGATAGGGCAAAGAGACTATCAAAAGAAGCCCAAGAATTAATACAGTACAATGGGTCCTAGATCATTCAGTTCCCAACTTACACCTACATCAGGATGGAGGGCTTCATAGGTAACCCATTCATGTTATCTAAATATCCCACTAATAAGGTCATCCTATTAGAGGTCACTAGGTAGATTGTGTTATCATTTGAGGCCTATGTAAAGAAAAATAGAAGAGGAAATGTGAAGTTTCCAAAGCACATTAACTGGTATGCATGCAGCTTGGTTGAGGGAGCCAAGCTATTTGAAGCAGAATTACACATGATGCATTTGCAGTTATCTCCACTAACAAGGTATTATGATCCTCACCACTTAATGGAAAGGTTTGTGAGCAAGAAAATGCATCATGAAGTCCACTTGGAAGATTACTAGGCAGACTATATTGATGAGGAGGAGGTGAGAAAGAGAAGTTATTAAAGATTAACTCTCAACCAAATCCAGACATTGGGGTGTTTGGAGGTCCCCTCCATCTAAACTCTAATGATGGGAAGTTATTGGATGTAGAGTATGAAGAAAAACAAATGTACAAGGAACCATTATCACTCCCAAACTGGGCAAAGGAAGAAGAGACATCAATAGATGTCATAACTACAAAATTAATGAATGTCACCAAGAGTTGGGTGACAAAGAAAGTGGCAGAGTTAAACATAAATGGTGTAACCATCACCCAGGATAAGAAGAGGAAGAAAAAAAGAGAGGGATGACATAGGCTTTGATGACTTTCTCATCTGCAAAAGGTAGATTGTGGAGGCCAAGTTGGCAAAAGCAGGACCTTCAGGGTCTAAAGAAAAGTTTGTAGAAGAAGGTATCACAATTTCTATAGTTCCATCCCCTCCCAGGGATGTGCCCTTAGTGGCCATTCCTCTCAAGAAAAAGGATACATATCAACTGGAGGAAGAAGCAGAATATGAGGATGTATTGGGAATGGTAGAAATACCCAAGAAAAAGAGGGCCCAGATGACTGTCCCAAGGGCTTCAACATCCAAAGTTGTGGATGTCTAGATGGAGGAGGTAGAGGAGCTGACTGAGATGGAGTAGATGCTCACCCAAGGGCAATCCTTAGCACAAGCACCCTCAGCATCTGTTGTCCTTCAAGAGCATCTAGCTAGGCAAGTAAAAACTCACCCCAAACCTACAACAGAGCTACCAAGGGAGTTTCAGCATAATATTCATGTGCCAAAGATCATAAAGATAAAGAGTGAATTGGCTGAAGAGGCTAGGATGAAAGAACAAGAAAGGGCTAAAGAGTGGCCTTTATCATTAAGTCAAATCATAGACTTAACAGAAGATGAAGTCACCAAAGATGTGACTAATGATCCTGTGGGGATTTTACTTATGCCCACCATGCTAATGCCCTAGGACACTCCTCGGGTGGAAGGAGAGAAAAAGGCAAGAAGAAATAAAAATTCTACAGTGCAGGATATTCTACAGGTAGAGGAGCCAAAATCTCCTGATGTAGTTGTTCAATTAGGACAATTAGATGTCCTAATTAACACCATCACTAGCCATGAAGTGGTGGACTTGTCCTATTCAGCAGATGCCAATGTACAAGTGGAGAATATTGTATAGACTGGGTCAGGACAAGAAGAAAAGGAGCAAGATGTTGACATGACTGAGGTAGAGCATGATATGCATGCAGATGAGAAAAGGGAGTCAACAGAAGGGAGTATTGAAGAAGCAACTTGAATGCAACAAACTAGATCATTTGAGCAACAGGCTCAAACAGGGAATAAAGATGAGGATATAGTGGAAGCTAAAGATTATACAGAAATACCTCATCCAGAACCTAATGATCAACAACAAAAGGAAGATCCAAAGGGAGAAGCATCCCAAGGAGAGTATGAAATAGGTATATAATGTCATGAAGAACCTCTTGAGGATGAGCACAAAGAAGAAACAGGCAGGGAGCTTCCCAGGGATGAAAGTGCAAAACAACATGATCAAGGGGAAGATGATCAAAGTTAGCAACAACAAGAGCATCAAGAAGAGATGCAAGTAGATAAATCCTCTCATCCAGAGAATGAACAGTAGGAGGAGGATCCAAGGGATATTCCACTTGATCAGGAGATGGACTAAGGTAAAGGGGATGATGCATTAAGGAATGATGCTCACATTGAGTAGCCAAGTCAGCAAGGACCAGATGCCAATGTACTAAACTAGTTGATATTTGAGGTAATGGAGCCTCTTGCTTCTGATACCATTCCTTTTGATTTCAAGTCATTATTTTCTCTTGCGGATGCTAAACCTAAGTGCTGAGTTAGAGTAATATCAGCTATCAAGAGGAGCCCTACAACTATTGATTTAGGGGACGCAACAATGAAGCAAGAGATAGAAGGGCTCTGGGAGAGTACTGATGTTGTAGTTGCCCGCATTCAAAAAACCAAGGCCAAAAATAAGGAGGTAAAGGTGCAAATTGCCCAACTCCAATAGTTCATTAAGGGGTTGCTCACCCCTAGAGTTCAAATAACAGAGGCTCCAGCTACTCTTGCGTTGGTCAGCCAAGAGGAGATATCTAGTCTGGATGTGCAAAAGTATCAAGCCCAAGTGATGGAAAAATGGTTTACTACATTCACTGTTGAGGGAGAGAACCTAATAAAGGGATCCTTGTCCAATTGGGACACATTGGCCCATTTGAAAGCAAAGGTAGAGTCCTTAAAGGAGTGTGGATGTAGGCTTGATCAATGCGATCATGACCTGGCAAAATTAAAAGGTGCAAGGAGATTGGATGGCCAAATGCTCTTGAAGCACATGATCATGACTATCCAGACCCTACCCAAAATACACATTTGGATAAAAGATTTGAGGTTTGAGGTGGATGTTTTGAAGATTTTCTAAACAAAAGTAGTGGACATTGGCATGAAGGCACATGATCTTTTATCAGATGAAATGGAAATTTTGGAAGAGCTACTGGGCAATTTAGTAGATAAAACTGAGTAGCTACAGACACAGGAATATGCCAAAACAAAAGCTTAGATATCAGATAGAAAAGAGATAGATGCCACTGTTAAAGCTTATGCGGTATACTCTAGAGGAATATTAATAGAGGAAGATGTATCTGAAGAAGAGGAAGAATAGAGTATTCTCAAAGATACTAAGGCAAAGATACTGCAGAATATTCATTTTGCCAGTTGTTGTCCACTAGAGGTTGCCAGCTGGCAACCCATGCCACTTTTGACCATTGATTATTTTGGGTGAGATCCTGACCATTGAGTCATTGTAATAGATCTAAACCTTGTTCTATAAACAGGCCATGATCTTACTTTTGTAAAGGAGATTGAATTGTTGAAATTTTAAGCACTAAGTTTGTGATTTTACAACTTTTGTGCTCTCTCGCAAGGTTCTTTCTCGAGATCAATGTATATGTATATATTCTTTGTATACCTGATGGAAATGGAGATACAGATTACTTCTTGATCATATATCATGTGTAATCTCCTATTGATTTCTAATATTTGATTGTGAATTGATGCATTCTCTTGAAGTGCATTCAATTAATTGCATATTGTCATCAACTATCCTTTGAAGATTCACACTAACCATGCATAATTGTGGAGCATCCTAGTGAAGTATGGTTTGGTTTCGCTTCCTTTTCATCACTATATCAGAATATGTATGTGGATCATTGACCAAAAACTAAGTAATTTAGGATTTAACTTTCTAAACTTCATCTTTTAGTTTCATTTCATAAATAATCATAAATAATTACAAATCATAAGCAAGTACTATAAGTCCATGCTAGTAGTGACTTATCCAAAGCATATACAATGAGTAAACATAAGCATTGGATACATTTTGAGTAATATATCCTGAATTGATGCAAATAATGATATATCCAGAGCATATATAGAAAGAATTGCAAATCATAGCAAACATCATGTAATTAATAACAAATATAAGTGAATTACAAGCTCTTAAGTACATTCTTTGAGTAAATTTAAGGTTCAAAAGCAAAGATTAGTTCAAATTGAAGATAGTTTTAGAAGAACTAATCAAAGATAGAAATATCCTGAGAATTAATCTAAATTGGAGATAGTTTTAGAAGAACTAATCAAAGTTAGAATCAAATTCGTATCAATTTGCATAAATTCTAACTAAATATCTAGGATTTAACATAATTGTCAAGGATATATGTAGATCAGGTACAATAGATTGGATATTTGCGAATATTGATTGAATTTGAGGAAATCATGAAGAAAAGTGCGTAAGGCCCCAACATGGAAAACAACAAGACACAACAACCCTAAGTGATGATCAAGTAGTCAAGACCTGACAAACAAAGACTTGGGATTATAAATAGATCCAGAATTTATCATATCTTTCAAGATGAATGAAGGTTTATTGTGAACTTTTATGCTTGTTTTTTGTGACTAATAAACACATCAACAGATTTGACGCTAGAAGGAGGGCCTTGCGACCGAAAGCTTTGTATTTCCGCAAAGATCCTATCAATATTTCACCATTTGAGCTAAGTGACTGCAAATATCCCTGGTTTGAGAGGAATTGACTATATCTTTGTAAAGATCTAGTCTCAAACTTCAAAGTTTAGTCTAAATTTCTGAGCTAGCTCACCGGCTTGCTACTAGATCAAGATCTAGCGAACCTTTGCAAGAACTACCTACTGTGAGGCCTAGATCACGCTCAGTTGGAGCACAACCTAGACCTATTGTACTTGTACCACCAGTAGCCCCTATACAAGTTCCAATGGCATTCTTTAACGTCGAATTGCCTCTTTACTTTGTAGTATATAATTATTTGCCAAAGAATCTTGACAAGTTATATCCAAAGTACCATCCATATCAGGATGCTGAGGATCATATGCGAACATTCAAAAACTCTTGCTTCAGAGCAAGGATACAACATGAAGACATTTTATGTAGAATTTTTCCATACACATTAGAGGAAGAAATATACAACTGGTATGTAAGCTTGCCCTAGCGATCCATCAACACTTGGTTATTGATGGAAAATGCATTCAAAGCCTAGTTTAGAGTCCTAATTGATGTAGCAACTATGTATCATCATTTTTCTGAGATCAAGAGAGGTGAAGGTGAGTTTATAGTAAACTTCAATAACCACTTCCAGAAGGCATATTCCAAGTTAATAGCTCCATACGTCATTGTTGAAGATATTGCCTTGTTAGTTTATTATCCAGCTCTTGATCCTTTGATAGCTATGTTTGTGAGAAGGGCAAATCCTACCATTACAACCTTGTTAAGTGCCTATGCAGAGACAATCAAAGCGAATACTAAAATGAAGCAAGTAGGAAACTATCCCATGTCTTCCATAGGACCTCCTTCTTTGCCTAACTAGATGTAGCACATCAATGGAGGTGTAATAAATCATGTTCCAATGATGAATCCTTTACAAGTACCACCAATCAATATGATTCCTCCCCAAGGGAATGGTCAAATGATTCCATATCTTGGATATGCACCTCTTGAAGCTAGACCAAATGGTAATGGTGGTTCTTTCTTTCTCCATAGTCAAGATAACATAGTGGCTAAAGTGTAGGAGGAGAAGGAGGCTATAAAAGAGATAATGAATCAGTTGAAGAGATTAACTACTGAAGTGAAACAACTGAGAAATCAAAATTTCTACTCTCAAGATAATGGTCAAAATCAGCAAAATAGAGGAAATCTGGATAGAGGATATAACAATGACAGAGGTTACAATAGTAATTCTCTCAGACCTCTAAGAGTCTAGAACACTAGACCAAATAATGGATCCTTACCATCACCTCTGGATAATCTCACACCCCCTAAACCCAAGCAAATAACTAGAGTCAATCTAGCTAAAGTTGCACTGAATAATTGGTGTAGAATCCACAATACAAGTGCACATGCGGAGTTAGATTGTCCTTAATTCAAGATTGTTGCCAGTATTTTCTAAGTAGAAGTTCAAAATACTAAAGGTAGAGTAAGTTTTCCTGAAGGTAATGAACTAGTACCCTAAAGAAAAAGAATGGGGATATCTGCCTATGTGTAGATTTCAGGAACCTTAACAGAGCATCAGAGAAGGATAATTATCCACTCCCATCACTAGATGAAGTACTTCAAATGGTTAATGGAGCAGAGATGATGTCTTTCCTAGATGGATTTTCAGGATACAATCAGGTCATGGTCGACAAGGTTAACAGATTAAAGACGACATTCACGACAAATTGGGGAATATTCACATATAGGTGTATGTCATTTGGTTTGATTAACGTTGGAGTGACGTTCCAATGAGCCATGGATATTTCTTTCAGAGGTTTGGTAGGCCATTGCATTGTTATTATATGGATGACCTGACAGTGTTCTCAAAATGCAGAGGAAATCATGTGGAAGATTTGCATAAAGCACTCCATAGATTGAATGGACAACAAAACCCAAGGCAGCTTTCAAAGATATTAAGAAGACAATAACCAATGCCCCAGTGTTGAATAGTTTGGACTATACTAGGATGTTTTATATCTATTCATTTGCATCCGATCATACCTGCGCAACTATTCTGATGCAAAGAAATGAGGTTAAATAAGAAAATCCCATTGCATTTATGAGCACTTCATTTAAGGATGTTGAGTTAAGATATCTAGATGTCAAGCAGTAATCCCTTTCTTTAGTTAGAGCCACTAAGAAGTTTTGCCATTACATTCTAAGAAGTAGAATGATTGTTGTAGTACCAAATTCGGTAGTTAAAATGTTATTGATGCAGAGTAAACTTGGAGAGAAAAGGGCTAAGTGGATCACTATTTTGCAAGAGTGCAACATGGAGATTACCCCTATGAAACTAGTCAGAGGATAGGCTCTAAGCAAAATGATTGTAGAAACAGATCCTAGTCTAGTGAGTCAATAGTATACAGTGGATTCAAGTCACCAAGATGACTAGAATTTAAATATCAGGCATTTCCTAATCACAGGAAGATGCCCAACAAGCATGAAATCATCCCAGAGGGGAGCTTTAAGGATCAACACTCAAAATTATAGGATAAAAGGAGGAATATTGTTCAGAAGGAACCATGAGGGGATATACCTTAGGTGCCTTAACCAGCAAGAAGCTAGTAAAGTTCTCCAAGAATTACATGATAAGTTTGGGATAGCTCATGGATCCCACCTAGCTACAACGCATAAGATCCTCAGAGCTAGGTACTACTAACCCACAATCTTCAAAGATACTGTGGACATTATCAAGCATTGTCATACTTGTCAAGTAGAAACCAACATAGAAAGATATGCAATGTAGTCTTTACATCTAGTGATGGAGATGCATCCTTTTGCACAATGGGGAATGGATTTTATAGGAGCCATCAATCTGCCATCATCGTCTAGGAATAGGTATATTTTAATCATTACTAACTATTGCACTAGATGGACTAAAGCGATGAGTAGAAAAACATGCACATCAGAAGATGTAATCGAGTTCTTAGAAAATAACATCATCACAACGTTCGGAGTCCCTTTCACACTAGTATGTGATAATGGACCTACCTTTTCCTTTTTAAAATTTTCAAATTGGGCATTTGAGTATGGAATAACATTAAAATTCTCATCTAACTATTACCCCCAAGGAAATGGATTAGCTAAGTCTACTAACAAGAATTTATTGGATATCATTATGAAGTTGGTAGAGAAAAATCCCAGGGAGTGGAACACTATTAAAATATGCATTATGGGTAGATAGGACTAGAGTGAAGCCCACTTTACGCAATTCCCCCTACCAATTAGTTTATGGAGTGGACCCAATTTTGCCAATAAACTTAAGGATCCCTACCCTACAATTGGCCCAAGAATACCTCAGTTTAGAGGCCAAAATGGAAGTCCATTTATTACAGCTATTACACTTGGAAGAGAAGAGGGATCATGCAATCGACCACTTCTCTAAACATCAGGTCTAATGCAAGGCCATCGTGCTCCAAATAATCTTGATTTTTAATTTCTGTGTTTTGGTTCTATTTTGTTATTTTGTCTATTGCGGTGGCTCTTTAGAAGGTCCTATCATTTATAAAGGAGTCCCTATTGTCTTCTATTGGGTAGTTGCAGAATTCTCCTGTCACTAAGCGATAGAAACTGTTGGCAGTTATTCTCAGTCTTGAATTTTAATTTTAGTTATAGTTTTAAGAAAAGAGGAATGGATGGAGGAAGGTGAATCGCCATCATTTCTAAGGGGGTCGACAGAAGCAATGAATGAATCCATAATGGTGAACGGTTATGAGGAGAGGCATTCATTAAGAAGCAAGTGGAAGTTATGGAAGATGAGGAGTCATGCGAAGATGAAATGCTCAGCAACAATGAGCTAACAGTCTGAAGATTAAGAGACCCTCTGTCATAGAGTTAAAAAATAATATTATCACTATGAATAGAAGAGGAGGATCATGGGATGGTCTTTGTCTATAATAAGAAAATCCTCCCTACGAATAGAGGAGGTGGGATGATCAGTGTGAAAAGGAGAGATCCTCTCTATCGAGGAGAGAACAACTGTAGTAATTGGAGCAGCTAGAAAGAATACAAAAAGGTCGTAGCTGATAAGAAGAGGGTCGATTGCCTAAAGGGAAGGAGATAGTCAAAGGAAGGCTGATTTAGAAGAGAGAAATCATTCTGTAAGAGATTGAATGCATTTGAGACAGGGCAATAATAGAGAAAAGGCCCAGAAATAGAATTGTGGAGAGGTCAATCTGTAGAGGCCACGTAGAAGGAATAGAGCAGGCCATGAAGTAAGGAGAGAGAGAGAGGTTGAACAAAGAAGATAGAAGACAAAATAGGACGTCAAATGTTTATAGGCACATAGGGCAATAAGATGATAGAAGGTAAAGTATATGGAAGAACCAAGAGAATATCATGTTATAAGGTGCAGTCTCGATAGATGTGAGGAGGCATAATCTATGGCATTGTTGAAGAAGAGGCTTTTTTTGTATTTTGTAACTAAAGCTGTGTTATTTGAAGTTAAATAAAGAGCAATGTTTTGCATTTTTTATTTTTGTCATTATATTAGTTTCAAATAGGTCACTATCACTATTGTTGTTGAATCATTGTATTGAACTTTAATCTCCTGTCGCTTGATAGACAAGTTGCATGTGTTAATCTGCAAGTTCCTGTCGCATAGCAGAGATTGTTTATAATCTGCATTATTTTGTGTAATCTTCATTCTTCCTGCCTGGTTAGTGATAAGAGGTCTATAGGAGACTGTTTATTGAGTGGAGATCTGAGTATGTTTATGGATGTGTGCTATCAGATTGGTATCAGAGTGCAAAAGGTCTTGAGTGTTGAGTAGACCACTGAAGTGAGGCAACTTAGCCAAGACTACGGTAGCAAAGAAAGGAAAAGGTGAGAATCGTAGTTTGATGTAGATTGCTAAGTTGTGGAGAACAAGAAGAAGGAAAACATGAAGAATCAAAGTACAGAGTTTGAAAGAGAGCTGACGGCATTAAAAAGAGATTTAAAAGAGTATATGATTGCAAGGCAGCAATGGCTTGAAGAAGAAAGCCAGGAATATTTTTGGGTATGGCCAATGACAAGAAAAGTGAGGTGGCATGTGAGGGAGATTGTTGAGAAGAGGAAAAGACAGAATGTAGAAGCCTTAAGAAGAGAAGGTGAGAGTATGAGAGGATCCCAGAGAGTTTGGGACAGTAGAGAGTTGCCTATTGAGCAACATGCACCAGAAGTGGTGAATGAAGTTCTCATTGTAGAGAACGTGAGAGAAGATAAGGAAGAAAGAAGAGAGGAAGAAGTGCAGCAAGTAGCACTTGTGGAATAGAGAATAGTGTCCCTGAAGAAGACACTACGAGAGACATTGTGGTCTCTTATTTTGTTTATTAATATTGTGTTTATAGCTGTGCATGCAAGTATGAAGAGTGCAATAGCAAAGGTCAAGAATGAGACCTTGAAGATGAAGAAAGAGGAGGCAAGAATAGCCCCCGAAGAAATAATAGAGGATGTGAATGAAAGGAGAATGGTTGTAGCAGAGCATATAGAAGAGTTTACAGTGGAGGTACATTATAAAGTGCCTGAAAATGAAGAGGAGCATGAAGATAAGAAGACAGTCCCTAAATTCAATGATACCTTGGAAGAAGTTGCAGATGTAGCACAAGTTGCTCATATAGAGGAAGAGATGGAAATTGAAGATGAATATGAAGAGAATAAATCAGGGCAGTAGGTAAGGGAAGGTTGCAATACCGATTTTTGTTCTATAAATGAAGATTGTAATGTGAGTTTTAATCATGTGCATAGAAGTGTGAATATAGATGGACAAGTTTGTGAGAAGAGAAAATGGGTGGATCATAGGTACATAGTCCCATGTTGGAAAAAGAGAAAGATGGTTGAAGAGTAGAAGTTGAAATATAGGAAGAATGTTGTTTTCAATAATGTTTATGATGAGAAGCCAGTGCAAAGAATGAGGGATATGCTGATGAACAAGAGACAATCAGATTTGAAGATGAAGTGACCAGCAAGGAGGCCCAAGAAAGATGATTAGAGGCTTAAAACAAAGAAACAAATGAGAAGAGGTCAGCCCAAGGTTGAAGCAAACCAAGTCTGGAGAGAAAAGGAAGATGTTGGAAAAGAGCCTGATGAGAAGAGAATGGAGGCACTAGAGTGGCAGCAGTTGAAGAATGCCCCATGTGTTGTGAAAGGTAAGCAAGTTGAGTTGAGTAATGATATTTTTAATTTTGTTGAAAAAGATAGGAAGGAGATAAACAAAGTACCAGAAGGGCAATCTGAGTTTGATGATAGTTATGAGGCTTTGAGTGAAAATTATTATTTTAAGGAAGCTACCAATGTTGATGAGTTGGATAGTGATTGGGAGATGGGTGAGTATGAGGAAGAAATGTGGAAGATGATGGATGAGAAGGAGATGAAGAGGAGAAAATATCAGAAGAAGCAAGAAGGTAAACAAAGGCATATTGAAAGGTGCAGCATGAAGCATGCCAGACAAGAAGAAAAGTTGACTGGAAGAGTTGAAAAAGAAAAGAGGACAGCAGTAGCATATGGAAGTGTAGATTTAAACATGGGAGCAACAATGGTCCAAGAAGAAGAAGACAACCAGAGGAATGGTAAAGCTAATACAGAAATGGAATTGGAAGGAGTAGCAATTAACACTAAAGAAGAAGACTTGTGGAAACAATTTGCAGCCATTGAGAAAGAATAGAATGAGAAGATTAAATGCTTGAGCATAAGTAGGACAACCGAGGAGATTGAAGTAGTTGTAGAAATGAAGATTGAAGATGTTACAGATTTGGAGAGGAAGATGATAAAGGATGAGTCTATAAATATTTTGTTGCAGCAGATGGCCATGGAGGAAGAATGATTGGAAAGAAAGTTAGATGTAGAGATGGTAAATGTTGATAATGGAGTAGGTAATGTTGAAGATATGGAAATTTTTTCATTAGTTTATGGCATGTTAGATATAAATGAAAAGATAATTAGAAATTGGAGGAGGATGGAATTTATGAAGACAGTTTCGTGAGAACAACGGACAACGGTGCACAACAATGTTGGAGGAATATAGCATATAAGCTAGAGAGAATGTGGATAAAGTGAAAGAAGAAGAAATTTTGGTAAATTTGCAAAAGGACCATATGTGCAGGAGCACATTCTTTTTGTCCCCTGGGGAGTTTGATGCAGGAGCATCATTCTCTAAATAATCTTATTTTTAATTTCTATGTGTTTTGGTTCTATTTTGTTATTTTGTCCATTGTGGTGGCTCTTTAGTCGGTCCTGTCATTTATAAAGGAGTCCCTGTTGTCTGCTATTGGACAGTTACAGAATTCTCCTGTCACTAAGTGACAGAAACTATTAGCAGTTATTCTTAGTCTTGAATTTTAATGTTAGTTACACTTTTAAGAAAAGAGGAATGGACGGAGGAAAATGAATCACCATCATTTCTGAGGAGGTCGACAGAAGCAATGAAAGAATCCATAATGGTGAACGGTTATGAGTAGAGGCAACTATTAAGAAGCAAGTGGTAGTTATGGAAGACAAGGAGTCATGGGAAGATGAAATGCTCAGCAACGATGAGCTAGCAGTCTGAAGATTAAGAGACCCTCTTTCATAGAGTTAAAAAAGAATAGTATCGCTATGAATAGAAGAGGAGGATCATGGGATAGTCATTTGCTATAATAAGAAAATCCTCTCTACAAATAAAGGAGGTGGGATGATCAGTGTGAAAAGGAGAGATCCTCTCTACCGAGGAGAGACCGACTGTAGTAATTGGAGCGGCCAAAAAGAATAGAAAAAGGTTGTAGCTGATAAGAAGAGGGCCAATTGTCTGAAGGGTAGGAGATAGTCGAAGAAAGGCTGATTCAGAAGAGAGAAGCCATTCTGTAAGAGGTCGAATGCATTTGAGAAAGGGCGACAATAGAGAAAAGGCCTAGCAATAGAATTGTGGATAGGCCAATCTGTAGAGGCCGTGTAGAAGGAATAGAGTAGGCCATGAAGTAAGGAGAGAGAGAGAGAGGTCGAACAAAGAAGACAGAAGACAAAATAAGAGGCCAAATGTTTATAGGCACAAAGGGCAATAAGATGACAGAAGGTAAAGTGTATGGAAGAACCAAGAGAAGATCATGTTATAAGGTGTAGTCTCGACTGATGTGAGGAGCCATAATCTATGGCATTGTTGAGCAAGAGGCTCTATTTTTATTTTGTAATTGAAGCTATGTTATCTGAAGTTAAATAAAGAGTAATGTTTTGCATTTCTGATTCTTGTCATTATATTAGTTTCAGATAGGTCACTATCACTATTATTGTTGAATCATTGTATTGAACTTTAAACTCATGTCACCTGATAGACAAGTTGCATGTGTTAATCTGCAAGTTCCTGTTGCATAACAGAGATTGTTTATAATCTGTATTATTTTGTGTAATCTTCATTGTTCCTGCCTAGTTAGTGATAGGAGGTCTATAGGAGACTATTTATTGTGTGGAGATCTGAGCATGTTTATGGATGTGTGCTATCATATTGGTATCATAGTGTAGAAGGTCTTGAGTGCTGAGTAGACCACCGAAGTGAGGCAACTTAGCTAGGACCGTGGTAGCAAAGAAAGAAAAAGGTGAGAATTATAGTTTGATGTAGATTGCTATGTTGTGGAGAACAAGAAGGAAAACATGAAGAAGCAAAGTACAGAGTTTGAAACAGAGCTGGCGGCATTAGAAATAGATTTAAAAGAGTACATGATTGCAAGGTAGCAATGGCTTGAAGAAGAAAGCTAGGAATACTTTTGGGTATGGCCAATGACAAGAAAAGTGAGGTGGCCTATGAGGGAGATTGTTGAGAAGAGGAAAAGGTAGAATGTAGAAGCCTTTAGAAGAGAAGGTGAGAGTATCAGAGGATCCCAGAGAGTTTGGGACAGCAGAGAGTTGCCTATTAAGCAACATGCACCAGAAGTGGTGAATGAAGTTCTCATTGTCGAGAATATGAGAGAAGATAAGGAAGAAAGAAGAGAGGAAGAAGTATAGAAAGTAGCACTTGTGGAAGAGAGAAGAGTGTCCCTGAAGAAGACACTACGGGAGACATTGTGGTCTCTTATTTTGTTTATTAATAGTGTGTTTATAGTTGTGCATGTAGGTATGAAGAGTGCAATAGGAAAGGTCAAGAATGAGACCTTGAAGATGAAGAAAGAGGAGGTAAGAATATCCCCCGAAGAAAGAATAGAGGATGTGAATGAAAGGAGAATTGTTGTAGCAGAGCGTATAGAAGAGTTTACAGCGGAGGTACATTGTAAAGTGCCTGAAAATGAAGAGGATCATGAAGTTGAGGATCTCCGATTAGATGATGAAGATAAGAAGACAACCCCTGAATTCCATGATGCCTTGGAAGAAGTTGTAGATGCAGTACAAGTTGCTCATATAGAGGAAGAGATGGAAATTGAAGAAGCCAATGAAGAGAATAAATTGGGACAGCATGTAAGGGAAGGTTGCAATACTAATTTTTGTTTTGTAAATGAAGATTGTAATGTGATTTTTAATCATGTGCATAGAAGTGTGAATATAGATGGATAAGTTTGTGAGAAGAGAAAATGGGTGGATCATGGGTACATAGTCCCATGTTGGCAAAAGAGAAAGATGGATGAAGAGTAGTAGTTGAAATATAGGAAGAATGTTGTTTTTTATTATGTTTATGATGACAAGCCAATGTAAAGAATGAGGGATATGCTGATGAACAAGAGACAATCAGATTTGAAGATGAAGTGGCCCGCAAGGAGGCCTGGGGAAGATGATTGGAGGCTTAAAACAAAGCAAGGAATGAGAAGAGGTTGGCCCAAGGTTGAAGCAAACCAAGTCTGGAGAGAAAAGAGCATGGTAGCTAAGAAGACAAAGGGAACTGCAATAAATGATGTTGATAAAAGAGTGGAGGTTGTAAAGGAAGATGTTGGCAAAGAGCCTGATGAGAAGAGAATGGAGGCACTAGAGTGGCAGCAGTTGGAGAATTTCCCATGTGTTGTGAAAGGTAAGCAAGTTGAGTTGAGTAATGATATTTTTAATTTTATTGAAAAAGATAGGAAGGAGATAAATAAAGTACCAAAAGGGCAATCTGAGTTTGATGATGGTTATGAGGCTTTGAGTGAAAATTATTATTTTAAGGAAGGTTCCAATGTTGATAACTTGGATAGTGATTGGAAGATGGGTTAGTATGAGGAAGAAATGTGGAAGATGATGGATGAGAAGGAGATGAAGAGGAGAAAATATCAGAAGAAGCAAGAAGGTAAACAAAGGAAGATTGAAAGGTGTGTCATGAATCATGTCAGACAAGAAGAAAAGTTGACTAGAAGAGTTGAAAATGAAAAGAGGACACAAGTAGCATATGGAAGTGCATATTTAAATATGGGAGCAGCAGTGATCCAAGAAGAAGAAGACAACTAGAGGAATGGTAAAGCTAATACAGAAATGGAATTGGAAGGAGGAGCAACAATTAACACTAAAGAAGAACACTTGTGGAAACAATTTGCAACCAAGGAGATTGAAGAAGTGGTTGCAGAAATGAAGATTGAAGATGTTGCAGATTTGGAGAGGAAGATGATAAAGGATGAGTCTAAAAATATTTTGTTGTAGCAGATGACCATGGAGGAAGAATGGATGGAAAGAAAGTTAGATGTAGAGATGGTAAATGTTGATAATGCAGTAGGTAATGTTGAAGATATGGAAATTTTTCCATTTGTTTATGATATGTTAGATATAAATGAAAAGAGAATTAGAAATCGGAGGAGGATAGAATTTGTTGAAGACAGTTCCATGAGGACAACGGACAATGGTGCACAATAATGTTGAAGGAATATAGCATATAAGCCAGAGAGAATATGGAAGAAGTGAAAGAAGAAGAAATTTTGGTAAATTTGCAAAAGGGCCATATGTGCGGGAGCACATTCTTTTTGTCCCCTAGAGAGTCTGATGTAGGGCCATCATGCTCCAAATAATCTTGATTTTTAATTTCTGTGTGTTTTGGTTATGTTTTGTTATTTTTCTGTTGCGATGGCTCTTTAGACAGTCCTGTCATTTATAAAGGAGTCCATGTCATCTACTATTTGGCAGTTGCAGAATTCTCCTGTCACTAAGTGACAGAAACTTTTGGCAGTTATTCTCAGTCTTGAATTTTAATGTCAGTTACAATTTTAAGAAAAGAGGAATGGATGGAGGAAAGTGAATCACCATCATTTCTGAGGGGGTCAACAGAAGCAATGAAAGAATCCATAATGGTGATCGATTATGAGGAGAGGCAGCTGTTAAGAAGCAAGTGGCAGTTATGGAAGATGAGGAGTCATGGGAAGATGAAACGCTCAGCAACGATGAGCTAGCAGTCCAAAGATTAAGAGAGCCTCTGTCATAGAGTTAAAAAAGAATATTATTGTTATGAATAGAAGAGGAGGATTGTGGGATACCTATTGGCTATAATAAAAAAATCCTCTCTATGAATAGAGGAGGTGGGATGATTGGTGTGAAAAGGAGAGATCCTCTCTACCGAGGAGAGACTGACTGTAGTAATTGGAGTGGCCAGAAAGAATAGAAAAAGGCCGTAGCTGATAAGAAGAGGGCCGATTGTCTGAAGGAAAGGAGATAGTCGAAGAAAGGCTAATTCAAAAGAGAGAAACCGTTCTATAAGAGGCTGAATGCATTTGAGAAAGGGTGACAATAGAGATAAGGCCCAACAATAGAATTATGGAGAGGCCGATCTGTAGAGGCCACATAGAAGGAATAGAGCAGGCCATGAAGTAAGGAGAGAGAGAGAGAGAGGTCAAACAAAGAAGGCAAAAGACAAAATAGGAGACTGAATGTTTACAGGCACAGAGGGCAATAAGATGACATAAGGTAAAGTGTATGGAAGAACCAAGAGAAGATCATGTTATAAGGTGTAGTCTTGACTGATGTGAGGGGGCATAATCTATGGCATTGTTGAGCAAGAGGCTCTGTTTGTATTTTGTAACTGAAGTTGTGTTATCTGAAGTTAAATAAAGAGCAATGTTTTGCATTTCTGATTCTTGTCATTATATTAATTTCAGATAGGTCACTATCACTATTGTTGTTGAATCATTATATTGAACTTTAATCTCATGTCACCTGATAGACAAGTTGCATGTGTTAATCTGCGAGTTCCTGTCGCTTAACAGAGATTGTTTATAATCTACATTATTTTGTGTAATCTTCATTGTTCCTGCTTGGTTAGTGACAAGAGGTCTATAGGAGACTGTTTATTGTGTGGAGATCCTAGCATGTTTATGGATGCGTGCTATCAAGGTCGTTGTCAAATGCTAGTTTGACAAGAGGGTCAGAATTAAAGCATTTAGAATATCTAATCCAGTGTTGTCTTGGGACAAAGCCCATGAGCAGAAAGTAGACCATGGAAAGTTTAACAATTTGTGGATGGGTCCTTTTCAAATAGCTGAAATACTAGGGGATAGTACTTATAGGCTGAAAACCTTAACTGGAGAAGATGTTCCATTGCCTATCAATGGACAATTTCTGAAACACTATTTCCAAGCCTGATTCAGGAGAAGGGCTAAAACTTGTATATATGTATAGTTGCTTGTATAGTGGTTCGCTTGTTTTGTGTTGTTTGCTTGTTCGTTGAGTCCTTGTTTTATTTGGGCATGATATGGAGCACCTTTCCACTTTAGAAAAATAATAGAATTCCTTATATTTAGGAAAGAATCCCAAGTCCCTGCATAGGTTGTGACTTCTACAAGTCTGGTTATGGGTTTTTACCCCATGAAATCATATTCACCAATTAAAACAAAGGTTATCCAAGGAATCATCAAATGAATACACCTAACATTCCTAGGACTGGTTGAAAACATTAGTGTCTACATTAAGTGAAAAATCTAAAGGTTTGCCTTTTCTACCACTATAATTCCCAGCATAGCAACAGGTTTCATTACTATGCAAACAATGAGCTTAAATGATATATCTTACACAAAAATTATTGAAAAATAAAAGAAAGAGAATTTATTTTCTCAAGGTCATCTATATAACCCTACTGGGGCTATAGACACTTGACTAGCAGTAGGGCTCTATTTAGGGGAATTATAGGCGATAACCTTAATAGGGCTATGGATGCTTGACTGGAAACAAGGCTCTATCTAGATTTGGCTTAAAAGGTTAAATCTAACTATGTAGCTTAATGCTAATGACTATCTTTTCAACCTCTCCAGTAGGAAGGAAATGAATCAATGCACACACTTGCAATCCTCTCCATGATCTAGTCTGGTTGGTGAATATGATTTCATCTAATCTAATCCCAATATCCATGTGAAATGGAAGTTGGAAATTCTATGTTTAGATTTTCTTTTATTTCTTGAGCTGGTTAGAATTTGGTGGTTTTCGTTGGGTCAGTGCAAGAAGTTGGGTCCACTTTTTGGCTAAAAAGTGGAAGTGCTTTCCCTGAAAAATTAAAATTTCTCCCATTTGAAGTCAAAATTTGAAGTACTTACACATAAAATCTTAAGAAAGTCTAGTAATATGAAATGTATTATTTTGAATCTAGTTTTCAAATATGTATTTTATTCTAATACCTAGATGATACAAATTAATTTTTCATAGGCTTGAACAAAAACCACTTTTTAAAAGTCACTTTTTTAGGACCATACCATGCACATGTACGACCAACATAATTTGACCTAAATAAAAGTATTTTTCTAAATCCTTTTGGGAAAAGATGTGTATTATAGTGAAGTTTGATAGGATATTTTTTATAATTTTTTTCTAAATATTTTTTTTATTAAATTTTTATTGGCCCTAATTACTACTTTTGAAAACCCCTCGTGTACAACCAACATAATTTCAGCATAACTAATCATAAAATGATTTTTTTATTGTGTAAACAATTATGTGTAGATTTATTACATATAATTTTTTTTTTAAACTTTAAAAATTAAAAGTTATTAAAAAATGCAAACACCTGTCATTTCAAGTTTTTGGACCAGTTTGCTCATAAATTAATTAATAAATAGAAAAACAAGTTGATTCAAAAAAATTACATATTTGAAAACTACACATCGTCATCTATAATGGGTTTTAATTTTGTAAAAAAATTCAAAAAAAAATGTCGTCATCCATATAGGTAAAGTTAGTCTTTCCTCTTTCTCTGAACATAGATTTGTACTTGCAGGTCCAAGGCTAGAGGTCGGCTAACCATGCCTTTCCCGAGCCTAAAACCAAACCAAAAATGCGGGTGTGAAATTCAAAATTTAAAAAATAGGAACCTGTTCTAAAAAACAATAAAAAATAAAACAAGTACCCATTTCTAAAAACAATAAAAAACAAAATGAGTACCTATTATATAAAATAAAACGGGTACCCTTTCTAGGCTCGGGGTTGTTCCTAAACATGTACCCATTTTTTTAAAAATGAGTACCCGTTCCTATCAGGATTTTTTTTTTGCCTGACGTTTCCCCTATATGTGGACCCAACTTCTTGCTTTTACCCCTTTCGTGGCAAGTTGTTGTATAGTCTCACAACATGCCCCATTTTGCCTTAACAAAATAGGGACCCAACTTTTTGCTTTTGCTTTGCTTGTGTGCTTTCCCTCTTTGGACAGTATGGTAAAATGTAATGTCCCGATCTTCCTAAAAACCCAAAGTCTAAATTTTCCTTTACAAAGGTTACCAAAGGATAGAGGATGAAATTTAGAACAAGTTTTCCTTTTACATCACGTTGAAATTCAAGAAAATGAGAGAGTTAGACACAGTCAAATTTTTGGTCAAAGGGATATTTTCTTCACATGGACATTTGGATAGGGACATTTCACATTCGCCAAATATCCACATCCCTTCTGAATACCCATATTTGTTGCATTGGTCTCAACGGGTATGTGTATTGTACTTTAGACACCTAAATCATAGGTTCAGACTCGAAATAGTTATTCAATTGGATTAAGTCGATAGTCATTCACAAGTTGGGCATAAGTCTTATTGATGTCCAAATATTCATATTTCCCTTGTAGTTGTCAAATTTATAGTGACAAGTTGTGAAGCCATCAACCGAATGGATATTTTTATATGGACATTTTGCACTTACCAAATATCCATATCCTTGTCAAAATATCCATATCCCTATCACGTCAATCAATTCTATCCATGGAAATATCCTAAGGTGTGATGATGTCATCCAGATATTTGTTACATGGATACTTAATTTAAAATATCCATACATGAAATATTCATATCCATGGTTTGTTTTAGAATCCAATCCCATTACATTCGACCCCCCTTAAACGTTGACTAGTCAAAGGGATATTTTTGCAAGTTTACTTTTTTCTCCAATTTACCGACTAGCCGATAGAGGCTTGAGAAGGCAAGATCATAATTGGTTTGAAGAATTGGAATACCGCCGATAAAGGAAAATCTTAAAGTATTTGGAAATTTATGAATTTAGTTGTTTCCACGATTTGCCGACTGGGCGAAAGAGGCACTCAAGTCAAAGTTTGTGGTTTGACTGTTTCACCGACTAAAGAGTTTTTGAAGACAAGGATAAGTTTAGAAGTTGAAGATTCTAAGTTATCAATAAAATCTTCATCAGAGAAACTCATGTTTTGGGAAGTAAGTTTGCAAGTTAGCTATTTCCACAATTCGTCAATGAAGAAGATGTGAGGCATTGATAAAGAAAAGAAAGCTTAAAAGGAAAGTTTGTGGTATGGAACTTTTGCCAATAGAAGGGATAGAGGCAAAGAAAGGTTAGTTCGAGATCTTCCAAAATCTCTAACAAAGGCTGAGGTTCAAAAAAGTCAGAATTCACCGACAAAGAAGAGACATAGGTGATAGTTCAGAAAAGGTAAAGTTTGTTGATAAAGGGGTTAGAGACCAAAGTTTGTAGAAAGTGAAAATTACCAATGAAGAGCTAAAATCTGAGGTCAATGAGATGGACATTTAGACATGGACATTTTGCAAATACCAAATATCCATACCTTAGCAGGATATCCATATCCATGCAAATATCTACCTCTATACTTAGAGCAAGGACCTCGTGCCACATGTCGCTACCTTTGACTTTTCAAAAGGATATTCTGCATAGGGATATTTTACGTGATGAATATTTGTATAACCCATTTTAAAAGAGGAACTAAGCTCTGATACTTTTTTCTCAATCAATGATGTTTGACCATGACTTCTACTTACGTCATCCAGATATTTTCATATGGACATTTCTAATGGGATGCTAAATGTCAAATATTCATGTCTAGACCTTCTCGCATTTAATATTACGCATGGGAGCCATTGACTTTTGAATTTAAAATCATGCTTTTCGACACCTGTAATTTTCTCCCACATCCACGCTGGAAAATCCTACCTAACCATGGAAAGAGTATTTAATTCACCCTAATTTGATGGATTTATAACAATAAAAGATAATTTACCTAGCATTGTTAATTACAGAAGTATCTAAAAGCTAAAATTGCAGGAAGTTCAAGGTAATTCAAGGTGATTTATAGTCAATTCAAAGGCAAATAGTAGCAGCTAATGGAGAATGGATAATAGAGAACTAGAAAAGGTGTGCCCAGTCGAATGGCGTTCATATACCAATTTGCATAATCAGGTTTAAAATTTTAGCTACCTATTGTGCCTCGCACACATGCCCCATTTCAAAAAATAGGGACCCCCTCTTTCAAATTTTGGCTTAGGGTGTCAATTAGGTTTTCCATCTCCTGAGTAGTCAAGTGGTCAAAATGCACTTTTTGCCATGTTAGAAATTGGATGTTGAAAAATCATTTCAAAATCTGCTAAGTCCAAGTTCTTGCATTTTATCAAGTAGGTCTGATTGTCCTTTTGTGCTAAAACTGCTTCCAACTGACCTTTCCACTAAAAAGCCCTTTGTTTGACTTCTGTGCTAAAATGCTTTCCATCCAACCCAATGTTGTTTCCTTGCTTGACCGACCTTAGCGCTAGATCTAGTCATCACTGACTTTGCGCTGCATTGCATATTCACCAACCAAGTCAGAGGGTGGAAAAGTCCCCGCTAATCTAAGGAACCCTCAACCCCCGTAAAACACATACAACTGGACTGATTACCTTGGTGCTAAAAATGCCATTCATTGACTAAGTCAGTGACACCCCAAAACCCCGTCGAGTTGGAAGTCATCTTAACTTGCGCAAACCCTAATATTCTGCCGAATATCCCAACTGACACTACGTACATTCTACATTTATGGTGATCCAGTCGAAGGGAATAAAAAGGGATTTTCATCATTTTGAATCTCATTTCACATTTTGTAAATACTTGAAGAGCTTTTGGTGACATTTTTAATGATTTCCCTACATAGCCCACGGACTCGACCTAGAGACCTCCTGCACACCTACATGTTTCAAATCTTTTCACCTCATGAACCAGGTAGGATCTCGTCCTTCACTTAGGGTTTTTCATACAATTAGGGTTTCTATTTTTCAATTCACTGCATTTCCTTTCAAAAACATAGTGAACATATGGGTGATATGAATTAGGGTATCTAAGTCAGGGTTTTCATTGCTGAATTATTCATTCTTTACAAACCCTAGTTTAAATCTTCAAGGGAAATGCATTTTTAGGAAAAATGAGACTAGTACCTATCAAACCCTAGCAAAATAGAACAAGCTTAACACTTTTGAATCGAGTGAAAGATAATCTTTGTGCCAGAAAATTATCTGACTGACTTCAAAAACCTCGCGACCTATCTCGTCAGTCGGTGGCCTTGAAAATCTGTGCTGAGACTCAAAACCAGTTTAGCGCTAAAAATTCAACTCTCTGACTCCACGTTGTTCATCACCTTAACTCACTTAGTCAGAAGATCCAAGAAACCCTGCACATCCTTGAGATTTGCTTTGCGCTGGTTTTCAATTGCTCTGACCTTGCGCTAAAAGACCATCTCTCCGACCTAGGTTGGATGAACATAAAAATCTTGCAGGTCTATAACGTTCTAAAACTCTGCCAAAATCAAGAGATCCCCTTTGCGCTGAAACTAATTCCATCTGACCTTGCGCCAAAATGCAACATCACCGACTTAGTCGGTTGACTCCAAAAACATCGTACAATCAGATGGTGCCCAATCTCACGCAAGAGTAGTAAAGGTTGTTACGCTCGTCTTGCACTAACCTTTCAACCGACTAACCTGAATGACTAACGTAAGTCGGTCCATCCTAAAACCTGTGCAAGTCAGTTAGCCATAAAATCCAAGAAAAACCTTGAGGACATGAACATAGAAGAATAGTTGGTCGAACAGACCTAATTTCTTCAGGTCGATTGACCTCAAAACTAGCGCTTTTCCTCCTATAGGTCAGTTGACCCCGAATTTAGCACAAATTGAGTACAATGATGGTTTTTAAGAGATTTTCAAAGGGAGAAGTGTTTGATAAGGTGGAATAATGACTGCAATTAATAAATGATGATATTTTGCATGCTTTAAATGGGATTTTGCAGTATTTGGGTATTTATTACATGCATTAATATAGGATTGCTTATTATTTGATCATGTGATGAATGCAATGGTTCATGAATTTCATACTTTTGTTCTTTTAAGCACATGTTGGTAATTTAGCAGATTCATTATAAGTTCATTGGTTATAACATGGTTTGATAGTATTGTAGTCCACTTGATAATCTTAAAATTTTAGACTTAGGAGTTAGTGAAAACAAATTAAAGACATCAAACTTATAAGGTCCAGTCCTGTAGGTTAGATGACTACACGAGCTTAAATCATGAGGTATGAATTCAAAGGTATTCCTCCAGAAATGAAGATTGCTACCAGATGGAAGGACATTGGAGATGCAGACCTGGGTCACATTGACCTTTATGATTTTAGACTTAGAGTATTCGGTCCGAGTCCAACCCCTAGAGCAAAGAAAGTGAAAGATAGTGGGATTGCACAAGTTGATGCCTTCCCTACATCTGTTCAGTGTGCTGAACTTATAGTTGCATGTGTAAATAGGTATGATGTCATGACCAGGACAATACAAACTACCAGTGGAGATGTTTTAGCTAACCTAAGCCCACCTTCCTTAGCTGAAACCTTTGATATTCCATGGCATACAGTAATGACCATGCCAGATAAGCCAGGATCAGAGGACACCTACAAGAAGGATGAAAATGGATGTAGGAAACATATGAATGAACACTGGGCAAAGAGCAGAAGGTCTACCTTGGTTAAGTTTCCCCAGGTACTATACAGAAATGACTTTCATGATGAAATATGGGACATAGTAACTTTCTTGAGTAGAATATATGGATTGTCTATGGCCTCAACCTTCAATGTTTGTTATAATTGAAGAAATATTAAAGGGGACTAAGTTCCATTGGTCACAAATCTTAAGTGACAACATCCATGAAGCATTCAGTAACTTCAAAGAGAAACGGTTCTTCAGGTGGACATATTATCTTGTTTATGCTTTGGCAAGGAGGAATCATTATGCTGGTGTGTCCAAGGTGGGGGAAGTAGGAAATGATGAACAAACTCAGATCAAGGTCTATGAATGCTATACACAACTCACATTGACACAATCTCTTATGCATTATAAGAGGGTAAATGATGCCTTTACCATGTACATAACTAGGTTATTGCAAGGTAATACAGCTCTAAGAATATCCACAGAAGCTATGAATGAAATCACCAAGTATGGGAGGTGGTATATTCAATTTGAAAAGTTCACATATCTGAGAATACAGGGCTTCACAGGGATGGCTTTCAGACTCCCTAGGTATTCTATAGATAAAGTATTGCTCTTAGAATTATCTAGACAACTTATAAATTGTGCTAAAAAACTTAAGCACCTGCATAGAACAAATGTCCAATTTCCCATCCTGTTAGGCAAAGGAAATTATGCATGTCCATCATTAGGATCAGCTGAACACTCTGACAAAGAACTCCAACTGCTTAATCTCCATTACTACAATAGAAGAGATCATTTTGATTCTAATAAGGTGATGGAGAGGTATGTAAGTAAGAATTTGTTCCATAAAATGCATATAGAAGACTTTTGGGCAAATTGTATGGATGACTACGAGGTCATGAAGAAAGCCCATTCTAGATTATCTCTGGCATTTATAAGGAAATTCCATATCATCCTAGTTCCTGACCAATTAGAAGATGATGACAATGTAATGCACAGAGGAGCCTGGGAAGCACAATATCACCAACCAATTCCCTTACCTAATTGGGCAAATGCTGAAGAAAGCTCCCTTGAGGTTACAATGAAAGAACCAATTAGATTGAGCAAAGCATGGGTAAGAGGTCAAATTGCTGCCTTGGAGGGATAAGGAATATAGCTCACTTACACTGCACTTGAATTTGAAAAGGAGCCTGAAGGAGAAGAGGATAAGCCAATAGAAATCACTGATGAGGCAGAACCAGCCCAGGGACAAAAATCAGACAGTGAAGACCACACAACCTTGGTAGGAAAGGCTAAAGTACAGAAAAGCAAGAAGGTCACTGCAAAAACTGTGAAGAAAGAAATGCCTCCTACTAGAACAAGGGCTTCAAAGAAAAGAAATATGCCTAGTTATCCTGGAGAAGGATCCAAGACAAAGAAGACTAAGGTAAAGGCTGTCAGGCAAGCTACAGAGACTGCTACTACCCATGATGATACTAATCTACCAACTTATCCATCTCCTATTGCCTCAGATGTGAATGTTGTTGTACTCTCTCCAACAATTGCTTCTGCTACATCTCCCTCTATTGATTCTACTATTTCAGCTATGACCTTGGTAACCATTGTCTAGGAAGCTATTTATGCTGCCACCCCACCTTCCATTCCAATTGTTTCTTGTCCATTGGCAATATCTTCTAGCACTCCTAGTAGTCACGTCTCCTCCATTGCTGCCACCTCATGTTCCTCTATCACTACCACACCTTTACCTTCCATATCTTCTACTCCACTATCTACTTCCCTTGCATTACCTCCTATTTCTACAATTCTTTCACCTTCTCTTCCCTTTCCGTCTTTGTCCATCTCTTCCCCCATAGTCATTTCCTCCATCTTGCCAACTTCTTTTATCCCATCAGCTTTGGGGTCGGCCATGCTTACCAATTTGACACAAATAAACTTGTCTTCAGTTGCAATGCCTATATCCTCTGCTACTCCTATCTCTTAAATACCCATGGACCAAAATTTGACCCCCTTGGTTGTGCCATTGCTACCAGGTATTAAGAAGGTATGTGTCAAACTAGGTCTTCAAGAGCAAGAACTAGAGAAAGATACACTTGACGAGGTAGATAATGAGGTACTTGATGAGCCATTGGCTAAGACAGTCAGTGCAAAGGTAATTGAAATATCAGACAGTGCTCTGAAGAAGGACCAAATAGAGCCAAGCCTCAAAGTAGCTCAGGATAATGTAATGATCAACTGGAGAAATCTTATGGATGAAGAAGATAAGGAAATAAATAAAGAATCAAAACAAGAGCAGAGACTTCTTGAAGGGCCATCTGATGCAGAAAAGAAAGACCTTGATGGGCCTAAAGAACCTTCTTCTTCTACTCCTGATTGGTTGCGAAGCAGAATATCATATCCTGAGCCCCAGGTGGAGGTAATGAAATTAGACTTGAGCATAATTTTGTCATAGGCTCAAAAGCCAAAGAAGCAAAAGAAAGCAAAGGTGCAATCAAGGATCTACAAATATGAAACTGGATCAAGGATAGCTAAGATAGCTATCCCACGGACTGATACAAATAGGGAACAGGTCAGAGCTGAGGATTATGTTGTAACAACTATGAATTTGGGACCAACTTCATGAGCACAAAGGGTTGATGATTTCAAGGGGTCTGTTACTTCAATTCTAGAATAGCTGGATAAAGATGAACTTTCAAAGAGAGAATTGAAGCAACAGAATGAAGAACTTCGGGCATGCCTTCATTTTCTGATAAAACCAATAGATTCTAAAGGAGAGATAAGGACAATACGTACCTTTTTGTCAAGAGATGAAATGCCTAGACTTGGTGAGGTTTAGATTCTGTCAAAAGGTGCCCAAAGTTGGATGATCAAAGTCTGCGAAAGGGGATGTGAGACAATCGATGTTGCAGCTGAGTCACATAAGAGTTTAGTTCAACTTCATGAGCAGTGGAAAGACTTGTAGGAAGAATGTGATTCTTTTGAGGAATATTATTCTCATATGTTCCCTAGAGTCAAAGGTATCAGATATTTGCTTGCCCAAACATTATTGGCTGAAAATATTCTGACTGGCAACAGATTGCCTAAAGCCACTGAATGGTACCAACAACTGAAGTTGAGGAAAGAAGTTTTTGACAGCATAAAGGATGCCTACAAACTAGTAGATGAAAACATTTTGGCTTTAATATATGATATAAATGATACTTTGAGAGACTGTCTCGTGGAGGTATACAATGATTTTACACCATATAATGTGGAAAGATGCAAAGACAAGCTGCACAAGATAATTTTTGAAAATGTTGAGTTAGATGTGGAAGCTAGGATGGATAAGGCCAGTGACCTCAGAGCTGAGTTCAATGCATTTCATAAGGCAAAGGAAGAAATAGAAAGGATATACAATCAATACAGCTAAGAACTGGAAATGTTCAGATATTGAGTCGATCATCTTAAGAACCCAGAGCCTACAGATATCAATCCAGTACTTGAAGCTTGGGTCAACTACTGCAACAAGTTGGCAGAAGAAGACCAAATCAATTTGGATGGAGAGCCTTAATATGTTCTTTTTGAATATTTTGAAATGTAATATTGTCACTAGTGTAAACTGCTATATTTAGAGTGACATGTGATGCTATTTTGACTTTATTATGCCTCAAAAATGAGCTTATATATATATATATATATATATATATATATATATAGTTGGGTAGTCAAAATGTCTAGATTCAATGTATCTGGGGGTTGTTTTTCATCTTTTTCATAAAGGACAAAATGTAATCCGGGATTTGTTGTGAGCTTTAAGAAATGCATTTAATGATGTAAATATGGACCGTTGGTGTTGAGTTAATCTCCACCATCCATTCAAAAACTTGGTATGCCACTTTCCTATATAAAGGGCTACCATTTCCATTATTTGCAAGAGAGAATTCTTGATGCCAGATTGTTGACACTCTGCCATTTGAAGTAATACAAAGCAAGTTTATGAAGTTGTTCTAAGAATTTGTGTATTATGTTGCTTATTTGGTTTCATGGTTCGCTTCTTGCTCTCCCATAGTTAATTAGTTGTGCTTTTACAATGTTCATGGTTTGTTGAAAGTATCTGATGAATGTTCTTAGTCCATACTTTTAGTTATTTGCTGATGGTAGATAAATGTGTAAAGTTAGTCTAGGCTGACTAGTGTGCTTAAGTTCAATTGCATTTCATGAGTTAAATTGGGCCATTTATTGGGTATTTGATGAATGAATGTAATCTAAAAATCTTTCGATTTCCATTAAAGATAGCATCATTTTTTGCAGTGCTGTAACATTTATTTTTAGATTGGTAACTCAGAGAATTGGTTAAATTTTAGAGTGTTTGTCTACTTGCAGTAATCCATATATTATGAATGTCACTTAGGATTCCTTTAAACCCTACCTCTTTTTACATTCTCTTTGAAAATAGTTGTTAGTTTAGGAATTTCAATAGCATTTCACACTATCTTATCAGCTAAAATCACAAAGGGTTTGCAAAAATTGTTGTTCCAACCATTAAAATCTAAAGATTGTATGTAAGACCCCTTGTAGGCACAGCTAGAACATTCCAACTAAGAGATTCCAAGCGAGCTAAGACCTAGCTGTAGAAACCTTGGAGTAGTCTTACCTAGGGTAGGATACTTTTCAAGAGAGGTGTGATACTAATAATCATACTTGTGTTGTTGCATGTTAAAACCACCATCAACACTACCAAGTATGAATAAGACAAAACCTCCCTATCTATATTTTTACCATTACTTTTGTGTTTACCCATGGTAAATCTTATAACATGAAGGTATTTTATTAGGGTAAATCTAGGTTTACATATAGATATGGTATAGGTAGAAATATACATTGGGTTTTAAAAGTAATTTGCATATTTAAATGCCTAAACCCTAGGATTAAACTATGGATGTTTGTGATTTATAGATCAAGATGCAGAACCAAAAGGATAAAAGGGATGCCAAGTTTAATATGGACTTGTTCCCTATCCCAGGAGCCATATGCCACAAGTATGGAAGTGTCGGTGACACCCATTGCAGAAACACTGACATCAATGCTTGGAGGGCCCGGGTTATGGCAGGAGAGGATGATCCCATCTTGAAGAGCATAGTACAGTCGGGGATATTCCATGTTGCAGGCTTCCCCTATGCAGCTGACCCATTGGAGCTCATGATAGAGTGTGCCAACAATTTTAATGTGGTCACTAGAAGAGTGGAGAAACAAGGTAGGGTATATACTAATTTCTCAGTGCAGGGTATCACAGAAACATTTAAATTACCCACCTCCCAGAGCATGTATAAGATTAATGTTGAGGCATTAGCTATAGAATATCATAAGGGCACCTCAGTCTACAGGAAAATCATATTTTCTACTTGGAGGGCCCCAAACAACAAAGCTAAGGCGGTCGCTAAGATGCCTTAGCACCTATTCAAATATGACTTCTACCCAGAAATTTAATACATGATTGTTTTATTAAGAAGGATGGTGGGCAAGGAGGACTCAGGCACATTCAAACCTTAGATGTTTGGCTTAATCAGAATGGTAAAAGATAAAGACACAGTAGTACAATGGGCCAGGCTTATCAGCAACAGCCTACATCATGGCATGGTAGAATGGAGGAAAAGAAGAAGATTGTTTTACATGACCTCATACATTGTCTATGCATGCACATACAGGTCACCATTCTAGGGACTACAAACAATGGGAAGGATCAGACGCCTCCCTAATGAGAAAACTATGTGGGAACATTAACCACAGTTAGAGAGATGGATGTCTATCTAACACTACAAACTAGTTAGTGACTACTGCATTATGCACTTGGTCTAGTTAATGGAGAATGATAGGGCAAAGAGGTTGTCAAAATAAGCCCAATAATTAATATAGTACAATGGGTCTTAGTTCATTCAGTTCCCAACTTACACCTACATCAGGATGGAGGGCTTCATAGGTAACACATTCATGTTACCTAAATATCCCACTCATAAGGTCATCCTATTAGAGGTCACTAGGTAGATTGTGCCATCCTTTGAGGCCTATGTAAAGAAAAATGGAAGAGGAAATGTAAAGTTTCCAATGCACAGACTGGTATGCATGCAGCTCGGTTGAGGGAGCCAAGCAATCTGAAGTAGAATTGCACATGTTGCATTTGCAGTTATTTCAACTAACAAGGTATTATGATCCTCGCCACAGAATGGAGAAGTTTGTGAGCAAGAAATTGCATCATGAAATCCACTTGGAAGACTATTGAGCAGACTTTGTTGATGAGGAGGAGGTGAGAAAGAGAAGTTATCAAAGATTAACTCTTAACTAGATCTGGACATTAGGGTGTTTGAAGGTCCCTCCCTAGCTAAAGTCTGATGATGGGAAGTTATTGGATGCAAAGTATGAAGAAAAACAAGTGTACAAGGAACCATTACCACTCCCAGACTAGACAAAGGACATGTTGGCATGTGTGTCCAATGCTCCTTGTGATGTTTTGTGACATGGGTTAACCCCCTCTTGTGGATCCTAACTCTAGTGATTGTAGCAGAGATTAACGCCTGCAGGTTTTGGTCTAATGACAATCGTGGTCCAACAATTGGTATAGGAGCCACTAGTCTCAAGTTTGAAACTCCCTGGGTAACACTCGGTGGAGATTGTTGGCATGTAAATCTAGCACTCCACATGATGTTTCATGGCATGGGTTAACCCCCTCTTGTGGATCCTAAATCTAGTGATTGTAGCAGAGATTAACACCTGTGGGTTTTGGTCTAATGGCAATCACGGTCTAACAAGAAGAGACATCAATAGATGTCATAACTGTAACAGTAATGAATGTCACCAAGAGTTGGGTGACAAAGAAAGTGGTAAAGTTGAAGGCAAAGGATGTAGCCATCACCCAGGATAAGAAGAGGAAGCAAAAAGAGAGGGATGACATAGGCTTTGATGACTTTCTCATCTGCAAAATGTAGATTGTGGAGGCCAAGTTGGCAAAAGAAGAACCTTTAGGGTCTGAAGAAGAGTTTGTAGAAGAAGGTATCACAATTGCTATAGTTCCATCCCCTCCCAGGGATGTGCTCTTAGTGGCTATTCCTCTCAACACAAAGGATACATATCAGCTGGGGGAAGAAGCAGAATATGAGGATGCATTGGGAAGGGTAGAAATGCCCAAGAAAAAGAGGGCTCAGATGACTGTCCCAAGGGCTTCGACATCCAAATTTGTGGATGTCCATATGGAGGAGTTAGAGGAGCTGACCGAGATGGAGCAGATGTTTGCCCAAGGGCAATCCTTAGTACAAGCACCCTTAGCATCTGGCCAGGCAGGTAAAAACTCACCCCAAACCTACAACAGAGTTGCCAAGGGAGTTTTGGCATAATGTGCATGTGCTAGAGATCATAAAGGTAAAGAGTGAATTGGCTGAAAAAGCTATGATAAAAGAATAGGAAAGGGCTAAAGAGCAGTCGTTATCATTAAGTCAAATCATAGACTTAATAGATGATGAAGTCACCAGAGATGTACCTAATGATTTTATGGGGATTTTACTTATGGCCACCATGCTAATGCCCCAGGACACACCTCAGGTGGAAGGAGAGAAAAGGCAAGAAGAAATAAAATATCCTAAAGTGCAAGATATTCCAGAAGCAAAGGCACCAAAGTCTCCTAAAGTAGTTGTTCAATCAAGACAATTGGATGTCCTAATTGACACCATCACTAGCCCTGAAGTGGTGGACTTGTCCTATTCATCAGATTCCAATGTACAAGTGGATAATATTATACAGGCTGGGTCAGGACAAGGAGAAAAGGAGCAAGATGTTGACATGAAAAAGGAAGAGCATGATATGCATGCAGATGAGAAAAGGGAGTCAACAGAAGGAAACATTGAAGAAGCGGCTGGAAAGCAACAAACTGAATCATTTGAGCAATAGGCTCAAACAGGGAATAAAGATGAGGATATAGCGAAAGCTAAAGATGATACAAAAATACCTCATCCAAACCCTAAGGATCAACAACAAAAGGAAAATCTAAAGGGAGAAGCATCCCAAGGAGTGCATGAAACAGGTACAAAATGTCATGAAGAACTTCTTGAGGATGAGAACAAAGAAGAAGAAATAGGCAGGGAGCTTTCCCAGGATGAAAGTGCAAAACAACATGATCAAGGGGAAGATGATCAAGGTCAGCAACAACAAGAGCATCAAGAAGAGATGTAAGTAGATAAAGCCTTTGATCCAAAGAATGCATAGTAGGAGGAGGATCCGAAGGATATTCCACCTGATCAGGAGAAGGATCAAGGTAAAGGAGATGATGCAGTAAGGAATGAAGCTCACATTGAGAAGCCAGGTTAGCAAGGACCAAATGCTAACGTACCAAACTAGTTTATATCTAAGGTGATAGAGCCTCTCGCTTTTGATACCATTCCTTTTGATTTCAAGTCATTGTTTTCTCTTGAGGATGCTAAACCTAAGCGCTAAGATAGAGTGGTATTAGCAATCAAGAGGAGGGACCCTACTACTGGGAAGAGAACAACCCAATTGGTTGTACCCATAGTAGATAAAAATAAATGAGAAAAATATCTATAGATGAATTTCAGATCACCACTATTGATTTAGGGCATGCGACAGCAGAGCAAGAGATAAAAGAGCTCTGGGAGAGTATTGATGTTGTAGTTGCTCGCATTCAGAAAACCAAGGCCAAAAATAAGGAGCTAAAGGGGAAAATTACCCAACTCTAATAGTTCATTAAGGGGTTGGTCACCCCTAGATTTTAAATAACAGAGGCTCCAACTACTCTCACATTGGTAAGCCAAGAGGAGATAGCTAGTCTAGATGTGCAAAAGCATAAGGCCCAAGTGATGCAAAAATGGTTTACTACATTCATTGTTGAGGGAGAGAACCTAATAAAGGGATCCTTGTCCAATTGGGACACATTGGCCCATTTGACAGGAAATGCATAGTCCTTAAAGGAGTTTGGATGTAGGCTTGATCAAAGTGATCATGACCTAAGAAAATTAAAAGGTGCAAGGAGATTGGATGAACAAGTGCTCCTGAAGCACATGATCATGACTATCCAGACCCTACCCAGAATACACATCTGGATAAAATATTTGAGGTTTGAGGTGGATGTTTTGAAGAGTTAACGAACAAATGCAGTGGACAATCACATGAAGGTGCATGATCTTTTTATTGTTTCATTTACTATCCTAATAGTTTTACATTTGCCTATTTTTCCATAAATTGAGTGCTTGGGATAGTTGTTTCACATCATATGGTGAAGCAAGGTTATGCTAAAAAAATGTTGTTAGATTGACTATAGGTTGAAGGAGAGAAGAATTGAAGGAATAAGTTGAGTGTATTATGTATTCTCTTATTGCATATTAGTGCATGCTTGTGACTCATTTTGGAAGGTTTTTATCTAAAAGGGTTTTCTTACATATATTAGTGTTCTTTTTTTGTGGATGATCTTGTGGCTACCATAACTCTTTATTTAGTCTCTTATTATTGTTGATTACTAAATTATGACAACATATTAAATCATATTTGATCACTAAACTTAAAGTTTTATTGTAATTTCTAACACAGATTCTCAACAATAGTGTGAGACATGTGATAAGGAGGTATGGTGTGAGACACAAGGGTGGAAGGTACAACACTAGTAGTATGTGAATGGAAGAATCAGATGTTGGTGGAATAGTAGATGTTGGTATGGTAGGGGTAGGAATAACATTAGGAGTGACAATGGGAGTACTAGTAGCTATGGAAGTGGTAGTAGAAGTATGAGGAGGTATGGAAGAATATGCCATAGACAAGGCTATCAAG
Source organism: Cunninghamia lanceolata (assembly GCA_027924645.1). Lineage (NCBI taxonomy): Eukaryota > Viridiplantae > Streptophyta > Pinopsida > Cupressales > Cupressaceae > Cunninghamia > Cunninghamia lanceolata. The sequence continues at coordinate 1,122,705 of BSBN01001239.1, read as the reverse complement.
GATCTGATGCCATATAGACTATTTGTGCCAAAAGGTGTGTTCACTAATGTTTTTAATGTTAATGTGCAACCAATTGTTGAGGAGATTGTGTGTTCATGAGTGCATCCACAAGCAATTATCCAGTAAGTGTAAGATCTTACTTAACTACATAAGCATCATGGTCATAATCTTCTTGGTTAGCATGATCATCAAAAGTGCTCTCAATTTGAGCATTGAAGAAGATTTCATTTTCATTTGATTGGGTACAACCATAGTAGGATTAAGACGAGCACTCCTTGTCAAAGGAAGATTAGGAGATCCCAAGTATCTTATGGCATAAATAAAGTAATATGGCTACAAGAGATGAAAAGATGAGGCAATATGAATCATTGTTAGATTCAAAAATTGAGAAGATGTCATATTTAAAAAATGAAAACCCTAAAGGCCAATCCAATAGTGGGTATGGTGCACAAAAGCATGTTTACATAATACAACTCAAACCCTATTAAAATATATGTCTATGAAGAACCAAAAAAGGGACATATATGTAACACATATGGTTCCTAAGGTTGTCATTGATGTCAACACTACCATGGATGTGTGATGGTGTTCATGGTTGGATGTCATGTGTAGAGAAGGTACAATTCATGGTTGGATGTCATGTCCTATCCAACAGAGAAGACATAGTTCATGGTTGGATGTCATGTCCTATTCAACAAAGAAAATAGTTGGATGTCATGTTGAATATAATGTGGTTACTAAAGTTCATGGTTGGATGTCATGCCTTGATCAATGCAAAGTTGAGTATGAAGTTATATTAATATGGGAATAAGAATTATCAAGAAGATATATTAAGATGAGAATTAGAAGCATCTAGAAGATACATTAATATGGGAATTAGAAGCACTAAGATGATCAGATGTGTTGCTAATGTTGATAATATGTTATTGGTGGCCTGAAGCATATTGTATGATCTCTCCTACTATTCCTAAGAATGCATGTGTTGATACAAAGAAGGTTTGGCCTCTGGAAGTTGGTGGTAGCTTCTGCTACAGAATGACTGCCCTTGAAGAATATTTGGGAGATTGCTCTACATTCCTCCACATTAGTAGTTATGGCTATGCAGTTCTGGAACTGTGTTCAGGGTCCTGTGAAGGTGATAATTCCAAAGTTTCAGATCATTTGTCCTTTCGCTGTGAAAGTTATGCATGATAGAGTACCGACATGTGTTCTGGTAGAGTAAGGTAGTGTTGAAGACCTATTGGAATGTTTCACATTCCTCTGGATGTGAATGCTTGCCTTTGTGTTTTTGTGGACATATTTATGAATGTGCATTAGATGCTTTCTTGTAGTTTCAAGTTTCTTGGTGATCTGCAAGATCAGTTTTTCAATGACAATATGTTGTAGAGTGTTTCAGATGACTTGTTGTTCTCAAAGTTCATGGTTGAAGATGTGTGGCACAAAATATTTGATACGTGGAGGTAAAGGAGTGTTTGGAGATGTTGTATGAGCCCTGTAGACTCATCTGAAAGAGTTTCATGAAGATCTTTCTTGTTTCTAGTACTACACAAGGTTTTCAAGTTACTGTGGTCGTTATGCTTCAAGTTTCATATGTTTTCTCTTAAGGCTGTCATATTTTCAAATGAGTAGAGTGTACAGATGTAATTCCTTGGTGTTTGAAGATATGAAGGATGTACTGGACCTGGTTAAGCAAGTGTTGATGTCTGCAAGGCATGGATCTTCTATTGGTGTAGCGTGTAGTCATGTTTAGGACTTGTCCTCTACACGTTTCATGTTGTGTGTAGTATGGCTGACTTGTAAATGTATTTTTCATGTTGTCTCTAGCAGAAAAGAAATTTAATCAATGTAATATCATGTATAAATTGTAAATCAAATTGAGTTAGGCGATGTGTGATTGTAATGTGATTGATAAGGTTCGCAAGAAAGAAAAGGAGCAGAATGAATGCATTATGATGTGCGACTGAAGGAGAAAGAGCAGATGTGTTAGAAGTTGTCCTTATTCATCTTGAAGACATTTGTGTGATAGGAAGGAAGTGAAGAGTGTGCCTAATCAATCCAATTATCAAAAGAAGCATAATTACAATCATCAAAGGTGTGAATTTCAATGTCAATTTTTAGGTAGTGGAAGGGTTGTCATACTGTGATCTTTTTTGAGTTTGTTCTTAGTTCAAGGAGTAGTTGCTTCCTTAGGAGTGACCCTAAATCAAAGTTTTTAGGAAGTAGTAGCTTCCTTGGGTTGTAGCCCTAAAACAAATTCAACAAGGAGTAGTAGCTTCCTTGGGTTGTATCCTTAAAACAAATTTGTTATTTTAATCTTCATATATTGTGAGTTAATCCTCATTGTGGTTTTTCCCATCTTGGGTTTTCCACATACATCTGGTGTTATGTTTTGATGTGCATTGTTTTAATCTTTCATTTCTATGTTAATCTTGTAATGCTTAAGTTTTAATCTGTTGAATGCACAAGACAACTGAGAGGGGGGGTGAATCAGTTGTAACTTAAAATTTCAAAACCCTCATACACATTCAGATCCACATTAATCCAATTAATACTTAAGCTCGTTATGATGATTAAGCATGAAATGTAAACAACAGAAACTGAATCATAATAACACCATGCACAAGACAACACCAGATTTTACATGGAAAACCTAAGATGGGAAAAACCACTGTGAGGATAAGCTCACAATGTATATCAATAATGAAACTGGTTAAGGTTGATAAAATTGGTGGACTCACTGTCCAAGAATGCTCACTGCATGTGGCTCACTGCCAAAGGACTCACTGTACTGAAAGAAAGAGATAGAGAAGGTGGCTCACTACCAGGATTGAACTGTTATAGTTGCATCTAACACATGCATGGAGTACAGTTCTAATGAAGCTCAATATTTACCGCAACATCAACATCATCTCCGCAACACCAATGAAAGATAGTAGACACCTTCTACTCACTACATCTAGTAATCTAACACATGAAGGCCTGTACTACTCCACTCACTCAACCACTTTATTACTCACATCATATCGATCATCCTCACACACAATCACAACCTCTTGACACTTATTTATACTGTCTTCAACCTTGAGAACATTCTCCAATGTTGGCATCACAACTTAACACATAGAATTCAAATTAGGTCTAGACCTAAACATTCTCATGGGAATGAAGGTAAACCACAACACACCTTAGCTTAGACCTAAATTCATCCAACCACACTACTCCACACTTTCACAATCACCAAAGCAACTCTGTAATTAGTGTGAACAGCCAAGGTCGGCCAAACCTATTTTAACACAATGATCTTTTAAGTACACTCTTCCTCAAACCCAAAGACGACTTCTGGATAACATGCAAGGCTTCAACACAATCTAGAGTATTCCATAATTATCCTGAAACTTCTTGAAATCCAACAAATATCTCTACAACAACTTTCACCTACTGCACAACCTTATCCTATTTACCCAACAAACTCAAATATCTCTACCATACACTGCAACTTGAAAAGTTCTCTTCTGTAGCACCAAATCATGAACAACCTTGACTAGAGAAAGATAAGAACCTTATAAGTATGTGTCCAGAACTGCAAGGCCAAAATTCACTTTGTAGAGAAATGCGTAGCAGAAACATTTCTCCTAGACCCCTCTGCAACACTCAGAAACATAATCTTCATACTGGTGAACACAACTTTCTCTTCACAATGAACCAGAGCATGAAACTTGGAATATAACATCTCTTAACGTCTCTTAACAACATATCCAAACCGCAACTATAGATCGTCAATATAGAAGGAATGTGGAGCAAAACCAAAACACTATTATGTAACCCAAAATGCCACTTCACCATATTATTTCCTTTACTAATAAAATTTTCTCAAAAGCACTTGGAAACCAACCAATAAAAACATATTTCTCACTTCTTCAGCACTTCTTCAAGGTAGCCAAATCATCTTCAACAAAGCAACTCAATCAAACAACAACAACCTCATCAGTAGACACAGTTGACACCAATGACAACACAAGCTTGTTGACATCAATGACAATACCGATTAGCACATACTTGCAACATAATCTGCTCTGGAGAAGTTGAAGTTTGTTTAGAAACTAATTCACCCCCCCCTCTCAGTATCATGGTGTGTTCAACAATTGTTATTAGAGCCAATTTCCTCTTAAGGAAGCTTAACCACTTAAGGAATGTTTGGGATGGCACTTAATGGATCCAGCAAGATACCTAGGTTTGATGGAACAAATTATACTTTTTGGAAGCTGAGGATGGAAGCCTATATCAATTCTCTAGGATGTGGTGTTTGAGACTCTGTCAAGACTGGTTACAAAGTTCCTACTACTATTCATACAGACTCAGATGAAGTTAAGAAGTATGATAACAATGCCAAGGCAAAGATTGTCATCATGAATGGGTTAGTTGATTCATAACTTTCAAAGGTAATGAGTTACTGTTCTACTAAAGAAGTTTGGGTTAAACTTGAAACCATTTATGAAGGGGATAAGAAAGTAAAGCAAGCAAAGATGCAAATCTTGAAAAGCAAATTTGAGACCCTAAAAATGACAAAGGATGAAGACATTGCTGGATATATGCTCCGAGTGAATGAAGTGGTCAATGGCAACACAAGTCTTGGTGGCAAAGTGGAAGAGGATGAAATTGTGAAGAAGGTTCTGAGATCTCTTCCCAAATCTTACAATCATAAGGTATCTGCTATTGAGGAGAATGCAGACTTGGATACATACACTATAGACAAATTGTTTGGTGCCCTTACTGCTTTTGAAATGAGAGATTTTGGTAGCGATGCTCCAAAGAAAGAAGTTGATTTCAAAGTCAGTATGAAGACAAAGGATGAAATTCCTAATGAAGATGAGAGCTCTAATGAAGTTGAAGCAAATTTTGTGAGAAGACTAAAGAAAGGCACTGGAAAATACAAAGGTAAGTTACCTTTCAAATGTTTCAATTGTGGAAAGGTTGGTCACTTTGCTTCTAAATGTCCTTTTAATGAATCAAGGGGTAGTAACAAGAGAGACAAGTTCAAGAGAAGTATGCATTCGATTTAGAGCAGTTATTCTTCAAAAGATGAGGGTCATGATGATTCAAATGATGAAACATTTTTCATGGCCTTGAGTGTTGGTGACAAGAAGGATGATGTTGGAAAATGTGAGAAGACTGATGCCTTGAAAATAGATCAAAACAATGATAGATCAATGGTTGTATGGATTTCCTTTCATGCAAGAGAAGAAGCCAAGGCTTGGGTAATTGATAGTGGTTGCTCAAATCATATGACTAGTGATAAGGAGAAGTTTATCAGCCTTGAGAAGTGGGATGGTCGAGTTGTCAAGTTTGGTGGTGATGAGTCAGCACAAATTTGTGGAAAGGGTGCTATAACTATTGATGGGAAGAATAGGACTGAGGATGTCCTCTATGTCAAAGGACTAAAACACAATCTTCTCACTATCAGTAAAATGTGCAACAAAGGTTACAATATCACCATTCATTCCAAAGGCTATGAAATCAGGAAGGCAAGGTCCAAAAAACTAGTTGCAAAAGGTATCAAGTCATATGGTGATATCTATCATCTAAAGGAGGTAATGGAAGAACATGTTTGTTGTCTCAATCCAATGAGTGTTGGATATGGTACAAAAGAATGGGACACAACAATTTTGATAATATGGTAAGGATCAACTCTACTCATGCAGTGAGAGACATGCCCAAGATAACCAAGCCTGCAAACACAATATGTAAGGAATGTCAAATGGGAAAGTAGACATAGACAAGTTTTAAAAGCAAGTATTCTTCTTCAATGCCATTGGAGTTGATTCACACTAATCTATGTGGCCCTACAAGAGTAAAGATCCAACAAGGTGAGAGGTATTTTATGTTGCTCATTGATGATTATTCTAGGATGACTTGGGTTACTTTCTTAAGAGAAAAATCAAATGCCCTTGATAAATTCAAGGTGTTCAAAGCTATGGTTTAAAATGAAATAGATGCTAAGATTAAATGTTTAAGGTCTGATAAAGGAGGTGAGTTTACTTCAAATGAATTTGAAAAGTTTTGTGAAGATCATGGTATTACGAGACATCTATCATCTCCTAGGAGCCCTCAGCAAAATGGGGTGGTTGAAAGGAAGAATAGGATTGTGCAAGAGATGACTAGGGAAATGTTGAAAGATGTAGATCTACCTGATATGTATTAGAAGGAAGCAGTTCACACTGCTGTCTATCTAATTAATAGAGTGCAACTGAGGGTCAACAACACTAAGACCCCTTATGAGCTATGGTATGGAAGACCTCCCACTATCAGATACCTTTGGATCTTTGATAGCAAATGCTATATTAGAAGAGATGAAGAAGACCTAGGAAAGTTTGATTCAAGAAGTGATGAAGGGATCTTGGTTACTCAACCAAAAGCAAGGCCTATAGATGCTACAACAAGAGGTTGGGAAAGATGATTGAAAGCTCAAATGTCAAAGTAGATGAAGAAATATATCAGATCTCACAAGAGTCAGAGGACTCTAGATTTGAGATCTTTCCATGCATTGAAGTTGAAGAAGAAGAAGTGAAAGAAGAAAAGGAACAAGAACCAGAGCATATGCTTAAGACTCTAGCAAAGTATGTTCAGAAGAACCACTCAGCAAATCAAATCATTGGAGATAAGAATGAAGGTTTACAGATAAGGAGAAGGTTTTCTAAGACACATGAGCAAGTAGACTTGTGTTTGTTATCAAAAGTAGAACCCAAAATCTTTGTTGATGCTATCAAAGATTATGGATGGATAGGTAATGGAAGAAGGACTGGATCAAATAGAAAAGAATTAGACATTGGAATTGGTTCCCAGACCAACCAACAAAATGTCATAGGAACAAAGTGGGTGTTCTGGAACAAGATGAATGAAGAAAGTGAAGTTGTGAGGAACAAAGCAAGACTGGTGTGTAAAGGATACTCACAAGTTGAAGGCATTGATTTTGAGGAGACTTTTGCTCCAGTAGCCATGATGGAGGCAATCAGAATGTTCCTTGCCCTTGCTGCTCATAAGAACTTCAAGGTATATCAGATGGATGTTAAGTTAGCATTTTTGAATGGTGATCTAGACGAAGAGGTTGAGCAACCAGATGGTTTTTAGATATCAGAAAAACTAGACATGGTGTGTAGACTTAAGAAGGATTTGTATGGTCTCAAGCAAGCACCTATAGCTTGGTATGCTAGGTTGGATAAATACTTACTTCAGCAAGGCTTCAAGAAAGGTACTACAAATAGCAATCTTTGCATCAAGGAAGAAGGAGACATGATATTGATAGTTGCATTATATATTGATGACATCATCTTTGGTGGAGATGATGATATGTGTAAGAGGTTTGCAAAGGAGATGCAAAGAGAGTTTGAGATGTCTATGATTGGTGAGATGTCTTTCTTCCTTGGACTTCAAATTACTCATCTAGATGATGGTATCTTTATTTCTCAAGCTAAGCATGTCAAAGAGGTGTTGAAGTTTGGTATGGAGGATTCAAAACTAGTGAGTACTCCCATGGTCACTAGATATCACTTGAGCAAGTATGATGAGTCTCCAGAGGTGGATCAGACTTGCTATAGATCTATTATGTATGAAAATGGGGTTGAGAGAAAGATGTAAAGTGTATAGTGTATAGTTAAGTAGATTCAATCAAACCCTTATTTCACACATACATTCAAGGACATAGATCGAGCTACATCACAACTGTGATAGAGGACTCAGCTACATGTCTTGTGTCACTATGAGATGATTGGAAATAGAGAATAGATTGATATTTTGTTAAAACCCTAATCTGATTAGGCCTAAAACCCTAATTATGCAAAATTGTAAACAAACAGACAAAACCCGACAAATGCTTGCACAAAATTCACTAAATGTAGATTAGAGACATGCCAGGATTTGAATTTTGGAAAGCAGAAACTTCGAGGACAAAAGAGCGGGCAAGTGTGTCCAATGTTGTCCTTTTTCTGAGGGCTTTGGATCAAAATATGCTTAAGACTGTAACCTACTTAAAGATTTCTGGCACTTCTAAATCAAAGGACAAAAGAGCAGGTGTCTATGTCTAATCAGGGATATTTTATGTCTTTTTCTTCAGATCTGGAATCTTTATGCTTTGCTCTAATCTCTTGCAACTCCTCTCCACAAGATCTGACACCTGTAACCTGCAATCACAAGAGAGGGGTTGTGGGTTGTGGTGTTTAGGAGCTTGCCTCAGTCAAGCCCTGGAATAACATTCAAGCCTTCCAACACCATTGTTAGAGAGAGAGTGTGTCCTTGGTGGATAGAGGCAAAAGCAAATGATATGATAAATTGATTGAAACACAAAATAGATGTCACCTCAGAGGTGAAGCTCTCACAGGGAGATGAAGATATTTCACGCCATGAGGAGATGGATTGATGAAGACAAATCTGCAACAAACAAGTACAAACACAACATAATACTACTCTGCAACACAATGAAATCCTTGAGTATCCTTAGCACAAGATCATAAGTTCACATTATCCAACTAGGTGTAAAATGAAGTCCTAAACATGTTTATGTATGAATTCCTGCTAAACATTCATAAATCAAATTGAATAGGCCAAAAAAGGGAAACCTTTTAACTCTCATTTTGCTGACATTTAAAATTTAGGTCCCAAAAAAATAGGTCTAGACTAGGGCACAGGAACCCAAGTCCAGGGTCCTATTTTGGGACTAGATTAAGCTTAAGAGTGTCCCCTAAGTCCCATTGGACATGGGTTTGGGGGGATTTTGCTTTGGGATTCATTTTTAACATGCATGATCAAATATAAGGGACCTAGGAGCTAAACTTAGGAGGTAAAAGTCCTAAGGGGACATTTTACAACATAACATTTAGCCCCCACTTTAATGTATGTATGAACTTACGACCCATACATGCATTAAAGTATGATATTTAAAATACATCAGACACACTAGGCACTTGAAGCTAAGGCATACATAAATATTGACGAACTATTCTAGCCCCCAACCTCAGGTAAGCACTAGAAGACACATCGCAGACACGCAAAACACAATGAAGATAGTAGGAAGCACACAAGACATAGAGAAGACATTATTGAAGACACACAAAAGATGATGAATACATGAAAGCAGTCATGCAAAACATGATGAATACAATTGATATAACATTTTCATGGAAATAAAATTACAACACAAAACACCAGAATGTAGGAGGAGCTCATCGCTACACCCTTGAAACTACACCAGGGGAGAAAATGCACCATACAAAACCCAAGTGTGGGAGGAGCCCATCACTACACCCTTGAAACCACACATGGGGGAAAACACGCCATACAAAACCCAAAGTGTAGGAGGAGCTCATCGCTACACCCTTGATACTACACTTAGGGGAAAACATGCCATACAAAACCTGAGTGTGGGAGGAGCTCATCGCTACACCCTTGAAATCACACATGTGAGAAAACACACGAAATACATGAGCACCGTATAGCATGCCATGGACATACTACATGTCTTATACATGGCAAACACGTGCGATGGAAGGAGCTTATTGCTAAGTCCCACTATCTCAAACACACTACAAACACACTTGATGATTGGGCTTATGCTACAACAACTGCCAAAAACATGCTTAAGGGAGGTAGTCTCAAGATCCAACCCCGCCTCCATGGAGGACTTTTGTAATAAAAGGATATGCACTAGCTCAAGAGATAAACCATCCCACCTAAAGCATATGCACTAGCTCAAGAGATGCATTATCCCACCTCGCGCAAAGGGCTTATTTATAAAAGGATATGCTATCCCACCTCACAGAGAGGACTTTTTGATTGCAATTTAAATAAAGATGTATACTTGCGTCAGAGATATAGCATCCTGCCTCATGGAGAGAGATTACAAACACGCTTCGTTAGTACCAAAATCATCAGACATATATCATTATATATGCCCCCACCTTAAGGTGGTTGATGTTGTGTTCCGATATCAAGCATGTTAAGGTAGAGAGAAAACATGCAAGGGAACAAGAACTTTTGCAAAGCCCATGCCCCCAAGGTAACATGTGCTTATGATCGCCAAATGTTCCCACAAACACATTGATATGATATGCTAAGATAAGATAACAAGAGAGGTTAGAAATCTTACTCTAAGATAATAACCAAAGCAATTCATTAAAGCTATGCATGAAAATAGTCACATCAAGGACCAAGGCTATACTACAAGTTCGGAGCTGAGTATAACCGTTGGGCTATACTGTAGGTACCTCAAAACTGAGTGTAGCAACAAGGTGAGATACCAATCAAAGTGTGCAAGAGCAGATTGAGTGGATTGTAAAATGTTAGTTACAAGAAATGCCATAAGATGATACATCACATAGAGTGATTCTACTAGTCAAGTGTCGGATATATGTATAGATCATCTCTGTCGTCATGTATGGACTAGGTCTATTTTTGCTTTGCTTGTTGAAGGGACACATGGTCCATATCAGTATTTGTTTGTTTTCATCATCCATCGACTAGGTAAAATCACTAGAAGAGGGTAGGCAATAAAATGAGAGAGGAGAACAAGTGCCTTAGGAACACCATGTAGGAGGATGCCCCCAAAACACCCTCCGCAATGCTATGCCCCTAAGGCATGACACACAACAATAAAATAGAGGAGAGGAACAATAGAAGAATGATGAAACAAATAGAAGAATGGTCACAACAGAGGCGATCTTCTGGTATCCTTGACCTTACAAGAGTATCAAGGGTCATCCAGGGAGACCTAAATAACACATAGTACATCATGAGGAGAACACAACATAGAGAGAGGGTCACATAAGCGAGCAAAAGAATGCTACAACAAAGGTGACCACAACGGGGTAGAAATACTTACCTAAAAACACAACCTTGCTAGCAGTTTTTGATGAGCAAATCATCCTCCTCCCAATCCCAGATGCCAGAGGAAAGAGGTATGTAAGGGTTGAGTGCCCATTCAAATTCTTTATCCTTTACCTTATCAACCTTAGGCTCTTCTTGGTTTTCTTCGATGTTAGGCAATTCAATGTTTTCTTGTTAAGGTGATGCATTGTTTCGAGCCAAGGCTTGTCTTCTCTTCCTTCTTTCTCTAGCTTTTCAATTTCTTCTTGTTTTATTGTTGATATCTTCAAAAGGAATCTCATGTTTTTCCATAGGTTTTTGTATCTCAAAGGAAGAAGCAGATGTGTGACTAACTCATGGTGATACATGGTATTGTTTTCTACGGTTTTCTCCTGATCCTTGTAGGGATGATGGGGGAGAAACCTCAACATATATTCCTTTTCCTTTCAATCTAAGGTGTTCTTGTAATGTTGGTTGCTCTTTGGGTACTATTTGTTGAATAGGAGGATCAACCAATCTAGATAGTAAATGTGCTTTGTAACATTGATATTCCAAGAAAAGTTGATCTGTTCATGGTTCAGGTTCTTCTATAGGTTCCGGTCAGAAGTAATCAAGGATGACATTCTTTTGAGTGACCATAGGTTGCCATCGACTATGGTGAATTGTATGTGTACTCCCATGATGAGGAAACTTTAAGCATTTATGAATTGTTGAATAGATAGCTTGCATAGTCGTGAGCCATGGGTGGCCTAGTTTTACACAGAAAAGGTTAGATGTCAGAATAATATCAAATGATTGTTCCAAGCCTTTGTCAAACACTTGGATCACTAAAGAAATCTTCCCTATAGCTAAGATAAAAGATCCAGTATGTGTTTTTATCATCATGTCGGTAGGTTCATAAGTTTCTGGTATCAAATTGTTTGAATAAAGGAACTCTTCCGTAGCAATGTTAGTTATGTAATTTAGATCAACAAGGGCTCCTTTTATCAGAGTCCCCATAATGCTAACTTCAATGTAAAGGGGACCTTAGATATTCCCTATTGTTTTATCATGTTGTGTGAATGTAATATCAGGCTCATGGATCTTCCTTTTCTTGTCAAGGCGAGGAAGGACCATCACATTATTTTTATGATGAAAAGCCATAGATGAGAGACTATCTCACACCTAAAACACTTGTTTGAGGGAAACAAGTAAAAATACACACAGAGTCCACAACAAATAAAGTGGATAGGAGGAAAGAGTACAACACAACAAGGCCCAATTGATGATTTTAAAGGTTTTGATCAAAATATGTGAAAAGGTGTGTCAACAAGTAGTGTTGAAATACACACTATGTAATTAAGATTATGCTAATTTTCACATGATGATATGAAATTATACAAAGTTTTCAAATGACCAATGAATATACACTTAAATATGAGTGTAATATCTAAAATTAATATATCTAAGATGAATGCAATGAAACAACACCAATCTATGCTTGTTTATGCACCTAAAATGCTCAATTTTTTCACTTTTTTCAATGCAAATGCACAAAATATGTAATTAAATTAGGAGAATGATGAGGAACAGAAAACTCAAACCTTTTAATTAGTCAATAATGCAGAAAAATTTGTCACAACACACCAATCTTGCAATGCTAGATGAAAGATTTAGTCAAAATGTAGTGAAAATGCAAGGATTTTTGAAACCCTAATAGTGAAATTAAGGCATGAAAGTATGCAAAATGATGGATGAATGGAATCTAATAAGATTTAAAATAACTCAGATCAGATTTGAAAATGATGCCAAAATCCTATAATGCTCAATTCCAGTCAAATTTTAAGGAAATATGAATGAATATGCCTCTTTTTGTTGAAATACACAATGTGTAAATGCAAAATTTGAAATGTAGATGCAAAAACACACAATGATGAAACACTACTATCCAAAATAAGATTTGAATGAGTGTTAAAATGAGTAGTAAAATCTAAAACAAGATTTTAACTACAAACCCTAGCTTTTGGAATTACTAGGTTATATGAAAAATACAAAATTTCAAGCAAACCCTAGCAAATAAAATATGTAAATGCAAGGTAAATGATTATGAAATGATGTATTGCATTAATTTATCTCAGATATAATGTAAATATCAGATATTTAAATGATTTAAATGATATGTAATGAAAATAGTGCAAACTATGCCTTAATGCAAGCCTAGGATGCTTGATTTTTTCAAATTTTTCAAATTTATGCAAGATTTTTGAATGTAGAATAATGAATATGATATATGAATGCAAAAATGATTTACAACACTCAACAAGATGCAATGTTCAAAAAAACACAGGTTCATCAAAATGTTATGTATGAAAATGATGTTGAGAGAAAGATGTAAAGTGTATAGTTAATTAGATACATTAAAACCCTTCTTTCACACATACATTCAAGGACATATATCGAGCTAAGTCACAACTATGATAGAGGACTCGGCTATAGGTCTCATGTCACTATGAGATGATTGGAAAGATAGAATATATTTTTTTTAAAACCCTAATCCGATTAGGCCTAAAACCCTAATTATGCAAAATCATAAACAAACAAACAAAACCTGACAAATGCTCGCATAGAAAGGCACTAAATGCAAATTCAAGACATACCAAGATTTGAATTTTGGAAAGCAAAAATTTCAAGGACAAAAGAGTGGGCGCTTGTGTCCAATGTGGTCCTTTTGCTAAGGGCTTTGGATCAAAATATGATTCAGACTGTAACTTGCTCAAATTTTTTTGGCATTGCTAAACTAGAGGACAAAAGAGCGGGCGCTTGTATCTAATCAGGGATATTTTTTGTCATTTTCTTCAAATCTAGAATCTTTATGCTATGCTTTGATCTCCTGCAACTCCTCTCCGCAAGATTTGACACCTATAACCTACAATCACAAGAAAAGGGTTTGGGGTTGTGGTGTTTAGGAGCTTGCCTCGGTCAAGCCCCAGAATGGCATTCAAGCCTTCCAACACCATTGTTAGAGAGAGTGTGTGTCCTTGGTGGATAGAGGCAAAAGAAAATGATATGATAAGTTGATTGAAACACAAAATAGATGTCACCTTAGAGGTGAATCTCTCACGAGGAGATGAAGATCTTTCACGCCATGAGGAGATGGATTGATGAAGATAAATCTGCAACAAACAAGTACAAACACAACACAATACTGCTCTATAACACAATAAAAGCCTTGAGTATCCTTAGGACAAGATCACAAGTTCGCATTATCCATCTACGTGTAAAATGAAGTCCTAAACATGTTTATATATGCATTACTGCTAAACATTTGTAATTCAAATTGAATAGGCTGACAAAGGGAAACCTTTTAATGCTCATTTTGCTGACATTTAAATTTGGGTCTTGACAAAATAGGTTTGGACTAGGGCACAGGTGCCCAAGTCTAGGGTCCTATTTTGGGACTAGATTAAGCTTAAGACTGGCCTCTAAGCCCTATTTGACATGGGTTTCAGGGGATTTTACTCTAGGATTCATTTTTAACATGCATGATCAAATATAAGGGACCTAGAAGCTAAACTTAGGAGGTGCTAAACTTAGGAGGTGAAAGTCCTAGGGGGACATTTTATGACATAACAAGATCTATGATTGGAGGATTGTTGTACCTAACTGCTTATAGACCTCATATTATGCATGCAGTATGTGTAGTTGCTAGATATCAAGTCAATATGAAGCAAACACATGAGAAGGAAGTGAAAAGGATATTTGGATACTTGAAAGGAACTCCATATTATGGCTTATGGTATCCAAGAGGTAATGACTTTGATCTGAGTGCCTACACTGATGCTAATTGGGCTAGTTGTGTTGATGATAAAAGAAGTACAAGTGGTGGTGCTTTCTTCTTAGGAAGAAGATTAGTTTCATTGTAGAGCAAGAAGCAAGATTCAGTATCCTTATCAACTACAGAGGCAACATATATTGCAACAGCATCCTACTGTACACAAGTGTTGTGGATGAAGAAAACCCTAAATTATATCAAGGTATTGTATGATGAGCCTATTCCTATTTTGTGTGATAATACAAGTGCTATCAATATTTCCAAGAATCAGTGATGCATTCTAGAACCAAGCATATAGCAATCAGGTATCACTTTTTTAGAGAGAAGGTTGCAGATAAGGAAGTAAAGTTAGAATTTATGTTCCAACAAAGGATCAGATGGTAGATATTTTCACAATGGCTCTTGCAAAGGACACTTTTAAGGATCTTCGGTAGAGGTTAGGAGTAATTGCCCCTCCTTCTTGCTAGATGCATAGTGTTGCATTTGTCTAGGGGGAGTGGTCCCTGTTATATCTTTTTCCTAGACTGATGGTGGCTACCTCTTAGGGGGAGCAGGTAGTGGTTGTTGATGATAGGTGGTGTCTGGTTATTGCAACAAGAAGTTATGCCCTTAGAGAAAATAAGTTTCCCTTTGTCCTTTAAGTCAAAGGGGTAGAATGTGCAAGTATGTATTGCCATCAATGCCAAAGGGGGAGATTGTTACACATATGGTTCATAAGGTTGTCATTAATGTCAACACTATCACAAGGTTGTCATTGATGTCAACACTATCATGGATGTGTGATGGTGTTCATGGTTGGATGTCATGTGCAGAGAAGGTACAATTCATGGTTGGATGTCATGTCCTATCCAATAGAGAAGACACAGTTCATGGTTGGATGTCATGTCCTATTCAGCAAAGAAGAGATAGTTGGATGTCATGTTGAATATAATGTGGTTACTAAAGTTCATGGTTGGATGTCATGCCTTGATCAATGCAAAGTTGAGTATGAAGTTATATTAAGATGGGAATTAGAATCATCAAGAAAATATATTAAGATGGGAATTACAAGCATCAAGAAGATACATTAATATGGGAATTAGAAGCACTAAGATGATCAGATGTGTTGCTGATGTTGAGAAGATGTTACTGGTGGCCTAAATCATATTGTGTGATCTCTCCTATTATTCCTAAGAATGCATGTGTTGATACAAAGAAGGTTTGGCCTTCGGAAGTTGGTGACAATTTCTTCTATAGAATGACTGCTTTTGAAGACTGTTTGGGAGATTGCTCTACATTCATCCCCATTATAAGTTATGGCTATGTAGTTTTGGAACTATGTTCAGGGTGCTGTGAAAGTGATAATTCCAAAGTTTCAGATCATTTGTCCTTCCGCTGTGAAAGTTATGCATGATAGAGTACCGACATGTGTTCTAGTAGAGTAAGGTAGTATTGAAGGCTTGTTGGAATGTTCTGCATTCCTCCAGATGTTAATGTTTTCCTTTGTAGTTTTGTGGACATGTTATGAATGTGCATTACATGCTTTCTTGTAGTTTCAAGTATCTTGGTGATCCACAAGCTCAGTTTTTCAATGACAGTATGTTGCAGAGTGTTCTAGATGACTTATTGTTCTTAGAGTTCATGGTTGAAGATGTGTGACACAAAATCTTTGATGTGTGGAGGTAAAGGAGTGTTTGGAGATGTTGCATGAGTCCTGTAGACTCATCTGGAAGAGTTTCATGAAGATCTTTCTTGTTTCCAATACCGCACAAGGTTTTCAAGTTATTGTGGCCATTGGGCTTCAAGTTTCATATGTTTCTACTTAAGGTTGTCCTATTTTCAAATGATCGAAGTGTGCAGATATAATTCCTTGGTGTTTGAAGCTGTGAAGGATGTATTGGACCTAGTTAAGCAAGTGTTGATGTCTGCAAGGCATGAGTCTTCTGCTGGTGTAGTGTGTAGTCTTGTTTAGGACTTGTCCTCTACACTTTTCATGTTATGTGTAGTCTGGCTAACTTGTAAATGTATTTTTCATGTTGTCTCTTGCTGACAAGCAATGTAATCAATGTAATGTCATGTATAAATTGTAAATCAAATTGAGTTAGGTGATGTGTGATTGCAATGTGATTGATAAGGTTCACAAGCAAGAAAAGGAGCAGAATGAATGCATTATGATGTGCGACTGAAGGAGAAAGAGAAGATGTGTTAGAAGCTATCCTAATTCATCTTGAAGACATTTGTGTGATAGGAAGGAAGTGAAGAGTGTGCCTAATTGATCCAATTATCAGAAGAAGCAGAATTGCAACCATCAAAGGTGTGAATTTCAATGTCATTTTTCAGGCAGTAGAAGGATTGTCATATTGTAATCTTTTTTAAGTTTGTTCTCAGTTCAAGGAGTAGTTGCTTCCTTGAGAGTGACCTTAAATCAAAGTTTTTAGGGAGTAGTAGCTTCCTTGGGTTGTAGCCCTAAAAAAAAGTTGTTATTTTGAACTTCATATATTGTGAGTTTATCCTCACCGTGGTTTTTCCCTTCTTGGGTTTTTCACATACATCTAGTGTTATGTGTTGATGTGCATTGTGTTCATGTCTATGTTAATGTTGTAATGCTTAAGTTTTAATCTGCTCTGGAGAAGTTGAAGTTTGTTTAGATACTGATTCACCCCCCCTCTCAGTATCCTGGTGTGTTCAACAATATAACCCTGATAAGATCTAAAAATAAGATTTAGCAATAAAAAATATAGATCTAAAAATCGTATAAACCCCTAAGGCAAAACCTTAGGTAGGTGTAAGAGAAAATGACTTAACAAAAAATGTATAGGAATAAAATCCCTTTACATAAATCTAGGCTAATTAGATAAAAGCTAATGATAATCACATAGCTAACATAGATTTAATTAGTAGTTGGGTCAATAAATAACAATAAATGTTCATAAATAAATTAAGAGGATAGATGCACTTAGCGTTAGGAACAAATATGAAGAAACATTACTCAAGCTAGAATATTTGCCATAGATACAAAAATTAATGCTCTTAGTCTAGACGATGTCTCGTGCTCTATAAAAGCTTAGAATTTGTTATTGTTAGATATGATTTCCTTAGATTCAAACCTAAGCACCACAACCTTGATTTGATGTGCATGAATGAATCATTAGAATGTGTGTAGAGATTCATTCACCTTTGCCTTCCCCATGTCTAAATCTATCAAGGTGGTGTTTACAAACACCTCAAGGGGATTACCAGATCATTAGGGTCAAGTTCTGCTAGGCAACCCCCTAGACAAATTAACTTTATTGCTTTGAACAAATTATCACAGACAACATTCACAAATGTGCAAATGACCTATATAATTTAGATGTAAACTTTGATTCTTTTTTCCTTTAGAAAATCTAAGTGCACTTTAAATATTTATCCTTGATAGTTGATATGAATTAATTGCAGATTGAATGTCTTTAAATACCAAGACATAGCAACAATTCACAAAAAACATATGTTAAATTAGCTCACAATGGCTAGTGGAAAGGGGCAAGAAAATTAGAATTAGAATTTGAAGATTTAAATTCCAAGTTCAATCCCGCATGCCTCAGGATTGAACTAACTTCAAGCCTAAGTGGCATAGAAGTGAACCAGGTAGGGGAAATGATCATTTTATGATATGGAACAAATGTATAGAAGTAGGTGCAAATATTAGTGAAACAATTGACTAATAAATAACAAACTTATAAGACATATAAATAAGAGGAAATAAGAATAGATAGAGATTGGGATATGAACCAACTTGACATAAGAATATACCACTTATAAATATATAATTATACTAAGACATTCTATCAAAATGACCCAAAAATAAATGAAAAATAACATGGATTCACAAATTTCACCATTACACTAACATACCAAATACAAAAGAACATAAAATATATCTATCATTATCCTTCCAATTAAAATTAAAGTTCTGTATAATCAAAACATTGACCCAACTTTGGAAATTAAAAAAAAAAAAACACCCCTCTATTCTTGAAGGCAATAAGTGGACACTTCTTTTAAAGAAGAGGTTAAAACCGAGTATGCCCTTAGTGTCACAAGGGACATACCCTAATCATTTTTTATTTTTTTGACATACCCTAACCATGATTCGTGAATGATTGGAGCTTCCCCATGATTTGGACAAAAAGACAAATGCCTAGTAATAAACATCCCCACATGGCTTCCATAACCCCACAGAGTAGGTACATATCTCTTGAATGAAACCAAGAAACAGCCCAACCCTTCTAAGTCATTGCAATCAAAACAAAATCCAAGCTCGACTTGTTTCTTTTTAATTGAAAGCATGGCACATGGCAGCAACTTAATGGCTCCAGCAATGATTTCAAACGATCCCTTCCACGTTTCCCTAGACTTGTCGTCCAAGGAGAACATCCGCCTTAAATTCAAAGGAAAATAAAATGGAAAAGGAAACGAGGGGCCCACTCACAGGGAAGGAGTGGCAGGTAGAAAAGTTAAAATATGATGCTTATTCCTGTCGCTTAGCTACCTAACAAATCTATCATTCAGCTTTCAGGGTGTAGAATCCGTTTGCCGCCCCATGAATTGTACAAATCTGCCACAACTTTAAAGTGGATAACAAGTAAAACTATACAATAAATATACAATGTTTTCTCGAAATCTAATCAAGTTGCTTGGTTTTGTTCAAGAATTATTTTTCGTGTTCTTATTTTCAAGGATGTTAAATCCAAGATTGGTCATCAATGGATCCCTATCTTCTATATTTCCATTCCAAAGATCTAGCTTCTATATTTCCATTCCAAAGATCTAGCTGACAAGCTGTCCTCTATCTTCTTATCTATCTGACAAGGCTGTCCTCTAGCTTCTTATCTCTACATGTTCAATAATATTAAACTAGCACTTGGACCCATAGGAGGTTCAAGGAATACGTCGATAGGAACAACCGGCAAGTTTAGAAAATTTTCCGGCGTGAGACAATTTCGAGCACTATAATGCTCACATATAAAAGCCTATCGGCTAATAAGAGAATCTTCTAAACTCTCATTTTGTTGCTCGATAACAATGTTGTTTTAAACTTCCATTTGACACAACTATTTGGGCTTGTTCCTCAACTAGGTACTTTTTAGAGAGATTTTGTTTGGAATTCCAAAAATGATCATGTCAAAGGATTGATTGGTCTACATGTTGATGGTCACACTTGGAGTTATCTTCTACAATATATTAAATAAGACAATCTTTTAAACTCTCATTTTGTTGCTCAATAACAATGATGTTTTAAACTCCCATTTGACACATCTATTTGGGATTGTTCCTCAATTAGGTACTTTTTAGAGAGATTTTGTTTGGAATTCCAAAAATGATCATGTCAAAGGATTGATTGGTCTACATGTTGATGGTCACACTTGGAGTTATCTTCTACAATATATTAAATAAGACAATCTTTTAAATTCTCATTTTGTTGCTCAATAACAATGTTGTTTTAAACTCCCATTTGACACATCTATTTGGGATTGTTCCTCAATTAAGTACTTTTTAGAGAGATTTTGTTTGGAATTCCAAAAATGATCATGTCAAAGGATTGATTGGTCTACATGTTGATGGTCACACTTGGAGTTATCTTCTACAATATATTAAATAAGAGAATCTTTTAAACTCTCATTTTGTTGCTCAATAACAATGTTGTTTTAAACTACCATTTGACACATCTATTTGGGCTTGTTCCTCAATTAGGTACTTTTTAGAGAGATTTTGTTTGGAATTCCAAAAATGATCATCTCAAAGGATTGATTGGTCTACATGTTGATGGTCACACTTGGAGTGTCATTTCCCACATCAAGTGTCCTCATGTTCTTTGGACCAAGATTTGGGGTACTCAACAATTTCCAGATGATCCTATTTTAGATTGGCTTGTACCTCTTGATGATTCGAACAATCTACCATATGACTATGATATAAATAAGGAGTTTGCTTCTATGGAGGCTTCTTCCAATTCCTCTCTTCCTCATACAGAGACATTTGTTTATTCTTCACCTTCATTGATTCCTAGGGTAGATTCACTAATTGAGACTCCCCTTATTCCCACTTCTTTAGAGTTTAATGATGTTTCATCCTCTAGTGATTTAGTTTAGCAAGATCCTTCTTGTCTTTTAGGTTCAGCTTTGTGAGATGACCTTTTGATAGGTATTGCAGATTTGTTTTATGAGTCTCATCTTGCAGATTTAACAAACACACTTGAGGATATGCATTTCATTTTTTATGACAATTACAACAAACATGTTATCACATCTTGTTTGTCTTTAGAGATTGTTGTCAATGAGTTTCCACATTGTCCTAGATTGTCACACTCTTTGATTAGGCTTGGATCTCATGGTTTTGTCGTGGCATCTTTTGGCACTAGCAAGGAGACACTTGAGTATTTTTTAGAGTCACACATCATGAGACTTATTTCCTCATCTCCCTTCTTGGAGTGGGAGTTTCTTCTATATACACCATTGGATTTATTTCTTCCCAAGGGAAGAAATGTTGTTTGCCATTTTTTATTCATCTTCAAGCATTCACTATTGAACATGAGCTATTTCTTTGTGGGGGGATACATAGTCTCTATTTCCCTCTTATGTGAGCAATATTGATTGTGTATTCATGATGGATGTAGTCCTTGAGGGGTCATGTTGAGTTCTCCTTCCATCACTTGTACATTTTTGTTTACAAGTTTTCTCTCTTTTTGAGAGGGGTTTTTTCCTATGGATTTTTCTCCTTTACTTCATTTGCGAGAGACTTTTTTTCACATGGGTAACTAACATGTCCTTGTTTCCAAGACCCATCTTTGCATCTTTACATTTGTTTGGTCCTCTCTATGTTGCACTTAAAGGGAGGTGTTGGTATGAATGGAGTATATTACCTAAGTGGTTTCACATTAGGTCCTATCCACACTTGTATAATTTTATTTTTGTGTCTTGAGTCATAGGAGTAAGGAATTTGTCATAATCCTATGTAGTCCTGGGTCTCATCCTTGCCTATATAAGCAAGGTCTCTCATTATATCTTATATCATCTTGTATTTTAAATATTGTATCTTGTATGCATCATTATCATTCTTTGGCAATATAGCATTTGCATTTCTTCTTTCTTGTGTTGAAGTTTGTTTTAGTGCAGACCTTATGCTTGGCTCCTTTGAGTTTATTGTGTGACTCTTACATAAAATAAACAAAAAAAGGACAAAAAGAATCAGAAACCCATTTCTTCCAAAGTAGCATCTCAAACATCTTCTTCATCAAGTGACAAGCCTAAGAAAGAGAAGGTCAAGTTTTATTATTGTAAGAGACATGGTCATGATGAGCATAAGTATTTGAAGAAATAGATTGATCACCTAAAACACACTCTGGAAAAGAATAACATCAATATTCTTCAGTTAGTGAAATAGATTTCATCAAATGAGGGGCCTTCTTTGAAATCAGAGAACAACAGTAAGGGGAAAGGAAAGTGCAAGGCCCGTGTAGTAGTTGTAACTCCACCTTCCATTTGGATACTTGATTATGGTGCTTCACACCACATAGATTCTTCATGGGATGACTTCACATCTTTGGAACCCTATTCCATGCCCACACATTTTGATGGATGATGACACTCTAGTTGAGGCATGTGAGTGAGGGTCTAGATTGATGTGGGTAACATGAAAATTTAGGATGTTCATTGTATGCCCTCACTATCAACTAATCTCCTATAAGTTTACCAGATCACTCACATACATTTTAGCAAAGGTGTTGAGCTCACCCCTAACACAATAATATTCCATGAGAGGTATATTAGTTTTATAGTGGTAGTTGGGAGAGTAAATCATTGGTTTTTGTTCTATGCCTTTTCTCACTTTGTTTTTTATTCCCCTTTAACTACACTTATCACACATTTTGATGACATGAGTAAGTTATGGCATGACAGTTTGGGCATTTGAAATACCACTATTTATAGTAGCTCAACCAACAAGGCATGGTTATAAGGTTGCCTTTTGTTCACTTTAGTAATAGTGTTTAGCAAGGTTAAATAGTTAGTAAACATCCTAAAGAGAAGTTTGACAAAGGCAATGCATATATGGATACATCTGCTCATCCATTTTATGAATAAAGGCAATGCATAAAGGGATACATAGATTATAGAGTTGGTTCACAATGATTTATCTAGTCCATTTTCTCATCCTTCATTCAATAGGGCCAAATACATCTTGACCTCCATTGATAAATTTTCTAGATATATGTGGGTGTATTTTCTCTAGTAGAAGTCTAAGGTCTTTGAGCATTTTAAAGACTTCAAATCACTTGTGGAGCAATAGTCAGGGAAACTTATAAATATTGATAATAATAGTATGTTAACCATTATTTCAAGCAACTTTCTACTTCATAGGGATTATGATTTGTAGAATACAATTCTATACAATCCTTAGCTGAATAATGTGGGAGAGCATAAGAATAAATCCTTGAAGGGAATGCTTAACTATTGATTCACTTTAGATCTCTTGCATCATAATATTTGGCAAAGGTCATTAACTATCTAATTTATATTTAGAACCATGTACCCCATAAATCCTTGAATGGAGTTACTCCTTTTGAAGCATCAAACAGTCACAAACCCATGACAAAGCATTTCAATTCCTTTGGTTCTCCAACATAAGCCTACATTCTAGTAGAGAAATGTAAGGCTATCAAGGATCCACATAGTAGGCCTTGCATCTTTATGGGCTATCCAAATGGTGTTTAAAGGATATCAACTTTTCCACCCTACCAAAAATTAGTTGTTCATTGAGTGAAGTTTTTTCTTTGAGAAGGGTGCTTCGAGTTTTACTCTTGACACTTCAACATTTACATTCACATTGGATTCACTTGGGATTGATGATGGTACTTCTAAGGATTCAAATTCACCTAGGCACATTCTTGATGATGAGGACTCTTCTCACTCTAATTTGACTAGTGAGAGCGATGTTGAGGATCCACCTCCATCTCCCAATCACCATTTTGAGGTTGAGGAATCCCCTCCTAGTTCTTTAACTTTTAGTCCACATTGGGATAAATAAACTCTACATTCTATGGGTGATTATGTTGAGGATCCTTTAGATACCAAGTAGATGAGATCATAGTCTCAAGGACATCCACATGTTTTCATTGCCTCAACTCTATATCCATAGTATTTTTGCAAGGAATTTAGCATTCCTAAGTGGGATGTAACTATATAGGAGTACAATTCCTTATTTAGGAAACATACTTAGGATTTGCTCTCCTTTCCTAAGGGAAGGAAGCTTGTTTAGTGGAAGTGGATATATCAAACACAATTTGTACCAAATGGGTTACTTGATATGTTTAGGGCACAATTGATCACAAAAGGGTATTGATAGGTTCTTGGCATTGACTTCACTGTGACCTTTACACTAGTTTCAAAGATTAACTATATCTAACTCACACTTTCTATTACTACAAAACATCCTGGGAGGTTCGTTAGATGGATGTGAAGAGTGTTTTTCTTTATGAATACTACAGTGCTTTTCTTTATGATATTTTAGAGTAAATTTACAGTGATGTGTTTTGTCAAGTGGATATTCCTTCTCTTTCTAAATATCAATTTGATGTTTCTTTTATTGATGAATACTCTAGACAAACTTGAATTTATTTTATTAAACATAAATTTGAAGTTTTTTCCAAGTTTAAAAAATTTGAGGTGTTTGTAGAAAATCCTATAGGTTAGAAGATAAAAATTTTGAGGTTAGATAATGGAGGGAGTATTACTCTAGGGAATTTGAAGATTTATGCAAACATAATCATATTGTTAAACAAAAATTTACTAGTTATACACCACAATAAAATGGGGTAGATAAACGAATAAATAGAACATTGATGGATCTAGAGCTAGAAATATTTTAAGTAGTGCTAAGCTAGAACAAAACTTTTGGTCTAATGTTGTTAGTGCCTCTTGTTAAACAAGTCTCCTACTTCTAATTTAGTCGATAAAACACCATATAAAATGTGGATAGGTGAAAATACTAGAGTGCTTTTCTTTATGAATACTATAATGATTTTCTTTATGAATTACTACAAAACAAAACAAAGTTAAGTTTTCTTTTGGTAGTACTAGAGAAAAATATATTTTAGAGTTAATTCACAGTGATGTGTTTGGTCATGTGGATGTTCTTTCTCTTGCTAAATATCAATTTTATGTTTCTTTTATTGATGAATACTCTAGACAAACTTGGATTTATTTTTTTAACATAAATTTGAATTTTTTTTCCAAGTTTAAGAAGTGTGAGGTATTTGTAGAAAATCAAATAGGTTAGTATTGTTGATTACTAATTTATTACAACATATTAAATCAAATTTGATCAATGAACTTAATGTTTTATTGTAATTTCTAACACAGATTCTCAACAATAGTGCGAGACATGTGATAAGGAGGTATGGTGTGAGACACAAGGGTGGAAGGTACGACACTAGTAGGTATGTGAATGAAAGGATGCGATGTTAATGGAATAGCAGATGTTGGTATGTTAGCGGTAGGAATAGCACTAGGAGTAACAATGGGAGTAGTAGTAGCTATGAAAGTGGTAGTAGTGGTATGAGGAGGTATGGAATAAGAGCCATAGACAAAGCCATCAAGAATCTAATATCATATAGACTATTTTTGCCAAAAGGTGTGTTCATTAATGTTTTCAATGTTAAATTGCAACTAGTTGTTGAGGATATTGTGTGTTCATTAGTGCATCCACAAGTAACTATCTAGTTATTGTAAGATCTTGCTTAACTATATGAATATCATGGTCATAATCTTCTTGGTTAGCATGATCGTCAAAAGTGCTCTCAATATGAGCATCAAAGAAGATTTCATTTTCATTTGATTGGATATAACCATAGTAGGATTGAGATGAGCACTACTTCTCAAAGGAAGATTAGGAGATCCCAAGTAGCTTATAGCATAAATAAAGCAATATGGATACAAGAGATGAAAAGATGAGGCAAAATAAATCACCCTTAGATTCAAAAATTAAGAAGATATCAAATTCAAACAATGAAAACCGTAAAGGCCAATCCAAGGGTGGTATGATGCATAAAATCATGTATACATAATTATCCTAATAAGATCTAAACATAAGATTTAGCAATACAAAATATAGATCTAAAAACCCTAATTGTAATGAAAGATAAACCCCTAAGGCAAAACCTTAGGATGGTGTAAGAGCAGACGACAAATTATAAAAAAAATTTATAGGAATAAATCCATTTACATAAATTTAGGCTAATTAAATAAAAGTTAACAATAATCACATAGTTAACCTAGATTTAATTAGTAGTTGTGTCAATAAACAACAATAAATATTTAGAAATTAAGTAGGAGGACAGATGCACTTAGCTTTAGGAACAACAATGAAAAAGCACTACTAATGTCAAGCTAGAATCATTTTCCATAGGTACATAAGTTAATGCTCTTAGTCTAGAAGATGTCTCGTTCTCTATACAAGCTTAGAATTTGTTACTATTTAGATATAAGTTCCTTAGATTCAAACTCAAGCACCACAACATTGATTTGATGTGAGTGAATGAATCATTAGAATGTGTGTAGAGATTCATTCACCATTGCCTTCTACAGGTCTAAATCTATCAAGGTGGTGTTTAGAAACACCTCATGGGAGATTGTCATATCACTAGGGTCAAGTTCTGCTAGGCAACCCCCTAGACAAATTAACTTTATTGCTTTGAACTCTAAGCTATTGCACACAACATTGACAAATGTGTAGATGGCCTATATAATTCTATTGTAACCTTTGATTATTTTGTCCTTTAGAAAATCAAAGTGTGCTTAAAATATTTATCCTTGATAGTTTATATGAATTAATTACACAATTGAATGTCTTTAAATACCAAGACATATCAACAATCCACAAAAACATATGTTAAGTTGGTTCACAATGGCTAGTGAAAAGGGGCAAGAAGGTCATAATTTGAATTTGAAA
This sequence comes from Cunninghamia lanceolata, assembly GCA_027924645.1. Classification (NCBI taxonomy): domain Eukaryota; kingdom Viridiplantae; phylum Streptophyta; class Pinopsida; order Cupressales; family Cupressaceae; genus Cunninghamia; species Cunninghamia lanceolata. Next base: position 1,096,079 of record BSBN01001239.1, on the reverse strand, counting down.
ATTTAAATTCCAAGTTCAATCCCACGTGCCTTGAGATTGAACTAAGTTCAATCCTAAGTGGCATAGAAGTGAACCAAGTAGGGGATATTATCATATTATGATATGGAACAAATGTATGCAAGTAGGTGCAAATATCAATGCAATAATTGACCAATAAATAACAAATGTATAGGTACATACGCAAATAAGAGGAAATAAGAATAGATAAAGATTGAGATATGAACCAAACTTGACATAAGAGTGTACCACTTATTAATATATAATTATATTAAGACATTCTATCAAAATGACCCAAATCCAAATGAGAAATGATATGGATACTATTGTTATATGGAGCCTAATCAGACTCGGAGGTTAAATTTTCCCCTTTTATTGGTGTGGTTTCCCCCCAAATTATTAATGGGGGTTTGGGGGCAACACCCCTTGCGGGGTCTAGGGGTAGCGCCCCTAGCACGCTCCCTGTCGTAATATAGGGCTGGGGTCGAGGGGCAAGGTCGAGGGGCAGTGCCCCGAAACTCTAAACGACTTTTATTATTTTATAAAGGTGTCAGGAGTTATTTTTTCTATTGACCGACATAAAAAAAACCCTATTTTGTAACTAACAAAAGTCTTGATAAAAATGGCTAAGGGTTAGGGTTTCTGTGGATATTGTATTGTAGAATTTGCAGCGGTACTGAGTTACAAGGATTGCTGGTTGTAATCGGTTTGATTTGCTGGATAATAATATTGGACTCTTTGTTGGTGGATGTAGCCCGAGTTTGGGTGAACGCGTTAAAAATTGTCTCTCCCTATTATTATTTCTGTGTATTTTTCATTCCTCTGTTTAATCTTTATTTGCATTTAATTGATATCTTTTGCATGCAGTTCCTAACAAATACACAAATTTCACCAATACAATAACATACCCAAATACAAAAGAACATAAGATGTATCAATCTAATGCTCTCTTTATCCTTACAATTCAAAATCAAAGTTTTGTATATAATCAATCCTTAGGACCTTTTAAAAAAAGAAAGACCTTTAGAATCTCATTCTTCAAGGCAAGAAGTGAACACTCCTTCCTTTAAGTAAAGAGGTTAAAATTGAGTATGCACTTAGGGCCACAATAGACATACCCTAAATATGATTCATGAATGATTGGAGCTTCCCCATGATTTGGACAAAAAGGCGAATGCCTAGTAATAAACATACCCACATGGCTTCCATAACCCCACAAATTAGGTAGGTAGCTCTTGAATGAAACCAAGAAACAACCCAACTCCACGTAAATCATTACAATAAAAAGAAAATCTAATATGGACTTGTTTCTTTTTAGTTGAAAGCATGGCACATGGCACCAACTTAATGGCTCTAACAATGATGGCATGAGAAGTCTAGAAGACATCTCGTGCTCTATACAAGCCTAGAATTTGTTATTGTTTAAATATGATTTCCTTAGTGTTTATGAGTAAAAAGAGGGATTTTTAATTTCAATGGATGTGTGGGTCAAATCCTCCTTTCACGCCTTACATTCAAGGACATAAATCAAGTCAACCCACCACTCTTGCAAGAGGGCTCTACTATAGATTTAGTGTCACATGGAATGAAGAGGAAACTTGGTATTTGCTGATTAATTGATTAATTAAAGCCCAATTATGCTTAAAACCCTAATTTCACAAAATTGTAAATAAACGGACAAATCTTGACAAATGCTTGCACATAGAGATATCAAATGACAATTAGATACATACTAGATTTCAAGATTCCAGATGCGGAAAAGTCAGGGATGAAAGAGAGGGCACCCGAGTCCAAGGTGGCAATTTCTTCAAGGATCTCTAGAACTTGTCTATAACTAATCACCACTATCATGGAGGTTTTCTGCTTCATAGATCTGGAGGACTAAAGAGCGGGCACCCAAGTCCAAGTCGTAGTTTTCTTCTCAGGTCTGCAATTTTGATTCTCTGTTATGCCTCCCTGCAACTCCACTTCTTCCACTTTTGCACCTGTAACCTACAATCATAGAAAAAAGGGGTTGGGGGTTGTGGTGTCGAGGAGCTTGCCTCAGTCAAGCCTAGGAAGGACATTCAAGTCTTCCAAACACCATTGTCAGATAGAGAGTGCATATCCCTATGGGATAGAGGCAAAAACTAATTGATAAATGATTGAAAACACAAACAAATGTCACCTTGGAGGTGTAGCTTGCATATAGATGAAAATCCTTCACATCATGAGAAGATGAAGCCAAATGTGCATAACAAACACAATAACAAGACAAGTCTTCTTTGCAACAATGAATACTTTAAATGCTCTAAAATCATAAGTGTGCCAAAAGTTCATAATCATCTTCTAGTTTACAAATGAATCCCTAGACATGCTTATATATGCAACTAAACACATTCCCACTTTAATTGCATAATTCAAACTTGAGATGTCAGCAACAAACACTTCTAACGGTCAAATAACCGACATTTAAAACTTGGGACCTTGCCAAATAGGGCAAGACTAGGGTGTGGGCACCCAAGTCCTGGTACCCATTTTCAAGGTAGGGTCAAGTTCATCACTGTCCCCTAGGTCCATTTTGACATGGGTTTTCATGGATTTCCATCGGGAGATAAAATAAACATGCATGATTATACTTAAAGGACCCAGAAGCTAACCTTAGGAGGGAAAAAGTCCTAAGGAGACATTTTTTGACGTAACATTTAGCCCCCACTTTAATGTATGCATGAACGCAACGCTGTCACATCTCATTTTTATGGACTATATTATTATTCTAGATTAGTGAACATTTACCATGATTATTTTACCTCGAGTAAGTTCCACATGTGTGAAGGTAATTATTATGATGTTATATTTGTTTAAATTGGAAAGTTGATTTAAATATTAAATATTATCAATGTGATTATAATATTTTTCTTTGGCTATATTTTGGGGAACTAGCATCGAGTTGAGTGTGAATGAATGCAAGTACTCGTCAAAGACAAGAACATGGTTGAAGTAGAGATGTTCTAGCCACTTGGTAAGAACTGATGGGATGGTTAACCCTGATGCACTCACACACTCGCGTAGTCTCATATTGCATTATTTTGAATGGTTTAATATGCATTATTGTGTGGATAATAAATGTGATGGATGGTTAGATACCTAGAAAATATTGTGTTTTAATTGCAATAGTAAGTTCCTTTCGAATGCTTGATTTAGTCATGAATAGTAATGTCTTTATGTTTTATATTTTAAATGGTATAATTATGTTTGAAATGGTGTGTTTTATTAAATTAACGTATTGTTATCTTATCTAATAGTAAATAATTAATAAACATTTCCTATTTATATAAATATGGATGTTTGGAAGACAATATCTAAAATAGACTTAAATCAATTGTATTTAAATTGCAATAATTATATATATATAATAAAAATTTGTAATGTCTCTGTCTCCTTTGTTCACTTCCTTGCGCAAGGGTTTTTGTTCCAGTGGTTGGGATCTGTCCGACCTTGGCAAAATTAGGAGTGGCATTGGGTACACATCCTCTCACAGCATCAAAGCCGTGGATACTGGCCTCGGCTTGCGAGATTTGAATCCAAGACCGGCGAGTGAAGTTTCGCCTAAAGGGGACACTGCGTTGAAATCCAACCTCAGCAATTCTGCTTTGAACCCTTCCTCTGGCCGGCCCCCAGTCCCATCGTTGAATTTCAAAGCGGCTCTTAACAGGGATACATGAGGGCACTTGGGGGAGTGCCCATTAGCATGGCCAGACATATCTAATGGCGCTATACCATCTGTAAATTTTGGTGGAGTCCCACTAAGCCCCCCTTCTTTATTCGACCCTCTTCTTTTGCCCTAGAGATATGTGTGGATAGCATCGTCTTCGACAGAGAGGAATTTTTGAAGGAGCATGCCCTGATTTGTAGGTTTACGAAGGTATGGCCTAAACTTTGTGATCTTCATTCATGGATTGATGCAATTTGGAAGGAGAATCTAGAGGATGAAATTAGCATCTACCCATGTGCGAAAGGTTTTTTATATTGGAATTAGAATCTTTGGAAGATGAAGAACTGGTGCTCAATACCAGGTCATGGTCCCTCAAAGGTGATATTTTATGCATGAAACCTATGTTCCCCTCATTTGACTTGCAAACAGAGTAGTTGCTTTCTTGTGGGTTTGCTTACCTTAACTCCCCCTACAGTTCTAGAAAATGGATTGCCTAACAACAATTGGAAATGGTTTGGGGAAATTACGCAGCATCTCAAAAGAAATGATCAACTATGAAAATATGACTTTTGCTCGCTTGTGTGTAGAGATGGATGTTACAAATGGTCTTCTAACATAAATTTTGCTCAAAGTTGGAAATAGGCATTGGTGTCAGCCAATTGATTACATGATTAAATAGCTTTTGGATGCAGAATCTGCTTTGCTACAAATCATGTCACCACGCAGTGTGGTAGAAGAGGTGGTGGCGTGAATGCCAATGTTGTTTCTCACTACAAACCCTCATGGTGGGATGGGGTTGAATCCTGTCACTACGTTATCTCTCCTAAGAAGATGTTATCCCTCACTCTTCCATCTTGGAAGAATCTGCTCCAACCTTGTCCACCACCTCTACGGTCTTGGAGCTTGGGCAGGCTCATGAGACCAAGGTGGTTCCAGAGAGAATAGAAGATTGCATTGCCACCTTTCCATCCTCCTTGGAGGATTCTAAATCCATGACCTCAACCATCTCTATGGGCACTTCTGCAGACAACAAAGTTGGGAAGTCCACTCCAGGGGATTTGAGGGGTAGTTTGCCTCTCCCCTAAAGGCAAGCATGTTTGGACAAAGGTGAGGAGGAAGAAAACTCCTCCAAGATAGAAGCACTCAATGTCCTTAAGGTCCTCAAACAAAGCAAAGTTGTAATGGATTGGTTCTCAATCATGTTAAAAGAGTAGGTCTAGAAACCACGTTTTTGTGTGGCGATGTTGCACCCCTTGAGGCAAGGGCATGCTTTGAATAATCTTTTGGGTTTACTTAAATATATATAATGGGAGCCATCCCCAAGATGGTACTTACCAAAATATAATATATATTATTTTAATATTATTGTAAATACTTCTTGATTGATTAAAGTAATTATGTACTAGTAATTGAGTTTTTATTAAGAATAGTTAAATTGTATTAATAATATCACTATTATATTTTGAATTTTTTTAAAAAAGAGAGAATTAAAAATAAGTTACAGTCATGCATGCGACAAAAGCTAATAATGTATTTTAAATTAAAAATTGGAGAGCTTTTCTAAATACAAACGCATGCAAAATGAAATAAAATCTTCAGTTATGAATCAAAGCCAAAACCTAAAATCTGAAAATGCCAAAAATAAGAGGTTTGGAATAAAAGAAGAAAATAGTCAAAAAAGAAAACCACCATGAATTGCAGCAGAGAAGGCACATTTTTAGCAATAGAGAGAAGGATGTTCTTTCTATTTGGCAACAACAAGAGAAAAGCTTGATCAACGACTACAACAAAGAATAGACCCCCTCCTTTGGCAAGTGAATTCCAAGTATTTTTCCTAAGTTTTTCATTGCAGAAATATGATGGATTAAAACTGTTAAAATTGTTGGAATTAGGCCGAACAACTGAGAGGGTGGGTTAATCAGTTGTCCCAAAACTTTAACACTTACAACAATTAATTCTTCTTTACTACTTAAAACAGATTAGTGATGTAAATATTAAAGCATGAATCATCAACACATGAGCAGAAACAAGATGAACACAATTGACACCAAGATTTTTAACATGGAAACCCAGTTAAGGGAAAACCACGGTGGGGGTTAACCCACAAGATTTGTACCCTGTTAAAAGTACTTAGAAGAAAAGAGAAGGCACATGCCTTTGGGCGCACTACCCAAAGCTCACTACTCAAAAGAGGTGCACTGCCTACAAGAATTTATGTTTAACATAGAGATAATGAACTGAGAAATAACATCTTCTTCATGCCTAGTTCAGTCCCATTGAATGCTCACAAACTTCTGCTTTGTCCCTCAAACACTTCTTTTCTATATCTTCATCCTTTACTACTCTTATTCTTCTGCTCCTCCTCTTCTTTGCTCTGCCTCTATACCTTTCTTAAGATTTTATCATTTTTGCACAAGGATACTTTCCACAACTCATCAACAAGTATTTATACGCTTTATCAACCTTGGAATGAACATCAAGGTTGGCTTGACTTAACGTGGATCACTATACTATCAGCCAAACATAGACAAGACTTGAATCTTCTTCCAACAACACGCCATGCTTTAGAGAATTGCTCTTAGATCATCCGCAACACGCTTGAATCATTTGATCGGCCAAGACTGGGAAGAACAGTAGTATCAAGGAAGAAATCTTCAATAACGATCTCAATCTTCAATGCATACCTCCAACACAGTAGGCACATGATCCAGAGACCTCCACAAGCACATTGAATTCAACAAAAACATCTGCACTCCTCCAAATCATCAGAATCACTTGCATCTTCATTTAAAACCTCAAGAACACTATCTGTCATGACTGTCACTAGAAAGATTGCTTGTGGACCTCCAAACCACAAACCACTTGAGTTGATGATACACTCTAACTTCCCAAACATGCCTTTAGAACCGTAGATCATAATATTTCAATGCGGAGCAATCCGGACCAATTTACTGTCACTCTGTCTCTTATGAACACAGCAAAACCCAGTTCTACTCAGATGGCCATAGCTTCTTCAAATCTTCATGCGGACCTCTCAAATCTTAACTGGAGCTACTTCAGACAATCCTCTACATAGCCATATGGTCTGCATACATTGATCTTCATTAATTTTCTCAATATCCTCAACATTCCAGTCTTCTAAACAGGCAACAAAATAGGATATAGTTGACACCAATGGCAACAAGGATATGTTGACATCAATGACAACACTAATTAGGCCCATATTTGCAACAAAAATATAGATTAATTTGTCCTGTGAAACTTTTATTTTTTGGGCCTCTGTGTGTGAGGGATTGGCTCCCTCTTCCTAGCGTCGACCTATCTTATCTTTGGCCACTAAGTAGCAGACTCAGGCCAGCGTTTGCATCTCTTTTGTTCTAATCGAACCATCTTTGTTATCAACTACTACCAATCTCCTTTAAACCTCTGTATTTGGTGTGGTTCAACCTGCCAACCTAGCAAGAAGGCGCAGTATTTTTGGCTGCGTGGGTGTTAAACCTAGTCACCTTCCTCTTTCCCTGCCACAACTTTAATCTGGCTACCTGTTCATGATGTCATCAGCCTATTTCTAAACTTGTAAACTATTGTAGTTTTCCTCTATTTTTCTATCTTTCCTTGGTCACCACCTCAATTAGATCATCTCTCTCTTGGCCGATTAAATTTATATCTAGTGTTTCTATGTGGATCAGACTTGTGCTAAGTAACCTAACCACCATTTTATAACTGTTGAAATTTTGTGTCATTGCAAATTAATTTTGAACTATCTATAACATTAAGTTTTATTCCTCTTTATTATCTCTGTTGATCTTCTGTATTGTTTATACTTTTCTTTTCTTGTTGGATTGTATGCTAAGGAGATCGCCCCTCTTTCTAGCCATTGACTTAAACCTTTAAACTAAAATAGTAACAGAAACTCAGACATTGAAAAATTACTCTCTAGCAAACATAAATTCTTATTACTGTTGCATCTTGTTTGCTGTTAAAATTTAGAATTTTGCTGGAAATCAACTTCTTGATCGAACTATGTGAAATAACTCTCTTAACATAGATAACAGTATTAGATTCCTGTAAACATAATCATCTACTTACATGTTGTTCAAAAATCTATTTTTATACATTATTAATGAGTGACAGTAATTTGATTATGAACTATGTTCTTAATTTTTATTTCTGTTAACTGCAGTAGGAAGATTATTTTCTTGTTTCTTTGATTTCTTGTCATAGTTGTGATAGTAAGGTAGTTCGAATGATTTATAAAACTTATTGTGATATATACATGTAATGAATGAAATAGTTCATGTCATAGATATGACAGTAAGATTGTTAAATAACTTAGAATGCTTATTATATTGTGAATTTATGAATGAGACATGGACTTGGTAATTAAATCAATTTGATAGCTTTATAGATTCTTTTTGTGTAAATCAAATGATGAATTATTGCTTGCAAAGTGTGTTTTTCCATAATTGATGTTTTGGGAAGGAAAATAAAGATGAACTTTATGAGAACATTGATTCTTTTATTGCATTTGTTATTTACTTGTTTCTTGGGGAGAGAAGTAGATTTTTATCTAGGAATGTGATTGGGTTACTTCTAGGCTAGGATGCTGAATGTGGAATATCAGAGATGGCTTTTCCTCTTTTCAGGAATTGCCTAGTTACTATGTTTAAATGTTTAGATCTAAATGAGCTATCATTGAAAAAGATGAATATTTTGTCTAGTAAACTTTTCCATATATATCTCTGCCACATCCTGTTGTGAGACAATCTACATTTCATTATTTACAATTGCACATTAGACATCAGGTTGCATTGGGTGTTCCCACCTGCCAGTTGTTCCAGGTAGCTAGACATTTCATGTAGGGTTGGATTTCCTTCATGTCATGAAGGGATCAGGGGAAGTGTAATTGCTTCATGGTTTGGCAGAAACTGCTTGAGCCATGTTCCCATCTCTCAGCTCGTAGGAGGACCATTTGGTTCGTCAAAACTGGAGAGTGTATTGATTTATTTATACTTGTTGTACTTGATCATTGTAACTTGTATTTGGATGTATTATGGCATGAATGCCAATGGACTTTGTATATTATTTTATAGTGCTTTCACCTGGATTGAGCATGTGACTTTTGTAAGATTTAATGATTTTTATTGATTTATATTGATGAGATTATATTTTTACTTGTGGTATTGTAATTAAGCAGATTAATTACATCATTTTATATTTTATATTGTAATTAAGCAAATTAATTAAATCATTTTACTTTCATTACTTGATGAGTTGTATTCAAGTGGATTATTTACTTCATTTTACTTTTGTGGTGGTTTGAGGGCTTTTACAAAGGCCCATACTTGCATTAAAGTATGTCAACAAACACAACAAACACACCAAGCACTTAGAGCTAATGTATACACAAAAGATTGAGGAACTATTTCTAGCTCCCAGTCTCAGGTAGACATTAGAGAAGACACATCGCAGACACGCCAAACACAATGAAGACAGTAGCAGGCATGCAAAACACGGAGAAGACAGTAACAATCATGCAAAACACGGAGAAGATAGTAACAGGCACGCAAAACACAATGAATGCAGTGATTATTTCTTTTTCATTTTCATATATATGGATGAATGCAGATACAGATGCATGGAAAGTAAAAATGCAACACATAACCCAAAATGTAGGAAGGGCATTTTGCCACGCTCTTTGGACTACATATGGGGCAATAGACATGCATTACAAATCTCAAAATGTAGAAACGACATTTCACAATGCTCTTTGGACTACACTTGAGAACAAACACACCATACAAATCCCAAAGCATAGGAGGGGCATTTCGCCACACTCTTTGGACTATACTTCGGAACATACACATGGAAGACACACAGAAAACATGAGCACCGTATAGCATGCCAAAGACATACTATACGTCTAAAACACAACAAACAAGATGATGAAAGGAACTTATTTCTAAGCCCCCACCATCTCAGGCACATTACAGGCACACCTGACGGTAGGGCTTATGCCACAACAACCACCAAAGACACGCTTAAGGGAGGATACACCAACCCCCTACTCGGAGGACTTTTGAAATAAAAAGGATGTGCACTAACTCAAGAGATACACCATCCCCACCTCCGTAGATGGATTTATATAAAAGGATATGCACAATATCCCACCTCCATAGAGGGCTTTCTCATTGTAATATAAAATAAAGATGTGCACTCATGGGGAGATACAACATCTCGCATCCACAGAGGGCTTTCAAACACGCTTCATTAGTACCAAAATCATCAGACAGCTTACCTTATATGCCCCCACCTTAAGATGGTTGATTTCATGTACCAATATCAAGCACGTTAAAGTAGAGAGGAAACACACAAGGGAACAAGAGCTTTCACAAAGCCCATGCCCCCCAGAGGTGACATGTGTTTCACGATCGCTGAATGTTCCCACAAACACACAATTTCCTACAGTTAAAGGGGTTAGAAACCACATAATCATGATAAAAGCAATGCATGCAATCATCCACATAAAGAGTCGAGGCTATACTATGGATTTGAAATATGAGTATAACTGTGGGGCTTATACTGCAGAGATCTCAAAACTAAGTGTAACCAAGGTGAGATTCAAAGATAAACAAAGTACATAGAGCAAATGTATTATTATAGTTTGTTAGTACGATAAGACAACATCAAAATATCACACGGAGTGATTCTACTAGCCAAGCATTGGATAATATGTATATCAACCCCATTGTCATGTATGGACTAGGTCCATTTTGACATGGGTTTTTAGGGATTTCCATTGGGAGATAAAATAAACATGCATGATTATTCTTAAAGGACCCGAGAGCTAAACTTAGGAGGGAAAAGTCCTAGGGAGACATTTTCTGATGTAACACTTATATTCAAACCCAAGCACCACAACCTGGATTTGATGTGCATGAATGAGTCATTAGAATGTGTGTAGAGATTCATTCACCTTTGCCTTCCCCATGTCTAAATCTGTCAAGGTGGTGTTTACAAACACCTCAAGGGAGATTGTTAGATCACTAGGGTCAAGTTCTACTAGGCAACCCTCTAGATAAATTAACTTTATTTCTTTGAACAAACTATCGTAGACAACATTCACAAATGTGCAGATGGCCTATATAATTCAGATGTAAACATTGATTTTTTGGTCCTTTAGAAAATCAAAGTGTGCTTTAAATATTTATCTTTGATAGTTGATATGAATTAATTGCATATTGAATGTCTTTATATACCAAGACATAGCAACAATTCATAAAAACATATGTTAAGTTGGCTCACAATGGCTAGTGAAAAGGGGCAAGAAAATTAGAATTTGAATTTGAAGATTTAAATTCCAAGTTCAATCCTGCGTGCCTCGGGATTGAAATGATATGGAGCAAATGTATGGAAGTAGGTGCAAATATTAGTGAAACAATTGACTAATAAATAACAAACATATAGGGCATATGTAAATAGGAGGAAATAAGAATAGGTAAAGATTAAGATATGAACCAAACTTGACATAAGAGTATACCACTTATAAATATATAATTATACTAAGACAATCTATCAAAATGACCCAAAAATAAATAAGAAATACCATGGATTCACAAATTTCACCATTACAATAACATACCCAAATACAAAAGAACATAAAATATCTCAATCTAATGCTCTCCTGGTCCTTCCAATTGAAATTAAGTTTTTGTATATAATCAAAGCATTGACCCAACCCTGTTAGAACCTTTTTGGAAAAGAAAAACACACCCTTTAGAATCTCATTCTTATTAGAGGCAAGAATGTTAACACGGCTTCTTTTAAAGAAAGAGGTTAATTAAAATCGAGTATGCCCTTAGTGTCAGAAGGGACATTACCCTAATCATGATTCGTGAATGATTGGAGCTTCCTTATGATTTGGACAAAAAGGCAAATGCCCAGTAATAAACATCCCCACATGGCTTCCATAACCCCACAAATTAGGTACCTATCTCTTGAATGAAACCAAGAAACAACCCAACCCTTCTAAATCATTACAATAAAACCAAAATCTAAGCTCGACTTGTTTCTTTTTAATTGAAAGCATGGCACATGGTAGCAACTTAATGGCTCCAGCAATGATTTCAAACTATTCATTCCACGTTTCCCTAGACTTTTTCGTCTAAGGAGAAATGCAATGCAATGAAATGAAAGTTTTTAATGACGTCCACGAGACCAAAACAGTCTATGGGACCCACAATAACAACAGACCATGTAAAACAGAAGAACCAACAAGTGGCCTCCAGCTAAACCTGACTGCTACTCTCAATCTCCTTGTTGATCGTCAATCTTCTTCTATGGATTCTGCCCAAATAATCAACCACTCTCACAATCTTTGTTTCAACAAACAAGGTCGTTAAAGAAACAACATTCAAGATATCCTTGAATTTGAGATGAATGTCCTCGTATGCCTTGCACTCCATGATGTAATGCCATTCTATATCCACTAACCCCAATGTACAAAGATGGCAAATCCTATCTGTCCACTCCTCTTTGGGTGTCTTCCATCTTCCCGTTTCACACCTAAGATGGTGTGAACTAGTTCTGAGTTGGGCCAATAACATTTTATATTTCCACTTGATATCCGCTACAATATAGCACTTTTGATTGTGATCACATGTGGGGTTAAAATGAAATGGAAAAGGAAACGAGGGGCCCACTCACAAGGAAGGAGTGTCAGGTACAAAAGTTAAAATATGATGCTTATTCCTGTCACTTAGCTACCTAATGAATCTATCATTCAACTTTCAAGGTGTAGAATCCGTTTGCCACCCCATGAATTGTATAAATCTGCCACATAACTTTAAAGTGGATAACAAGTAAAACTATACAATAAATATACAATGTTTTCTCGAAATCCAATCAAGTGGCCTTGTTTTGTTCAAGAATTATTTTTCATGTTCAACTTATTTTCAAGGATGTTAAATCCAAGATTGGTCATCAATGGATCCCTATCTTTTATATTTCTGTTCATCTATCTGACAAGGTTGTCCTCTACCTTCTTATCTATGTGACAAGGCTTTCCTCTACCTTCTTATCTCTACATGTTCATAGTTGATCCCTTGAGTTATCTTCTACAATATATTAAATAAGAGAATCTTTTAATATCTCTTTTTTTTTCTCACTAATAACGTTGTTTTAAATTCCCATTTGACACATCTATTTGGGTTTGTTCCTCAACAAGGTACTTTTTAGAGAGATTTTGTTTGGAATTCCAAAAATGATCATGTCAAAGGATTGATTGGTCTACATGTTGATGGTCACACTTGGAGTGTCATTTCACACATCAAGTGTCCTCATGCTCTTGACTAAGATTTAGGATATGCATGGAGATTTTAATACTCAACCATTCCCAGATGATCCTATTTTAGATTGACCTGTACCTCTTGATGATTCAAACAATCTACCATATGACTATGATATGGATAAGGAGTTTATTTCTATGGACGCTTCTTCCAATTCTTCTCTTCCTCATAGAGAGACATTTGTGTATTCTTCACCTTCATTGATTCCTAGGGTAGATTCACTAATTGAGACTCCCCTTATTCTCACTTCTTTAGAGTTTAATGATGCTTCATTCTCCAGTGATTTAGTTCAGTAGAATCCTTCTTGTCTTTCAGATTCAACTTTGTGAGATAACCTTTTGATAGGTATTGCAAATTTGTTGTATGAGTCCCATCTTGTAGATTTGACAGACACACTTGAGGACATCCATTTCATTTTTTATGACAATTATAGCACACATGCTATCACATCTTCTTTGTCTTTGGAGATTGTTGTCCATGAGTTTCCACATTGTCCTAAATTGTCACACTCTTTGATTAGGCTTGGAGCTCCTAATTTTGTTGTGGCATCTTTTGGCATTAGCAAGGAGACACTTGAGTAGTTTTTAGAGGCACACATCATGAGACGTCTTTCCTCATCTCCCTTCTTGGAGTGGGAGTTTCTTCTATATACACCATTGGATTTGTTTCTTCCTGAGGGGAGAAATGTTGTTTGCCATTTTTAGATGATCTTCAACATTCATCTTCAAGCATTCACTATTGACACAAAAGCTATTTCTTTGTGGGGGGATACATAGTCTCTCTTTCTCTCTTATGTAGGCAATATTGACTGTATATTCATGATGGATGTAGTCATTTAGGGGTCATGTTGAGTTCTCCTTCCATCACTTGTACATTTTTGTTTACATGTTTTCTCACTTTTGGAGAGGGATTTTTTCTTATGGGTTTTTCTCCTTTACTTCATTTGTGATAGACTTTTTTGTACATGGGTAACTAACATGTCCTTGTTTCCAAGACCCATCTTTGCATCTTTACATTTGTTTGATCCTCTCTATGTTGCACTAAAAGGGAGGTGTTGGTGTGAATGGAGTATATTACCTAAGTGGTTTCACATTAGGTCCTATCCACACTTGTATAGTTTATTTTTTGTGTCTTGAGTCATAGGAGTAAGGAATTTGTCATAATCCTATGGAGTTCTGGGTCTCATCCTTGCCTATATAAGCAAGGTCTATCATTATATCTTATATCATCTTGTATTTTGTATACTGTATCTTGTATGCATCATTATCATTCTTTGGCAATATAGAATTTGCATTTCTTCTTTCTTGTGTTGAAGTTTGTTTTAGTTGTAGACCTTATACTTGGCTCCTTCGAGTCTATTGTGTGACTCTTACATAAAATAAACAAAAAAATAAGGAAAAAAAGAATCAGAAACCCATTGCTTCCAAAGTAGCATCTCAAACATCCTCTTCATCAAGTGACAAGCCTAAGAAAGAGAAGGTCAAGTTTTATTATTGTAAGAGACATGGTCATGATGAGCATAAGTGTTTGAAGAAATAAATTGATCACCTAAAACACACTCTAGAAAAAATAACATCAATATTCTTGAGTTAGTGAAATAGAGTTCATCAAATGAGGGGTCTTCTTTGAAATAAAAGGACAACAGTAAGGGGAAAGGAAAGTGCAAGGCCCGTGTAGTAGTTGTAACTCCACCTTCCATTTGGATACTTGACTCTGGTGCTTCACACAACATAGATTCTTCATGGGATGACTTCACATCTTTGGAACCTTGTTCCATGCCCACACATTTTGATGGATGATGACACTCTTGAGGCATGTGAGTGAGGGTCTAGATTGATGTGGTTAACATGAAAATTTAGGATGTTCATTGTATGCCCTCACTATCAAATAATCTCCTATAAGTTTACTAGATCACTCACATAGATTTTAGCAAAGGTGTTGAATTCACCCCTGACACAATAGTGTTCCATGAGATGTATATTAGTTTTATAGTGGCAGTTGGGAGAGTAAATCATTGGTCTTTGTTCTATGTTTTTTCTCACTTTGCTTTTTATTCCCCTTTAACTACACTTCTCACTCATTTTGATGACATGAGTAAGTTATGGCATGAAAATTTGGGCATTTGAACTACCACTATTTATAGTAGCTCAACTAACAAGGCATGGTTATAAGGTTTCCTTTTGTTCACTTTGGTAATAGTGTTTAGCAAGGTTAAATCCTTAGTAAACATCCTAAAGAGAAGTTTGACAAAGGCAATGCATAAAGGGATACATAGATTCTCATCCATTTTATGCATAAAGACAATGGGATACATAGATTCTAGAGTTGGTTCATAATAATTTATCTAGTCCATTTTCTCATCCTTCATTCAATAGGGTCAAATACATCTTGACCTCCATTGATGACTTTTCTAGGTATATGTGGGTGTATTTTCTCTAGCAGAAGTCTAAGGTCTTTGAGAATTTTAAAGACTTCAAATCACTTGAGGAGCAATAGTCAGCGAAACTTCTAAATATTAATAATAGTAGTGAGTATGTTAACTATTATTTTGAGCAACATTCTAGTTCATAAGGTTTATGATTTGTAGAATACAATTCCATACAATCCTTAGCTAAATAATGTGGGAAAGCATAAGAATAAATCCTTGAAGAGAATGCCTAATTATTGATCCAGTTTAGATCTCTTACATCATAATATTGGACAAAGGCCATTAACTATCTAATTTATATCTAGAACCATGTTCCCCATAAAGCCTTGAATGGAGTTACTCCATTTGAAGCTTTGAATAGTCAAAAACCCATGGCGAAGCATTTCAATTCTTTTGGTTCTCCAACATGAGCCTACATTCTAGCAGAGAAATGTAAGGATATCAAGGATCCACATAGTAGGCCTTGGATCTTTGTAGGCTATCCAAATGGTGTTTAAGGGATATCAACTTCTCCACCCTACCAAAATTAGTTATTCATTGAGTGAGTTTTTTGCTTTGAGAAGGGTGCTTCGAGTTTTACTCTTGACACTTCAACATTTACATTCACATTGGATTCACTTGGGATTGATGATGGTACTTCTAAGGATTCAAATTCACCTAGGCACATTCTTGATGATGAGGACTCTTCTCACTCTAATTTGACTAGTGAGAGTGATGTTGAGGATCCACCTCCATCTCCCAATCACCATTTTGAGGTTGAGGAATCCCCTCCTAGGTCTTTGAATTTTAGTCCACTTTGGGATAGACAGACTCTACATTCTATGGGTGATTAGGTTGAGGATCCTTTAGATACCAAGTAGATGAGATCATAGTCTCAAGGACATCCACATGTTTTCAATGCCTCTACTCGAGATCCATAGTATTTTTGCAAGGAATTTAGCATTCCTAAGTGGGATGCAACTAAATAGGAGTACAATTCCTTATTTAGGAAACATACTTAGGATTTGCTCCCCTTTCCTAAGGGAAGAAAGCTTGTTTAGTGTAAGTGTATATATCAAACACAATTTGTAGCAAATGGGTTAGTTGATAATTTCATGACACAATTGATCACAAAAGGATATTGATAGGTTCTTGGCATTGACTTTACTATGCCCTTTACACTAGTTTCAAAGATTAACTATATCTAACCCACACTTTCTATTACTACAAAACATCCCTGGGAGGTTCATCAGATGGATGTGAAGAGTGCTTTTCTTTATGGATACTAAAGTGCTTTTCTTTATGATATTTTAGAGTAAATTCATAGTGATGTGTTTGGTCACGCGGTGGATGCTCCTTCTCTTTCTAAATATCAATTTCATTATTCTTTTATTGATGGATACTCTATACAAACTTGGATTTATTTTATTAAACATAAATTTGAAGTTTTCTACAAGTTTAAAAAAATTGAGGTATTTGTAGAAAACCCTATAGGTCAGAAGATAAAAGTTTTGACATTAGGTAATGGATGGAGTATTACTGTAGGGAATTTGAATATTTATGCAAACATAATCATATTGTTAGACAAAAAATTACTGGTTATACACCACAATAAAATGGGTAGATAAGTGAATAAATAGAACATTGATGGATCTAGA
This sequence comes from Cunninghamia lanceolata, assembly GCA_027924645.1. Classification (NCBI taxonomy): domain Eukaryota; kingdom Viridiplantae; phylum Streptophyta; class Pinopsida; order Cupressales; family Cupressaceae; genus Cunninghamia; species Cunninghamia lanceolata. The sequence continues at coordinate 1,078,976 of BSBN01001239.1, read as the reverse complement.
GCTAGAAATATTTTAAGTAGTGCTAAGCTAGAACAAAACTTTTGGTCTAAAATTGTTAGTACCTCTTATTATTTGATAAACAAGTCTCCTACTTCTAATTTAGTTGATAAAACACCATATGAAATGTGGATAGGTGAAAATACTAGAGTGCTTTTCTTTATGAATACTAGAATGATTTTCTTTATGAATTACTACAAAACAAAACAAAGTTGAGTTTTCTTTTGGTAGTACTGAAGAAAAATATATTTTAGAGTTAATTCACAGTGATGTGTTTGGTCATGTGAATGTTCCTTCTCTTGCTAAATATCAATTTTATGTTTCTTTTATTTATGAATACTCTAGACAAATTTGGATTTATTTTTTTAACATAAATTTGAAGTTTTTTTGCAAGTTTAAGAAATTTGAGGTATTTTTAGAAAATCAAATAGGTTAGTGTTGTTGATTACTAATTTAGTACAACATATTAAATCAAATTTGATCACTGAACTTAATGTTTTATTGTAACTTCTAACACAGATTCTCAACAATAGTGTGAGACATGTGATAAGGAGGTATGGTGTTAGACACACGAGTGGTAGGTATGACACTAGTAGGTATGTGAATTGAAGGATGAGATGTTTGTGGAATAGTAGATGTTGGTATGTTAGGGGTAGGAATAACACGAGGAGTGATAATGAGAGTACTAGTACTAAGCTATGAAAGTGGTAGTAGTGGTATGAGGAGGTATGGAAGAAGAGCCATAGACAAGGCCATCGAAGATCTAATGCCACATAAACTATTTGTGCCAAAAGGTGTGTTCATTAATGTCTTCAATGTTAAATTGCAACTAGTTGTTGAGGAGATTGTGTGTTCGTCAGTGCATCCACAAGTAATTATAAGATCTTGCTTAACTACATGAATATCATGGTCATAATCGTCTTGGTCAGCATGATCATCAAAAGTGCTCTCAATATGAGCATCGAAGAAGACTTCATTTTTATTTGATTGGGTACAACCATAGTAGGATTAAGACAAGCACTTCTCAAAGGAAGATTAGGAGATCCCAAGTATCTTATGGCATAAATAAAGCAATATGGCTATGCGAGATGAAAAGATGAGGCACAATAAATCACCCTTAGATTTTAGATTCAAAAATTGAGAAGATATCAAATTCAAACAATGAAAACCCTAAAGGCCAATCCAAGGGTGAGTATGGTGCACAAAAGCATGTATACATAATAAAGCTCAAACCCTATGAAAAGATATGGCTATGAAGCACAAAAAAAGGGACATATAACCTTGATAAGATCTAAAAATAAAATTTAGCAATAAAAAATATAAATCTAAAAACCCTAATTGTAATGAAAGATAAACCCCTACGACAAAAACTTAGGGTGGTGTAAGAGTAGACGACTTAACAAAAAATGTATAGGAATAAAATCCCTTTACATAAATCTAGGCTAATTAAATAAAAGTTAACAATAATCACATAGTTAACCTAGATTTAATTAGTAGCTGGGTGAATAAACAACAATAAATTTTAGAAATTAAGTAGGAGGACAGATGCACTTAGCTTTAGGAACAAAAGTGAAAAAGCACTACTAATGTCAAGCTAGAATCATTTTCCATAGGTACATAAGTTAATGCTCTTAGTCTAGATGATGTCTCATGCTTTATACAAGCTTAGAATTTGTTACTGTTTAGATATGAGTTCCTGAGATTCAAACCCAAGCACCACAACCTTGATTTGATGCGAACCCTTACCGTCTCCATGTCTAAATTTGTCAAGGTGGTGTTTAGAAACACCTCATGGGACATTGTCAAATCACTAGGGTCAAGTTCTGCTAGGCAACCCCCTAGACAAATTAACTTTATTGCTTTCAACAAGCTATCATACACAACATTCACAAATGTCCAGATTTCTTATATAATTCTAATGTAAACTTTGATTCTTTTGTCCTTTAGAAAATCAAAGTGCACTTTAAATATTTATCTTTGATAGTCGATATTAATTAATTGCACAATTGAATGTCTTTAAATACCAAGACATATCAACAATTCACAAAAAATATATGTTAAGTTGGCTCACAATGGCTAGTGAAAATAAGAATATATCACTTATTAATATATAATTATATTAAGACATTCTATCAAAATGACCCATATGGATACACAAATTTCACTAATACAATAACATACCAAATACAAAAGAACACAAGATGTATCAATCTAATGCTCTCCTTATCCTTACAATTCAAAATCAAAGTTTTGTATGTATTCAACCCCTTAGGACCTTCTGAAAAAAGCAAAGACCTTTAGAATCTCATTCTTCAAGGCAAGAAGTGAACACTCCTTTAAAGAAAGTGGTTAAAACCGAGTATGCACTTAGAGTCACAAGGGACATACCCTTAACACGATTCGTGAATGATTGGAGCTTCCCCATGATTTGGACAAAAAGGCAAATGCCTAGTAATAAACGTCCCCACATGGCTTCCATGACCCCACAGATTAGGTACCTATCTCTTGAATGAAACCAAGAAACAACCCAACTCCACCATTCCATTGCAATAAAACAAAATCCAATCTTGACTTATTTCTTTTTTAGTTGAAAGCATGGCACATGGCAGCAACTTAATGGCTCCAACAATGATTTCAAACTATCCATTCCACGTTTCCCAAGACTTGTCGTCCAAGGAGAAAGTACCTTATCGAACATCCACCTTAAATTCAAAGACAAAATAACGTGGAAAAAGGAAACGAGGGGCCCACTCACAAGGAAGGAGTGGCAGGTAGAAAAGTTAAAATATGATACTTATTGCTGTCGTTTACTTAACGAATCTATCATTCAGCTTTTAGGGTGTACAATCCGTTTGCCGCCCCATGAATTGTACAAATCTGCCTCATAACTTTAAAGTGGATACCTAATAAGTAAACCTATACAATAAATATACAATGTTTTCTCGAAATCTGATCAAGTTGATTGGTTTTGGTAAAGAAGTATTTTTCATGTTCAACTTCTTTTCAAGGATCTTAAATCCAAAGATTGGTTATCAATGGATCTCTACCTCTTATATCTTGTTTCAGAGATAGACAAGGCTGTCCGCTAGCTTCTTATCTTTACATGTTCAAGCTGATCCCTTGAGTTATTCCCTACATATTTAAAATAAGAGAATCTTTTAAACTTCAAATTTGTTGTCCAATAATAGTGTTATTTTGAACTCCCATTTTGTTGATGATAATATGTTGTTCTTGCAAAACTCAATAGGAGAAATATCTAATGCTCTTAATATATTAGATGTGTATTGTGTTGCTTCGGGATCACAATTGTGTATGAGCAAAACTAAGTATTTCATGACTTCCTCTAGTCTCCCATCAATGTGGATTCTCCTCAAATGGAAGTTGATTAAGCACGACACTATCTCTAGATACATGGGCATCCTCTTCGGCCTTGGGGTTTCCTTAAAATATATGTGGAAATGGTATCTTGGAAAACAAAAAAATAAATTGTTATTGTGGAGAAACAAATTATTTTCAATAATAGGTAGAATTCAATTTGCCAACAAAATTCTTTTAGCTAGTTCATGTTTACATTTCCTCATGTTGGATGCCCTCTAAAACACGCTGAGTTCAACTCACAAAACTCATCAAGAGCTTCTTGTGGGCTAAACAAGGTAATAAAAAAAGGATATTGATGTTTGCTTAGTCACACTATATTCAACTTGTAAGCAATTAAAATTTTAAATCAAAATGTAGGAAACAAACTAAAAGAATTTAAATCCTATTGTCTACAAACCTCTAGATTGATCCTTAAAGAACTTGCATATGAATGAATGAAAGCAATAAACCAAATTCTCCCTCACATGCTCCTTGTTGTACCAAAAGGTGGTTGTGCTCCAATGATAGTGTTGTTAGGTGCTTAGATGATTATGATTTATGAGAGGTTGAATTTATAAATTTCTGGGAGAGATGATCAATGGTGGAGAATAATTTGAAAGATCAATGGCTATGGTTGTTTGAGAGGATTTGGATGGATGAAAAGTTGACAAGTGTCTTTGTTCTCACATGAATCAAGGGAGTTAACAGGTCCCTTCTTTGAGTGTTGTGCATCCAAGCATGCATGAGTTAACTTGTGCATGATTTAAATTATAAAAATAATTAATTAGTTAACTAATTGTCTCTTTTAATCAACTTGATTTGATTGATGAGTTAACTTGGTTGATTTATGAGTTAACTCTTTTAATTGTTTAGTTAACTAAATAAACTAATTAGTTAACTAATCTGATTGAGAGTCAACTAAATTGATTAACTCAGTTAACAATTTTGATTGATGAGTGAAAAGTGGAATTGGGTAGTGTATAATTATTTATTTATTTTAAATAATTATGTGTGCATGGATAAATTAGGAAACTAATTAATTAATTAATGGAAATTAATTAATCAATTAAATGTGGGATGAGAGAAAATTAGGGAATTATATTTATTTAATTCATGAGAATGAGGATAATGTTGGAATTAAATAAATAAAATATTAATTTTATTTATTTGAAATAGAATTTTGGAAATTAGATTGATTAATTAGATAAATTGTGTTAATTTATTTAACTAATGCCTAGAAGAAATGTTAGTTGATTAATGGAATAATTAAAAATTATTTAATTAATGTGGATAGAGGAAATGGAATAATTAATTAAATAACAAGAGTTTATTCAATTAATTTAGAATAAAATGATGTAGATGAAGTGTTGATGACACAAAAATGTGCTAGGCAATTTTAAGGGTCTACATTTTGCCCCTCTTTGAGATGAAAATTTTAAATTGTTGTTTCAAAAAAACAAATAGTACTTACATGATAAACATGAAGGTGATATGCCCAATTTGATGAGAAAAATGATAAAACATGGTGTTAGTATGATGGCCCCCCTTAAGAGGATGAGTAAGTTTAAAGAACATGAGTGTGCTCTCGAAATGGATGAAAAATATATGTGAAAAGAATGCTGAAGAAGGGGATAGAAGAGTGGAGGTTAATGATGGATAAAAGGCATTGAAAGATCCTATAGAAGAAGTATTGAAATATGGTAGATAGGAGGAGGTTAAATGATGAATAAATGCAAATGGATGGGGTGGATGAGAGGGATGTTTTTATGATGAAATGATATGATGTGATTTATTATGTGATGAAATGGTCAGGAGGAAATAAATGGAATGAGGTGGTTAATTTTATTTGGTTGTCAAACATAATGTAGAAGAATGATGATGTTAAAGAGCTAACTCAAAAAGAATAATGAATTAACTAAGTATTTGCATAATTTAAATCATGAGCACAAGACTTAAGAACAAATCAAATGATAATGGATAATGTGTTTTGGGGATAATGAGTGTGTGATCTTGAATGCAGGTATTATGTTGATATGTGGTGAGCACCTATTTTAATATAGCACGAATTATTATGCACCAATGTATAAAGACCAAGGTGACGATGTATCCCATGCATAGAGGACTGACTCACAAGCAAAAAAAGGATGCCCCATCACATCTTAAGGAATTTGACAACCTTGGTGGGTACTATGACAAGACAACTGGCAAATAAAATGATAATACACACAAGAAAGAAAGAAATCATGCATAAATGATCACAAAGACAAACGAGCATATGCCATATGGCACCATGATATGGACGGTCATGATGTCATGGTAGTGGTGGTATGCTACAAGGACCAATGCAAATACAAACAAAATTATTTAATATACACGAGCAAGCAAGCAAACATGCATAAATGATCACAAAGACAAACAAGAGTTTTTGCCCCTATCAAGATGAAAACTAATGATTGATTGATTGATGATAAGGATAGTGTTGTTGATGTGGAAATGATATATCTCAAGAACACCATGAGGATTGATTATGATATGTCCTAATGATGATTAGAGTTGATCAAGTTTGCAACTAGGAATAAAACTAATGGATGCTTTTAGACAATTTGCTTAAATTGCTTGGATAGATTGGTGTGGATTAAGAATTGCTTGTACTTGGATTTATTGATTTTTTTTCGGTGATGGTTGCATTGGATTGTATTTGGATATTTTTTTGTTGAATACCAATGACAAGGGAAAACCAAGTCTAGGGGCAAGGATGAAAGGTGGATTGGATGGATGGATTAAGGGATTGTCGATAATGGATGGTATGGATGAGAGATTCATGATGGATGGATGGACGGGTTCAGGATATGATCTCCAAGGACTACGTCACATAGGAATAACATGTATCACATTAGATATGCTAATTAAGATGTTATGTTGCAAAGCTTGCGATGATAGGGTGGTACGACTAGTTGTAAAAGATTGGGTACAGCAAGAGATGTCCAAAGCATGTTTCAACATTATTCCCTATACTTATCAAGGTCAAAAGAAAGAAGGGATGATGGATTGGGGAGATGATGGGATAGGCATGTGGATATAATGGATGGGTATGATAGGATAAGAGCGATAGGATGTGAAAGGCTTGCCCCCAAGTGTAGGGTGCACAAGGATAGTGGAGTTTATGCATGACACATGTAAATGGGTTTTCATCATGGCACTTGTCCAAGGTTCCATGAGAATGGTTTTTGCCATTGGACAATTTTTTTCTCTTTAATTTTTTAATTTAATTTTTTGTATTTTTCTCTTTTTTTTAATTTATTAATTTTTTTCATTGATAGGATGGTATTGATATCTTGATCATATTTATAGTGTCTTAACATGTCATTGTCTATCTGATAAAGTTGATGTAGATGCTCTTGTCATAAGATGCCAATAGTGACCTACCTAGAGTAACTGCTTCATTAGGATCATAGTGCTCAAGTACAATCCATTGATGTTGTTGTGATCCACATTGATAATAGAGTTGGCCTTATCCAAATGTTTACATCTTGATAGGGCACCATCATAGCCCTTATGATAAAGTGTTGTTGCCACAATGTAGTGGATTTGGGATTTGGCATTTTTGGATTTGAGGTGTTGTAATGCTCCAAGATTTCACCCTAGGCATTAGCTAAACAAACATCAAATGAACAAATTTTTCACATTTTCAACTGTGACATTTACATGTCGCATTACACTCAGACACACACAAGGTGTTGTAACAAGCACAACAACACCTACGAAGACATCACCATTGCACTAAGCAAGGTGGCATAAAGCATAAGTCTTCACTCACCATGTGACAACTCACCATGATGACCAAGAGAGAAGTGGAGTTCACTCCATGAAGAAGATCATATACGCATCCATGACCTCGCTTCCTCGTGAATACATGAAGAAGGATGAGGGTGACAAATACCTCAACCCATTCTATGTAAACATAAGACAACATCCCAACACAAGGGTAACACTCACCCATGAGATGGTTCAGCTAGAAAGTACAAGCCCTCTACCAATTGGAATGGTCATTAGTCGATCTCATGCAAAGGCATGCTTCCCAATGTAAGCATGGGAATAATTTTCCAAAATATGAATCACAATCAGGAAAGTGGTCAAAGGGATAGACTCAAGGAGACAAAAGTACAACTTTCGTCAATAGATTTCACTAGAGGGTAGAACGGCTAGAACAGGGGTCTACAACCAAGTCCAAACACCTGAGCTAAACCCCACTGCCTAGGACACTAGTGTCTGGCGATGTAGTCCTAGGAATCTACCAATGGGTGTTGTAGTCCTTGGGACTCCAGTGCTAGGCATTGTAGTCTTGGCAGTGCTTAGAAAAAAAGACAAAAACCAAAAATAAATAAAAACCCAAAACTTCCCCAAAGTTCCTCTAATGACTCAAAACATGATTTTCTATCAAATTAGGTTCATTTTTACCAAATACAATAAGGTGTTGAGCCAATAATGTTAACATGTCAAAAAGGACAAAAGCATTACAAAAGGCTATGCATGTTTGACACCAACGTCGACACATGCCAAAAGCAATGATAGGATCCTCACCACCTATGTGGAAAGAATGCGATCCAATAAAAACATATCCATAATCATCATATATGACATCATATAAATGAAACTAAACACACTAACATAGCTAGATTACATGTGAAAATATACAAATCATGCCAACATCATCACAAGTCGAGGTGTGGAAAAATACAAGATGATAACCAATAATCATTACAATCGAAGGGCTTCATCCTAAACATGGATGCATCATAACCAACATCATAAAACACCTCATAACATCATATAAAACTTATTACAACGGTCTCAAGGACCTACTTTACAAGATTTATAATATACAATAATGAGATACTACAAGTGCATAAAACACCATAAATCCAACACGATCTCCAAGGTGCTACAAGGCACATATTACGACATACTCTGTTGCACATATATTACCTAAGGTTGTGATGTGGTTGTCATTGATGTCAACACTTAGTTTGGGTTGTCACTAATGTGGTTGTAACACTCTTGTCAACACTCAGTTTGGGTTGTCTGATATGTTGTTGATGCTGGATGTGATGTGGTTACTGAAGTTCATGGTTGGATGTCATGCCTTAGTTAATGTAGTATTGAGTATAATGATATATTAAGATGGGAATTAGAAGCATCAAAAAGATATATTAAGATGGGAATTAGAAGTATCAAGATGACACATTAAGATGAGAATTAGAAGCATCAAGAAGATACATTAAGATGGGAACCAAAAGCACTAAGATGTATGTTTATAAGGATGTATGAGCTATCACAAGAAGGTTCTGGTCTCTCGAAGTTGATGAAGATTTCTACTGTAGGAAGCTGCGTGGGAGACTACTTGTGAAAATGCTCTGCATTCCTCTGCATTTGAAGATATGGTCATGCGGTTCATAATCTAAGTTTGGTATGTTGTGAAGGTGTTATATCCAAGAGATTAAGTCTATATACCTTTAGTAATAAAAATTATGAGTGACAAAGTTCCAGTCTGTGCTTTGGCAGAGTAAAATGGCGATGAAGACTTGTTGGAATGCTCCGCATTCCTTCAGATGTGAAGATTTGTCTATGTGATTTTGTGAACATGTTCAGGGAGGATCAATGCACACTTCTATGAAGTATCAAGTGATTTGGTAATCTTCAAGCAATGTTTAATCTTCTATGTGTACCGCCAAGTTGAAATTACTGATGTGCTACAAGCTTCATGTATTCTTGCTTAAGGGCGGCCTATTTCAAATGAGCGTGATGTGCAGATGTTATTCTTTGAAGGATGAGGTTATGAAGAATGTTTAGGATCGGGTTAAGCATGTGTTGGGGTCCGCAAGGCATGTTTCTTCTCCTAGAGTGGTCAAGGGAATATACCTAAATCCATTGGCAATCAACCATAATACATCCAATCAAGTACAATAATCATGTACAATGTAAGAATAATGAATCAATACACTCATCAATCGCACGAACCAAGTGGTCCACTACCTACGAGCCGAGAGATGGGAACATGGCCCAGGTGCTTTTGCACCCAACCATGAAGTATTTACACTTCCTTGGATCCCTTCATGAAATGAAGGAAACCCAGCCCTGCACAAAATGTCTAGCTACCTTGTAACAATTGGCAGGAGGGAACACCCGATGCAACCCTGATGTCTGAATGTGCAATTCTAAATAATGAAAAGTAAATTGTCTCACAACAAGATGTGGTAGAGATATCAATAAATAAGTTTGCTAGACAATAAACATCTATTTCAATGTCATCTCGATTAGATCTAATCCTTTATAAGTAACCTAGTACAATTCTCAAAAGGAGAAAAAGCCATCTCTGAAAATCCACATTTGGCATCCTAGCCCAGAAAGCAACCCATTTACATTCCTAAATAAAAATCTACATCTTTCCCCAAGAAGCAAGAAAATAAATAATAAATAAAAGAATCAAGTTTTACAATAAATCATATAAAAATGCCTTCCCAAAACATTATTTGCAAATCATACTTTCTACAAGCAATAAATCATCATTTCATACAAAATTTCATTCACAAGTTTATCAACTCGATATAATATTTTGATATAATTCTTATCCATTATTTAATCAAAATTTCCCATTATCATATGAAATCTAGCTAATATTAATATCAATTTATTCAATCATAAATCCTCAAAAATCATATGCAATCTAACTATTATCGTTATTTGCTATCAAATTTGTAATGGAAATTCATAAAAACATAATTTAAACTTCCTATTGTTGTAGCAAATTTAAATACATAAAATTAAAACAGCTTCCTGTTATTCTGTTATTTTCTGTTCTCAATAACAGCAACTATAGAAGTTATAAAATAAATAAAACATAGAATATAATGCTTACTGTTATTTTCTAGAAATGTAAAGGAAAATACGCTGAAAAAATAGTCCATAATGGGAAGCAAGGTTTTATCTATCCTTTAAGATTTTTAAGAGTTTAAATACAGTGGGTCAATTTTCTAATCAAATAGAAAGTTTTCAATCAGTATAATTAAAGGAAAATACAATCATACTAACGTTTGCAAAGATGTTTATGGCAGCCATATGAAGATTCTATCATTAGTTTTTATTCAAATTAATAATCAAATATGAGGTTTAATATCTTTGTTCCAGTTAAAGCATAGGAAGAAGGTAATATGTTTTTAAACATCATTCAGCCAAGACAAAGAATCACAGATAATAAGTAAAAATCAAGGGGTCGATTTACAAACCAAAGATCATTTTTTTAACAACCACAAAACATGATTCAAGAAGACAAAAATATGAAATAAAAACCTAGAAAATAAATATGGTGATTGATGATGAATTTATCGCTGAAAGGACAGGTTCCTGTTGTTGCCACAACACCCTTCCTATTATATAGATCGCCCTTCCTGTTACTGCCAAATCGTGGGTTCTTTCTTGCTACCAGAAGTCTCTTTTTTTTAACAAAAAATATCTCTCCTTATTTTTGGCGACCATGAATTAGGTTTGGAGTCTCAAGATTATAGAATTTAGATTTGAAGTTATTATTCTCTTTGCATAATAATTTGACCAATAAAAGTAGAGCAAAAATGCTAATTAAAACAATTAATTATTCTCTATGCAGTTTACTGTTAGGTAGTGCAAATTTAGCTTGCATAACAGGAAACTATTTTTTAAAACTCTTTCTTATTTATTTATTTAAAATTATCTAATTATAATAACACTATTATTAATATTATTTAATTATTTAACTAATACATATCTATTTTAATAAATCAAGAAGTAAATAAAAATAATAATACAATAATATAAATACCTCTAATTATAATTTAATATAATTAATTTAAATCTAATGTGCATATTGTCTTCCAAACATCTAAAATTAGGTAAATAAAGACAATAATTATTATTTATTAAATAAAAACTACAAATAAACATATATATCTCATTTATTCAAATTGCAATACCTATTTTAATCACAATTCGAAAAAGACATTAAATTATATAATGCATTTAATATAAACTATTGTAGAAATTTAAACACAATATTTTCTAATTATTTAAATCATCAATCACACTTATTTTCCACACAGAGATGCATACGAAAACCATTTAAAATGCATATGAAAACTACGTGGTGTGTACGATTACATCGGGGTAATCCATCCATCAGTTCTTGCCAAGTGGCTAGAACACCTCTACCTCAACCATGCTCTCGTCTTCGATGAGTACCTGCATCCATTTGCACTCAACTTGACATCAATAGGTTAGTGTCTCCAAAAACATAGCTGAGGCAAATCATTGTAATCACATCTACAATATTTAACATTTAAATCAATTTCCAATTCTCTTCAATATAAACTCATAATAATTACCTTCACATATGCAAAATTACTTAAGGTAAAGTCAATCACAATAATTGTTCACTAATTTTAGATTATTTATATTGTTCATGATACGTGACATCCTTCGCCACTTGGAAGAGACATCGTCCTGATGTCTTATTAAACATCAAAACAATAAAGTGTCCATCAACCACTAATAAAGTATCAAGGTGTCATAAAACAATAACATCAACTCAAAGTATCAAAAGATCATAACAACAACTCAAGGTATCAAAGCAATAACTGGAATCAAAGTATCATAATCCATGCATGAATAAGATATCTATGCTATATCCTCAAATGAGGAAAAGATCTATCAATCTCCTCCGCATCCTCCCATGTAGCACTGTCTTCAGAATACTGATCCCATTGGACCTTATATTGCACCACATCTCTGCTACGCAACTTCATGTTGCGCTTCCCCAAAATTTGAGTGGGCTCCACCAGCACCACTCCTAGATCCTGAACCTGTAAAGCACACCAATCAAGAATATGTGACGCGTCAGGATGGTAAATCTTAAGTAAAGACACATGAAAAATATTATGGATTCTAGAAAGTGTAGGCAGTAGAGCAAGTCTATAAGCTGTAGGGTTAATCACTTCCAGAACTTTGAATAGTCCTACAAAACAAGGAGCAAGTTTGGATGCTTTGCCAAACGATACTGAACTCTTATGAGGTCTGACCCTCAAAAAGACTTTGTCACCAACTGAGAATTATCTAGGAGTTCTATTTCTATTTGCATAACTCTTTTGATTATATGAAGCTTGCTTCAACTTCTCCTTGATCAACTTCATCTGATCATCCATTTCTCTTAACATTTCAGGACCAATCACTATTCTGTCCTCCACCTTATCCCAATTGATAGGTATTCAACACCTACACCCATAAAGAGCTTCAAAAGGTGCCATTCCCAAAGATGCATGGTATGAATTGTTGTATGCAAACTCTACCAATGAAAGATACTCCTCCCATTTATACTGCTGATCCATACAATACATTCTGAGAAGGTCTTTACCACCTGATTGACTCTTTCAGTTTGACCATCCATTTGAGGATGATAAGCCGAATTGAAATTCAACTTTGTACCCAAAGCTGCATTAAGAGTTGTCCAAAATCTAGATGTCATGCGAGTGTCTTGATCTAAAATGATCGTCTCAGGCACCCCATGTAATAAAAAAATCTCCTGAACAAACTTATTAGCTAAGACCATAGAACCATCTGAAAGATTCCCTAGAATAAAATGTGCTACTTTTGTCAACTTGTCCACAACCACTAAGATGACATCATCCCTATTCTTAGACATAGGTAACCCTTGAATAAAATCCATGCTTATCACTGGCCACTTGAGCTCAGGGATACTGTGCAGACACAACAATCCTGCTGGATGCACATGTTCAGCTTTGACTCTTTGGCATTCCAAACATCTAGCCACAAATTCTGTCACATCCCCCTTAAGTCTAGGCCAAAAGTATAAAGGTTTCAAACCTTCGACCATATTTGTCACTCCAAGGTGACCTAAATAAGGTGTATTGTGGATCTCTTCAAGCACTAACTTCCTCAACTCTCCTGAGTTAGGAATATACATCCTTCCCTGAAATCTCAGAAGTCCATCTAATTCGACAACATAACCATCAAACCTGTGATCTAATGGGTCTACTTCCAAATCTTGCTTTACTCTTTCATAATTCTCATCCCCTTGAAGATTCTAGATTACTTTCTGCTTTAAATTGGATCTCATGGTAACAATGGCAGCTAGAAATCTCCTCCTACTAAGAGCATCTGCTACTCTATTCTCCTTTCCTTTTATATACTCAATTCCAAAGTCATACTCATGAAGGAATTCTAACCATCTTCTATGTCGTGCATTAAGGTTAGGTTGAGTAAATATATACTTGATCCCTAGATGATTTGTCTTTAACTCAAAGGGCTTACCTAGAAGATAATGCCTCCACATCTGAAGTGCATGAACTATGGCAGCTACCTCAAGATCATGCGGCGCATAGTTGAACTCATGTTGCTTTAACTTTCTTGACTCATATGCAACCACTTGCTCATTCTACATCAACACTCCTCCTAATCCTTCCCCTGAAGCATCTGTTATAACTGTAAAGTGCCCATTAGGATCTGGTATGTTCAAGATAGGAGTAGTTGTGAGCTTTTCCTTTAACACTTGGAAAGCTTGCTCACACCTTTCTGTCCATTCAAACTTCTTACCCTTCTTTTGTAGTGTGGTAATCAATGTTGCTATGGTTGAGAAACCTTCCAAACACTTTCTATAATAACTTGCAAGCCCCATAAAGCTTCTGACTTCTGTCACACTCTACGGTGCAGGCCATTCCATTATTGCTTTTATCTTCTCAGGATCAACTGCAATCCCTTTAGTTAAGATCGCATGACCAAGATAGTGCACTTTATCTTGAAAGAATGTACACTTAGATAATTTACCATAAAGGTTTCTCTCTCTCAAATGCTGCAAGACAATCCGCAAATGCCTTTCATGCTCTTCCATTGATCTAGAGTATATCAATATGTCATCGAGGAAGATCAACATGAAATCATCTAAGTAATCTCTGAAAATGCTATTCATCAAATTCATGAAAGCTGCTAGAGCATTAGTCAACACAAATGGTACCACTGTGAACTCGTAGTGACCATATTGAGTCCTAAAAGTTGTTTTAGAGATGTCCTCATCCTTAATCCATAATTGGTGATAGTCAGATCTAAGGTCTATCTTTGAGAACACTGTTGCTCCTTTCATCTGATCAAAGAGCTCATCTATTCTTGGAAGTGGATACTTGTTCTTTATAGTAGCTTTGTTAAGCATCCTATAGTCAATACATAATCTCAAAGTACCATCCTTCTTCTTTACAAAGATAACCGGTGTGCCCCATGGTGACACACTAGGTCTAATGAACCCTTGATTTAGCAACTCTTGCAATTGTGCCTTAAGCTCATACAATTCTGTAGTAGTCATCCTGTAGGGTGCCTTAGATTGAGGCTCAGTCCCTGGTAGCAAGTCAATGGAGAAATCAAATTCTCTCTTTGGTGGTAACTCTGTCAACTCTACAGGGAATACATCTCTGAAATCTCTAAGGATTAGATAGTCATTGAACACTGGTTCTTCTTTGTCAAGATCCTTTACTTGGACAACATAACTAGCACATCCTTTCCTCTTGGCTTTCTTTAATTGCATAGCTAAGATTTGTCTAAGCTCTAAAGGTCTCTTAGATCCATTAATTTCCACCTGATTCCCTAGGTCATCCAAACATATAACAACCTTGTCTTCACAGTTTACTAGAGACTTATGTTCAGTTAACTAGTTGATTCCCATAATTACATCATATGATCCTAAAGGTGCTACATACAGATTTACTTGCGTCTGAAAACTAGGAAGCTCTAACTCACTGCATGCTAGACATGAGTCTACCCTTTTTTCTGCACTATTGCCATATTGTACCATCCAAGAGTTTTCCATATGTCCAGGTCTAATAGATAACTTAGATACTACTCTAGGATCTATAAAACATTTTGTGGCACCAATATCAACTAAAATAGAAACAGATAGTCCATAGAGCTTACCTTGGAACTAAATAGGTGCTGCTTGAAAATCTGCTTGCCGATTATCCACTGCAGCATGAATCTGATGCTGAGGTGCTCCTTGTTGATTCTTGTTTCCTCTTTTATGTGGACATGCATTTGCATAATGCTCTCCTCCACAGTTGTAGCATCCACCCTTAGCTGCTCTCGGTCCTTCAACGCTTTCCCTCTGATTGTTGTTTCTGTTGTTATAGCCACCTCTTTTGTTTCCACCATTTCCATCCCGAGAATTATTGCCTCTCTTCAAATTCTTGATCTATCTATTATTGTCTTGGTTGTTAGTTTATTGATAGTTCTACTGATTATTCTATGGTTTCTTATTTGAAAACTTAGCATCTCTTTGCTTACAGTAACTAGCTTCATGCTGCAACCTCTTCTCTTGCTTTATTGCTTTCTCAAAAGCGGCATCCATAGTGAGTGGGTTATGAATGTCTACCTCAGCTCCAATCTGTGGCCTCAATCCCAAAATAAACTTCCTAATCTAAAATCTTTTATCTATCTGATACTGTGGAACATACTTAAGTAGATGAGAAAACCTTTCCCATTCATTGGTTACAGACATACCTCCTTGAACCAAATTCTAAAACTCTATCATTTTCTTGTTGAAGAATAACTGTGGTAACAATCTTTTTCTAAATAGTTGCAAGAAAACCTTCTAATTTATTTCACCAGGTAACAACTTCTTATCTGCCTTCTCATTATCCCACCATGTTGTTGCTTCACTAGTCAACTGGTAAGATCCCCATATTGTCTTAGTGTGATCTAAAAGGTTTCAGAGCTCAAAGTATTTCTCCATTTCTATTATCCAGGCTTTTGCTCCATCTCCAATTGTCTTTCCATCCAATTTCAGTGGTGATACTTTCTTGAGGTCTTTCCCCAATTCTTCTACAATCCTTGCTTGATTGTTAGCATTAGCTCCAACTTTAGGAACTTGAGCTTCTATCCTTAGATTCTGATTTGCATTAGCATTTCCAAGGTTTTGATTAGCATTTGGCTTCCTACGATTCCCTCTGATCTCCTACTCAAGAGCATTCATCCTCGTGTCCTGTTGGGTTAAGAGAGAAAGAATACAGTCAAATATCCCATCTTGATCATCGCTAGCATTTCCACGATCTCCCACAGTTTGACCACCTCGAGCACCTCCACATGCACCTCCATGTGATCCTCTTCCTTGACCACTTCTTGATCCATCACTACGATCAATGGTTCTAGTATTCATGATGGATAATCTGTATCAAGTTTGCAATTTTAGCACAATAGTCCCGAAAAGAAAACAGAGGCCCTAGTGTTAAACCTAGAGCTTTGATACCAAAATGTAAAGCCTCACGAATAAATGTAAAAGCCATTAAACCAAATCAAAAGTAAATGAAGTAAATAATCCACCTAAATACAACATTTCAAAGATAAAAAGATGTAATTAATCTGCTTAATCACAATATCTCAAAGAAAGATAAATCTCATATAAATATGAATATCAATGTCATTAAATCTTACAAAATCGCGTGCTTAATCTAGGTAACAAGCACTATAAAATAATATATATAAATCAATTGGCAAGCAGCCATAATACATCCAATCAAGTACAATAATCATGTACAACAAGAATAATGAATCAATACGCTCATCAGTCACACGAACCAAGTGATCCACCACCTGTGAGCTGAGAGATGGGAACATGGCCCAGGTACTTTTCCACCCAACCATGAAGTATTTACACTTCCCTGGATCCCTTCTTGAAACGAAGGAAGCCCAGCGCTACACAAAATGTCTAGCTACATGGTAACAACTGGCAGGAGGGAACACTCGATGCAACCCTGATGTCTGAATGTGCAATTCTAAATAATGAAAAGAAAATTGTCTCACAACAGGAGTGGCAGAGATATCAATAAATAAGTTTGCTAGACAATAAACATCTATTTCAATGTCATCTCGATTAGATCTAATCCTTTATAAGTAACCTGGTACAATTCCTGAAAAGAAGAAAAGCCATCTCTGAAAATCCACATTCGACATCCTAGCCCAGAAAGCAACCCATTTACATTCCTAAATAAAAATCTACTTCTTTCCCTAAGAAGCAAGAAAATAAATAATAAAATAAAAGAATAGAGCTTTTCAACAAATCATTTAAAAATCCCTTCCCAAAACATCATTTGAAAATCATACTTTCCGTAAGCAATAAATCATGATTTCATACAAAATTTCATTCACAAGTTTATCAACGCGATATAATATTTTGATATAATTCTTATCCATTATTTAATCAAAATTTCCCATTATCATATGAAATCTAGCTAATATTAATATCAATTTATTTAATCATAAATCCTCAAAAATCATATGCAATCTAACTATTATCGTTATTTGCTATCAAATTTGTGATGGAAATTCATAAAAGCATAATTTAAACTTCCTATTGTTGTAGCAAATTTAAATACAAAAAATTAAAACAGCTTCCTATTATCTATTATTTTCTGTTCTCAGTAACAGGAACTGCAGAAGTTATAAAATAAATAAAACACAGAATATACTGCTTACTGTTATTTTATGGAAATGTAAAGGAAAATACACTGAAAAAATAGTCCATAATAGGAAGCAGGGTTTTGTCTATCCTTTGAGATTTTTAAGAGTTTAAATACAGTGGGTCGATTTCTAATCAAATAGAAAGTTTTCAATCAGCATAATTAAAGGAAAATATAGTCATACTAAGGTTTGCAAAGATGTTTATGGCAGCCATATGAAGATTCTATCATTGGTTTTTATTCAAATTAATAATCAAATTTGAGGTTTAATATCCTTGTTTTAGTTAAAGCATAGGAAGAAGGTAATATGTTTTTAACATCATTCAGCCAAGACAAAGAACAATAGACAACAAGTAAAAATCAAGGGGTCGATTTACAAATCAAACATCATTTTTTTAACAACCACAAAACGTGATTCAAGAAGACAAAAATATGAAATAAAAACCTAGAAAATAAATATGGTGATTGATGATGAATTTGCTGCTAAAAGGACGGGTTCCTGTTGCTGCCACAATGCCCTTCTTGTTATATAGATCGCCCTTCCTGTTACTGCCAAATCGTGGTTCCTGTTATCAAATCGTGGGTTATTTCTTGCTGCCAGAAGTCTCTTTTTTTTTAACAAAAAATATCTCTCCTTATTTTTGACAACCATGAATTAGGTTTAGAGTCTCAAGATTATAGAATTTAGAACTGAAGTTATTATTCTTTTTGCATGATAATTTGACCAATAAAAGTAGAGCAAAAATACTATTTAAAACAATTAATTATTTTTTGTGCAGTTTACTATTATGCAGTGCAAATTTGGCTTGGATAACAGGAAACTACTTTTTTAAACTCTTTCTTATTTATTTATTTAAAATTATCTAATTATAATAACACTATTATTAACACTATTTAAATATTTAACTAATACATATCTATTTTAATAAATCAAGAAGTAAATAAAAATAATAATACAATAACATAAATACCTCTAATTATAATTTAATATAATTAATTTAAATCTAATGTGCATATTGTCTTCCAAACATCTAAAATTAGGTAAATAAAGACAATAATTATTATTTATTAAATAAAAACTACAAATAAACATATATATCTCATTTATTCAAATTGCAATACCTATTTTAATCACAATTTGAAAAAGACATTAAATTAAATAATGCATTTAATATAAACTATTGTAGAAATTTAAACACAATATTTTCTAATTATTTAAATCATCCATCACACTTATTTTCCACACAGAGATGCATAAGAAAACCATTTAAAATGCATATGAAAACTACGTGGTGTGTGTGATTGCATCAGGGTAATCCATCCATCAGTTCTTGCCAAGTGGCTAGAACACTTCTACCTCAACCATGCTTTCGTCTTCGACGAGTACCTGCATCCATTTGCACTCAACTCGACGTCAATAGGTTAGTGTCTCCAAAAACATAGCCGAGGCAAATCATTGTAATCATATCTACAATATTTAACATTTAAATCAATTTCCAATTCTCTTCAATATAAACTCATAATAATTACCTTCACATACGCAAATTTACTTAAGGTAAAGTCAATCACAATAATTGTTCACTAATTCTAGATTATTTATATTGTTCATAAAAATGAGACTTGACATTTCATGATGTATGATCTATGGCCGACTTGTAAATTGTAATATTCTTGTTGTATTGGTTGACTTGCACTATAATCAATGTAATATCATGTATATATTGTGAACCTAGTTGATCTAGGTGGAGTATGATTGTGAAATGAGAATATGTGTGTAAAGAGCATGCGACTAAACGAGAAAGAGTAGAAGCAATAAGGGTTGTCATGATTGATTTTGTGATAGTAGGGAAGTGAAGAGTGTGCCTAATTGATCCAATCATCAGAAGAAGCAAAATTGCAATCATCAAAGGTGTGAGCTTCAATGTCAATTGTTAGGCAGTAGAAGGACTATCATACTGTAATCATTTATCATTTCATTCTCAATTCAAAGAGTAGGTGCCTCCTTGGGTTATAGCCCTAAAGCAAAGTCCTTAGGGAGTAGAAGCTTCCTTGGGAGCGACCCTAAAACAAAGTTAGTAGGGAGTAGTAGCTTCCTTGGGTTTTAGCCCTAAAACAAAGTTGTATTTTTTATAGCAATGAGCTTCATATATTGTGAGTTAATCCTCACTATGGTTTTTCTCCTTTTAGGGTTTTCCTTGTATATCTAGTGTTATGTGTTGATGTACATTGTGTTTATATTTCATTCTTATGTTAATGATGTAATGTTTAAGCTTTAATCTGCTCCAGAGGATTTGAAGTTTGATTGGATACTGATTCATCCCCCCTCTCAAAATCTTGGTGTGTTCAACAATTGGCATCAGAGCAAGGTTACTCAGAAGAAGCTTAACAACTTGAGGAAGGTATGGGATGGCTCATATGGATCTCTCAAGATACCTATGTTTGATTGAACAAATTATTCCTTTTGGAAGCTAAGGATGGAAAACTATCTATCTTATGTAGGGTTTGGTGTATGGAAGCTATCAAGAAGGGTTACACTGCTCCTGCTTGTGAGCCTATAGATGTTGATGAGATTAAGTTGTATGATAACAATGCCAAGGCAAAGAGTGCTATCATGAGTGGGCTAGCTGCTTCAAAAATTCTAAAGATAATGAGATGCAAATTTGCTAAGGATGTCTAGGTAAAAATTGAAAGCATTTATGAAGGAGATAATCAAGTAAAGCAAGCCAAGATGCAAATATTCAAGAGAATATTTGAGACCCTAAGGATGACAGAAGATGAAGAAATTGTCAGTTACATGTTCCGAGTGGATGAAATAGTCAATGGCATCACTAGTCTTGGTGGTCAAGTGAAAGAAGATGAGATTGTGAAGAGGGTACTAAGAACTCTTCCTAAATCTTATAGTCATAAGGTATCTACTATTGAGGAGACTCAGGACTTAGATAAATATACAGTAGATAAATTGTTTGGCTCTGTCACAACCTTTGAAATGAGAGAATTTGACAAAGGTGCTCCAAAGAAGGAAACATCATTCAAAGTAAATAGGAAGACAAAAGATGAAGTAGTTGATCAAAATGATGACCTTGATGGGGCAGAAGCAAAATTTATAAGAACATTGAAGAAAGGCACAGACAAATACAAAGGTAAGTTACCTTTCAAATGTTTTAATTGTGGAAAGATTGGTCATTTTGCTTCTAAATGTCAATTTAAAGAATCAAAAGGTAATAGCAAAAGAGAGAAGCCCAAAAGAAGTTTGTATTCCATGGAGGACAATTGTTCCTCAAAAGATGAGGATCATGATGATTCAAATGATGAAACACTTTTCATGGCCTTGAATGTTGGTGACAAAAAGGATGATTTTAGAAAATGTGAAAAGTCTGATACCTTGCAAGTTGACCAAAACAATGATAAATCAATGGTTGTGTGGACTACCTTTCATGCCAAAGAAGAAGCCAAAGATTGGGTAATTGATAGTGGTTTCTCTAATCATATGACTGGTGACAAGGAGAAGTTTATTAGCCTTGAGAAGTGGAATGGTGGAGCTTTTAATTTTGGTGGTGATGACTCAACACAAATTTGTGGAAAGTGTGCTATAACTATTGATGGGAAGAACAAGACTGAGGATGTCCTCTATGTCAAAGGGCTAAAGAAAAATCTTCTCATTGTCAGTCAAATGTGTAGTAAAGGATACAATCTTACCTTTCATGCTAAAGGTTGTGAAATCAGGAAGGCAGGATCTGGAAAACTAGTTGCAGAAGTTATCAAATCATATGGAGATATCTATCATCTAAAGGAGGTAAATGGAAGAACATGCTTATTAGCTCAATCCAATGAGTGTTGCTTGTGGCACAAGTGAATAAGACACACCAACTTTGATAATATGGTAAAGATCAGCGCTATTCATGTGGTGAGAGATATGCCTAAGCTAACCAAGCCTGCAAACACATTATGAAAGAGATGTCAAATGGAAAAGCAGACAAAGACAAATTTCAAGTGCAAGGAGTTGTCTTCTTCAATGCCATTAGAGTTGATTCACACTGACCTATGTGGTCCTACAAGAATAAAGATTCAACAAGGTGAAAGGTATTTCATGTTACTTATTGATGATTATTCTAGAATGACTTGAGTTACTTTCTTAAGAGAAAAGTCAGATGCCTTTGATAAATTTAAGGTTTTCAAAGCAATTGTTGAGAATGAAATGGATGCTAAGATCAAATGTTTAAGGTTTGATAGAGGAGGTGACTTTACTTCAAATAAATTTGAAAAGTTTTTTGAAGATCATGGTATTAGGAGACATCTGTCAGTTCCTAGGACCCCTCAGTAAAATGGGGTAGTGGAAAGGAAGAATAGGACTATGCAAGAGATGGCTATGGCAATGTTGAAAGATGTAGATCTGCCTATCATGTACTAGAAGGAAGCAGTTCACACTATTGTCTATTTGATTAAAAGAGTACAATTGAGGGTCAATAGCACTAAAACCCCTTATGAGCTATGGTATGGAAGACCTCCCACTATCAAATATTTTAGAATCTTTGGTAGCAAATGTTATATCAAAAGAGATGAAGAAGACCTAGGAAAGTTTGATTCAAGAAGTGATGAAGGGATCTTCCTTGGTTACTCAACCAGAAGCAAGGCCTATAGATGCTACAACAAGAGATTGGGAAAGATGATTGAAAGCACAAATGTCAAGGTAGTTGAAGACTTGTATCAAATCTCACAAGAACCAGAGGACTGCAGATCTGATATATTTCTATGTATTAAAGAAGAAGAAGAAGAGAAAGAAGAGAAGGAACAAGAACCAAAGCAAATCCCTAAGACTCCAGCAAAGTATGTCTAGAGGAACCATTCAACATACCGGATCATTGGAGATAAGAATGAAGGTGTGCAAACTAAGAGACGGTTTGCAAAGGCAAGTGAGCAAGTGAATTTGTGTTTATTATCAAAGGCAGAGCCCAAAACCTTTGTTGATGCTAGCAAATATGATGAATGGATGAAGACAACATGGAAGAAGAATTGAATTAGATAGAGAAGAATCAGATATGGGAATTGGTTCCCAGACTAGCCAATAAGAATATTATAGGAACAAAGTGGGTGTTCTGGAACAAGTTGAATGAATATATTGAAGTTGTGAGAAACAAAGAAAGGTTGGTGTATAAAGGTTATTCACAAGTTGAAGGCATTAATTTTGAGTAGACTTATGCTCTGGTAGCTAGGATGGAGGCAATTAGGATGTTTCTAGCTCTTGCTGCTTACAAGAACTTCAAAGTTTATTAGATGGATGTCAAGTCAACATTTTTGAATGGTGATGTAGAGGAAGAGGTCTACATTGAGCAACCAGATGGGTTTCAGTTATTAGAAGATCTGAACATGGTGTGCAGACTCAAAGGCTTTATATGGTCTCAAGCAAGCACCTAGAGCTTGGAATGCTAGATTGGATAAGTCCTTACTTCAACAAGGCTTCAAGAATGGTACCATAGATAGTAATATTTACATTAAGAAAAAGGAAGACATGATTCTGATTGTTGTAGTATATGTTGATGATATCATCTTTGGTGGAGATGATAGTATGTGTAAGTGGTTTGCAGAAGAGATACAGAAAGAATTTGAGATGTCTATGATTGGTGAGATGTCTTTCTTCCTTGTTCTTCAAATTGCTCAGCTAGATGATGGTATCTTTATTTCTCAGGCTAAGTATGTTAAAGAGATGTTGAAGAAGTTTGGTATAAAGGATTCCAAACCAATAAGTATTCCTATGGTTACTGGTTGTCACTTGAGAAAGAATGATGAGTCTCCAGAGGTTGATCAGACTCTATAGATCTATGATTGAAGGATTGTTGTACGTAACTGCTTCTAGACCTGATATTATGCATGCAGTATGTGTGGTTGCCAGATATCAAGCTAATCCTAAGAAAACACATGAGAAGGTAGTGAAAAGAATATTCAGATACTTGAAGGGAACTCTAGATTATGGCTTATGGTATCCTAGAGGTAATGACTTTGATCCAAGTGCTTAGACTGATGTTGATTGGGTTGGTTGTGTTGATGATAGAAGAAGTACAAGTGGTGGTGCTTTCTTCTTAGGAAGCAAATTGGTCTCTTGGCAGAGTAAGAAGTAGGACTCAGTGTCCTTATCCACAACAGAAGTTAAGTATATTGCTACAGCATCTTGCTGCACCCAAGTGCTTTGGATGAAGTAGACTTTGAAGGATATAAAGGTGATGTATGATGAACCTATCCCTATTTTGTGTGATAATACTAGTGTTATCAATATTTCCAAGAATCTAGTGATGCATTCCAGAACCAAGCATATATCAATCAGGTATATCTTTTTGAGAGAGAAGGTTGCAAAGAAAGAAGTAAAGTTGGAATATGTTCCAACAAAGGATCAGATTGCAAACATTTTGACAAAGGCTCTTGCAAAGGATAATTTTGAGTATCTCTGGTAGAAGTTAGGGGTAATTGCCCCTCCTTCTAACTAGATGCATGCTTGGTGCATATATCTAGGGGGAGTAATTCCTGCTATAGCTTTTTCCTGGACTGATGGGGGCTACCTCTCAGGGGGAGTAGGTAGTGGTTGTTGTTGATAAGGGAAAGTTGAAAAGAAGAGTTTGTTACCCTTTGTCATTGATGTCAAAGGGGGAGAATGTGCAGGTGTGTGTTTCCATCAATGCCAAAGGGAGAGATTATTGCACACATGTTACTTAAGGTTGTGATGTAGTTGTCATTGATGTCAACACTCAGTTTGGGTTGTCACTGTAAGCACAAAAATCATGCATAGCCTCCACGAGGACCCCTATGATGATTCAAATCCTTGTCACGTACATGTAAGCATGCAATAATGTCCTTTAAGCAGCAAACCTCTTGATGACATGTCTTCTTTCTTGTCTTGTGTTGTTTCCTCTTTGTTGATTTCTCTCTCTCCTCGTTTGCGACGCTTTTCGACACTTTTTGCGACACTTGTTGATTTGCATTTTCTGAGCTTTCAACCTTGCTCCTAAGCCTTGTAAGCATCTTGTAGGTGAGTTTTCACCTTTCCCCTATGTTTTTCATCTTTTGCACCCTCTACAAGCCTTCTAGAGGTCCCCCTATCCATCTCCCACTTTTAGTTTTCAGTTCCGCTCAACCAATCCAAATCTCCCCCTATTATTTCCAGATCTCCCTTGGGAGATCCTACAAGTGCAAGTGGAGATTTGGATTCTTGCACATGACTGACCTGTTTCTAGAGCTAGAACCCCTCCTTTTCCTCTCTTCTGTCATTCCCCACCTTGCAATTCCTCATAAAACCATATCTAGCCTAGATCTCCCCCAGGCGACCCTACTGGCAAAAGGGGCAACCCTGTCATATTTCCAGCCACGAAAAAACTTGAGTTTCTCACTCATTTTAGCTCCATTTTCGCCCATTTTTCTTCCAGTTCGCATGATTTTTTATGCCTAATATGGAGTTGACTATTTCATGCAACCACACATGCATAATTAACTCTATTTGATGTAAAATTAACAACTCAATCAATCTCATGCATTCTCTCAACTCTAATTCCTCTTCAATGATAAGCTATTATTGATTTATCACTCCATAGTTAGCTAAGTTCACTGGGTAATCAACCTTGTTAACTCCCCAATCAATCCTTGTTAACTCATCAATCAAATGAGTTAGCTTCTCAATCAATCCCATTCCTCAAACCTATAAATACCCCCCTCCCTCAAGCACAAAGGGTGTCAAATTCATTGTACATACAGCTCTTGGCAGTTTTTGCTCTCCAACTTAGCATTCAAATGCTCTCACAGGACGAAGGTGCCTTTTTCTTTATTCATTGTTCAACCAAGCATTGTTATGTTGCTTCATTCAACGCCATTGTGCTCAACCAAAGATCTCATTGAGCTCTTTCAAGCTTTAACAAGCTTCTTTTTGTTTCTTTGTGTCATTTTGTCATCAAGAGGTTTTCCTGCTACTTTAAAACAACTTGAGGTTGCCAATATCAAGGATTTTTTAGGGTAGTGGAGTCACACAAATCTTTATTTCTTTCAGGTTCCTTCATTGCTTTATTCAATTCATAGTAATTAGAAAACCAAATTTACTCTTGGGAATAGTAAATCTTTGCTTTTTCCTTGATATTTAGATCTTGCATGTTAGAATAATTATTTTCATATTCCTAGATCTAGATTATTTGAAGAAGCAATTTCCCTTTTTAGATTAGATTACTTCAAAAAAATCAAAAACCCAAAAACATAGATTAAAATTGCATTAGGGAAAGTCATATTAGCTTGAATTCATATTTCCCTTTCATAGATTAAAGAGCACTTTTATTTCCAAAATACTAGAAAAAGCACAAAAAAAGACGTTTGCATATCATTTAGTTTTGCATGCATATAGAGACCCTAGAATAGACAAAATTGCAAACCCTTGATACAATCATGAGGTAAACCGTGATTAATGATTCAATCAAACCCTTGATCGCATCACAAGGTAAAACAAGTCAAAACATAGCCAAACCCTAGATCAACTAAACCCTAGGTCAAAATCCTAAGTCTAGTTAAGGTTGGTCATCACACATTTACCTCTATCTTAGCTCACAAATGTGCCTAGGAGTGAGAGGAGAGTGGGCGAAGGCTATCCGTGATGAGATTGAGGAAATCAATCCATGACAACAACTTCAGACATTGACTCTACCACAACAAGACCCATTTGTCCTCTTATTGATAAAAGAACAAAGATAACTCCAATACAACGAGAACTCATTCAATGCATAGAAAGACAAGAGGACATAAACGAAAGAAATTGCTTACCGACACAAAGGTGGAATAGAAGAAACCCCAACAGGAGAAGAGAAACTAGTGACCTTTTGGGTCATAGGGTTATCTCAACAACAACTACCATCGAATGAAACATTCAACTTAGCACACAACAACAAAGGCCATAGAACTTACTGACCCCTCTCCGTGAAGTCCAACTCTCTAACGAGTCAGACCCCTGTTGTGTCTCACTGGTGCAGGAGCACCTTGACAAATTGATACTTCCATAGGAGTTTGATTAAATTTTAATGGTTCAACATTGTAATGAGGTTAATCAAGTCACTAATAGGTGTTTAGGTCATTAGGAGGTTCAAATATGCAAAATATTGCATACAATGTAAAGGTTGTCATGTAAAATTGAAAAAAAGATGCAAACTTGGAAGTTGAAGGGTCCCTTGGCTCTTAATTCGTTCCAAGGAAGTTAGAAACTAAAAGGTCATGTTGTAATGCCTTTAAAAGTCCTTGTATCCATTTGTGAAGGAAGAGGGGAGAAGGCTGGAGAATGTGGGTTGTTACATTTTGATGTGATATCAATAAAAGATACCCTTGTTTCTACATTTCTAAATGTTAAACTACTGTTTCAGAGATTGGTATGGATTTGTACAGATTTTATATGACTAGAATTGGTATGGATGGAAAGAGTATTGAGTCTACTTTCCATTTCTTTTAGTTGCATCAAATTTCATTAAGATTTGAATAAGTTATGGCATTTTTATTGAGGGTAGGTCTGTAGAGTTTAATTTTCTAAAAATGCAGTATGAAAATATGCATGGTACGGCCTGGTACAGCCTCACATTGATGCATATAATAGATGAATGGAAAGATATGTGTTTCTAGTTTACAATTATTTTAGTTTGGTATAATTTCATTAAATTTTGTGAGAGATATTGCAATTTTGGTAAGGACAGGTCTGAACGCTGCCTAGGGTTTGCAGTTTTGGGAAAAAAATCATAACCTTCTCCCCTACCATTGGATCTTCATGAAAATTAGAGGAAAAATATGTATTAATGTTTTCTTCAACCTGAACAAAGCAATTGGATTAGTTCTTTGATTTGTTAATGTTATTGAGGATAGTTTTGGTCCTCCTACCTTTGCATCAAATTGGTATCAGAGCTAGCGAAAGATTTGGGTGCTATGTATTTGTTTCCTATCACTAAGAAGGTAGGTGAAAAACTAAAGGAAAGCTGAAGAGTTGTGTTGGTGACCATTATTTTGTTTGCTAAGTTGCTTGGTTGCAGGTGCTTGGTCCATCTAGCTGCGAGAAAGAAGTTTCTGAGGTTGTGTGTGAGGGCAGACAAGAGAAGGTCTGCCATGACCATTCTCTAATATAGATTAAGCTGGATAAGGGTACAAAGAGAGGCCACTGAGGAGAGAGTGGTAAGGTGCATCACCAGGATCTGCTGTTGGGTAAGATGGATGGTTTGGTGAGCTGGTGTCGTAAGGCAGTAGAGAGATGGATACCTGACTAAAGAAGCACCTGATGTTGTAGCCTGAAGAGTACTCCACTTATGGGAGTAGAGGGAGCCGGAAGATGCTCTAAGATGATGCTAGTTCAGATTTTGTTGGTTGGTTGGTCACCTTTCTATTTATGTGAAGATTGAAACCTGAAGCTAAAGATGAAGAGACAGACAGAGATACAGAAAAAGAGTTTTGTTTTGCAGATAGATTTCCAAGGGACTTGGAAATCTTTGTTGGTTGGTTGTATGGTGCAGGAGCACCTTAACAAATTGATACTTCCATAGGAGTTTGATTAAATTTTAATAGTTCAACATTGTAATGAGGTTAATCAAGTCACTAATAGGTGTTTAGGTCATTATGAGGTTCAAATATGCAAAATATTGCATACAATGTAAAGGTTGTCATGTAAAATTGAAAAAAAGATGCAAACTTAGAAGTTGAAGGGTCATTTGGCTCTTAGTTCATTCCAAGGAAGTTAGAAACTAAAAGTTCATGTTGTAATGCCTTTAAAAGTCCTTGTATCCATTTGTGAAGGAAGAGGGGAGAAGGTTGGAGAATGTGGGTTGTTACATTTTGATGTGATATCAATAAAAGATACCCTTGTTTCTGCATTTCTGAATGTTAAACTGCTGTTTCAGAGATTGGTAGGGATTTGTATGGATTTTATATGACCAAAATGTGGTATGGATAGAAATAGTATTGAGTCTACTTTCCATTTCTTTTTGTTGCATGAAATTTCATTAAGATTTGAATAAGTTATGGCATTTTTATTGAGGGTAGGTCTGCAGAGTTTAATTTTCTAAAAATGCAGTCTAAAAATATGCATGGTACAGCCTGGTACAACCTCACATTGATGCATATAATAGATGGATGGAAAGACATGTGTTTCTAGTTTACAATTATTTTGGTTTGGTATAATTTCATTAAATTTTGTGAGAGATATTGCAATTTTGGTGAGGGCAGGTCTGAACGCTGCCTAGGGTTTGCAGTTTTGGGAAAAAAAATCATAACCTTCTCCCCTACCATTGGATCTTCATAAAAATTGGAGGAAAATATGTATTAATGTTCTCTTTAACTTGAACAAAGCAATTGGATTAGTTCTTTGATTTGTTAATGTTATTGAGGATAGTTTTGGTCCTCCTACCTCTGCATCACTCACCTCCTCTCGACTGGCTACTTCCACGAGAGCGAGAGTGACATGGTGGATCACCCTATGGCAAGAAGGGAAGGGTCCGTATGTGTGCTGAAATCTAACCCGACAGCCCCAGGAAACTGGAGTCACGATTTTGAGCGTACATATTTTGGTGAACCTAACATGAACTACATAATCTTTTGGTTTTTGTAGTTCACGTTCCCATTTCAAAAACACTTCAAAACATTTAGCAAAAGCTCCAAAACATTATTTTGCTATTCTTCATAGCCGCTTCAGCTTCTATCGCTTATGTCGTCATCTGTTCCATTAGTTCTGTGGTGTCTATGGCACCCCCAAATATGACAGAACCTAATTTAAACCAAGGGAATATTCCCTCAAGAGAACCAAAAACTCCTTCCTTCGATACGTATGTGCTACCGTATCTTGATGCACCAATCACCAACTGTTATGACTATGAAGATTCTGATTATGAACAAGATCAAAGAGAATCTAGGCATTCTCTATCTTTCAATAATCGAGCTTGGGAAACAACCCGACTTTACCAAATGCGCCACATCAAGCTAGAAGGATAAGGTCGGAAATACATCAACCTGAACAACCTTCCCCAAGCACATCAAGTACTCATCTTGATGAGGAAGCCAAATGATTAGAAAAACATCTGCAAGAAGCCAAAGATGCTCAAGATGCATTAAGGATCACCTTGCAAGAAGAGCAAAGAGAAAACGTCACACACGAAGAAGCATATCACCATGAAAATACTCGAAGAGAAAATCCTAGAAACGAAGAAACACCAAGAGCTACTATTGCTGCAGATTTAATCACAACTCTAGTGCAAAGAATTAGAATCTTGGAAGTAGAGAAAACTTCTCCTAAAAGAAGGCAAAAATCCCATGAATAGGACCAGGGGGCATCTCAAAATCCCCCTACCTCAATTACTATTCATGAAACGCTAGTAACGATACATGTCTGAATGGGAATCCTCCTGTTTAGAATAATTAAACAAATATGACAATGGGTTATCAAAACCCACATACAGGGTTATTGTTATCAAACCCGCAATCTCAAAGTGCCTTTCTTGGAACATACTTTGAGTATTTGGAGGAACCTCTGGATCACAACATAAGAAGCATGCAACTACCTCGGCCATTGCCAGATCTCCTGAAGTTCAAAGGAGAAGGAGATCCAAACTCCACATTAAAGCCTACACCATGGCCATAAGAGAACTCCTACCTTGGGATGGGGTTGTAGCAAAAATCTTTCCAAAGACTCTTGAAGGCATAGCTCTAGATTGGTATTATCGCTTACCAAAAGCTTCAATCCACTCATTCAGACAACTAATCAAAGAGTTTGTCATGGCATTTGACATGAACAAACTCGTTAAAATAAGGATCAGAGAATTCCTCACAATGAAACAAGAGCCAAATGAATCCATAGCCCATTTTGTCACCCGATGGAGACAAGTCCTTTACTCTTTGACTAGTGCTCCAAACATGGATCACTGAGAACTATGCAACCTCTTCTTGCATGCCCTTAACAAAGACATGAGAGAAGATGTTAAAAAATTGCCATACAAATCCTATGAAGAAGCATTAGAAAGTGCTTTGAATATTGACCAAGCCGCCATTGATAGTGATTGGAAGACTTACGATACCAACGGAAAAATTAGGACGCCAAAAGGAACAGAGAAGACTACATCCAATGTGCCTCAAGAGAAAGATGTTAATGTCGTAAAAAGCAATCCTAGTAATGACAAATGGTGACAAAGAGGAAACCAAGGATCAAACTGACCCTCATAGGACCCCAATACTTATTATTGCTTTCATGGGACAAAGGGTCATGAAACAAAGACTTGTTATGGATACAATAAAGCTATGTCCAAACTTACTCCAAATCAACCAAAGAAATTTCTTAAACTCCTCCAATCCCAAATTTTTGGAATTAAGGTGTCTCAACCTTTGCAAATTCCTAGAATTATTTATTTAATGGTATATTTATTTATTGCCTAATGTTGTAATTACTTGTACATTTAGTTTGGTCACTTAGTTGAGGTGGCACAGTGACATGTCATCTTACTTGGAATGTGACTTCGATGGTCAAGTCAATCCTACATGGATTTGGGCATCCCATTTGAGATGGCACTATTATGTCATGTGTCTGCATCTTGTGGCATGTGGAAGAGGATATTCCATATGACAGAATCTATTATGCGTGAGAGCCAAGTTTGGAGATTCCTATGACAAGTGATGACAAGTGTCGGTGAGTATCTTTACATGAGGGAAAGGCATCTTTGGGCGCCCAAGTTGGGCTATGACATGTTGTAAGAGGAATATGCTATATTTAGCATTGTATGATGGATTCTCTTACAACATTTAAGGTTGTTATCTTGGGAAAATCTATGACAATTGTAAGATGCGTAAGAGCATCTGTCATAGTCTATTTTTAGCCTTGGTCCACTCCATGTTGGGAAAGTCAAATCTGCCATGTATGACATATGTAAGGGATGTATTTGCAGCAAGGACAAGTGTCCTTTGATGTGGGATAATGGCCATGTGGCGAAGGTGGACGCCTATCCCAAGATGCTTCCAATATTTGCCTTGTAATCTCTATATATTGTATAGTTTGGAGTTGTAGTTGCATAGTGTTTTCACAGGTATTGTTATGCTACCAGAATAACTCCAAATTTGACATTTGAAGACTCTTGGAAGAACTTGCATTGCAAGTGTATTGTAAACTGTAACTATTTCAGATAATACATTGTGTAGGTTTTAGAGTGTGGGGTTTTTCACCTAAAAAGGTTTTCCCCACAATACATCTTGTGTCTACTTCTCTCTGTCTACATTCTTGTATTGTGTTTGCTGCTATAATATCTCTGATATAAGTTTAATATTGCTGCAACTGTAAAGGTTAAAACAAATTTGCATACCTCTCCCCTCATTAGATTAGTTTAGGATGCAATTTCCTCACACCTAGCTTCCTTTCAGTTGGTATAAGAGCCTAGCCAGTTTTGGTCCTAGCTGCTGGGTAGGGGTTTCTTGTATTGATCTTAGATTGAGTAGGAGTCTATGCAGAGTATTCTATAATCTTGTTGCAGGAAGGAGATGACAGGCACATCTGGAAGAATAGAGGTTGAAAAGTTTAATGGCGACAATTTTGAGTTGTGGAAACTCAAAATGGAAGACATGCTCGTTGATAGAGACCTATGGGAAACAATTTCTGGTACAAAACCAATGGCAATGGCACAAGTAGATTGGGATCTCAAAGATAATAAAGCCAAGGGTCTTGTGAGACTCTGTTTGGCTGATTTCATCCTGTTAAATGTTCATGAAGAGAAAAATGCGAAGGAGTTGTAGAAGAAACTTGGTGATGTTTATCAGGGTAAATCCCTAGTAAATGAGTTAATCCTATGGAAGAAGCTATATTCTCTGAGGATAGAAGATGGAGGATCTATTGTTGATCATATGAATGCCTTTAATATGTTAGTTGCATAATTGACATCCATTGGTGTGAAGATGGAGGAGGAGGATCATTGTATGACCTTGCTTTGTTCTTTACCAGATTCATGGGATCAGCTTGTAATGGCCATCAGAAGCACTACAACCACTTTCAAGATGGATGAGGTAGTGTCTTCCCTATTATCTAAAGAGATGTGGAGAAAGTCATGTGAGTCAGCCAAAGAGGTTGTTGCGGTTCATGGAAGACCCAAGGAGAAAGGGAAAAAGAAGGACAAGAAAGATGAGAAGGGTAGATCCAAATCCTATGGGATATCTAAATCTCCTGGAAAGTCCAAGGCACTGTGTTGGAACTGTGGGAAAACTGGGCATTTCTGAAAGGAATGCAAAGAGGAGAAAAGAAAAAGAAGAAGAATGTCCCAGATTTAGATTTTGAAAAGTCACAAGATGATGGTGATGCCTTCATTATAGCATTGGCCACCCGTGCATCTGATGATGTGTGGTTGATTGATTCTGGTGCTTCTTTCCACATGAACTCACATCGAGACTGGTTTACAAAGTATGAAGAGTTTGATGTTGGAAGAGTGTACCTGGGTGACGACTCTCATCTGAAGATAGTTGGTCATGGAAGAGTCACAATCTAATTCCCTGATGGACGAGTGAAGGGGATCTCTAGGGTCATGCACATCCTAGGCTTGGCACATAACCTGCTTTCTGTAAGTAAATTGAATGATGCAAGTGTGCAGGTTGTCTTCTCGAAAGAAGGATGCAAGATGACTAGAGGAGCTATGGTGCTTACGAAGGGTACTCAGAGAGGTACTCTGTTTCAGCTGGAGGCATGCATTTCTGATGCAGGGGCATCTTGCCCTACAATTTTGGTTTTTCTTCTTTTTTGTTGTTTTTGTTCTTTTTGTTAGCTTTTTTTTGGTGGTGAATTTGTCTTCTGTCATTATCTCTTAACTCCTATCTATACGGAAAGCTAAATTCAGTGTGGAGCTCCTATCACACATATAGTTCCTATAGCTTGCTATGATGAATCAAAGTATAGTTGGAAGTCTCTTGTCACTAGAGCACCAAGAACCAAATGATAAGGGATTTAAATATATCATTGTTGATTCTTCCTAACTAACGGATGCCTTGGCAGTTAAGGAATTTGAAGGGTCGTAGGCATCAAACCAATGTAGAACAATTAGTAATCGTCGAAGGAGATCATGATCATTGTGAAACCATTTGGCAGGAAGATGAAAGGTTTTGGATAGGCGGTTTGAAAATAGATGGAGAAAAAGTAGTGAAGAATCTGAGCATGCAACCGTTCCCTGACAGGAGAATAGGAATCAATAGTAGGCAGCGACGGTTACAGAAGAAGACCTCGATTGCTATGTAAGACAAATCATCAGCAACTAGATAGGAAGAAATGCAGGCTGACAGTTGCATAAAGAGGAGGTTGAATGTGGAAGAGGTGGAAAATGTGAATCAGGCCAAAAATAAGAGACCCAAGCATAGGCAAGTAAGGGGAACAAAACGGCCAAGAAGACAGAGATGGAGGCTGCAAGCATTTGAGCTGTTAAATAGTTAGGCCACAGGCCAAGAGTGGAGGCCGAATGTGGAGGAGGCCAATGGTGAACAAGAAGAGAATACAGATCGAGAGACAAAGGAGGACAGGAAGATAGATGCTGGAGAGTCGTGGTTAGACTACAAAGATAGGAAGAGGTCGATTGTTGCAAGCCAATAGATAGATTTTGTAATGCTTGAATATGTAATAGAATAATGTGGATTTAGGTTTTTACTTCTGTCTTGTGATTTCAATATTAATAGAATATGCATTTATATACCTCTGGTCATTTTTGTATTTGAACATTGTGAGGGAAATACTTTAAATTCCTGTCATTATTTCTAAATGTCTCTTTGATTGAGTTTCTTGTAATTGGGTTTTGAGCTGTGATTGGTAAGGCAACCATATAAAGAAGCAGAGCATATGCAAGAGTTATTAAAAGCCATGCCATCATATTGGTATCAGAGCATGGGTTTTAAACTTGTGCCATCAGGTTGGTATTAGAGAAAGGTTGGTTTTGCTGAGTAGATCGCTGGAGTGAGGCAACTTAGCCAGGACCTACGGATAGTAGAGGAAGAAGAATATTAATGGGTTGTTGAAGGAACCTAGAGCCCAAAAGAGCTAGACAGAGAGCACTAAGTGTGTTCTTGATTTTGATGATTATTGTTGTATGAGTGTTGTAGTCTAATGCACATTGTAGTTTGGAAAAAGAGAGGTACCAAAAGACTGGGCAAAGCTGATATGACAAGAAGCCCTAGTGAGGTATCAAGAATATGAGAATGAATAGAATGATGCAGTGTTTGCATGGGTAGAACACCAAAGGAGAGGCAACCTATGCTAGGGTTTGTAGAAACGTGTGTGTTGTTGTGTGAACTGATCACTGAAGGAGAGGCAGTTTGCACTTAAAGATTGAACAGATTTTATGGATTGCAGCAGTGAAAGGAATGGGTATTAGTGTAAGAAGACCTATCATAATCACATTTTGGGAAAGATATTGGGATGGAGTGGAAAGCAGAAAATACCGAGAGGAATTGGAAAAGATTGCAAGAAAAATGGATATGTTGGAAAAGAGTTATTTCCCTGCTGATGTTGTGGTTGTAGGAAGTGGGCAAGAAGAGAAGAGGAAAATCCTCAGTAAAGATAATAAGGAAAGGAGAAAAGAGAAAGTGCAACAAGGAGTACTAGAAAAAGAAGAGAAAATAGTGTCTATGGAAAAGGCACTTGAAGAGACATCTTGGTCTCTTGATTCATTTGTCACTGATTTATTTGAAAGTGTGAATGCAGGTATAAAGAAGATTGAGAACAATCCTTTGGAGGCATAAGGAGAAAGGGAAAGAAGAGAGCCTGTAGATGAAGCTAAAGATGACAATGAGAGAAGACAAGTTGTAGCAATAGACAACAGAAGATAGTTTGTAGCAGTAGTGCAATACAAGTTACCTGAAGATGAAGAAAGGGCTAATGAAGAAAAGAAGAAAGCCTATAAAGAGAAAGAGGTGGCAAGACATAAAGCCAAGAATGTAAACAAAATAGGATAGTAGACCGATGAAGAGAAGTAAAAGTTTGTTTTGATGGAGTTTTTGATTATACAAATGGAAATGGGAATATGCAAAAGGAAAAAATTAAACTAGTAGATCATGGCTATATAGTATCATATTGGCAAAGGAAATCGGTTGTAAATGTTCAGCAAGGAGAAGTGAGGCAAGGAGTACTTTGTACTAATCTTTATCACAGTAAAATAACATCAAGGATAGAAGATGTGACAAAGAGTCAGAGAAGACAAGAGGATAGGCTAAGTACAGAGGTTGCAAGACATCAATTCAAAAAGATGAAGAGCCCAGAGTGGGTAGTGAAGCATGGGATAGCAGTAGAAGAATTTGACATTGAAAAATTGACAAAGCAAGAGGAGAGGAGATGTGTAGATATTGACAAGTTCGATGAAGAGGTGCACATGATAAAGCCCCTAGTAAAATATGGAAAGGAGGATAATACCCCAAAGCATACTGAAGAGCTTGAGAAAGAGCAGCATGGTGTGTGTGAGGTAAGAGGTAGACAATTTGATTTGTATGATGATATTGAGGCTTTAAGTGAAATTTCTGAATATGAGATGATATGTGGGGGTTGGTAGATGAGGAAGATAGGAGAAGAAGTAAATATTAGAGGAGAAAGGAAAATAAACAAGGGCAGATTGGAATGTCTAGTAATGAGAACAAAAGAGATATGAAGAATGAGTTGGCCAAGGAGAATAGAAACCAAAGGGGAAAAGCAGAAAAAGGCATGAAGAGTGAAGGAGCAGTAGAGAATAAGGAAGAAGAAGCTGAGTCAGCAGAAAATAAAGAAGGTAAGGACAAATGCATACCTGGAAACAAGGTTGAGGCAAAATTTGAAGAAGGGACAACAAACAAGAGTGGTGTGGATGATTTGTGAGCTCAATCCTCTGAGATCGAACAAGAATTGTAGGAGGATATTGTTGGTAAAGGAATAAATACAGGTGGGACAACAAAGAAGGATGAAGGAAGAAAGGATTCAGTTAGTGATAAAGAAGTGGGTGCAGTAGTGCAAGCAAAGGTAAATAAGGAAATCTTTTATGAGGATGTTATTATAAATTCATTTGGTATGATTAATAAAAAGTTTGAGAAAAATTCTGAGATGATGCATGATATTAAGGTTTGTGATAAGAGGAAAGATATTAAAAATGATTTGTGGTTATTTAATTTATGGAGTGATGAATGCAAATTGGTGGAAGGATGGGCATACTTTTACTGGAGTTGACATATTGATAGAGAGTGTGGAGAAGAGAAAGCTATATGAAAAATTGCAAAAGATCTCAAGTCAAATAAATGCAATGGAAAATTTCTATTTCCCTAACTCTATGGTGATTGCAGGACATTCAAAGAAATCCAAAGAAAGAGAGCCTAAAGTAGAGCCAAGTCAGAGTTTAGAAATTTCACATTTTGGGTGTCTTGAGAATTTGAGGAAAGATGGTGTTCGGAGTGGTTTAGAGTCTGAGGATGGAGAAAATCATGTTCATGTTTTCATTTCTAAATATAACAACTATAATGATGAGGAGGAGAAATCTATGAGATTAGAGGCAATGTCCAATTTGAAAGAATATTTTGAAGTAGAGAGTATAGACCTTGTGCAGGAGATTACAACAGAAAAGAAAAATGTCAAAGGTTCAATTGAGATTACAGTGAAAGAACCAGAGGATGTTGAAGAAGAAGACCTACTGTTAAAAGATAACAATACAGAGGTAAAGATTTCTGAGGCAACTTTCTTTATACATTATGATGATGAGGTTTTATTTTCATTTGAGGTTGATGATTGTGAAGATGAGATAGAGTTATGGAGATTTGTAGTGGCCAAAGAAATTAGCAGGTGGATATATAAGAAGAAAGTGGAGAGCAAACAACAACAGATGGAGAAACTTAGGAAGAGAAATTGCAAGCATAGAACAAATTTGGAAGAGGCACGACAAGGGATGCAAAACAATTGGAAGAAATAGAAAAAGAGGTCTAGATATGAGCATTCTATTACAGAGCTCATGAGCAGGAGTTCATGAATCTTATTCAATGGGGGAGTTTGATGCAGGAGCATCTTGCCCTACAATTTTGGTTTTTCTTCTTTTTTGTTGTTTTTGTTCTTTTTGTTAGCTTTTTGTTGGTGGTGACTCTTTGTCTTCTGTCATTATCTCTTAACTCCTATCTAAATGTAAAGCTAAATTTGGTGTGGAGCTCATGTCGCACATATAGTTCCTGTAGCTTGCTATGATGAATCAAAGTATAGTTGGAAGTCTCCTGTCGACCGAGCACTAGGAACCAAATGATAAGGGATTTAAATCTGTCATTGTTGATTCTTCCTAACCGACGGATGCCTTAGCAATTAAGGAATTCAAAGGGTCACATGCATCAAACAAATATAGAACAATTAGTAACCATCGAAGGAGATCATGATCATTGTGAAACTGTTCGGTAGGAAGATGAAAGGTTTTAGACAAGTGGTTTGAAAATGGATGGAGAAAGAGTAGTGAAGAATCTGAGCATGCAACTGTTCCCTGACAGGAGAATAGGAATCAACTGCAGGCAGTGACAGTTACAAAAGAAGACCTTGATTATTGTGTAAGACAAATTGTCAGCAGCTGGATTGGAAGAAATGTAGGTCGACAGTTGCATAAAGAGGAGGAGGTCAAATGTGGAAGAGGTGGAAAATGCGAAGTAGACCAAAAATAAGAGACCCAAGTGTAGGCAAGGAAGGGGAACAGAATGGCCAAGAAGACAAAGATGGAGGCCGCAAGCATTTGAGCCGTTAAATAGTCAAGTCGCATGCCAAGAGTGGAGGCCAAATGTGGAGGAGGCTGACAGTGAATAAGAGAATACAAATCAAGAGACAGAGAAGGAGGACGGGAAGATAGTGCTGGAGAGTCGTGGTTAGACTACAAAGATAGGAAGAGCTCGATTGTTGCAAGCTACTAGATAGATTTTGTAATGCTTGAATATGTAATAAAATACTGTGGATTTGGGTTTTTACTTCTGTCTTGTGATTTCAATATTAATAGAATCTGCATTTATATACCTCTGGTCATTTTTGTATTTGAACATTGTGAGGGAAATACTTTGAATTCCTGTCATTATTTCCATGCCAGAACAAAGCATATTGATGTATAGTTTCATTTTGTATGAGACATGGTAGAGGATGGGAAGGTGATATTGGAGAAAGTAGTCACTTTGAAGGATGTTGCAGATGCATTGACAAAACCAATGGGCACAGAGAAGTTCAAATGGAATTAAGAGTCTATGGGCCTCTTGGCCCCTAGCAGTTAAATCTTGTGAGTTCTTTTGGCCTTTGCAAGGTGTTCGACAAGTGGGAGAATGTTGGGAATTAAGGTGTCTCAACCTTTGCAAATTCCTAGCATTATTTATTTAATTGTATATTTATTTATTGCCTGATGTTATAATTACTTGCACATTCAATTTGGTCACTTAGTTGAGGTGGCACAGTGACATGTCATCTTACTTGGAATGTGACTTGGATGATCAAGTCAAACCTACATGGATTTGGGTGTCCCATTTGAGGTGTGTTGGTCATGATGTTAGTCATTCGCAAACATAGAATAAAAGTTACACAACAACCTTTACTCATCTTGAAAGATACGATGAATTCAAAGAATTCATGATCCCAAGTCTCCGTTGATTAGGTCTTAATCTACTGACGTTACTCAGTGGTTGATGTGCGTTGCTGTTTTCCATTCAGGGGCCTTACGTGTTTCTGCACTGTTCATCATCATCTTCTTCAAATATCCTGCTCTGGATGTTCGCTCTGCATCAGTCTTCAATAATTTCTACCTCTGCACTGTAAATTTAGTCAAATAATGTGCATACAGGCTGATATTTGCATGATTTCTACCATTATTTATGATTCTTTGCATGATATTTTCAATACTACATGCATTTAACTCAAATATGCTAAGGATCTTCAGTTACCTACGGGATTTCAGCATATTTCACTGTTTCTGCTTGTTATTTATCATGATTTGCAGTTATGGTGATGAATTAATGAAATTGAAAAAAGGAAAAGGGTTAGAGAGCGAGATTCCTAAAATTACTGGACTTAGATCACTGATTCACATACAAGCTCCCATACTTGCAATGAAAAGAAGGAAAACTAGAAATCATACTTCACCAGGACATTCCACAAATCCGCATGATCTAGTGCAAAGCTTCAAAGGAAAGTTGACAACAACATGTAATGAAATGAAAGCGCTTCCAGTTGAACACAGCATTCACCAGTACATATCCAGAAATCAACAGAAGATTACGTAAAATTTACAATCAGGATGTAATCTGGAACTTCATATTCATTCAGTATGCTCAAGAACAGGTACATTTACAGTGATCTGAAGAAAGAAC
Organism: Cunninghamia lanceolata; assembly: GCA_027924645.1. Lineage (NCBI taxonomy): Eukaryota > Viridiplantae > Streptophyta > Pinopsida > Cupressales > Cupressaceae > Cunninghamia > Cunninghamia lanceolata. Next base: position 1,038,783 of record BSBN01001239.1, on the reverse strand, counting down.
CTTGACATTTCAACAATTCTATCCTCATTAGTCTCAGTAATCCGATCTCCTAACTTATTCTACAGTACTAGACTCTTTGCGCCAGATGCGTCTGTGTATTCTAATGTATTTCTCCTCCTCATTTCTGGCCCATGTTGACTCCATGCGCAACTTTGTAATGCTCAGCTTCAACAGCATCATGACTTCAATATTCATCTTCAGCAGCATCATCATGATTTCCTTGCTCAGCTTCAGCAGCATCATGATGATTTCCTGCAAGTAAACAGACAAACATAAGGTTCATCATCATCATGATAAACAGCAGGAAGTAAACACTTTATTAAACATACCTCCCCATGTGCAGCTACAGGCAAACAGGTCTTACCTGTGAAAGTATGCACTAAATGCATAAACAACATGAAAACAACCAGGTCAACCCCGTTGACCAAAATCAGGCAGTCGGGCTTTCAAATTTCTATCGCTTCATGCTTTTGCCCATTTTCTTTTTGTATATCGGGTTCGAAATATGATGATGATGATCTCAGATTATACAAGGAAATAACCGCCTTTCAACCATCCTTAGAAACCGGCCCTGCATCATCATCATATTTGCATCGGCGTGACTACATATGATCAGGGTGACAATTTTACCTTAGGCCGACGGCAACAGTTATACCGATGCCAAAAATCATGATGATGACCAGCTATATATATCTTCAAAGTGGCCGCAGGATATCACCAAATATGATGATCCTCCTTTCCTAATGCTCTGATGAAAAGCACATCAGGATGTTTTGTTCTTGCACACTCGGGAAAGGAAGACATCGTCATCATCATCATGATGAAGACAAACAGGAGGACCCGGAAAATGATCCTGCCGCTGAGGAAAATCATGATGACGTCATCGTCATCATCAGGCTTCAAAAAATGCAAAGGGATGACGTCATCGTCATGCTTCGTTAAGATCAGGAGGTAAATGGAATATCGGGTTCCCTCTAAGGAAGATGATCAGGTGGATGAAAGCAATATGACCCCATTCGGCCAAGGCAATCCGCTCGAAAGATCAGGATGATGATGATCATCATCATCATATACGCACTGGGCGATCTAAGATATGATCCCGCTGAAAGTCCTGATGACGTCATCAGGATATCCGGGGCTTGTGTTAATCTTCGAAGATGACGTCATCGTCATCATCAGATTGGCGAAATGGATCACGCCTCGGAAAATATCCTGCCGAATGACAAAGGTGATGATGACGTCATCGTCATCATCATATTTGCAAAAGGTTATACTCGTTGGCAGGATGATATTACGAACTGTTGGGAAAGATGAACAAGATCATGATGATGATGTTCAACATGACCTAAGACATGAAAAACACCCTCCGCTTCGAAAGATAAGGTGATCATCATGATCACGCAAAAGGAGGTCAGGAGGATATTAGGAAATGCCGGGTCTCAAAATATCATGATGATGTTGATCACCAAGACTTGGTCGCGCGCGCAAATTATGCAGATGGCAGATTTCTTTAAGTAAGGTGATACCATAACATCATCATGATATTCTAATATCGGGTGATGTTGGAATATCATGATGATGCTCGCAATGTTAGAAGATCATGATGCTGATGATGTTAGAATATCATGATGCTGACCTGACGGGCAAAACACACTAGCATTTAAGATTGACGTCCGGATGTTTCGGGACTGCATGATTTTTATCAGGTGATAGAGTAAGATCATGATGATGACCTTTGGCGACACAAAAGACCGCCCGACGGGAAAGGATTAATACGACTTAAACTTGACGTCCGGATGTTTCGACCTCAGGATATTATCGGGGGGCTTTTCAAATATCATGATGATGATGTTCATACAGCAATTATCAGGTTTGACCAAAACTTTGACTGCTCACAACTCCCTCATATGGACGAATTTTCAAGTGATGCAAAAGGCAAACCTGCATGAAATTTCAAGCTCTTTCTAACCATGAAGTCATAGAAACAAAATATGAACTTTGAGAAACTAACCTCATGATGATGACCTACCTCATCCTGACCTTCAGGATGATGATGCTCCCGACTTACTTTTACCAAACCGCCAGAAACAGACAACACAAGCCAAAACAAAAGCTGGGTCCCTGTTTTGCCAAGTCAAAATGGGGCGTGTTGTGTAACCACACAACAACTTAATTTATGTTGGTCATGATGTTATTCATTTACAAACATAGAATAAAAGTTACACAACAACCTTTACTCATCTTGAAAGATACGATGAATTCAAAGAATTCATGATCCCAAGTCTCCGTTGATTAGGTCTTAATCTACTGACGTTACTCAGTGGTTGATGTGCGTTGCTGTTTTCCATTCAGGGGCCTTACGTGTTTCTGCACTGTTCATCATCATCTTCTTCAAATATCCTGCTCTGGATGTTCGCTCTGCATCAGTCTTCAATAATTTCTACCTCTGCACTGTAAATTTAGTCAAATAATGTGCATACAGGCTGATATTTGCATGATTTCTACCATTATTTATGATTCTTTGCATGATATTTTCAATACTACATGCATTTAACTCAAATATGCTAAGGATCTTCAGTTACCTACGGGATTTCAGCATATTTCACTGTTTCTGCTTGTTATTTATCATGATTTGCAGTTATGGTGATGAATTAATGAAATTGAAAAAAGGAAAAGGGTTAGAGAGCGAGATTCCTAAAATTACTGGACTTAGATCACTGATTCACATACAAGCTCCCATACTTGCAATGAAAAGAAGGAAAACTAGAAATCATACTTCACCAGGACATTCCACAAATCCGCATGATCTAGTGCAAAGCTTCAAAGGAAAGTTGACAACAACATGTAATGAAATGAAAGCGCTTCCAGTTGAACACAGCATTCACCAGTACATATCCAGAAATCAACAGAAGATTACGTAAAATTTACAATCAGGATGTAATCTGGAACTTCATATTCATTCAGTATGCTCAAGAACAGGTACATTTACAGTGATCTGAAGAAAGAACCTTGACATTTCAACAATTCTATCCTCATTAGTCTCAGTAATCCGATCTCCTAACTTATTCTACAGTACTAGACTCTTTGCGCCAGATGCGTCTGTGTATTCTAATGTATTTCTCCTCCTCATTTCTGGCCCATGTTGACTCCATGCGCAACTTTGTAATGCTCAGCTTCAACAGCATCATGACTTCAATATTCATCTTCAGCAGCATCATCATGATTTCCTTGCTCAGCTTCAGCAGCATCATGATGATTTCCTGCAAGTAAACAGACAAACATAAGGTTCATCATCATCATGATAAACAGCAGGAAGTAAACACTTTATTAAACATACCTCCCCATGTGCAGCTACAGGCAAACAGGTCTTACCTGTGAAAGTATGCACTAAATGCATAAACAGCATGAAAACAACCAGGTCAACCCCGTTGACCAAAATCAGGCAGTCGGGCTTTCAAATTTCTATCGCTTCATGCTTTTGCCCATTTTCTTTTTGTATATCGGGTTCGAAATATGATGATGATGATCTCAGATTATACAAGGAAATAACCGCCTTTCAACCATCCTTAGAAACCGGCCCTGCATCATCATCATATTTGCATCGGCGTGACTACATATGATCAGGGTGACAATTTTACCTTAGGCCGACGGCAACAGTTATACCGATGCCAAAAATCATGATGATGACCAGCTATATATATCTTCAAAGTGGCCGCAGGATATCACCAAATATGATGATCCTCCTTTCCTAATGCTCTGATGAAAAGCACATCAGGATGTTTTGTTCTTGCACACTCGGGAAAGGAAGACATCGTCATCATCATCATGATGAAGACAAACAGGAGGACCCGGAAAATGATCCTGCCGCTGAGGAAAATCATGATGACGTCATCGTCATCATCAGGCTTCAAAAAATGCAAAGGGATGACGTCATCGTCATGCTTCGTTAAGATCAGGAGGTAAATGGAATATCGGGTTCCCTCTAAGGAAGATGATCAGGTGGATGAAAGCAATATGACCCCATTCGGCCAAGGCAATCCGCTCGAAAGATCAGGATGATGATGATCATCATCATCATATACGCACTGGGCGATCTAAGATATGATCCCGCTGAAAGTCCTGATGACGTCATCAGGATATCCGGGGCTTGTGTTAATCTTCGAAGATGACGTCATCGTCATCATCAGATTGGCGAAATGGATCACGCCTCGGAAAATATCCTGCCGAATGACAAAGGTGATGATGACGTCATCGTCATCATCATATTTGCAAAAGGTTATACTCGTTGGCAGGATGATATTACGAACTGTTGGGAAAGATGAACAAGATCATGATGATGATGTTCAACATGACCTAAGACATGAAAAACACCCTCCGCTTCGAAAGATAAGGTGATCATCATGATCACGCAAAAGGAGGTCAGGAGGATATTAGGAAATGCCGGGTCTCAAAATATCATGATGATGTTGATCACCAAGACTTGGTCGCGCGCGCAAATTATGCAGATGGCAGATTTCTTTAAGTAAGGTGATACCATAACATCATCATGATATTCTAATATCGGGTGATGTTGGAATATCATGATGATGCTCGCAATGTTAGAAGATCATGATGCTGATGATGTTAGAATATCATGATGCTGACCTGACGGGCAAAACACACTAGCATTTAAGATTGACGTCCGGATGTTTCGGGACTGCATGATTTTTATCAGGTGATAGAGTAAGATCATGATGATGACCTTTGGCGACACAAAAGACCGCCCGACGGGAAAGGATTAATACGACTTAAACTTGACGTCCGGATGTTTCGACCTCAGGATATTATCGGGGGGCTTTTCAAATATCATGATGATGATGTTCATACAGCAATTATCAGGTTTGACCAAAACTTTGACTGCTCACAACTCCCTCATATGGACGAATTTTCAAGTGATGCAAAAGGCAAACCTGCATGAAATTTCAAGCTCTTTCTAACCATGAAGTCATAGAAACAAAATATGAACTTTGAGAAACTAACCTCATGATGATGACCTACCTCATCCTGACCTTCAGGATGATGATGCTCCCGACTTACTTTTACCAAACCGCCAGAAACAGACAACACAAGCCAAAACAAAAGCTGGGTCCCTGTTTTGCCAAGTCAAAATGGGGCGTGTTGTGTAACCACACAACAACTTGCCACCAAAGAAAACAACAAAATTCAAATAATTCAAGTGATATGATCATATTCATTTATAGCATTCTAATTCTCTCTAAGTAAATCATCATGATCTTTGAATGATAAAATTTCATTATGGTGATAAAGCTATCAAAGGATCATGTGTGTGCAGATGATTAATTATCCTCATCTTGAAAGCAAGTTGAAAACATAAGTAACTGGTGTTAAACTACATAGTTGGAGATCATCCCTCATAGCCAACCTGGATAGAGCCTTGCTGCCAGCAGGTGTTTATAACCCCGGCAAGGTTATCTATACAATCTCCCTAAGTAGAGCCCCACTGCCAGCAGGCGTCCATAGCCCCGGTAGAGTTACTTAGATGGCCTAATTTTATTTAGTTTCTGATTTTCCTTTAAAAATTTAAATTTGATATCATCATGTCTGCTCATTTGTACAAGGTGTAGTCACTTGCAGCTTTAGGTTGGAGATTGTATTGGTAGCAAGGGAGTCCCTTTAGATTTTTCACTTAACACCTATACTCATATCTTCAACAAACCCAAGGCTGTTAGGTGTTTCATTGTGTTTGATTCACTTTGGACAAGAAAAAATACCCTGATGAAAAGACATCATAAACCTGATCATGATTATTTATCAGAATGAATTACAATCTATATCTAAATCTGATCTCATCACTTGAATCCTAACAATTTAGTTATTTTCTTAGGTGATGAAGTGCATCATCCTGACTTACCAGAACAAGGTCCCAACCAACAAAACAACAACAACAACAAGCAAACACTGTACAAACAACTATACAAATATACAATATGATACACAGGACTGCCATGAGGTCACTCAGGCCTGGAAATAATGTTTGAGGAATTGTCCATTGACTGGCAATGGGACATCCTCACCTGTCAGGTTCTTAAGCCTATAAGTGCTGTCTCCTAAAATTTCAGAAATCTGAAAGGGACCTATCCATAGTCTATCGAACTTACCATGATCACCTTTCCTTTCATGGGCTTTATCCCACATCAGGACTAAATCTGATATCCTGAAAGCTTTAATTCTGGCTCTCTTGTCAAACCAGCGTTTGACAACAGCCTGATGTTTTGCAAATTGGTCAATTGCTTGGCTTCGTTTTTCTTCCAGATGCATCAACTGAAGCAACCTGACTTCTTGTTTATTATCTATGCCTAGATAGTCTTGGGCAAACTGCAGAGTAGGAATTTTCAAGTTTACAGGGAGGATAGGATCTACCCCATATACTAGCTGGAAAGGTGAGTTTCCTAATGCAATTTTCATTCTAGTTCTGTCTACCCATAAGGCATATTTCAGAAATGAATTCCATTCCCTGGGATTTTTCTCTATCAATTTTCTTATGATACTCAGTAAATTCTTATTGGTGGATTCTGCTAATCCATTTCCCTGGGGATAGTAATTGGATGAGAACTTAAGTATGATCCCATGATCAAAAGCCCAACTTGACAATTTAGTGGAAATGAAGGCAGAACCATTATCACTTACCAATGCATAAGGAGTTCCATACCTGGTGACAATGTTGCTTTCCAGAAATTTAATGACATCATCAACAGTACAAGTTTTGCTGCTGATAGCCTCAGTCCATCTGGTACAATAATCAGTAATTGTTAGGACATACCTCTGGCCTGAAGAAGATGGAGGATTGATTGGTCCTATGAAATCCATGCCCCATTGTGCAAATGGGCGTTCCTCCATCACTGGCTGCAATGGTTGTGCAGCATATTTTTCTCTGTTGGCAGCAACCTGGCAAACATGACAGCATTTAACATGATCAGCTGTGTCTTTAAAAATTGTAGGCCAGTAATATCCTGCTCTGAGGATTGCATGTGTGGTGGCCAACGCTGACCCGTGGGCAGTTCCAAACTTGTCATGTAGCTCTGTCAAAACTTTATTAGCTTCTGGTTTCTCTAAGCATCTCAGGTATATCCCTTCATAATTCTTTTTAAACAGGGCTCCTCCCTTCATCATATATTTCTGGGATCTCATCTTCAAGGCTCTTCTCTGTGAAGCCTGCATCCTCAAAGGACATCTTCCAGTGATCAGGATGTGCCTGATGTCTGAATACCATTCATTATTGTCTTTCTCATCTATCACATACTGCTGACTGATGATGTTTGGATCAGTTTCAGATATCATCTGGCTCAGAGCCTGTCCTCTTACTAGCTTCATGGGTGTGATCTCCATGTCATATTCTTGTAGTACCGTAATCCATTTGGCCCTTTTTTCACCAGGTTCACTCTGCATCAGCAGCATCTTTACTGCTGCATCTGGTACCACAGCAATCACTTTGTTTCTCAGTATATAATGTCTGAACTTTTTTACTGCTCTGACTAATGCAAGTGCCTGTCTTTCAACATCTACATATCTCAACTCAGCATCCCTGAAAGGACAGCTCATGAAGGCAATTGGTTTCTCTTCTTTATCTTCATTTCTTTGAGTTAACACTGCTGCAGAAGTATGTTCTGAAGCAAATGAGTAGATGTAGAAATCTTTTGTATAATCTGGACTAATGAGGACAGGAGCATCTGAAATGGCCTTCTTTATATCTTCAAAAGCAGCTCTGGCTTCTGGTGTCCAGTCAATTTGTGCATCTTTTTTCAACATGGCATTCAGTGGTCTGACAATCTCAGCAAAGCCAGTGATGAACTTCCTCACAAAATTTATCTTACCAAAATAAGATTTAAGCTCCTTTTTGCTTCCTGGAAGTGGTAATTTCATAATAGATTCCACCCTGTCAGGATCAATGATAATCCCATCTTCTGTGATTAGGTGGCCTAGTAACTTTCCTGTTGTTACCCCGAATATGCACTTCTTGGGATTCAAAGATATTCCATATTCTTCACACTTCTTTAGCACACTTCTGAGGTCAGCAACATGATTTCCCCTTTCTTTGGAGAACACTGTCAGGTCATCCATGTAGATGACTATACATTTTCCTATTAAGCCTCTGAAGGCTATGTCCATTGCTCGCTGGAATGTAGCTCCAGCATTTATCAATCCAAACGGCATACGTCTATATGCAAATATCCCCCATTTTGTGGTGAAGGCAGTCTTTAATCTGTCAATTTTGTCAACCATCACTTGGTTGTATCCTGAAAACCCGTCCAAGAAGGACATCATCTTGGCTCCATTTACCATCTGCAGAACTTCATCCAAAGAGGGCAAAGGATAATTGTCCTTTTCTGATGCTCTGTTCAGGTTCCTGAAATCCACACACAATCTGATGTCTCCATTCTTCTTCCTGACTGGTACCAGATTTGCCACCCAAGTGGAGTGCCTTACTGGAAATATTATCCGGGCATTCAACAACTTCTTGACCTCTTCAAGGATGATGGGCTCAAGCAAAGCATTGACTGGCCTCTGCTTCTGTCTGAAAGGTTTTGCATCTGACTTGAGGGGTATAGTATGTGTTATGACAGAAGTGTCGTACGTCTTCAGCTCGTCATAAGTCCATGCAATTACATGTATATAATCCTTAAGGGCTTGAGTTATTCCATCTAACTCTTCAGGTGTACAAACCTTACCCAACAAGACATTCTTCTTGTCTTCAGCTTGTCCAATATTCACCTGTGAATATTGACCTCCATCTGCCTTAGGCAGATCCTTATGCTTGAGCATATTATCCAGATCAAAGGCTCTTTCTAACTCAATCATACCTTTGGGAATTGTGTTGCCAGGAAACTCTAAAATCTCATCTTCTTCCCAGACATGATCTTCCATACCATTTTCATCTATGATCTGAGCTTCAAATACATCTCTGTTTGATATGAAATCCAGGATGTGCTGATCATCATCAAACACTTGGAGATTGGTCACATTGTCAGGTACCGAAGGTACTGACACCAATTCTACTGCAAATCTCTTCAGACCAGATATAGACAGTGGTTCCAGCGTACTGGCGGCCTGAGCAAGTGCATCCGCCCTTTGGTTCTGCTCTCTTGGCACGTGAACGATGTTGAAGGCATCAAAGTCTTCAATCAGGTCCCACACACGATGTCTGTAATTTGACAGCTTTCTGTAGTTACAAGAGTAAATTCCTCGTACTTGTCTCACAACTAGTTCTGAATCTCCAAAGACATGCAGGATCTTTACCTTCTTCTTATGTGCAAACAACAGTCCATGAATCAGAGCTTCATACTCTGTGACATTATTAGTGCAGGGGAACTGCAATCTGTAAGCTGCTAAATAAGATTTCCCTGATGGATCAGTAAGATCAATCCCTACTCCAGAACCTTGCTTAGATTTGGATCCATCAAACCTCAGGATCCAAGGCTTATCTTCAGCAGGACATTTATTTGAACCTTCCTTTTTCTTTGCAGCTCTGGCTGCTGCTTCGCCTGATATCCACCTTAACTTAGGTGTGTCATCTTCAAGCTTCCTCTTTCCTTTATCTGATGAGCCTGATGGCTTTTCTGTTTTCTCTTCCATCCTAGCAGGAGGATGATGCTCAGCACATACAACTGCATGCTTCTTCAAAATGTGCAAGCACAGTGAGCAAGTGGTTTCTGAGTGAGGCGCCTCATGCAGCCTACACCAACTTTTGATTAAAACCTCCTGGGGGGATCTACACTGTTGTGTCATTTTTTCTATTTCTTTGACCAGAAATTCTTCGAACTTCGTCAAGTCACTGCCTTTGTCCTCATCAGACAACTCGTAATCCGGTTCCATGAAGCAATCACTACCAGGAGTGATCTTTTCTTTTCTCGCATCATTTGTCTGATTGGACACCAGGATCTCTTCTGTTTTTCGGATATGATCTTCATCAGGATCCGTCGACTCTTCTATTCCTGCAGAAGACAAATAAAAATTAGTATCATCATCATCATCAGATGTAGCACTCACCTCAGAATATGATGATGATGCTTCACTATACGTCTGCTCCAGCATGATCATGTCCAAGCATGGTTCGCAAGTCTTTTCCGAGTGTGCTTCTCCATGCAATCTGCACCATCCGTGAATCAAGATATCATTAGCAGGTATATTTAATAATTGACAACGTTTTATCTGAGTAGATAAATGCATCTGAAAATCCCTGAAGCGATCGATTTCATTCTCATTATCAGGATCATTATTAAGTTCTATAACTGGCATATCCTCATGATAATCGTCATCATGATGATGATGAACATCAAGCATCAGGACCTCTTCTATTTGGACAGTTTGCGGCCTGATGTGATAAACTCCAGGTTCTACGTTTACATACATGATCTCATTTGTTCTGTTATATTCGGTGATCATATGTTTCATCCTAGGCTCAGCATCAATCCTGATCTGATTAGGTATACCTTTCCATGGCAACCACATGTGACTGAAGTCTGTTGACATGTATCCGTTAAGCGTTTTAGACCAGTCCCGGCTAAGCAACATCCCATATGTATCAGGTATGTCAACTACCTGAATGTCAATGTAATACTGGATCCTAGGATCAGACGCTAGCTGCATGTGAATATGAGTGAGTTCTCCTACGACACTTACTTCTGTCTTGTCCAGTTGAGTGACTTTCTTTAAGGATTTAGCAGGATGCAGTCCTAATGCGTTGCATATTGACAAAGGCATAACATTAGTTGAGGCTCCTGAATCAACTAAACAGTTGTGCAAATTCTTACTGAACATTCTTATGGTGAGGAGAAACGGAGGTGATTCAGTTTTATCTCTGTACAAGGTCATGTGAGAGGTTTCAGCAGCTTGGACTGTGGCTGACACTTTGGGCTTGACAGTGCTATCTTTAGCAGTATGGTCTCTGCTATTGGATTGACTCGAAAGGTGATTATCCTCTTTAGAAGCAGGATCATCCAGCGACTTCATGAATGCCCTTTTGATGGCAGGAGTTTTCAGTAACTCAGATAGGGACAGGCTGATCTTGATTTTCTTCATTTCATCAGCCAAATAGCTGACTAACTTGTCAGACTCATGAGGTGCATTTGCAACTTTTGTTACTGTGTTTTGAGGAGACAAGTACTGAGCATTCACCTTAGGGAACCCAGGGTTATTGCTAGCCTTAGGATCAGGAGGTGTGTTGAAGTTATTTGGAGGTAGAGATGATGTCAATGGACCGGCAGGTCTGTTGGCATTACTCCTCAGGTTATAATTGTGCTTACCAGGGTATTGCTGCTGGTATGCATGTACTTCCTCATGCTCTCTTGTAGGTTCATTTTCATCCTCAAAAGGGAAGACATATTTTGCTTCAAAGGTTAAGGCAGATTCTTCACAGGTCTGATTATAATCCTGATGAGGCTGATTAGTGTAGGTTTCCAGCACAAAAGCTGAGTCATATCCACAAGGAACTATTTCATTTCCTTCTGCCTGAGGTGGATTTCCAGAAGTATTAGACACTTCAGTCTGAAAGATGCTGGCAGCAATCCTAAATTGTGGACAATCTAATTCTGCATGTGCATTGGTGTTGTGGATCCTGCACCAATTGGTAAGAGCTGCTTCAGCAAGATTGACTCTAGTAGTCTGTTTGGCTTCACCAGGAGGCTGATTGTCTAGGGGTGATGGTAATGAACCATTATTTGGCCTGGAGTTCCACACTCTAGGCTGCCTAGGAGGATTATTGTTATTTGCAGCATTACTGTTGAAGTTATTGTTGTATCCTCTGTCAGGGTAATTTGGTCTGTCATTAGAATAACTCCTATTCTGACCTGACTGTGAATAAAACCCTTGATTTCTCAAGTGTGTTACTTCTGTGGTGAGCTTTCTCAACTGAGCAGCAATTTCTTTGATTTCCTCTTTCTCCTCTTGAGCTTTGGCCACTACATTTTCAGGCTGAGGCTGGAAAAAAGAAGATCCATGGTTATTGTGGGATAGATCTGTACCCTGAGGTGTCTGAGTATGTGCAGGATATTGTGGCAATTGGCCATTTCCATTAGGAGGAGGCATGATACTCAATGGAGGTACTTGCAAAGGTGCAGGCATGATTGTTGGGGGCATCACTGCTCCATTTGGATATTGTGCAGGATATTGTGAAGGATAAGCTGCAGGATACTGTGTTGGATATTGTGACTGCATGCCAGGCAAAGCAGGGAATGCTATATTTGGAGTAGGAGCAGGTATCAGCTGTTGATTTACTTTGATAGCTTCTTGAAAAGCTCCTGTCAATGTGGTGATCACAGGATGTGTTCTCCTGATGAACATGGCGGTTAATGGATCCAAGGCTGAATAATAAATACTTCTAGCGGCATCATCAGCCACCACATATGGGGTAACTAGCTTGGACAACATTTTCTGGAACCTAGCATTGAAATTTGCAATAGGTTCATGCTCCAATCTCTTGATTGTGGCAAACAGGTGGTAATTCATGGATGGATCAATAGGGACCTTGAATCTGTCAAGAAAGGCCTTCTCTAAGACAGCCCACGAACCTACAGAAGATTGACCAAGACTGATGAACCAATTATAAGCCTCTTCTCCTAAGGAAAAAGGGAATAATCTGCACACCACATCCTGATGCTCTATTCTGGCTCTGCAGCAAGCTTCTTTAAACGTCCTGATATGATCATCCGCATCCTGATAAGGATGGTATTTTGGACAAAGCTTGTCCGGATACTTTGGTAACTCATGATACGCAGTAAAGGTCAATGGTGATTCTGCTGCAAAGAACGACATTGCAACCCGAGGGAGCTGAACTGGTGGTGCAGTTGGCTGAGGTTGGACTAAAGGTATACCCTGAGGTTGAACAGGAGGTGTCACTGGTATACCTGAAGGTATTTGCAAACCAACAGGAGTTACAGGGGGAGGTCCTGGTGAAGTTCTGGACGCACTAAACTCTGGAGTGTGGTGGACGTCTACAGTCCTAGGTCTAAAACCTCTGACAGGCAATTCTTCGAAAATTTCACTATGTCTAGACCTGGTATTTATCCTGTGAGCCAGGATTTCTCAATTTGGAGGCCAATTAGCTGAAACTTTGCAAATATTGGCTGGATTCCACCGGACGAGGTGATATTTGCGGTCAACTTGCAAATCAGACTGAATATTTACGCGATATTTGCGAAGATACTGCAAATATGACAGGATATTGGGATATTTCGACCGGTAGCACCAGATCTCACGTGTCTAAGGCTCAAATCCTCAAAGCTTGAACAAATTTATGCATCTTTGGCCAATATTTAGTGAATTTAAAGAAATCTACTGTAAAGCTTGCAATATTTATGTGAAATTTGAAAATCTTTACACAGAATGTGCAAATACAAACTTGTCGCAGCAAATATTTACGCAATTTGATGAAATTCACAAATGATCTGAAGTTACCTTACTCTGAGCGTTATAAAACCTGGAAAGTACTAATGATGAATGTGATCTTCAATCCTTGCCCCTCCTTCTAGCGCCAATTTATGTTGGTCATGATGTTATTCATTTACAAACATAGAATAAAAGTTACACAACAACCTTTACTCATCTTGAAAGATACGATGAATTCAAAGAATTCATGATCCCAAGTCTCCGTTGATTAGGTCTTAATCTACTGACGTTACTCAGTGGTTGATGTGCGTTGCTGTTTTCCATTCAGGGGCCTTACGTGTTTCTGCACTGTTCATCATCATCTTCTTCAAATATCCTGCTCTGGATGTTCGCTCTGCATCAGTCTTCAATAATTTCTACCTCTGCACTGTAAATTTAGTCAAATAATGTGCATACAGGCTGATATTTGCATGATTTCTACCATTATTTATGATTCTTTGCATGATATTTTCAATACTACATGCATTTAACTCAAATATGCTAAGGATCTTCAGTTACCTACGGGATTTCAGCATATTTCACTGTTTCTGCTTGTTATTTATCATGATTTGCAGTTATGGTGATGAATTAATGAAATTGAAAAAAGGAAAAGGGTTAGAGAGCGAGATTCCTAAAATTACTGGACTTAGATCACTGATTCACATACAAGCTCCCATACTTGCAATGAAAAGAAGGAAAACTAGAAATCATACTTCACCAGGACATTCCACAAATCCGCATGATCTAGTGCAAAGCTTCAAAGGAAAGTTGACAACAACATGTAATGAAATGAAAGCGCTTCCAGTTGAACACAGCATTCACCAGTACATATCCAGAAATCAACAGAAGATTACGTAAAATTTACAATCAGGATGTAATCTGGAACTTCATATTCATTCAGTATGCTCAAGAACAGGTACATTTACAGTGATCTGAAGAAAGAACCTTGACATTTCAACAATTCTATCCTCATTAGTCTCAGTAATCCGATCTCCTAACTTATTCTACAGTACTAGACTCTTTGCGCCAGATGCGTCTGTGTATTCTAATGTATTTCTCCTCCTCATTTCTGGCCCATGTTGACTCCATGCGCAACTTTGTAATGCTCAGCTTCAACAGCATCATGACTTCAATATTCATCTTCAGCAGCATCATCATGATTTCCTTGCTCAGCTTCAGCAGCATCATGATGATTTCCTGCAAGTAAACAGACAAACATAAGGTTCATCATCATCATGATAAACAGCAGGAAGTAAACACTTTATTAAACATACCTCCCCATGTGCAGCTACAGGCAAACAGGTCTTACCTGTGAAAGTATGCACTAAATGCATAAACAGCATGAAAACAACCAGGTCAACCCCGTTGACCAAAATCAGGCAGTCGGGCTTTCAAATTTCTATCGCTTCATGCTTTTGCCCATTTTCTTTTTGTATATCGGGTTCGAAATATGATGATGATGATCTCAGATTATACAAGGAAATAACCGCCTTTCAACCATCCTTAGAAACCGGCCCTGCATCATCATCATATTTGCATCGGCGTGACTACATATGATCAGGGTGACAATTTTACCTTAGGCCGACGGCAACAGTTATACCGATGCCAAAAATCATGATGATGACCAGCTATATATATCTTCAAAGTGGCCGCAGGATATCACCAAATATGATGATCCTCCTTTCCTAATGCTCTGATGAAAAGCACATCAGGATGTTTTGTTCTTGCACACTCGGGAAAGGAAGACATCGTCATCATCATCATGATGAAGACAAACAGGAGGACCCGGAAAATGATCCTGCCGCTGAGGAAAATCATGATGACGTCATCGTCATCATCAGGCTTCAAAAAATGCAAAGGGATGACGTCATCGTCATGCTTCGTTAAGATCAGGAGGTAAATGGAATATCGGGTTCCCTCTAAGGAAGATGATCAGGTGGATGAAAGCAATATGACCCCATTCGGCCAAGGCAATCCGCTCGAAAGATCAGGATGATGATGATCATCATCATCATATACGCACTGGGCGATCTAAGATATGATCCCGCTGAAAGTCCTGATGACGTCATCAGGATATCCGGGGCTTGTGTTAATCTTCGAAGATGACGTCATCGTCATCATCAGATTGGCGAAATGGATCACGCCTCGGAAAATATCCTGCCGAATGACAAAGGTGATGATGACGTCATCGTCATCATCATATTTGCAAAAGGTTATACTCGTTGGCAGGATGATATTACGAACTGTTGGGAAAGATGAACAAGATCATGATGATGATGTTCAACATGACCTAAGACATGAAAAACACCCTCCGCTTCGAAAGATAAGGTGATCATCATGATCACGCAAAAGGAGGTCAGGAGGATATTAGGAAATGCCGGGTCTCAAAATATCATGATGATGTTGATCACCAAGACTTGGTCGCGCGCGCAAATTATGCAGATGGCAGATTTCTTTAAGTAAGGTGATACCATAACATCATCATGATATTCTAATATCGGGTGATGTTGGAATATCATGATGATGCTCGCAATGTTAGAAGATCATGATGCTGATGATGTTAGAATATCATGATGCTGACCTGACGGGCAAAACACACTAGCATTTAAGATTGACGTCCGGATGTTTCGGGACTGCATGATTTTTATCAGGTGATAGAGTAAGATCATGATGATGACCTTTGGCGACACAAAAGACCGCCCGACGGGAAAGGATTAATACGACTTAAACTTGACGTCCGGATGTTTCGACCTCAGGATATTATCGGGGGGCTTTTCAAATATCATGATGATGATGTTCATACAGCAATTATCAGGTTTGACCAAAACTTTGACTGCTCACAACTCCCTCATATGGACGAATTTTCAAGTGATGCAAAAGGCAAACCTGCATGAAATTTCAAGCTCTTTCTAACCATGAAGTCATAGAAACAAAATATGAACTTTGAGAAACTAACCTCATGATGATGACCTACCTCATCCTGACCTTCAGGATGATGATGCTCCCGACTTACTTTTACCAAACCGCCAGAAACAGACAACACAAGCCAAAACAAAAGCTGGGTCCCTGTTTTGCCAAGTCAAAATGGGGCGTGTTGTGTAACCACACAACAAGGTGGCACTATTATGCCATGTGTCAACATCTTGTGGTATGTGGAAGAGGATATTCCATATGATAGAATCTATGATGTGTAAGAGCCAAGTTTGGAGATTCCTTTAACAAGTGATGATAAGTGTCGGTGAGTATCTTTGCATGAGGGAAAGGCATCTTTGGGTGCCCAAGTTGGGCTATGACATGTTGTAAGATGAATATACTATATTTAGCATTATATGATGGATTCTCTTACAACATTTAAGGTTGTTATCTTGGGAAAATCTATGACAACTGTAAGATGCGTAAGATCATCTGTCATAGTCTATTTTTAGCCTTGGAGCACTCCATGTTGGGAAAGTCAAATCTTCCATGTATGAAAGATGTAAGGGATGTATTTGTATCAAGTACAAGTGTCCTTTGATGTGGGATAATGGCCATGTGGCCAAGGTGGACGCCTATCCCAAGATGCTTCCAATATTTGCCTTGTAATCTCTATATATTTCATAGGTTAGAGTTGTAGTTGCATAGTGTTTTTACAGGTACTGTTATGCTGTCGGAATAACTCCAGATTTGACATTTGAAGACTCTTGGAAGAAATTTCATTGAAAGTGTATTATAAACTGTAACTATTTCAGATAATACATTGTGCAGGTTTTAGAGTGTGGGGGTTTTCACCTGAAAAGGTTTTCCCCATGATACATCTTGTGTCTACTTCTCTTTATCTACATTCTTGTATTGTGTTTGCTTCTATAATATCTTTGATATAAGTTTAATATTACTGCAACTGTAATGGTTAAAATGAATGTGCATACCTCTCCCCTCATTAGATTAGTTGAGGAAGCGATTTCTGCACACCTAGCTTCCTTTCACCAAAGAAAGGAGAAGGAACCTCAAATTGAGAAAGGGAAGGCCAATCAAAACAATTCCAATAACATAGAACTAAACCAAGAAGTGTTCGTGATCCATGAGGAAGAACAAATAGGTGAAACTGAAAATGTCTTCTCGCAAGTGATAAATTTGTTGAGAGCCTCACCCTCGCATCACAAGACATTCTTAGAAGTATTGGAAGTAGGATATTTGACACAGGAGGAACCACCTCCTCTCACATTCGATGTTTCCAAACTACCCCAAAATGATGCATACCTCTCCCCTCATTAGATTAGTTGAGGAAGTGATTTATGCACACCTAGCTTCCTTTCACCAAAGAAAGGAGAAGGAACCTCAAATTGAGAAAGGGA
This sequence comes from Cunninghamia lanceolata, assembly GCA_027924645.1. Taxonomy (NCBI): domain Eukaryota; kingdom Viridiplantae; phylum Streptophyta; class Pinopsida; order Cupressales; family Cupressaceae; genus Cunninghamia; species Cunninghamia lanceolata. Next base: position 1,021,033 of record BSBN01001239.1, on the reverse strand, counting down.
AGGCCAATCAAAACAATTCCAATAACATAGAACTAAACCAAGAAGTGTTCGTGATCCATGAGGAAGAACAAATAGGTGAAACTGAAAATGTCTTCTCGCAAGTGATAAATTTTTGAGAGCCTCACCCTCGCATCACAAGACATTCTTAGAAGTATTGGAAGTAGGATATTTGACACAAGAGGAACCACCTCCTCTCACATTTGATGTTTCCAAACTACCCCAAAATGAATAAAGTAAGAAAAAGGATTCACCTCTATACATACAAATTCATGTTGAAAAGGTCATTATAAAAAGAATAGTGGTGGACGAAGGATCGATGGTCAATCTTTTACCAATGTCGTTCCTACAAAGGATGGGATATAGCAAAACAAGAATCAAGCAACAAACTACCACATTAAGGATTTACAATAGTCATGACATCCAAACAGTGGAAAAAATCAACCTACCACTCACTCTGATGGGTAAAACCATCTCTGCGGATTTCTATGTTATCAATAGAGAAACCAATTACAATATGATCCTTGAAAGACCTTGGATTCATGCCATGAAGGCCATTACCTCCACTTTGTTCCAAGAAATCCATTTCCATCATCTGGTGAAGGTCATCATCGCCAAAGCAGACCCTGATCCTTTCAATATCTATAGAAAGGAACAAGAAGAAAAGAACAAGAAGTTGAAGATGCAAGGGAAATAGAAAGAGGAAACTTAGGATAGCCAAACAAATACAAGCACTCACAACATATCCTATCAAAGAATGGATGATCTTAAGGAATTCCCCTTTGATCCACATACCACCAAATCCTATGCACCATTCAGCTTAGCAGCCATTCCGTGTATCAACAAATGGGATATCAAAAACCTCTTGGTTGGAACAATTGAAATCATCAAAGAAGGAGATGAAAAAGAGGAGAATTAGACTTCCACTTATAAGTTTGGAGAATCATCTCAATCACAAAACCATCAAAGTTTATGGACCCTACATTTCAACAGAGCTAGTTGCAAAACTGGGGCAGGGATAGGGATAATATTGACATCTCCTGAGGGAAAAGTTTTCCCCTTCATCTTCAGACTATACTTGTTTTGCACAAACAACATCGCAGAGTATGAAGCCCTATCCCTAGGAATCATTCTAGCCATGAGAATGGGGGTCAAGAAAATCTGTCTTTGGAGATTCTTAATTAATAATCAACCAACTCATGGAAAACTATGAGACAAAATCAGAATGATTACGAACTTATAAAGAAACCATCAGGAAGTTGGTTCAATTCTTTGACTTCTCCATAAAAGCCATACCCAGAGAAGAAAATCAAGTGACAGACTCAATGACCACGTCAGCTGCATTATTTTTTCCACATGCTCAATTACAAAATTTAGAATATATTATGTCAATACGCGGAGAGCCGTTGTTGGAAAGTGAAGAATTACCAAATATCCTGAATTATGCCATGGGTCAAGAAGAGAGACTAACCCGAGACTACATTGAGAATGACAAAGCTATCCTGGAATATCTACATGCTTACGATGGACTTCCAAGTGTACACCACAAAAAAGGATACATGCTCCTCCCTCATCTAGAGGATTATTTTGGGAACAAGAAAGAAATCCTCTAGATTGAAGAAAACTCAAATTTACCACCTGCTCCTTAGAAGTGTGAGGAAGGACACCCGTCCCTACTTGGGGATGCGATCGACATCAATGTTGGAACACCTGAAAAACCTAGGATGTTAAAACTAAGAGAACTAAATGATGAAGAACTAGAGGAGTACACAAAATTCCTCATTGAATATTCTGACATATTCATATGGGCATATTCAAACATGCCAAGATTAGATCCAAAAGTGGTGGTGCACAATTTAGTGACAAAACTAGATGCGAAACCTATAAAACAAAAACCAAGGCCCACAAAGCCATAGGTGGCTGAAATGGTGAAGGAAGAATTAAAAAAATTGTTAAACGTTGGCTTCATCAAACTAGTGGACTATTCAAATTGGGTGTCAAACATTGTCCCAGTTCTGAAGAAGAATGGAAAAATTTAGATATGCCTTGATTTTAGAGACATCAATCAAGCTTGCCCAAAAGACAATTTTCCTTTACCATCCATCGATCAAATTATCGATTCAACAGTAGGATACAAGATTCTCTCTCATGGATGGATTTTCAGGATATAACTAGATCAAAATTGTAGAAGTTGACCAAAACAAAACAACATTGACTACCCCTTGGGGAACTTTTTGCTACATAGTCATACCATTTGGGTTGAAAAATGCAGGAGTAACCGACCAAAGAGTGATGACACACATTTTCCATGATTATATCCAAAAGATAGTTGAAACTTACATTGATGACCTTCTAGAAAATTCAGAGCAAAGGTCAAGACATGTGGAGGACCTTCACAAAATATTCAATAGGCTTCAAGAGTATAAAGTAAGGTTGAATCCTAAAAAATGTGTTTTCAGAGTCACAACAGGAAAGTTGTTGGGATTCATTGTTTCACGAAGAGGAATAGACGTCAACACAGCTAAGGTTAAAGTTGTCTTAAATTCAACTCCACCAACGAGTGAGATAGTAGTAAGAGCCTTTTTAGGATAAATAGGCGCAATCAGATGATTCATACCAGACATGACTTTCAAAATTCATCCAATCAATTAATTGTTAAAAAAAAAGTTGGCATTACTTGGACGGTAGACTGGCAAAACACATTTGAGTAGGTGAAGAAATTCCTACTAACCCCACCCACGTTGATGCCACCAAAACATGACAAGCCCTTCATGTTATATTTCAGAGCAACCGATATCTCTGTAGCATGCATGTTAGCTCAAGAAGATGAAGGTGGGAGAGAAAGAGCCATCTATTTCATAAGTTGAACCTTGTTAGAATATGAGAAGAACTATACCCAAGCTGAAAAAGAATGCCTAGCCATAGTCTTTGTGACCTGAAGACTGTGACATTACATGTTGAATCAGGAAACTAAGGTTATGATACAATCCAAGCAGCTGAGAACTTTCTTGAATCAACCCATGCTCTCAAGAAGAGCTAGCCGATTCATAACTCTGTTGAGTGAGTTTGAACTTACGTCAATCAAAAAGAAGTCAAAGGAAAGATAATAGCAGATTGGTTAGTAGACAATCCAGTTCCCCAGGAGGAGCCTATGAATGAAGATTTCCCTTATGAATAAATTTGTGTGGTGGATCTTGAGAAGTATGCCACCTCGTATTGGTACAGAGATATTGTGAACTATCTCACAAACAAGACTTACCTGGAAAACATGACCCCTTAGGGAAAAAGACAGTTACGTGTCCTCACTATAAGATACATTTTAATAGACGATGTGCTCTATCTAAGGGCCCTAGACGAAATGTTGCTTCGGTGCGTTGACAAAGAAGAAGCATGCAAAATCTTAGAGGAGTGTCATAGTAGAATCTATGGAGGACACTTTTGTGGTCACGCCATGACAATGAAAATACATCTAGCCATGTCTACAAGGGGACGTGATTAAATTTGTAAAGAGGTGTCTGAAATGTCAGGCTTATGCTCATGTTCACCACACACCAACATGAGATTTACAATCGATCGTTACCCCTTGGCCCTTTTCCACCTAGGGGTTAGATTTGGTGGGGAAGATATCTCCTCCTTCGATAGATGGACATTTGTTCATCATTACCACGATAGAATACTTCACAAAATGGGTGGAGGCCATGCCTCTCACTATAGTTTTAGGGACCATAATCACCAAATTTATATTGAATCAAATCATTTGTTGGTTCAGGATCCCCCAAGTGATAGTAACAGATAATGCCTCATCATTCAAAAATCTGCAAGTAAGAGAGTTATTTGAAAGATTTCACATCAATCAAAACTCTCCCTCAGTCTACTATTCTCAAGTAAATAGACAAGCAGAAGCTACCAACAAAACTCTGAAGTCAATACTAATTAAAATCGTAAAGGATTCTAAAAGGGATTGGCATTTATAGTTATATCTAGCTCTATGGGCTTACAAAACAAGTATCAAGACTCCAATTGGAACCACCCCTTATGCCCTCACCTTTGGGTCAAAGGCAATATTACCATTGGAAGTAGAGTTGCCTAGCCTGAGAGTGTCATTACAAGGATTATTGGACAACGAAGAATATAGAGCAGTAAGATTGGCCGAATTAGAAATAATAGACACAACACGCTTGAGAGCTATTCAAAGACATGGTTATTATCTAGCAAGAATGAAAAAGCAATATAACAAAAAGGTCATCCCAAGGCCCTTTCAAGTGGGAGACCTAGTGCTCAGGATAGACAACTTGATCGATAAAAGAGATGGAGAAGGACAAAAATTTAGACCCAATTGGATAGGTCCTTATATGGTCAAAGAAGATGTTGGAAATGGTGCCTATCTCTTGTACACAATGGAGGGAGAGGAATTTGGTGAAACAGTCAATGCCTCTCACCTCCAGAAATACTATGTCTAAAAGAGCAAAAAAATCACAAAACATAAAAACACAAAAAAATCAAAATGTCAAAAACAATTTGTTTCTTGCATTTCAGTATCATTCTATTCATCTTGCATTACAGTCAGTGACTTGCTCTTGTACTATTTTCTTTTTAGTAAGGAGTCTAATGTTGCCTAGATATACGTCATCCTTTCAGGACCTAGAGAATCCCCATTTTCACAATCACCATTATCCCCATTCATTCCCAGTGATTCTAATAAAAACCTAGCTCTTATCTTTACACTGATCCCAATCTTAATGAGTCAAGATGTTAGGTCTAAACAAAGTCAGTATTCAAACCTATAGTGTTCAAAGGAAGCTTGCAAGTAGACCTTCCCAATTCTTCCCTAGTATTAGAGAAGTCCAAGTAGATTACAAAAGCTTTAGGTGGTGCTCAACCCCTTATCTTTCCTGGCCAAAAATGTCAAGAAGATCAAAACTCTAAAGGAAGCAATCTAAGATCCGAGTGAATAAAAAAATGAGTGGTCAAAATAAGAGTGTCAAAAAGTGAGAATTGAGAGATCGAAGTACTTCATATCAAAAGTTCCAAAAGCATTCATTTCTTGAAAAGTCAAAATCCAAAAAAATGAGAAAAATCAAGTGAGGAAATTTTTTTTAAAAAAGTGAAAAAGCAAAAAAGAGAGATACAAAAAAAAGTGAAGGAGAGAATATTGTTGAATGTCCATACTCTTGGGTGGAGATTAGTCTAATCTTGAAGCCTCAAGGGTAACATTCTAACAAAGAAAGAAAGGTACAAAGCACACACACGTACTAGCTGAGTAAAACCAAGAGTCTAGTAGCCTCTAGGATCATCTTCTACCTAGGGACCCTTGTTCTTTCCTATTTTATCCTTTACCCCAGGTCTACCTTGCTTGCCATCTATGATCTCAGTCTAGCAAACACCAATAAAATTTGTTACTTGTCTAAGTTGAAATCTTGTCAAAATGTCTTATCTAGATAAGGATCAGTGTTTAGCCTTTAGCGAAGTCTAAAATTAGAAACGCTCCATCTTCATTCCCACTTCCTGCTTGAGTTTAAAAAAATCCCTATCTCACATCCTTGAATAGGTCTCTTATATTAGGACAACTCGCAATCCCCTAAATCGAAAATCATATTTAAGAGCAGTCACATTGTTTGTTCCACATTGCATTCATGCCAAAATCAAAAAAAGGAGTCTCAAAGCAATAAAGTCAAATGACATATCTCATGACATTCAGTAGCAGTAAATGTTTCATTTCAGCATTTCTTATGTTCTTACATTATCATATCGTGAACTGCATCTCATACATATGCCATAAAAAATTACAAAAACATGTCATCGTTATCATACTTGCATTGTTAAAAGAGTTAAACAAGTCAAACACATAATCAAAAAGTTCCCAAACCTCCAAACATGCACAAGAGATGAGTACAAATCCGATAGGCCAAAGCCATAAAAGGATACACTTTCATAGATACATCCGAAGTTTACATATACAAAGAGCATCAAAGAGCTAGGACAAAATGCTCTCAAAAGAAGTAGAGGCTCCCCATGTAAGGGGGCACAATTTCAAGAAAGGAAGTCAAGGCCGGTTCCCTCTAACGGAACCCTCAGGACTTCGACTCCTCTGTCTATGAATACCACTTATCACTCCATGAGACCTATGAGAGTGAGGCACTCTATTGTGAGTGTGTGACTGTGAAGGTCCCACCATACTAGCATCACGTCATCCAAAACTAAGACGAGCCATCTCTTGGAGTACCTAATTCTCACCCTTAAGGGTGTCAACCTAGGTCTTCAAGTCAGCATTCACCTAACATCCATGATAGACAGGAGCAAAAATGGTAGTGTGTCACCTAGCAGGAGGGGGCACACCAGGATCATCTAAAAGACGGTCACGAGTCATCCTAGTGAAAGAAGAAGCCAATCCAATATTAATCTTGCGAATAAAATCCCTCCACTCTCTGATGTTACCTGAAAGAGCCAATCAAAAGAAACAAACAAGTTAGTTCCCTATGGAAATAGAAAGGACAAAAGTACGAAAAGCAAATAAACTAAACTTATGTGGATCACCAGGCTACCAATCAGGGTCAAATTGTTCCATCACCTTATCTAAATGAGGAGGTCAGGGAACAATAGGAGGACCCTCAGGGATATCAGGACCATCATCTGAATCATCGGTATCATCAAAACCCTCATCCTACACATCCTCAGGAAAGCCCTCGTTTGATGAATCATCATCATCTAGAACATAGTCCTCATTAGTAGACTCTAAATAAATAGCCACAATGAGAGATCGGGAAGGAGTCCCTCTCCCTCCCCTCTATCCTCCTCTTGAAACTCTAGTAATGAAGACTCCAGGAGTCAAGGGGGTCGAAACAACTGACCTCTATCGAATCTCACCCATCCCTGAATAGTCCTGTAGCAAGTGGGCACATGGGGCAAGTCCTTAGGGATGTCCTCGCCAAACTGCTGTGAAACATGATCAACACGATGGGCCTCAACTAGACCATTATGGTCTAAAATCTCAAATACTCCACGATAGTACTCTCTGACCTCGCCATCACTGGCCTAGGATCCCCCTATATCATGATAAGGATCAAAGACCATGTCCTCATCTGTAAGAGTAGTGACGGTAGGTAAAGAAGCATCAAAGTGACCTACATGCATCCACCTCGCTGCTCTCAGCAAATGATTATCTAGAATTGAGATAAGCTTCTGATAGGGCCCAATGTGCTCAAATATCCATGTCATGACCAAAGAAGAGTGGCTAAAAGCTAGAGCCCTTCGCCATGAAATACAATAGAAGTCTCTGTAAAAGATGGCCAAGATGTCCGGTCCCCAAGCATAAATTGTGCCCTCCTCAATACCATGAATGATGGGTGCCCAACACCATCTCAAACAAGTTGAGGCCTTGTCTCCCGATAGCCTCGATGCAATCAACCCGATCATGAATCTCCTCAAAAGTGGGATGCGAAGTTGTGGCACAGAAGTGAGCTGAACTCCCGTCTGATCCCTAGGGTGACTAACCCCCATGAACTCTGCCCATGATACCTTGTCCTTTAAGGACTCACTAGCTAGAAGGACTAAAGGATGTCCTCTCACAGGAACCCCGAGTATACAATACACATCGTACAAAGTGATGGTCCACTCTCCAGAGATCTGTGGGAACCTAAATGTGTTTCTATTTGCATCCTAATAAGTTAGAATGTCACAGCATATATGGGTCACAAGATGAATAACATGCACACGACAAACTCTAGCTAGACCTGCCCTGCTCAAAATAGCACGATCCTCACTACTCAATAAAGAAAACATCATTGAGAGTCATCCCTGCTCTTAGTAGGCATTCCATCGGATACACATGTCCTGTAAAAATCAAAATCAGAAGAGAACTTTAGATTAGATCTCGTAAACTAGTAAAAACCCCTAAAAATAGTAAAACTACAAAAAAAACATTACACAAAAAAGCATATAAATCCTCACAATTGCAATAATTAGGCCAATATAGTAGCCAAAACATGTCAAATCAGATTGAAACAAGCATCAAACAACATGAATTTTTTTTCAGAATTAGCCCAACAGGGTTGCCCCTGAGCGACCTAGATGTTCTGCAGGATCTCCCCTAGGTGACCCTGCCTGACAAAAGTGACGACCCTAGAGGGAGATCCCCTGATAAAAAATTACTCTAAAAACTTCATTTTTTGATCGATTTCATAAAATGAAAAACCTATCTTGCTCTAAACGATGAGACAAAGATAATGCAACAAGAAAAATTGACAAAAATGGATGAGTTCAAGAGATTTTTTACAAAATTCAAACTAGGGTTTAGATAAGCGTTTTTCACTACTTGAGTACCCGATTCTCTGTGGTAGAAGAAGAGGCTACCATCTTTGTGATCTCCTCAATGATACCTTTCCAACGACTGCTCACATGATCAATTTTGTCACCATTTCACTCCGATCTCACAAATTGACTTGCTTTGTTTGCCCTTAGCTTAGTTTCATTTGTGCATTTTAGATTAGTTCTTTGATTTTATGCATCTCTTTCATGTGTCATTTTGTGTGTAGTCATTCCTACAGGTCCATACCAACAAAGGCAAACAACTAGTCAAACTCAAACGATCCATGGTAAGTTTGTCATTTCAGTTTTCATTATTCGTTTTGATACATTTAAATGCTCGATTAATACTAGTTATTCTAGGTACAATTATGGGAAAAATTGACAACAGGTAAGGTCTAGTTCGGGAACGGTACCTACCTTTCATGTAGATTACCGTCCCCGAGGGGGCAAATATGTAAGCACAAAAATCACGCACAGCCTCCATGAGGACCCCTATGATGATTCAAATCCTTGTCATGTACATGTAAGCATAAAATAATGTCCTTTAAGCAGCAAACCTATTGATGATGTGTCTTGTTTCTTGTCTTGTGTTGTTTCCTCTTTGTCAATTTCTCTCTCCTTGTTTGCAACACTTTTTGCAACACTTGTCGATTTGCAATTTCTGAGCTTTCAACCTTGCTCCTAAGCCTTGTAAGCATCTTGTAAGTGAGTTTTCACCTTTCCCCTATGTTTTGCATCTTTTGCACCCTCTAGAAGCCTTCTAGAGGTCCTCCTATCCATCTCCCACTTTTAGTTTTCAGTTCTGCTCAACCAATCCAAATCTCCCCCTATTATTTCCAGATCTCCCATGGGAGATCCTACAAGTGCAAGTGGAGATTTGGATTCTTGCACATGACTGACCTATTTCTATAGGTAGAACCCCTCCTTTTCCTCTCTTCTATCATTCCCCACCTTGCAATTCCTCATAAAACCTTGTCCAACCTAGATCTCCACCGGGCGACCCTACTAGCAAAAGGGGCGACCCTGTCATATTTCCAACCGCGGAAAAACTCAAGTTTCTCAATTGTTTTAGCTTTGTTTTCACCCATTTTTCTTCTAGTTCACATGATTTTTGATGCCTAATATGGAGTTGACTATTTCATTCACCCACACATGTATAATTAACTCTATTTGATCTAAAATTAACAACTCAATCAATCTCATGCATCGTCTCAACTCCATTTCCTCTTCAGTGATAAGCTATTATTGATTTATCACTCCATAGTTAGCTGAGTCCATTGGGTAATCAACCTTGTTAACTCCCCAATAAATCCTTGTTAACTCATCAATCAAATGAGTTAGCTTCTCAATCAATCCCATTCCTCAAACCTATAAGTACCCCCTCCCTCAAGCACAAAGGGAGGCAAATTCATTATGCACACAACTCTTGCCAGTTTTTGCTCTCCAACTTAGCATTCAAATGCTCTCATAGGACAAAGGTGCCTTTTATTTATTCATTGTTCAACCAAGCATTATTATACTACTCCATTCAACGCCATTGTGCTCAAACAAAGCTCTCATTGAGCTCTTTCAAGCTTCAACAAGATTATTTTTGTTTCTTTGTGTCGTTTTGTCGTCAAGAGGTCTTCCCGCTACTTCGAAGGGACTCAAGGTTGCCAATATCAAGGATTTCTAAGGGTAGTGGAGTCACAAATATTCATTTCTTTCAAGTTCCTTCATTTCTTTATTCAATTCATAGTAATTAGAAAACCAAATTTTCTCTTGGGAATAGTAAATCTTCTCTTTTTCCTTGATAGTTAGATCTTGCATGTTAGATTAATTGTTTTCATATTCCTAGATCTAGATTATTTGAAGAAGCAATTTCCCTTTTTAGATTAGATTACTTCAAAATAATCAAAAACCCAAAAACATAGATTAAACTGCATTAGGGAAAGTCATATTAGCTTGCATTCATATTTCCCTTTCATAGATTAAAGAGTACTTTTATTTCCAAAATACTAGAAAAAAGCACAAAAAAGGCATTTGCATATCATCTAGTTTTGCATGCATAGAGAAACCCTAGAAAAGACAAACTTGCAAACCCTCGATACCATCTCGAGGTAAACCACGATTAACGATTCAATCAAAACCTTGATCACATCACAAGGTAAAACAAGTCAAAACATAGCCAAACCCTAGGTCAACTAAACCCTAGGTTAAAACCCTAAGTCTAGTTGAGGTTCATCATCACACATTTACCTCTATCTTAGCTCACGAATGTACCTAGGAGTGAGGAGAGTGGGCGAAGGCTATCCATGATGAGATTGAGGAAATCAATCCATGACAACAACATGAGACATTTACTCTACCACAACAAGACCCATTTGTCCTCTTATTGATAGAAGAACAAAGACAACTCCAAATACAATGAGAACTCATTCATCGCATAGAAAGACAAGAGGACATAAACGAAAGAAATCACTTACCCAAACAAAGGTGGAATAGAAGAAACCTCAACAGGAGAAGAGAAACTAGTGACCCTTTGGATCATAGGGTTATCTCAACAATAACTACCATTGAACAAAACATTCAACTTATCACACAACAACAAAGGCCACAAAACTTGCCAACCTCTCTCTGCAAAGTCCAACTGTCCAACGAGCCAGACCCCCGTTGTGTCTCACCTCCTCTCGACTGGCTACTTCCATGAGAGCGAGAGTGATGTGGCAGATTGCCCCATGGCAAGGAGGGAAGGGTCCGTGTGCATGCCAAAATCTGACCTGACATCCCCAGCCAACCGGAGTCACGATTTTGAGCATACAGTCACTAATGTGGTTGTAACACTCTTGTCAACACTTAGTTTGGGCTGTCTGATATGTTGTTGATGTTGGATGTGATGTGGTTGTTGAAGTTCATGGTTGGATGTCATGCCTCTATTAATGTAGTATTGAGTATAATGATATATTAAGATGGGAATTAGAAGCATAAAAAAGATATATTAAGATGGGAATTTGAAGTATCAAGATGACACATTAAGATCGGAATTAGAAGCATGAAGAAGATACATTAAGATGGGAACCAAAATCACTAAGATGTATGTTTCTAAGAATGTATGAGTTATCCTAAGAAAGTGTTGGTCTCTGGAAGTTGATGAAGATTTCTGTTGCAAGAAGTTGCCTGGGAGACTACTTGGGAAAATGTTGTGCATTCCTCCGCATTTGAAGATATGGTCATGCGATTTAGAATCTAAGTTCAGTATGTTTTGAAGGTGTTATATCCAAGAGATAAAATCTATATACCTTCATCAATAAAAGTTATCAGTGATAGAGTTTGATTCTGTTCTTTGGCAGAGTAAAATGGTGATGAAGACTTGTTGGAATGCTTCGCATTCCTCTAGATGTGAAGATTTGTCTATGCGATTTTGTGAACATGTTCAGGGAGGATCAATGCACACTTCTGTGAAGTATCAAGTGATTTGGTGATCCGCGAGCAATGTTTAATCTTCTATGTGTACCGCCAAGTTGAAATGACCGATGTGCTACAAGCTTCATGTATTCTTGCTTAAGGGAAACCTATTTCAAATGAGCGTGGCATGCGGATATTGTTCTTTGAAGGATGATGATGTGAAGAATGTTTAGGACTGGGTTAAGCATGTGTTGGGGTCAGCAAGGCATGTTTCTTCTCCTGGAGTAGCATGTAATTCATGTTAAGGCTTGTCCTCTACATGTTTCATGTTGTGTGATCTGTGGCTGACTTGTAAATTGTAATATTCTTGTTGTATTGGTTGACTTGCATTGTAATATCATGTATATATTGTGAACCTAGCTGATCTAGGTGGATTATGATTGTGAAATGAGAATATGTATGTAAAGAGATGCGAATGAAGGAGAAAGAGCAAAAGCATTAAGGGTTGTCTTGATTCATCTTGAAGACATTTGTGAGAGGAGGGAAGTGAAGAGTGTGCCTAATTGATCCAATCATCAGAAGAAGCAAAATTGCAATCATCAAAGGTGTGAGCTTTAATGTCAGTTGTTAGGCAGTAGAAGGACTATCATACTGTAATCATTTTTGAGTTCATTCTCATTTCAGGGAGTAGTTGCTTCGTTGGGTTGCAACCCTAAAACAAAGTCTTTAGGAAGTAGTAGCTTCCTTGGGAGTGACCCTAAAACAAAGTCAGCAGGGAGTAGTAGCTTCCTTGGGTGGTAGCCCTAAAATAAAGTTGTAAGTTTTATAGTAGCGAGCTTCACATATTGTGATTTAATCCTCACTGTGGTTTTTCCCCTTTTTGTGTTTTCCATGTATATCTGGTGTTATGTGTTGATGTGCATTGTGTTTATCTTTCATGCTTATGTTAATGCTATAATGTTTAAGCTTTAATATGCTCTGGAGGATTCAAGGTTTGATTGGATACTGATTCACCCCCCCTCCCTCTCAACATCCTGGTGTGTTCAACATATTCAACCTATAAAGAGAACAAGGAAACCATCTAGCACCTGAAAATCATCATGAAAGGACCAATGGGGAAATGTTGCTCACCTCCCAACCATATTGCCATCGTTGAGCACAATAGCTGTCTATGCCACTCTAGGCAACCCTTGAGATACGGAGAAGGTGATCATGGAAAACCCACTATCAAACATCTCACACAATCCAGGGTACACATGACAACATATGACACACACGCCAATCAATGCACATAACACACATTTTACAATTACCAATCCAATACATATATATAACACAAGTGGCACACTTGCCAAATAAATACATTTAAGTAACATGTGGCACACTTGTCAATATACAAGATATAATGACATCACAACATTCAAGCATCAGGTAGATTCTCAATCATCAATGCACGCCAAACAAGCATATAACATAGACAATCACACACATAGATAAACATGAATCAAGCATCTCAATGCACATACAATACTAGGGTCACATCACACGCTGAGCATAACTCTGACAGTAAGTCTAAAAGTGCTTTCAATGGATTTTACAATGTCCAAAAAGGACTAAATGTTGTACATTTCTACTAGAAAATGAGAAGAAATAGAAGGAACTAGCATGAAGTACATATAATAATATGCACTTTAAAAAAAAAAGACCAAAAAGGAGTCCATATGTGCAAGTTATGGTCCTTTGAAGTTCCTAAAATGAGAACTGAATAGTAAGATCATTGAGAAAACTAATTTTTAGAAAAAAATTAGACATCAAATCAAAAAACTATCTACATCATCACAAAATAAACAAAATTTCACCCCATTTCAAAAAAAAATTGCTTGAAAAAAGAGAAATGAATGAGGGAGAAAATCTCTATTAAAGTTTCTCCAATTATAAAATTGGAAATGAAGGGGAGTCTTTGCCTCTGGTGGCTACTAGGTGGTGTCGAAGTAGTGAATAAGTGGTGTTATCAATAGAGGTGGTGACTGAGAGGAGATGTTGGCTAAGGTGAGGCACTGCTAGTTTTTTTTAATTTAAAAAATGAATTGGGTGTGACCCAAGGCTCCTACCACTCCCTTAATGACAACCAGTGGGCTATGGGATGGTCCCCCAACATACCCTACACATGACAAGGTTATACCCTGTGTGGTAGGGTTGTACCCTATGTGGCAAGGTACAAGAGGTACACCCTCCAAAATCTATTACAAAATAAAGCACTTTGCAACACTATATATAACACTTTTGAATTTATTTTTTTGAAAAAAAACTTACAAAAAAAATCTATACCAACTAACACAAGATTGTGCCCAAGGCGTACAACCTTGGCTTGTATGCTTGGATAAAAAAATGCTTTTTCTTCAACCTGCTCCTAATTTGACAAAAATTATGTTGATTTATATGTTCTTAGCCCTTCTAGATGCAATGGTGCACTCCATTTTGTGCCCAAATGTTCTAAATACTAAGTTGCTCACAAAATCTATTAGAGATGTATGCAACCAAAAAAGGGAAAACTCAACTTCATAATATCCAAATTAGATGAAATAAAAGTCAATTCTTACTTTTTTTACTGCTTTGTATATGATGGTGAGATTTTATTTGACTCAGGAAGCTTCATTTGATTTTTGGTCTCTAGCATTCCAATGGATATAGCTTGAGATCTACAACTGAACCTCCTTCAAATAGGATCCATGAAAAGAATGAAATTAACAATGAGAAGGGGTTTGAATGAATTTGGCTCTAATTGTTGGAGTACAAAACAACACTGAGAGGTGGGGTGAATCAGTGGTGTATAAATTTTCAAAACCTTTTGCACTTTTTAAACTACTGGATAGAGAATGAGAGACTTCAAAGGTTTACCAAATACATATGCACAAGTATGATTATAAACATTATTATCAAGACCTCAAAGACAAAACATTAGGGCACACACATAAAGATAAACAACATGAACCATAACACCATTTTTTTTCACGAGTGGAAAACACTCATAGGGATGAAAAACCACTTGGAAAATGCCTCACTGGCTTAATCAAAATCATTCCTCACTGGCTACATAATATGTTTCACTGACAAGAGAACCTCACTGGTTATAGGTATGCCTCACTGGAAAACAAATAAGCCTCACTAACCATGCAAGCCTCACTGGCTACAATGTGCCTCACTGGCAAAATATACAATCTCTAAATAATACAAAGAGTATAGAGGGTTTCTCTATTTCAATACAAATCATTGAACCTGCATATCCCTTTGCAATCACAGTCAACTCAATCTGTATTTCCTTCTCAGTATTGCACAATCAGTTACATATTGTCTTCGTACTAGACATGATTCAATCCGTAAATTTGCTGCATAATATCTTCATTCTGTGCTTGATTCATCACTGCAAAAACATCTCATGCATCTCTCAAATCTCATACAAAATATTCTCCTTTCTAATCATCTGATTCATCTGCATTTTCTCTTCTAAAACCTCAAAATTTACCCTTACACACAATGATAGTATACACACCAAATCAGGACATTGCTTATCATGTGGTTTGATGCCTCTGTTATACTCAAAGATAATCAAAAACCCCTTTTTATGGAACAAAATCTGTTATAACTTCAAGGCTCACAAAAGCATGTTCTTTCATCACCATACTTCACAAATCGCACATGTACAGTCAAAGTCTTCTCTGTAGAATTCAATACATTCATCCAATCCTGACCTTAAAATAGGTATAGACCTATGCATCATATCACAAACTCTAACTGGCAAGAATCCTTCACCATTTCTCTACAATTTTCTTATGAAACACCCTTCAATCTTCAGTTAATCTTCACCATTCTTTTCATGCTACACATTCACGCTTAGGTATGTCTCTGTAGGTCATGATTAACCAAGTCTCACCTTACCATATATTAAATAGTGCAAGTTATAAATTTTCCTTGCCATCTATCTCGTTGAGAAACTGAATATGAACTGTTATGGCTTTTTGAAGAACTACCCATCAAACTTAATGGTTTATGATGACCGTTGAAATTCAAATCTCATTTAACTTGGCATCATTAGATCTTTGACTCGCACCTTGTCCAAATTTAAATACAACCTTTGATTTTGTTTTGAGTACCCTCTTGACTTGGAGATCTGATGTTACCTAGAAGGGGCTTATTAAAATGCACGACTTGAAATCCTTTAGCAGGTCAATTAAGTTATAATGACTTATAATCATAAGTCAACTTCCAAACATATCAAAAAGTGCCCTTTTTAGTAGACGGGTAGAAATAGGTATTAGGGGCTTAGTTTAGGGTTTTTACAAGATATTTAGGGTTTAGAAGATCACCATTAGCAAAAACATAAATTCAAGTTTTCATAAAACAATGAAGATACTATAAGGTCACAATGCACCTTGACCATTATGAGTACCATATTATCTAATGCAAAGTTCTTATGAAACAAATGAAGTATAACACTAATGAAGGGGGTAAATCATAAAACACACAACAACAAAAATGGCACATAGAAAATAGAATATTTCTTTATTGATTTGGACAACTCATTACATTACAGAAGCTAATTACAATCAGAGAAATCAATCCTCCATCGACTGCAACACACTACAGCTACACATCACCAAGCTCTAGAATCTTCTAACTTCTGTAACCCCAAATCAGCTAGGGTTTATGTTTTCCCACATATTCTTCACTCTACACTTTCCCCCTTAACTCTACTACTGCCCAGGGTTCCCAAAATAGTCATAAATAGAACTTTTTTGGCAGCCTCCAGCTAAATTTCAAAATTTACAACTCCCTCCAAAAGTAGGTCAACTTCTCAGAAGCATAACTTTTGATCCAGGTGTCCAATTGATGAACCGTTTTAAGTATCAAAAATCTTACGATGTGAACTATCATGCTGGAAATCCATAAATAAATTTCTGTCAACTTTTTGGGACGTTATGGGATGTTTTAGTGCCTAATATATCGTTTTAGAAAATTTCAGGGGCTTTTCAGAAAACAAAAACTTTAATATCTTCCAACTCACAAATGATCTTTGCCTGATTCCTTTGCCAAAGGTCTTATATTTCAGTTATGAATCTTTTTATAATTTTTTGCTTCAATCCATGCCCAAATGCAAACTTTCCTAAAATGGCAGTTAAACTTTCCAAAACTGATAGTTTGCTATTTTTAGCAGTTTGGAAAAATTGAAAGTCCTACATCATTATTCAAGAGATTATGGAACCAGAAACACTAATTATGGAAAGAAATGAAAACAACTCCAATGATTTTGAATCAACTTCTTTTTGGGTGATGCAAGATTGCCCTTACACCACTGGATGGTCCTGCATCAAACACCTTCTGATGATTCTTGTTTGATCTCATCCTACCACATCTAATTGAGAGACCATAACCTTTATTTCACAGCTGTCAATACGCAAAGCTTATCATGAAATAAAGAATTCCATGAACATCAACAGAAACTACTAAAAGATGACACACACCAATGAAACTCCTCACCTTATAACATTATGTCCTAATGAAGTCCTTTAAGCCGTGGTGACTATTCTCTACAAGTACCATCATCACCTAGGTTGATGTCTCTGCATGACAATCATATCACAAGAAACCACACAATCTTCATGACATAGGATCAACATAACCTTCGTGACATGCCCCTTATTACATTACAAGATCCACTATTTTGACATCAATGGCAAGACAACCAACATGCCAAAGTCAACACTAATACCATGTAGGAATAATGAAATATTAAATAGATCTAGGAACCATCAAACCTTCCATAGGAAAATTTAAATTTAAATAAGATAATAAGTGGCATAGAGAAATAACCAACAAAATGATTGTACTAAACAAATGAATTGATCTTGTTACAAAGTGCAAATAAGCCTATGCTCAAGTAGATTAAGACAATGCATGATAAGTGGAAACTAACTAAATGTAGACATGTTTGAATACACAGGACAACTGAGGGGGGGTGAATCAGTTGTAACAAAAACTTAACTTCATAAACCATTAACTACTTAATCAGATTTAACCATAAAGCATGGAACCATAGACTTAATCATAATCACACATTCAACATAGAAGACACCAGATTTTTTACGTGGAAAACCCTGAAAGGGAAAAACCACAGTGGGTGTTAGCCCATAGAAAATATATGAGTTATAACAATACTAAAAAATAGAGGCTCACTGCCTATAGGGCTCACCGCCCAAATTGCTTATTACAAAGAACAGCTCACTGCCAAAGGGTGGCTCACTACCAGGGGATGGCTCACTGCCAAAAATGGTGAACTAATTAAGTAGCATCTGCTCCATGCCTGGGTTTAGTTCCATTGAAGCACAATATAACTTCTCTGCTTTGCTCTTTCACACCTTCGCACTTATCTCTTCATTTCTGCACACTCATCCAAATTTTTGCAATTCATTACAAGTCTTTATACAATTCATCAACCTTGGAATGTACATCAAGGTTGGCATTACATTCATCAACCATTGAAACATTCTCCAAGGTCAGCATTACAAAAATACAAAGAAATAGGTCTGGACCTAAATAAGATTTGCTAAAGTAAAGATGTATGCGGATCACGTTACGCCTTAGCTGGGACTTAAACACAATTATTCATGCCACGACATGCTTCCACAATCTTCAAGGCATCTCCACAATTAGTGAAATCAACCAAGTTGGCCAAGACTGGTGAGAACACTAGGTCTTTAAGGAACAGACTTCATCCATGATCCAAATTACTTTTTCAGACTAATCCAAAGGTAGGAACATGATTAGGAGACATCCACAAGCACATTGTAATCACCAAGAACAACCACACAATCTCTAATCACTCTGTCAAGAAGATTCTTCAAATTAGAACACAAGAACAACACTATCAACTACTGTCATTAGAAAAAGATCACTTGCAGACCACTAAATCATGAACCATTGGAGCTGAAGGCACATAACATCATCTCAGACTTAACTCTAGAACTGCAGATCAAAATACTTCAATGTGGAAGAATGCGGAGCTTAATACTTTCTCCTTGTCACCATCAAACATACAAGAAATGTAGTTTTCACTCTAGTGAACATAACTCACTCAAATCTTCATACCAGAGGCTCGACGTTGGAATATAACATCTTCAGATAGACTTCTAAATAACTTCTAGTCCAAAGACAAAGATATTCATCCTACAGGAAATGCAAAGCAATCTTCTAGACTGTTCTTCTGTATGCAATACATTGTTTCCACTGCAGCTCATTGTTTTTATTGGAGGAGCTAATTTTCTCAATATCCTCAACATCAAGATCACTTACATAAGTAAATACAAAGCATCTCACTTATTACAAGAAAGCAACAAAATAAGAGAATAGTTGACACCAATGACAACACATATATGTTGACATCAATGACAACACCGATTAGGCACATACTTGCAACAATCTCCCCCTTTGTCATTGATGGTAACATATGATGTGAAAAACTAAAAAGACCATTAAGACAAGATTCTCCCCTTTCTCTTTACACGTCTGCATTCTTTCTCCTCCTAAGTTTTTCGCATGATTTCTCTCCCCCTTTGACATCAATGGCAAAGGGCACATACTAGCATTCTGCTGCTCTGATCCAACTAAGTTGCTGCCAACACATATAGCTACTCCCCCTGAGAGGTAGCTCTCAAAATATCAATCAAGATCAAGGAATGAGACTTTGAACACCACTGGATTGATGCATTCTCATGCATCTTAGCTCAAGGTAGGAGGGGTAATGACCCCTAACTTTTCGCTGAGATACTCAAAAGTATCCTTAGGCAGAGGCTTGGTGAAGATAACTACAATATGATCCTTTGTGGACACATATTCCAACTTTACTTCATTCTCTATCACTTTCTCTCTCAAAAAATGATACCTTATAGATATATCTTTTGTTCTTGAGTGCATCACTAGATTCTTGGAAATGTTTATGGCACTTGTGTTGTCACACAAGATTTCAATTGGATCTTCATAAACAACTCTTATATCCTTCAAAGTCTGCTTCATCCATAACACTTGAGTACAACAACATGTTGCAATATACTCTGCTTCTGCAGTTGACAAAGAGATTGAATCTTCTTTCTTGCTCAACCATGAAACCAATCTATTCCCCAAGAAGAAAGCACCTCCACGTGTACTCTTCCTATCATCAACATCTCCAACCCAATCAACATCTGTATAAGCACTAAAAGTGAAATAATTATCCTTTTGAATATCTCAAGATCCTCTTTACTGCCATCACATGTGATTCTCTTGGATCTTCTTGAAATCTTGCAACAAGACAAACTGCATGCATAATATGAGGTCTGGTTTGAGTTAGATAAAGCAATCCTCCAATCATGGATCTATACTTTTTCTGATCAATCTTGGGTGATTCATCAATTTTGCTCAATTTACAGCCAGTCACCATCGGAGTACATACTGGTTTAGAGTCTTCCATCCCAAATTTCTTTAACAACTCTTTCACATACTTAGACTGAGTTATGAAGATTCCTTTATCTGATTGATTGATTTGCAAACCTAGAAAGAAATTCATTTCACCAAACATAGACATCTCAAACTCTTTCTACATTTCACCAGCAAGTTTCATACACATACCTTAATTTCCTCCAAAGATGCTATCATCAACAAAGACTTCAACAATCAAAAATTGATCACCATTAATCTTGAAATAGAGATTATTGTTAGCAATACCTTTACTGAATCCTAACTGTAATAAGTACTTATCCAACCTTGCATACCAAGCCCTAGAAGCTTGCTTGAGTCCATACAATTCTTTCTTCAATGTGCATACCATATCACCTTGATTTGATAGTCGGAATCCCTCTAGTTGCTTAATGTAGACTTCCTCTTCTAACTCACCATTCAGGAATGCAGTGTTAGGTCACAAAAATCTAGGTCTAAAACCCTAACAGGTTGCCAAGCTCTCTTAACATTTTTGCCTAATTGACATGGGGTAGATATGGCTAAACCCCCTTCACTTTAGGCTCTGTCAAACCTAGGTGGGTATAACTTAATGACTAATGTAGATTTAATGTAACCTTCACAATGGCAAAAAGATGTGAAGTAGAGAAATGCTCCTAATACTAATATTCTGAGGATTGAAAGTATGATTAAGCTTATTTTTTGTAATGACTAGTGCTTTCATCTATTGAGCAAATGGAGTTAGAGTTAATGGTATATGGGTTTCTAGATTGGTTTGAAATCAAATTGTTGGGCACGTATATGAATCTGTACCTTGTATAGATTGTACAGGGATGTTAGGCTACAAGGTTATTCTTATGGGATCCCAATGATATTCTCCTAAATTATTATGATCAGAAAAAAGATTTAATTTAGGTGGAAGGAAACCAACTAAAACTAACTTGTTCAAAGGATTTTTAATTCTTAGACAGAAACTGATGGACACAGATCAATTTAGCATGATTTAAATCAACTTCTTTCTGAAACCAATCAATTGAATCCACAGTAACAGCAATTGTGCACTGATAAATTGAAAACACCCTTGATGCATCAATTTAAACAAATTCAAGAGACCATTCTGAAGACAACAATGTAACCTGAAAGCATGAAATTCTACACAACAATTGAACACAATATATAACCCACCAAATAACTTCCATTCCTTTATATTAATTTTTAAGTTCAGAGCACATGGAAACACAAAATGACATAAATAGTTCAAGCTTAATTTGCAGATATGGATAAAAGTCTTATAATTGATTCGATGATTTGAATAGGCCTTGGTATCCCTTATTTATGGGATGCAAAACAAGCTTCAAGCCGAAAGGACATGTCTTTTCATAATTATATTCTTAACAAATGCAGAAATCAAGAAAATACAAAAGTAATTTGCAGATACACAATATGATCAATGCTGTGCTCGGTTATTCATTAGGGATAGACTTGTGACCCATAGGTCTGACAAAATCATCCTCTTCATGATCAATTTTGACACGTCCATAGTACCTATTCAAAATTCCTCTCTGCACCCATGTATTTTTATTGTGCCTTGGATATAAACATGTTCACCCTAGCAAGGTGATCAATATAGTCCTGGTTGACACATGTATCTGAAGCAATTATATCACTCATGGAAAATTCTAGGGCGAACATCTTTTCGAGGCACTGGTAGGTATTGTCTATCACTTTTTCTTTGTCATTGATCTTATCAAGGAGTGGTGGTAGTATCTGGTTCATTTCCCTCACCCAATCATCCTTATCTCGAAGATCATTCCCAAAGATGAAGTTTGGAAATATTAACTCATGGTGTTGATCAAAATCATTTAAATCATCTGTCAACATTGTGTTATATTTCTCATGTTAAATAATCAAGTTATTATATTCTTTGAGTACTTGTCCTTTGACATTTGACTTAGTACTCAACTCTTCTTTCTTTTCTAACATCCTAAAATGAAACCTTTTGTGCTCTTGATGTGCAAGATATGTTCTTTTATGCATATTCCAAGTTTGATAGCTAAACTTCATTATATTATCAAACCTCCTTTGGATCAATGTTGAGGCCATGTGGTACTTGACTGATTTTATTTCAACCTCAGGCTGTTCACTTTTCTTCTAAAACTTGTCTACTTTGAGCTTCCAGTAATTTGAATCAGCTTTTGCTTCCATGATCCTTTGATCCTTCTCCAGGTAAGGTGCATAAGAGCTTGATGAAGGTAGTCTATCTTTATAAGTGGCCACTTCCTGTCTTAATTTTGCATTTTCAGCCATATAAGCATTATTTTTCCTGACCAATTGTTCAATCTGTGCTTTAGTAAATCTTGCAACATTGATATTTAGGTCAGCAATCTTAATAGGATATGTCTCCTCAACTCACTAAATCATTAGATGGCCAAATGCTTCATCATGATTATTTATTACCTGGGGCTTTTTGTGTGAAGAATAGAGGGACCATATCAGCAGTGTCCTCTTATTAGGGTCATAGCCTGATCCATTTTTAATCTTATCAAGTGCCTCGACACTAAGCTGCATCTTTTTCTCTTGGTTCTTTCTAAAAGTATCAAAAACAATAGCTAAAGTCATATCCCATCTAGGGACTAACACCACTCTTGCTTCCTTGAGCAATTCGCTACCTTTTTTTGGTGTCATTTCTTCCATGGCACTATCTATTTTTGATTGTAGCTCTTGCAGAACTTCCTCTTGAACCTCAGAAGTGATATCCTTCATCTTTTCTTTGGCCAATTTTCTTTTATATTCATATAAGAAGGCTTTGAATTCTGCAGTTTTCATAAAGTCGAGATCTAAAATAAAACTTTTACTAGCCAGGTATCTTACATCATCTGTTAGTTCATCAAAAGTCTCTATTTTGACTTCTTCTCTATCTAGCGAAGGCTCATATTTTTCAATAAGAGAAGAGGATGCTTGTAAGTCTTTATTCTTCTCCTCTTCATTTTCTTCCTCAAAAGAGATTTCAAGAGTTTGTTGAGGAGGTAACTGGGAAATAGGAACCTCCTCTTCTACTTGAGTTCCTCTGGCAGTTCTTCCTTTTCTTTCAAACACATAACAAGGGACATTTTCAATCAAGTCTGTAGTATTTGTTATCAATGTATTCAACCTTTCAATGGGATCATTAATATCCATGAAGGCACCATTATAAGTGGGGTTTTTGGCTACCCTCCAAGCCTCAGCCAATGTTATCTTGTAATATAAATCTCATCTTTCAATTGCAACTTGCTCATCACAATTTCTAACCAGGTCATCATCGACAAACATAACATGATTATACCTCTTAAGTTTTTGTTTTATCTTAACACCATTTATGAAATTCCCTGGATCAAAGCTCTCTCTGGTACTCCCTGATGGTAGCCTAAAGTGCTCCAATTTTTGTCAATCAATTGGTATCCTTTGTCTGACATGACTATGAAATCCCCAAAACATAAAGTGCCTGGCATAAATGACTGCTTATTATGTCTTTTTAGATGCATAAAATCAGAGTGAGCAAGTTGTCTTACAATCTCTAGATAAGCAACTCTGTCAGGACAAGTCTTTGGTAATAGCAAGGGGGATCCTTCAAATCTGAACACCCTTGTCTTTGTACAATCAGTGTAGGAATACCAGTCACCCCAATTATGAGTGAAATTTCTTGGCTCATACTTATCCTTTGGCCTCAGAAATCTCTAAACTTCTGGTGACAGGTTGTAACTACAAGGATGCCCTAGGCGCTTATACACAGGTTTTACAAAATACTCTTCAAAACAAATCATCAAGGAAACATTTATTTCTCACAATAGAGCACTTTCTGTCACCTTGTCGAAATAATCATTTCACTTAAGGGATTTTATTATTTCTTTATTGCATTGGGACTTTGCTGTGACTCAAATGGTAGTCATGCCGAAACTCCATCTTTTTGACATATGTGCCTCCCCTCGATGCCTTCTTGATTATCGACATGTTCACTTTTTTAGAAAGACTGAATATGCACTCCCTTCGACATTCCAAAATCTTTAGCGGGTTTTTGGCAGGATAGCACTCTAAGTCACCCTGACATGCTAAAATGATATGTCATGCCGATATTTTGCAGTCTCCTTGATATGCCTTTTACGGGTCAGAATGTCGAAGAGACCCCTAAAAGAATCATCCTGATACTCTGATATCTTTGTCTCTTCGAACTTGAAATGTTAGTTTGAAATATGTGCCAAGGTTCATGTATTCGGGTTTTCACGGGTAACTTTATCATTTTATTAGTGTGACACATTGAAGTGTCACATTGATTTCCCGAGAGCTTCTTAGCATCTTTCGGGGTGTTGAAGTGACCTTTGAAGAAGTCATACCAATACGTTGTAGATTCTTTTCTCAATAAGTCTGTAAAGATTAAGACTTCGACATTCGGTGTAGGTAATATGGATTTTCGTGGTTCTATGGCTAATATGATGGGTGATTTATCATGGGAGTGTTAATTTGAATAGATGATTATCTCAAGTTTATGGTAGAAAATGGACCTTTTGGATGAATTTTTTGGGTTTGAGATTTTGTCCCAACAGTAGCTCTGGCTAGGGATGAATGACTGTGAGGTCATTACAAGAATCCAAAATCTGGGATGCAGACCAATGGTAGTGAGGTGTGGAGAATGGAATCCTAATCTATCGTGCATGGAAAGAATCTTAGAGAGAGAGAGAAGGTATTTTAGGATTGTCCATGCATTGGCAATTTCCTGTCCTCCTTAAATATATTGTACATGGAAAGATCTTATGAGAAGAAATGTTTCAGGAATTGTCCATGCACTGGCAATTCCTGTTGTTCACCACTCATGTTTTGTAAGTAGTAAGAATCTTCACCACATCTGTCAGTAATGACAAACGGTCCTACCCATAATGCTTCAAATTTGTCATGTTTTCCCTTATCTTGTGCCCTAGCATTTGACATGAGGACCATATCATCTATTTTGAATTTTATTTCCCTGGTCCTTTTGTCAAAGAGATATTTTGTCTGCAATTGCAGTTTCTCATTCTATTTTTGGGCTTCAATCCTTACTTCATTGAGTTCAATTAATTGTTATAATCTCTCCTCCATGGGCTCAGGAATATCCAGATCTTCTTGAAGAATAAACTTACAGACTGGTATAAGATTATGCATGGGTAACCTAGCCTGGGTACCATATACCAGTTCAAATGGTGATTTCCCTATGACTTTCTTTATAGTAACCCTATCTACCCATAGGGCTAATCTTAGTTTTGAATCCCATGCCTTTTTGTTATTCTCCAAGATTCTCTTAATTATCTTGCTAATACTCTTATTACTGGACTCAACCTATCCATTTGCCTAAGAGTGATATGGTGAAGCATATGAAATTGTTATACCATAAGATTTACAGAATGACTTAAATTCTTCAAATCTAAAACACATGCCATTGTCTGTGACAAGTTTTACTGGTACTCCAAACCCAGTAATAATATTTTCCATGAGAAAGTGTATCACCACTTTGTTGGTAGCCTATTTTGTCAAGATGGCTTCTATCCATTTTATGAAATAGTCAGTGGCTACCAGAATCCATTTATGACCTCCACTTGATTTCTCAATAATTTCTACTATGAAATCAAGTCCCCATTGGTGAAATGGGGCTTCTACTTGCATTAGTTTTAGTGTTAGGGCCCCTTGATACTTGAGTTTACCAAAAAACCTTTGGCAAGCTTCACATCTCCTAACATAACTATGCATTTTTGAATACTTCAGGCCAATAGTACCCATCTCTCAGTATTATGTGGGCAATGGTCTTAGCTAAGAAATCTCCTCCACACACACCTTTATGCATTTCTTGTATCATGTTTTGAACCTATGTCTTGTCTAGGCATAGTAATAAAATATCATCTTTGTTTTCCAATACAAATCTCCATCCATAAAGACATACTTTGAGACCTAAAGTTTAAGTGTTCTTCTCTGATTATCACTTAGGCCTTCAAGACACTTCAAATTTTTTAGATAGAACATTATGTTAATATACCAAGATGTATGTTCTATACTTGCAATGTTGTTACTATCTTTGTCATCCATGTTATAGACCTATGCTGCTTCCAAATTTGATTCTGCCATCAATCTTGCTAGGCCCTGTCCTCTAATAAGTTTAGTAATTTGGATCTCAATATTGAATTCTTGGATTCTGTTAATCCATCTACACCTCTGCCCAGTAACCTCATTTTGAACAAATACATCCTTTGTTGCAACATTCGGTACATATGCTATTACTTGAGCTCCTACCAGATAAGGTCTAAATGCTTTGACATCTTTTACAAGAGCATACGCCTATTTTTCTGTTATGTCATATTTTAGTTCAGCCCCTTGGAGTGATTTGCTAAAGAATGAAATTGGTTTCTCAAACCCTTGTTTGTTTTTTTGCAACATTACTACAGCTACTGTGTGGAACGATGCAAAGGAGAATATCTAAAATGGTTTGTCAAATTCAGGGGATTTCAACACAGGAGCTTCTTTGATTGCCTTCTTAATAGCTTCAATAGCCTCTTCTATCCAGTCCACCCTTTCACCTTTCTTCAACATTTTAGAAATGGGCTTAACTATCTCTGCAAAATTTGGTGTAAACCTCCTAATGAAATTGATTTGACCAAAGAAATATTGTATGGCTTTCACAGTTATGGGGATAGGGATCTTGTTAATAGCTTTCACTCTTTCTGGGTCAATCCTTATTCCATGTTTCAAGACTATGTGACCGAGCATTTTACCTTCTATTATAGCAAAGTGGCACTTTTTTGGATTTAATGAGATCCCGTATTCCAAGGCTCTGATGAAAATTTTCTCCAAATGTGCACAATGATCCTCAACATTCTTGGAGTATGCTATCAAATCATCTTGATAGACCACCATAATCTCATTGATTAGATCAGCAAAAGCCACATCCATGCCCTTTGGAATGTTGCCCCGACATTAGTGACTCCAAATGGCATCCTTACGTAGACATATTTTCCCTAAGGTGTGGTGAAAACAATTTTAAATTGTTTTGATTCTTTAACCTTCACCTGATTGTACCCTAAAAAATTGTCCATCATGGATAGCAGTTCACAACCTGTGACCCTTTGCAACATTACTTTCATATTAGGAAGGGGTAATTATCTTTGAGTGAAGATTTATTCAGGTTTCTAAAGTCCACACATAGTCTTATGTCCCCATTTTTCTTCCTTACAGGTACCAAATTTGAAACCCAAGAAGAATGTCTAATGGGCTTGATAATTCCTCCTTCCCTAAGTTTTGTAAGTTCCTCTTGCATTTTGGGGGCCAATGTGGGGTTGATAGACCTTTGTTTTTGTCTGAATGGTTTGGCATCTGGTTTCAATGGTATTTCATGTTGAAAAAGGTCTTCTCGGTATGCTTTTAGATCATCATAAGACCATGCAAATACATGCCTATACTTTCTAAGTAAATCAATGAGCATACTTCTAATTTTAGGGTTGATTTTCTTCCCAATGTATACATTTTTTGGAGTTGTTTGTGTTCCAAGATTTATCTCCTCAAGGTCATTCTATTTGATTGGTATATCTTTTTCCTTGAATCAGTCATGTGCATCGAACACTCTCTCTAGTGCTATGAGACCTTTGGGTATCTTATTTGTTTTTAATTGTACCACTTCCTTTCCAAAGAGAGTTTCCTTGCCATCATTTTTTTCCACATATGCATTGAAGTCAATTTGTTGGCATTCATACTGGTCTACGCAATGTAGGAACTTGATCAAATCATTGTCATATTCAAATACTTGCCAATTATATATGTTATCAGGGATGGCAGTTCTAGCTTTGAATTCTACTTTAGTGATGCCTGTCAATGTGATGTCATCCTTCTTTAGGGCTATGTTTGCCAGGAAGTTTGCAATCACATTCTTGGATTTGTCTACCCAGTTTATATAGAATGCATCAAATAGCTCAATATTATCCCAAACAACATTTCTATACTATTTTAATCTTTTGTTTTTTGATGAATACTTCCCCTTGATTTGAGAGACAATCAGTTCTAAATCCCCATACACATTAAGGATTTTTATTTTACGTTTTATAGTAATGTTCAACCCTATGAGCAACACCACATATTCTGCTATGTTGTTGGTGCATTCAAATGTTAGCAGGAATGAATATTTGAAAGTCTTACCAGTTGGTGAAATAAATAACACCCTTACTCCATTGCCAACTTTACTGCATTCACCATCAAAGTACATCCTCCATACACCACATTCATCAAGTTGGGCTTCTTGATGTATAGGATTAGTATTCTGTAGCTTTGGTTGGTTTATTTCAATTCTAAATGTACCAAGGTCTGTATCACAAAAAAGAATTATTTGGTTCTGATCATTACGTTCTATAATATTCTCATACCTTGGCTCTCTGCAAAGCTTAACTTCTCTTCCTCCTATTGGTATGGTGGCATAAGATAGGTCTAATTGGACATTTCCTCCAATTGTAATAGTCCATTGTCTAGATAATAGCATTCCACAGTATGGTGGGATGTCTACCACAATGATGTCAATCTTATATACTGCCTCAGGGTAGGAGGCTAACCTTATTTCCACATCCCACATAATGCCCACAACTAGGATGGATCTATTATCCATTGCATAACATTTAACATATGTGGTGTCAACCCACATACCTAACTCCTTCATGACGGCCATTGGTATAATGTTCATGGCTGCCCCTGAATCAATCATACAATTCCTCACTAGTTTATTTTTTATCAACAGAGTAGTATATAAAGGATCTACCTAAGATGGATTCTTTATCAAGGTATCACCAAGGTATACTTTAGGAGTTCTAATGGTCTCTTATGAAACACAGTTTATTTTTCTTTCAGGGTTTTCCTGTTTCTTATTTGATATATCTAAAATAATTTTGACCGCTATGTTTCTGTATTGATCTATCTTCATCATTTCAAGAAGTGGCACTGATATCTTTACTTGGGATACTACTTGGGCTATGTCAAATGAAGGGGCCATTGTTTGATCAATCTTTTCTGCTTTGGTATGCCCCTTTTCTTCCACTGGTAATTTATTCTTTATCTTACCCTATTCAATCTTTGTTGGTTCTTTATGTGTAGACTGCATGTTATCTTTATTGTGATTTTGATCTTTTACGAACACACTCCTAGGTGTTCCCTAGTCTGTATTTACTATCATGTTTCTCAAATTATAGTTATTCTTTTCTTGTGCCACCGCAACCATTGTGAGAGCTTTCCTTTCTTCCTCAGTTGGTTTCCTCCATTAGTGATGTGGTGGCATGTTAGGATTGTAAACAGTTTCCTCATAATTATCCTCCTAATCTAAGAACACCTCTTGTCTTCCCATATTAATGTTATACCTTTGATTTCCCACATCATATTCATATCCATCTTCTTCTGTAGATGAATATTCTTCATCAATTTGGTGAGGTCTGATTTCTAGCATATTTATGTTATGGTTATCTCTCTCCTGACCATTCGATGTTTCCTCTTCCTGTACTGATTGTGCCACCACACAATACTTAGGTGAATGGGGAAAATTACATGCCAAGCACCATGGGTTGTTTTCTACATGTGCCCCATTTGTTTTCAGGGGATGAGGAGTATCTTTTCCATAATTCTACTTTCTGTTATTATGCAAAGGCCTTCCATCTTTCCAATTTATGTTATAAGGCATGCATGTAGCCTTGCCCTCTCATTCCTATAATAATTATTCTGTTTTGCTCGATTATTATTTGGAATTGGTACAGTCTTTGAATTTTCTCTTTTCCCAAGCTTCCCTGCTACTCTTCTATTGTTCTAAATACTAATGACTACCTTTTGTGCTTCTACCAAGGTCATGGGAGCTTTGTTTCTAAGTTCATATCCAGTTTTAGGGTCAAAATCATTTAAGTATAAAGCTAATGCCATATGATCTGGAGGTTTTAACTTTAATGGAATCTTATGATAGATCTTTGAAAATCTTTGATTAAAATCCATCACTGATTCATTATAATTCTTTTGAATACTTGTCAATTCATGGACAACAAAATTTGGATCAAATTGGCTCCCATACTGTTCTTTAAATTGGTTCTTGAAATCTTCATAAGAACATATTGATGCATCAGGTAAATTTTTGCACCAGTCCCTAGCATCCTCAACAAAGGATAGTATCAATAATTTCATTTGAACATCTTCATATCGCACTTCATAATTATCCATCACTGTCTCAAAACTTCTAATGTGCTCTTCTACAGAAATGGCATTATTCCCAATGAATTTTGGGAGAGCATTCCTTAGATCATTATCAATAGGGTCTGGACATATTTGATACCTAGACAAATCAAGCTGTCTATACCTATTGATATTGAGAGGTCCTTGCAATTGTGGGTTTAGTTGATACTGATTATGAAGCTATTGATTTGGTTGGTACTGGTTATGGGGAGGTTGTTGTTGTGTATTAGGATGTGGGTTCATGTTCATATTTTGATGTTGAGGTGGGATATATCGTTGACCAGGGGTGGATAAGGATTAACTACATATTGAGAAGTATTATGGGTGTTAGGTGGTCTTGGATTTCATGGAGGAATATTCTACTAGATATGGTTTCCAGGTGGTGGTTATGAATTATATGAGCTACCTGCATTCTGGTGCAAACTTTGTTGTGTACTTGTTAGAGTATGCCTTCCTTGTTTATGAGGCGATACATACTTTGAGTTGGTTATTCTAGTTCTTGATTTCACTTGTAGCAATTCTTGTTCCAACCATTTTTCTTCCTCTTATAGCTTGGCTAGCTCAAGCTCTTCTTGTAGTTTAAGTAAATTATGTTGCATCTCATCCTTCTCATGTCTTTTGGTGAACTGTTATGAGTTTGTGCAGAGGTTGTCTGATCCATGAACTCCTGTTGAGCTCCCTCTTGTAATGACATCCTGTAATCATATTCTGCTTGATTTTGATCTATTTCCCTCATGACCTGTGCTTCATATTCTAGTTGTCTCTAAGGGTCAGGTCTGTATTGTTTTAAGATATCATCAGATCCATTATGATCCTGATAACCTTTGGGTTGAAATTCATTTGACTCATGTAAGGGAGTGAAGCTATTATGCATTACAATTGGTTGTTCTGATGTATCTTCTTGAGTGTTTTGATCATTAGTTCGTTGTGATTGACTAGATATCCCAGTTTTCTTGATAGGAGCTTTTAAGGGTGGGGATGACTACAGTTTCTTACCATCAGTTTTAGATCTCCTACCATCCATGTTAAGGGATTATAATACTCCAAAACATAAAATAATTTACAGTTTGTTTAGACTTCCC
Organism: Cunninghamia lanceolata; assembly: GCA_027924645.1. Lineage (NCBI taxonomy): Eukaryota > Viridiplantae > Streptophyta > Pinopsida > Cupressales > Cupressaceae > Cunninghamia > Cunninghamia lanceolata. The sequence goes on along the minus strand of BSBN01001239.1, from coordinate 989,546 downwards.
ACCTCACTTAAGAGGACTGATTGGTTTTTTTGGGTTGTCTTTTGGCCAGCAGAGTTATACCTTTTAATTTTCTAACTCTATTGTTATGGTCTCCTACTAGGTTTTTTTTTGTGTCCCCAGTAGATTCACCAATTCTGTTATGACTCGGATGGGCAAAAATTCACCAGAAAACTTCAAGACAATACTTTCACTTAATTCCCCAGTAGAATCCCTTACAAAGGTGTAATTACAAATGTGAATCTCTGGTTGAAGATCTCGTCTAAATTTTTTACATTTGACTCTATAAGGCAGGATGGTCTCCTACTAGATTTTCTCAAGTTCCCCAGTAGAGTCACCAATTCTATTAGGTCACAAAAACATAGGTCCTAAACCCTAAAAGGTTGTCATGCTCTCTTAACATTTTTAGCTAACTAACACAGGGTAGTTATGGCTAAACCCCCTTCACTTTAGGCTCTATCAAACCTAGGTGGGTATACCTTAATGACTAATGTAGATTTAATGTAACCTTCACGATGGCAAAAAGATGTGAAGTAGAGAAATGCTCCTAATACTAATATTCTGAGGATTGAAAGTATGATTAAGCTTATGTTTTGTAATGACTAGTGCTTTTATCTATTGGCCAAATGGGGTCAGAGTTAATGGTATATGGGTTTCTAGATTGGTTTGAACTCAAATCGTTGGGCACTTATATGAATCTGTAACTTGTACAGATTGTGCAGGGATGTTAGGCTACAAGGTTATTCTTACAGGATCCCAATGATATTCTCCTAAATTGTTATGATCAGAAAAAGGATTTAATTCAGGTGGAAGGAAACCAACTAAAACTGACTTGTTCAAAGGATTTTTAATTCTTAGACAAAAACCGATGGACACAGATAAATTTAGCAGGGTTTAAATCAACTTATTTCTGAAACCAATCAACTGAATCACACAGTAACAATAATTGTGTACTAATAAATTGAAAACACCCTTGATGTATCAATTTAAACAAATTCAAGAGACCATTCTAGAGGCAACAATGTAAACTAAAAGCATGAAATTCTACACAACAATTGAACACAATATATAACCCACCAAATAACTTCCACTCCTTTGTATTAATTTGTAAGTTCAAAGCACATGGAAAAACAAAATGACATTAATAGTTCAAGCTTAATTTGCATATATGGATAAAAGTCTTATAATTGATTCGATGATTTGAAGAGGCCTTGGTATCCCTTATTTATGGGATGCGAAACAAGCTTCAGGCCAAAAGGACATGTCTTTTCATAATTATATTCTTACCTAATGTAGTAATCAAGAAAATACAAAAGTAATTTGCAGATACACAAGATGATCAACACTGTGCTCAGTTATTCATTGGGGATAGACTCGTGACCCATAAGTCTGGCAAAGTCGTCCTCTTCATGATCAGTTTTGACACATCCACAGTACCTATTCAAAATTCATCTCTGTACCCATGTATTTTTATTGTGCCCTGGATATAAACATGTTCACCCTGGCAAGGTGATCAATATACTCCTGGTTGACACATGTATCTGAGGCAATTATATCACTCATGGCAAATTCTAGGGAGAACATCTTTTCGAGGCACTGGTAGGTATTGTTTATCACTTTTTCTTCATCATTGATCTTATCAAAGAGTGGTGGTAGCATCTGGCTTATTTCCCTCACCCAATCATCCTTATCTCAGATATCATTCCCAGAGAGGAAGTTTGGAAATGTCAGCTCATGGTGTTGATCAAAATCATTTAAATCATCTATCAACATTGTGTTATATTTCTCATGTTCAATAATCAAGTTATTATATTCTTCAAGTACTTGTCCTTTGACATCTGACTTAGTACTCAATTCTTCTCTCATTTCTAACATCCTCAAATGAAGCCTTTTGTGCTCTTTATGTGCAAGATATGTTCTTTTATGTACGTTCCAAGTTTGATCGCTAAACTTTATTATATTATCAAACCTCCTTTGGATCAATGTTGAGGCCATGTGGTACTTGACTGATTTTATTTCAACCTCAAGTTGTTCACATTTCTTCTGAAACTTGGGTGTCTTGAGATTCTAGTAATTTGAATTAGCTTTTGCTTCCATGATCCTTTGATCCTTCTCCAGGTAAGGTGCATAAGAGCTTGATGAAGGTAGTCTATCTTTATAAGTGGCCACTTCCTATCTTAATTTTGCATTTTCAGCCATATAAGCATTATTTTTCCTTACCAATTGTTCAATCTGTGCTTTAGTAAATCTTGCAACATTGATATTTAGGTCAGCAGTCTCAATAGGATCTGTGTCCTCAACTTGCTGAATCATTAGATGGCCAAATGCTTCATCAGGATTATTTATGACCTGGAGATTTTTGTGTGAAGGATAGAGGGACCATATCAGCAGTGTCCTCTTATTAGGGTCATAGCCTGATCCATTTTTAATCTTATCAAGTGCCTCAACACTAAGATGCATCTTTTTCTCTTGGTTCTTTTTGAAAGTATCAAAAACAATAGCTAAAGTCATATCCCATCCAGGGACTAACACCACTCCTGCTTCCTTGAGCAATTCCGTACCTTTTTGGTGCAGGAGCACCTAGGAAATCTTGTTTTCTTTTGTAATAAGGTCTATTGACCAATGCATTTTCATTTCAGTTTGTAGGTTCATTTTGTAAGTCCCAAGTGACTTAGGGGACATTTGTCACATTGTAATTGCATAATACCAAAAATAGCAATAATGTGAAAAATAGGCAGTAGTGTTTCCCAATTGCTTGGAGTCAGTTCGATACTACTCAAGGCGAGTTGATAAATACCCTAAGGAAGGAACCAAATGATCATATATTGTAATCAGATCAAAGTAGTGTGATCGAATGTGATTGTATTGTGCTCAAGATAAATAAAGCAATTCTATTATGTCCATTTGATTTCTATTTCTTATAATTGTAAAACGTGTAACTATAGATTTCCATTCATTTTGCATTTTCCATTATTTCTGTATGTCCTCGTGAAGCATTCCACTAGTGAGATTTCTATCAAAATCAGTGGAATGGCTTCGTTGTATAAATATTTGTTTTCATTTTCTGTTTTGTTTCATTGTTCGACGGGGCAGATGTTCAAGACTAGGCGTTTCGCGCAGTAAGGATGATCTAGCATCTCCATGTGCTAGGGTTCACTGGAAGTAAACTGTGCGATGACGTATTGGTGCATCGACCAAAGGTTACGAGTGTTCACTGACGGAACGAATCTCAACAATGGCAAATGCCATCGGGGCATTGGAAGAAAGATGAGGGACTTGGCTGATGGAGTTGAATCGGTGGCTCATCAGTTAGTTTGTCGACTGTAAACAATTAGGGCATTGGTCTATGGTATCCGCTATGTGCTCCCCATCATATTGGTATCAGAGCTTGGAAAAAGATTTGGGTGGCAAATCGAATTGAGGATTTGCAGGAGTATTGGCGTTTGGGTGTTGTCTGTGAATGTTTATGTCAGACAAAGAAAGAGAGACAGAGGTGGAGAGGATGCCCCCCAAAAGTATGTCACAGGACGCTGTTAAGAAGCTAATCGAGGAGATGCTTGCATCCAAGTTGGGAGAGTTCAAGTAGTCCAAAGGCAAAGATAGGGAAGATGAAAGTGACAGCGATGAAGGCAATGCAGAAATTGCTAAAACTAGTAAAAAGATAGAGGAGATACTAGCAGGCCAAAGGGCATTTTTAAATGCATTAAAGTCAGTCAATAGGGACACCATAGATGGGTTACCTATGTATAGTGGAAGTATGGAAGCTGAAGAGGTGATTGACTGGATTGAGGCATTGAAAAATCATTTCGAATATAAAGAAGTCCCTGATGATAAGAGGGTTAAGTTGGCAAAGGCAAGATTGCAGGGATCTGCTCTTGCATGGTGGAATTATGAACAAGGAGAGAGAGTCAAGGAGGGGAAGAATATGATAACCTCTTGGGGAAGGATGAAGACCAAACTCAATGCACAATTCTTACCCCTAGACTATGTGATGTGCAAATGTATAAGAAATTGCAGAACCTCAGATCGAGAGACCTTGATGTGAATGCATACACACAAGAGTTTCATAAACTCAGTCTCAAATCAAAGAGACAAGAAGAAGAGTCAGAGAAGGTGGCCAGGTACTTGAATGGCCTAGGGATGAACATCCAAAATGAGATCAGCATTTTAGCACCAGAAACAGTGAACAAGTGTTTCCAAATGGCCTTAAGGGTTGAAGAGAAGATAAAGAGAAAGAGTGAGCAGAATAATAGAGGTAGAGGTGGAAGGAATTTCAGAGGCAGAAGTAGTTTTGGAGGAAGAATTCCTAACCAGAGGCCTAGTGGTGAGTCTAGCCAAGAAGAGCAAGTTGGAGACTCCAGTAGCAGAGGAGGCTACCAAGGAAGAAGGCCTAATGGAAGAGGTGGGACAAATGGATCAGGTAGAGGATCCAAATTCTCCAATATGAGATGTTATAACTGCAATCAGATAGGGCACCCGGCATACAATTGTCTAGAGAAGGCCTTAACTTATCATGGTGGTGAGAAGAGAACCACTTTGATTCAAGAAGATGGAAGGAGTGTGACATCTCCTGAAGTGAATCTAGCATCAAAAACAGGAGAAAGTCTGATGCTTAAGAGGACGCTGCTCAAGGAACCAGTGCAGATTGAACCATCTCAAAGAAGGGCTTTGTTTAGAATCAACTGCAAGATCCAAGGTAAGGTTTGTAAAGTCATTATTGACTTTGGTTCTACTGATAACATTATATCTTTGGAAGTAGTGAATAAGTTGAAGTTTGAAAAGATACCCCATAGCAGTCCATATAAAGTCAGTTGGTTGAACAAGGGGCAGCACGTACTCATCAATGAACAAGCATGGGTAGAATTTAGTATTGGGGGGTATAGAGACAAGATTTTGTGTGACATCCTTCCAATGGATATTTTCCATCTTTTGTTAGGTAGACCATGGTAGTTTGACAGGAAGGCTCATCATGATGGAGAAAAGAATGCTTACTCATTCCAAAAGGATGGTATGACTTATGGGATACAGTCATTGGTAGAAGAGGATCCACAACATGTAGGGTCTAGTGTAATGCTGGTAGGAGAAAAAGAATTCATGGATACATTAAAGGAAGGTGATGGAGTAGGTTTCCTCTGATTGTGAAGCCTAAGGGGGAAAAGAAGAAAAGTGTGAGAGAAGTAGGACCTAAAGAGGTCAAAAATTTGCTTGAGAGTTACAAAGCAATTATCGCAAAGGATATACCTGATTTCCTACCACCAATCAAAGACATTAGCCATCAGATAGATCTCATACTAGGAGTAGTACTTCCTAATAAGGTAGCATATTAAATGACCCCTTAGCAGAATGAAGAGATAGCAAAACAGATTCAAGAACTCCTAAACAAAGGGTTGATAAGGAAGAGTCTTAGTTGATGTGCAGTACCTACTGTTTTAGCCCCAAAGAAAGATGGGAAATAGAGACTGTGTACTAATTCTCAGGCAATAAATAGGATAACCATTAGGTATAGGTTTCCTATTCCTAGAATAGAAGATCTAATGGATTGTTTGGGAGGTGCTACCTATTTCTCTAAGATAGACCTGAAGAGTGGGTATCACCAGATAAGGATAAGAGAGAGGGATGAGTGGAAGACAACTTTCAAAACCAATGAAGGGTTGTATGAGTGGCTTGTGATGCCGTTCGGTCTTTCAAACGCCCCTAGCACTTTTATGAGGCTGATGAATTAGGTGTTGCAGGATTTCATAGGAAAATTTGTGGTAGTCTACCTTGATGATATCTTGGTGTTTAGTAAGAGCAAGGAAGAGCACTTGAAACATTTGGTGATAGTCTTGAAGAGGCTGCAAGATCAAAAGCTACTGATAAACTTGGAAAAGTGTGACTTCATGAAACAAGAATTGGTGTACCTAGGTTTTGTCATCTCTAAGGGTGGTTTGAAAATGGATCCTTCCAAGGTAGAAGCTAGTTTAAATTGGCCTACACCTAGGACAACAGGAGAAGTCAGAAGCTTTCATGGGTTGGCCACATTTTACAGAAAATTTATTAAGAATTACAGTGATATTTGTCCACCTATGTTAGAGACCACCAAGGGTGGTAGAAAGATGAAGTTTGTGTGGACAAGAGAAGCAGATAGGAGCTTTGAGAGTCTGAAACAGAAAGTTGTAAATTCCCTATTTTAGTGTTACCTAATTTCAATAAGGTTTTTACCATTGAATGTGATGCAAGTGGGTTGGCCATAGGAGCAGTGTTGAGCCAAGAAGGTAGACTAGTAGCCTTCTTCAGTGAAAAGTTAAATGAAACCAAGAGGGAATACTCCTCTTATGATTTAGAGTTGTATGCTATAGTACAAGCTTTGAAAAAATGGAGGCACTACTTGCTTCCTAAGGAATTTATTGTATACACTGACAATCATGCTCTTAGTTTTTTGAATGGACAAGAAAAGCTTAGCCATAGACAAATGAAATGGGTGGAAAGTCTTCAAGCATACACCTTCATCATCAAACATAAGAAAGGAATAACCAATAAGGTTGCTGCTGCTCTAAGAAGAAGGGTGTTGATAGTGCAAGAAGTGCAGCTACAAAGTATGGGTGTTGAGTCACTCAAAGGATTGTATGAAGAGGACCTAGATTTTAAGGAGATTTATAGGGTATGCAGTGAGTTTGTCAATGCTTTCCACAGTGAATTTTCATATTATACATTGCAGGATGGAATTTTGTTTAAAGGTAGTCAACTATGTATCCCTAAGTGTTCAATGAGGGATAATCTAGTGAAGGAAAAACATAGTGGTGGTTTAGGAGGACATTTTGGGCTCAATAAGACCTTAGATCTTGTACAAAGGTTTTACTTTTGGCCAAGGATGAAATCTGATATCAGAAGGTTTGTTGAGAGTTGTATGATTTGCTAGAAAGCAAAGGGAGTCTCAACTAATGCAGGACTGTACCAACCTTTGCCCATACCAAATAGACCTTGGGAAAGTTTGAGTATGGATTTTGTGATGGGATTGCCCAAGACAAGGACATGTTATGACAGTGTGTTTGTTGTGGTAGATAGATTTAGCAAAATGGTGCACTTTATTCCTTGTAAGACCACCAATGATGCTAGTTACATTGCAAGTTTGTTCTTTAAAAAAATTGTTAGGATTCATGGGTTACCTTTGAGTATTGTATCTGATAGAGACAATAAATTTGTGGGACATTTTTGGAGAACCTTGTGGAAAAGATTGGGTACAAATTTGTCTTTTAGTTCGGCCTGTCATCCTCAGACTGATGGTCAAACCGAGGTTGTCAATAGGTCATTAGGCAATCTGCTGAGATGTTTGACATGAGAACATGGCAGTAGTTGGGATGTGGTACTCCCACAAGCAGAGCATGCCTATAATGATTCTACAAATAGAATTACAGGTCTAAGTCCTTTTGAAGTTGTTTATGGTAGTCATCCTAGAGGAATTTTTGAATTGAGAGATGTTCACGGGTTGGACAAAAGGAGTGGACATGCTGATACATTTGCAGAGGCTATGACAGAGATCCATCAACAAGTCAGAGATACTCTACACTAGAACAGTCAGAAGATCAAGGTTGGAGTGGATCAAAGAAGAAGGGATGTGCAGTATCAAGTTGGAGATATGGTCATGGTTCATCTCAACAAGAACAGACTACCCATAGGAAAACACAGCAAGTTGATGATGCAAAAAATTGGACCTTGTCAGATTCTGGAGAAATATGGTCCTAATGCTTACAAAATTGAACTCCCTGATGATATTGCTATTTCACCTATATTCAATGTTGCTGATCTAACATTATATAGGAGTCCTGATACAGGAGAAGGTACAATAGATTCTATCCAAGACAATGCAGAGTGGGTATAGTATTTACCACCTAAGGAACCACCAAAGATGGAGTGTATCTTGGATAGAAGGATAGCAAAGAAGACCAGAAATTAGACCTATTTTGAGCACCTAGTCAAATGGCAAGGACTTCCAAATTCAGAAGCCACATGGATGCTAGAAGAAGACATCCAGAAGCAGGGTGGTGATTTGGAGTAGTTAGTCTCTAAGAGGACTTGAGACAACTTTCACCCAGGGAGTATGGTGCAGGAGCACCTAGGAAATCATGTTTTCTTTTGTAATAAGGTCTATTGACCAATGCATTTTCATTTTAGTTTGTAGGTTCATTTTGTGAGTCCCAAGTGACTTAGGGGACATTTGTCACATTGTAATCGCATAATGCCAAAAATAGGCAGTAGTGTTTCCCAACTGCTTGGATTGGTCTCCCAGCCACTTGGAGTCAGTTCGGTACTACTCAGGGCGAGTTGATAAATACCCTGAGGAAAGAACCAAATGATCATATATTGTAATCAGATCAAAGTAGTGTGATTGAATGTGATTGTATTGTGCTCAGGAGAAATAAAGCAATTATGTTCTATCCATTTGATTTCTGTTTCTTATAACTATAAATCATGTAACTATAGATTTCTATTCATTTTGCATTTTCCATTGTTGCCATATGTCATCATGAAGCATTCCACTAGTGAGATTTCTGTCAAAATCAGTGGAATGGCTTTGTTGTATAAATATTTGTTTTCATTTTTTGTTTTGTTCCATTGTTCGACGAGGCAGATGTTCAAGACTGGGCGTTTCACGCAATAAGGATGATCTAGCATCTCCATGTGCTAGGGTTCGCAGGAAGTAAACTATGTGACGGCATATTGGTGCATCAGCCAAAGTTTACTAGTGTTCACTGACAGAACGAGTCTCAACAATGGAAAATGCCATCGGGGCATTGGAAGAAAGATGAGGGACTTGGCCGATGGAGTTGAATCGGTGACTCATCAGTTAGTTTGTCGACTGTGAGTAATTAGGGCATTGGTCTGTGGTATCTGTTGTGCGCTCCCCATCACTCTTTCTGGTGTCATTTCTTCCATGGCACTATCTATTTCTGATTATAGCTCTTGCAGAACTTCCACTTGAACCTCAGGAGTGATATCCCTCATCTTTTCTCTGGCCTATTTTTCTTTATATTCATATAAGAAGGCTTTGAATTCTGCAGTTTTGATAAAGTCAGCATCTAAAATGAAACTTTTACTAGCCATGTATCTTACATCATCTGTTAGTTCATCAGAGTCTCTATTTTGACTTCTTCTCTATCTACTGGAGGCTCATATTTTTCAATAAGAGAAGAGGATGCTTGCAAGTCTTTATTCTTCTCTTCATTTTCTTCTTCAAAAGAGATTTTAGGAGTTTGTTGAGTAGGTAACTGGGAAATAGGAACCTCCTCTTCTGCTTGAGTTCCACTGATAGTTGTTCCTTTTCTTTCAAACACATAAGAAGGGACATTTTCAATCAAGTTTGTGGCATTTGTTATCAATGTATTCAACCTTTCAATGGGATCATTAATATCCATGAAGGCACCGTTATAAGTGGGATTTTTGGCTACCCTCCAAGCCTTAGCCAATGTTATCTTGTAATATAAATCTTGTCTTTCAATTGCAACTTGCTCATCACAGTTTCTAACTAGGTCATCATCGACAAACAGAACATGATTATACCTCTTAAGTTTTTGTTTTATCTTAACACTATTTATGAAATTCTCTGGATCAAAGCTCTCTCTGGCACTCCTTGATGGTAGCCTAAAATGCTCTAGTATTTTGTCAATCAATTGGTATCCTTTGTCTGACATGACTGTGAAATCCCCAAAACATAAAGTGTCTGGCATAAACAACTGCTTATTGTGTCTTTTTAGATGCATAAAATTAGAGTGAGCAAGTTGTCTTACAATCTCTAGATAAGCAACTTTGTCAGGACAAGTCTTTGGTAATAGTAGAGGGGATCCTTCAAATCTGAACACCCTTATCTTTGTACAATCAGTATAGGAATACCAATCACCCCAATTATGAGTGAACTTTCCTGGCTCATACTTATCCTTTGGCCTCAGAAATCTCTGAACTTCTAGTGACAGGTTGTAATTGCAAGGATGCCCTGGGTGCTTATACACAGGTTTTACAAAATATTCTTTAAAATAGATGTAATGGGACTTATCACACCTACTATCCCATATAGCAGTCCATCTCTAGATGGGTTTCACATCTCCATTCCTATCCAAGTCCCTGACTCTTAAGCATTTATCCCATAAACCCAAGTTTTTGCCTTCATACAAGACAAGATGCATTAGTAGAGAGTAATGTCCAAATCTACTCCCTCCTCCCTTTATGGAGACAAGTTCATTGTGAAGGGTACTGGCCACGAACTCAACATAATCAAAATGTATAGCTTGTTGGCTTTGGATGTCAGCTGGTAGAACCATAGGAGCAACTTCCATAAACATAGAAGCCTCAACCCCTAACAATTGACACACAGAATAATAGGTATACTAGAAATACTCTTCAAACAGTTCAACAGAATAGGGGGATCTTCTATGACTGAAAAACCCCTTAGCTTGTTGTTCTCATCACGGGGTCTATGCATGGGCAACACCCATCTCTTGTAGTTGTTGCTCAAATTATAATATTCACCAATCAAATCCCTAATCCTGAACTTTACATCAAAGCCAGTATCTAATTGGAAAACCATCGATATGTAATCCCGGGTGACAGGGATAAACTTTGTCCCATCCTTCAATTCAATCATAAAATTCTGTGGGTTGTATTTTCCAGCTAGCATTTTCAGGATTTCAACATTCACAAATATGTTTGGCACTACCAACTTTCCTAAATTCAAATTCCATGGGTTCGAAATAGGGGAACGCCTATGCATTTTCTTATAATGGTAGATGAAGAGGTCATATCCTCTTATGGGAGTCCATATATCTCCTACTTGTCTATATTCATCTTCTAATTTTTCTGCATTTGGGTTTAACTAGGCATTCCTTCAGGATTTTTGCCCTGTCTTTGGACACTAGTCTATTAAATCTTTGTTCAAGTGTCTCTCGTTCAACTTCTACCTTTTTGCCTTAGGGTTTTCATGTGTTTCTTCAATAGTATAATGCGAGAGATCTTTCAAATGCAATTCTAAACTAGAAAGCTTAGATTTTAGGCTCAGAACACTTACCTGGGTATTTGGATTGCATTCATTGCAGATGCTCACCCCGACTCCTGTTCTCGTGTACTGAACCAAATGTTTCAAGCTTTGCCTTATTTTACTCTATTCTAAGCATTAATGGCAGCTTTCAAATCATTGAGGAAACATTTATTTCTCACAATAATAATCATTTCACTCAAGGGATTTTATTATTTCTTTATTTCATCGGGACTTTGCTGTGACTCAAATGGTAGTCATGTTGAAACTCCGTCATTTCAACATATGTGCCTCCCCTCGATGCCTTCTTGATCATCAGCATGTTCTCTTTTTCAGAAAGACTGAATATGCACTCCCTTTGACAGTCTGAAATCTTTAGCAGCTTTTTAGTAGGATAGCACTTTAAGTCACCCTGACATGCCAAAATGATATGTCATGCCAATATTTTGTTGTCTCCTCAATATGGCCTCTTATGGGTCAGAATGTTGAAGAGACCCCTAAAAGACTCATCCTGATACTCTAATATCTCTATCTCTTCAAACTTGAAATGTTAGTTTGAAATATGTGCCAAGGTTCATGTATTCAGATTTTCATATGTAACTTTATCATTTTATCAGTGTGACACATTTAAGTGTCACATTAATTTCCCGAGAGCTTCTTAGCATCTTTTGGGGTGTCGAAGTGACCTTTAAAGAACTCATACTGATACGTCGAGGATTCTTTTCTTAATAAGTCTATAAGGATTAAGACTTTGACATATGGTGTAGGTAATATGGATTTTCGTGGTTCTAAGGCAAATACGATGGGTGATTTATTACGGGGGTATTAATTTGAATAGATGATTATCTCAAATGTATGGCGGGAAATGGACCTTTTGGATGAATTTTTTGAGTTTGAAATTTTGTCCCAACATGCAAACTTCACATGCATTTGATACACTTTGAAATCTTTGTTAGTAGCAAATGCCAGAATCATTCTGATTTCTTCAATCTAAGATACTTGAGCAAAAGTCTCTTCAAAATCTATCCCTTCAATTTGAGAATATCCTTTGCACACAAGCCTTGCTTTATTCCTTACAACTTCTCCATTTTCGTTTAGCTTATTCCTGAAAACCCATTTGGTTCCAATAATATTTTTGTCAGCAAGTCTAGGAACTAATTCCCAAGTTTCATTCTTCTCTATCTGCATTAGTTCTTCCTCCATTGCCTTTACCCAATTTTCATCGTTGTAGGCTTCATTCACAATTTTTGGTTCAATTGTAGAGAGCAAACAGTAATTCACTTGTTCTTCTGTAACTCTTTTCCTTATCAGTACTCTTTTTTCTTTGTCTCCAATAATTTGATCTTCAGAGTGATTGATTCTTACATACCTGGGGGTCTTACCAACAATTTTTGGAGGCTTTTCTTCTTCATCTTGAATATCTTCTTGTTCAACTTTTTCTTCATAAGTTATAGCAACAGGTTCATCTGCTTCATAGTCATTCTAATATGATGTTCTTCCTTTTCCTTCATCCACCTTCACATTTGCACTCTCAGCAATCTTTTTCAACCTTTTGTTGTAGCACTGGTAGGCCTTACTCTTGTTAGAGTATCCAAGGAAGATTCCTTCATCACATCTTGCATAAAATTTCCCTAGGTCTTCATCTCTTCTGATATTGCATTTGCTTCCAAAGACTTTGAAGTAACTTACTATTGGAATTCTTCCATACCACAATTCATAGGGGGTTTTAGTACCATTACCTTTCACCCGAACTCTATTTTGAATGTAGACAACAGTATGTATATCTTCTTTCTAGAAAACTTCCAGAAGGCCTCCTTCCTTCATCATTGTTCTGGCAGCTTCTTGAACTGTCCTATTTTTCCTTTCCACAACTCCATTTTGCTGAGGAGTCCTAGGTGTAGACAACTATCTCCTTATTCCTTGCTCTTCACAAAAAATGTTGAATTCATTTGATGTGAACTCACCTCCTCTATCAGACCTCAAGCATTTGATTGTTAGGTCTATTTCATTTTCAAACATTGCCTTGAAGGATTTGAACTTCTCCAGGGCTTTAGATTTGTCTCTAAGAAAAGTAACCCAAATCATTCTATAATAATCATCAATAAGCAACATGAAGTATCTGTCACCTTCTAGGCTTCTTATCCTTGTAGTACCACATAGATCTGTATGAACTAGATCCAACAAACTGGCAGAAAATTACTCTTTACTCTTGAAACTTGTTCTTGTCTGCTTCCCCAAATGACATTCCTTGCAAATAGTATTGATGGGTTTCACAAATTTTGGTAAATCTCTTACAGTCTGACCTGAACTTATCTTTACTAGATTATCAAAATTTATATGACACAACCTTCTATGCCACAACCAAATCTCATCTACTTGGGCTAATAAATAGTAATCATTAGTTCCTCTTAATTAATAGATGTTACCTCTGTTCTTCTTAACAGTAGCAATCATAGTTCCAGAGCTTCCCATGATCTTGCATCCATTGTCTTTGAATCTCAAATCATAACCTTTGTCACACATCTGACCAACACTCAAAAGATTGTACTTCAAATCCTTCACATATAGGACATTGTCAGTATTATGCTTTCCATCAAATGAAATAGATCTTTTTCCACAAATCTTACCAGCTGCATTGTCTCCAAACCTAACCAGTCCTCCATCATATTTTTCAAAACTTACAAACTTACTTTTGTCATCGGTCATGTGATGTGAGCATCCACTATGAATAATCCATTCATCCTTATCTTTCTCAACCTGAAAAACTAAGGCACTTTCTTCCACTATTTTTTCTTCCTTCACACAGCTAGCAGGATTAGTAGACACAGGATCTTATTTAATAGCAATAAACAAGAATTCATTTGCACTAGTACTAGAATCATCAGATTCATCATCAGTCACACCTTCATCATCAAAATCTCTAAAATAGTAGCATTTCTTTGGAGCTCTAGGCCTGTTCTCAAATATTTTTCTATTCCTTTCAATTCTTTCAAGACATATGGAAGCATAATGACCTACTTTACCACATGAAAAACATTTGAAAGGTAGTTTGCCTTTGAACTTACTGGAACCTCTTTTCAATCTATCAACAAAGTTGGCTTCAATTTCATCAAAGTCATCATCAGGTTCCACCTTATATTTCTCAGTTGTAGAGATCTTTTCTAAAGTATTGGCTTTGAAAGAAAATTCAACTTTTGGTAGAGCATCACCAAACTCTCTCATCTCAAAGGTTGTAAGCTTTCCAAGTAATTGATCTCTATCAATAGTTTCCACAGTCATTACTTCTTCAATTGCAGCTACTTTGTGACTGTATGACTTAGGTAGTGATCTAAGAACTTTCATCACAACTTCCTTATCACCAATAGTACCTCCCATACCTTTTATTCTATTGACAAGTTCATCAACTCTTTGCATGAAGGTTGTAATGGTTTCATCTTCATTCATCTTTAAACTCTCATATTTTTCTTTCAAGCCTTGTAGCTTGGCTTCTTTTATAGAATCATCTCCTTCATATAGTTTATTCAACTTTTCCCAAACCTCATGTCCAGTTTCTAGATCCATGATTTTATTAGCTCAGTGTGAGACAAAGCACTCAACAAGGCATCTCTAGCTTTTATATTCAACTCATATTCTTTGATTTCATAATCAATTGTCAAACCATTTGGAGGCATGGTATATTTTGATTATGCATCTTTCCACACTCTATAACCAAGACAAAGGAGATGGCTTTTCATTCATACCTTCCATAGAGCATAATTTGTTCCATCAAACTGTGGTGCTTCCTTTTTAAAAGACATCCTGGATCTTCCTCAAGCTGTTACAATTTCTTTCGAGGAACCTTCTTTGATACCAATTGTTTGAATACATAGGACAACTGAGAGGGGGGTGAATCAGTTGTCACAAAAACTTAACTTCATAAACCATCAACTACTTAATCAGATTTAACCATAAAGCATGGAACCATAGACTTAATCATAATCACACATTCAACACAGTAGACACCAAATTTTTTATGTGGAAAACCCTAAAAGGGAAAAACCACGGTGGTTGTTAGCCCACAGAAAATATATGAGTTATAACAATACCAAAAAATAGAGGCTCACTACCCAAATTGCTCACTGCAAAGAATGGCTCATTGCCAAAGGGTGGCTCACTACCAAAGGGTGACCCACTGCCAAGGGATGGTTCACTATGAAAAATGGTGAACTAATTAAGTAGCATCTACTCCATGCCTGGGTTTAGTTCCATTGAAGCACAATATAACTTCTCTGCTTTACTCTTTCACACGTTCCCACTTATCTCTTCATTTCTGCGCACTCATCCACTTTTTCGCAATTCATTACACGTCTTTATACAATTCATCAACCTTGGAATGTACATCAAGGTTGGTATTACATTCATCAACCATTTGAACATTCTCCAAGGTCGGCATTACAATAATACAAAGAAATAGGTCTAGACCTAAACAAGATTTACTAAATTAAAGATGTATGCGGATCACGTTGTGCCTTAGCTGGGACTCAAACATAATTCTTCATGCCACGACACGCTTCCACAATCTTCAAGGCATCTATGCAATTAGTGAAATCAACCAAGTTGTCCAAGACTGGTGAGAACACTAGGTCTTCGAGGAACAAACTTCATCCATGATCCAAATTACTCTTTGCGGACCAATCCAAAGGTAGGAACATGATCACGAGACATCCACAAGCACATTGTAATCACCAAGAACAACCACACAATCTCTAACCACTTTGTCAAGAAGATTCTTCAAACCGAAACACAAGAACAACACTGTCAGCTACTGTCATTAGAAAAAGATCGCTTGTGGACCACCAAATCATGAACCATTGGAGTTGAAGGCACATAACATCATCTCAGACTTAACTCTAGAACCGTAGATCAAAATACTTCAATGCGGAGGAATGCAGAGGAATGCGGAGCATAATACTTTCTGCCTATCACCATCAAACATATAGGAAAAGCAGTTTTCACTCTAGTGAACATAACTCACTCAAATCTTCATACTGGAGGCTCAACCTTGGAATATAACATCTTCAGATAGAATTCTAAATAACTTCCAATTCACAGACAAAGATATTCATGCTTCAGGAAATGTGGAGCAATCTTTTGGACTGTTCTTCTGTATGCAATACACTGTTTCCACTGCAACTCATTATTTTTACCGGAGGAGCTAATTTTCTCAATATCCTCAACATCAAGATCACTTACATAAGTAAATACAAAGCATCTCACTTATTATAATCAAGAAAAAAAATAAGACCACAGTTGACACCAATGACAACACCGATTAGGCACATACTTGCAACAAGACATGCATGATAGGTGGAGACAACTAGATTAACTAGCATGATAGAAGGAATGTAACTCAAATAATACTAGATAAGTGTCAATAAATTGCATAAGACATGGGCACATTACTGATTGACACAACTACCTAAGTGACCTTATCCTATCTAGGTGCATATAATGCAATATAGTAATAAATTAAATGTAAGTAAAATAAAATGCACCAATAGCTACAACAATCAAAAAGGAAACCAAGCTGAAGGGTTTGCCAAAGAAATAGGAGGTGATATTTTAAAAAAATGTTAAGACAATAATTATTATGATCACTAAAAATATGTTAGTATGAATTATAATATTCTATGTTGAAATTATAGATTAAAAAATGTTTTTGGATTTGCTTGTTTTTATTCCTTAAGAGAAATGTTGTAATCCTAGACCTCACAAATGTATAGAAGAAATGTAGTGACTAAATTGTTGAAAAGAAATGTGTTCTTATTTCTATACTATGGTCCACCATTTTCACATAGTTTTTGAGACAATCATAAACTTTCTAACTCCTAATGATTCTCTCTTTATAACATGGTTTCAATATAAACAAGAGATGTACTACATCCAATTCCTATAAATATGCTAGTAGATTGTGTTAGGAGTTGATTCATTAATATTAATCTAAAATATAGTAACATAAATGATGAAAGGAATGAAATTATAGTATTTGTATATACAAATCTCAATTTCAATGTGATTTTAGTATGGTTGTTAGGGCAATTTTTGATGTAATTTTTTTCTTAAAATTTGAAATTTTAAGGTTTGAATGCTCTCTTAGAAGCAATTTAAATTGAAAATAGTAAGATTCATTTATATTATTTCATTTTAAAAATTGTTCATTAAATATCTTGACAATGTAGTGTTTAGCTTAATATATATGTAAACCTCAAATCTAAGTGTGATTTAGTGGAATTCATGTAAAACTTGTGTCTTGATTTTATTCTATGGACTAGAGAGGGTATGGACTAGAGAGGGGCTAATATGAAATGCTTTCTTACACAAAATTGAAACCAAAAATTGCAAATTTCATGTCAATAAATTCATTTAGAAAAATGTTTCATTACATAGGACAAAAGTTTAGTTTTTAGTTAAATACTTATGTTGTTTCTAATCTAAGTGTGATTTAGTGTGATTCATGTACAATTATTCATCATTTTTAGTTCTTGGGACATGAGGTCAATATAAATAGCTATCTTGTAGGAAATGAGTAATTAAAACTAAAAATCTATAAGCTTCATGTATAGAAAGTCATTTTAAAGATGCTTCATTAAATAGCATGATCATATGAAGAATATTTAACATGTGAATAACTTAAATATTGCAACAATTTACTATTAACATGTAAAATTTTGTTTGCATTATTTTGAAGTGGCTTCCATTTCTTGTCCAATGCCATGGATTTATTGCAAAATTCTCATCTCCTGAAATGGTTGGCATTTGGGTATGTGCATAATTACCTTATTTCTAAAGATATTTACTTTTATTTTGTTGTTATAAATGACTATTTCCTTGGTCCTACTATTGGGGATCTATTCTCTTATAAACAAATTTGATAGGAACGTGCTTTTGCATGTGTTTATTTTGCAATCAAACTAGGTCTTTAGAATGATTGTAGGCTCTCAGTTTACTCTACAATAAATTCTTACAAAGGGGGAATTGGTGTTGATCAAGAGACAAAGGAAATAAGGGTTTTTAATACACTTTGATATCTCCTTAATCATCTGCCACATGTTCCTCCTCCACAGTGTCCTGTCTTGGATCCGATTGAACATCAAGAGAATCCTGGCTCTAGCCAGTCTGTCAGTGCTTTTGCAAGTATTTCTACAAGTTCATGATAATGCTCTTGTACCTATTTTGTTGGCTATTAAAGTACTTATCTATACTTTATTATACTAGTGATATCGTCCTTGTATTTCAAGTTTTTAGCTGAGTTGCCTTGTAATTGTCATATCTCTAGTTTAGTTGTTGTCGTAGTGCTCAAGTATATTGCATATATTTTGTAATCATATTTAGACTGGTGCTTGGTTTGTGATCTACTAGAGATCTTCTCTATAGTCTTGGGGATTGGTTTTTATACTGTTGCTCTTTATTATAATATAATTATAGGTGGTCACACAATAAAATTTTGACACCTTTGCCATATGATCCATGGTTTCACAGTTATATAAGCTTCATAGAATGAGATGGATCACTAATACTAGAAATATTATGTCTAGTTTCTTGGAGACTATTATGGGATTCATTCTCAATATGTAGCACTATTTTAATTCTAAAATATTTTGTACTTGTCAATTTATCTAAGAACTATATTTATTGAGAATAATAAATAAAGGTCTAATTATTTGGCTTTACAAATCTATACTTACAAGAGAAGCTTCGCAAATTATAACAAATTTTATTTTATCATTTTGAAAGGCATTTTTTATGTATATTATGATGATATGTTCTTCTTGGGATCTATTTTAACAGGATGCATGCTAAGAAACAACATTAGGTTTTTGAAATCTTTGGAATTTTATATAGGTATAAGGTAATTACCTACTATAAAAAGGACTTTTGCCTAAAATAGCTCTTTGGACAACATGCCACTAGTAGTGGCATGGTTATTGACCCATCAAAGCAAGAAATTCAAGTTGATATTTGTTTGCCCTGCCATATATATTTCTCAGCAAAGTACTTTATGATAATCTTTAACTTTGCAACTCCCCCTGCCCCCCACCTCTCTTCCCCCCTAAAGTAAACTAGCACTTGTACCCATAATAGGTTCAACGAATACACCGATAGGAACAACTGACGACTTTAGAAAATTTTCTGGCATGAATTTTTTTTACAGCGTGAGACAATTCCAAGCACTATAATGCTCACATATAAAAGCCTATCGGATAATTATATACACTACCCAAATCAAATCTAAATATATAAATTATATTATATTATTCCAAAAGTGATCATTTGCATCACCCAAGATAATCAAGCTCCATATCATATTTCTCTTTCCAACAATGAATCTACAGAGACAAATATGCCTTGGCCAAAAAAATACTTATAAAATTCAAGGAAATAGACATTTTGGAACTAAGTTGGAGATTGTAGATTATCAAGGGCCTATAAAAATTTTAAACATAATTTCAAGTACTCGCTTTTTGAATGACAAAGGCAATAAGAAATTTGACCATGTCTTTCACAAGACTTATATGTTTGTCTTTCTTTATTTTGGATGGTTGGTCAAAGAGTGCATAACCTCTCAAGTCAAAACAATAACATGAAATCCTATATTTTTTTTGGCAATCATTTGATCACAACATGAACATCAAAGTTAATGAAACCCATGCAATAACAACACATTTGGACCTCTAATCGAGTCTTGTTAAGGCATGTGGCAAACTTGAGGATTGGTTGGCAATTTGATTTGTGCTCCTATAAGGATATAACTTGCAAATGATGTGGAAGGGGAAGTGTATAGAATTCATAACCTTTGAAGTGTGTAGAAGATTAGATAGCTTCCAATATTCATAAATTTTGTTCTTATGTTCTATAACGTAGGAGATATTTTTTGATGGTGAATGATTGATTATAAATTATAATTTAGAAATGAAGTGTGTAGAAAATTGTGTGAAAGGTGGTAGCTTTCAGAACAGTTATTACTTTTACTTTTTTATTCTTGAATAAAAACATTCTATAACAATATAAATAAAATATAGAATAAAATTGTTCATTAAAAAGAAATTTAAATTGTTTAAGATATTGACAATATTGTTAACATAATTAAAAATCTCAAGAATTTAACTAGTCAATTCATAAAGTCTATTAAAATATAATAAATACAACTTGCAAATGATATTTGGACCTCTAACCAAGTCTTGTTAAGGCATGGCCAACTTGAGGATTAGTTGGCAAGTTGGTTTATGCTCCTATAAGGATACAACTTGCAAATGATGTGGAAGGGGAAGTGTATAGAATTCATAACCTTTGAAGTGTGTAGAAGATTGGATAGCTTCCAATATTCATAACTTTTGTTCTTATGTACTCTAATGTAGGAGATATTTTTATGGTGAATGATTATAAATTTTAATTTAGAAAGGAAATGTGTAGAAGATTATATAAATTAAATATACAATAAAATTGTTCATTAAAAATAAATTTAAATTGTTGAAGATATTGACAATATTGTTAACATAATTAAAAATCTCAAGAATTTAATTAGTGAATTCAAAAAGTCTATTAAAATATAATAAATACAACTTGCAGATGATGTGGAAGGGCAAGTGTATAGATGATGTGGAAGGGGAAGTGCATATAATTCATAACCTTTGAAGTGTGTAGAAGATTGGATAGCTTCCAATATCCATAACTTTTGTTCTTATGTACTGTAATGTAGGAGATATTTTTTGATGACGAATGATTGATTATAAATTATAATTTAGAAAGGAAATGTGTAGAAGATTGTGTGAAAGGTGGTATCTTTCAGAACAATTATTATATACACCTAAAAATGACACGATCCATTCTAAATAAATATTCTTAATATTTATTCCCTTCTGAATTTCTCCTATCATTCTAAATAAATATTCTTAATATTTATTCCCTTCTTCTATCAATTAAATAAATATTCTAAATTTATTTAATCAATTCACTATTCCATAATTAAATAAAACTAATTTATTTAATGAAATTCTCTAAATTCTTCTAATGTCTCACATAATTAAATAATCCTACATTATTTAATTAATCCTAAGTTCCTCTATCCTAAGTCCTAATTCCATAAATCCACCTCATCTTTCCACCTCACCATGTTGCACATGTAATTAAATATATTAAATATTTAATTACCTTATTTTCCCTCACCCACATGTCCTATTTCTTCTCAAATCAAAAGTTAGTTAACTAATCAATCAAAAGTGTTAACTAACCAGTCAATTGAGTTAATCCCTCAATCAATTCAGTCAATTCCATAATCCATTCTTCCAACTGACTAATCAAGTTTGTTAACTGATCAGTTAAAGGAGTTAACTCTCCAATCAATGTTGTCACATCCCCTCTTTCATGATGGAGCTGAGACACTTGTCTTATTTCCACTCGTTGCACATTCCTCAACCATTCTCAGCCATTGATCATCATACTTCTTCTCAACCGTTGATCCTCATTCTTCTGAGTCTATAAAAGAAGCTTCATCCTCCCATTCTATTCATCCAGGTTATTTGTATTGTTACTCTGCAGAATTCTACCCGCGCGCCTTTGGCACCCCCAATACAATCTACTTGAGATCACCATTTGCTTTGAAGCTCTACTTCACAGCATTACTTATCAACATAGCCATTTACTACCGACATCCTACAATACAGCTAAAAGAGTGCACTCACTGAGGGCCTACTTCATCAACGAAAGACGGTTGTAATAGGCGAACAACAGAAGCTTTGGAACAGGGAAGGTTTGCACTGTATTGTTCATTGCCTCATTTCATTCAATCTTTCTTGTTTTCATTATTTTGTTGATGTTTGGGTTTATTATTGTTCATTTGATTAAACTGCATTTTACCCTAACAGTTATTATTTTTATTTTATTTTATAATGTGGAAGGGGAAGTGTATAGATGATGTGGAAGGAGAAGTGTATAGAATTCATAACCTTTGAAGGCTATAGAAGATTGGATAGCTGATGTGGAAGGGGAGGTGTATAGAATTCATAACCTTTGAAATGTGTAGAAGATTGGATAGCTTCCAATATCTATAATTTTTGTTCTTATGTTCTGTAATGTAGGAGATATTTTTTGAGGGTGAATGATTTATTATAAATTATAATTTAGAAAGGAAATGTGTAGAAGATTGTGTGAAAGGCGGTAGCTTTCAAAACAGTTATTACTTTTACTTTTTTATCAGTGAAGAAAAATATTCTATAACAATATAAATTAAATATACAATAAAATTATTCATTAAAAATAAATTTAAATTGTTTAAGATATTGAAAATATTATTAACCTGATTAAAAATCTCAATAAGTCTATTAAAATATAATAAATACTTTAATAAGCTCTTAGAAGAACTAATAAAATATAGTTCAATTAAACAGATAAGATTGAAGGTCGTCGTAAAATAAAAATTTGGAAGACCTTCAACAAATCCCATAAACAAATCCATTCAAACAACGCGTGGAAAGCTTGTGGTTGTAGGAGAAAGTAATGAATGTCCCACTCACATAACAAAATTAAAAGCCAGTGAAAAAACAATATCAGAAAGATTCTCAAGTGGCCACGTCTCATTCAAAAATAAAATATCACTCATCACGAATAGACAATCCCATCTGATTTCCTTGCAATTGCACTTTGTTTTACATTGTATGCAATTTGCCACCACGTATATTACTCATCCTTACAAATCTGCCTATGTTTTTTTCTAATAAAAAAATAATGACTATTTAAGAAACTTCATGATACCCTCTTGTCAAGGGAAAAACCATAAAGCCACTTGTCTAACAATTAGCCAACATAAATGAGGTGGGATTAATAATCAAAATAAATGTTACAATTCAATGTGGAAATTAAATTAAATTAAATATATAGGTACTTAATTTTGAGTTTAATGGAAAATGTTATTTTATAGATCTTAAGGACATTTGTCCAAGTGTTATAATTTTAAAATTTGTTTGATAATTGTCATTGATTTATAAATTTGATTGTGTAGTGTCTTGGTTCACTTTCACATATGCATAGGTGATCTTCGAGTCTGTGGACCTAAACTTGATGTGCGAAACTAAACATGTAACTCACAAACCTGATCTAGTAGAGTTCTTCTATTTGAAATTTGTTTGTCTACATGTATTCACTCTCGATTTGGTAAGGAACATGTGGTGTTTACAAACACCTTTGGAGAATCTATTGAATTGTAAGGATCATTTTCTCCTTAAATAGGCCTCTAGATGGACTAAGTCAACGGAAGTGAACCAAGGTCAAGAATAGCAAGCATGCAATATGCTCCTAGGATGATGATATAATGTTGATGTAACAATTCCTTGTCCTTTGCAATTCAATTTCATATTTACACGATAGATTCTTCTCTAAAAATCCTAAATGATCCATTTTGAATTAGGGTTAGTCTTTAAATACACCACCTTAGCATGCAATTTGGAATTATTTGCACTCTAGTTAGCTCATAATGGCTAATGAAAATGGAGGGGAGATGACCCAATTTGAAATTTGAATTTTAAAAGTTCAAGGTTTAAATTTATAGGGGTAGAGATGATCTAGATCACATCCACACTTGCAAACCTAAACCAAAGTAATAAACAAAACATATAGAAATGAAGATCAACTTTTAAGGATAAGTGATGATGGAATTAGGGTGGGGTGATGTCATATGCAAGCTTCCATGTAAAATAAACCATCTTACACACTAGTTAATGCATTTAAAGACAACCTAGTCATTAATGATCCAAAATATAAGGGAAAAGGGCAGGGGTATGCAATTTTCACCATTACATTTTGCCCCCACTTTGACTTGCATGTGAATTACTTTGAGAATGCATGTCAAAATAAAATCACATAGTTAATATGAAAAAATATTTTTCAAGCACCCAATTGATATAGATCAATGTAAAGTATGTAGATCATAAACGTGGATCATGTGTACTCGCATTGACATGACTACTCCATCTCGGGAACCTATAAGCAGAAAAGAAAAAGTTGCACCATCTACCAAGCATTTAAAATTGAGCATAATCACAACTTGTTAAAAGTTATTTACAAAAAAAAAGTAAAAAGAGTAGGGTGAGAGATTACCATTGTTACAAAAAGTGATATAACTCTGACTATACATAAAGGACTTAAATCAAGTAAACAAATGTAAAAGGACTCCATTTTGGTACATAACAAAATTTGGCTCTACATATATCATGATAAAAGGTCTTTAACTATGCATAAATGTACTCCATGTAGATACAACAATGAATCTCTATATGATACTACAAAATGATCATAACTATCATAATTGCATCACTATAATGAAACTCATGAAGAAATGTCAATGATAATATTTGTTCCCTCCAATTCATTGCATACAAAGGATGCAAGGAACTAGAGGTAAGGGGAAAATGATAACATGTAAATCACAACAAGCATTTAATACTACCAAAGATGCCATTGTATAAAAGACGTGTAATAAACATCCATGGATAAAAACATATAACATTGTGTAGGCACAATAGGCATGTAATAAATGCCTATAGCAACATTTGTAGGCATAACAAGAATGTAAGGAATAACAATAGATAATATCATGTACACACAATAAGAACATTTGTAAAGAAATAGATAAGCATGTAAGTGCATAAAAGTAAGGGGATGAGATGACCTCAAGGTTGCCCCAATGATAAGGTAAAACAAACAATAACCAATAATGATAAATCATGTGAGCATAGTGGAATGTGTCTCATAGGCTATAAACAATGTAAATAACAAGAAGTAGGGTGGTCCTAAAGATATGAGCATGAAGGCATGGGAAGTAATTAAATCATAAGACCTTACCTAGAATGATAAAGATAACATCTAATAGCAAAAGTAGGCAAATTGAATAGCAGGTGAATAATGCCAACAATGTGAATTTGCCCCTTTTAAAAAGAAGATGAACGTAATGTTTCATATGGTCATATAATTCATCTCATACTTAGAAAATGAGTATTATATTAAATGCCTCATATATTTTATTGAAAAGTGTGTTTGTGTCTCATGTCATTATCAATAGTCTTCATCATCATGACTAATATCATTTTGTAGTAAGTGTGGGTTATTAGGGTAAAAATTAACATAGACGCACATATACCTGAACTATATATAGGAGGGTGAAAGTGTGAAAGGGATATTTCATTTCTACTCCCACCATTAGCGAGAGAGCTCTAAGTCCATTACCATCATGCATCATAGAGGCCACATCCCTACATTCCTTAGAGAGTATGCAACCAAATTGATGCAAGTGAACCCCCAAAGGCAATAAGCATCTAAACTTCATTTTTCTATATTTTTTATTCATTTCAAAAAATTATTAGAACATCATAAAACTAGTATAGGATAGTTTTATATTCATAGTCAGTATCCATAGATATGGCCCTATATTTCTAGAATGAACACTCTATCTATCTACTGTTATCAATTATTACACACAAATTTGATCCATAGAATCTATTGATACTTGCATACTTAGACTAAAATGCTAAAAAATTACTATTTTTAGTAGATTTGACATTTTACTATCAAATTTACATTTTACATGACACTAACGATTGGTCTATTTTTGTTACATCCCCAACTTACTGTTGGATCTAGGGCATACAACTGAGAGGGGGGGGTGAATCAGTTGTATAAAAACTTGCTCTACTTCAAACACTTGATTCTTCTTTGTTAGTTAACAGCATATCAATTAACCATATATGAAAGCATAATGCATAAACACAAGAGGAGATAAACATCAACACATTGAACACCAAGATTTTGATGTGAAAAACCCAGTTAAGGGAAAAACCACGGTGTGATTAACCCAAGGATTATTCTTTGTTAGAAGAATAAGAAAAATGAATGGCACATGCCAATTAGGGCTCACTGCCCGAGTACACTGCTCACAAAGAGGCACACTGCCTACAAGGAGACACACTGTCAACAAAGTGATAAGAATCACAATCTTGAACTGGAGAATGACATCTCTACCATGTCCGGATCAGTTCCATTTAAGCCCAAAACCCTTGTTCTGCCTTTCGCACTTCTCTTCGCTATTCCACACTCATCCCCACAATCCACACATCAAAATGAATTCTCAAACACTTATTTATACAAGACATCGACTTAGGAACAATCATCTAAGTCGACAAACATCACAAAAACATCCGCAAGGCATGTAGAACATCCGGTCGGCCTGTTACAGAAAGAACACCAACAACTGGTAGCCATAACATCAAGTCCAACTCTAACTTCAATGCGGACCGCCAACACGAACTAGATATGATCCAATGATCATCATAACCTTCCCTGAATCATCAAAAACATCAGCACTTCATCAGCTTACTAGAATTCTTCTCTTCATCATCCTGTACTTCAAGAACACAGTCTGTCGCCACTGTCACAATGCAAAAGGTACTTCTAGACCTCAAAATCATACTCAACTTGGGATAACACATCACAAGAACATCCCAAACACTCCTTCCAATCCACAGATTAGGATAATACAATTCCGGACCTCACCGGACCTTTCTGTGATCCTCTGTCACCACTGAACACTTACCGGAGCTGGTTCCACACAGATAGCCACAACTTCTTTAGATCTTCATGTGGACCTCTGAAATCTTAGCTGAAGCATCTCAAGACTCATATCTACAAACCCTTTAATCCGCATCCTCTGGTTCTTAACCTATACAGTACATTTGCCTTCTTCTCATCACTGTTCTTCACTGTTCCTCACTGTTCCAGATGGAGACTGATTTCCTCAATAACAACAGCACACAACTCATCCAAACCTTCTTATTAATGCAATATGAGTAAGTTGACATCAATGACAACACTGGTTCACCTCATACTTGCAACAATCTCCCCCTTTGTCATTGATGGCAACATATGATGTGAAAAACCATCAAGACAAGAACTTCTCCTTTCTGTCATAGCTCCCCCTATCAACAACAACTTTTCACATGTCTTCTCTTCCTTTACTGCTCCCCCTTTGATCATCAACCACTTGTTTTTCACATGTCTTCTCTCCCCCTTTGACATCAATGGCAAAGGGCTCATACTTGCAATTCTAATACATCAAAATCATACCAGCTGCTCCCCCTTAGTAGCAGCTCCCCATCATCAATCCGGATCACAAGATATGACTGTGATATCCACCGGATTGATGCACATCAGTGCATCCTAGTTCATCACCGGAGGGGCCATGACCCCTAACTTCTCCTGGAGATATTCAAAAGAGTCCTTGGGAAGAGGTTTAGTAAAGATATCTGCAATCTGATCCTTGGAGGGAACATACTCCAATCTGACTTCTTCCTTGTTCACTTGTTCTCTCAAAAAGTGAAACTTGATAGATATGTGCTTAGTCTTAGAATGCAATACCGGATTCTTAGAAATATTAATTGCACTTGAATTATCATAGAAAATTGTGATAGGCTCCTCATATTCAACTTTAATGTCTCTTAGCATCTGCTTCATCCATAAGATTTGAGTGTAACTACCTGCTGCTACAATGTATTCTGCTTCAGTTGTAGACAGAGATATTGTATCTTGTTTCTTGCTTAGCCAAGAAACCAATCTCTTACCTAAAAAGAATGCTCCACCACTGGTGCTCTTCCGGTCATCCACATCTCCTGCCCAATCTGCATCTGTGTAAGCATGAAGAGAGAAATCTGGATCTCTAGGGTACCATAGACCATACTCAACTATTCCTTTCAAGTACCTAAAAATTCTTTTGATTGCCATAACATGAGATTCTCTATGATCAACCTGGAATCTTGCCACAAGACCAACAACCTGCATTATACCTGGTCTAGTCTGAGTGAGATACAACAATCCACCAATCATTGATCTATACTTTGTCTGATCTGCCTTTGGGGAGTCATCATCTTTGCTCAACTTACATCCGGTTGCCATAGGAGTGTTCATTGGCTTTGAATCTTCCATACCAAATTTCCTCAACAATTCTTTCACATATTTGGTCTGAGAAATGAAGATCCCTTTCTTTGTTTAAGTAATTTGTAGACCCAAGAAGAAATTCATTTCACCAAGTATAGACATTTAAAACTCACTTTTCATCTGATTTGCAAAAGTTTTGCACATACTATCTCTTCCTCCAAAAATGATATCATCCACAAACACTTCAACAATCAAAATGTTTTCATGATCAATTTTGAAATATAAGTTACTGTCAACAGTACCTTTGTTAAATCCAATCTGCACAAGATGCTTATCCAACCTTTCATACCATGCTCTTGGGGCTTGCTTCAATCCATATAATGCTTTCTTCAACTTGCAGACCATATCATCATTATCAGACAATTGAAATCCATCCGGTTGTTCAATGTAAACTTCTTCTTCCAGATCACCATTTAGGAAGGCAGACTTGACATCCATCTGATATACCTTGAAGTCTTTGAAGGCAACAAATGCAAGAAATAATCTGACTGCTTCAATTCTTACCACAGGAGCAAAGGTCTCTTCAAAATCAATTCCTTCTATTTGAGAGTAGCCTTTGCAGACCAATCTAGCTTTGTTTCTGATTACTTCACCAGCTTCATTCAGTTTGTTCCAGAAGACCCATTTGGTTCCAATCACATTCCTGTCTCTAGGTCTGAGAACAAGATCCCAAGTATGATTTTTCTCAATTTGCATCAATTCTTCCTCCATTGCTTTGGTCCAGCTTTCATCATTGCAAGCTTCATTTACTGTCTTAGGTTCAATCTTTGAAATCAGACAATATTCATTTGAATCTTGAGCAATTCTTCTTCATGTTTGTACCCCTTTACTTTTGTCACCTATGATCTGATCTTCAGAGTGATTTAGAGTTACATACCTTGGAACTTTGGGAGTTTCTTGCACTACTAATTCTTGATCAAGCTCATTCAGACAAACTTCTTCTTCCTGATTTACCAGATCATTCTGGATCTAAATTTCAGAGGAGGAAGGAGCTCCTTGCACCAGAGGATCATTCTAATTATCTTCATCACATTCATAGAACCTTGAGGGCTTCTCAATTCCTTCATCAACTTTTACATTAGTACTTTCTATCATCTTCCTCAGTCTCTTATTGTAACACCGGTATGCTTTGCTTTGAGTGGAGTAACCCAAGAAAATTCCTTCATCACTTCTAGCATCAAACTTTCCTAGATCTTCATCTCTTTTAATATAACACTTGTTGCCAAATACTCTGAAATATCTCACAATAGGAGTGATGCCAAACCAAAGTTCATAGGGGGTCTTAACGGTATTATTTCTGATTTGAACTCGGTTGAGAGTGTAGACTGCAGTGCTGATAGCTTCTTTCAAAACATCTGAGGAACATTTGCTTCCAACATCATTGTCCTGGTAGCTTCCTGGATGGTCCAGTTCTTTCTCTCAACTACTCCATTCTGCTGTGGAGTCCTAGGAGCAGACAACTGTCTCCTTATACCCTGTTTCTCACAAAAGTCAATGAACTCACCAGATGTAAATTCACCACCTCTATCAGACCTTAGACACTTCAGTTTTAATCCAGTTTGATTCTCTACCATAGCTTTGAAGATTTTGAACTTCTCAAGGGCTTCTGATTTCTCTTTTAGGAAGGTAACCCACATCATCCGAGAATGGTCATCAATTAGCAACATGAAATATCTATCACCTTGCAGACTCTTGATTCTTGTCGGACCACAGAGATCAATATGTACTAATTCCAACAATCCAGTAGAGGACTGATCTTTGCTTTTGAAAGAGACTCTGCTCTGTTTACCTAGCTGACATTCTTTGCACAAACTATTTGTAGGTTTCACCAATTTTGGAAGATCTCTTACAGCCTGAATATTGCTTATCTTGATGATGTTATCAAAATTTACATGACACATTCTTCTATGCCATAACCAACTCTGATCAACTTGAACAAACAGACAACTTTTATTAAACCAACCAGATGAAAGATATTACCTTTTGTTTGAGCACCGGATGCAATTTCAGTTCTGGAGCTTGTAAAGATTTTACATTTTCCATTCTTGAAGCAAAGATCATTGCCTTTGTCCACTAACTGACCAACACTGAGAAGATTGTGCTTCAATCCTTCAACATATAGTACATTACCTATTTTGCTCTTTCCATCAAAGGAAATAGTTCCCCTACTTCTGATTCTACCAGCAGAATTATCACCAAACTTTACCATTCCTCCTTCATACCTTTCCAAATCTAAGAACTTATTCTTGTCACCAGTCATATGGTGAGAGCATCCACTGTCAATAACCCAATCATCCTTTTCTTCCACTTGAGCAGCCAAAGCTCTTTCCACAACCTTGTGATTGACAGATTCAGAGGATATTGAATCTTCTTCCTTGATGGCAATAAACATCCATTCATTTCCAGATTTGCTTCCTAGTTCTAATTCATCATCTGTTACTCCATCATTGTCATCTTCTTCAAGAACATAATAGCAGTTCTTTTGAAACCTTTGTCTGTCAGTATTAGACCTTGCAGATCTTTCTAGACATCTTGAAGCAAAATGACCAATCTTATTGCAGTTGAAACACTTAAAGGGTAGTTTTCCTTCATACTTACCGGATCCTCTTGGCAGTCTCTTTGCAATGAGGGCTTCAAGTTGAGTTGTTTCTGCTTCCTCTTCTTCCATGTCTCTTCTTGCTTGATCATACCATGACATCTTCCTTGAAGAGTTTTCTCCCGGATCAAATCTTTGTTTGCCTTTCACATAGGCACTGGCTTTAAAAGCAGATTCAGTCTTGGGTGGATCATCTCCAAACTCGGTCATTTCAAATGCAGCTAGTTTGCTAGCCAATTGTTCTCTTGTGACAATTGTGTGGGCTCTGAATTCATCAATGGCAGCAACCTTGATTTTGTAGGCAGTAGGAAGGGATCTGAGAATTTTGCAAACAATCTCATTTTAATCCAGAGTTCCACCAGCATTTCTAATTCCACATACCAGCTCATTCACTCTTGGCATAAAGGTAGTGATGTTTTCATCTTCTCTCATCTTCAATCTTTCAAATTTCCCTTTTAGACTTTGCAACCTTGCACTTTTGACAAACTCATCTCCTTCATACAGAAGTTCCAGTTTAGTCAAGATCTCATATGCAGTTGGTAGGTTGATAACATTTGAGAGATTTGAGTCATTCAATGCACTTAGAAGAGCTTCCTTGGTCCGCAGATTGTTTTCAGCATCTGTGATTTCATTCAGAGTTGTCGGACGACCCTGTGGAGGTACATATGGTTTTAAGACCATGGCCAAGTATGATTTTCCCATACACTCCAAGTGACATTTCATGCGACCTTTCCAGAGAGTGAAGTTGGTTCCATCGAACTTCGGACCATCCTTCTTGTATGACGACATCCTGGATCTCCTCAAGCGGTTAAGCTCCTTTCAGAGGAACCTTGCTCTGATACCAATTGTTGGATCTAGGGCATACAACTGAGAGGGGGGGTGAATCAGTTGTATAAAAACTTGCTCTACTTCAAACACTTGATTCTTCTTTGTTAGTTAACAGCATATCAATTAACCATCCATGAAAGCATAATGCATAAACACAAGAGCAAATAAACATCAACACATTGAACACCAAGATTTTGACGTGGAAAACCCGGTTAAGGGAAAAACCACGGGGTGATTAACCCAAGGATTATTCTCTGTTAGAAGAATAAGAAAAATGAATGGCACATGCCAATTAGGGCTCACTGCCTGAGCACACTGCTCACAAAGAGGCACACTGCCTACAAGGAGACACACTGTCTACAAAGTGATAAGAATCACAATCTTGAACTAGAGAATGACATCTCTACCATGTCCGGATCAGTTCCATTTAAGCCCAAAACCCTTGCTCTGCCTTTCGCACTTCTCTTCGCTATTCCACACTCATCCCCTCAATCCACACATCAAAATGAATTCTCAAACACTTATTTATACAAGACATCAACTTAGGAACAATCATCTAAGTCGGCAAACATCACAAAAACATCTGCAAGGCGTGTAGAACATCCGGTCGGCCTGTTACAGAAAGAACACCAACAACTGGTAGCCATAACATCAAGTCCAACTCTAACTTCAATGCGGACCACCAACATGAACTAGATATGATCCAATGATCATCATAACCTTCCCTGAATCATCAAAAACATCCGCACTTCATCAGCTTACCAGAATTCTTCTCTTCATCATCCGGTACTTCAAGAACATAGTCTGTCGCCACTGTCACAATGCAAAAGGTACTTCTAGACCTCAAAATCATACATAACTTAGGATAACACATCACAAGGACATCCCAAACACTCCTTCCAATCCACAAATTAGGATAATACAATTCCGGACCTCACCGGACCTTTCTGTGATCTTCTGTCACCACTGAACACTTACCGAAGCCGGTTCCACACAGACAGCCACAACTTCTTCAGATCTTCATGCGGACCTCTAAAATCTTAGCTAAAGCATCTCAAGACTCATATCTACAAACCCTTTAATCCGCATCCTCTGGTTCTTAACCTATACAGTACATTTGCCTTCTTCTCATCACTGTTCTTCACTGTTCCTCACTGTTCCAGATGGAGACTGATTTCCTCAATAACAACAGCACACAACTCATCCAAACCTTCTTATTAATGCAATATGAGTAAGTTGACATCAATGACAACACTGGTTCACCTCATACTTGCAACACTTACAACTAGACTTAATCATTAACTTAGTAAGATAATCAGGAGGATTAGACATAGTTAATTGATTTGATATTGTGGAAATATCTAATCTAACTCTTGATTATGAAAAAGTTATTAATGATTATATGCTTTATGAATTTATTACATTTAGCTATGAAATATAACGATGATGATACACTGATCATGATCTTGTGGTCCTAAGTGTGAATAGGAAATTGAACGTCCTTCAAAGAAGGAAGGAGAGTATCATCTTGGAGGAAAGGTTAGATGTTTTGAAAATAAAGGGTCGAAAAGCCATCTGAGTGTCGACTATTATGTCCTTCTTCCTCTCTATGTGTAAGTTGACTTGTGTCATACTTCTTTCCTTAGCTCTCTTGTTCTCTGAGAATTTTTATGTCCTTGATGCCATTAAGACTAGTCGTGGAGACCAATTGATGTTTTGGAAGCATCATCTCATGTTGAGGGGACAATCTTGTAGAGAGAGACGAAAGTCTCTCATAATCCTTTAGTTCTCTTAGATAGTATTCTTTAGTCTCTCAACTAAGGATGATAGTCGAATTCGAAGAAGAATCTCTCGATGATATTCAACATTATTGATGTGTTCTTGTGTGCTTCCTTGTTTTTATTTTAATCCTCATAGTAAGGATTTCAAACCCTTTTGTAGAACACATTGCCATGATAATAATAATCATATTATTATCTCGTATGTTATTATGTTTATTTTTTAAGTCAAGTGCTTTTAAGTAGTTGGTCAGTTTAGTAGAGGATGGAGAGCTTGTAGCTCATCCACCTTCGAGCATGTTGCCCGATGATAGCCACCTTTTGAGGAACTAATCGAGTAAGGAAAGGTGGTTACCTTTCTTTTTGGCATGCATGAATTTACAGGAGGTGGGATTAACCATCAAAGATAGTGCTATCGAAGGGGACAGGAGTTAGTTGTTTTTGTGTGGAGGAGTCTTTGGGCTTTGGGAAAATGAGAACAACAGAGAAAGAGTGGAGACTGATATAGAGTCAAGCACCCTTATAGCAGTGTGGAACTATTGCAATGACCCTGCACTATCATGCATAGGTATCTCATGGATGTAACCTATTCTCCATTATCGATTTAAACATTTTAACAAAGAACTGAGTTGAATATTGTTTAAAATCTCTTTTGGAGGGAGCTCGAGGCTGCTACAGCCGAGCATATTATTTTTCTAATTATATTAACCAGTGGCTCTAAGCCGTATGGTTGAGCTTCCTTATTATCATTATAACATATTAGAGCTCATAGCTCTATCAGCTGAGCTATTTCTTTCGATATGTCATCAGCTGTTATGCCGAGATTTGAAACCTAGAAATCTCTATATAGTTTTCAGGCCGTATGGCTGAATATATACCATTGAACTCTTATTAAGACTGTATACAAGGTTGTAAGGATGAAGTTTTATCATGTCTTTCTGCTAATGAAAGAAAAGCTTGAGGCTAGAAGTCGAGCTGCTAAAGCTATCATTTAAAAGATTGTCTTGTGCTCTGGGCTGAAAGGCTGAGTCTCATTTAAAAGACTGTGTTTGTGCTCTAGGCCGAGAGGCTGAGTCTCATTAAAAAGATTGTGTTTTGAACTAGGTCACAAGGCTGAACTATTTTAACAAGACTATGCTTTATTTCTCAAGGCCGCAAGGCCAAGACTTTTGGAATGACTGTGCTTTATTGCTCAAGGCCGTTTGGCCAAGTCTTTGATATGAAACTCTTTCTGAGTTAGTGTTAGGGTCGGACAACCTGACTGTAACTTTGTTACATCACAAACTATGTAGATTAACCAGAGCCCGAGCCGTATCAGTTGGGTTGGTAAAGAAATGTTATCTCATCTTTTTCTGACTTGAATAGAGTATAAGTTCTCAAGTGGAGCAAATGATGGTTCCTTATCGATTTAAACTCAAGATAATAAAACAATCTTATGACTATGGATTTTGCCATGTAGGCATTATTGAATAACGTTATGAACACCCGACTGTGATGACAGTCAGGATAATGTTCAAATATTAGAGTGTTGACAACTCTTCAAATTGATACCAATCGAGCTTATATGATACATTGATTATGGAACACTTTCTGTGTTATATATATTACCAAATTATATACTTGTATCCTCAGGTATAGAGGAAGTAAAACCATTGTGAATATGGTCCCGTTATAAAACCATTGAAATGAATTTATATAGAATTATTATACATTCATTATGAGTCTACATGTAAGACCTTTTGTTAATTCAATATAAGTTATGAATTAGTATACTTTTACTCTATCAAGGGTAGGGTATGCCTTGGGTACATGTATACCATTTCATTCTATGAAATGACTTGTTCCGAAACTGTGAACCATGTGTGACCTAGGGGTCAAATGGTCAACTAATGTGAAATGAACAAACCGTGTGACGAGAAGTCACTGATAACTTATAACCAACCTATGGAGGGATTCGAATGTCCAAGCATGGATAATGATTAGAATTGATTCCATTTATCCAAGACCTATGGTATTGGGTTGATAATAATGACTGTAGGACATGACAACTCATAAGTTGAGTTAGGGTGGTGGACATATGATGACGTTCATGATGTAACATATTTGTATGAAAACTTTGGCCAAAGTGATGCATCGTCAGTCCACAGTGTTCCAGATGGCCTAGTGTCTCCAGTAGTGTCATACAAGTTAGAGAGGATCTATAATGTGTGACCGTGAGACATTAGGAAGGACACAACACCAGATACTCAGATGGCTAACCCATTGGGGTTCTAACATCTAACCTTTCTGTGAAGGGTAGGGCCTCTTTCAGTCAGGAAGATGAGTGAGGGATTGCAGGTCTGTGGTTGGAGGAAAAGCACTAGGATGATGCTCTCCTTCCCAAGCATGAGACAAGTCGAGATTTATGGAGACAGATGTCATTGGTTCCAGATACAGTAATTGCATTTTGTAACTAGTTGGTCTATTGTGATGTAAAAACTTGATTAAGATGCCTAGAGCATATATATATTATATTTGATTAGTGATGGTTACTCACTAAATATTGTAAAGGTTTACTAGATTGTAAGTTATGTTATATCTTGTTTTAATTAACATGTTTAATTGATGGAAAAATAATATGTTTCTTTTGGTTTAAATTATGATTATCTCTATCAATTCTTAATTAATGCATTGATTAAATTACAAGTTTAAGATAAATCTCTAGCATTATGGAAAGTGATGTTACAATTTCCAATTTATCATGGAGGATGAGATTGATCTTAGAGAGTGGTCAAATAATTGCCAACTATAATTCTCCATGATTTGGATCTTACACACATTGAGACATAGATGTGGATAGAGTTGTCCTTGAGCACTTAAGGTAGATGCTCACATTTTATTATGATGTAGCATACTCAAAAATCCCTCATGGGATTCATATACTAACACCCTCCACCTTGACCCAATGAAATTATTGTTACACTGGAGGATGTCTTGTGGATTTGAATGTTTCTAGCTCAAGGAAAGTAAATTGATGCATATCATTATTGTACTGGTTGGCATAGGCATGCATGAGGGGGAGTACCCCTATCAGATATTATAGTTGGTATAGTATCTAGGAGATGCTTGTGTTTATTATTGATTCTTGTAATTTTGATTCTTCCAAACAAATAGGGGTCCTTTATTTTGTATAGTTTATTTCATTTGGTACGGATAGTATATTATTGGGACAACTGTATACTAGCCCATCTGTATGATGAATTGCACCAATTTATAGATGCACAAGGGACCACTCTTTGAGTAACAACACTTCTCTAGTGTTAAGTATATGAGCATATATATATACCATGTCCCCTAGGCATGCCAATTCATATATCACTTAGCATGCCTATATCTTATTGATGGGATACTAGATAGATGGGTTGGAAGTGAGAGAGGACTACATTAGCTGGGTGGAGATGTATTTTTTATAGACTAACCTTGATAAATATTACTTGGTGAGCCTACAGAGAAATGTGTGGATAGCTAAAGGACTGTCATCAATTGAGAAGGATTTGATGATAGAGGTGGTATTGTGATAGAACAACCAAGTATCTTGAGAGATTTCACTATGAGAAATTACTTAGATAGTTTACCCTTCAATGAGATGTACTAGCAAAGCCTTAGATATGAATGATGTATCAATGTTCACCATTTTGGCTTGGGAGATAGATAGACCATCCTTTGCACTTTGAGAAACTATCAATGATGATGAGGTAGATGAGTTGGTTAGGGTTTTGTAGGGGATGATGTAGGATTTACAACTACATAGAGTGATTATTGGTAGAGGACATGTCCCCACCATTATATCCATTGGATGCTAAGAGAGTGGGAGATGTGAGAGGAGCAGTGGGTGAGGCAATGGGTAGAAGGTGGGGACCCAAACTAGGTTGTAGGTGGTGAGGAGGCCATGTAGGTGGATAAGGGAGAGGCTTCAATATATGTAGTCCCATTACAACAGTTAGGGATGAGGAAGATGTTCCAGGTATTCAATATTTAGTATTTAAGTTTTATTCTCTCGTAGTACAAATGATAACATAAAACATGATGATCATCTAACATATGTATCACATGTGATATATAGATGCCATCAATAAGTGGATTGCTTTGATTGTTTCTAATATAGACCATTTGACTCATGGTGTACCAACAATATTGACTAAGCATTTTGTCTATGATTATGTACATGTTAGTCAATTCACTCCCCTTTTTCTCATATTAGCAAGCCTGCGAGGCTTATGGGTGATGTAAAAAGTGTGCCACACTATAGAGGGAGAGAAACATAGGTCATGGAGAGAGATGTAGCAATGGTAGGACAAGTGGTGCTTGAGGTGGAGAGGGATTCCATTCACATAGGAAGATATAGACTACAAGTAGATCTAGCACAAGCATAGGGTGATGATAGCTATGATGACATTAAGAAGATAAAATGTTACGATGATGGTCCTACAATAGCTAGCAGAGTCTTAGGTTGAGATGAGAGTTGAGTAGTTGGAGATAGCCAACTTACATGAGGAGATTGGCAGGCTCAAGGGGATGACAATAGCTATGTAGGAGAGATCAAGATCAAGATCTAGGACAAGGAGCTAAGATAGTGTGTAGATTGAGGTGGGGGAAGGGACATTTAGATATCCTTTCCCTAAGTGATATGATTATGTTATGATTATTGTGGTGTTGATGGTATTTAATGCTAGACACTTTGATGTGCATGGTTGAACTCTCTTTTTATTTGGTTGATGGCATCAATATTGCTTATTTTATGGAAAATTATACAATTTATTCTTGTTTTATGGCATTTTTTTATTTTTCTATATGTTTATGTGTTTTCTACATGTGTATGTATGTGTATGTAATGATATATCATTAATAATTAATACACACAATTAACTTAGATATTAATGAACATTGTATTTTATAATGGAATAAATCAATGCACTAAAAGGAGACCCATAATCATAATCAAATGAATCATCTGCATGAATAAATCAATGTTCTGTCACTAAATCTCAAATCAGTATAAATCATAAATACTATGTTATTTTTCTTTGTGTTTTCTTTCTTCTAACCATTACTTCATATCATCAAGCATATAACTTGTTGGCCTACAACCAAGTTTATGATTAAATCTAGTGATTACATTTATTGCATTGTTATTTTGTCTACATAGATGTCTCTGACAGGTCATTTCTTATTGTTGTGTTTACTCACTACTTTTTTTTGAAAAATTCCCACCCTTCACTTGCGATGTTGTCTAGTGAATTGTTCTATTATCCCTGCTTACTTCCATAGCATTGTGGTACCATATTTTATTTTGTGATACCCCTTGTTTCCTTATGGTGACTCCCTATCACTTGTTCTCACTTGTTGTTGGTATCGCATGCATTCCTAATCTTGTTTCTTTCACCACAAAGGAAAAATATTCTAATTGCCTATCTCATTTATTTTTCTCGCGGTGGATTATTCTATGTATGATGGTTTGTCTAGGCTTATGGTGGTTGCATATGTTATGAACATATCATGTGTTGTAGTAGCCTCCATTTGTTCTCATGGTCTTTCCAATAGTGATAGAGTTGCTTTGGCCTAGGGTTTTTGGTGGTGTTGTGGTGGTCATGTTCCTAAAATTTGATATATTTTTGTGAACATGCTCTATAGTGTACTTATGTGACATCGAGTATTTTCTCTTGTGGTAATGGTGAACTTTGTCCCTTATGGGGTGGTGTTGTCATTGAATGCAGTTGCAGTAGTTCCTCTTGTTTATTTTGTGGATGGCGTATTCTTCTTGCAATTGAAGTGTTATGTTGATAGCGATTCTTATTTGCCTTGCGACGTATTCCTTACTCGTGGTGGCCACCCTATCTATAGTTTGTCTCATTCTCACTAAGCTGTGGTGGTTAGGGTGATGCTTGGTTTCTTATGTTGTGGTCATAGCTTTCGCATTGATATGTGCACCTTTGTGGTGGGTCGGTGTACTCCTGTAATGGTCTGTTAGTGATAGTTTTCATGGTGCCTTGAACTTTTATTTGTTTATCACCCTTGTATCACCTTATCCTTGTGTGTATACAAATTGTCCATTGCATCCTTATCACCATCCAATCTCTAGTGCTTCCACGTGGATGGTGTGAGTTCAAACAAATTTCAAATGGTTACCTACCTACTAAACACTATTCACCTCACCTACTCCACTCTATCCCACAATTCTAGTTATATTTGAAAATATGGGCTTTAAGGCTATCTTAGTAGCTGGTTGACAATCTTCTCAGCATTAACATTGTTCCTAAAATCCATTGTGAAGATTTTCAATGTTGGTATTTGACCTAATGCTTTGTCTTGATTCATGTGCATGGTTGTGGTGAGTTTTTATTATTTCAAACCATTCTTTCTCAATCTAGTAATAAGTTTAATTCTGGTTGTGTACTTGGTAGTTTCTCACATAATTTTCATAGTTCTACATGTCATTGAGCATCTTTGATCCTTTGTAATTATGAGGGTGTGGACCAAGTGTCTATATGATACAGATTTTGTGTGATTCTAGGGGATCTCTCGCCCCCAGGGAATCAATCTTCTGATAGGGTGTTATATGTGCCCTATGGCTAACTTGATAATTATTAGATATGATTTTGAATCTCCCTCCAAAACCTTCAATACCTGAAGGCCATATATTTGTTTTTTAGAAAGGAAAACATTGGAGAAGAGAAAGTTGATAGTGCTTGCCTTAAGATCTTATAGTAGGTTGAGAAGTTTCTATTGAATGTGTATGTTTGGTTTCCATTGTTGATGTATACCTTGAAGGAATGAATATAGCATGCATTTTGTAACCACATGAATATCTCCATGAATATTTTGTAATCTCTTGATGACCATTTTGATCCTCTTTATCACATTTGTTGATCTGAGTGGTATTGTTGACTAGTTTGTCAACCAAAAGAATGTAAAAATATTTACAAAGGATTTTTCAAGGCTTCACAAGAAGCTTATGAGTTTACTTATGGATTAGTAAGTTATGTTTACCTGGTTATGCTATAATTTTATCTACTTGCAATCTATATGCATATAGCCGAGCTACGTGTAAGGTTGTTAGGCATAGTCCTTTGTTGTCACCTTCAGTAAGGTGTGGTGCAGGAGCACCAAGATGTGGAGATTCTACTTGATTTTCAAGTTGTATTATTTTGTTCAATAAGGTCTTTTTCATGTTGTAATAAGGCTTAATGCCATGTTTTAGTTGGACTATGTCCAAATGTCGAAAAGAATCTTTTGGTTATGTTATTAGTCCTAGGTAGGACAGTCTTGTAGTCATAGGTAGTTTGCAAAATGACTTTAAGTTTTAATGTTTTTATAAGATAGTCATTTAAATTTCCTATTGTAAGCCTTTAAAAAGCATGTCTTAGGTTAGTGGGTGTGATATAACCATACCAAAGGTTAATCCAAGTGTCAAAAAGCATTTAAAACCTCAAAAACAGAAAGGGCAGCCAAGAATGGACAGTTACAACAAAACAGTCTTTGTGCTGCAGTTAAAAATTAGAAAGAATTCTATGATGGGGCAGTTTTTTTGGACTC
Source organism: Cunninghamia lanceolata (assembly GCA_027924645.1). Lineage (NCBI taxonomy): Eukaryota > Viridiplantae > Streptophyta > Pinopsida > Cupressales > Cupressaceae > Cunninghamia > Cunninghamia lanceolata. The sequence continues at coordinate 948,760 of BSBN01001239.1, read as the reverse complement.
CAAACGTCCTCATGCTAATGTTGAGGCTTATTTCAAGCCTACCAAGTTGTATTGTGAGAGATTTTTAGAGGGAATAGAGAGAAATATCAAAAAAGATTGCTGTTTTATGTTTTTTTCTGTTTTTTCTGTTTTTTCCGTCACTGTTCCTCAAAAATCCGTACCTGTACGGAATATTCTTGGCATGAATTTAGAATGGGATGAAAGGGGACTGAAGAAGCTTTGATTCAAAGCTTATTGGAGGTCTTAATGTTGAATTTGAAGGGAGGAATCTCTGTTTTGCTAAAAACTGTTTTTTTCTGCTTTTTTCTGTTTTCTTCACTGTTTTGCTACAGTACCCGCGATTGTACGGGTTTTTTATTGCCAAAACTTGTGATGGATGGAAAGTAATTTGAAGTACCTTTAATTTGAGTCTAGTTTGGTGTCTTGGAAATGATCTAGGTGAAAGATATCACCGTTTTCCCATAAACTGTTTTTTCAGAAATTGCTGTCTCCATTTAAAAAAATCACTGTTTTCTGCAGTTTTCCATACTTGTACGGATCTGTTAGGGTCTCCATTTGTATTGCATGTGTAGAGGGGTGAGATGACTTCCAAATGCAATTAGTTTGAAGTATTGGTAGCAGATAATAAAAAAGATATCCAAGTTTTCCCAAAACTGCTTTGTGCTAACTGTTTTCTGAACTTACACCTTACAACAGTCCGTACCTTTCAGTTGTATGGCCCTGTCATGGGATGTTGACCTCTTGGAAATGAAGAGTCTTGTGAGGAATGTGGAGGCAGGGGAATGGTGTAGATGAGTTTGGGCATAAGGAATGACTCTGTAGAAGTCTTATGTGGAAGCCTGAAGGAGGACAGCAGCAATAAGGTATTTTTAACAAGTTATTACTTTGCAAAGGAAGGCATTATGTTGAATGCATGTTGTAGGATTGGTAAGTGGCAATGAGAATGTGTTTGTGTTGAGGAAGGCCATCCCAAGGTGGTTGTGTGACTGTTATTCCAATGGAACAGCAATGCCATGTTAGTCTGTGAGATTGCTATCCTGCAGTCCTGTATAGAGGAGTTGAAGGGATGTTAGATGGAGTTGACATCTTGGAAGGTGTCTTGGAGTCCTCCTTCATATTGTGTGTGTGTTAAGAGTAAGTTGGAGATGGTGTTGAAGGCTGTCTTGAGAGATCTTTGCATGTGAAGTTATGATCATGCTATTGCTGTCCTAGATGCTCTGCATCAAGGTGTCACCTCCTACCTTGCCCACATGATGTTCTTTGGTTTTAAAATCCTAAATCTACTCCCAACACAATATAAAGGCACCCATATGCTATATGTTCAACTTATTATCATCTTACCACATTTAAAAACAACAAAGCATAAATCCTTAATAATAGTATAAGTAGTAGTAGTTGATCTTTATATTGTAGGATCTCATTGTCTCAACAGTATAAACATTTGTTTTTTTCACAAATATTCTTCACAATTGAGATATGCACTATTGTTCATATCTCATCAATGTATGAAGTGAAATATTATGTTGAAATTCTCAAGGGGTTAAGAAGAAAGCATCCTTAGTCTCTACATGGTTTTCATACCTTCTTATAAAAGATGCATGAAGTCCTTGTTTTCAATAAACTAACATATAGGTACTTAGTGATAGTCAAATAGGAGTCTCTTATGCATTGGGTATGCTTTGTCTCAAGGTATGTTATATCACCATTTATCTTTAGTCATCTCAACAAAAACACCTCAGGGAACACCCCCTAGGCCTAGAAAAACCTAAAGCAAAAGGAGTTACCCATCCTTGTCAAGTGGTCCATGGTTGTCCCATCTTGATCATAAGTTTTAAGTTGTTTTCCCTAAGTTTGAAACCCATGGTGCTTAGGCATGACTTATCTTTAAGGATTTGGGAATTCACAACTCTAGGAACAAATAGAATGGCATCATTGTCAGGGAGGATTTGATATTGTTTCTATTTTATACCTCTACAATTTGTTGAAGCTATTTGCAATAGTGTTTTTTTTTTTGTGTGATGTTGGTATCCCATCAAATTACACCAACACATTGGCACTGCAAGAGGAAGTTTGAAGATTCTATTAGTTGGAATATTTGTCTTATTGTCACTAGTATTTGTTTCAACTCATAACTTACTACAAGAATCATTTTCTCTTTAAAGTGAAGAATGAAGACTCCACTAAATCAAACCTAGTCAAAGATCAAAGTTAAAGCTTGAAAATGGAGACAAGGAGACAGTCAAGGGATTCTTGAGAACATGAAGATACATCACTGCATGAAAGAAAGCAGCAAGCTACATGGAAAGCTAAAAATATTGGTAAGTATGCTAAAGCTTCTTCTCATGAACATGAAGTTGGTACATCAAGTAGAGATAGAGTATTTGTTGATTTCATAGATCAATATTAGTATATATCAGATGATTTAGTTGATAATATGGTTAGAACTCATAGAAGAACTCATAGGAATGACTATAATATTCAAAGAAATATTATGCATATGGGTGAAAGAAATAGAGATAGATCTCATCATGTACATGTTCAAAATTTGGGTATACTAAATCCTAATGTAAGAGCCCTACACATTGGCTCACATCCTACCTCCTCTAATCCTTCACATGGAAATTATAATGAACATGATATAGCATTTCATGATGCAACTAAACCTACTCATTCAGAAAGTGGTCATAGGGAGAGAGATATTGACAAGAACTAGACCTGCTTGACCACCTTAGATAGAGGCATTAGGAACTTCAAGAACAAATAGAATTTCAGTAGGCTCAAATAACTCAACAAGCCTAGTTGTAGGCCTATATTTCTTATTAGAAAAATTAGAACCATGGTTGCTATGCTCTGCATCCAACATCTTTGAATCAATAGTATAACTCACAATTCATTAATCCTCTACAAGTAAGATCTCCATTCAAAAGACAAGCTTAGAGATTCCCACCAGTAAGACAACCCTTGGGAGTGAAGCAATATAGATAATTGGATTTCTTTAGAATCATAGATTACCACAAAGCAATTCCAAATGAGATAAGGGGAAAAATACATAAATTTTAGGGTAACAATGTAATCACAATAGAGGAACACCTTAGGCACTTCATAAATATTACTAATGACTATAAAATTGATCATTAAGGTGTCATCATGAAGTTATTTGTACAGTATTTAGGGAGAGTGCAAGAGAATGGTACAAGAATCTTCCTAATGGTAGTACTGATTCATGGGAGGAGTTCATGAGAGTATTCATTTTATAATATTGGAATAGGATAGATCCCAAGTTTGCTACATGAATTGAAAAACATGAAAAAAGGGAATAAATGAAGCGGTGGTGCATTTAAATAGTATATTTATCATGAAATTGAGAAAGGGTCCACCTAATTTGATACCTAATGAGTCTATGTCTCTAGTGCTATATTGCACTACTTTTGATGTCAAGCTAGTGTATTGTCTATAAGACAAGAATCCATAAACTTTGAGGGAAGCATATGCCAGCACAATTAATATTGAAAGCAATATGAGAATGTCACATAAACATATCAAGAGGGCCAATCCAAAAATTTCACAATCATATAAGGGTGCATTAAGGAAACCCTTTACAACTGATAATGAGCTTGATAGACTAATGGGTGCAATGAAAGATCTATCATATAGTCTGGCAAGGAATGAAAAGTGTTTTCCTTCTAATAATGCAACTACTCATTTTAATGAAGGTCAACAGTTGCATATTAGGCCATAGTATACTAATTGGTCCAAAAAACCACTGCAAAAATTATAAGCAACTAATTCCTAGGAAAGGAACTTCAGAAAACAAGATAAAGAAACCCTAAACCCTTTGCAGAGAGATCATGTGAATGTCCAAGAGAAATCACAATGGTGTGAGACATGTTATTTACCGCATGATCCAATATAGTGCGTTGTTGCATTTGCGATGATAAGAGAGAAAGAATTCCCCAATAAAGGTGGTGGTATTGAATGTTGTGAGGACAATGACATTGATTATTTTGATGCATTTGAATATCAACCTAAATGACAAAATTAAATGTGTGGCTCATTTTGTTGCTAATGTGTTCTTTCAATATGATTGTGATAGCACTTCATATGAGTATGAGTTGCCCACCCATGATTTTGAGTACCTCAAGGGACTCAAGCAATAGCAGTATAAAATTACAAATAAATCATGTGAAGATATTAAAGCTCTTACTTCTTATTGGTTGTTTTGACACACTTAACAACTTAGGTAAAGTACATCTCCTGAAAGGAAACCAACCTCCTAGAAGAAGATCAATTACCCCAAGGTCTATGTTGCCAAGTCATGGTAGTGCTAAATGACTTAGTGATCTATGTAGTTGTTCCCTTTTCAATAGGCATGTGGTATAGAAATCATGGAATACAATTAAGCCATGATAAATTTATCAACCAAGAAAGTTATTAGTTGCACAAATGATCAATATTCTTCATTTGACTTACCTTAACAAATTGATCCAAAGATTTTTTGCATTTAATTATTATTTCAAATTTTATCACCATTAATAAGTGTACTTACAAACATTAGATCTAACCTTTTAAACAATAGATTTGCAAATTTTCTCCATAAAGTATTCATAATCTAATTAAATCTAAAAGAAAATACAAAAGGGATTAAGGTTTAGAGAAAAATAAAAATAAGATGAGTTTGTTTTGATTCAATTTCTAACTTAGTTGAGACAATGGAATCACAATAAACCAAATTTTCTTGATTTCTATTATACATAACCATTAACACAAGATTTAGAGGGATAAGTTGTTATATTGATGCAACGATGTTTAGGATTAATACAAGATTAGGTCTCTTTGGATGTGGAGTTTTTTCCAACAAGATTTTCTCTATGTAAATCTCATGTTATTATGGTTTGCATTTTCTTTTATGGTTGATTTTTGTTTCCATATGATCTATCATTGTTAATGTATTTGGATTCATTAAAGTTCAACATATCTTTTTGTTTAGTTACACTATATTTTTAAAATTTGGTATCAAGGCCACATTTTACTTGATTAGAGAGAGGGATGCCTCTTTCAAAGTGTTTGATTGGGTTTTTTGTTGTAATGGGAGTGTGTTATTTTCTTGCAATTTTTGGTTCTAGGTGATAGAGATCATTGCTAGCTCATCTTATTTGGAAAAAGAAAAGTTCAATGGCACAAGCTTTGAGCTTTGGAAGCTAAAGATGGAGGATCTTTTGGAAGAGAGGGATCGATGGTTTGTCATGACAAATAAAAAGAACCTAGAAAATTTAATGAATGAAGAATGGATAAAACTTGATAAAAAAACACATGGCAATTGTGAACACCAAAGAGATGAATCCAAAAGGGATGGTTAGACAAGCCTAATTCACCCTAATTCACTAATTCAAGTCACCTCAAGACTAGGCTAAAGAGAGATGCACAAACTAATTAAATTGCACCCTATCACTATACAACTCTCTTGATTTGTCCTATGATATGCTAAGCTATATGCTAAATTGCTATTATGTGAGTGCTCAATGAGGTATAATTTCATTACATTCTAATTGCTTATTGAAAATGGATGAGGAGGGCTCAATTTATAGATTTTTGAAGGTGAGGATGGAGGGCTAGGGTTGAAGTGGAGGATCAAGGGCTCACATTGCTTAAGGATCCTCAAGCAAGGAGAATTGAACAAGTGTCACAAGGAGGTTGGATGAGAAGAATGCTCCAAGATTCAAGGGAAGATCAATAGATGAAATTGAATGGTTGAATGGATGGATGGTTAGAATTGAGTAGGTGTATGACATGTAAGGACTTATTTATGAAAATGTATGGTATGGATTTTTGTGAGAATTTTAAATTTGGCATGAGAGGACACATGTAATTTTAAATTAGATGAGTAGTGGAGGAATAGTGTCACATGGAATTTAAAATTCCATGAATAGTGACACTTGGAGTGGATGAGAAGAAAATAGGACAAATGGACCTTTTTGGAAGATTTGCCCATGCTTCCAAAGTACCACTTGTTATGTACATGCATGTATATTGAATGACAAGTTGACTTCTAGAAACATGGGGAGATGTATTTGTGAGTTAATTTTAATTAAACCATTTGCACATGATTAGGAGGAAAATAATGATGATTACTAAAAGTAATCAAAAGTGCACAAAATAGGGAATTAAATAAATATGAATATTTATTTAATTCTTGGGGGTGTATATGAACTATAGTTTTCTAAAATATTTAATTTTTTGAACTATAGTAGAAGAAATTGATTTTTAGCAATGGAGGAAAGATGGGGAAATATTAATTAAATAAATATAGATTATTTAATTAACATGCATTTTGGGTTGAATAGTGGGAATTATCAGGTTTAGAATGCGGAAAATAGACGAAGGTGGTTGTGACCATTTTCAGGTGTCTACATTTTCCCCTCTTTGATATGGTGTCATTACTGTCAGAGGTTGACGGGATATCAAAGAATGTTTGGATGATGTGCATGCCCCAGTCAGCTGACAAGAGAAGAAAGGATGGTGAGGTGATACCCCCTCGAGAGATCGGTAGAAAAAAGAAAATGTTTTTGGCAATGTCTCGAAAGAGGAAGAAGGGTTAGACAGGTAGAGAATAGTGGAAAAAAGGATAGACAGGGAGTAGAGGACAGGGTTGGGGGAGGAAAATGGGGACAAGGCATGAAACTTGAGGTTTAGAGGAAGAAATTAGGGTTATGGGGGCTATATATAATGGATGGGGGGGCCATTCCTCTCATTTGTCTTATTGCCAATTGTAAACCCTTGATTAGAGAAGAGAAAGCAACTTGAGGTGAGATGGCACATCTTCCATGAGAGGAGCATCACGTGGAGCAAGTGAGGGAGTATCTGTAACTTGTGGTAGCTGGAGACCCGATAAGTGCCCTAACGATGCTTTGTGAATTGGGTTTCAGGGTAGTTAGGTGTAATAAATGCTAGGGGCAAGAGGGTAGAGGATAGGCACTAAAGTAGATAGTTTAGTGCCCAGGGGCTACTTTAGCACCCCAATGGCAAGAATTAGCACCTGGGCCAGGCTTTAGCACTCGGTCTAGTGATTAGCACTGAGACTGCATGGTTTAATGCCTAGGCAAATAGGGTAGAAGGGGAGGGTTTAGCGCTTAGACTAGAAAGTTTAGTGCAAAAAATGGTATATTTAGCATTGAAAGGTGGTGATTGCTCTGGTAATTAGCACCTAGAGGGCTGGAAGTAGCACCTAGGGGGAAAGTTGTAGCACTGAAAATGGTAGACTTAGTGCCCTAGGCAAAGTAGCACCTAGTCCGGTGATTAGCGTCTGGGCTTAGGGATTAGCGCTAAAAATGAAGATTTTAGTGCCAAAAATGGATTAGCGCCTAGGCGCTAGGGTTTAGTGCCCAAAATGGAAAGAGTACTTAATGAAGTTTTTTTATACATGTGCAGGATGATAAGGACGTGTTACAGTCTCGTGAGTGACAACCACCGACACGAGTATTGTGGGACCAGTTAGATGCCACAAATCAATTTTTTCAGAGGTTGATGGGGTTGAGGTGGATTATGGAGATGTGAGTGATCCACACATATAGGGTGATGATGACTACCCTAGTGGAGAGATAGTAGATAGAGCAGTGTACTTTCATGTTGCCCACAGGAGAGATGACTATCATGTTTGAGGATGTATGGAGGATTATGTGGATCTGCATACATGAAGAGAGAGTGGTCTATGACCCTGGACAAGGAGCACGGTTCGTCAAGGAGGTGTTTGCTCTAGTAGTGGTCCCCTTTGATGCGAGGAGGATGTAGATGAGATACAACCAAAAAATGGGCCAGTTATACTCTCTACCCTTGTTCGTGGCAGGGGTGATTGCGGGGACATTGATTCAAGACATCAGATCGAGGGGATTTCCAGTGGGGTGGGGTATGGTATTACTTAGGATGTTTAGAGATGGAGTAGTTTATGCATGGGGCCCATGTGTACTAGTGCATCTATATCATGACATGGATGCAATGGTCTATAGGAAGGGGGTGAGCTTGGGTTGTGGGGTGACTTTGCTATACATCTAGGCATGGGAGCACATCACCATCATGAGGCTGGTGATAGTGCAGGATTAGGAGAGGAGTCACCCTTATGTGTTTGCATATGGAGGAGTCCTCCAGCATCACAGGTTGGGGAATTTGGGATACTGGAGGCAGATGATCAATGATGTGTAGTTGATGATTTGGAGACCGTGGAGGGAGTGTGAGACATGGTTAGAGGACATTGTGTAGCTACGATACGTGACGCAACCTCGATACTCGATGGGGCATACTAATTTGATCATTGATAGATATATGTCATATTAGGTGGGGAGATAGTTTGGGATCACACAAGATGTGCCACAGGAGCATGTAGTTTTCCCATGTATACATGTAGAGGTGCCACAATGGGGTGCATTGATCAATCCATGATCGGTGATTGTGGAGTTTGATGTGCTGCAAGCAAGAGAATTTGATCAGAGGCCTTAGGTGGTAGATGCAGGGACCACGGTGCTATACGACTAGTGGTGGGCATAGGAGAGGCTAGTTTGATTGACGGTGCCATTAGGCCAGACTAACATAGTGCAGGTAGTAGGAGGAGGGGGAGGAGGAGGAGGAGGTAGAGATTGTAGAGATGGATGTGGAGGAGGAGGGTGATGGAGGGGCTAGAGGAGGAGATGGGGATGATGGGGTAGTAGCGGAGGTTGTGATGTTGTGAGGATAGGTATAGTAGCTACAGGCACAGGTAGCACAGTTGTAGGGTTAGCTGGCACAGCTGCAGGTTGATGGGTAGATTGCCCAGTTATAGGCCCAGATAGCACAGTTGTAGGTGCAGCTAGCACAGGCACAGGGATAGGCACAGAGATATTAGTAGTATGATCAGGCGCAGTAGGCACTGGGGCCAAGGATGGCAGATATGTTTTGATCTGTGCAACAACAGGCATATGAGGCAGGGAGAGAGGAGTAGCATTATAGGACCCTATATGAGTGCCTAGTGCTGGTAGGACAATGAGAGAGTTACAGGAGCCATTCTGAGGTGTCAAGCTCGAGGAGTATTGATCAGTCAAAGAGATCAGTGCAACAGCTGTTATAAGCACATGCACTAGTACCCGAGTAGGCACTGGTACCTGGGCAGGCAGGTTATAGGCAATGGGGCCACCACCACAGAGAGGAGCAAGGTCATCCTAGTTAGAGACATTAGCACATGACAGTTTTTCCTAGGGACTATAGAATCCTAGTTTTGATCGTATTGATGTATTTTTGATAGGTCCTCAAGACTTTGTATCACTATCATATTTTTGATGTGTATATATATGAGATGAGACTTGCGATGAGATGGACTATGTTGATAGATTTGTTTATTGATGTTGTATGGATTGTGATGTGGATTATGATGTCGTGATTCATGATGCACTGACATGCAGGATATGGATTATGTATGTATGCATGTTTATGGCTGGTTGTTATGTAGGGTGATATGATTTATGATGTATGTTTTATGGATATATGTAGTGATGCAGAATGACATGGCATAGGATGTGTGACATAGACATATGATGTGATTTAATGATGTATTTGATATGCAGGATGATATGGTGTATGATTTGTTGTTATGGATATTTATATGGATTAGGATGTAGATTAGCATATGCAAGAGATGGATGTATGTTTTTGATGTTATGGAGATAGATATACGGCATGAGTTATGACATGGTTTTATGAGGTATGACATGGATCAGGATGGATGTATCGTTTGTGGATGTGTATATGATTGGTTTCATGGATGTGAATTTGGATTATGATGTGGATATATGTATGTTATGGAATGTTATGGATGGCATGGTTTTTTATATTATGGATGTATGTTGATGGTATGGATAATGGACAAATGGTAATGAGATGAATATATGATGTTTAGATAAATAAATATGATAATGGATATGGAAATGAATTAATGCAAATGAATGGATACATGACTAAGTACAAAATGATAATGAAATGGTATGTGATAAGTAATGAATTATGGGCTAATGGACAAAATGCAATGAACTAATGATATAATGGACTAATGATGTGGATAGATGATAATGAAATGAATAATGATAACAAACTAATGGAATGCAAACGGACAATGGAATAAAATGGATAAATGGACTTATTCTAAATGGATTGCTAATGATAATGGAACTGAATGCAAATGGACAAATAATAATGGAATTAATGGGTATACTAATGTCACGAAATGCAAATGGAAAAAGAATCGAGACTACACATGATTCCTGCAAATAGGTTTTCATCATGGTACTTGCCCAAGGTGCCACGAGGAGTGGTTTTCACCATATGATAGATTATTTTTCTTTTCTTTGTTTGATTTTTTAATTTTTTTTTAGTTTTTGAGTTATTTGATTTTTTTTGTATTTTTTTTATTTGGGGTACTCAACAACCTAGCTATGGAACCATTTCAGATGGATGATGTTCATAGGTTCTTCAAGTTCTTCTCCTTCAAGAGTAGAAAGGCGATATGCTCCTAAATCATATTTAGCTATGATGACATAGAGACCCAACCAATTAGACTCAAATTTCCATTTCTTGTCTTGCTCTAAGAGGTTCCTTTGATTTTATTTTAAGACCAAGTCACCTACTACAAGTTCTCTGGCACAGATTTTCTTGTTGTAAGATCTGCGGAGCTAGTTTTGGTATGCCTGGAGATGATTCAAGGCATTGAGGTTATGTTCATCTAGTGACTCTAACTCTTTGAGGTGTGCAACATAGTAATCTTCTTCAGTGATGACATTACATAGAGAGATGAGTGATGAGGGCAATTCGATCTCGATTGGTAAGATAGATTTGACTCCAAAGACAAGTGAGTATCGAGTGGCTCTAGTAGGAGTGCAGATGCTAGTGCAGTAGGCCCAAAAGGTGGGGTGGATGTGGAGGTGCTAGTCACGACCAATTTCATTGACAACTTTCTTGAGGATTTTGAGCAAGGTTTTATTAGTTGGCTCAGCTTGGTCGTTCCCTTAGGGATAATATGGAGTGGACCAATGATGTTGAATATGAAATTATTCACAAAGGGCACGAACATCATTGCTTTTTAAGGGTTTTCCATTATTTGTGACCAGGGTGGATGGGATGCCATAGTGGAAAGTGATGTGGTAAAGGATGAATTTGTTGATCTAGGTATCAATGGTAAAAGTGAGGGGAATGGCTTCGACCCACTTGGTAAGGTACTTAGTGGCAGTAATGATGAATTTGAGTCCATCGGAAGAGGGCGGGTGAATCTTGCCAACAAGATCTAGGCCCCACTAAGAAAAGGGCCATGGTGTAGTGATTGGTTGTAGAGCCTGAGAGAGAGCATGTATGAGATCTCTATGCTACTAACAAGGCTTACATTTCTTCACATATTCACATGCATCATGCTCTATTGTTGGCCAGTAATCTCTTGTATGTAAGAGTTTTTGGCAGGAAAATACCACTTGTGTCGGCACCGTAGATACTTACGTGGACTTCGTGTAGTGCGAGGGAAGCTTCTTCTATGTTTAAACATCATAGGAGAGTTCCATCATAGTTTTGGCAATAAAGGGTATTGGTGAGAATGGTGTAGCGAGAGGCTCAGAGGATGAGTGATCTTTGTTGCTTGTGAGAAGAATCAAGTGGGAATGTCTGATGTTGGAGATAGAATTAAACATCGTGGTACCAAGGATTTTTAGGACCAACAATCCAACATACAAATTTTGAATCGACGATTTGATATGTTGGCATGAGGAGTTGTTCCACAAAAAACTCACAATGATGACTATGATGAGGCATATCTAGGAGGGACCTGATGGTGGCCATGGCATCAACTACTTTGTTATGAAGGCGAGGCACCTATTCAAACTGAATGTAGATGAAGAACAATTTGTATTCATCAACCATTTGTTTATAGGGAACCAGTTTGTCGTCCTTAGTGAGGTATTCACCATTGACCTATTTGATAACCAACTGAGAGTCTCCATAGACCTATAATTGTTGGATGTTCCACCAAACTGTTGTTTTAAGACCAATGATCAAAGCTTCATATTCAACCACATTTTTTGTACAAGGGAAGGCAAGCATGTATGCCTTAGGAATGTAATCTCCTTGGGGAGTGACCAAAATTATTCCTGCCCCTGAACCATGATTTGTGAAGGACCTGTCAAAATATAATTTCCATATTGTTGATTCCGTTGTAGTGAGAATGGATTCATCTGGGAAATCAATAGCAAGTGGTTAATGATTTGTGAGAGGTTCTTCGGCTACCTAATCTACTACAAATTGTCCTTTGATTGCTTTTCGATCAACATTGTCAAACTCGCTGAGTAACATTACCCATTTTTTCATTCTTCGTGTGAGCAAAGTCTTGGAAAGTAGGTACTTGAGAGGGTCAACTTTTGAGATGATTTTGATGGAGTGACTTAACATGTAATTTCATAGATTTTGAGAGCAAAAGATGACAACTAGACATGCTCTTTCCATGGGTGTGTAGTTAAGCTCATAGCCAACAAGAGTCCTACTGATATAGTATATAGCCCTGTCATGACTAGTATCATCATGTTGTGCTAAAAGTACCCCCAGTGCTACTGAAGTTACTAATATGTATAATATTTCCAAGGATTAGTGCCATAAGGACTGGGGGTGAAGCCAAGTATTCCTTGATGCGGTCAAATGCTTGCTAATAATTTTGATCCCATTTGAAATGTACTTCCTTATGAAGTAAGTGGGAAAATGGAACTGGCATTTATTTGCGAGTTGAGCAATGAACCTTCAGATAGCCTAAAGATTGGGTTGGAGACTACACAGTTGCTTAAGGGTCTTTGGTGGTGGCATTTTTGTAATAGTGGTGACCTTAGCTAGATCTACTTCGATACTTCTGTGAGAGACGATGAACCCTAAGAGTTTTCCTGATGTGACGCCAAAGACACATTTCTTAGGATTGAGGCGGAGCTTGTATTCTCAAAGGCATTCAAATATCTATCGTAGTATGTGTTGGGAATTAAGGTGTCTCAACCTTGGTTATTCCTTGTATTTTTACATTGTATTTATTTATTATTTGCCTATTGTCTTAATTGGATGCAAATCCTATGTTGTCATATTGTGGGAGTTGGCACGGTGATGTGTCATCTTACATGGCATATGGCCACATGTATTTTTTGTCCTCACATGAGGAGATAGGCATCCCACTTAGTGGTAGGAATATTTTGCCATGTGTTGGCATCTTAGATGTTGTGTAAGGGAATATTGACCGTAACGGTTATGACAGATTCCTATGATGAAGTTATGACATGTAAGAGTCAGAAATAGGAGATTCTATGACAGGTGAAGACATGTGTCGAAGAGCATCTTTGAAAAAGGCATCTTTGAGGGCACAAAGGTGGACCATGACATGTTGTAAGAGAATATGCTATTTATAGCCTATCTATGATAGATTCTCTTACAGCTGTAAGTTGTAACTGCTATGACAGATTCTATGACGGTCGTAAGAGTCGTAAGAGCATCTGTCATAGCCCATTTTAGAAATAGGCGACCTCTTTGGGATGGGGTGTGTGGACAAGTGTTAGAAGCATCTTACAATGTTGACCAAGTGTCCATAGGCGTGGGTTTTGGGCCATGAGGTCAAGTTGGATGCCCATTCCAAGATAGAGGCAATTTTGCCTTGTATTTTCTATATAAATAGGTGCTTTTGAGAGGAGATGTATTACAGGTTTGACAGGTATTGTTATGCTACTGGTTTGTCTCCAGATATGAGTGTCGAAGACTCCTGAGAGCTTGCATTGCCAGTGTAAACCATTTTAGTTTTGTTAATACATTGTACAGGTTTTGGAGTGTGGGGTTTTTCACCTGATAAGGATTTTCCCCACGTATATCTTGTGTCTCACTTTCTTGTGTATGTGTTTGCTGCAATATCTCTATTATCTCTATTAATGGGTTTAACATTGCTGTAATTGTAAGGATAAAATTGAATTTGCACTCTCCGCCCCTCATTAGATTAGTGTAGGAAGTGATTTCTGCACACCTAGCTTCCTTTCAATTAGTATCATAGCCTGGCTAGTTTTGGTCTTAGCTGTTGGGTAGGGGTTTTTTTAGTTAATCTTAGGTTGAGTGGGAGTATTGTATAGAGTATTTTGTATCTTGTTACAGCAAGGAGACGGCAACCACATCTGGAAGGTTAGAGGTTGATAAATTTAATGGTACTAATTTCGAGTTGTGGAAACTCAAGATGGAGGACCTACTTGTTGATCATGACCTATGGGAAACGGTATCCAGTGTGAAACCTACAGCAATGTCACAAGATGATTGGGACCTCAAAGATCGGAAGGCTAAGGGTCTCATAAGACTCTGTTTAGCTGACTCTGTCCTGTTAAATGTCCATGAGGAGAAGAGCACGAAAGATCTTTGGAAGAAGTTGGGTGATGTTTATTAGGCCAAGTTCTTGGTAAACAAACTTTTTTTGAAAAAGAAATTGTTTTCTCTGAAGATGGAAGATGGAGGATCTGTTGCGGATCACATGAATGTTTTTAACATGATTGTTGCACAGTTAACATTTGTAGGTGTGAAAATGGAGGAGGAGGATCGATGTATGACCCTGCTTTGTTCTTTGCCAGATTCATGGGATCATCTTGTCATGGCTATCGGAAGCACCACTACCACCTTCAAGATGGAAGATGTGGTGTCCTCGCTGTTATCTGAAGAAATGTAGAGGAAGTCTTCTGAGGCAGCCAAAGAGGCTCTTGCGGTTCTTGGAAGACCTAAAGAGAAAGGAAAGAAAAAGGACAAGAAAAGTGATAAGGGCAGATCCAAATCTCCTGGAAAGTCCAAGGCTCTCTATTGGAACTATGGAAAAACTAGGCATTTCTGAAAGGAATGCAAAGAGGAGAAGAAAAAGAAGAAGAAAGCTCCTGATTCAGATTTTGACAAGTCACAAGATGATGGTGATGCCTTCATCGCAGCACTGGCCACCCATGCATCTGATGATGTGTGGTTGATTGATTCTAGTATATCATTCCACATGACCTCGCATCGAGACTGGTTCACAAAATATGAAGAGTTCGATGGTGGAAGAGTGTACCTGGGTGACGACTCTCATTTGAAGATTGTTGGTTGTGGAAGAGTCTCAATATGATTCCCTAATGGATGAGTGAAGGGGATCACTAGAGTTATGCACATTCCATGCCTTACACGGAACCTTCTTTCTATAAGTATGTTGAATGATGCAGGTGTGCATGTTGTCTTTTCGAAGGATGGATGCAAGATGACTAGAGGATCTATGGTGCTTGTGAAGGGTACTCAGAGAGGTACTTTGTTTCAGCTGGAGGCATGCACTTCATAGTGCAATAGTTCTTCTGACTCAAAGAAACGAGCTGCAGTAACATCATCCCCATCATCTGAATGAGCATTGAAGAAATCTATTGTAACTAGTTCTGATGGTAGTGCACATGCTATGGAAGCTAAGCTTCCTGCTGAAAAGACTATGTTATGACATTTGAGATATGGCCACATTGGTGAGAAGGGTACTGGCCACATTGGTGAGAAGGGTCTGCGTACCGTAAAAAATAAAAACCTCATTGAGGGGTTAAATTATTGTAATCTCAAGTTTGACTTTTGCGAACATTGCATTTATGGAAAGCAAAACCGTGTTCAGTTTTACTCTAGTTCTCACAAGTCTTCTGGTGTATTGGATCTTATTCATTCTGATGTGTTTGGTCCTGTTAATGTTCCTTCAATTTCAAAATCTGTATATTTTGTATCTTTCATAGATGATTACAGTAGAAGGACATGGGTTTATTTTATCAGAAGAAAGACTGAAGTCTTTAGTTGGTTTAAGGAGTTTAAAGCCTTTGCTGAAAATCAGACTAGTAAAAAGATTAAGTGTTTGAGAATTGACAACGATGGTGAGTTTTGTTCGGTAGAGTTCAATAAGTTTTGTAAAGAGCAAGGGATTGAAAGGCATAAGACAACTCCATATATCCACAGTAAAATGGAGTTGCAGAGAGGATGAACAGGACACTGATGGAGAAGGCTAGGAGTATGCTTAGTGGAGCAAGCCTTAAACAAAAGTTTTGGGCTGAAGCTGTTGCCATTACTTGCTATCTGGTAAAAAAATCTCCTACATCAGCTCTTTTTGGTAAGACACCTATGGAGGTGTGGTCTGGTAAGAATCCTTCAGTTAGACATCTTTGTGTTTTTGGTTGTGAGGCATATGCACATGTGCCTAGGGAGAAATGGTCTAAATTGGAGAACAAGGATGTTAAATGTATTTTCATTGGCTATGGTGTTGGTATGAAAGGATACAATCTTTGGGATCCGGTGGTTGAAAAAAGTGTTGTATAGCAAAAGTCTTATCTTCAGAGAGCTAACACCTTCTTCTGTTGTTCTACAGCTAGAATAGATAGAAAAGAAAGAGGATGCAGTTCAATTTCCCTCTACCCCTGAGAAGACTGAACAAACAAACCCTGTGAGATTTGATGATGAGGAGAGCTCTAGCAGCTCTAAAAGCTCAGAAGAAGAAGCAGAACCTCAACCTCATCCATTGAGGAGGTCTACGTGAACAAGAAAGCAATCTGATAGGTTTGGTTATTCATTACTTGATTCTAGTTGTGCTTTTGCTTTACTTACTAACACTGATGAGCCTAGAACTGTGAAAGAGGCAATGGGCATGAAAGATGCAGGTTCCTGGAAGGAGGCCATGGAGGATGAGATGGCTTCTTTGGAAAAGAACAAAACATGGGACTTGGTGCCTTTGCCTGATGGACGGAAACCCGTTGGTTGCAAATGGGTGTTCAAGAAGAAATTCAGTGTAGATGGCAGTGTTGAAAAGTACAAGGCTAGACTGGTTGCGAAGGGGTACTCACAAGTGGAGGGAATTGATTATGGTGAAATTTTCTCTCCTGTTGTAAAGCTGACATCCATTAGATTTATGTTATCTCTTGCAGCTGCTTATGATTTAGAGGTAGAATAGATGGATGTGAAGACAGCTTTCCTTCATGGTGATTTGGAGGAAGAAATCTACATGTCACAGCTAGAGCATTACATACTGAAAGGTAAAGAAATTTTCATTTGCAAATTGAAAAAGTCTTTGTATGGTTTGAAGCAGTCTCCTAGGATGTGGTACTTGAAGTTTGATGCCTTTGTGTTGTCAATTAGATTTGTGAGATCAAAATTGGATCACTGTGTGTATTATAAGTTTGATGGTGATTGTATTCTCAATGTTGCATTATATGTTGATGATATGTTGCTGATTGGGAAGGGTAAGAATATGATTTCTAATTTTAAGTCTCAGTTGGTAGCACAGTTTGAAATGAAAGATTTAGGGGCAGCCAGGTACATTCTAGGAATGTAAATCAGAAGAGACAAAACTAACAGAAAACTTTGGTTAAGCCAAAGTAAGTATGTGAAGACCGTGTTGGATAGGTTCAGCATGGCAAATTGTAGACCATTGTGTGTTCCTGTTTCTTTAGGGATAAAGTTGTCTGTTAATGATTGTCCAAAATATCCTAGTGAGGTGGAGGACATGAGCAGAGTACCTTATGCTAGTGTTTTTGGTAGTTTGATGTATGCTATGGTCTGCACAAGACCAGACATTGCCCAAGCAGTGGGAGTCCTTAGTCAATTTATGGCTAATCCTGGACGGGTACATTGGGATGCAGTTAAGCGAGTGTTCAGATCTTTGAGGGGTACTTTTGAGGATTCCATTTACTATCATGGCAATGCTACAGGACCTCCGCATTTAGTTTATATTCATGGATTTGTGGATTCTGATTGGGCAGGTGATATTGACAGCAGGAGATCCACCAGTGCATATGTGTTCACAATGTTTGGTGGTACAATTAGTTGGATGAGTAAGCGACAACCTATGGTTGCTTTGTCCACGATAGAAGTTGAGTACATCACAGAAACTCATGCTTGTAAGGAAGCCATTTGGCTTAAGAGATTATGTTCAGATATTGGTGTTGATGCAGGAGAGATTATGATTTGTTGTGATAGTCAGAGTGCGATTTGCCTTGCAAAGAATCCAACTTTCCATGCCAGAACAAAGCATATTAATGTATAGTTTCACTTCATATGAGACATGGTAGAGGATGGGAAGGTAAACTTGGAGAAGGTAGATACTTTGAAGAATGTTGTAGATGCATTGATGAAGCCAGTGGGCACAGAGAAGTTCAAATGGTGTTTGGAGTCTATGGGCCTCTCGGCCTATAGCAGTTAAATCCTGTTAATTCTATTGGGTCTTACAAGGTGTTCGACAAGTGGGAGAATGTTGGGAATTAAGGTGTCTCAACCTTGGTAATTCCTTGTATTTTTACATTGTATTTATTTATTATTTGCCTATTATATTAATTGGATGCAAATCCTATGTTGTCATATTGTGGGAGATGGCACAGTGATGTGTCATTCTACATGGCATATGGACACATGTATTTTATGTCCTCACATGAGGAGATAGGCATCCCACTTAGTGGTAGGAATATTTTGCCATGTGTCGGCATCTTGGATGTTGTGTAATGGAATATTGACCATAACGGTTATGACAGATTCCTATGACGAAGTTATGACATGTAAGAGTCAGAAATAGGAGATTCTATGATAGGTGAAGACATGTGTCAAAGAGCATCTTCGGGCACCCCAAGGTGGACTATGACATGTAAGAAAATATGCTATTTATAGCCTGTGTATGATAGATTCTCTTACAGATGTAAGTTGTAACTGCTATGACAGATTTAATGACGGTCGTAAGAGTCGTAAGAGCACTGTCATAGCCCATTTTGGAAATAGGCGACCTCTTTGGGATGGGGTGTGTGGACAAGTGTCAGAAGCATCTTACAATGTTGACCAAGTGTCCATAGGCATGGCTTTTGGAACATCAGGTCAAGTTGGATGCCCATTCCAAGATAGAGGCAATTTTGCCTTGTATTTTCTATATAAACAGGTGCTTTTGAGAGGAGATGTATTACAGGTTTGACAGGTACTATTATGCTGCCAGTTTGTCTCCAGATACAAGTGTCAAAGACTCCTGAGAGCTTGCATTGCAATTGTATTGTAAACCATTTCAGTTTTCTTAATACATTGTGCAGGTTTTGGAGTGTGGGGTTTTTCACCTGATAAGGGTTTTCCCCACATGTATCTTGTGTCTCTCTTCTTTTGTCTCACTTTCTTGTTTATGTGTTTGCTGCAATATCTTTGCTATCTTTGTTAGTGGGTTTAACATTTCTATAATTGTAAGGATAAAATTGAATTTTCACTCTCCTCCCCTCATTAGATTAGTGTAGGAAGTGATTTCTGCACACCTAGCATCCTTTTAGTATGTCAGGATGTTCTTCCCTTGTTCTTGACTTCCCAAGGAGGTCATCTACATAGTCCTCCATGATTTTGTGTAGCATGTTTTGGAAGATGGTAGTCATGGCTCATTGATAAGTTGCTCCTACTTTTTTAAGGCCAAAGGGCATAACTTGCTAGCAGTACGTACCATAGGGATAGGTGAAAGTTGTTTTATGTTGATATTCAAGAGCAATCTAGATCTAATTATATCTCGAGAATCCATCCATGAGGGAGAACATTTCATGTCCAGTTGTTAAATCCACAATAATGTCGATATTGGGAAGTGGGAAGTCATCTTTTGGACATGCTTTGTTTAGGTTGTGGAAATCTGTTCATACTCGGATGCCCCCAAATTTCTCAGCAACTGGAACAATATTGGAAACCCATTCAAGGTAGTCTATAGGGCAAATGAAGCTGACTTCCAATAGTATATGCAATTCTTCTTTGATGAGAAGGGCAACTTGAGGATGCATCTTACAGAGTTTTTGTTTGACTAGTCATGCTTCTAGATGTACCACAAGATGATGGACCACCAAGGATCTAACCCTGGCATATCTGCATAGGACCAAGCAAAGACATCTAGTGCCTTATGAAGTACAATTGAAAGGTTGGATTTTTCTTTGATAGCGAGACTTTCTACAATGTGGGTGAGCTTAGGTTGTTCCTATGTTCCAAGGTTGATTTCTTGTGTGCCTTCAATCAGGATGGTGGGACGTTCCTTCCAATAGGAAGGTATGGGAGGAAGATGGAGATCCTCATCTTCTAGCACCTCAAAAAGGTTTTCACTAGGAGATACGTCTTTATTTTTCTCTTTTATGTCTAATAGCGCCTTAGAGAGGTTTTCACTAGGGGATGATTTTCTATTTTTTAATTTTTTTTGGACTAAGGATCTCCTCTTCTCCAAAGTAGGCATTGGCATGAAAGCATATGTCATATTGTGAAGTGTCACAAGGTTCTAGAAATACAGAGAGGGCCTCATCATTTTGGAATGTATTGAGAGGTAGTGATCCTTGGTAATTCCAAGCAAGGAGATTAGGATGGATGAGGGAAAGGTTGATGAGGAAGATGGCATTTTCAGGGAAGATGCATGAAATATCAAGATGTTTGCATGAAGCTATGATGACACTCGGCCCAATGTTCTTAACAATAGAAGAAGATTTAGCCACAACTACCAAAGTTTTAGTGGGTCCACAGATTGTCACAGTGGGCAGTTTATATCTTACACCAAAATACATGGTATCTTTCTTGGGAGATGTGGGATCAACCGGGATGGGTTCTACAGTGCCTTTTTCATCGATGCTGAGTCTTTTTCCATGGTAGGGCATCTTGGTACATATTTGGAATGGTACAGGGTATTTTTCATTAAAATATTCAAGGTCTTCTTTTGTTGAAGGGGTCTCATCATGGTATAACTAATAATTCAAGGATGTTTCAGCAACTTATTCTTCACAAGAGACCTTTGCTGGAATGAAGGGGATCTTGTCATCAATCTTGTGTTTTTGTTCTTGAAACTTCTTCTATAGGTGACGACCATGGGAGTGGGGGACAAAGACAATTGTCACACATGGAAGGCGTTATGAAGCTCATATTCACCACAGCCTTTGTCTATGATCTTGACCTGGGATACTTGAGGGATTGGAATAGATGATGAAGCGGAGGCATGCGATGGATTAGTTGTGGTGGATGGAGTGGATGAAGGATGAGATGAGGTGGATGGTGTGGACGAGGAGTCTTTGAGATGTTCCCCATAGGTGCTTGGGCAATGAAATTGTCTATCATAGACAACTTCCAAAGCTTTACAATACTCAAATGGTTGTTAATCAGCAGGAATTGTGACTTCGACACCGTTATGAGGAAACTTGAGACATTGGTTTTAGGTGGAGGGGATGGCTTGCATGGCATGCAACCAAGGTCGGCCAAGGAGAAGATTATAGGGGAGGTCAAGATCAACTACGTGACATAGAGTGCGTAGTGTGAGGGGATCCACTTTGATAGGGAGACATATGTTGCCTTCTGATTCTTTCTTCGTGTTATCATATGCTCTGATGGAGCTGACCAAAGATTCTAGATTAGTTGTTGAATACCCCAAAATTTTTATGAAATTTATGTACGTAGGTTCAAACCGAATCCATTATCCAAGAGTACTCTCTTGACTTTGTGGTTAGTGATTTGGACTTCTATATGGAGTGCTTTATTATGAATGGGGGCGATAGGTGGCATGTCAGATTGGCTAAAAGTGAGATGGTACGATGAGGACAATTGGGCCACTAGGTTTTAGAATTGTGCAGGTGGAATGTCAATGGGAACATGGTATTCTTGGAGGGCCTTGTCAAGGATTTTGTGATAGATGGTGGATGTCTTAAGGAGTTCCAAGATATAAATTTGTGCGGGGGTCTTCCCAGGATGGTCAAGGAGGTTATACTTGGAAGTGGTGGAGGATGGGGATTTTCCCTTGATGGTTACACACCCTCATTAGGTGGTAACGACACATTCGAGGGTATGGATTTTGATTTTGATGGTGGCAATATGAGTAGAGTCAAAATTAATACGGCCCACTACATTATCATAGGGCAGTGGAACATCGTTGTAGTTGATGTTGTTGGCTTGGTTATTAGGATTGGTGTTGGATGATGATGGTTTAGATGCAGATTGGTTGTTGTGGTTGGGAAGAGGGTCTTGGTAAAATCCTAGGCCATCATTGGGTGAGGTATTGTTGTTTCCTTCCACTTGGATATCACCATGATTGACAAGATCTTGGATATAGTTATTCAATTTCATACATTTTCTTGTGGAGTGTCTTGTTGGTTCCCAAATCTGCACACATCAAACTCTAAAGATTTGTCAATTCTTATGATCAAATTCAATGGGAGACTTGGCCAACAAATGGGAGATTGTTTGCATCTATCTCCCCTCCACTTCAGGCTCTGCTAAACCTAGGGGTTATCCCTTATTATAGCATCAACAGATTTGTCTTTCACTATATCAGGCATAGATGTTCTCATAGGTTTACACAAAGATATGTAAGATTATCCCAAAACTGGCAAAGTTTTTGGAGATTTTCACATTGTTGGCTCTGAGAACATGTACCAAACCTCTCTAAACTGAAGCAAAAAAAATGGTTTGAATAATTTTATCTTTGAATTCAATGTTCTTTCTGGACCTTTGGGCAAATAATTCCTCAGATCGGTGCTTTATCAAGGCAACAAAGTCAACATACTACAATGCAGATGTTTCCTTTTTGACATTAGAACTTCAAATTCAAAGGGTATACTTGCATCACTACCTTGCAATGACACACCCAAAAAAGAGTATTTCATGCAATTCTTCTTCAACAATCCCTAATGTATTACATCACTCCTTATATCTTACTCCAAGCATGTTTGATATGTTACTTGAATAGAAGCAGTAAATAAGACATTCAATACAAGTGTGCATAGATGAACTCCAAAATCCTTGATTCCTTCATTCACAAAAGAAATGCATACATTCAAGGAGACAATTGCAAGAAACACACACATTCAGTGTTATTCATATATTGCAATCTGAACTAAAATATGTAATATAGAACTTTATTCATCTATAGGCAACATTCTGCTCTGCAAACCTATCAAAATGAACCTCCTCTACAATAGAAACTAATCCTCAAAAGTGTGGATATGTTGTGTCCAAAGTCTAGAATCAGACCCTATTATAATGCACCCATTCACTTATAAAGGAAAACAGAGCAATGTCAGACTACAACGGTCGGTTACAAATTTGATATTACATTTAATTCCTGCACCCTTGGGAATTTGCATCTTTGATCTAATTGGATCGAGTTGGTAATACATTTTTTGTAGCTAATTTGGTCCATTAGAGCGAACTTACAATCTGTGTTATCTCTTTGGAAATCATGAAATCCTTTATTTTTTAACATTGGTCATCAATATGAACTGGTCACGGGATATAGAACAGTTGAGATTTGAAGTTAACAACCTTGAAAAATAACTTATACGCTTTAAAATAGCGTGAGCCAATGAGAATCTACAAGTTTAACAAAGACTTCCATCTCAGATCTGCATGTCGCCCCATCACAGCAACACAGACCCCAGAGAGACCCACACCACATTGCTTACTCTCATGCACTAAGCTTTTAGCTTACCTTACATGGACTAGAAAGGGACCCACCTTCCACGTGTTGTCTTATCACTACAGCATGGAGAATATTCTCTAATATCTTCATGCAGTGCGCTCCCATGATGCTTGGAGTATTTGGTCGAAAAGACTTTTGACTTCCTTACCTGGAATCGACAGTCAGCGCATCAGTGCCACTCTGACAAATCTAGCAGATCTAGATCCCACAATGCCACCATAGTCATTGATCTATCATTAAGGGCTTGCCTTTTGGATTTAGGAAATGTTTAGGCACATGGGAAGGGTCGATTACTAGGCTCATGGGGCCAGTCTAGGATAGGAGGAAAGACATGAAGTCATGACTTAAACCTAGAGTGACTGCCTATTATAAGTCAATTGAAGATTATAATGCAGGCTTAAAAAAGAAAGACCAAGGGTGTAGGGTTTAAGGCTTTTAGGCACATACTTAACCATTTCAGGGTTTTGGGACTAGACAACAAGGAAATTTTTTTTTTTTGGGGGGAGGGGGTTCCACCATGTCCTTTGATACGATGATAGTCACAATACTCATTTTCTTTGTACCATACAAGTTTAGGTTGATTTTCATCGAAAGGTTTAGTCGTGGGAAACTCAACCATGTTGGTCTGGACAAGTTTTTGGAACACAACTTCAAGAGGTTCACCCAAGGGAGTGTACTTACATTTTGGATTATTGGAAGGGTTTCATTTTGGTGGAGTGGATGACACAGAGACATTGCTTGAAACATTTTGTACAATGTGTGCCTCTTTAGGTTTAGGAGTGACTATTTGAATGAACTTGGAATTGGTAGCACCATCTCCTATGATATTTTTGTTTTTAGCCCAAAATTTAGGTTTGTCATTGGATGGCTTGTTGTTGTCATTTAGATTGTAGATTTTAACTAAACCTTTTTCTATAAGTTCTTTTTTTATGGTGACACATTTCTCTATGATTTCATGAAAGGTGGATGCACAATGCACTTGCAAGTGGAAGGCCATTTCTTGGTTTAAGTTTTGGATGAAGATATGTACAAGTTGTTTTTCAGGTGTTCTCCAAGGTAGTCTTATAGAAAGGGCTCTCAATCTTTGTAAGTATGTGGAAAAATTTTCACCATTTCCTTGTTTGGTATTGCAAAGATCGAGCATGGTGATCTCGTTCTCTATGTTGTATGAGAAATGGGCGTCAAATTTTTCTGATAGGTCGGTGAAGGTGGAGACGGAGCCTTAAGGCAAGTGTATATACCATTCTAAGGCTTGGCCTAAGCTTCATGGAAAAAGACGAAGGAGGAATTGATCATCATGGGACACTTCTTGGCATGCCATGAAGAACTCCTTGATGTGGTCACGGGGATCTCCTTTTCCTTTGTATTTATCGAATTTGGGTACTTCAAAGTGTTGAGGAAAAGGTATGGTTGTCATATTTCGCAAACGAATAGGGACATAAGTCTTCACTTCAAACTTATAATGTTTCTTTTGTGTCCCTAGTTGGAGGTCCTTAAGAGTGTTCTTCATGTCTTGCCATTCTTTATCAAAAGGACTAGCAAGAGGAGGTTGTGGTGTGGAGTGGAGTGGTGGTTGTTCTTATTGTTGATGGAATGATGATTGTTGTTGTGGGATTGCGTATTGTTGGGGGTTATATGGAGGTAAGCCCATATCTTGTGAGTAGATATGGGGTGCGTATGTTTGATGTTGTGGTTGGGTGTGAGTAGATGAGTGATATGCATGTTGGGATTGGAAAGGATGGTTGTTGGTTTTGGGCGACGTGTTGATGTTGCATAGAAGCAACATGGGGAGGTTGTTGATGAGTAGTTGAGTGATATGTTTGTGTGGGATGTGTATAGCTTGATAAGAGATTTTGAGGTTGATGGTGTGGTTGAGATGTGAATGGATGTTATGATTGGAGAGGTGTTTGTGAAGGTACTATAGGGGGTAACATTGTTTGGGTGATGGTCATCCTTTGTGGGATGACCAAGGGGGGAAGTGTTTGTGGAATGGTGTTGGTATTGGAAGTGTTTTGAGGAATGTTTGACGAGGGTGGTATAGCAAGTGTACTTGCATTGGAGGGTATGGAAGAAGTTGGAAAGTTGGATGGTAGCATATGGTATAGTAGACTATAAGGAGGGTCCGACACTAGTGGTTGTGAAGTGGCATTACCCCCTATGTTTTGATCAATGGTATGGATGGTATTGGTAGTTGTAGTGACATTAGCCCATGGATCATCATAGATGGGATTGTTGGGATTAGGGACACGTCCTCAAGGTTGATCGAGGATGGGTGATGGTGGTTTATCATGCATGATCATTTTGAGTTTGTCTTAGTCAAATGAGTGGAGGAGGCGTGTTCCATGTTTGACGAAGCGTTCAAAGAATTCATCCTTATGATTGTCAAGGAATTGGTCAAATTTGTGATGTAATTCTCTTTCATTAAGGAAATCGACAAATGTGGGGGAGTAGATATGTTGTGATATGGATTCTTCACTCATTTTAAGTTGGTTGACGTATCCCTCCATGTTGCTTGTGGTGGAGCCATGTGGAGAGAGGGGTTGATAGAGAGAATCCATTTTTCTCTTAGTTTGTGATCGTGTGAGGGGAGGCATAAAAGGATGACTATGACTGTGTAACGTCAAAAAATGTCCCCTTGGGGGCTTTTCCCTCATAAGGTTTAGCTCCTGGGTCTTTTATCTATATTTAGGACATCTTGCATCATATTTTGACGTCCCGATGAAATGAGCCCTAACTTTCATGACAGATGGGACCTAGGGGGATCCCTTGAACCAAACCCTAACCAAAACAAGGAGGGAGGACTTGGGCGCCCATGCCCTAGTCCTGCCCTATTTTGGGTGAGTCCCAAATTTTAAGTGTCGGCTTGTGACTGTTATTTGGGTCCTATGCTGACACGATAAGTTTGAATTACGAAATTCTTGGCGGGAGTGTTTGTAGTTGCATATATAAGCATGTTTAGGCATTCATTTGTAAACTAGAGGACAACTGGATGGACATTAGGTGGAAATTTCATGAGCATTGGCATTTTGAAAGTGATTCAAGGAATTCATTGTATAGCAAGAGAAGATTTGTGTTGTTTATGTGTTTGTATTTGCAGATTTGAGTATCCATCTCCTCATGGCATGAAGATCTTCTTCCTTCCATGAGATCTTCACTACAAGGTGACATCATTTATGTTTTTGAGCATTTATCATTTAGTTTTTGCCTCTACCTCACAAGGGCACGCACTCTCTATCTAACAACGGTGTTCAGAAGACTTGAATGTCTCTCTGAGGCTTGACTGAGGCAAGCCTCTAAACACCACAACCCCCTCCCCATTTTTTCATGATTGCAGGTTACAGGTTGAAGAAGCAGGAAAAGTGGAGTTGCAGGAGAGTGTTGTAGAGTGTCAGATTTGCAGATCAGAGTTGAAAATAGGGCCCTAGACTCTGGTGCCCGCTCATTAGTCCTTTGGATTCCGCAACGGAGAAATCTCTGAGAGAATAGGAACAGGTTGCAAATCAAGTTCCTAGATCCTGACATAAATCAGGGCACCCACTCATTAGTCCCTGACTATTCCGCTTCTGAACTTCAAAAATAGGTGGACATTTATTTGTCATTTTACATCTTTATGTAGCAACATTTTTCGGTATTCATCTGTTTGCTTCCGTATTTGCATAATTAGGGTTTTGATGTATAATTGAGCATAATTAAACATAATTGACAATCTAATCACACAAATCCAAGTTTCCCTACATTTCTAAGTGACCAAGGGTCTAATAGTGCATTGCCACTCAACCCAAAGTCCTTGAATGTAAAAGGGTCAAAGGAGGATATACACATAAACTATCAAAAACAAATTATCCTAATTCCACCCTTTACAGACTGTAGTTGGATGATGTGGATAGATGTTTGGGGATGATGATTTTTCTAAGCTGAAATCTAGATCACCTATGAGTGTAGATGAAATCTTATCCTTGCAAACTTAGGGTGGACAAAGAGCCTAAGAAAGGGGATAATGGGATTTTCTTACTTGGGGTAGACAAGAGATACCAAGAAAGACGAGATTCTTGAAGTCCAACTTAGGAAGAGTCTAAGCTCCTAAGCTAGTATATTCAAGTGGGATGATTTTGAGTTTATACTAAACTTAAGATAGACAAGTTCTTAAGCCTAATATAAACAAGAGGATGAAATGATCTCGATCTTAATCTTAGAAAGATTGGGTTGGATTTGTTGGATGATTTGGATAATTGGATATTGATGAAGGTTGATTTGATTTGGATGATTGAGGTTGATTGGATTCAAGATAATGGATGTTAATTTTTGGAACAAGGATTAAGGTTATGGATCACAATCTAAGGTCTAAATGGATGGGGGTGGTTGAAAATGATGGAAATGTACGTGATTTTGGATGCAGAAGGTCGTTGGGTGGAGTGAGAGGACCAAGTTGATGATCAAAATAATAAATTCCTTAGGTTTTGTGTAGGTCTCAAACTAGGCACTAAAATAGGGGGTTTAGGCATCGACAGAAGGATAATGGGCTCTAAAGGGCATCAAATGGGTGCTAATCTAAGTGTTAGAATCTGAAAAGATTAATAACCCAGAAAACTAGTGCAAATAATAGATATTAAAACTATGAATGCAAATGATACGAAATCAAAATAGCAACACAGAGTTAGTTTCCAAGAGAGTAATGCAAATGCTAGAAGCAAAATAGCATTAAGAGGATGCAAAAGTAAAAGATGCCAAATACAAGCCAGGTAGCATGCTTATATAGACTAGGAAGAGAGAGGAGGTGGCAACACCAACCAATGAGGAGCAACCATCTATCGGACTAAAGATAGCAAAGTATCTTCCCAAGATAGCTAATGGATGCTCACATGTAGGAAGGTGACACCTCGCAACCACTCACCTAATAAGACATGCTTTATTAACCTAAGCGAGATTAATAGAAGTGCAGGAAAAACCTAGGAATATAGGAAAAATAAATAACCCATCTAGGAAATAAAAACCTACACTAACACCCCCCCATAAGCGAAGCTTAGGTGGATGTAGAAATGGGTCCTGCGAATCAAGCCTGATGAGGTACCCATGTACATAAAATCCCCCCCTAAAGAGAGAGAAAAGAGACCCCCCCAAAAGTAGAGAGAGTCAGGACTCCGAGTGAGAGGAAGAAGCCCCCCCAGAAGATGAAGCATCCCGCACCCCCAGGAAAGCTCGCAAATGAAGGAACTTGCTCTCAGTGAAGGGTTTAGTGAAGATATCAGCAACCTGCTCGGAAGTCAGACAGTAGCGAAGGTCGACGACGTGGCCATGGATGAGCTCCCGGATGTAGTGCATGTGAACCTCTATGTGTTTGGTCCGCTGATGATGGACTGGATTCTGTGAGATCTAAATGGCACTCTGGTTGTCACAAAATATGACTGATGGCTGTCTGATCTGGATGCCAAACTCAGTGAGAAGATTCTGAAGCCAAATGGCCTCAGTAGAGGCATTCACAGCCCCCCGATACTCGGCCTCAGTAGAAGATAGAGCAATAGCAGATTGCTTCTTGCTCGACCAACAAACAGGACCTGAACCAAGTGAGAAGCTGTAACCTGAAGTAGACTTGCGATCCTCAGAATCGCCCGCCCAATCTGAATCTGTGTAGCCCACCAAGTCAAGCTCAATGCCAGCTGCATAGTGAATCCCAAAACTGTGAGTACCCTGAATGTAGTGAAGGATTCGCTTGGCTGCTTTCCAGTGCAGCTCATGAGGCTCCTGCATGAATCGAGAGACCATGCCTACAGCATATGAAATGTCGGGTCTCGTATGAGTCAGATAAATGAGACTCCCAACAAGCTGTCGGTACAAAGTGCCATCACCAAGTGGAGAAGAACACTGAGCCTCAAATTTGACTCCAGAAAGAAAGGGAGTCGGAGCAGGCTTATAGTCAGCCATATGAAACCTCGAGAGCAAATCTAGAGCATACTTGGACTGTGTGATGGTGATCTCGGAAGAAGACTGGTAGATCTCAATCCTGAGAAAGTAATGCAACAAGCCCAAGTCAGTCATCAAAAACCTGTCATGAAGGGTAGTTTTGACAGCTCCAATGGTGGATGAAGAACTCCCTGTGATCAGCAAGTCGTCAACATACAGAACCAGAAATAGGAGTGAATCATCCTGCTGCAGAATGTAGACATTGGGATTAGAATGGCACCGAGTGAACCCAACTGATAGAAGGAAGGAATCCATATTGGCATACCAGGCCCGAGGAGCCTGTTTGAGGCCATAGAGAGACTTTCGAAGAAGGCACACAAGCGAAGAATCCTGAAGGAACCCCTATGGCTGCTCCATGTAGATCTCCTCTTGAAGGTCACCATGAAGAAAAGCACTCTTCACATCCATCTGGTGTACTTCCCAACGATTAGTTGCAGCAATGGCAAGAACAAGTCGGATGGAATTCATTCGGGCAACTGGCGCAAAAGTCTCAGAGTAGTCAATCCCAGGAACCTGGGAGAATCCTTTAGCGACCAAGTGAGCCTTATGCTTGTCAACTGACCCATCTGCTACAAATTTTGTCTGATAGATCCACTTACATCGAACAAGTTTTCTTCCCTTAGGAAGAGGGACAAGATCCCAAGTGTGGTTCCTCATCAAGGAACTATACTCCTCCTGCATAGCTGTATCCCACTCAGGAATACCAGAAGCCTCATGAAAAGACTGTGGATCTGAGGCAGTAGCAATGAAGACATATGGATCATCCTGGAACTGTGAATGAGTTCACCTGGTGTCTGATGGATCCCCAACCCAATCACCTGCAGACTACAAGGTCTGTCTAGCCCAAGTGGACCGGAAGATGGAGAATCTGGAGGAGAATCATCAACCTCTGAATGATGACTAGGAGAGGAAGGAGGTGAGTCCTCTGAATCGCTCTCTGCATCAGAAGTGGAGGTAGTAGACTGCTCAGGTGACTCTGACTCATCAGAAGATCTGTCATGTATCCCAAGTGACTCCAATGTCAAAGTAGAAGGAGTTGGAGAAGTGATAGAAAGTGAGCTCAAAGAGCCCTCCTCAAACTGAACACTCCTCTCAATGAACAACTCATGTGTAGTAGGGTGGAGCAACCGATAACCCTTCACACCATTAGGATAACCTACAAATATGCAAGGTCTGCTCTGCGGACCTAAGGCCTTGCATTTCTCTGTAGGAATGTGGGCCCATGCAGGAGAACCAAAAACTTGAAAGTGCTTAACTGATGGTTTCCGACCGCTCCAAGCTTCAAAAGGACTGACTCCCTTCAAGGCTCGGTGAGGAACACGGTTCTGGATATAACTAGCACAGTTAATGGCCTCTGCCCAATACTGTGGTGCAAGAGATCTGGAGTGAATCATGCAGTTCGCCATTTCCTTCAAGGACCTATTCTTCCATTTTGCAACACCGTTCTGCTAAGGATTGTATGGAACTGAATGCTGCAAATCAATCCCCTCTGAAGTGCAAAACCTCTCAAACTGATGGTTGACATACTCACCACCATTGTCAGTGCGCAAAACTTTGATGGCTTTCCTGGATTGCTTCTCTACAAAAGTCTTGAAGTCCTGAAAATGATCAAATACCTCTGACTTCTGTTTGAGAAAGTACACCCAAGTATATCGAGAAAAGTCATCAATGAATGTGAGGACATATCTAGCCCTACTGAAAGAAGGATGCTGAAATGGACCAGCCAAATCACTATGAACTAACTCCAGTATCTGTGAAGCTCTCCATGCCTTACCTTTGTCAAACTTTTCCTTAGGATGCTTACCAAGAATGCAACCTTGGCAAACACCACCTGAAAACTGAACTGAAGGCAACCCTGTGACCATGCTCTGTTGGTTGAGCTGCTGCAAGTAGCGGAAGTTAAGATGGCCAAACCGCTCATGCCATAATCTACTCACATCATTAGAATGAGTGAGCAAAATAGTCGAAGGAGGATCAGGAATAAAGTGAGAAAACAAATAGAGCTGTGACTGATGATTTGCTCTCCTAACTGCAACTGTAGAACCACTATGAACTCACGAATCTCCACTGAATCAGGAGTGAACTCAACCCACTTGCCTGAACCTGTGTGAGTGATCTGGTATACCGATAGGAGATTAGTTGATAATGAGGGCACACAAAGAACATCATGGAATGTGCCATCCCCCACATCAACAGACCCTCTCCCACACACCTCAACAGGAGTGTTATCACCCATCAAAATAGAAGGCATAGTACACAGATCCAAGGATGCAAGTTCTTCCTTAGATGAAGCCATGTGGTGCAAAGCACCCGAATCAAGAACCCAAGTGGATGGTGAAGAAGCAACTGCAACAAGGGCCTTGCCCTTTCCTTTCCCCTTGTTGTTTTCTTTTGCCTTATTAGACCCCTCATTAGAACTCTGTTTGACAGACTCAGGAAGACTGATATTATTCTTCTCAAGAATGTGTGTCAAGTGATCAATTTGTTTCTTCAGACATTTATGTTCATCATGACCGAGTCTTTTACAATAGGCACATTGGACCCTCTCTTTCTTAGGCTTGTCACCCTTGGAATATTGGGTCTCATTAGTTGCTTTTGAAGCAACCGTTATATGATCCTTCTTCTCCTTGCTATTCTTTTGTTTCTTATCCTTACTATTGTTGTTACTACTTTGTCTTTTCTATTCTTTTGTGCCTTGGTTGGCAGCCAAGGCATGTGACTTAGAGGACTTAAGAGTGCCCATCTGAATTAGCTTGTCCTGTTCCCGAGTGAGATTGACAGCAAAATCATCTAAAGATGGCATGGTGAATTGAGTACCAAGTGCACCCTTAGTAGCATAGAAAGTAGAAACAAACACAAAATATTCTGAACTTAGCTTAGAGAGAATACTAAGAATCAGTTGTTCATCTTTCTTTTCAATTCCACATTGCTTTAACTGCAGCCTTAGTGATTTCAATTTGGTGAAGAAATCCTGGATTGTGTTGAAATTGCCTGGGCTTAAACTAATTAGTTCATTTTTCAACATATGACCCCTCATTGAATCTTGTGTGCCAAATAGTGTTTCTAGCTTTGTCCAAATTTCATTTGGTGTATTCAAAGACTCAATGTGAAAGAGAAAATCAGGAGAAATAGACAAACACAATGTTCCATATGCCTCATCACATTTGTTAAACCACTTAGGCTTATCTTCATCTTTAGCAGGTTCAGTTTCAAGTCCCATAGTTATCCTATTTAATCCAGCTTTCCTTAAGTGAATTGTCATGCGTGATTTCCACTCAAAGTAATTGTATGGAGTTAGGATAGGAAGATTTGTTTGATCCATGATGAAGAAATGCAGAGAAGAAGTGTCGAAAAGAAGAGAACCCAACCAAGACAACCCCCCCTTTTCACTCAATCAAAGAAACCCCCAAAGAAAATATGATTTGGCACTTTATATTAGTGCATTTACAACTACCACTAGCAACAAATACTAAGTGGTCTTGATTTCAATGCATTACAAAACCCTCATGAAGAGCATATGCTGAAAATACAACTTTGGCATAATATCTAGAGAAATAAACAATACCACTACGATCTACTCAAAAAATCATGCACTTTCAAAAAAAGAATTGCTTCGATATGAGGTCATATGTGAAAGTTATGATCCTCTGAAGTTCCCAAAACGAGAATCGTGCAATGTCACGACTGAGAATCTGTAATTTCTGAAAAATCTTGGCATCAAAATCAAAAAATGACTACACTAGTGCATAGAGCACGAAAAAACATCCAAAATCAAAAAAAAATTCGTGGGAAAAGGAGTCCGTATGAGCAAGAACGGAGCATTTGAAAACTGTCTTCAAAACTACAACTGCCAACAGAGAGGGGTCCTGCTGTAGCTTTCAAAGCGCATTTTTGTAAAATATACAGACTGCATGCAAAAATAGAAAGATACCCAGATGGTTTTTTTGTGCTGCGAACAAAACCCAGAAGGCGTTTTTCTTGCAAATGCACAGAAGATGTTTCTCCAGTGTAAATGGAACGCCTTTAGCTACAAAAAATGACCCCAACAACCAAAAAATGACATGCAAAGGCTGAATCAGATGCTGGAACCTGCAACATTGATTCAAAAGACCAAATATGCAAGCTAGTTGTCAGATTAGAGCTTGAAACCTCGGTTCCGCAACTGTGTATGACGATCTCCGATTTCGGTGAAACGAAAGCCAAATCTGACTTTCTCAAGCCTCCTGGACACATTGGAACAGCTGGAAATACTGCCAATATAACTAGAAATGCTACAATCACCCAGATTTCATAAACACATGTGCAACCCCAGAGATTAAAAAAATTTCTGTCAAACTTTTCTGATTCTCAAGATCATCCGAAGATGCAAGAGAAGAGCATACTGGGTTTTTCGAAAAACTGTAATAAGATTTATCAGCCCCCCCTGAATCTCTCAAATATGGAAACTAAAATCTACTCTTGCACATAGAATAGCTCTGATACCATGTTAGAATCTGAAAAGATTAATAACCCAGAAAACTAGTGCAAAGAATAGATATTAAAACTATGAATGCAAATGATACGAAATCAAAATAGCAACATAGAGTTAGTCTCCAAGAGAGTAATGCAAATGCTAGAAGCAAAATAGCATTAAGAGGATGCAAAAGTAAAAGATGCCAAATACAAGCCAGGTAGCATGCTTATATAGACTAGGAAGAGAGAGGAGGTGGCAACATCGACCAATGAGGAGCAACCATCTATCGGATTAAAGATAGCAAAGTATCTTCCCAAGATAGCTAATGGATGCTCACATGTAGGAAGGTGACACCTCGCAACCACTCACCTAATAAGACATGCTTTATTAACCTAAGCGAGATTAATAGAAGTGTAGGAAAAACCTAGGAATATAGGAAAAATAAATAACCCATCTAGGAAATAAAAACCTACACTAACACTAAGTGACCGGGCGCTAACAGAGGCATGTTGGGTGCTTACAGGGACTAGGTAGGATGCTGACCGAGACCAGATAGGCGCTAATAGAGGGTTGATGGGTGTTGATTGGCAAAAATTAGGCACTAATAGGAGTTTTCTTGATTTTAAGTGTTTGTGGTTTTGATTTGGAAAGAGATGTCACACAAACAAAAATAATGGTTCCTTTGACACTTTTGGAAATACATGTGAGAGGCTATGAACCTCTGTGGATAACAAATAGCGAATATGGGTATTTCACAAGAAGACATGCTAAACACTTTTGCACAAGTCTACTATTTAATCAAGTAAGGTGTGCCATATCCCACGGACTCACTCAGGTGTGAATTCAACCCCCACTATTTAGATAATGGTGGTTGCCATCCCCTTGATACCATTTATCATTGTTGGATAGGTAGAGAATGCAAGGTCATGTACCACCTTACACTCCTTACTTTGGATACGAAAGTCTTGCCCAAAGTTTATTCTATCTCAACCAACGAAGGTACTAGCGTGAACCCTTCTCCTCCATGTGGTTGTGATGCACTGAAAGATATGATGGCCGAAGGTCTTATCTAGGATGAACAAGCTTCTAGGTGGTGTCCCAATATATGCAAGGTACGAGGGATGAATCTGTGAATGGGGGTGTCCCTATCCAACCAAGTGCCAACCAACACAAGTCTCAATAGACTACGAGTCCTAGGGTCTTTACAAGGCGGGAGAGAGTCCTTCCTTTGAAGTGAGTCTTTTGATTCTCACAACGTTTGTATACCGCGCTAAAACACGTGGTTGAGGTCGTTCCATTGGGGATGAATTCCAAGGCAGGCCTCCTAAAGGGAAGAATTCCAAGGCAGGCCTCCTAAAGGGAAGAATCCAAGGTGTTTTTTTATCACCCGAGATTGCACTAAGCATAAGGGGAGAGAATACACACCAAAGACCCTAGGTTTAACAAGAAATAAAGAGGGTGAAAGAAGGTTTTTGATCCCCAAGATCACCAAATGGTCCGAGGGGAGAGCATACACCTTCTAACACCCTAAGACAAAGCACACAAAGTTAATTCCCATTAATTTAATTTAGTACCTAAATTAGTAAGAAAAAAATAATTCCTTTGACTAGTGTGGCTACAAACAAGTGTTAGTAGTTTAGATGTGGTCTTCGACGGTTGACAGATGCTGCAAAAGCAAGGATTAGTCCAAGAAAAATGCCAAAAAGTTAACAAAACTTGTGAAATAGAGATAGGGCACTAAAACAAATTGTCTCGGCACCGACAAAGCTAGGTGTTGAGACAGAAGGTTTTTGTGCTAAATCAGACACTATGGGCACTAATTCAGAAAAACTAGGCGCTAAGGAAGATTGCTATACCTACAAAATTGGGTGTTGAACCAAAGTGCCTAGGCATTGAAAGATATTGTCTTGGCACTAATCCATCTAGGACAAAGTGAGGGCTTGTAAAATGAATTAAATTTGCAAAACATAGAGTAAAAAGCCTGCAAAAGTACTGTTAGCAAGATTAGCAAATTATAAAACCCAACAAGTTGATAACTAGGCCCTAAAGTGATGAAAATGCAAGTTTTAGTGATATCAAAGGCCAGACACTGCTATGGCAAGGTTGGGTGCTACTGCATGTAGGGTGGGCACTACTGCATGCAGGCTAGGCGCTAAAGCAATTTGGACGTTATGGAGGCTTGTAAAATGGATAATTCTTGCAAAATAGAGAGATAA
Organism: Cunninghamia lanceolata; assembly: GCA_027924645.1. Classification (NCBI taxonomy): domain Eukaryota; kingdom Viridiplantae; phylum Streptophyta; class Pinopsida; order Cupressales; family Cupressaceae; genus Cunninghamia; species Cunninghamia lanceolata. Next base: position 912,669 of record BSBN01001239.1, on the reverse strand, counting down.
AAGCCTGCAAAAGTGTTGTTTAGCAAGATTAAGACAACATAAAAAACATCATGAAGCCAAAAAGGTGAGGAAAATGCATAAAATGATGAATTTTATACCTCTCTGTCTTCAGGTGCTAAAATAGGCAGACTGGGCATTGAAATGTAGAAATCAGGCGCTAAAATGGGTATCAGAGGAGCACTAGAACTAGGCACTAAAACAGACCACCTGGGCGCTAACAAAGGGTTGATAGGAGTTGATTGGTGAGAATTAGGTGTTGTTCCGACCTGCACAAGAAAAATAAGAAAAAAATATGCTAAAAATATGTGTTAAGGTGGTGGGTGTCCCACTGGGCATGCCAAAAATGTGAACACCAAATAGATGAATCCAAAAGGGATGGTTAGACAAGCCTAATTCACCCTAATTCACCAATTCAAGTCACCTCAAGACTAGGTTAAATAGAGATGTACAAATTAATTAAATTGCACCCTATCACTATGCAACTCTCTTGATTTGCCCTATGATATGCTAAGCTATATGCTAAATTGCTATTATGTGAGTGCTCAATGAGGTAGAATTTCATTACATTCTAATTGCTTGTTGAAAATGGATGAGGAGTCAATTTATAGATTTTTGGAGGTGAGGATGGAGGGCTAGGATTGAAGTGGGGGATCAAGGGCTCACATTGCTTAAGGATCCTCAAGCAAGGAGAATTGGACAAGTGTCACAAGGAGGTTAGATGAGAAGAATGCTCCAAGATCAAGGGAAGATCAATGGATGAGATTGAATGGTGGAATGGATGGATGGCTAGGAATGAGTAGGTGTATGACATGTAAGGACTTATTTATGAAAATGGATGGTTTGGATTTTTGTGAGAATTTTAAATTTGGCATAAGAGGACATGTGTAGTTTTAAATTAGATGAATAGTGGAGGAATAATGCCACATGGAATTTAAAATTCTATGAATAGTGACACTTGGAGTGGATGAGAAGAAAATAGGACAAATATGTTGGATTTAGGACAGATAACTGAGAGGGGGGTGAATCAGTTATCACCAAAAATCATGTTCCTTATTCAATTAAAAAAATCTTCTTATATTTCAACAGCATATCAATGATTCAATCATGAAAGTATAATGCAATAATTCAAGAGCAGAAATAAATTCAACACATATAACACCAAGATTTTAACGTGGAAAACCCAGTTAATGGAAAAACCACATGGTGATTAACCTAAGATTGTATTCTCTATTAAAAGAATAAGAAGAATAAATTGACACTTGCTAGTTAGGGCTCACTGCCCGAGCACACTGCTCACAAGAGGCCCACTGCCTATAGGAGACACATTGTCTATAGAAAAATATGAGTATTACATACTTGAACTGGAGATTATTATCTTCACTATGCTTGAGTCAGTTCCATTTAAGCTCAACACCTCTACTCTGCTTTTCACTCCTTTTCACCACCACCTTCTCATCATGACCACAAGGATGCTTTTGAATGACTTCGCAACTCTTATTTATACATGACATCGACTTTGGAATGATCAACAAAGTTGGCACAACATACACTTATTTTATTAGAGTAATTACAAAAATACAACTGGACTTATTACAAAAACTTCATACGCATCACTACACTGTCGGCCACACATAGCTGGGACTTTAATCTTCTTTGAGGAACACGCCATGCTTCGCAAAACCTCTTCAAGATCATCCACAACATGTGCAAGTCATCCAGTCGGCCAAGACTAGGAAGAACACCTTCACTCGAAGGTAAATCTTTAATGATGAGCTCAATCTTTAATGCGGACCACCAACACAAACTGGACACAATCTAGAGACCCCCACAAGCTTGCTTGAATCACCAAGAACATCTGCACCACTTCTGCTTACTATAATCATTCACATCTTCATCTGAAACCTCAAGAACACTATCGACCATCACTGTCACATTAGAAGGATTGCTTGTGGACCTCCAAACCATGAACCAATTGAGTTGTCAATTCATATGCTGACATATATTAAATTTTACCCTGACAAAACATGATATTGTATTTCCAAATCTCACCAGACCTATTTGTGTCACTCTGTCACCTCTGAACAGTTGCCAGAAACAGTTTTACTCTCATGGCCATAGCTCCTCCACATTTTCATGCGGACCTCTCAAATCTTGACTGGATCATCTTCAAACACATATCTACAAACCCTTTGATGCGCATACTTTGATCTTTATCTAGCTGGGATCTTTACTTCATAGAGCTTCACTGTCTTCATTGTTCTTCTCTATTTCTGAAAGGACTAATTTTCTCAATATCCTCAGCACACAACTCATCCAATCCTTGACATCAATGCAACAGGAGTATGTTGACATCAATGACAACACCGGTTAGGCCCATACTTGCAACAAAATGGACCTTTTTGGAAGATTTTCCAATGCTTCCAAAGTACCACTTGTCATATACATTGAATGAAAAGTGGACTTCTAGAAACATGGGGAGATGTAATTGGGAGTAAATTTTAATTAACCCATGTGCACATGATTAGGAGGAAAATAATGATGATTACTAAAAGAATCAAAAGTGCACAAAATAAGGAATTACATAAATAGAAATATTTATTTAATTCTTTGGGGGTGTATATGAACTATAGTTTTCCAAAATATTTAAATTTTTGAACTATAGTAGAAGAAGTTGATTTTTGACAATGGAGGAAAGACTGGGAAATATTAATACATAATTATAAATTATTTAATTAACATGTGTGTCAGGTAGAATACTGGGAATTATCAGGTTTAGAAAGTGAAAAATAGATGAAGGTGGTTGTGACCATTTTTAATTGTCTACAACATTATACAATTGTGTTTTTCTAATTCTATTCTATTGAATGTTTCTAATGAAGCTACTACATATAAGTTGTGGAATAGAATAGGATAAGTTTATCAAACTAAGAATCTCATTAATAAATTATTTTTGAAAATAAAGTTATATTCTTTAAAAATGAAATCTAGAGACTTAGTTGCGGAACACCTGAATGCATTTAGTCTAATCTTAAGTCAGCTACAATTAGTATATGTGAAGATAGAAGAGCATGATAAGCGTATTTATTGTTGTTATGGAGTAAAAAGTGGACACATACCTTTTTACCTCCTAGTTTAACTCCTAGGTCCCCATGTTAACACTCTACAAGCAAAAATATTCATCTCGATGAGAAATCCCCCAAAACGGCAAATGGGAACTAGGGGCCCATTTAATGCTTAGGTCCTGACCAAAAAGGCACCTTGGGACTTGGGTGCTCATGCCCAAGTCCATCCTGATTGGTTAGGGTAAAATTTAATATATGTCAGCATAAGACTTTTAAATGGGTCCTTCCTTGTCGACTCTTTTAATTAATTTACAAAAGTTTAACGGAATAGCATATATAAACAAGTGTTTGAATTCATTTTAAAACAAGTTGATGATAGCAAGGTTATGATATTGAGCAAAGAGAATTCAAGGCATTCATTGTGTTATTATTGCAGATTTGTGTTAGTATTGTGTTCCTTGCATATTTGGAATCATCATCAACATCCTTATTAGTTGAAGAATCTTCATCCTCCTAAGGACTTCACCTCCAAGGTGACATTATCATTGTGTTTGAATCATTTCAACATCATTTGGTTTATCTTTAGCCTCTGTCCTGCAAGGACACACTCTCCCTCTCTAACAACGGTGTTGGGAAAGCTTGAATGCTAACCCAGGATTTGACTAAGGCAAATCCCTAAACACCAGAACCCCCAAACCCCTTTTCTTTTTGTGTGCAGGTTATAGGTGAGGGAATAGCATAAATGGAGGTATAGGGAGGTTGCTTAAGGGATAAAGATTCTAGATCCAAAAATAGAGTTTAGAAATTCACTTGTACCAGACTTGGGCGCTAGCCCCAGTGTCCAGCAGCTAAAACAGACCCTGAGTTCAACATCAAAGCATCATTTATGACATTTTTCTAGTTTTGAGCTTTCAGAGACCAAGACTTTATGGACTTGAGCGCTAGCCCCAGAGTCTTCAGACATTTTAGCTTTTGAGGGACAAGTTAGGGCATCTCACTGATCATCATGTTACTTTCAAATCTTGACTTGTTGTTTCTATTATAAGCTAATTATCCAAATTCTAGGGTTTAGTGCATTGATTGGCCTAGGGTTTTATAAAAAGGCTTGGTTGAATCACATCTTTCCTCTGCAAATAAGAAAACAAAATTAGTAGTCAAGTCCTCTTGCATCTTGTAGTGACTTAGCTCGGTTTTGTTCTTGAATTTTGTAGTGAAAGGAGGATTTGATCTAGTGTACTCACATGCATTATCTCATGATCCTATTTTCCCCACAAAACATTTTGTTGAACCCGTGTTTAAATATTTTGCATCTTGCTAAGTGTTGAAATCAGATTTTGCATCATACTTATTATCATACTTTGAAAAATCTTGCATGCATTTTGAAAAATTGAAAGAAAAAATATTCTAAGCTTGCATAAAGGCATAATTTTGCATTATTTTCATTGCATATCATTGGAAAAATTTAATATTTTGATTTTTACATCGTATCTGAAATAAAAATTATAGCAATTAATCATTTTATGATATCACATCTTGCATTTGCATATCTCATTTGTAAGGGTTTTGTTAAAAACTTGCATTTTTCACATAATCTAGTTTTTTGCAAAAAGCTAGGGTTAGTAGTCAAAATCTTATTTCAGATTTTTCTGCTCATTTAAACACTCATTCAAATCTAATTTTGAGTTGTAGTGTTGCTTCATTGTGCATTCTTGCATTAAAATTTCAAATTTTGTAATTACACATTGTGTATTTGAACAAGCATAACTACCTTAATCCTTTTGGTTGTTATATTAGTTTGTGCTTTGAGTATTGTAGGACTTTGCATGAGTTGTATAACCCACTGCCCTAATAGAAACATATTTGTAAGGAGAAGTCATAGATTAATGGGTTCTAGTGCTTTCAATAGTGATGACATGCAAACATCAGAAAACCCATTATACAATCACTTTACAAAGGGTGAATTAACATATCTACAAGATATCATAAACACTAATACAATGGAAGACAAACATTTCATGATGTTGAGGATGTTATTAATGTAGTTTCACATGTGCCTGGTGAAAATAATAAGAATTTGGACACACAACTAGCTGAATTCCAGCAAATCATAGTACATGCACATCTAGCTCAAGAAAAGATACCTATTGTTGAAGGAATAAGAGGGATATTACAAGAATGTTGAGAAGGTGTTGATATGCTCCATAGATTAGCTCACATAGTGGGACATAACATTATGCCAGAAGCTAGCCATGTGAATGTCGTTGAAAATGTATCAACACTGGCATATATAACTTCATCAGTTTCGACACCCATACCGACTACTGGAATATCCACTTTTACATCACCAATTCTCACCACCAATCCACATGCTTGTAGTAATTCCACCACTACCATGGGAACATCTACTGAAAACAATTACAAAGCTGTTGTATTTAACTATCAAAATTCTACACCTCATATCTCCATACCAATGCATACCTATTCTCAACAACCCATCATCTCCACTCATTATCAACCACCTTTCTCAAATCCACAAGCCACCTCTTCACCTAATGATACTCTCCTAAATCATATTTTGCAAAGTATGTCTTCTTTACAACAAAAAGTGACAAACCTGACTAATGCTTCTTCTCAACCTACTTTACCAACCTATCATGCTCACAATCCGTTATCCTATGCAATTCTAAGAACTCCAATGCCTAATAAATTTGAGACTCCTCACTTTGAAAAGTACGGTGGTAAAGGTGATCCTAATACTTATGTGGCAGTATTCACAACATTGTGTAGTGATTTCTTCTTTGATGAGGCATTGTTAGCAAAACTTGTTCCTCGATATCTCAAATATACTACTTTGGAATGGTTTTGCTCTCTACCTCCTAATTTTAGACAAACCTTCTCACAACTAGTTGATCAATTCTTGCAACACTTTCAAGCAAACATTTGACCTACTATCTCCTTGATTGATTTGGTTCATTATAAACAAGGTCTGAAAGAGAAATTAATAGAATTCATTAGTTGATATCAAGACCTCATCTCACAAATACAATATTCGATTAAAGATGAGGATCTTTAGAAGGTATTCATTATGAATCTACTATTGAACATTCGCGAGAAGATATTGTTGATGAAGTATAGTTCTTTTCAACATTTATGCACTACTCTCTAAGATTACTAACTTTTGGCTAGTCAGTATGAGATTCATACCTCATCATCTCTTGTTGGTCAATCCGTAGCTAGACCATCTCAAAATTCTTTCAAGAAGAACAACATGAATTTCATCAAGATCAATGGGAAACATTCGAATAACTTTCACTCACAAGTGTCTGCTATTTCAAAGCCTTCTTGGGCACCATTTCAATTCAGACATGAACAAAGATAATTCACTCCATTATTGGATTCTCTCCATTCAGTAATGAATCAGGTAGTGGATACCAATATTTTGAAGCTTCCTCATGCTTGTCCTTTTGACAGTAGTAAGCCATAAGGACCTTCATTCAATGCTAATTCTAATTGTTACTATCAACACTCTCTGGGACATGATACTGAAAGGTGTATGCGTCTTAAACATGAAATTCAAGACCTCATTGATTCTAATATGATACAAGTTACTGGTGTGAATGACAATGGAAATCAGTCGGTAGCGCTTCCAAATCAAAATCTACAAATCTTGATTGATCCTTTTCCTAAGCATAGCAATAATAATATGGTGGAACATAATACTATGGAGATTTAAGATGACTATCTTGACTATGATGGCATTGTGGGTATGTTAGAAATAGATAAGATGACAAATGAAGATTTACCTTGCCCACATGGAAAAGGTATCTATGTTGAGGTTCCTCCTCTATTATCCCTTTATAGATCGGGAGATAACCAACATGCACAAGATAAGCAATTGGAACAACCTATATGTAATGACTTGAAGCAAGAGAAAGTAGTGCCAATGAGAAGCATTACATTTCATTGTGAAAGGCTGATTAATCATGCAAAGCAGAATAACAAAACTAAAGGAAAAGAACAAGGTGACTGTCATTGGTGGGAAATAGCAATGATTCCCCTCCCTGTAATCATCAAAAGATTTCAAACATATAGGGTCTTGATAAAAAAGCACCATATGGCCAATCTAGAAATAAGCATCAATCAGGTATGATCTTCTCACACAATTTACCACACTTGATAGAGCACCTCTCCAAGATGCTCGCAATTTTATCTTCCTCTTAGATAAATATACTTATATATGTTGTGTTGTGTTCCCCCATGATGTGTTATATGTTGTTTGGGTCTCTTTGGATGACCCTTGATACTCTTGTGATGTCCAGGATATAAGGAGACCGCCTCTGTTGTGACCATTCTTCTACTTTCATCTCCTCTCTTTTATTGTTGTGTGTTGTGCCTTGGGGACATAACATTGTGGAGGATGTCTTGGGGGCATCTTCTCATGCTGTAAACCCAAGTCATTCTTGTCTCCTCCCTCATTTTTATTGTTTACATTCTTTAGTGGCTCTACTAGTTGGCGAATGACAAAAACAAATAAATACTGATACGCACCATGCATCCCTTCAGCAAGAAACCAAAAATGGACCTAGTCCATATATGAAGATGGGGTTGATATATATATATATATCGGATGCTTGACTAGTAGAATCACTCCGTGTTGTGGTTTGTATTGTGATATTTTTTGTAGCAAACCTTTGCAATACTCTAAATCTGCTTCTATGCACTTTGGATTGCTTCTCACCTTGTTGCTACACTCAGTTCTGAGATACTTGTAGTATAACTTAATAGCTATACTTAGATCCGAACCCAACAGTGTAGCCTTGGTCCATCATGCGATATGATTTATGTGTAGCTTTCACAAATTGATTTGGTTGTTATCTTACAGTAAGATTTTCTAACCGAAGCTTATATCTCATTAATTATCTTAGCAAATGATATCGATGTTTTTGTGGTAACATTTGGTGATCGTGGCACATGTCACCTTGGGGCATGGGCTTTGTGAAAACTCTTGTTCCCTTGCATGTTTTCACTTTACCTTATTGTGCTTGATACCAACAAGTGGGATCAACCACTTTAAGGTGGGGGCATATATTATGGTAACTATTCGATTACTCTTTACACTGACAAAGCATGTTTGAAATCCCTCATCGTGAGGCGGGATGGTGTATCTCTTGAGCTAGTGCACATCCTTTTAAGCAAAAGCCCTCATCATGAGGTGGGGTGGTGAATCTCTTGAGCTAGTGCACACCCTTTTTGAACAAAGCCCTCATCGTGAGGTGGGATGGTGTATCTCTTGAGCTAGTGCACATCCTTTTAAACAAAGTCCTCATCACGAGGTAGGGTTGGATCTTGATTCATTCACCCTTAAGCATGTCTTTTGTGGTTGTGGTAGCATATCTCAACTATCAGGGGTGTTTGGAGTGTTTTAGATAGTGGACTGTAGCGATGAGCTCCTTCCTATCGCCCGTGTTTGTTGCGTATAAGATGTATAGTGTGTCGATGACATACTATATGACGCTCATGTATTCCACGTGTTTTATGTGTCTTCCTTGCATGTCTTGTGTGTTTGTGGTGTGGTCTAAAGATGTGTGGAGATGAGCCCCCTAAGCTGTATGTGTTTTGCATGTCTTTGCATGTGTGTTTTGTTTACTTTAGTTAGTATTATATATAGATATGTAATTTCTTAATCATGTCTTCTCCTCATGTATTCTTTGTGTATTGCATGATTGTATTCATGTCTTCCCACATATTACGTGATTTCACTATCTTCTTTGTGTATTGTGTGCTTCCTTACTGTATTCATTGTGTCTTATGTGATTGTTAAGTGTTTTCTTATGTTTGCCTAAATCTAGGGGCTAGAAATAGTCCTTCAAACTTAGGGTGTGTCTTCATTCTAGTGTTTGATGTGCTTTGATATGCTTCGATCGTACTTTAATGTATGTGCTGAATTGCAAAATCACACACACATTAAAGTGGGGGCTAAATGTTATGGATTAAAAAGTGGACACATGCCTTTTTACCTACTAGTTTAGGTCCTAGGTCCTTGTCTCAACACTCTACAAGCAAAAATATTCATCTCGATCAGAAATACCTTGAAACCCATGTCAAATGGGAACTAGGGGCCCATTTAATGCTTAGATCCCAACCAAAAAAGCATCTTGGGACTTGGGCGCGAGCGCCCAAGTCCACCCTGATTGGTTAGGGTAAAATTAAATGTATGTTGGCACAAGACTTTTAAATGGATCCTTCCTTGTCGGATCTTTCAATTAATTTGTGAAAGTTTAATAGGATAACATATATAAACAAGTGTTTGAATTCATTTTAAAACAAGTTGATGATAGCAAGGTTATGATATTGAGCAAAGAGCATTCAAGGCATTCACTGTGTTATTATTACAAATTTGTGTTAGTATTGTGTTTGTTGCAGATTTGGAATCATCATCAACATCCTTATGAGTTGAAGAATCTTCATCCTCCTAAGGACTTCACCTCCAAGGTGACATTATCATTATGTTTGAATCATTTCATCATCATTTGGATTATCTTTAGCCTATGTCCTGCAAGGACACACTCTATCTCTAACAAAAGTGTTGGGAAAGCTTGAATGCTAACCCAAGATTTGACTAAGGCAAATACCTAAATACCACAACCCCCAAACCCCTTTTCTTCTCATGTGCATGTTACATGTGTGGGAATAACATAAGTGAAGGTACAAGGAGGCTGCTTAAGGGATAAAGATTCTAAATCCAAAAACAAAGTTCAGAAATTCACATATAGTAGACTTGGGTGCTAGCCCCAGTGTCCAACAGCTAAAACAGACCTTGAATTTAGCATCAGAGCATCATTTATGACATTTTTCCAGTTTTGAGATTTTGGAGATCGGGATTTTCTAGACTCATGCACTAGTGGAGTCTTTTGACATTTCATCTTCTAAGGGATAGGTTAGGACATCTCACTAATCATCCTGGTACTTTCAGATCCTAACTTGATGTTGTTATTTCTATGTTATAAGTTGATTATCTAAATTCTAGGGTTTAGTGTATTGATTGGCCTAGGGTTTGATAAAAGGCTTGGTTGAATCACATATTTCTTTTGCAAACAAGAGAACAAAATTAGTAGCTGAGTCCTCTTGCATATTGTAGTGACTTAGCTCAGTTTTTTCCTTGAATGTTGTAGTGAAAGGAGGGTTTGATCTAGTGTACTCACATGCATTCATCATCTCATCCTCTTTTCCCTATATAACATTTATTATGTTCATTACCTCAATCTTGGGATAATTTAGTTCTTGCTCTTAGTGGTTCTTTGACAGATCCAAAGATAGATGACCTCATTACTTCCTTTCTCTCATAGAAAATGAGGATAAATTCTATGGAGGATGGGTCTAAGTATGCATTGCTTGTGTGGGGAAGATCTAAAGAGAGATGTAAGGACAAGAAGAAAGGTGGTAAGGATAAGTATAAGGATAGATCTAAGTCTAAGGGAAGATCCAAGACACCTAGTAAGTGTAGATTGATGTGTTGGAACTATGGCAAATGGGGACATCTCAAGAAGGAATGTTGGAATAAGAAAAAGAAAGATGAAGATTCCTCTATGTATAAATCCTCTAATGATGAAGATGTTGATGCTTTTATTATTTTTATAACATGACATCTGATGACTCTTGGTTGATAGATTTAGGTGTCATCTACCAATTGAATCCTCACAAGGAGTGGTTCTTAGTTTCTATAGCTTTTGATGGTGGGGAATTTTTCTTTGGGAACAACAACACACAAAAGATTGTGGGTTGAGGAGAGGTAAAATTTATTTTCAGTGATGGGAGGGTAAAAAAATCTCACAGAGGGTTCAAAATTTGTACATGAGGAACAAAATCACACCATCTACCTTGTATGAATAGTCCATGAAGCTACATTTGAGATTATAAAAGAGTGGAGCTCATTTGATCTCACCATTGTATAACAATGTTCATATTTTACAATGTTAGTTTCTTCTATCAACGAAAAAATATATGAACTATAGGCTTACTTTCATTACCTTGACCCATTATAGAGTTACACCATTCAATGATAGATGCTACATCTGTCAAATTTGCATTGTCTTTGTACTTCAAATGTTCATGTGCTAAGGCTCTTTTAATACATGCTCTCGCACCATTATGCTCCCCTTTTCCATGCCCAACCTTAGAGAAATTCCATATATGTTGAACACCACTCATCATATGCTACTCAACCAATAGAACATCTGTGAATTCTTAAATTATGATGTATAATTATCTAATCATATGATATGCTAGTCAAACATGATGTTCATGTTACTCAAATTACCATAGAACATATAAAATCAACCTTGCACAAACTTTGTAGAATATGTGCAATCATCACTAATATAAAAATGATACTCCCTCAAGATCTTTCTATCTTCCTTTGTACTATTGGGTGCCTAAATGAGTGTTATATGTATAAATATAACAACTTGAGTGGAATTGTAGTATTGTGATTGAACCTCATTTTGGGGTTGTAGTGTACAATTCTTTGTCAAAAGTCTACAATTGGCATAATCATATGAAGAGGAAATGTGTCCTTGTATAACTTGAATTGCAAGTCCAACCATTGAGCTCTATGTGTGTGCCTTGCATACCCATACGCTATGTTTTCTAAAAAAAAAAGGCATAAATTCAGGTACTACTATTTTTTCACTCACCAATTCACATTTTTTGGCCTCTTTACCATATTTTAGAGTGTATGCCACTAAATTATATTTCTCAAAAGGTACTAGTGCATTTCCAATCACATGTGTATTCTCCATGTGTACACAATTTCTCAAACATTGCAAACCACCGCAACTATCACATGTTCAATCCAAACATGATTTCTTATAAAAAAAATTGTCCATCTACTCTTTCACAAAAAAAATCTTGAAATGAAATCTCTCGTTGACTTAAGTGGAGCTTCTATCATACACTCTTAGAAAATATCATTAATTTCCAAAGATACACATATATGTCGAAGAACATCATAATGCATAGAAAATTTCATGTGTCCTCTTCAACAAGAAGTTTTGCATGTGTGATTTATTTTGACATAAAAAGTTTTTACCATTTAAAAATACATTTGACTAATTTTTATTTTAGGATAATTCTCTAAAAATTTGGAGAAAATTTGTGTTTGAGTCATATCCAAAAAAATGCTTTAGATGTGGCTCACAATTTTGACAACTAATTCTCCTTTTTACAACATCTCTTTTATTAGGAGATACTCTTTGTTAGGATTAAGGTGCCATCAACCTTGTAAATTCTATGTAGTTTATTATTCCTATTATTTTTGTAAATCACCCATAAGGGATGAAAGGTTTCACTAGCATCGATCTTGTTTTAACTATATGTTTATATCTAGTACCTGATGCTAATTCATCCATGATAGGGGGTCCCCCTGCATCTGGGGGCCATGCACCCCCGAAACCACATTTTATTTATATTTTATCATTGTAAATCTGGACCATTTGTCATTAGGTCATAGATTTGATAGTTGATATTATGTCAGTTTTCTTGCGCTAGAAGACAACCCCCTTTTTATAAGGATATTTGTACTACATTTTTAGTAGAGTTGAGAGTAACAGGTGCCGTTGGATTGAAGACTAAAGAAGAAGAGGAAGTGCATGTATTGTAATCTCATATTTGAAGATAATAGAACTTGGAGCCTCTTTTCTTGGAGTTTTTATCCGAAAGGGTTTTCTCCACGTTACATACCCTGTTATGTGTTTAGTTCTTAATGCATGTTAAATTTCTATGTAGTGGGTTTTATTTCTATTGCAATCTTCATTGATTCTACATTATTTAGAGGACATTAATAAGGTTTGAATCAGATTTTTGTTGTGTGGTTTGCATCTTCATTTCTAACACTCCTGTGTTATTTTTTTTAAATTCTTCAATTAGGAATTTTTAAGGCTTCAACTATGACTTTATCTTTCTATGGGAATTCGGGTCCTCAACTCTTTCACACCTCCCAACAACTTTCATTAGTGTTTTCCTACTTATTTTTAGTGATTGGCTCACTTTTCTTATCAAGCAATATTTCTTTGTTTGATTACTTATATAGTTGATGTAATGACACATCGTGTAGCATTACTATTTTTGGTGCATAAGGTCAAACCCACACTTTGATATGCATTGATTAGATTTCTTACAATAGATTTTTTGCTATTAGTATTTGATGTTAGACCAAGAATTTTCATGATGGGTCTGAACTTAAGCTTTTTCATCATTTCAACAAACAATTGACGTCTTTTGGTTCCACTTAAGTTTTTGAATTTTTTTTTTCATATTTTATTAACATTTCTTATGTAAGTAGATTCGAGAATCTTATTAGACATTGGTTTTAGAATATTCTCATGTCAATTTCAATTAAAAACTTAGGTTTTTTATGTAAAATTCTAGGAGGTGTTCTCAATGGAAAACTTGATTCATGAGATAATTTTTGCTCATTCAACAATTGATCAATTGGTATAACATCTATATTTACATTTAGAATTGCATCATCATTTTCAATAGGTGATTGAGGATTTTCTAAAATATCAAATTGAGATGGCAAAGATGACATACCTTCAACTCTCGCATTCAATTTCTTAAATGCACAAAGTTTTTGCATTCATTCCCTTTATTTCTCCAAATCCTTCTCTTTCTTGGATGCTTCATGATCTAGTTCAATTGGAAAAGAAGGTATATCTTCATCTATGGAGTTTAATTTCTTATTTTCACAGAGTTGTCTCATTTGTTCTTTTTTTTGCATTCTTGGATTCATGCTCCTCCAGTGTTTGAGTTTTTGGTTGTTTCCTTGGCATGATGTTGAATTCTATATCAATATAACACAACTGGTCAAAAAAACACAAACAATGATTGACAATTTATCAAATTCAAATACAAAACATGAAGTTAGACTATTTTTTGTCAATGTAAGACAAAAAATTAGTTAGACTTGTCAAACAATTATTCAAATTCCTCAAAACATGAAAACAATGATTTACAATATCAAATTTGATTTAAAAACGTGCAATTGGAATCTTCTACATCGATACAAGAACAAAAGTGAAATCATTTTATCAACTAATAATTCTAGATCCTCGAAAGTATCAAAAAAATGTTTGTATGTCATAGAAAGTGTAGAATAGGGGAATAAACAAAGCATGTGGGTCCAAATTTATGTGTTATGCCATTTTGCAAGGCATTGCTCACCATTTTAGGCAATCTAAAATGCGAGCGCATTATAACATGCTCACATTTTTAACTACAATGGGAATTTCCAACCCTAAGTGTTGGATTTTCCTTGGACATCTGAACCAAAGGGTTGGACCTACCTTTTAGATGCCCAAAGACGTGTTTTCGACAAAACATAGAAAATTAACTAAATATCAAGCGTACTCTCCTTCAGGTTTACATATTTTTCAATGTTAATCTAAAAAATGCCAGGATGACTTCAAGTTTTTTATTAGCTTTCTAACCATGTAATTTTTTCTAAAATCTGAAAACATTAAGGTTTCCATCTTTAATTTATTTTGCTAGTGTCTTTTTTTTTTGCTGAAAACCTATGTATATTATTTTTGGTGTCATTTTCACCTATTCATCCAAATTTGAAACAAATTATATTTCTAGATTCTAGACTCTATTCCATTCACATTCAAAAATAATAATTTTTGATTAGTTTTTTTTAAAAATAGGGGGAGCACACTCAATTTTTCATTTTTTAGGATGTTTCCACTTTGAAAATTTATAAAAAATCATATATTCATTAAAATATTAGTAGAAAAAATTAGACAAAAATTATGTGATGTTATCTAATTTTCCACTAAAGCGATTTGTGAAATACTTAAAAAAATTCAACATTTTAGGGAAGCACACTAGACACTGTGTTATATTTTTCTACCAAAAATGGAAGCACTTTTTGTGCTCCCCCTTTTTTGAACCTCTTAATCTCCACCATTTAAAAAAAACACTAGTTTAAAAACTAGATTCTAAGCACTACGAATCGTGTTCTTGTCACATCTTCAAATTTTGAATGTGGCTATCTTCAATTTCTCATCCAAGATTTGCTTTTACTGATTTCAAAAAACAAGTGCCCACTTTTGATCCCCTTTTGGTCCCCTATTTCCATGCACATACCCACAATGACACACAATCAATATGTTTATACATATCATGGTTGAATGATGGTGTCAACTAACAAAGATAAAGGCCAACACTAGAACCCTTATAAAAATACAACTCATGTTTTAGGACTCTTTCTTGTTCTTTTAGACGAATAAAGCTTACATAGAAAAACGATCGAGTTAAATTTTTCTTGGGATTCTAAGTTTATTGTAATTAAAAAGATTCTTTATAAAGAAAGGCCATTAAACTCCCCAGTTACCATATGTATGTTGGAGTAGGTTAGTTCTTCTAAGATCTTGTCATATTAGTGTAGATGAAAAATGCAATTTTTTCATTGATTTGGATGGACGTGAATCTCTGAGCATTACTTAAACCCTATGGACTCCTTAAGAATTTGTGCCCCTTACCCTTGAAGTTTGAATCTTTTCTTCCTAAAGCAACCACTCTATGAGAGGCCATGTGTGGAGAAGAGGATATATTCAATGGAGTCCCCATTGTTGAAATGCGCCGGTCAACTAAGAAGGGGGGTGAATCAGTTGTCCCAAAAACTTAAACACTTCTTCACTTACACATTAATCACTTATCCACAATTATTATGATTTAACAATGAATGCATGAAATCAAAAAATTAAACACAGATGCAACATTATACATAAGAGACACCAAATTTTTACGTGGAAAACCCCAAGGTGGGGAAAACCACAGAGAGGATTAGCTCTCAAAATATATTGCAATCTTTGAAAAATGATGTTCAGGCTTGGTCACTCCACGGGACCAGAACATACTAGCTCACTGCCATGAAATACAGTTAGGTCTAGCAGGCTCACTACCTCAACCCTAAACCTAGAAAGATTACAATAAGGGCTATTAAACCCCGAGGGCTGTTAAACCCTACTGGTGGCTCATTGCCAAGCTCACTGCCAAAATCACCATATTCTTCATGTATGAGATTAGTACATTGAAGTACAACAGTTCCTCTGCTATGTTCTTCCCTGCTCTACCTTATCTCCTCGCCCTTTTCCTTATCTTCCTATTTTCACACAAGGACACCTTTTCTATGACTCAATTACAAGTATTTATACACTTCATCAACCTTGGAATGATCGTCAAGGTCAGCATTACAATCATCAACCATTGGAACAATCTCCAAGGTCGATATTACAAACATTTACAAAATAGGTCTTGACCTATTACAACATTATGCAAAGGAAATGAAGTAAAGATGTATGTGGATCACTCCATGCCTTAGCTAGGACTCAAACACGATCTTCCATGCCACAACACACTTCCACAATCTTCAAGGAATCTCTGCAATTACTAGGATTAACCAAGTCGGCTAAGATAGGAACATGATTAGGAGACATCCACAAGCATGTTATAATCATCAAGAGAAACCACATGAACCTTAACCACTTTAGCCATAGGAATCTTCTCATTGGAACACATGAACTTCACTGTCTTCAACTGACATAAAAGAAAGATAGCTTGCAGACCACCAAAACATGAACCACTACAATTGTAGGCACTTATCATCATTCCAAACTTCCCTTTAGAACCGTAGAGAAAAGTACTCTATTGCGGAGGAATGAGGAGTAAAATACTTTCTCCTTGTCACCAGAGAATAATCAGAGAAAGCAGGTTTTACTCTGGTGAATGCAACTCTCTAAATTCTTCACACCAAAGGCTCAAACTTAGGATTTAGCATCTTCAGACATCCCTTTAAATAACTTCCAATCCACAGACCAAGATATTCAACTAGCGAGAAATGCGGAGCAATCTACCAGACTGTTCTTCAGCATACAACTCACTGTCTATACTGCACTTCACTGTAACTCACTTGTTTCTTCTGGAGGGGCCAATTTTCTCAATAACCTCAACACACAAAGCTTCTAAACAAGTAATAGAATAGGACATAGTTGACAACAAAGATATGTTGACATCAATGACAACACCGATTAGGCACATACTTGCAACACCCATTTACTCCATTAGAAGAAAAACACTTCAAACATTTTTGTAAGAGGAGGGAATATCAAAGATAGAATAAAGAATGGTTAAAAGAACCATAAATCTATATGAGATATATAAGGAGACTAGAGAGGTCTTATTGAGGTATCAGGGTGGAGCATTGAATCATATTTTGTCACTACTAACTCATAATTTATCATTCTAAAATTATCACATTTAATTCCTTATCAGTGACTAATTTATGTGTCCTTTGTCCTGATAGTTCAAGCTGTCATGTCTCATTCTAGGTTTGCATACAATTTTCTGAATCTTGCAATTTCAAAATTCAAACCCTAGGACATAATTTCTAATTTTCTTGTTTGCACCTTCAATTTGTCTTCAACAACATAAAATATAGAGAAGAATATGCCAAAACATACATCTAGCTACTTTGAAAGAATAGCATCCAATGGATGTACAATTTGATAGCAAGTAGATTGATTGAAACAATTCAGATCTCACTGTCATAAATCAGTCTTCAATTACATATATTTGGATGGCTCTATCCATAGCCGAATACAATACATATATTGTTGTTACAAAATCAGAGAGGTACTCAATGTGGACATACCAATTGTAATGAAGAATCTTTCTACTGTTATAAGTCTTCAAATATTCACAAATTATTGTAGCAGACCTTCAATGGCTGATCGTTGTCTTGTGTATACTAACCATTGTCACTAATGCTGATAAATGAATGCAACCTGCCAATATACTTGTCTTCAAACTAGTCTTCAAGCAGATTGTTGATCCTCTAATGATGGCAATGACTGTTATTTTCCTCTTCCTACTGTTCGTTGCTTCCTAAGATGATGGGCTAAGGTCCACGAATCCTTAATGTTGGTCAAACACACTTGATGATGTGAATGGGAGCAAACCAATTTGCACTCCTTAATACTGGATGCTACCACTGATGATAGTGAAATAATTTCCATGTCTACATATCACCACCTTTAATGATTACCAATGCAAGTTGACTTCCTTAAACGATGCAAATGACCCAAGATGAAAGGTCAAGGGGTGCACTAGAGTTTAGGCAGCTACTATAAATTTGATGCGAATGGATCTCCACAGGATGTTAGATCTGAAGTAAATTTCTCTTCCAATGGTGTGCTCAAGACTTGCAACAAACCTCTCATAAATGGCGCTCAATGGGAAATGCAAGAATCATCGATATTTGTTGCTATTAGAGACTCAAATCTATATAGCGCTCCCTTCCAATGCTTACGTCTGCATGATGTATCTTCAAATTGGCATTGTTGTACTACTTAGTACATCTAGATTTCTCCCTTCAATGAAAGATCCAACAATGGTCTTCGACTAATTATCGAATGATGAATCGATGAAGCTCTAACAAATCTCCAATGAAGTGCAAATGCAAACTCTATATGAATCTGTCTCTGTGATGTGATTAGGTTTTCATCCAACACACCAATCTTCACAAGGGTTTTCAACCTTGGAAGGCTAGCAAACAATTGCTAAGCAATATGCAAAGTTGCCAAAACATTCGTGATAATAGTGATGCCAAAAATGAGCCACCAATCCTTCTTTTATACCAATTCAAATTAAAGATTTGAATTTTCCAATTTCCCTCCAAATTGATACCTCCAAGGCAATGCTCAAGATCCAATGTCATATTTTATTATTTCATTTGAATTCCTTCTTCCAATGATGAGCACCACCCTCAATTATCAATATTTTATCAATTTAGCACATTCTCCAATGTGAGCTCCACTTAGCCAAGACCTATTTTCATTTTTTTTAAAATATTTTATTCTCCAAGAGTGAGCACTCCACTCAAAGCCTTTTATTATTTTATTATTTTATTTTCCATCCTCCAAGGCAAGCACTTTATTAAATAATATTAAAAATAATATTATTTAATTTTTATTTTATTATTTTCTTTTTTTGGTGCTACAATTAAATAATAATAAAATATTATTATTTAATTGTCTTCATTTGATAATTAATGCGAAGTGCATTAATTCATTTTCCATCTTCACCAGAATATTCCCTTGTTTTGACGATCTAGCCTATGAGAATAAGGATAGGCTAACTCCATTCTCCATTTGGTGATCATGCCAGAAATGGGGAGATGACACAAGCAATATAACATTGGTCTATCATCCCATCAATGACACTTAGATGGCTTTAAAAACCTACTTATCAATGTTTAAGTAGAAATATGTAAACTTTTTTCTAAAACTATTTTAACTTAAGATGTTAGAAATTTAAAACTTATATTATTATATATTGATAATTGTTGAAGTCAACTCAAGGAATCACAAGCGCAGGAATCTTCTGAAACACCAAAGAACCTTCCACACAAGAGAGAAGCAATAAAAAATGTTATAATTCTAATAATGGTACAATGCATACAAGATGAATAATGTATAAGAGAGCCCTTGTTTATATAGGCAACTATAAGACATAGGAAAACATGGGATTATGAGAAGTGTCACAATCATATGACATGAGACACAAAAAGTAAATACCCTAAATTTTCCCTAAGTAAACTTAACTAACTAGGAGTTGAAAAGGACCCAAGAGGGAAATTGGTTAGGGAATAAATTCATTCACACCAATACCCCCTTAAGTGCAACTTAGGGAGGCAAAAGAAAAAGTGCCAAAGACACAAAGATGGGTCTTGGCAACAAGGCCTAATAAGGTACCCATGTATAAAAGATGTCTCACAAATGGACAAAAGGAGAAAACTCATATGAAAAACTCCTCCCCAAAAGAGAGAAAACATGAAAAGAAAATATGTACAAGTGAAGGAAGGAGGACTCAAGATGATCCCCAAGGATAACTTCCTTTACCCCAAGCATCAATCATAATTGAAGATAATAGGTTGATTCCAACGGATTGGTGAAGATGTTTATAACTTGCCTCTCAATAGGTGAGTACTCCAATCGAAGAACGCCATCCTAGATGAGTAGTCAAATGAGGTGCATGTGGATGTCAATATGCTTAGTCCATTGATGCTCTGGTGGGTTGCATGAAATGTGAATGACACTCTAATTATCACACTAAAGAGTAGTGGGATGATCAGGAGGAAATCTAAACACAGTCATCAACTGTCCAATCCAAAGAACTTCTTGGCTAGCCAAAATTGCACCTCAATACTTAGCCTAGATATTGATTATAATGCAATAGTTGTTTGCTTCTTCCAAGACCATGCAATTGGGGTAAGACCAAGATAGAAAAAACACTAGAAGTAGACTTCTAATCATCAACATCTCTAGCCCAATCTAAGTTAGTGAAGACCACAATCTGAGAAGCTCATGATGTGTACTGAATGCCAAAATGAGATGTGCCCAAGATATACCTCAAGATACATTTGGCTACTATCCAATGACTCTCATAAATCTCTTGAGAGAGGTAGGAGATAAATCTAACTGTAAAATAAATACCAAGATGACTGTGTGTCAAGTACAAAAGACTGCCAACTAATTATTGATAAAATGTAGCATCAACTATGGGAGTAGTGCAACTAGTAGACAATTATACAACATCTAATAGAAATAGTGTGGGGGTAGGCTTGCAATCAATCATTCCAAATATATAAAGTAAATCAAGAGCATCATACTTCTATTAAAAAATGAAGATCCTCTTAGAAGTTTGAAGTACCTAAAGACCAAGGTAGAAATGTAGAAGTCCAAGATTTGTCATATCAAATGGCTCCATCAATACTTGCTAGACACCCTGGATCATGGAGGCAGAACTACTTGTGAGAATAAAATCATTCACATACAACACAAGAATCAAAATATCCTCCCCATGTCTCCAACTGTAAACTATTGGATTAGAAAGGCATTATGTGAAACCTAAAGCAAGAAAGAAGTTATCAATCTTCTCATACCAAGCCTAGGGCTTGTTTGAGACCATAAATGAACAAAAAATCCAACACAAAAGTGAAGAGTCCTGCACAAAACCTAGAGGTTGATCCATGTAGATCTCCTCATGAAGATCATTGAACAAGAAAGCACTCTTCACATCCATCTGAAAAACTAACCATCCCTAAGATGCAGCAAGAGAAAATTAAAGATGAATGGAATCCATCTTGGTAAAAGATGAATGGAATCCATCTTGGTAAAAGATGAAGAGAATGTAAAGGTCTTGAAAAAATTAGTGTACTTAACCTAAGAAAACCCCTTAACCATAAGACATGCTTTGTATTTTTCAATAGATCCATCTGCTACATATTTGGTGTAGTGCACCCACTTGCATCGAACCAACTTTCTTCCCTTGGGAAGAGGTACAAGGTCCCATGTATGATTCTTCATCAAAGAAGAATACTCCTTGGCCATAGCATTGTCCCCCTCTAGAACACTTGCAGTATCTCAAAAACTCTAAGGATTAGTTGAAAGTGTGTGACTCAAGATATTGACACTTGATGTCTGTGAACAAGTGTGGTAAAAATCTATGGGATCTCTAATTAGAGGTCCAATGTCCTTAAGAGTAGTGTCATCCCAACAGGGCAAAAATCGTACACCAAGAGGTGGTGGATCAAAACCATCATTTATATCATCCTCAAGAAGTAAAGTGTCCTCAAGTGATGAAGAAGGTGAAATAGGTAGTGACGAAGAAGTAGGGGATGGGGAGTCCATCTGCATGAGGATCTCATAAAATTGCACATCTTTTTGAAAGTAGACATCTCTAGTGATGGGATCAAATAACATGTAAGCCTTCACATCCTCACAATAGCCAATAAAAATCAATGGCTGACTCTTATTTTTCATTCCCTTATTTTGACCATCCAAAATGAATGCCCAAGCCTCACTACTAAATACTTTGAAGAAGGAAACAACAAGCTTTACATGGGACCAAGCCTCCTCGGGAGTCATACCACATTTCCTTGTGGGGCATGCAATTTTGATTATAGTTAGCACAATTGACTACTTTAACCCAAAAAGTGGGTGCCATCGACCTAGATTGAATCATATAATTCATCATCTCTCATAAAGTCTTGTTCTTCCTCTTAGCCAGACCATTCCACTAAGAAGTGTAAGGAACTATGTGCTAAAGCTAAATATCATGCTCACTACAAAAATTCTAAAAATCTTGGTTCACATATTTCTCCCCATTATCTGTGGGTATCCACCATAAAGAAAGGCTTAACTACTCCATAAATTCTCTAAAGGTTCTATGAGAAATAAAGGTGAGCACATACTTAGCCCTTAAAAATGGAGTAAAAAATGACATAAGATCATTATGGACCAACTCTAGGGGTGCCTTAGCACGAGTGGCCTTACCCTTACAAAAAGGGTCTTGATGATGTTTTCCAAGAACACCTCAACAAAACCCTTAGTACATGAAATCCTTGGAAGACCAATCATCATGTCATGTGTGCTCAACTACTAAAGATACCTATAGTTCAAATGACCATACCATTCATGCCAAAGCCTACTTAAAGGATTGGCATGTGATATAAGGGATGATCCTAGTGAGGAATCAAAACAATCAAACTCATACAAATAGAACCCATGATCAACTCTCCTTGAAGAAATAATTCTCTCAAGATCACGTAGCTCTCAAATAACCACATCATGTGAAGAAAAATTAATTGTCTTCCCATCCGCATAATGACAAATCTAGTACATGGAGAAAAGGTTAGTATAAATATCAAGAACAAAGAGAACATCCTTGATGCAACCATATGCCAACTAAATAGTGTCTGACACCAAAATTGGATTGTGTGAAGAATTACCTATTGCAATCTAAGTACTACTATTTGAAAGAGACTCAAGTAGATCATGTGAATTAGTCATGTGATGTGAAACACTTGAATTAAGTATCCAACTATTTGTCGATGAATACAAATCCCATGCAGAAAGGGCTTGCCCTTTGTCTACGGAAGAAGGTCTGGAGATAGAAATATTATGCCATTGCATGGCCTCCTCCAATACCTCTAACCTATTAAAACAATGAGATTCATCATGACCAAGCTTTCCATAAAAAGAGAAAGGATCACCTATCTTCTTCTTTGCCTTGGAGGTAGACTCATCAAACTTGGAAGAAGAGTGAGGAGTGGACTTTTGATTGTTATTTTACTTCGGTTTGGAGGGAGGCTCACCACCCAAAGTAGATTATGTCTCATGATTCTTCATATTCTTACCTTTACCCTTGGAAGATTGAATCATCAAAGCTTGACTCTTAGAAATAGGAAGTGTGTCCATCTAACTTAGCTTGGCCTAATCCCTAATAAGATGCTTACAAAACAACTCAAAGGTGGGAATCTTAAAATTAGTCTCCATGGCATCAATACTAGAATAGAAAGTAGATTAAAACACCTAAAATGAGCCCTTCAACTTAGACAAAATCAAGAAGATACATGTCTTATCAACTTTATCATGTCCACAAACTTTCAATTGTGACAAAATTAATTTAAACTTCTCAAGATAATCCTAAGTAGACATAAAATTGTTTGGAGGGAGTTGTCAAATCTACTTCTAGTTACAAGACACAAAACTCATTAATGGTACCATACAAATCATTAAGTTTGTCCCATACTTGATTAGGTGTTGTGCACTCCATAATGTGAAACAACAAATTATTAGATACATGTAATCCTATGAACCCCATGGCTTCATATAACTTGTTCCTATAAGAAAATTTTACATACCTTAGTGAATTCATGTGGTTTGTCATCCAACATTTGCCAAAGTCCCTTAGAGTGTAGAAGTTATATCATTTGTGGTTTCCATGTGTGATAGTTGTGTGGAGTGAGGAGCTCAACAATCCTATTTTTTGCCATGATTAGTAGAAAAAAACAAAAGATCAAAAAGAAAATGGGCACTTAGATCAAGCCTTACACCCCCCACCAAAATGTATTAAGGATGTAATTGCAACCCCCAATAAATAACAATGGGCACTTAAGGGCAATTTTTATAATCAACAAAGCCTAAATCAACCATTTATAACAAAACAATTTTTATAATTTTTAGAAAAAATGCTTGCCAATTAGAAAATTGAAGGTTAAAACCAATTCCTTATGACTTTTTGATCATTTTTTAAAAAAAAGTTTGCCCAATTTCAACTTCATGATAAAAAAAGACCAAAAAAGAAATTCAAACAAAAAATTTGTGTACCTATATAAAAATCTAAATAAATCAAGTGGACCACTTGTCATGCCCACATTTCCCATGCGGTCACGACACACAACACATGTGTCATGTCCACATTTGTCATGTAGTCATGACACGAAATACCAAAAACTTTACCGCGTGTCCCTAGAAACCCCCTCGCATGTGTTTGCATGCTCGGTGGCAATACGGATAAGGCGTAAACATGTCAATCATATTTAGGGAAGTGAGTCTACCTATGCAATCCCCTGCATGATGAAAGTTGACTAGGGGGTATGCGACGCGATGTGCGCCACTTCTAGGGTTAGAACGGATTTAATTCAAACCCTAAGTTTCCTAGGCGAAAGAGATGATTTCGACTAATATGAAACCAAGCCCTAACTCTAATACATAAATGAAAATTGAATAATAATAATGCATCAAATGGTAAGATGGTCGCATGATAAAATGAAGTGATTAATGAAAGTCGTAAAAAATATCATAAAAGTAAAACCCTAAAATCTGGGAAAAATTTGACAACATAACACGTTTTCAATAATCAAAATAAAGTTTTAAAAAGAAAACCTCCAAGAAGAAATTAATGCAAAATTTAAAATAATTAAACATGAGGAAAATTAAATAAATTTCCAAGGCCAAATAAATTTGACCATTCAACAAAACCATTAAAATTAAATTAAAATAAACGACCAAAATAAACTCAATACTTGAGTCCGTTAATAAATGTAATTTCATCAATTGCATTTATTAATTAACTCAAGTTGAAATAATTAAAAAGAGGATAAATTAAAATATCCCCCTCTAGAATAAAGTTGATTAAAATAAAATTAAATTCAATAAAAGTTTCCCCACCGCAATAATTTTAAACGCACCAAAAAAATTAAAATAATTGTCCCAAAATAAATAATTAACTAAGGGATAAAACATCTCATCACAAAAGGAAACAATCCATTCCCACTATTAAAATTTCCACATGGAATAAAACCCCAAACCCCAAAATAATATTAAGCCACTAAAATAAAACTCAAGGGTAAATAAAATTAATTCAAAAAAAACAAGGGCAAAGGAGAGGGAATTTTAAATTCCCGTGCACAAGATAAAATGAGGGAAATAAATAAAATGCCTTTAAAATTCATTTTCCCTCATCCTCCAACCTAGCCCTAATCTATTATTTTATTTGTTTCCTACACTAGAAAGCCCTAATTTATAATTTATTAGTTTCCTTATGGAAACCCTATCTTTTCTTTTGTTTTCTTCTCTCATTGTTTTCTCTTCCCTCTTTCTCTTGTTTTGCAGGTTGAAGGTTTTCTCCATCCATGGCAGCCATGGATATCTTGCACAGAGAGGTATACACTCGTTGTATATAGAAAGCATTCTTTTTTTTTGTATTTGAAATACCACTGTAAGTGTGTATATATATATATCCTCTTGTTGCAGGAGTTTAAGAATATTGAACAATTAAGAGGCGGCTGACTAGTGGCCAAGGCAGAAGCGTGACTGAGAGATGGAGGGTCATTTTGCTACCGTCGCCACTGTGCATGAGGCCTGAATCAGTGTTTAAAGTAGAGGGGAGAGGGGGTGTGGTTTAAGCAAGGTAGTGACGGGTGCGATGGGGGGTCTGTGGTGGGTGCCGTCGCCCACCACAACCCCTCAGCAATTTTTTTTTCTTTTTATTATTATCTAAACTCAAATCCCCCTCCCATGGGGTTCGGCCCTCACAGTATTTTTTTTAATAGCAACAATGGGGTTTGATCTATATATATATTTTTAAATAGTTTGCTTAAAATATGTATTTATATATATATATATACACATACTGTATATACACAGAATTATCTAGAGCATCCAGATTAATATATAACTAGAATTATATATATATATATATCCCACACACACACACACACACACACACATATATATATATATTCATTTTCCACATTTAACCATGAAGATACATAACCAAATCAGAAAACTCATCATAACCAGTGGTGTATACACATTCACAAAATAAAGTAATAGAACCAGATTTATGCTATACAATAACCAAATTTAAATTTCTTTTAAGCACCATTACTATTTCATTCTTTTTTTGTTTTTGCAAAATAACACAATAAACTAATTATTTCTTCCCTTCCCTTTTAACATCATATATGGTGAACATAATACTATTCTTTTGATATAACAGAAAATATACAATCCCATTTTGACATTTTCTTGAGACTAAGATATAGTTTACATAGCAAAGTTCTTTTATTTCTAAAACTCTATTCAAAGGGCTACTTCAGCATTTAAACTTCTTTTCCTTTCAAATATAAAATGACAGTATATACAAAAATCATTTCTGTCCTACTTTCTACATCACATAGGTACAAAATAGCAAGTTAAGAATCATGTATTTTCATTGCATACACAGCAAATGTACATTTTCTTTCGCATTTTTCCCATAAGCACATGAACATAACAGCATAAAATAATGACAATTTTTGAATAAGCAATAAAGAGTGCTCACATAAAAACTTCTTACAATAGCCAACACAAAGGATAGTAATAAATTTGACAATGATTACATTATGGCCTCTAGGGCCATGGCTCTCAAAACCAGCCAAAAAGATAATGTCAAGGCACTAAAAATGGGCTTCTCCAAGCTTCATTTTCTCCAATAAAACCTGCAATAATGCAACACCAAAAATGGGGAACCAAGCCACGAAGGAATGCCCTCCTCCCTACCATAGACCCGCTAGTGGGTCACCCCCGAGCTAGGGAGGTAGGATTCACACGATTTTGCACACACACATCACAACAAAAGAAATTTTCCAAACACACAAAATTTCACTCCCATGGATTTGCACATACAAAACTCAATAAATTGAGTTTGGAGGGGGTAAGAGAGTGGACCCCTCAACTCAAGAGGTCACCCCAAGAACTCCAACAAAAATCACAAAATCCCAAGGCCTCAAGCCAAACATCTTTTCCACCATGCTCAAGAATCACTATGGCACTCATGCCAAAATAAAAAATACTCCCAAACTCCATATGATGCCCTCAAGGCTATAACTAGTGCAACACTAAGGAGATGACCTCGAGGAGGTTCACTCTCCCCTACCCCAAACTAGTTGAGCTTTTCCTCCAAATGGAGGTGCTCTCACCACACCCATCCCACACAAAAATAAAATAACAACCCACATAATTTTCAACCACATACACAAAAAAAGAAATAACATAAGCAAAAAGGGAAATGGCCATTGCCATGGAGCTTACCTTCAAAAGCCCTAAAAATGGAAGCATGTTTGAAGTAGAGCTCCAAGCTTCTCCAAAAATTTCTCCAACTCTCCAAATTTCTCTAACACTCTCAAAACCTCCAAGAATAGAAAGAACATTT
The DNA here is from genome assembly GCA_027924645.1 of Cunninghamia lanceolata. Taxonomy (NCBI): domain Eukaryota; kingdom Viridiplantae; phylum Streptophyta; class Pinopsida; order Cupressales; family Cupressaceae; genus Cunninghamia; species Cunninghamia lanceolata. The sequence continues at coordinate 885,007 of BSBN01001239.1, read as the reverse complement.
AAAAAAAAAAAAGCCCCACACTCCTCTCCAAGAGGAGGTAATATAGGCCTTCCAATTTGGCCTTGAGGAATGAGAAGGTGACACTTATCACCTTCTCCTTCCTCATCCCATGCCACTTGCAAGGGAGAAGGCGTGTGAGGGTGACAAGTGTCACCCTCTAATTCCATTCAAACCCTCACCTTATCCACTTGTGCTCTCACACATGTGTGAGAGACCAAGTGGAGAGGTGGCAACTCCCTTCAAGCCTCTACAAGGATAAGGGGTGCCACATGGCATCCTCTTATTATCCAAGAGAGAAATCTCCCTCCAAGATGCTCTCACACATGTGTGAGAGTCTTGGAGGGAGATCCCGCACACTTGGGAGTCTTGAAGACCTCCCAAGTCTTCTTGGTGAAGGGGTCCCCAACCTTTGGGAAGGGAGATGGGTCTTTCCCAAAGCATGACTCATCTCCCACACTTAGCCATTTCAAAATTCGTCACTTTGACTAAACCCCAGTTTAGAGTGACCAAAAGTGAGTTACCCTAGGGTTTAGTTAGTCAAAATTGACCCTAGACCCTAGGGTTACCACCTAGGGTAAGATTGGGACACTAATACACACCTAGGGAGGTATAAAATCACTTTAAATGGCCCATAAATAAAAATAATACCAAATGGTGTACCACAAATATAAATATATAACACATGATATAAATCAATTTAAAAAGGGGTAACTAGGCCAACAAATAAATTAAGCATGCACATAAGCAACATCCGATCAAACGTTATCCTCATCCCTCTTGGGAATGGATCAGCTTAATAGGGAATAACATATGTGTGAACACTACCTCCAATTTCCTGTGGCCTGGGAATATAACCTGCACAACTAGATCAAGTGTCAATCACATCATGGATAATCATAGCTGAAGCAATAGACATTAAAGTCATGTCAAAGCATACAACATTAATCATTCACATCATAATTAAGATTAAAACTGCATTTTCTATCTAATGTCTCATAATTATTATCAAATAATAAATCCACATAATGAACTTGTAATCACATCAATAATCATCATCAAATATATCTCATATATCTAACATCATCATAACATCAAAATATGATCAAATCAAATCACCACATGTCTAATCAATGCCAAACCAAAAATTAGGAGATATAATCTAATCTGCATAATGGACATAATAGTCTCTAAATGTCTGATAATGTCACCAACTATAATGTAAAACGATCAAAATAGGGAAGTGAAAATAATTGGCCTTACACCACTACAAAGAGGGTAAAGAGAGATTTCCAATGCTTATAAGAAGTAAAAAATCTGACTCCTTGAGTGAAAGTTATGCCAAGTTGAAAAAATCACCTCCAAGAGCTAAAAATGGCCCCTAAGACCTAACAAGACAACACCATTGGTTGAGTAAACCACATAGAGTGGAGGAGGGGAAATCACCATTGAAGTAGCATTGGAGAAAATTTGGGCGCAAAGCATCTCCTTGGCAATTCAAAGTTTTTTTAAAAACTTACACGCTTAAGCACTTGGCAATTACCACTAAACACAATCGTAGAGACTAGGGTTTGAACAAGGTTAGAGTCCATGTGGGATGACAAAATCTGGAGCATCAGACAAATATAGGACAACTCTAAATACAAACCGACACCCATGGTACCACCTACTAGCCTATGTGCCTAGATTTTATAAACCATGTGCTTTCCACACATATCTCTATCAACTTTGATTGTAAACCTAACATTGTATGCCAACATAGCCAACAAACCTACCACCAATATGACCAGTCAAGGATCCTCACCTAATGGACGCCCCACAATACACCTTCAATGAATTTGATGATACATGGGTATGTAGACCCCATACCCTAAACAATAAAACAAAGATTTTTATTAAAAATAAAACCTTTTAATTTCTAAAAGATATAACTCTACACAATAATTACTCTTACAAACAAAGAATATGCCTCAAGAATATTCTGACAATTGTTAGAATTAATTATAGAGGTAGCTATCCTAAGATCGAGATGCCTAAGAGCTAATCACAATAATCAAAGAAGATCAACATGATAGAATAACAATAATCTATACAACAATTGTTGTGTGTATGTATCATAGTTTAATGAGAAACCTTGGTTATATAGGCCAAGGTGAGACATAGGACAACATAGGATTATGACAAGTGTCACAATCACATGATATGAGAGAAAAAGAGACAAGTATCCTAAGTGTACCCTAAAAGTTCTCTAAGTAAGCTTAACAACCTAGGTGTGAATAGGTCCTAGAAGAGAAATACTTAGCAAAAAAACTCGTTCACACCAACACTCCCCTTAAGTGCAACTTAGGAAGGAACAAACAAATACAAAATGGGTCTTGGCAACAGGGCTTGCTGAGGTACACATGTATAAAAGATCTCTCACAAACGAAGAAAAGAAGAAAACCCGTAGGAAAAACACCTCTCTGAAAGAGAGAAAATAAGAAAAAGTGAATGAAGGAGGACTCAAGAAGACCCCCCAAGGACAACTTCCTTCACCAAGATACAATAGATATCTCCCCATAGAATAGAAAAGAAGAGAATTATAAATAATCCTCCATAAAAGATGTCCCAAAAATACTAGGAATATGAAGATGAACATGAAGAACTCCACTGAACCACAAAAAAGTTGCAAACAACTGCCGAAGAACAACTACTATACTACTAAAACTAAAGAACCTCCATTGAGATCAAGATGAAGATTAGGATCAAAGAGACACAAATATGCACGAGTGACCCCAATGAAACTACTCAATCAATGTATAGATGTCACACAAGGAAACATTCTGGTAGTCAAAGATGCATATATCACATCAATCTATACGAGTGACCCCAACAACACTACTCAACCAATGCACAAATGGTGAATTCACACCAATATATTGCAACAAGATAATACTCTGGCAATTGAAAATACAGGTGCCAATAGTCTCAAGAATACTAATCAAATGAATAAGGTAGAAGGTCACCTTCATAAAGAGGAATGCAAAAGTGTCTATATGGTATGTGTTCCATCTCATTGAAATGCATGGGTAACCAACTATTGCATTCACCTAGTATATAGGAACAAAAAATAGATACATAGCTCACTCCAAAGTGAAACCAAGTAAGCATTAGCAAAAATAGTATGATACCCCCCATAATGCTGACAAGAGAGAGGTATGGCAGCTCCACTGAAACTATGTCTCACAATGTAGTGCAAGAAGGTGAAGAAGCAACATCAAAAGATGCACAAATAAGTACCTACAACTAGAACAGAGTCACTCTCATGGATGCTGCTATAAAGGGTGTGCAAAGACAAGGCACACTCACATGAAGGTAGACAAGGTTGTCATTGCAATAACAAGGCACACACAACAAACCCCCCATGGAACTTTATAAAGTAGTGCAAGTACAAAAATAACACAACATGATGTGCAAGATGCCCAAAATATAAGTACAATATGTGGCACTTTATTTCAGTGCATTTACAAATAAAAAGCGCATAAAATAGATGCTTACAATGTCTAAAAATTACCACATGTTGAAAATACAATTCTAATAGAAGATGAGAGAAAACTAATGGAACCGCTATGAAGTACACAAAAAATATGCACTTTCAAAAAAAATGGACCCAAAAAGGAGTCCATATGCAAAAGTTATGGCTCGTCAAAGTTCCCAAAACAAGAACTACACAATAAAATCATTGAGAAAACTAAAATTTTGAAAAAACCAAAAGTCCAAACTGAAAATTACCTCCACCATTGTGAATAGCATGAAATTCTACCCCATTTCAAAAAAATTGCTTTGAAAAAGGACCCTGTATGAGCAAGAATGAAGCCTTCAAAGTCTGAGTGCAAAATCGAAATTAGAAATGGTGAGGGGGCAAGCTAGGAGGAAAAAATTGATGGTGTCATCATGACATCATGCTAACATCATCAACGCTTACAAAAAAATATGCTCAAAACAGATAGAGTATTCTTCTAGATCACAAAACTGTTGTCAGTTAGTCTAAAAACTACCTTGGAAGCTGCAATACCATTATCGAAAAAGGTAGGAACTACCTTTTGGTGGCGGGAAACTGCTTACCAATGAGTAGGTGGTTTGAGGAGCTATTTAGGGGGAATATTCCCTGGCATGCTACTTTAATTCACTGGGTTGTTTTGCAGTGCGATTTGGTGGATGTCGTTGGTTGTTTTGATTAACTGTTGGGCAATGTAGCAGCTAATGGTGGTGAGGGGCCCATGCCACATGGTGCACCGAGCGTGTTGCAAGTACAATGTACCCTACGGTCCCTATGACCGCAAGTATCACCTACAACAAAAAATAATTTTTTTTTGCATATATAAAGAATTAACCAGTGGTCGGAAATAATAAACTACAGATAAATTTTTTACCCAACAAATAGTGTCGATGTTGATTTTGCCAAAGATTCTGATGACATCAGCTTTGCGCAGTGGAAATTCTGCAACGTATGACCATTCAATCCATACGACTAGGAGGCTAATTTTTTTCCTAAGGGTTTGGGGTAAAAGTGTCTAAATTTGATGAATTGACAATCGATCCTTAAGTTCTTGGGCCTTTTAGACATGATGGCAGGGTCATATTTGACCCAAAATGCACAAAAAATGTGGCTAACTCCTAGATTTGGCATCCATCTCCTAACTTCAAACCCTTGTAGATCTAGCCTCCAATGCCTAATTTGGACAAAATAAAAGGCTAATATGACTTTCTTGAACACCCTGAACTCAATGGTGAGCTTAGATTTGATCCAAAATACTCCAAAATGGATCTATAATATAAAGCCACAAAGAAGAAACCCCCAAAAAACTATTATTTCTCCTAACCTTTTTGATTCTCTAGATCATCCAAGGATGCAAGAGAAGAGCATACTTAGTTTCAAGAAATAAAAGAAATCACAATCCTAGATCTTCTAAAAAACTCTAGACAATCTCTTGCTCTAATACCATGTTAGGATTAGCTATGGAGGTAGTTATCCCAAGATCAAGATGCCTAAGAGCTAATCACAAGAGTCAAAGAAGATCAACATGATAGAATAACAGTAATCTATACAAAGAATGCAATACAATTGTTGTGTGTATGTATCTTAGTACAATGAGAAACCTTGGTTATATAGGCCAAGGTGAGACATAGGACAACATAGGATTATGACAAGTGTTATAATCACATGATATGAGACACAAAGAGATAAGTATCCTAAGTGTCCCCTAAAAGTTCCCTAAGTAAACTTAACAACCTATGCGTGAATAGGTCCTAGAAGAGAACCTATTAGAGAATAACTCTATTCACACCAACAATGGTGACAATATCTATGCAAGGATGATATGGATTGTATGACAAAGTATGAGGCCAAAAAATCACCCTCCAACAACCGTAACAAAACCCATCAAATTTACAATCAATTCATACATATTTTGACCTTTTGGACTCAACCGTGGGGTTAGATCTAGACTAGGATGCACCCAACAAAAAATCTTGGCAAGATCTTCCAAAATTTGAGAAGGGGCTTGCAAATTCGAAGCTCTGATACATGTTGAAGTCACCTCAATGACTCATAGGAGTAGGAACCTTTTGCAACACCAAAGAACCTTCCACACAAGAGAGAAGCAATGAAAATGTTATATTGTCAATAATGGTATGATGCATACAAGATGAATAATGTACAAGAGAACCCTTGTTTATATAAGCAAAGGTGAGACATAGGACAACATAGAATTATGACAAGTGTCACAATCATATGACATGAGACACAAAAAGTAAGTACCCTAAATGTGCCTTGAGCATGCTTTAAGTAATCTTAACTAAGTAGGTGTGAAAAGAACCCAAAAGAGAAATTGGTTAGGGAATAACCCTATTCATACCAACAATAATTGTAACAAGTTAATGGTATTGAATGAAAAAGGCATTACATAGACATTTTTATGTTAGGAGTATAAACATTTTGACACTTTTAGCAACTTGTAAGCAATGGGTGCACGGATTATCAACCTTTGTCTTAGTGCTAAGGATTGAGGGGTATTTATTCCATCAAATTCACCCATGAGATGATTTTGACCTCGTCCTGTATGGTGTCGGGCCTATGCACTCCGCAAGACATGATCCTTGGTGGTCTCTTTGTGAACCATCCAACTTCACCAACAGACAAAGGACCACTTAACAAATATACAATTTTTTAAAATAAACAAACGAAAGAAATAACAAAAATTACATTAAAAAAACATTAATTATAATCAAGAAGTTATGTTGTTGCTGAGACCCCCTAACAAAATATGATAGTTAGGAGAAACAAGGAATTCATTTGTACTTTTAAAGTTGATATTTTGAAAATAATGTATAATTAAAAGTTCGGATAATAAACTCGTTTATAACTTAGAAATTGATATTTTGAAAATGAATGTAAAAGTAAAAGTTAAGACAATAAACGTGTTTATACTTTTAAAACTAAAGTTTCAAAAATGAATATAAAAATAAATGTGAAACAAAAATCATCCCAACAACTCTTAAAAAATTGAATTTATTTCAAATCATCTCCTAATAAATAAAACTATACATTGTTGATTCTCGTTAATAAGACCTCACAATTCCTACAAAGAGACAATAAACCCTAGTGACTGACTACATTGATGATTTGTTTGGGTTAATTAGATGGGATCATTTCAAACCCCGACAATTACGCGGGGGAACTTTTGGCGGTCATTTTCACCGCGTATTTGAAAAGGAAAATTTTTATTTCTCTCCCGCCCATCCACATAATTTGGATAACCATAAAATTTAATTAAACACACTTATCTAAAGTGTTGATCATGGCCTCCGTTATAAGCTGCCACGTGGTCACTCATTCAAACACCCGTTGTACAGCACTTGGGTGGACTTTAGTAATAAGACTAGGGAGTAAAGCAAAGAAAAAAGAAAAGAGTGACCCACTTAAACATAAAGACAAGACCACAAGAAAAGCCTCATCTAACACAAGTACAAAACTTTTCTTCTTTCTTTTCATTTTTCAATAATGGTGGGCCTTGTTTGGTTTGGACACCAGTGTCCCAATGTTCAAATATGGTATTGGAAACAACAAATTCCATTAAACTAGGGTAGAAATTTTTATTTTTTATTTTAAAAAATATATATATATATATATTGGAAGTTTCTGGCTCTTGAGATTTGTTTGAATTGTAATTCACATTAATGGTTGAGTTTGTCGACACTTGCCTAGATATATGGATAGGGCCCTTGCTTGTTAGTCTTAGTTTTTATATGTGTCTCAAATATAATTAAGGACACTTCAATTTTCTTAGCTCATAGCATTTCTAACTTTTTTGAATGATAAAGACATTAAAGTATAAAAATCAATTAAACAAATAGGTTGTTTGGGTTATGGAATGTTAATCATATGTTTATTTATTCATCACAATTCCATAATTAATTATAATTTTAGTTTAGATATTCTAATTTAAAATATCTTTTCTATTATGTTTTTGAGTTGCATTAAACTTAGACATAAATGTCAAATTATAAATAAATAAATTATCGCACATTTAATCATTTTTTTGTATTTTTCTAGTGACACAAAGGTGGGCATAAAGGTTTATGATCATACCAACTCAATCCAAAAGAACATAAATGCCTATGATTATACAAGTTTAGAGAGAAGGGCCAACGAAAGTTTTGAGTCCATATTTGAGGTGATAAAGTATAGGTTCCTATAAACTTTTAGTTATATATAGCATATCCCATGATGAATTTTAATATTCTTTGAATAAAATATTTTTTGCTTTAATCATCTCTATAAAATGTAATATTGTTTTTGTTAATAATGTCAACGTTCACAATCTTTAGAATCTTTCCAACTAAATTGTCTTTATAATCTTTGGATTCTTCCCAATGAAAGACCTTGCACACAATCTTCAGACTCTTTTCAACTAAGGTACCTTCACAATCCATAAACATGTTCCAATGGAAGTGCTTAGGAAAACTAGTAACATGTTAGAAACATGGCAATGTTATAATTTAAATAATTAAACACAAAAATCAAAAGGAGACAAAATTGATAGATAAATAATGCATTTTACTTGTAAAAATAGTTGATTTTGTCTTTAGATGCAAAATAAAATCACCAAGTTTTGCTTGGTTGTCTTGATTTAAAAGTTTGTAAACTACATTATGATTGCAGATATCAACATCAACATGCCTTCATTATATAATAGACATGTTGTAAGGAAATAAATTTTATCTTCTGTTTTATTTGAGTTATATAGCTTACAAATTCATATTTTCTAAGGTATTTGGGAAAGTGTCCGTCTAAATATTTAGTATGACGATAAATTGTGATTGATAATATTCTCATAATAAAAACCCCTTTCTTGTATCTTTGATATTTTTTTTTTTATTTTTCTAAATATTTTCAAATTTAATTTCTTCCAAACTTTTAATTACAAATATATATCACATGAAAAAGTTATTTTTATCATATGTATCCCAAATTTTAAAAATAACTAAAATTTTCCAATCTGTTCAAAATAATGGGTCCTCATAATTGTGAATGTCTTGATCTATGTTAGATTATCATCATCCACTTTCTCAATTTTGTTTTCCTAATAATGTTTTGCATCAGTATAATTCTATAGAGTCAAAAAGTGTTCCTCACAATTTTTCCTTCATGTTTTGCACCTATTTTGATCATCATTAGTGATAGACAAGTCTTGGAATAATTTTGGCCATTGCATGGTTCAAACCACCCTAAACACACATCATACCACCTAAACAAGACCTATATTACAAACACCTTATTTTTGTTGGTAAGTGTTGCACTATGTTGTCATTAGTGTTGTCGTTGATGTCAACCTTTAGTGTAGCTGTGATGAGTAAGTGCTTGTGGATGTCAACCTCTAGTGTGGTTGAGATGCTGAGAAGGTATTGCAAATGTTGTGATTGTATTGAGAAAGTGTTTTTGATGCTTAGCTTCCAAGTGTTTTTGAGAAAATTTGAATAAAGAGTGTACAGTGTGATAGACGGGTGTTCCGTATTTTGCTCCACAATTCTTTAGTCTTGAAGTTATGCTTGTGCAGTTTGGATATGTTGATCAGAGGTGTTCAAAGGTGCTATATCCAGAGTTTTGGGTTCTGGATCGTGCGGCGAGAGAAGTTGTGTTCACCAGTGTGTGGACTGTGAAACAGGTTGTATGGGAGAAATGGAATTGCTCCACATTTCTCTGCATTGAGGTTTCTTGCCTTGCGGATTTGGGAATGTGCTAATATTGTATGTATCTATCTTCCCTTGGAGTGGTTCATGTTCAAATGCTCTGCAAGGTTGGATTCATGAGTTATTATCTATGGCAGTTTGACTGGTTACACATGATGGTTGTGTTTTTTAGTTGTATGTGGTTGCAATAGTGTTGTTGGATATTATGTTGGTGTTGGAATATTTGAAAATGTTATGTGATGATGTAATGTGGTCCGCGAGTTGTTTCTAGACTTGGTGAAGCATGAACTTAATTGCTTAAGGGCGTTAATGCAGGTTTTGCCAACCTGGCGTGTTAGCGCTAATTGTGGATGTGCTTCATTGCTTGTGGAAGAGTGGTGTAGCATGTCAGTGTAGATTTGGGTCTTGGTCAACCCTTGGTGTGGTCCACCTTCACTTCTTTCCACCGTGGAGGTGTTTGGTGTCGACCTATTTGGTGTTTGCATGTTTGAGGTGCATATGTTTCATTGTAGCTGACTTGAAGATGTTTTTCGAGTTGCAAATGGCATAAATGTAAGGTAAATTATTGGAGAAGAGGTGTGGTGTGTTGTGGTGTGAAATGTAATCAAGTGTTGTGATCTAAGTGAGAGCTTTAACGATTAAGGCTACTGAAAGCAGTGAGTAGAAGGTGTCTACATTTCAGTGTACTTGAAGTTACTGGAGGCAGTGAGTTGAAAGTTGCGGATGGTGTAGAGTTGTTGTGGTGGATCTTCCTGTTACTTTGAGATAGAGTTCTATCGGTAACAGTCTTCTTCTTTCTTCTTTCCAATCTAATAGTGAGGCCTTCTTTCTTTGCAGACAATGAGTCCTTTAGGCAGTGATCCCTCCGGCAGTGAGCCTATTGTATTTGGTGTTGCTATTCATTTATATTGTGAGCTAATCCTCACCATGGTTTTTCCTTTCTTAGGTTTTCCACATAAATCTGGTGTTCTACTATGCATGGTGTTTTGATGTGTTGTTTCATTTGTTTACATTCATGCTAAAAATGATTAAGGGTTGATTGTTAATGAGGGTTTGATGTTTTAATGTATAATTGAGTCACCCCCCTCTCAGTTGTCCTGTGTGTCTAACAATTGGTATCAGAGAAAAGTTCCTTGGAAGAAGCTTAACCACTTGAGGCAGATCTAGATGGGGCACAGGAAAGGTGTCAAGGTTCCTTTATTTGATGGAACAAATTATGCATTCTGGAATATCAGGATGGAAGGCTTTATTATCTCATTAGGGTTCAGTGTATGGTAGTCAGTTGAAAATGGATATACTATGCCTACTGGTGGTCCGATAAGTGATGATGAGATCAAGGACTATGAGAACAATGGCAAGGCAAGGAATGATCTTCTGAGTGATCTTTCTGATTCAGAACTTGTGAAGATAATGAACTACAAAACTACTCAAGAGATCTGGCAAAAGCAGGAAAGTATCTATGAAGGAGATGTCAAGGTCAAGCAAGCAAAGATGTAGAATTTGAAGACCAAGTTTGAAACCCTAAAGCTGTTAGAGGATGAAGATATTGCAAGCTACATGCATAGAGTAGATGAAGTTGCCAATTCCATCAATGCCCTTGGTGGAAATCTAGAGAAAAATAAAGTGGTAAAGAAGGTACTAAAAACTCTTCCTAAATCTTATAGTGATAAAGTTTCTGCTATTGAAGAGGCTCAAAATTTGGATTAGTATACTAGGGATCAATTGTTTGGTACTTTAACTACTTTTGAATTAAGAGAGTTTGTTCAAGATAATTCAAGGAAAGAGATTTCTTTTAAGGTTAGCAAGATAGAAAAGAATGATGAATCAGATCCAGATGATCTTGATAAAGTGGAAACAAATTTTGTAAGAAGATTGAATAAGGGCACTAGAAAATACAGAGGCAAGTTACCTTTCAAATGTTTTAACTATGGAAAGATAGGTCATTATGTTTCAAAATGTCTGGCCAAAGTCTCAAATGACAAATATTGTTGGTAGGTGGCGACTGATCAGGAAAGTATTGTACACTAGCCATGTATCCTCGTCGGGGTTCGGGGGCGGCAACCCCCAAGAAGCAGGGGTTCGGGGGCATAGCCCCCGAGAAATTTTTTTTAGAGCCAACATAAAAAATCCTATTTTTTGTGACCGACATAAGAAAACCCTATTTTGGTAACTGACAAAAAGGCTTGATAAAAAGCGGCTAAGGGTTAGGGTTTTGATATATTATATTGTAGCATTTGCAACGGTATTGAGTTACAGGGATTGTTGGTTGTAATTAGTTTGATTTACTGGATAATAATATTGGACTCTCTATTTGGTGGATGTAGCCTGATTTTGGGTGAACCACGTTAAAACTTGTCTCTCGCTATTATTAATTCTATGTATTTCCATTTCTCTGTTTAATCTCTATTTGCATTTAATTGATATCTTCTACCAGCTAACCCTAACAAATACAAGGATACCAATGGTAAATATGTCAAGAGGAGTTATTATGTTAAAGAAGATTTGCTAGCATATTTGATGATGAGTCTAACTACCTAGATGATGAAAGTGATGAATGCTTTTTCATGGATTTGAATGTTGGAACCAATTCTACTAACTCTAAAAGATGTATGAAGGAAATTGCTTCGGAAATAGGTCACAATATCAAAGGAACTATGGTGACTGATTTTCATTCAAGAGAGGAGAAAAACTACTAGATAATTGATAGCAGATTCTTAAATCATATGACAGGTGATAAGAGTAAGTTTGTCAAACTTGAAAATTTTGAAGGTGGTCTTTTTAAGTTTGGAGATGATATGTCTGCTAAGATATGTTGAAAAGGCTCAATTAGTTTTGATGGCAAGCATAAAACATATGATGTTCTTTATGTCAAGGGTCTCTGGCATAATCTTCTAAGTGTAGGACAAATGTGTAGCAGAGGATATAACCTTGTGTTTCAAGATGATGGTTATGAGATCAGAAAAGAAAGCTCTAGAACCTTGGTTGCTGCAGGAACAAGGATAGAAGGAAATGTTTATCAGCTCAAATGTGCTAATGGTAAGTGATTTATGATTCAAATCAATGAAAGTTGGCTATGGAATAGAAGAATGTGTCACATCAATTTTGATAGCCTAGTGAGGATCAGTTCTACTCAAGTTGTGAGAGATCTGCCAAGAATTACAAAGCCTATCAATGCAATTTTCAAGGAATATCAGGTTGGGAAGAAAATAAGAAAGAGGTTCAAAATCAAAGAATATTCTACCACAAGACCTGTGGAGTTGGTGCATATAGACCTATGTGGACCCACAAGAATAGAAAGATTTTAAGGTGACAGGTATTTCATGTTATTAATTGATGATTACTCTAGAATGACTTGGGTAACCTTTCTCAAAGAAAAATTAGAATCTCTAGATAAGTTTAAAGCATTTAAAGCTATGGTTGAGAATGAAATAGATGTGAAAATCAAGTGCTTGAGGTCTGACAGAGGTGGTGAGTTCACCTCTAATGAGTTTAATAGTTTTTGTGAAGATCATGGAATAAAATGGCATTTGTCAGCTCCTAGGACTCCTCAATAGAATGGAGTTGTGGAAAGGAGGAATAGGACAATTTACGAAGTAGAAAGGACAATGATGAAAGAAGTGAATCTACCAGATGTCCGTTGGAGATAAGCTATTCACACTACATCTTACATACTAAACAGAGTGCAAGCAAGAGTAAACAGTTCAAATACTCTATATGAGCTATGGTATGGAAGAACTCCTACTGTTAAATATTTCAGAGTGTTTGGAAGCAAATGTTATATTAGGAGAGATGAATAAAACTTGGGTAAGTTTGATGCAAGATCAGATGAAGGAATCTTCCTTGGATATTCTACAAAGAGAAAGGCTTGTACAGATGCTACAACAAGAGGCTAAAGAAGATAGTAGAAAGTGCAAGTGTCAAAGTGGATGAAGAATCACATCAAAGCTTAGTGCTGATAGAAGGATATGAATTTGATGAGTCTTCTTGTAGAGAAGAAGAAAAAGAAGAAGAAAATGAAAAGGGGATGCAAGTTGAAGAAGAAGAAGCTCCAGAAAGGAATCCTAAGACTCCTAAGTATGTGCAGAAGAATCATTCTGAGGATCAAATCATTGGAGATAAGAACAAAGATGTATTTACAAGAAGAAAAGTTGCTATGACAGAAGAACGGGTAAATTTATGCTTACTTTCTAAAGTAGAACCTAAGATGATGATTGAAGCATGCAAAGATGAATATTGGATCAAAGCTATGGAAGAAGAGTTGATGCAGATTGAGAAGAATCAGACTTGGGAACTAGTCTCAAGACTAGCAAACAAGAATGTGATAGGAACTAAATGGGTGTTCTGAAACAAATTGAATGAGAATGGAGAAGTTGTTAGAAACAAGGCTAGTCTTGTGTGTAAGGGATACTCACAAGTGGAAGGAATAGATTTTGAGGATATATTTGCTTTGGTGGTAAGAATGGAGGCCATTAGAATGCTTTTGGCCTTTGCAGCACATAAGTAATTCAAATTTTATCAAATGGATGTGAAGTATGAATTCTTGAATGGAGAGTTAGAAGAAGAGGTATACATTGAACAACCAGAAGGATTTCAGTTATTAGATGATCCTAATATGGTCTGTAGATTGAAGAAGGCATTGAATGGACTCAAACAGGCTCCTAGAGCTTGGTATGCAAGATTGGAAAGGTACTTGTTGCAACAGGGATTCAATAAATGTACTGCAAATAGAAATCTTTACTTCAAAGTTGAGAGAGATCAAATTTTGATTGTGGTTGTGTATGTTGATGACATAATCTTTGGGGGAAATGAGGCAATGTGTAAGAAATTTGTAGAAGAGAAGCAAAATGATTTTGAGATGTCAATATTTGGGGAGATGAATTTCTTCCTTGGGCTACAAATCAGTCAGATAGAAAAAATGCATATTCATTTCACAATCAAAATATGTCAAGGAAATGTTGAAGAAGTTTGGAATGGAAGACTCTAAACCAGTATGTACTCCTATGATTACTGGTTGTAAGTTAAGCAAGAATGATGAATCTCCTAAGACAAATCAGATCAAGCATAGATCAATGATTGGTGGACTGCTATACCTAACTACTACTAGACTGGATATCATGCATGTACTTTATCTTGTGGCTAGATTTCAAAAAGATCCTAGAGAATCACATGTGGTAGCAGTCAAGAGGATATTTAGATATTTACAAGGCACTCCAGAGTATGGCCTATGGTATCCAAAGAATACTAATTTCTCTTTAAGTGCTTATATTGATGCAGATCGGGTAGGTTATGTAGATGATAGAAGAAGTACAAATGGAGGTGCTTTCTTTCTTAGAAATAGATTGGTTTCTTAGCTAAGAAAAAACTAGGATTCAGTGTCATTATCTATTGCAGAGGCAAAATATATTGCTACAGCATCTTGCTGCACATAGGTGTTGTGGATGAAGCAGACATTGAAAGATATTAGAGTATTAGATGATGAACCTATTTCTATTTTATGTGATAATACAAGTGATATCAACATTTCAAAGAATCCGGTAATGCATTCAAGGAAAAAGCATATCTCAATCCAGTATCACTTTCTAAGAGAGAAGGTCGTAGAGAATGAAGTGAAGCTGGAGTATGTTCCTACAAAAGACCAAGTTGCAAACATTTTCATAAAGGCTCTTACAAAAGATACATTTGAGTATCTCCAGCAGAAGTTAGGGGTTATTGCCCCTCCTTTCAACTAGATGCATAAGATTGTGCATTAGTCTAGTGAAGCCATTCAAGATTAATTCTTTGTTCTAGACTGATGAAGGCTACCTCTCGGGTGGAGCAGGTAGTGGTGGTTTTTGGTTGGTGCAGTCAGGGGGAGCAAGTGTTGTCATTTGTGTGGAAAGAGATGACTTGGTTACATGTGTTGCCTCTTAGGGGGGGAGAGAGAGAGTAAGTGTTTCCCTTTATTGATGTTGTCAAAGGGGGAGAGTAGAAGGAAAAGAGTTGGTTGCAGATATTGTCCTTTGCCATTGATGTCAAAGGGGGAGAGATACAAGTTGGGAGAGAATTGGTTGAAAAACCATAGTGCAGAAGAGATAGAAGTTTGATAAGGGAGAGATGTTGGTTATACCATGGAGCAAGGAGAGGAAGAAAGTGTGAGAGAAAAGGATGCTCAAGTAAGGGGAGTGGTGTTTTGCTTTTATTTTTGATGGTTTTTCATTAGGTGTTGCCATCAATGATGAAGGGGGAGATTGTTGGTAAGTGTTGCACTATGTTGTCATTAGTGTTTTCATTGGTGTCAACCTCTAGTGTAGTTGTGATGAGTAAGTGCTTGTGGATGTCAACCTCTAGTGTGGTTGAGATGCCGAGAAGGTATTGCAGATGTTGTGATTGTATTGAGAAAGTGTTTTTGGTTCTTAGCTTCCAAGTGCTTTTGAGAAAATTTGAATAAATAGTGTACAATGTGACAAACAGGTGTTTCGTATTTTGCTCCGCATTTCTTCAATCTTGAAGTAATGCTTGTACGGTTTGTATATGTTGATCAAAGGTGTTCAAAGGTGTTATATCTAGAGTTTTAGGTTTTGTATCATGCGGCAGAAGAAGTTGTGTTCACTAGTGTGTGGACTGTGAAGTAGGTTGTATGGGAGAAATGGAATTGCTCCACATTTCTCTGCGTTGAGGTTTCTTGTCTTGTAGATTTGTGAATGTGCTAATATTATCTATATCTATCTTCCCTTGGAGTGGTTCATATTTAGATGCTCCGCAAGGTTGGATTCATGAGTTGTTGTCTATGGCAGTTTGACTAGTTACACAGTATGGTTGTGTTCTTCAGTTGTATGTGGTTGTGGCAGTGTTGTTGGATATTATGTTGTGTTGGAATATTCTAGAATGTTATGTGATGTTGTTATGTGGTCCGTGAGTTGTTTCTGGACTTGGTGAATTGTGAACTTAATTGCTTAAGGGCATTAATGCAGGTTTGGCCAACCTAGCATGTTAGCGCTAATTGCAGATGTGCTTAATTGCTTGTGGAAGCATGGTGTAGAGTGTCGGTGTAGATTTGGGTCTTGGTTAAACTTTGGTGTGGTTTGCCTTCACTTCTTTCCATTGCGGAGGTGTTTGGTGCTGACTTATTTGGTGTTTGCACATTTGAGGTGCATACATTTCATTGTAGCTGACTTGAAGATGTTTTTCAAGTTGCAGATGGTATAAATGGAAGGTAAATTGTTGGAGAAGAGGTGTGGTGTGTTGTAGTGTCAAATGTAATCAAGTGTTGTGATCTGAGTGCGAGCTTTAACAATTAAGTCTAGAGCAAAAGGTGTCTACATTTCAGTGTACCTAAAGTTACTGGAGGCAGTGCGCTAAAATTTGTGGATGGTGTAGAGTTGTTGTGGTGGATCCTCCTATTACTCTGAGATAGAGTTCTCTTTGTAATAGTCTTCTTCTTTCTTCTTTCTAATCCGATAGTGAGCCATTGGCAGTGAGCCCTTCTTTCTTTCTAGACAATGAGTCCTTTGGGTAGTGAGCCCTCCGGCAGTGAGCCTATTGTATTCGGTGTTTCTATTCATTTATATTGTGAGCTAATCCTCACCATGGTTTTTCCCTTCTTGGATTTTCCACTTAAATCTAGTGTTCTACTGTGCATGGTGTTTTGATGTATTGTTGTTTCATTTGTTTACATTCATGCTAAATCTGATTAAGTGTTGAATGTTAATGAGGGTTTGATGTTTTAATGTACAACTGATTCACCCCCCCTCTCAGTTGTCCTATGTGTCTAACAATTTTTCTATGTTCCCTAACTTCTAGTCCCCAAGGACACTAGTCAACACTAGCCCCTCACTAATTAAAATACCATTTTCCCATGTAGCGGTCATCCCTCCTACAAAGCCTTAACTCTAATGCATTTTCAACAATCACTTAACACTCAAGCATGTCTAATTTTATGAAAACCTTCCAAAAATGAAAAGGATCCATCATCATCCATCCACCTAGATTCTTCCTTCATCTTTTTGCACCTTCACACTTTTTTCTCTTTTAGAAATCTACCATTACTATTACACACACCATCAATGTTTTAATTCCAATTACATCCATAGGATCACACACCCAAATCTATACCTACTTTCATGTTGGACTTCCAAACATGCTCTAAGCACACCATATTCCCCATTTTAGATCTAATAGGTTTTGCCAGATCAAAAATAGGTGCTATAGTGACAAAGAAAAGAGTTTATTGGTATAGGTGACTTCTGACTTACATGTACCAGATGCCATTAACTTAGACATGACACAAACACTCCAAAGAGGACACCCAACATACTATATCTAGTACATTATCACTCCAAAGTGGGCACTAGTCCCATAAAGTAGACATTTGTCCACCCTTTAGGACACAAGAAACTATGGCCAAAAATAAGAACTTTCAAAATTGATTTTCAACAATCTAGAACCTCCTCCAATTGACTTTCAATCATTTTTACGATTTTGCAACTATTTTGCAAACATGCTCTCTAACTCTCTTATTTTCATTCTTAGTTTCGTGTGCAACCTCTAGTCTTATACTTAATTTGCTTAGTTTATTATTAAATCAATTTATTATTCTCAATTAAAAAACTGAATTAGCAAGTAGATTAACACAACCTTATAATTAAATATAGATAAAAAGCCATATATTTGTTTATTATATTACAAATTCTATAGATTCACTCATGCCTAAGTTATTGTCTTTTTCTTTTGATTGGTATGGTATATGAGTGAGAAGAATGTTGGGGAGAACATGTGATTCTTAATATAAGGAATATATTATAAATGGAAATCTTAGGCTTATAAGGAATATTATTAACATAAAAGTACTACTAAGATACAAAATAAGGTTGTTGGATTTAGAAAGAAATGTTCAAGTAATTTTTTTAAACATAAGAATTAAGGTTATATATATGGGGCCCCAGCCTAGCAACATTGTAAAAGATACAACATATGATATACTAAAAATGCTCGAACAACCCAAGATATGGGTGCAATAGAGAAAATAATACAAAACACTTAGCATAGTACCATACTACTACTATTGAAGCCACACTAAGAAACAAGAGGAGTATCATAATAAACCTTCTATATAACCAAAAATTTAGAAACTAGAATCATACAACCAGAAAACTACAACCCACCATGAGTAGGCTTGCTCCTTAAGGGTGTCACCTACCAACACTTGAAATTTATGTTGTAAACACCATTACTAGAGACTAGGGTAAGATCAACCTTTGAATCCACAATCACCTCAAAAGAGTTCACCATCCCATGAAATTTAAGCCTTTCACCACCTTTGACCTACGCAAAGCACATGTCAATAGGCCATTCTCTAGGAAGGGAATCATATGTCTGCTAGTGATTTCAAGAGTCCCTTTATGCACAAAAACTATCATATTCCTTACTACTACTTGCATATCTTCTAAGAATTCTTGTAAAATTTACACCTCCACCCTTAACTCCCTTGTATCATATTTTAGCCTTTAAATCTCCCAATCTTTTACATCCTCCTTAACTAGAGATTTTCCTTTATCCACCATGATTGATTACTTTGCCATAATAATTTTATCAACCTCTTCACCCCTTTTCATGGCCACCAAAAACAATAAATCCAAAATGTTATTCCTCACCTCTTCATTATCTATCAACGACTTCAAATTAGGCACAAAATCCTCCATAATGGCCACCCTTGAACACAACCTTCCTTTATCTGCCAAAATATATGTTCCTATAATTGCTTTCACAATTCTCAAATTAGTAGTCATATTGTAGTTAAATATTTTCTTAAGTTGATGGTTGGAGACAAGCCCTAGATGCAATAAGTAATGTAGAGTTGAACTGGGCACCATATACACAACAATGCCAATACTTACCACCATCAAGAGATAAGCACCTGCTATAAAGTTTGTCTGCTTTATATAAGCTCCAACACCTGTACACAAGGCCCCAAAATCTCTCCTTGATAACCACATTATGCATAGGATTTTCATTATTCCCATCCCTATATTAATTTGGCATAACACCTAATATGTGCCAAGATAAAAAGGCTTACATCATGCAATCCTCCACAACCTCCATCATAACTTCTAATTATTCCTATCTACATGTCCATAGGATGATATTCTCTTATAAGCTCATGAAAAGTATCCCATTGATCTACCTCAATGCTTTAAACCAAAGAAAAGGAATTTTGTAAGACTCCTTTATTTGCTACGAAATCAGTAGCATTATAGTATTCACTACAGCAAAGGGAAATCTTCACATATTTAAATTTTCTCTTCTAATTCAATATCTCTTCTAGGATTTTCATGTGGAACAAATTAGGACATAAACCTTTATTTACCACATTTATTACTATCTGTGAGTCACCTTCAATTTCTACATCCCTAAAGCTTGCCTTATATGTTTCTTTCATACCTGCTAATAATGCCTCCCATTATATAGAATTATTGGTTTTATTTCTAAGGTATTACAAGCCCCCTAAAATGAAGTCACCATTAGAATTCCTATGAATATACCCTACTCCTACCTTGCTAGGGTTACCCTTCGAAGCACCGTCAAAGTTGAGCTTTACTTTACTACTAGGAGCTTGCCATTTTTTATCTTTCATATTATTATTAACTACTATTAGCCCTTGAATAGAAAGAAAGGAGCAAGGAATTAGACTAAGGGAAAATTGTATTTTTATCATTGTAAAAAAAAAAAAAGATATGAAATAAAGTTTGTAGCATGGTAAATAATTATCTAACTTCCAACCTAGAAGTATAGATTAGTGAAAAGTTTATACTTAATGGTCAACCTCTTAGTTTTTTTTTATTTAAGACTTTTTTCTTTAAATGGATGCTTAACTATCTTGATATTATTTGACATATGTTTGGACCTTGTAGTACCCCCAAAACATATTTACTACTTGTTAGAGCTTAATGTTGGATATGTATTAATGTGGTCGAATACTTTACAATTACGATTTGATAGCGACTTAGAGTTATTTTAATTAGTAACTAATTACACATTTATGATTATTTATATGTTATATGCCCAATCTTATTATAGCTATTAGGCAATGTTATTTGATTTAGTATATGATTATGATTATGATTATTTTTAGGATTAGTTTGTTTGAATTTGATGGGTTTTGTGAGGTATTGTCCCTCATCGAAGGGAGAGAATCATGTGGGTGGATGTTGTCATAATTTAGTACTGCTATGGGTAGAAAGTTAATGCATGCAATGTGTTCACAATTAGCTAATTAGTAGGTTCTAGGTAAATGTGTTGGTTTTTACTAGTCATTATGATTGGTCGAGTTCTAGGTATTGTATTATGTCAAGTTGCCATGTGGTTGAAAATCATGTTGGCACTTGTAGTATTATAGGATTCCTTTCTTAGTATTACGGGTCATAGTATGTGATTAGTAATTATCTAAACCTTACAATTCTATCGTATGTGGTGTGTGTGTCAAAAGGTTAAGAAATAATGTATGCTTGGGTGTTAACATAGTATTAGTTAATACTTAAATATGTTATTAGGTATAATGATCTAACTAAATTTTGATAAGAGTCAACTATAATAGATTTATTTTTGTGATTTTTCATTGATTATTATAAAAATTATTTTGTATTTATTATTGGATTCTTTCTAAATAAATCGATAGTTGGTTTTTAAATCTGTCTCTCATACCCTAAAATGACAACAAAGTTTAGCATTATGGAAAGAAGGTTGGTAGTGATGGGGACCAAGCCACCATAGCAAGGCTATTATGCAATAGCATTACTACCCAAGATTACGAAAATGTATTAATGAAACCCAATTTTATGAGGCTTCTGTTGTGTAGATAATGGAAGATTCAAGTTATCAAACCAATAGGAAAGAATGATAGAGAACAAGCTTGGAACTATATCATTTTTGGGGTTAAGTATTTAAGAATATTGAAATGTTTAAAAGTGTGTTTGAAAGACTTTAAATCCATTGATCTTTGTGTCAAGAGTAAATAGATTGGGAAACTTATTTTTGTGTAAAAGACTCAAAGGAGTGTTGGGTCAATTGTTTATGTTTGGAAAGATTGGAAAGTGTTGTAGGCCCAAGCTAGGTTTGAAAGGTAATAGACCTCCTATTCTTTACATTTTCATGCCTTAATGGGGCTTTAAATCTCTTCACTATTTACACAAACTACCAAGCATGTGGTTTGCATTTTTGATAATTGAAAGTAAATATTTCATTTGTTTGAATAACATATGTTTTATGGATATATGAGGATATTGCACTCCTCAACCTTCCAACAAAGTTGGCTTTGCCAAGTAGGTTAAGAAGTGCTATACCATCCCAACTAATATCTTTTACCATTATTGTGAGTATTTTAAATGTTGAATGGTTTGACCCTATAATGGATAGTTGGCATTTTGGTTATGTTATTTAGAAACAATGCAACTATGATTCATATTTGTGTTTAGGGCAGAGATTTCATCTCTAATCTAAGATTCAAGTAGAATTTTAGCCAAGACTAAGCTAGAACAAACTTATAAACCCTTCAATCTTTCTAACAATTGTTATGTGTTGACTATCACATTCTAGATGTAGCTTTGATCGTGATTTTATCTTTTGGCCTTGAAAGGCTTACTATTTTTGAACTATT
Organism: Cunninghamia lanceolata; assembly: GCA_027924645.1. NCBI lineage: Eukaryota > Viridiplantae > Streptophyta > Pinopsida > Cupressales > Cupressaceae > Cunninghamia > Cunninghamia lanceolata. Next base: position 863,151 of record BSBN01001239.1, on the reverse strand, counting down.
ATACTCTAGTTTTGTCTTATTTGTGAAAAGTATAGGCTTTCAAGCTAAGTGATATAAGTTGTGGGTTTTGCATAAAAGTAATTTCTAATATTGTAAAACCCTAATTTCTTTTAGCTACTTATATCAAATAAGTTTTGAAAATAGTTAATATTCCTTGGGAGAGTGGTATGACCTTTGACTAATACGTCAAAAGGCCATGTTATAGCACTCATATTCAGTTGTTTTCATTTCTATATATACATTGATTTGTAAAGTCCTTTCATGATAATAAAAAATCAACAATGGAGAAAATTAGAGGCCTTTCAACCAATACCATTGTTTGAAAACCATGAATCTTAGCATGTCCTTTTGTGCATTATTAAAACATTGTTTGGGCTAGAAATGTATTATCTCATTGATTAATCTCTATTAATTTTTGTGTGGACTAAGATAGGTATTGGAATTTTATCTTAGCATGTACTGTTACTTTACAATCATAAATCTTGACATATCTTTTGAACTATTTTGTATGAACTTAAATTGGATTAAGGGAAGAAGTGTATTTACTTTATAATTGGTGCTTAGGTTATCATTTAAGTTTATAATAAAATCTTCTCAATAAAGTATAATGGTTCTTGGTTGGTTCTTAAATACATCACAACACATAGCATATACCTTATGCCTTGAAACTAGACCGTATGTACTAGATAATTGAGTCACTATGTGATCTGTTTCTTGTTAGTGTGAATTTTATTAGTATTGAAAGCTTTGTCTACCTTCTTAAAGGACTATTGTAAACCAATACAATAATGTACCTATTGGATAGGAATCATGTGAACATTTTATATACTTTAAACAAACAATAATCATTATTAGATTATATATCATTGCTTATGGGTTTTCAGCCAATAATAAAGGTGAGTGAGGCTTTTGTGGAGCCCACTCATTCTTCATGTATTCTTTAGCACTCCACATTTAGTTTAATGTCATAATCCAACATGAGTCCTACATAGGAGAAGTAGTTCAATGTTTGGGACATCTTTGACATCTCTAGATTGCAGGTAAGTCATGCCTCTATCCATGTACAAGTGTATTCTACCAAGTACGGTTGTAATGTATTTAAATGTGTTCAGTCGATTTATGTCTACATAATACTTAGATGTTGATAGTCATATTGTGGTATCTATACTAGATGAAGATGTAGTCCCAGCTGTATTGTACCACTTGTCTCAAACCTTAATGAAGGTGTTAAGTAATTAAATTATGTGGTATAAATAGATTGTTACCCACACTAGATGCTTCATTCTTTCATCTTATCCAATTCTCTTTTATATCCTCATCCATGAAGGGAAGAGTTCCTCTTATTTTGGTAGCATATTAGAGAGTCTACACAAATTTGTGGTTGAAGGAAAAGCACTAGCATGATGCTTTGTCCCCCATTTGGACATTTGTGGATACTCAATAGATGTATATGGTATATGTGTTTTGATCTTGAGGTATAAATGATGTTATTTATGTTGATGAATATTCTCATGAGATTATTAAGACAGATTTGTGCATGACTAATAGTTGTTTGGTTTACGAGTTCTATGATTTGTGATTAACTTGTTGAGTGATGTTATATCAAAGACATATATATTACTTGGATAAACTAGAATACTCTTATGCACATGAAATGTAATGTGAAACATTCCTTTATCTATAAGTAGCCTAGACTTTATCTATAAGTAGCCACAACCTAAGAGAAATATCATCAAATCATGTAGATGAATTCATTTATAATGGTGTAATAATTTATCAATAAGTAGCTTAGACTATAAAAAATTCTCTACAACCAAACCAAACCATCAAACTCATCCAATTTCATTCCCTACCATTCAAATTCCCATTTTGTTCACCCTCCCTTGGATATACAACACAACCAACTATACACAAGGGAGGAAGCACCAAAATAAGGGATCTGGTACAAAGGGCTATAGAACCACATCAAATGTGCTCCACATTTGCATGATTCAACTCTAGGTGTGGATTTTTTATTTAATGTTTTAATTAGATTAAATCTATTGTTTGATTTAGTGTACATGAATTCATTTGATTAGATTAGATTGTGATGATTGCATATTTTAGATTTATTTGTTTAAGTAGATTAGTTTTATTTTGCTTGTCTATTGTGTTAGGATAGTATTGCATGTACTTATATTTATTCATTAGATTCACAAAACAACATCATATATAAGAATATCAACACTCAAAGGACTCTAGAGATTTGGGGTAATTAATTCATGTTCCAAAGCCCATACTCTTACTCCTCACAAACAAAGATCTATTTATGCTTATTTTACATTTCTTTTGTTTACAACATCCATTGCTATGTGATTTCAAATCCAAATCATTTCCACAGCCAAACTATTTGTGCTAAAATAACACATCAATAAAACATAAACACATGATTCTAGTTCCCATGAAGATTTCCCTATAGATCCCTTTTGGAAAACCTCTAAAGAAGTCCCAAAGGGAATTTCTTCTTGAAAGATTCTTAGTAAATCCTAATGGAAATAGGCATTGATTCTAAGATAACTTACACAAAAACCATAAAAGAAAAGAAATATTTCTTGAAATTCATAATTAGCCACGCTTTAAAATTAACTGCATGCATTTCATCTTTTATTTAAGAAAAATAAAAATAAAAGATAGCATAGTTAGCATTTCTCATTTTTATTTTTGTAATTTAGAATAGATTAATTAAATTAGTATTTGATTTATATTTTTAATAATTAGAATCTTGTTTGGAATTTTTTTATTTCTTTCATAGCCTACAAAAACCCAAAAAAATATAACAAAACCCAAAATACCAAATAATGGTATAAAACAAATAAAACACAAAAGAAACATGTCAAACAGATGCATTAACAATATGATTAAAATAAACAAAGTCAACCATCCATCAATATATTTGACTTGAGTGCCTATGCAAAACACTCATGTTTTCCTTACTCTGGAATAACACAGGGTAGAGTGGGCATAGATGAACCTAGACATATGACTACAAGAGTTAGTTTGTGTCCACTATAATTCCTTCACTCCCAATACTAAACTCAATGTTTTATTGTAACCTCTAACTTAGATTCTCAACAATAGTATGGGACATAGGGTAAGGAGGGATTGTGTGAGACACAAGGGTGGAAGGTATAACACTAGTAGGCATTTGAATGGAAGGATGGGATAGGTGGAATACTATATGTTGGTGTGGTGAGCATAGGAGTAACACTAAGAGTAGTAGTAGCTATGGAAGTGGTAGTAGTGGTATGAGGAGGTTTAGAAGAAGAAAAAGGATGGGAGGATACACCATTACATGAGGCTATCAAGGATCCAATGCCATGTAGAATATATGTCCCAAAAGGTGTGTTCACTAATATTTTCAATGTAAAACTGTAGCCAATTCTTGAGGAGTTTGTGAGTTCATGAGTGCATCCACAAGCACTTGTCTAGTAAGTGCAAGCTCTTGCTTAGCTACACAAGCATCATGGTCATAATCATCTTGGTTAGATGATCATCAAAAGTGTTCTTGACATGAGTATAAAAAATACTTCATTTTTATTTGATTGGGTGGCCGTAATAGGATTAAGACGAGCACTCCTCAAAGGAAGATTAGGATCTTGAGTAGCTCGTGGCATAAACAAATCAATATGGCTATGAGAGATGAAAAGACAAGGTTATATAAATCATTGAGATTTAAAAATTAGTAAGTTATTAGATTTGAAAAATAAAAGCCCTAAAGGCTAGTCCAAGGGTGGACAGGGTGGGCAAAAGCATAGTTACACAATAAAACTTAAACCCTATGAAAAGATATGGCTATGAAGCACCAACGAAGGGAAATATAACCCTAATAAGATCTAAAAATAAGGTTTAGCAATTAGAAAACATAGATTTGAAAACCCCAATTACAATGAAAGATAAATCCCTAAGGCAAAACCCTAGGGTGGTGTAAGAGCGAACAAGTTCACCAAAATTGTATACAAGTAAAATCCTTTTACATAAATCTAGGCTAATTAAATATTAAAAGTTAACAATAATAACATATTTGACCAATATTTAGAAATTAAATAAGAGCATAAATGCACTCAGCTTTAGGAAAAACAATGAAGAAACAATCTTTATGTCAAGTTGGAATCATTCTCCATAGGTACAAAAATTAATGCTCTCAATCTAAAACACGTCTCGTGCTTTGTACTGGCTTAGAATTTATCGTAGTTCAGCTCCAAGTCCCTTGGGTTCGAACCCAAGCATTGTGGCCTCGATCTAATGCATGTGAATGAACTTGGCCATGTGGGAATGAACTAGTAGGTCATGAGTGTGTAGAGATCCTTTTGCATAAATGTCTTCCCCATGTTTTAATCTATCGAGGTGGTGTTTACAAACACCTTAGGGGAGATTGTCAGATTGCTATGGTCAAGTTCTATTAGGTCAACCCCTTAAACAAACAAGGTTTGTTGCTTTGAGCAAATGATCATACACAACATTCACAAACATGCCAATGACTCGTATAATCATGGTGCAGACTTTGATTCTTTTGTCCTCTAGAAAATTGAAGTGTGTTATAAAGATTTATCCTTGATAATCAATATGAATTAATTGCACATTGAATGCCTTTAAATACCAAGACATAACAACAATTCACAAAAAACATGTGTTAAGTTAGCTCATAATGGCTAGTGAAAAGGGCCAGGAACATTGGCATTTGAATTTGAAGATTTAAATTTCTAGTTCAATCTCACATGCGTTAGGATTGCACTGTGCAAGTCAATTGGATAGGGAAAACAATCATATCATGATATGGTACAAATGTATGGAAGTGGGTGTGAATATTAGTGTAATAATTGACTAATAAATGACAAATGTGTGGAGACATGTAAATAAGAAGAAATATGAATAGATAGAGATCAAGGTATGAACCAAACTTAGTACAAGAGTGTGTCACTTATCAATATATAATTATATTAAGACATTCTTTCAAAATGGGCCCAAAATTAAATGAGAAATAGGATGGGTATGCGAATTTTACCATAACAATAACCCAAGCATAAAAGGAACTAAGATATATCAATCTTGCTCAACATAAATCATTGACACATTGTAGTCAACATACTGATTGTTTATGTAGGGGCGCACGATCAATATAAAGAACTAATAGATTGAATGCAACATATCAATGACTTAAGCTTTTCCTATCAATGTTGTTGACGTTTTAGCGACGGGAGATATTCTTCTCCCAAAATTCAATAATAAATGAAAAGTGACAATGAGGCCGACGCATATGAAGAGACGTCTTGTTTTGTATATATACAAGGCAATGATCATTCATTTGATCATCAATTTTATTCATTAAAATCAATTCACACTTCAAGGAGGAGTTCACACATTTGCATCAGATCAACATATTTCATCAGCAAATCGATATCAAGGAGAAATCATATTTGTTTGTATACTCACCTCTAAGTGAGGTGCAATCTTTCATTACATCAAATCGGTCTTGTATTTGAGCCAAGTTGTAAGCAGATTTTTGCTCTTTTCATTCAATATAGAAGAGATATATTTTTGGTTGGGTTTTTCTCCCTCGAGAAGGAGGGTTTTCCCAGGGTATTTGTTGTGTTTGATTGTTCATCATTTTGTATTTCTGCTTATCTTCATTTCTGGTCTAAAACTAATAAATGTAGTGCTCTCTCTTATCCTTACAATATAATCATTTTGTATTTCTGCTTATCTTCATTTCTGGTCTAAAACTAATAAATGTAGTGCTCTCTCTTATCCTTACAATATAATCAAAATATTTACTCTGGTCACCATAGAACTATCCCAAGGTTGGTGTTCAACCACTTACTTGGGAGTCGCATTCACCCTATGGCTATTAAGATCAATGGGGATTTGAACCCCAAACCCGGTTATATGGGCGAGGAATCGAACTTCCTCCTCCTCCTCCTAAGGGGCAACCAACTAATCTACCTTCAATAATGAGAGATTGAACAATAGTTGATAGTAGGGCTCCTTCGACCACCTTAAGACATTTTGGTAGAAAAATCAAGGACCTTTAGAATATCACTCTTCGAGACAAGAAGTGATCATGCTCTTAAACAAAGAGATTACAATAGTGTCACAAGGGACATATCCTATTCCCCATGATTTGTATAAAGAGAGAAATGCCTAGTAAGAAATATCCCCAAATGGTTTCCATAAGCCCCCAAATTATGGGGTCCGGGTGTTAGGTTTATCTAATGAAACCAAGAAACAACGCAACCCTTCCTAAATCATTGCAATGAAAACAAAATCCAATCTGCACTTCTTTCCTTATAATTGAAAGCATGGCACATGGCAGCAACTTAATGGGCCCAACAATGGTTTCAAACTATCCATTCCACGTTTCACAAGACTTGTCGTCCAAGGAGAAAGTACCTACTGAACTGTCTAGCTTAAATTCAAAGGCAGAATAAAGTGGAAAAGGAAACGAGGGGCCCACTCACAAGGAAGGACTGGCAGGTAGAAAAGTTAAAATATGATGCTTATTGCTGTCACTTAGCTACCTAACGAATCTATCATTCAGCTTTCCAGGTGTAGAATCCGTTTGCCGCCCCATGAATTGTCCAAATCTGCCTCATTACTTCAAACAAGTGGATAACAAGTAAAACTGATACAGGGTTTCTCTCATTGTATTTCTTTGTTGGGACTGTTTGGCTGTGATCCACTCTTAGGCAGTTGTTTGAGGTCTGTTTGACAGTGTTCTTGTGGGCATTAGTTGGGCTATGCAGTCGGTTCTTTCTTGTTTTTTTGCTTCTGTTTATGGTATACTTTTCATCCTGTGTGTTGAGCTGGGATTTGTTTCTTTCCATACAGCTGTTCACTGTTATTTCTTGTTGATTTTTGCTTATTCAATTAAAAAATAAAAAGAAAACTGATACAATAAGCAAGAGTTATAGATTTGAAGTAATATGGGATATTAATTCATCATTATATGTATGTGACATTACAAATATATTTAATGTGATTGGTATATTGAGGAGTCATAATCTAGTGACTACAGATAACTGGGCTTATCGAATGAATGAATTTAATGATATTATATCATTGTAAAATGCATTCAATATTGTAAAAAGCATTTAATGTTTGGGGTCATGGATGCAAGTCAATTTTCTGTGTAAGGTTTTGATAGGAGTAATTTTTGGTACCTTGAAGAATGTGTTGTCACATAGATAAGTAGTAGACTTGGGCACTCACCATTGGGTGCATTAATTATTGGTGCCTTGGGGCATTAAGTAATGTTGGCAGGATAACATGGTAATGTTTCCTTGCTTGTTGCTTACTTCCCTATAAGTAGGAGGCATGGGATGAAGTTATTCATCAATCATTTGATTATTGTGTATTTGCTCATTGTGAGTGGACCTTGGCTTGAATTGCTTGTTGAGGATATCTTGAGGAGTATGGAGTGGGTCATGTGGCTCTCATTTATTCTTGGATTAGTCTCATGAGGAATGCAATAATAGTTGCTCACTCCTACAAAAGAAGGTCGTATCTTGCAATATTTCCTTTTTAGTTGAGAGTGTTGATCTCCATGGAAGGTTTGGAGCATGCTATTATATTATGACTTTTGTTGCTTGAAATACATTGGTTTCAATGCTTTAGAGGCTAGGTTTTTACCAATGGTACATCAATGTCTCTCTCTTTCACGTGGTTGTTCTCTCTTTCATTCTTGTTATGTATGGTTTATGCTAAATACTACTAGAATTTATAGATTAGGGATACTATTGTAACATCTTTCCTCATAGTATTAATCCCAAGGGAATTATTTCATATTAGACTTAATGTAGGAAACTATCTATATTTTCTTATATTTGGTATTAGAGTGTGTCTATGATTAAATGTTATTGGTAGTGCAAATGTATTTATATTATCTCATTTACTTTCCATACTTTTGATAGAAAAATGGTAGGGCATTTACATTTGTAATAATAAACAAAGAATGATATATCATTGAAGTCCAGTAAGAATATATTACAATATGGTTTTTATAAAGCCTTTCAAGTATAACTTCCCTAATAACTTCCCGAACTATCATCTTATTGGAATGCGACTAATTATTTGATTAATGTAAACCTTAATAGTCCAACATCCCCCTTAAGGTTTACATTTCACATAACAAAACATATGATTGAAACAAACAAATACATATTTTTAGAAGCTTTTTCTTTGAACTAACAAATCTTGAATAAGGTGGAACTCCATCAAGCTGCCTCATAACACTCATAAAGGTGTAGCCGAGCCGAATTCCCAAATTATTGGACATCAATCCATTACTCCATCAAGTTGTCTCATGACCCTCATAAGGGTATAATTCCCCAGATCTATAGACTCCTAAACTATTTGGGAAACAATCCATACTGAGTTTATTAAACCCCTTCATGTCTTCAAAAAATAGAGCTTCGCAAGATATACATTCTTCAAATCTGTCAACATAAAAAAAAAAAAAACATAAAAAAATGTGCTTCCCATACAATACACCATCTCTAAGTGAGAAGCTAACTTGAGATGATGAAAAACTCCTCCACCCTCCGATGCCTCCAACCTCTAATCATGAAAGATTATTTAAAATAGGTATCCATCCCTAGAATTTTCAACAAAAGCATCTAGTGGATCCTCATCTTCAACGCAGTCATTCTCAGCACAAGCTAAGTTATCTTCATTTGATTTGTCTTTAATTTTTCCCTTGAGAATATCATTGGCTCGAAATCTACAATTCTAAGCTATGTGACCCTTTTTCTTATAGTAAAAACATTCATTTTCCCCTTTGTTTGTACCTGACCCTTTATTATTACTTCGTGAATATAATGCATTCTCAAAAGAAGTTTGTTATTTCTAATCATTTTGAACTCATGTGATAACAAAGATCCCATTAATTCATCTACTGATAATTGTGTCAAATCCTTAGATTCTTCAATTGCTACAACTATTGAATCAAATTTGCTAGGCAAACTCCTGTGAATTTTCTCTATAATTTTCTAATCTAACATTTCTTCTCCATTAGTTCTTATTTAATTCACAACATTCATAACTTGACTCATAAATTGATCTACAGATTCTGAATCATTCATTTGTAAGTTTTCAAAATTTCTCCTAAGAGATTTCAATTTAGCCACGTTCACCTTTGTGGAAGCCTGATAGGCTGTCTCCAAAATCTCCCATGCCCTCTTAGATGTAGTTGCTGTTGCAATCCTAGGAAAGATAGAATCATCCATTGCTTGCTGAGTTATAAACAAGGCTTTAGCATCTTTTTTTTCTATTTTCTCCAAGTTCATCCTTTTGTGCTCTAGTCAGTGTTTGATAGGCTTCTTGGACTTGGGGTTCTACAAATCCATTCCCAACTATTTCCCAAATTTCTTTTGAACAAAATAATGTTTTCATTTTTATTGCCCAAAAATCATAAGTCTTACCCATGAAAATGGGAATTTGGGGCTGCAAAGTACTGCTACCTGATGCCATGATCTGCTACAACGATAAAAAAATCCTCCTTTCAACCTTGTTTTAGATTTGCAACTTCAATACACCGACCTCCTTCAATGTTTGGACTTTGATGGCTATGCGTGTCTTTAGACAACGAACCATTGATCTCTCTTTTGATGGCTACTACCTTAGTCCTGGTTGTGACTTTAGTCACAATATCAGCCTACTTCAGCGATCTTCTTTTAATCTCCAAACTTCACCATTATTTGCAATGGTGGTTTCAATTTTCTATCTTGGCAGCTTCTGTTGCAAGTATGTGCAGATTGGTGTTGTCATTGATGTCAACATATTGTTGTCATTAGTGTCAACTGGTTGAGCAGAGATGAGGTTGTTGCAATAGTAAGAGTTGTTTGGTTGAGTTGATTTGATGAAGATGATTTGGTTGTCTTGAAGAGGTGCTGAAGATGTTGAGAATATGTTTTTGATGGTTGGTTTCCAAGTGCTTTTGAGAAAATTTGATTATTTAAGGAAATGGTGTGTTGAAGAGGCATTCTAATTGACAAAGCAATGTTCTAGTTTTGCTCCACATTTCTCCTATATTGAATAACTAACTTTACAGATTGGATATGTTGTTTAGAGATGTTTAGAGATGCTACATTCCAAATTTGGTGCCCCGGTTAGTTGTACAGAAGAAGTTGTGTTCACCAGTGTGTGGACTGTGTTTCTAAGTTTGGCAAAGGTGTCCGGGAGAATATGTTTTTCTCCGCATTTCTCTGTAGAGTTGTTTCTAGTCTTGCGGTTCTAGATTTGTACTTATAAGGCTTATATATGTCTTTAGTTCAAGTGGTTCATGGTTTGGTGCTCTGCAAGATGATTTCCTGAGTAACAAAGTATGGCAAAGTTGTTTGGATGCTCCGGTGAGAAACTTCGGTAGGTGAAAGATGTTGTGAAAGGATTTGCTGGTTTTTAGGTGCTTGTGGATGTTTCTAGATCATGTTCAAACTTGGCTTGTGGTCCATGAGTTGTGTTTAGCCTTGAGGAAGCATGTACTTAAAAGTTTATGGTGTTTACATAGGTTTGGCCAACCTTGTGTGTTTGCACTAATTGTGGAGCTACTTTGATGAATGTGGAAGCATGGTATAGCATGTATGAGTGGATTTGGGTCCAAGCTAAGATGTGTGGAGGTCCGCCTTAATTCCTTTCCACCACAAGAATGTTTAGGTCCAGACCTAATTTGACTTCTCTAGGTTAAAGTGATTTGTCGACCTTGGAGAAAGGTTTCAAGGTTGAGGACGATATAAATGAATGTTGAAGTGTTGAAGGATGATAAGATGGATGAGAGAGTCACGTGAGGTGTGTATGAAGTGAATTGTTTGGATAGTGTAGTGTGAGCTTTCATAAGCTAAGCTACCAGATGTAGTGAGCAGAAGGTGTCTACAATTCTTTAGTGAGACTGCGAGGATGTTGTTGATGTTGTGGATTGTGCTTCACTGGAATTGTACTCATGCATATGTTAGATGCAACTATAACAGTTCAAAACTTGGCAGTGAGCCTTTTTTTTGGCAATGAGCCTATTCTCTGGGCAGTGAGCCCTCTGGAAGTGAGCCTATTGTAATTAGGTGTTATTACTACTTTATATTGTGAGCTAATCCTCATTGTGGTTTTTCCCTTCTTGGGTTTTCCATGTAAAATATGGTGTTCTCTTGTTTATGGTGTTGTTGTGATTCATTTTCTGTTATTTGTTTTTCATGCTTAATCATCATAACAGTTTAAGGGTTAATTGGATTAATGTGAATCTAAGTTTGTGTGAGAGTTTTGGAATTTTAAGTTACAAATGATTCACCCCCCCCTCAGTTGTTTTGTGCATTCAACAACTTCCTCTTATACAAGAACTTCTGTGATTTTTGCAATCCTCTTTACAAGTCTTTTGTCTTTTCTCTAAGACTTTCAATGGCTACAAACTTGTTGCAATTTAATCTTTAGCGGAGAGATAAAAAAATAATTGCATATGATTTCTGGCAACTTTATTCAAATGTTGTGGCCTTTTCTTTTCCTTTAATAATTCTACAACTGCGATCTTCTTCCTTTTCTTCAGACAACTTACAAACCCTCAATTTTCAACTTGCTCTCCCTTGATCTTTTTTTTTTTGATACCATGATAGAAAAATGGTAGGGCATTTACATTTGTAATAATAAACACATAATGATATATCATTGAAATTACTATCATCTTACTGGAATGCAACTAATTATTTGATTAATGTAAACCTTATTAGTCCAACAACTTTAGCATTTAATTTTATATTTCCAATGCCCACAACTATCATTTATTAATCAAGGTTAATTTATGCTGAGTTGTATACATTTTGTTTGATTATCTAGATTAACGTTAGGGAAGGTTTACTTTCCTTTTTACATTTTTGTGAATATGTTTGCTCTTATACAACCGAATCTTTTTCATCTAGGGTTTCTCATCAACATTAAGCTTTTCAGATTTGATATAATTATGATTTTCCAAATTTTCTAGGGTTGATTTTCATATATTTATATCTTTTGCTTATGGTTTAGGTATACATAAGCAATTTACCTCTTTTTCAGATTTGATATAATTCTAATTTATCATCTATTTGTAGATTCTCTAGGGTTTAAGCTTCATATATTTATATCTTTTGATTAGGGTTTAGGTATACATAAGCAATTCACCTCTTTATTCCACCCTACCACCTTAGGATATTCATCAATATGGTTCCTTTCGGTTCCTTGATTGATTTACACATTTATTTCAAATTTTGACATGTCCCTATCTTTCATATCACATGACACATCTACCATAAATATACTTATGGATTATTATGCTATGAATATGCATGTGTTTTCAATGGAGGTATTGTTTTATCATGTCCCATCTTTCTCCTCTTTCATCACATTGGCTAGTGCAGAACCTATTTTATTAGACATGCTTAGTTCATTTTCCATACATTTCATGATGATTCTATGCCTTGTAATAATGATGAGCATACACTAAGCAAGGATATATCATTTGATTCACCTATACATGACATTTATATACCTAGTGATGATACATTTTTTACATGTCATGATTGTATTTTGTCCATAGATTTATGTGCTTTGAATGAATCATCTCCTTTCCTACATGATGATGAACACAATCATTGTCATTATTTTACATATCATGTTAAATTTATTAATATTTATGCTAGCATTTCATATACTCTTATCCCACATGATTATGGCTTACACATTGATGATAATTTATTCACTTCACACATGTCCTTTGTGATTACTTCATTACCTTAATCTACATTACATGAAGACATCATAAGCCTTAGTGAAGAGATTTTGCATGCTGATTATTATGAGTCTATCAATGCTTCCTTACATATGAAATCATTCTTACTTGTTAATTATGAACTCTTAGATGATGGCATCTTGTTGATTGACAAATTTCATGTATACTTAAGTGGTAGAGAATTGCAATGGTTTAATTCATATTGTTCACTCTACAATTCCTTTATGACCTTGGCACATGGTTTCATTATGTATTTTCCTAGCCCTAATTCACATAAGGAAAACATAAATTTACAAATGACCTCTCATGATATATCTTTCAAACCTAATTCTATCAACACAACTTATGTGTCTTATATACCTTGCTTTCATGCTACTCTAGATTCAAATGATTATAAATTAGTGGGACACACACATTAATAGTTAGGAAGAGCAAGAGACATGTTATTTTCATAATCCATGTAAATGATACTTCTAGTAAAATACGTACATTATCAACATTTCATATTATACTATGTAATCCATCATTATGTGTAATAGACCATGGATAACACCTTTGTAGTTTGTGCACTAGGCTACATACTATCTCTCAAGCAAAGCACACTTGCAAGTTTGTAACCATTATTGTTATCTATGCATTACTAATAAACATTATGCAATACTAATCTTACAAATGACATGCAATAGATAAATTGAAAGAGCTTATATGCTTCCATTCATTCATTCTCTATTTTCATGATTACAATTGTGGGGCTTTATAGGCACTTCACCCCAGTACAAATGACTCAAGTCTGCATGGGCATGTTTCAGTGACTTTGAGTCTTACAACAATGAAGTGCATATGTGCTCTTGTTAACTAGACTACAACTACCTTTGCACTCTTAGTTAATTCATAGATAACTTTGTTATCTAGTTAGTACATATGTGTAATGGTGTGACATGGATAGAAAGCTCATATGGTGTCAACATCCTCTTAGTTTAAAATGATGTTTCATCCTCTACACAAATCAAAATCAAAACACAAAACCCAAAAATTTCTTCATGAGTTGGTGGGGTTAAAGAGGCAAATTTTAGTGCAACTATCAAGATTCGTGTCTTCAAAATATTCTGCCAATGAGTGCACATGACAAGAGGTTGCAGAGAAAAAGCATTGGCAAAGGTAAGGAGTTATTTCATGGTAGTTGTATCATCATCAACTATTAAGCCCTATCAATCTTGCAAAAGCTTAAACTGGCTGTGAAAATATTGTGAAGTTGCTAGCATGGTGCAGGGGCACCCCTTCAACAAGCTAAATATACATCTGAGGGAGAAGACTAAGGTTTTAATATGTTGTTATGTTTTATACATTTCTATGTTTGTTCATGTTGTCATGTAGTACTTGTGTTGTGATTTCATGTTTGTAATAAAGACCCCACCATGTGAACCAGTGTCACAAATTTGGCATCCTGATAAGCCAATTTGGACATCTTGGACAATTGGGGTATGTGGATGATCAAATCAAGTGTGTCGTGTTGTTAGGTGTTTTGTTGATGTATTTAAATCATGTCTTGTACTAAACATGTGTCGTGTGATTAATTAGTGTTTTGGCTTATAATCTTGGTTAAGCAAAATCCGAAATATGGAAGTTGTAACGACTCCGACCTTTGGTATTCCGTTTGGAACTGGATGGAAGAGACTATAAACACATTGTTGGAAGAGGAGATCAGGGATGAAGTTTGATTGAAGAAATAGAAATTCTATCATTTTGTGTTTACAAATTCTGTGTTCTGTATAAATTCTCTGTGTATCGAATTATTCTATGTATATTCTCTATATCAAATTGTTCTGTACATAATCTAGTTTTCTGTTGTCGAGATGCAAGATTGAAACCATTCCACTGGTGGATTTCTTTGAAATCAGTGGAATGGACTCTATACATAGTTTTTGTTTTCTTTTCTTTTTGATTTGTGTCAATGGCAGAATGAAACAAAGGCTCCCATCGGTGAACAAGCTGTCGCAGTAAGAGAGCCTAGCATCTCTATGTGCTAGGGCTCAACAGAATAGAGGCTATGAGATTAATTAAAGAGGATGTCCTCAGCGTAAGATTTTGATGTTGTCCCAACGAATATACATTTCCTGTACATATTGCAATCGCATCTGAGTACATTTCGTGTGTATCCTGCAATCGCATATCACAGTTGTATGCTGTGAAGAAGTATTGGTAAAGTCAGGTTGGAGATACTTTAGGTCCACCAGTGGTAGCGGGTTAGGAAATGTATATACAAGTAGAAATCTATCGGCATAAGGTTCGTGGTGTCACCATACATACATTTTATGTATATACTACAATTGTATGAGAAGGTACATTTCCTGTGTCTATCACTAAAGCATATCAGGTATACAACTCTTGTGTATACTGCAATTGTATGTCATAGACAGTGTGTGTGTATATCACATATCTATGCAGGGACATTTCATGTGCATCCTGCATTTGTATGTCGGGGGGTTGTATGGTGTAAATGTATGTTAAAAAGATACATGGGAAATGTGCAATTTGAATGATGCAAGGAGTGACTGGGAAAAGAGGTAAAGGGAACCGACAATGGTAAGTTAAGTCTTGTATATGAACAGTGGAATGTATTAGTGCATCAATATAAGGATTTTTGTGTTGGCTGATAGTGTATGTTTTGCTGATAGAGACTAATGAATGCATTTTGGAATTAATTGGGCCTTATGAAGGGGTTCTAAAAGCTATATGAGTATTATTCTATTTGTATTGAGGTTGATGGGTATTAACACCATGTTTTGAAAGCTTTCTTGTGTGCTTTGCGTCATAGCATATGCTACAACTCAATGCACACTATTTGGGAAAGAAAACTAGGGAAAGATTTGTATTCTATGTGCCTTGAGTTGATGTAGGCTTCTTGCTATATCATATTTGCACTAAGAGAGGATTGTTTCTTAGGCATATCTACACTAAGCACATCTACCCATGCCCAAATCAAGTCTTCATTATCAAAATTTGTCTCAAATTGATCCATTAAGGTCATCTATATTGTTAGGAATGCACTGATCAAAGATCATCATTTGAGAACCATGGGAAGGACTAGATGGATATGGGCAAGATCTTTGTTGAAGTCTTCATTGTTGAACTTTATGATCCCAAGAGAAATCAACAACTCTTATCGAATATATGCCAAATTATTGGTCAACTAGGGTTGGGAGATCACTTGTGTTGTAGCTTTCTCCACAAAAGGTGTTGGAGAATGAAAAACACTTTCATCAACTATAATAGAGATCCCATTGGATGGATTTCAAGGGGCAAAAATGAACAAGGCATGAGTCAGTGTCTCCATATATGTCACATGATTTATTAGAATATAACCTGGATATGTGGGCTAGGATCCTTTAAGAAAAAGATGTATTCACACATTGGAGACATCACTTTGAAGTATATGTAGATGACTAATAGCATGCAACATGCTAGCCTAAAGTGTTGAAGTATATGCAAGTGACCAATGTCATGCGATGTGCTAGTCTAGAGTGTTGTGTAGGCACTTTTTCTATTCTCCAATGCATGTCCTTGAGACAAGAGATGCATGCCCTTGTTGGATATTGTTCATTAAAAATAATTGGCCTACTATCAAGTGACTTTCATATTGTCTACATTTTTCTTAGCAATGGTCTATGTAGCAAGTGCAAGGACCTTGAATTTGTTGATTTTGCACATCATGACGTGGTGTGTAACATTAATGTGGCACCTCTATTGTATAATGCCTTGTACCATGGTGTGATTAGAGGTAAAAGGTAGTTTAGTGAGGCTACCATCAATGACAACACTAGAGGCCACCATTACATGATTACTCCCATTAGCCAATTGCTTAATGGTGACTCCAACTTCAAAGGTAGGAATGCAAAAAAAATCTGTGGATTTATACCTACCAGTTAAAAATGGTTGTAGTGATGCACTACCATTTGTTCATCTTCAAAGAGGAAGTTGGACTATTGGCTTAAGTACAAACATGTGGCGGTAGGGAGGGACTTCTTAGTTAGAATGGTTTGGCCAAAGGATGGAGACTATTGCACTAAAGAGTCAAGAGGAATGGAAGCATCAAGGTCAATGAATTCAAGATTGAAAGGGGAGGTTCGGATAGGTAGCTACTAAGGTATAGAGTGGGAAAGCAAAGTATGCATTGTATGAACATGTATATGGGGTGGGGATGAGGGAACTACATGTTGGGTTGGGGCCTATTGGGGTGTTTGTTGTTATTCCTATTGGTGTTACACATGTTGTTTCCATGTTGCTTGTGCTTGTGCTTCATACTTCTCTAGATGAATATGAAGCCTAGTATTTATGAACCTATGACTTAGAGGGGGAGAAGGATCTTTGGCCTTTCCCTTAGTACTTTTTTACATGGCTTGTAAAAAATTTGTGCCAACCTGCTACTGATGCATTGGAACATCCACTAAGGTTTCATCCATTAGCTATAGCCTTTCTTCCTTGACATATAGTTTGTTGAGTACATAAGGAAGTTGTGTAGGCTAGTGAGCCTCACCTCCATCTAGGTAAATTATGTGACAATGATACTAAAAGAGTTTAAAGGGGACATTAGAAAAATCCTATAGAAGCATAGGTGGGATATGAAAGTTGTTAGTGCACTACATCATGAGGGTCTACCTTTATTAGGCCATGAGTTTCTCATTCTTGGTACTAACATGTTTACCCAAAGAGGTAAGTATATAATTAAAGTAGTTGTTGGTGTGTACATGTGTCTCATGTTCCATGACTTGGCCCAAAGGTGGGCCTTAATATTTGTGCATATGAAGAATAAGTAGGGTACTATAATTGAATTATATTCCATGGTCCCAACATTCCTAAGCATTTAAGATCATGTCATTGGCAAGAAAACTGGAATAGTCATAGACTACAATTGTTGGTTGATTTCATACCAAGCTTAAGCTACAACAATAGTGATATCTTTAAACATGACTTATGCAACAACTTCATGCCAAAGAGTTGGAAAACAATATGGACACAAACATTAGGGATATTCATGATGCAGGACAATCCTATTATTTTGAACATTAAAATTGTTGGGATAGAGATATACTTGCCTCTAAGATAGAGTACTTCATTGTGGAACTAGATAAATCTAGGAAGTGAACTAGATTGTCTAGGGTGTAGAAGTATGATAGGAAACATAGACATCATTCCAATATTGAGAAGAGCGTGGATGACTAGATCCCATTTCCATTGATTTGATACCTAGCTTAAGCTACAACAATAGTGATATACTTAAACGCGACTTATGCAACAAATTCATGCCAAAGAGTTGGAAAAATGTATAGACACAAACATTAGGGATATTCATGATGCAAGACAATCCTATTATTTTAAACATTAAAATTGGTGTGATAGAGATATACTTCCCTTTGAGATAGAGTACCTCATTATGGAACTAGATAAAGTAGGAAGTGAAATAGATTGTCTAGGGTGTCGAAGTAAGGTAGGAAACATAGACATCATGCCAATATTGAGAAGAGCATGGATGACTAGATCCCATTTCCATTTGGATTTTTTAGTTGCTTCATCAATTACGTCATTGCCTAGTGGTTTGATTAATGACCCATCAATTTTTTTACAAAATGGTTTGTCTTTGATATTGCAATATTTTAGCACACCTAAGAGATCATCCTTGACCTCATAATGTGGTACCACTTACATTCATGTGATATCAATTTTGTGTGATCTGCATTGCCTAATGTAGCACTTATGTAGTTGGGTGTCACCTTTGCTATGTTGCATAATATTTTCTTCCATAGCACCTATGCAATTGCTTTTGGGAACTCTTGGAGCCATGGTTGAAATGTTGGGGTCATAGGATTAATGAAATTTATTAAGTTTAAGGGCAATAGAAAATTTGGTAGAGCTTTATTGAGGCTAAGATCTTGAAGACTTTGTAGTATTCATGGTGAAAAATTGTGGCTATATATAGGTGCACTATAGTAGATGTGGCACTGACTAATCATAAATGAGTTTTTTGAAAGATGGATGACTTAATCACAAAAATATATCAAAAATCATGGCCACCATAGGAGTATCCAATCAAATGTCAAGACATAGAGCTACTATCAGATGAAATGACATTCATTGTTACCTATTTTTATAATTGTCTTGCGTTGTAGACTTGAGCAAGATTCCCAATCATATCAACTAGCCATCACAAAGCTCACAACATAAATTTAATTAATGCCATGCAATAAATGTTACTTCATAGTCTTTAAAATGGTGGTGTTTCTCAAAAATTGCTTTATAATTCTCTGGATCCATAACTACACATGTTGACAACACATATATAAGGAATGATTTCACCAATTAAATAACATTCAATTTTGGTGATATTGATGAGATAAGATGTAACTAGAGTGGGAATCCCCATGTAATTATACAACTAGCTTACAAACTAACATGGCATTGTTGTCATATCAATCTTTTCAGAATGACTAAGCATGTGGTCTTGAAAATAATACTTATGTGTGCCTGACACAATGCTTTGAAAGTGTGCTTGAGTTGTGTAGTGCAAATTAATGTGATCCCTAGAAAAATGTGAGGTAATGATCCACCAATCCTCATATCATGGAACAAAGTAAGATAAATGTGTACTTTTGCACTATTGAGTGTCATTCCTAGAGTGTTGAAACCTACATCAATTTTGTGTTGTAGTAACCATGCAACTATGGCAATATTTTGTGCGTGTGAAAAGTTAATGATTCACATGGTATGCCTTGACAAATTCAAGGTGACAAGTAGCAATAGTGGCTTCCTCTACACAAATAAAGGTATTTAATCCATGGAAGAATAAAACATGTTAGCTAAAATAAAACTTGCAACAAAGGATGATTTGGTAGATAGATATCTAACATAACAATCAACTCAAAGAGAACCAAGTAAATTATGAAAAATTATTACAATGGCTATGAAGGATGTAAAATTATTAGAGGGTGCAAGTACATATAAAAAATAATTGCATAAAATTGGTCAGAGTGGCCTTATTAGCAAAACAATTCTTTAGAGCAAAGTTTTAGCAAAAATGAGTGGCATGTAACCAACCCACATATGGTTTGAGATGACTTCTATTAAGTATACCCCTTATAGGGGTGCCATCTAACATCTCCAAATGAATTAAACCATTAAGCATAATAGTGTGAATCAAGTATGGGCCCAACCAATGCACTTTCAACTTGTCAAGGAGTCATTGAAATCAATTTTCAAAGAGTAGCACCATGCTACTAGGCTAAAATTCATGTTGTTTAATGAGGTAATCATGCCATTATTTATAGTGTTGTTTCTCAAAGTGTTGACTCTAGAGTACCAAAAACTAATTTTCATTTAAACCTTCATAAGAATCAAATAAGTAGGTCACTATCCAAAAATATCCCTGTTATGCCAATGTAATGAAACAATCTTGCATTAGGAAGATAAGGGCGCGGCTCAGTGGTCAAGTCACATAGTTGTTGTGGAGGCCACCAAGGTTCAAACCCCTGCTAGGCCAAAGAGCTCGTAGGCCTTGTGGCTTCATTGGGATGACGTGTTCATAGGATATATGCCTTTGTTGGGCTGTCATGCTCGCAGACTGTGGGCCTTCATTAGGTCAACAAGTTCGCAGGTTTGAACTTGGCGATAATGCCTTGGGGATTGAGACCCCCATTAGTGGTCTCGATGATAAAGCCATGGGAAGAGATCCTATAATGAACCAAACTAAATTTTATGATTTATATGAGATCTGAAAATTAAATTTGCAAACTATCTTAGATTTACACCAATTTTCTCCAAGACTAGCAAGCTAAAAACACATTGTAATAACACCAAACTTTCACAACTTGCCCAAAAACTTATGGAATATTTTTTCTTGCATATTAGCATTACATCAACATCCTCTAGACTGTCATAACAGTCACACAAGCTACAACAACTGTATTTTCAAATCTAGAGCAATTGCAACAAAATCCACAAAATTTATCAACACCAAATGACACCAAAAATTATTGGAAACTCCAAAAACTGAATTTATTTGATTTTTCTATCATAAAAACCTAATAACAGGTCTGATACAAATGGAGAATACAACACCAAACTTCTGTAACAACACCAAATTGCAAACTACACACAAAATGAATTACTTAATGTGTATTTCAACACATGGAAACTACACATGCAACACTCCTGAAACCAAACCAATAATACCCAACTTGTCAAAGATGATCCAAACCTCTAAAATGGATGAAATAAAAATTCTACAACAACATGCAACAACGAATACACAAAAAGGCAACTACAAATTATGAAATGAACAATCCTGTACACCCACACTGAAATTTGCCAAACCCTCTAAATTCCTTCAGCCCAAATGCAAGCTCTAGATGAGATTACTCCTTGTGAGAAAAGGGTTTTCATCATCTGATCACTTGATTCTCATGGGTTTTTGTCCACAAGCCTTCTACTCCAACGGGGTTTTGTCCATTGAAGAAGTTTTCTACAAATCTACAAGTGTAATAGAAAATATGATATCAACAATAATTCCCCTTTGCTTTTTTTGAAGTATTTTATATGAAACATGCCAAGCATAGGCCCTCAAGATTCCCATGCCATTCTTGGAGAGAAATATCATCCAGAACCAACTTCCATAAAGATGCTCCATTTTGAATTTAATTAATGCAACCATGATGAAGAAGCTTCCTCATTTTCCAAGGCCTCCATTAACATTTGTTTATTTAATATTTATTTGTCCAAAGTGTGGAAATTATATCAGAACAAATAATATTAAATAAATATTATTTCCTCAAAGTTGTCCTGTAACCTTGACTTTCTATTTCTGGATAGTGGGATCTTACTAAAAATAGAAAGTGCTATTTTTGGAAAGGAGACATGACAAGTCCTCCCTCTTCTAGATTGCTTGTCCTCAAGCAATGCAAACTAAGATGCTCTGGAATCATTGTGCCAATGTGATAAGTCATGTTGAATTGTCCATAGAGCTTGGATCTTGTACCTATCAAGTGAGATAACTCTTGCCATTGAACACTACAAATTCTACTCTTTGTTATCCATAACATTCTTGTGCACATCATGTGATTTGATCACTTCTTTGAAAATCAACTTTACCTTATGAAAATATAGATCAAATAAGTGTGCAATACTCACCAAATCATAAGTGTAATTTTGAACTTCTGTAAATTCACCAATTGCAAATTTATCCAACTTCCTTCCTCACATTCTAGAAAATCTCAGAGTAGTGAACTTGATATGAGTGAAACTAATGCAGAAATCACCAAGGCATAACCAACTCTTCCATGCTATCAATGTGTATGTAGTATGTCTCCATTCATTTTCCATCAATAGCCTTCCTTTCACCACTTGCCTATTCAGTTGTGTATATGCACTAGCAAGTGTCAAGTCAAACCTAAAATTCTTGCAACCTCTCCCAATTATATAAATATGATTTTTGTAGCTTATAGGACTGTTATAATAGTCAATTCATCCCCCACAACAGAAAATACATAACTTGGAAATAGTTACTTCTTTTACCTCCATAGTACCGGAATATACATTGCAGGAATGCATAACAAAAAGCCCATACTTTACCTCAACTTGAGAGATGTTACTTTCAGATTTATGGACTAAACTATAATAAAAATAGTTCAGTAGAGGATTGTAAAATAACATCATACAACAACAACATATACACTACAATTGTCCAAACACTAAATCTCTAAACAACAACTCATCAAAATAGAATATGATGTCCATGTAAACACTTTTCCAATCTTGATAAGGGGTAAGCAATGGCTGCAACAAACTTACTATAACAACATGATTTACATTATTCTTATGGAATATGATGTACTCCCTGGTGTGTTTGAGAACTCCCTCCTCAAGGTTCCTCCACAAAATATTTTGCTTCATATCATATTCAAACATTGGAAAGATTCCATCCTTGTGCCAAATGAGACCATCTATAAGCACCAACTTGTCACCCCATTTCTGTGACTTATCACTCTTATGCCAAATAATATCATATATGTTCAAATACACCCATGCAAGAATCATATTATAATGTCCATAACATATAAATCCCATGACTGTCAAATACAAACTCCAAATCACTGTTATGCTCTCATAGGAAAGATTAAACCCACAACTTCTAAAACTGATATGAATGGGGAAAATAACAATATGAAATGATCTAAAACAACATCAAACTGATCTACAATAGAAGTACACTCCCAAATACACAACACTCACAAATCCTCATACAACTTCACTAGAAACTTGCAAACAACACACACATACTGCACTACTAGAACAACCTCCCTGAATCTCCTCCAAATTAGTGTTGTGATAGATGGATTAATTTTCACTAATAGTGGAGACTTGATAACATCATCATGCAAGGATACTTCCTCCAAAACACCAATCTACAGTTGTTCATAATTGAAATCATCAAAATCAACAACATACAATGATGTAACAACTACAAAAATGACAAACTTGAGTAATAATCATCAATGTGACTAATGTAGGATTGGTGGGCAGCCATGTAAGGATTGAAAATCTCTCCACAAATATTTTTACACTTCTGAAATTCCATTTATGTTACTAATCATACAAGCCAAGTGGATTTGAGAAAAACTTGAGACTATCTCCTGAATCATTGTGCTTCATGCTTTCAAATTTTATGGAGTTCCTCCTTTGCATTATAACCACAACAACTCCCTTTCCTAAAGAATCACATCCTATAGACTATGCTTGTGAGAAATCTAAAATGATAAGTACATGACATGAGATGTTCACCTTTTCAATCCCTTCCAATGCTTCTTGTCTTGCATCCTCTTGTATGCCCTAAACATTAGTGACTTCGCTATTGGAAGTGTTGTCATTGATGTCAAAGGTGCATATTGTCATTGATGTCAAAAGGAAGTTGATGTCGAAGGGAAATGGAGATTAAAGAAGAAGAAAAGTCTCTAAGGCATGAGTTATGCCTTTAGTCAACAATTTTCTCAGTTCGCAAACTCACAGGTTCGCCAATAGCCAGTTTTCCCGACATCCAGTTGGCCGATAAAAAGTTGACAAAGAAAATTCTAAGACATGAATGATTTCTGCCTTTGAACGGGGAATTGTTCGGTTCACAAACTCTTAAGTTCGCCGACGATAGGTTTCTCTGACAACAAGTTCGCCAATAGGAAAGTTGGGTGGTGAAGGCTTGAAAGAAGGAAAAAGTTGAAGTTTTGGCAAAGAGTTGGTTTGCAAGTTTCAAAGTTCTTTGATTTGCCGATTTGCCAATAAAAGAGAATGTGAAGTTAAGTTGGCAAAATATCAAGTTTGCAAACTCAACAAGGGGAAAGTTGTTTGGTTTGTAAGTTTCAAAGTTCACCGATTTTCTCATTTGCCGATAAAGGAGAAGGTGAAGTTAAGTCAGAAAAATACCAAGTTCATGAACTTAATAAAGGAAGAGTGGTTGGTTCACAGGTTTTCAAGTTTGTCGATTCACCGACTAGCTGAAAAAGGCTTGTGAGATCAAGTTGGTGGAAGTCATCTTTAGCCAATAAAGGCGTGTAATTCCAAGGTTTGAAGAAAGGAGTTTTTTTTCGACAAAGGTCAGGTTCATGAAAATGATAATTTGCCGATAGAGAATTGGGATATGTTAAAGTTCACAGAAAAGAGTTTTTGTTGATAAAGGTGTTTAAGTGATGGTTTGTGAAAAGCAAATTTTTTTGATAAAGGCCTTTGTGCCCAAGGTTCGTAGAAAGGTATTTTCACTGATAAGTGTTGTTTGAAAAGTGGTTTGTGGCTTGCCTATTTTGCCGATAAACGCACTGAAATAAAAGCTTGTAAAGGTAACGATATGAAGACATATTTATTTAAATTAAAGATTTAAATATACAATTTGAGGCCGACTTGGTGAGATGGGTTAACAAAAATACAAATCAAGATTTAAATGTTGGGGCCGTCATTGTATCATGTGGGAATTTTTGTTTTGGGTCTAGACCTGTAATGCAAAATTTTAGGATTGGGACAACCTTGGATTGTGTAATTTGGGCCTAGTTTTAAAACATAAAATTTTAGGATGGGTTGATCCTTTGCACAAGTTGGAATAAAAAATACAAAGGAACAACCTTGGAGAATGTTTTAATGTGATACAATGTAGCTGACAATGAAGATTTATTTTGAATGGATCGATATAAAAGGGAGATCGTGGTCATGCATTTGTGTCTGTCTTTGGATGCAAGCATCAGTGTGTGTGATATGCAAAATAAATGTGAACATCAAGCGAATATGTGTATACAGATCTAAGAGTGTGAAGTGTGTGAAGGGCATGAACTGAATTGAAGATCTTGAGTTCACACAGTATGTGATGAAGGTTCTGAATTAAAAGAAAATTGATTATGTTTTAGCTTGCTAGGTTGGTGCTCAGAAGATGAAGTTGGAGCTTCATTGCTGGGTTGTTTCTCAGAGGTTGAAGTTGGTGCCTCATTGTTGGGTTGGTGCTCAGAAGACGAAGTTGGAGCTTCATTGCTAGGTTGTTTCTCAGAGGTTGAAGTTGGTGCTGAATTTCTGGTTTGGTTCTCAGTTTGGTAAGGAGATTGGAATCTCTTTTAGGTTGTTGACTACAGATCTATAGGAAGGATTGTTGTTCTTCTTAGGTTGAAACTCCTGTGGGCTGATGCCTACAAAATACTATAATTGATTGATTCATTTTGTGAGGCTGGATTTGGGAAGTAGCCCTAAGCAGGTCTTCTCACCGTGGTTTATCCCTTCTTGGGTTTCCACATAAAATCTAGTGTTATGGTATCTTGTGTGGATGTGTGAATGTGTTTGCATAGTTCTTTACATAATCTAATTGATGTAGTAGAATTAAATTAAAAATTGGTATATACTGATTCACCCCCCTCTCAGTATATCGGTGTGTTCTAACAATTGGTATCAGAGCTAAGTTCCTTGGTGCAGCCTAACAGCTGAAGGTAGATCTTGGATAAGAACACATGGCTGGACAGGAAGGATCCACTTCTAATAGAGCACATCTATTTGATGGATCTACCTATGCTTTCTGGAGTATAAGGATGGAATCCTATCTTACCTCTCTAGGGTATGATGTTTGGAGAGTTGTGATCGATGTTTATACTGCTCCTGTAAATCCTCTCACAGATCTAGATGATAAGACGACTTGTGAGAACAATTCTAAAGCTAAGGATGCTCTCTTGAGTGGTCTAACTAACACAGAGTTTGTCAAAGTAATGTAGTGCAAGACGACCAAGGACATATGGGATAAACTCAAAAATATCTATGAAGGACATGATAAGTTAAAGAAAGCAAAATTACAGACCTTCAATGGTAAATTTAAAAATCTAAAGATGAAAGAAGAAGATAACATAGCTAACTATCTACTCCAAATAGATGAAGTTGTGAATGCGATCAGAGGTCTTGGTGAAGAGGTAGAGGATTAAGTGGTTGTTAAGAAAGTACTGAGATCACTCCCTCAAAGGTATGATTCAAAAGTTTCTACCATTGAAGAAGCGAGAGATCTAGATAAATTTACAATGGATGATTTATTTGGTACCCTCACTACTTATGAGATGAGAAATGTAAGGAAAGACACCTCTAAAAAGGAAGTTGCATTAAAAGCAACAAAGAAAGAAGAAACATCTAATCCAAGCAGTGGATTTGAGGAAGAAGAGGCAAACTTTGTATGAAAGTTAAAGAAGGGTTCAGGTAAGTATAAAGGTAAGCTACCTTTCAAGTGTTTTAACTGTGGTGAAATTGGGTATTATGCATCTAAATGTCCTCTTAGAAAGAGTGAAGATAAGAACAAGGGTTTAAAAAGATCTAACTTCAACAAGAACAAGAAAAGCCTTTACTCTAAGGATGACTGCAGTTCAATAGAAGAAGAAGACAACTACCCATCAGAAGATGAAAGAGAAGAAGCCTTATTCATGGTTATGGAAGTCTTAAACAACTCAGTTAGTGTGGCTAATGATGAAGATGACATGACAGTCATTGATGAAGAAGAATGTGAAGTTGATCTTGAAGGTGAACTGATCTTTGCACTTGAAGACTTAGATTCTGCAAGAAAAGAAAATGAAGAACAAAAGGAAAGACTTAAAGAATCAAAGGAAATGATTGTTATCTTGAAGATTCAAATTGAAGAGGTAAAAATTATTGTAGACATCGTGAACATTGCCTTCAAAGCCAAATTAGATGAGTGTTTGAAACTTGAAGAAGAAATTGTTTCATTGAGAAAGGAAGTTGAAAAAGTTCATGCTTAGTTGAGTAAGAATATCAAGTTTGGAAAGAACACTAAAATTCTAGATGATATAATAAACATTTAGAGACCTCTTTTCATAAACTCAGGTTTGGGCTATAATGAAGAAGTCACACAATCTTTTTCTCTTTCAAAGAAGACAATGCAAAATGAAGAAACCCCAATGAAGAAAGAGAGTAATAAAATTGAAGAAGTTGATTTCATCACTTTCATCTCTCAAAGAAGAAAATTTAGAAGATCAACTCCTGCAAAACAGACAATCATGAATAGTTCAATTATGCTTTCTCTGGTTACTATTTCAGTTGCAATCAATATGGTCATAAAGCCATTGAGTGCAGATCGAGAATAAGATAAAGCAATTATGTAAGTAGAAATTATTTTGCCCCTTTGTTTGATTTCAATATAATATGTCATATTTGCAACAATTTTGGGCACATAGCAAGGTTTTACAGAAGTATCTTTGCAAAGTTAAAATCTCATATGACTGATCTTGATAACCAAGACAAAAAAGATAGACATTTCTGAAAATTAGAAGATAGATCAGCAGAAGGAATGGAAAATCAAGAAGAACAATCATGAAGGTGAAAACTCAATGATTGTCCAAGCTTCATTTCATGCACAAGGACAAGCAAATCCTTGGGTTATAGATAGTGGATTCTCAAGTCACATGACAGGAGACTAGAGCAAGTTTATCAGCCTTGATAAATGGAATGGTGGATCAGTCAAGTTTGGAGATAACACCTCTACAAAAATATGTGGCAAAGGCACAGTAGGTATTGATGGAAAGAATAGGATAGAAGATGTTCTATATGTAGAAGGTCTCAAGCACAATCTTCTTAGTGTAAGTCAGATGTGTAGCAAAGGATATAATCTCATTTTTAATGCATAAGGATGTGAAATCAGAAGAGCAAGCATTGGCAAACTTGTGGTAGAAGAAAGCAAGACTAAAAATAATTTGTATAATATTAGTGAAGTCAAAGAATAGAGTTTCCTTCTAGAAAAGATAGATGAGAGTTGGTTGTGGCATAAGAGGATGGGGCGCATCAACTTTGACAACCTTGTGAAGATCAACTCTAAACTTTCACTTAGAGACATGCCAAAGATTACCGAGCCTGCTAGCTCCTTTTGTAAGGAATGTCAACTTCAGAATCAAAGAAGGACCAAGTTCAAGACCAAAGAATAATATTCTATTGAGCCATTGGAGCTAATTCATACAGACTTATGCGGTCCTACCAAAACAAGAAGTCTCTAAGGTGAAAGGTATTTCATGTTGCTCATTGATGATTACTCTAGAATGACATGGGTTACATTTTTGCAAGATAAATTAGAAGCTTTTAATAGATTCAAAAATTTCAAATCTATGGTTGAGAATGAAATGAATGCTAGAATCAAGTGCCTAAGATTAGACAGAGGTGGTGAGTTTACATCAAATGAATTTGAGGAATATTGTGAAGAACATGGAATAAGAAGAAAATAATCTATTGCAAGGATTCCTCAGCAAAATGGAGTAGTTGAAAGGAAGAACAGAATAATCTAGGAGATGGAAATAATAATGTTGAATGAAGCCAAGCTACTTGATGTATATTGGAAAGAAGCAGTCCATACTGTTGTCTATATTCTTAACAGAGGACAACTAAGAGTGAACATCACTAAGATGTTGTATGAGCTATGGAAAGACAGACTTGCTTCTATCAAGTATTTCAGAATTTTTGGAAGCAAATGCTATATTAGAAGAGATGAAGATAATTTGGGTAAGTTTGACTCAAGATTCGATGAATTTTTCTTGGCTACTCAACTAGAAGCAAGTCTTACACATGCTACAATAAGAGACTGAAGAAGATAGTTGAGAGTGCAAATGTTAGGGTTGATGAAGAGTTACATCCATCCACACATGATCAAGAAGATTGCTATTCAGATGATTCATCCTCCAATTAAAAGGAGATGAAGTTGCAGAAGAAGAAATGCCCAACGAGACTACCAAGATGCCTGCAAAGTATGTTCAAAAGAATCACTCTAAAAATTAGATCATTGGAAACAAGAATGAAGGAATTATGACTAGGAGAAAAATCAAAGAAAAGTAAACTTCTCACTATTGTCCAAGGTAGAACCAAAGAATTTTTCTGAAGCCAGCAAGGATGAGAGTTGGATTCAAGCAATGTAAGAAGAGCTAAATCAGATTGAGAAAAATAAGACGTGGGAACTTGTTCCATGACCAAAGGATAAGAACGTGATCGACACCAAGTGGGTATTCAAAAATAAGTTGAATGAAGATGGAGAAGTGGTTAGAAAAAAAGCAAGTTTGGTTTGCAAGGGCTATTCACAAGTGGAAGGCATTAATTTTGAGGAGACGTTTGAACTTATGGAAAGATTGGAAGCAATTAGGATGTTCCTTGAGTTTACAGTTCACAAAGTCTTCAAGGTGTATCAAATAGATATCAAATCTGCTTTCTTGAATGGTGATCTTGAGGAAGAAGTTTACATAGAGAAGCCTGAAGGATTATAGTTATTAGAAGATCAAAATTTGGTATGCAGACTTAGAAAGGCTTTACATGGTCTCAAAAAAGCTCCTAGGGCATGGTATGCAAGGTTGGATAAGTACTTACACCAGTAAGGCTTCAAGAAAGGTATTGTAGACAATAATCTCTACATTAAGGCAAAAGGTGAGCACATGTTGATAGTAGTTGTATATGTTGATGATATTATCTTTGGTGATAATGATGGTATGTGCACAAAGTTTGTAGAAGAAATACAAAAACAGCTTGAAATGTCTATGATAGGTGAACTTTTATTCTTTCTTGGACTGCAAATTGTCCAATCAGACAAGTGCATCTTTATTTCACAAACTAAGTATGTCAAGGAGATGTTGAAAAAGTTTGGTATGGATGACTGCAAACTAGTAAGTACACCTATGGTAGTAGGTTGTCACCTTAGCAAGGATGATGAGTCACCTCAAGCTGATCAGACTCTATAGATCTATGATTGGAAGCTTATTATATTTGACTGCATCAAGGCTGGATATTGTGCAAGCAGTTTGTATGGTAGTTAGGTTTCAAGCTGATCCAAAAGAGACTCACGTAAAGGCTATTAAAAGGATTTTTAGATATTTGAAGAGCACTTTGGACTATGGATTGTGGTATGAGAAGGGAAATGATTTATCTTTGACAACATTTATAGATGCAAATTGGGCTGGCAACACTAATGATAGGAGCACAAGTGGTGGAGCCTTCTTTCTAAGTGATAGATTGGTTTCATGGTTAAGCAAAAAGAAAGAATCAGTTTCTTTATCAACAATAGAAGCATAATATATAGCCGCAACATCTTGTTGTACTTAGGTTTTGTGGATGAAGTAGATGTTGAAGGATATCAAAGTAGCATATGATGAGCCCATTCCTATTTTGTGTGATAATACAAGTGCCATTAATATATCAAAAGAATCTAGTGATGCATTCTAGAACCAAGCATATATCCATTAAGTATCATTTCTTGAGAGAAAAGGTTGCAGATCAGGAGGTAAAGTTTGAATATGTGGCTACAAAGGATCAAATTGTAAATATTTTTACAAAATCCCTTCCCAAAGAGACATTTGAGTATTTAAGGCAGAAGTTGGGAGTGATATCACTCTCATCAAATCAGTAAAAACTTATAATGAAGCATTTATCCAGGGGTAGCAACTCAAGGCAAATCCTTCATCCCTTTTTGGATAGTGGCTACCTCTTAGGGGGAGCAAGTAGATAGAATAGATGATCAAAGTTTGAATTGGTGAGGAGAAGCATTGCAATCAGGGAAAGCTTGTCTTGGCTATATCAGATTGTAGTAAGGAAAGAGGTTGATTACATCCCTTTGCCATTGATGTCAAAGGGGGAGAGATAGAGTAAGGGGAAGCAAATGCAAAAGAAGAAGTTTATGTTTGTGTTGCCATCAATGACAAAGGGGGAGATTGTTGGAAGTGTTGTCATTGATGTCAAAGGTACATATTGTCATTGATGTCAAAAGGAAGTTGATGTTGAAGGGAAATGGAGATCAGAGAAGAAGAAAAGTCTCTAAGGCATGAGTTCTACCTTTAGTCGGCAATTTGCTCAGTTCATGAACTCACAGGTTTGTTGATAGCTAGTTTTCTTGACATCCAGTTGGTCAATGAAAAGTTGACAAAGAAAATTCTAAGGCATGAATGATTTCCTCCTTCGATCAGTGAATTGTTCGGTTCATGAACACTTAAGTTTGCTGATGACATTTTTCTCTAACAGCAAGTTCGCCAACATGAAAGTTGGGCGACGAAGGCTTGAAAGAAGGAAAAAGTTGAAGTTTCAGCAAAGAGTTTGTTTGCAAGTTTTGAAGTTTGTCAATTTGCTGATAAAAGAGAACGTGAAGTTAAGTCAGAAAAATATCAAGTTTGTGAACTCAACAAAGGGAAAGGTGTTTGGTTCGTAAGTTTTGAAGTTTGTCGATTTGTTAATAAAGGAAAAGGTGAAGTTAAGTCAGCAAAATATCAAGTTCCAAACTTAACAAAGGAAGAGTGATTGGTTCGTAGGTTTTCAAGTTCGTCAATTCACCGACTAGCCAAGAAAGGCTTGTGAGATCAAGTTCATGGAAGTCATCTTTAGTTGATATAGGCTTGTAAGTCCAAGGTTCAGACAAAGGAGTTTTTGCTGACAAAGGTCAGGTTTGTGAAAATGATAATTTGCCGATAGAGAATGGAGATGTTTTAAGGTTCACAGAAAAGAGTTTTTGCTGATAAAGGTGTTTAAGTGATGGTTTGTGAAAAGAAACTTTTTCTGATAAAGGCCTTTGTGCCCAAGGTTCAAAGAAAGGTATCTTCACCGATAAGGGTTGTTTGAAAAGTGGTTTGTGGCTTGTCTGTTTTGCCGATAAAGGCACTGAAATAAAATCTTGTGAAGGTAACGATATGAAGACATAATATATTTAGATTAAATATTTAAATATATAATTTGAGGCTGACTTGGTGAGATGGGTTAACAACAATACAAATTAAGATTTAAATGTTGGGGCCATTGCTACATATCGTGTGGGAATTTTTGTTTAGGGTTTAGACTTGTAATCTAAAATTTTAAGATTGGAATGACCTTGGATTGTGTAATTTTAGGATGGGTCGTGTTGGTGCTTAGGTGTACGACCGTCAACTCCTCCCTTCTCGGATCCATGCGGTCTCTGGGTTAACATGACCGAGGCGCCATTCACTGACAGTTCAAGCTTTTGGTGTAGTGGTAGCCAGGTTTGTGTTAAAACAAAATGGTGACTCTGCTGGGGAGGGGTTCGATTCCCACCGATGCCCACCTGCACCATGCGCACAAGAAGGTGCCAAGCAGCCTGTACCTGCCTATGTGGTTATCACTAGGCAGGCATGGGTTTGTTTTAACACAAACCCGGCTACCACTACACCAAAAGCTTGAACTGTCAGTGAATGGCACCCCGGTCATGTTAACCTAGAGACCACATGAGTCCAGGAAGGGAGGAGTTGAGGGTCGCACACCTAAGCACCAATAGGTCGATCCTTTGCACATGTTGGAATTCAAAATACAAAGGACCAACCTTGGAGAATGTATTAATTTGATATAGTGCAACTGACAATGAAGATTTATTTTGGACAGATCGATATAAAAGGGAGATCATGGTTATGCATTTGTGTATGTCTGTGGATGCGAGCATCAGTGTGTGTGATATGCAGAATAAATGTGAACATCAAGAGAATAGGCATATACAGATCTAAGAGTGTGAAGTGTGCAAAGGGCATGAACTGAATTGAGATCCTGAGTTTGCACAATATGTGATGAAGGTTCTGAATTAAAAGAAAATTGATTTTGTTTCAGTTTGCTGGGTTGGTGCTCAGAAGATGAAGTTGGAGCTTCACTATTGGGTTGTTGCTTAGAGGTTGAAGTTGGTGCTTCATTCCTGGGTTGGTACTCAAAAGACAAAGTTGGAGCTTCATTGCTGGGTTGTTGCTTAGAGGTTGAAGTTGGTGCTTCATTACTAGGTTGGTTCTTAGTTTGGTAAGGAGATTGAAATCTCTTGTAGGTTGTTGCCTATAGATCTGTAAGAAGGATTGTTGCTCTTCTTAGGTTGAAACTCCTATGGGTTGATGCCTACAAAATATTGTAATTGATTGATTCATTTTGTGAGGATGGATTTGGGCAGTAGACCCAAGTAGCTCTTGTCACCGTGGTTTTTCCTTTCTTGGGTTTCCATGTAAAATCTGGTGTTATGGTATCTTGTGTGGATGTGTGAATGTGTTTGCATAGTTCTTTACACAATCTGATTGATGCAGTAGAATTGAATTAAAAATTGGTATATACTAATTCACCCCCCTCTCAGTATATCAGTGTGTTCTAACATTGGCCCAAGTATGTGACATCATTCTTTCTCAAATATTTTTGATACAAAGTAGTTTCCAACTCTATGACACGTTGGAATCTTCTGTCTAATGGGGATCTTGGGAACATATTACTAAACACCATCCTTTGTGGATTTAGAAGCAATTGAATAACATAAAGTAGATTATGTTGCTTATAAGAACTCGGGATTGCTCCATTACCATAGTCAGATAGGAAGTGACCTCCTATGGATCCTTGCATTTGATTCTTAGGCTGCAACCATTGAACCATGTGATCCATCACATCATTTTCCTCATGCTCATGTATGATCAAATTGAAATTTCCTGCATAGGTTGCTGATTTGAAAATTTTGGCAAGCTGCAATTTGACATTTATATCAAGCAAGATGTCCATTTCATGTGCATATTCCTCAATAGGGTCATCTTGGAACTCCTCCTCATAAAAACATAGTGCAGAAAGTGTTATGGACAAATACTCAATGCAACCCATATCAAACTCTAAAACATACTAGAATCTTCTACCATAAATAGAAAACCCATTTCCTACAACTGTCAACTTCTTGTTCTCAATTTGAATGAAGCCATGCCTTTTCATTAATGAAGCCCAATCACCTCACCTTGAAACAACATATCCTTCCACAAATGGATGTGAGAAATTTGAAATGAAAAAAATGAGATATGAGTTGTTTACCTTTAGTGGCTCATCAAATACTTCTTGTTTTCCATTCTCCTTCATGTCTGAAGTACCATTGATATGATCCAAGTATGATAACTTTACAACCTTCTTGATGCTAGGAACAATGAAGACATCTTTTAGATTCTTATCCTTCTTGTAAAATCCTCCATATATCCAATGATAGCAAACCTGTATGAAGCTTGATCCTGAAAGTACTATGCCATGCTTAGTAATAAAATTGACAACATCAAATTGACACCTTCTTTCCTTACCACATTCCCATGATAAGCATCTTATTGTGCCTATCTCCATTTGACCATTACCCAAGATCTTGTCTTTGAGTGTGGTACTTGGCTTGCACAAGTGATCCATAAAATGAACATTGATCCTTCATAATGTGTTTAGAAAGAACAAAAAACTCTATATGAATCCTCATAAACTTCCTTTCATTCCAAATGGAAGAGATGGAGAACTCAATAGTACATCTAACTATTTTAATCGTCAAGAGATTACCTAGATCCCATATGAAAACATAATTTTGGACTTGAATCAAAGAGTCCTCATGCCCTATACTGCAAATTGTATCCCTCACTCTATCACCCTTTTTAGCATGCTTTCCATGATGACAAGAATTTTGTAGTGACATATAAGGAAACAAATATGAAATATTTTCATACCTTGGGTTGGAAATAAAATGCTCATCCTCATTTGCCAAAAGAGAGTTCATTTCAAGATATCCTCAATAACTCCATTTTTGTGACTCAAAACCCTTGAATTAGGGCTAACCAAAATATTCTTCTCAAATGCATGCCCATCCACAATGCTACTCTATAAATCAAACAATGGCTCACCATTTAGAAATTCGAAAGATAGTGTATGTATTGGTGCATCTTCCTTCAACTTGTGCTCTTTGCATCTAACAATTGATGTATTTTCCTCTTTTGCTTCATTAATATTTTCTTGACATATACCATCATTAGAAGCCAATAAAACATCTTCAATGACTAAGGAATTTTTACCTTCAACCTCTATGGTTTGGAGTGCTTTTGGTTCATCTCCTTCTTTCTGTTGCAAGAAAATTTTCTCAACATTTTTTCGAGGCTCTGATTCTAGCTTCTCTTCCTCTTTCAAGTGAGATTCTTTTCACTCTTGCTTTGCTCCTCCTTTGAAAATGTTCATCATCTATTGAAATGTCCAAGGAATAAATTCCTTTTCCTCTGACATTTTTCTTTTCTCTGAATTTGAAGCTTCTAGAGGCTTTGGTTTTAACTGTTTTTCTTTCTTCTATTGAGCCAGTTCTCTGTTACATATTTGAAGATCCTTATGAGGCTAGTTTTGTTGAAAAATTCTTCATGTATGTTTCCTATCTAATTTTAAAAAAACTAAGAAAGAGATTTTTTTTTGAATATTAGGATCAAGATTTTTGTACCTTTCATAACTTGTTGTGATGTCCTTATTTAGCCGACTTTGCTCTCAAATGATAAACAACTCAATGTACCTTGCAGGATGGCAAGATCATGCTCTGATACCATTTTAATGAACCAAACTAAATTTTATGAGTTATAGCAGATTTGAAAATTAAATTTGCAAACTATCTCAGATTTACTCCAATTTTCTCCAAGACTAGCAAGCTAAAAACACATTGTAATAACACCAAACTTTCACAACTTGTCCAAAAAATTATGGAACAATTTTTCTTTCATATTAGCATTAAATTAACATCCTTTGGACTATCATAATAGTCACACAAGCTACAACAACTGTATTTTCAAATTTGGAGAAATTGCAACAAAACCCACAAAATTTATCAACATTGAATGACACCAAAAATTATTGGAAACTCCACAAATTGAATTTATTTGATTTTTATGTCATAAAAACCTGATAACAGGTCTGATACAAATGGAGAATATAACATCAAACTTATGTAACAACACACACAACACCAAACTGCAAACTACACACAAAATGAATTACTCAATGTGTATTTTAGCACATGGAAACTACACATGCAACACTCTTGAGACCAAACCAACAATACCCAACTTTTCAAAGCTAATCCAAACTTTTGAAATGGATGAAATAAAATTTTTACAATAACATGCAACACCAAATACACAAAAAGGCAACTACAAATTATGAAATAAAAAATCCTACACACCCACACTAAAAATTGCCAAACCCTCTAAATTCCTTCAGCACAAATGCAAGCTCTAGATGAGATTTCTCCTTGTGAGAAAAGGGATTTCATTATATGATCACTTTATGCTCATGGGTTTCCGTCCACAAGCCTTCTACTCCAATGGGGTTTCGTCCCTTGAAGATTTTTTCTGCAAATCTACAAGTGTAAGAGAAAATATGATATCAATAATAATCCCCCTTTACTTTTTTTGAAATATTTAATATGAAACATGCCCATCATAGGCCCTCAATATTCCCATGCCCTTCTTGGAGGGAGAAATCAATTAAAAAATCATCCACAACAAACTTCCATAAAGATGCTCCATTTTGAATTTAATTAATGCAACCATCATGAAGAAGCTTCCTCATTTTACAATGCCTCCATTAACATTTGTTTATTTAATATTTATTAGTCCAAAGTGTGGAAATTATATTAGAACAAATAAAATATTAAATAAATATTATTTCCTCAAAGTTGTCATGTAACCTTGACTTTCTCTTTTTGGATAGTGGGAGCTTACTAAAAATAGAAAGTGTTATTTTTGGAAAGGGGACATGACATTTCCCCCGTAAGGGTCTCTCTAGGCTCAGACCAGACTAAAAACCTAAGTGCCTCTAAACAAACAAAAAAAATCTCGCATTAGGCTTCTTGATGACACTATGTGAACTAGAATGACATGAGTCCAGTGGTTGAAATATCAAACTCATCTAACTTTTAGATCAACTAGCCTCCATATCTACAATCCTTTACTTCTAAGATAGGCATCTACTCTATATAAAGGGATTAAACATGCTTGGTGATTAGCACCATCTTCACACAATGATTTATTTGGCATAAAAAAATTCTTGTAGTTGGTGCAATATACTCTTATAATGTTTCACCAATTGAATAATATGTCGAAATTGTAAACTGTAGTGTGTAGCTATTTATAACGTACATATTCTATAACAAACTTCATTTGTAACCTACTATATCATGCTTAAAATGTAGAAAAGAGATTTTGACATGATCCTAACATTAGAACCAAATGTTATCCTTTATCCTACATGTGTGCAATGGTTGAGGGTTAAATTTAACTTAAGACCTCAAATGAGATACATATCTCCCTATCTCAACCAAAGCATACTGATTTCTCCACCCTTTGTTATCACCTACACATTATAATCTATAATCTAATAGTAAGACTAATTCATACATGAATAGGTCTCTATTTGAATTTGAGTCAAAAATTGCTTTAACTATCTTTTACATTGCTATGGTTTTTGTTGTTTTGTCTTTTGCATGGGGAGGATGAATTGGATACAAATTCTTCAAGTTTTTTTACAAGATTTGTTAGACTATGATCAAAGAGTTTCCCAAAAATGTTGTTTAAATTAGTTGTTATTACATGCTTGGTATCTAATGTTTTAAAAGAAGCCTTCTATGAGTCCATCATCAACATACAAAGTGTAACATAGAAAATTGTGTACCCTCACAATTTCACATTGTGTTTTGACTTGCTTCGGTGTTCTCTCCTATAACATGTTTCTATGGCCACTTGAGCCTAACCTTGGCCTATTTTCCCATTCACCAAGGTTTTTCCAAATTCTAAATCACATTCCTATTTCTCCCGTCATTTTGGGAACACATGTTAAATTCTAGATAATTTCCCTAGGATGCGAGCATGATGCGCTATCATTCTAGAAGTTTGCAATGTCCTCCTCAACATCCCCAGGTGAGGTAAGGGTAATAATCTCATAAAGATAAATGAAAATGAAGGAATGTCAACATTGGTCATATGCTCCTCAATAGAGGAAGGTTTTGAAATAGTCCTTTCATAGAGGACAATCTGATGTTGCTACTCAACACTAATATTAGGGACATGGTCCACAAAAGAAATAGAGGCAAGTGGATGAGGAGCCTCCACTAAATCAAGACTAGATGAATAAGATGCTAAAGATTAAGGTGGAATGTTGGTCTTTGTTCTGTGGTATGCGATAACACTCTCGTTACACTTTCATTAAGGGTGTAGGATGTCTATGTCTATCATGGCAGAATGAAACATTTGGGAAAATCTAATGACGAGTGTGCTGTAATGGCACCAAAGCATCTAATTTTTCTTTTAGGAATGAAGAAAACATTAGGTAGGTCAATTGGCTTGGAGAAGGGTGGAAGATTTGGTATGACAAGAATGATTGGAGGGTCACGAGAAGGAGCCAAGACAAATTAAACTTTTTGGGTACTAGATTGGCCTAGATACTTAGGTGACTCATTAGAGGTGGAATCACCATCCTAAGCTCTAGTTGTAGCATGTCGATGATTTTTATGCACTCATGCAAGTTGGTTGCATCTAGTGTGAGCTAAAGGCTCAGCAGGGTCTATTTGCATAGGTCACTTTTCTCCAACCATCACAGTGATGGCAGGAGGATCAAAAGTAGTGACAAAAGGTTAGATGGTTTTAGAAGCAATAGTAGATTTGTTGAATAGCAGCATTTTTCCTCTAGCCATGGTATAGGAAGTAGGGGGTGGGACAACCAAATACTAGCGACCACCATACAGATGGGGAGAGTTACCCAATGTGGGTTGGTTTCCTTTCACTACCACTAAGGTAGGAGAAGGAATAGGAGGAACTTTTTCTTGTTGGGTGACCTCTGGAGGGAGAAGTGTTGCAATTATGTGCTAATTAGTGTTGCCATTGATGTCAACAAGCTTGTGTTGTCATTGGTGTCAACTGTGTCTTCTAATGAGGTTGTTGTTGTTTGATTAAGTTGTCTTGCTAAAAGTGATTTGGTTGCTTTGTAGAGGTGTTGAAGATGTTAAGGATATGCTTTTGTTGTTGGGTTTCCAAGTGTTTTTGAGAAAATTTGATTAATTATGGAAACAGTGTGTTGAAGAAGTCTTCTGGCTTACATAGTGTTGTTTCAGTTTTTGCTCCACATTTCTTTTGTGTTGAAGATCTGAGTATGCAGTTTGGATATGTTCAGAAATGTTTGAAGATGCTAAATCCAAAATTATTATGCTCCAGATTGTTGTGTAGTGGAAGTTGTGTTCATGAGTTTGAGAACATTGTTTGACAGTGTTTGTAGTGCCTGGGAGAAAGTATTTTTCTCCACATTTCTCTGCAAAATGGTTTTAGGTGTTGCAGTTATGTATGTGTGCTTACAAAGTCTATATCTTCCTTTAGCTCAAGTGGTTCATGGTTTGGTGCTCTGCAAGTACATTTCTTAAGTTGCAGATAATGACAGAGCATGATATAGATGGTTAAGTACTCCGGTGTGAAGTTTCTTTAGGTGAAAGATGTTGCAAAGGAACTTGTTGGTTTTTAGGTGCTTGTGGATGTTTCTAGATCATGTTTGAGCTTGGTGCCTAGTCCACATGTTGTTTTTTGGTCTTGAGAAAGCGTGCACTTAAAAGTTCGTTATGTTAACACAAGTTTGGCCGACTTGGTTGTTTACACTAATTGCAGTTGTGCTTCGTTAATTGTGAAAGCGTGTTGAAGCATGTAAGAGTGGATTTAGGTCCATGCTAAGGCATGATGTGGTCTACATTCATTCCTTTCCTCCATGGGAATGTTTAGGTCTAGACCTAATTTGAGTTTTATGGGTTAAGTTGTATTGCCGACCTTGGATAATGTTTTCATGATTGATGATGGTATAAATAAGTGTCAAGGAGTCATGGATGTAGGTGTGCGTGGGGGATATGATGCTTATGATGTGAATTTGATCAGGGTAGTAAGATCTTTCATGTGTTAGGCTACTAGATGCAGTGAGCAGAAGGTGCCTACTATCTTTCAGTGATGTTGCGAAGGTGATTTTTGTGGTGAATATTCAGCTTCATTGGAACTGAACTCCATGCATTTTTTAGATGCAATTATATTAGTTTGTCCTTGGCAGCGAGCCTTCTCTTCTATATATTTTTCTCAGTGGCTAGTGAGTCCACTTGGGCAGTGAGCCCTCTAGCAGTGAGCCTTTCTTTCGTTTGGTAGTGAGCCTTTGGTAATTTAGTTTTGCTACTACATTATATTGTGAGATAATCCTTACCATGGATTTTCCCTTTTAGGGTTTTCCAAGTAAAATTTGGTGTTCTCTTGTGTGTGGTGTTGTTATGATTCAGTCTCTGTTATTTTCTTTTCATACTTAATCATCATAACATGTTTAAAAGATCAATGTGGATCTGAATGTTTGTGAGGGTTTAAAATTTAAGATACAATTGATTCACCCCCCCTCTCAATTGTCTTGTGCATTCAACAATTGGTATCAGAGAAAGGTTCCTTTGACGAAAGCTCAATAGCTTGAGGTAGATCCAAGATGGTGCACAATAAGTAGATTCCCTTGTTTGATGGATCATACTATGCACTTTGGAAGGCAAGGATGGAAGCCTTTCTAATTGCTCTTGTTTATGAGATCTAGAAATCTATTAGGTCTAATTACACTATACCTCAGAATGGTATAAGTACTGAAGATGAGATCAAAGCTGTTGAAATAGATGGTAAGGCAAAACATGCTCTCTTAAGTGGACTTACTAATTTTGACTTGGTGAAAGTTGTGAATTTGAAGACTACTAATGAGATTTGGAAAAAGTTGGAAAGTGTTTATGAAGGAGATGATAAGGTCAAACAAGCTAAAATGTAGAATTTGAACCTCACTTTTGAGACCATGTGAGTGTCTGAAGATGAAAACATTATAAGCTACTTACACAAGGTGAAATAAGTTGTCAATAGCATCAAAGGACTTGGTAGAAGTATAGATGATAAAGAAGTGATATTGAAGGTACTCATAACTCTTCCTAAATATTATAGTCATAAGGTTTCTACCATTGAAGAATTACATAATTTGAATTAGTTTACCAAAGATCAATTGCTTGGCACCCTAATTGCTTTTGAAATAAGAGAGTTTAGCACAACTAGTGGAACCATAAAGGATGAGAGTGCTTTTAAGGCCAACAAATTAGAGAAGACCGTGGAATTAGATCCAGAAGATCTTGATAAAGTGGAAGCTAACTTTGTGAGAAGGATGAAAAAGGGTACTTGAAAGTTTAGTGGTGAGTTACCTTTTAAATGTTTCAGTTGTGGAAAAATAGGTCATTATGCTTCAAGATGTCCAGACAGAGCTCTAAGAATTCAGAATAGGGAAAGTAGAGGTAAGATGGTTAAGAAAAGTTACTATGTTAGAGAAGATGCAAGTATATTTGATGATGAATATGAGTATGAGGATGATAATGATAATGTATGCTTATTCATAGCCTTAAAAGATGAAATTGTTTCTTCTAACTTTGGAAGCTGTGTGAAGGAAAAGGGTCTGGAAGAAAGTACTAACCCTGAAGGCATTGTAATATCTACTTTTCATGCTAGGAGTGGAAAGGATGACTAGGTCATTGACAGTGGATGCTCAAATCATATGACAGGTGATAAGAGTAAGTTTGTCAAACTTGAAAAATATGATGGTGGAGTAGTTAGGTTTGGTGGTGATGAAGCTGCTAAGATTTGTGGAAAAGGTTCAATCAATTTTGATGGAAAGCATACCACTGATGATGTTCTTTATGTCAAAGGTTTAAAGCATAATCTCTTGAGTGTTGGACAGATGTGTAGTAAGGGTTACAATCTTATGTTTTAGGATGATGGTTGTGAGATCAGAAAAAGCTCCAGAACAGTAATTGCTGCTGGAAAGAGGATAGGTGGAAATGTTTATCATCTCAAAGGTGGTGTTAGTTATTTCCTTATGAATCAGATCAGTGAGAGTTGGCTATGGCATAGGAGATTGTGTCACATCAATTTTGATAGCCTGGTAAGGATAAGTTCAGTTCAAGCTGTGAGAGATTTGCCAAAGATTACAAAGCCCATCAATGCTATCTGTAAGGAATGTTAGATTGGAAATCAAACAAGAAGAAGCTTCAAAGTCAAGGATTAGTCATCTACTGGACTGTAGGAATTGGTACATACAAATCTTTGTGGTCCTACTAGAGTAAAGAGTTTTCAAGGTGACATGTATTTTATATTATTTATTGATGATTGCTCTAGAATAACATGGGCCACTTTTCTTAAGGAAAAATTAGAAGCCCTAAATAAGTTTAAAGCCTTTAAAGTGATGGTTGAAAATGAAATGGATATGAAGATCAAATGTTTGAGGTTTGACAGAGGTGGAGAATTTACCTCTAACGAGTTTAACATTGTTTAGTGGAAAATTGGATTTGTTAATGTTTTAGTGTTTTGATGTTTAAATCATCCTTTCCACTTTATATTCAAGGATCTAGGGTCAAGTGGCAATTCACTATCATACCCTAGATCACTATGAGATGTAGGAAAACTTGGATTAGGGAATTTAATTATCACTTTTCCTTCTCTTATGCTCAATTGACCATTAAAACCCTAATTATGCAAATACGACAATAAACTGATGAATAACGGAAAATGTTGTTACAAACGAAAGTAAATTATCAAATTACAGAGTACCTGTTTTCGAGGATCTAAGGCAAAAAAGTCAGGGACACAGGAGCGGGTGCCCAAGTCCAAGGCCCTATTTTCTGTCTGGATATGGCAACAAGATCTGCAACCTGAATCTTCTGTATCAGAGATTTTCCTAAAATTGAACTTCGAGGACTAGGGAGTAGGTGCCCTAGTCTAGAGGGTAGATTTTTTTCCT
Source organism: Cunninghamia lanceolata (assembly GCA_027924645.1). Classification (NCBI taxonomy): domain Eukaryota; kingdom Viridiplantae; phylum Streptophyta; class Pinopsida; order Cupressales; family Cupressaceae; genus Cunninghamia; species Cunninghamia lanceolata. The sequence goes on along the minus strand of BSBN01001239.1, from coordinate 820,262 downwards.
TTCTTGCACATCAGACACTCCAATATGCTCCTCTGCAACTCCACTCATTCCAACTCCTCAACCTGTAACCTGTAATCACGAAAACTTGGTTTGGGGGTTGTGGTGTTTAGGAGCTTGCCTCAGTCAAGCCCTAGAAGGACACTTAAGTCTTCCAAACACCTTTGTCAGATAGAGAGAGTGTGCCCTTGTGAGGCAGAGGCCAAATCTGAACGAAACAATGATAAAAAGTACAATGATATCACCTTGTAGTGAAGGTCTCATAGGTGGAAGATGCTCTTCATTCCATGAGGAGATGAAAGCTCAAATCTACAAATACAAACACATAAACAAAACAAGTCTGCTCTTGCAATACAATGAAAGCCTTGAATCATCTTGAGAATGCCTAAAGTTCACACTGATAATCTAGTTTCTAATGAATGCCTAAACATACTTTTATATGCAACTACAAACACCCCCGCCAAGATATTCATAATTCAAACTTACCGTGTCGGCAAAGAACCCAAATAATGGTCATAAACTGACACCCAGAAATTGGGGCTGCTGCAAAATAGGGCAGGACTAGGGCATGGGCACCCAAGTCCTCCCCCCCCCCCCCCCATTTTGGGTAGGGTATAGCTCAAGGGGTCCTCCTAGGTCCCATTTGTAATGTTACCTAGGGCTCATTCCATCGGGATGCCAAATTATGAACTAAGATGTCCTAAATGCATGCAAAAGACCCGGGAGCTAAACCTTATGAGGGAAAAGCCCCCAAGGGGACTTTTTTTGATGTTACATTTAGCCCCCACTTTAATGTATGTATAAATGCGAGGCTAATACATACATTAAAGTAAGGTCACAAACACAGCAAACACATCAAGCACAGAGAAGACACGCCAATCACATAGAAAATAGTAATAGGCATGCAAAACACAAAGAAGATAGTTACAGTCATGCAGAACACATAGAATACAATAAATGCACAGAAGACACATTAATGCATGGAAGACAGGCATGATTCTTTTCTTTTCTTTTTCTCATATATATGAAATGCAAATGCAAGTACTGGAAAGTAAACAAACCTCCCATAATACAAGATGCACTCATCGCATAGGTCTTTGTATATATGGGGCAACACACATGCAAGACATGCAAAACCTCCCAAAATGCATACTGCATATGGGGCAATAGACACACCAAACAAAACAAGCATGCTAAAATACACACTTGATGACATGAAGAAAACATGGTAGACAAGTGATGGTGTGTTCCCTATTTCTAGGCTCATCACCATCTCAGGCACATTATAGGCACACACCGACAATTGGGCTTTGCAACGCCCTTAATATTGGTGTACATAGGGTTATGAATAGTTGGCTTGTGGCTATCTTAACTCCTAATTAAGTCATATTATCATTATTATATTGTTATTTAGTTGTTTAGGTCAGCCTAAGGCTTCTATAGGGCTATCTAAGTCAGCCTGGGTGATATCCTAGGCATAAATAGGTATATATAGGAGGTAGTAAGTCTCATTTCACATCATATTGAGTATTGTGTTCTTACTAAAGACTATTGGAGGTATCCCCCTCGAAGAGGATTAGGAGGTTTCCCCCTTGAAGTGGCATAGTATTATCAAGTATTTGTATCATATTACTATTATATTTAGATATTGTGCAAGTTGTTTCATTACAAGTGGTATCAGAGCATGATCTTGGCACCGTAGAGGCAAGATTTTTTCTCAACATTGGAGGCAATTTTGGGAAGAGCATAACTTTCAGATTTTAGTGAATTTTTTAAATATTTTTAAAGGGTTTTTGAAGACCATATTAAAGAAGATATGGTCCAGATTTCAGAGGAATTGAAGCAAAAATAAGTGAGTTATTACAAAATTAGGGTTTCCAACAAATTCACTCTCAAGGCAGCAAATTTGCTAATTCTTTTGGATTTTTTTTTGGGTAAGTGGTATGTTGGCCTTAGTAAGTTACAATAAAAATTTTAGAAAATTTACATTTCATTTGTGTGATTTATTTCAAAAATATTAGTTTCCATCATGACGGGGCCTGCAACAAGAGGCAAAAAGAATGCTGCCACATCAGGGAAATCCTCTGATAAGGATGAGGAAATAATAGAGGATAGTAATCCCAATGAGGAAATAAGTAAGTTCAAGGAAGAGGTTAAGAGGGATATGTGTGACCTAAGAGGAGATATATCAGATATACGAAGCATGTTAAGTGCCTATATGAATGAACCAAGAAAGGAGTTCTCAAGCAACCAAGGTGAAACCTTCAAGTTGGCTAATAATGACACAAATTTTAATACTCCTATGGGATCTAGGAATTTTTTTCCAAAGGTGGATATACGCAAGTTCGATGGTAAGGATCCTCTAACATGGATAAACCAAATGGAGAATTTTTTTGAAGTACATCAAATCCGATATGGACAAAAGGTCACGATAGCTTCCCTATATCTAGAACCAGATCAATTCATTTGGTATCGCTGGCTTTGTACTCATCAGAGAAAAAAGGGTCTCACCGTCTCATGGTCAATTTTTACAGAAGAACTCCAAGCACAATATAGCAATAGTGTGACAGACAACTTCTTCAGCCAGCTTGCTAAAATTCAACAAATAGGATCAGTTAAGGATTATATTCAAAAATTCCAAAATCTATCCTTAAGAGTGGATACAATTACAGAGGAGAACTTGAATGATTTATTCTTGGGTGGTCTCAAGGATCACATTCAACATGAGGTACGCATGTTTAGTCCTAGCTCAGTAAATGAGTCTTTTATCTTGGCACGTAGGGTAGAGGAGAAGTATTTGATTCCTAGAAAGCAAGGGGCTAATATGACAAGAGAGAAAGGATATTCAACACCTTCTCTTCCTCAACCTACTAGGTTGACTCCATAGCAAATTGAGGAGAAAAGAGCAAAAGGGTTGTGTTTCAATTGTGATAGCAAATACAGTCAAGGACATAAATGTAGTGAAAAGAAATTGTTCTATATTGAAGGTCCAAGTGAGGAAGAAGAGGAGGAACCCATATTAGAGGAGGATAGGGAGTCAAGTGAGGAATCACATGATTCTCAACCAATCATTTCTTGTCATGCACTCTCAGGTTTCAGTGCACCACAAACTCTCAAGGTAGTGGGTTTCTTAAAGAAGCAGAAAGTAACAGTGTTGATCGACTCAGGTAGTACTCATAATTTCATCAACAAAAAGTTGGCAACTCGTCTAAATTGTTTTATATATCCAGCCCCAGAGTTTCAGGTTTTGATTGCAGATGGGGGTATAGTTAGTTGTTCGAGGAAGTGTCATAGCATTAAATTATCCATGGGAGATTATCAACTTGATACCCCAATGTATGCAATATCCATGGGTGCAGCAGATATTGTTTTGGGAGTACAATGGCTTACTACATTGGGAACAATTGAGATGAACTTCCAAGAACTATTCATGAGATTTCAATCAGAAGGAAAGGTAGTGGAGCTAAGGGGGTTAAAGGCAAAATCCCCACAAATGGTAAGCTCTCATCAAATGCAAAAGTTGCTTAAGAAAGGAGTGGATGGATTTGTGGCCCAGCTATGTTCATTAGAAGTCTCTCAATCTAATGCTCCTACTCATCCAGATTTACAAACAATAATTGATCGTCACTCAATGGTTCTTGGAGATATGCCTAAAGGACTTCCTCCTAAGAGGGATCATGACCATGCCATACAACTAGTTCCAGGTAGCCAACCACCAAACATCAGGCCTTATAGGTACCCACACATACAAAAAAGCGAGATAGAAAAAATTGTTGAGGAGATGCTAGAGGCAGGAATTATTAGGCATAGCCAAAGTGCTTACTCCTCGCTTGTGGTGATGGTGTGTAAGAAGGATGAAACTTGGCGCATGTGTCTAGATTATAGAGTGCTCAACATGTACACCATTAAAGATAAGTTTCCTATTCCAGTCATTGATGATTTGCTAGATGAATTGAATGGAGCTATGTATTTTACCAAGTTAGATCTTAGATCTGGTTATCACCAAATTTGGATTAAGGAGGAAGATATTTGTAAGACAACATTCCGAACTCATGAGGGTCATTATGAATTTTTGGTGATGCCATTCGGCCTTACCAATGCACCATCTACATTCCAAAGTTTGATGAATTCCATTTTTAAGAAGTTCTTGAGAAAGTTTGTGTTAGTGTTCTTTGATGATATATTGATTTATAGCAAGACTTGGGAAGAACATTTGCAGCATGTAGATCAAGCATTACAATTACTCAAAGGTCATCAACTCTATGCTAAGCCATCCAAGTGTGCTTTTGGTCTTAAGGAGGTGGAGTATTTGGGACACATAGTTTCACATGAAGGAGTAAAGGTGGACCCTAACAAAATTAAGTCTATCATGGAATGGCCTATTCCAAAAACCATTAAGAAATTGAGGGGTTTCTCGGGATTGATAGGGTACTATAGAAGATTTGTGAAGAATTATGGTCGTATAGTAGCACCCCTCACCACTCTCTTGAAGAAGGATTCTTTTCATTCTAATGAGTCTGCTAATGTAGCATTTGAGCAATTGAAGGAGTCTATGTGTACAACTCCAGTGCTTGCCACTCCAGACTTCACCAAGGAATTCATTGTGGAATGTGATGCTTCTGGAAATGGGATAGGAGCAGTTCTCATGTAAGAAGGTAGACCAATTGCTTTTGAGAGTCGTCAATTAAAGGGTAAAAATCAGCTCAAACCTATTTATGAGAAGGAAATTCTAGCAATCCTTCACGTAGTTAAACAATGGAGGCCTTATTTAATGGGCTGACACTTCAAGGTTAAGACAGATCATGATAGCCTAAAATATTTTTTGGAACAAAGACTATCCTTTGAAGAGCAACAAAAATGGGTCACTAAGATGTTGGGATATGACTTTGAGATTGTATATAAGAAAGGGAAGGAAAATGTTGTGGCTGATGCACTTTCTAGGAAGGATGAGAAAGATGAAGCCTTATTGTGTGCCCTTTCAATATTACAAGCAAATTGGGTGGAAGAAGCCAAAGCAGAGTGGCAAAATGATGTTGCAACAAGTAATCTCATCCAATAATTAAAAAGTGATCCTTGTAGTTCAGATAAGTTTTGTTTGAAGGGAGATATTCTTTGGTATAAAGAGCGCTTGTATCTCTGCAAGAATTCCAATCTTAAACACAATATTCTCACAGAGCTACATGAGTCCCCAGTTGGTGGTCATTCAGGATTTTTGAAGACATATCATCGGGTCAAGCAAGATTTTTTTTGGGAAGGGCTAAAAGGTGAGGTGCAAAAATTTGTGGCTGAATGTTTGGTTTGTCAAAGAAATAAGGGGGAGACAATTAAGACACCAAGTCTCTTGTAGCCCTTATCTATTCCTAGCCAGCATTGGGAAGAGGTATCCATGGACTTCATCACAGGGCTTCCCAAATCTAAATGTCATAATGTCATCATGGTAGTAGTTGATCGCCTCACTAAATATGCACATTTCATTGCATTATCACATCCTTTTATAGCAAGTGCAGTGGCAAAAGTTTTCTTGGAGAATATCCAAAAGCTACATGGTACACCTAAGGTTATTGTCAGTGATCATGATCCTATCTTTACTAGTCACTTTTGGAAAGATTTATTCTCATGTTTGGGTACTCAATTGGCTCATAGTTCTTCATACCATCCTCAATCAAATGGGCAAACAGAGGTTATTAATAAATGTTTGGAAGGATATCTACGTTGTTTCACTTTAGAGAAACAATCTCAATGGGTAGATTGGCTACCACTGGCAGAATGGTGGTATAACACTTCTTTTCATAACTCATCAAAAATGTCTCCATTTTTGGCACTTTATGGATATCATCCTCCTTCCATCACATCATCATTAAAGGTGTCACCAAGAGTTCAGGCAGTAGAGGACCACTTGCTTCATCAACAACAGGTACTTTCAAGACTCAAGGAGAATTTAGCTATGGCACAAAATTGAATGAAACAACAGGTGGACCAACACCGTAGTGAAAGAAATTTTGAAGTTGGGGATTGGGTCTTCTTGAGATTGCAGCCTTATAAACAAATCTCAATGAAGCAACAAAAAAAGAATAATAAGTTGTCTCCAAGATATTATGGGCCATACCAAATCATGCAAAAGATTGGTAGTGTTGCCTACAAGCTAGAGTTACCACCAACAACAAAGATACATCCAGTTTTTCATGTTTCTTGTTTGAAGAAGGTAATTGGGCAGAATATTCCTACTCAAACAGTACTACCAGAGCTTGATGAAGAAGGAAGAATAATTTTGGAACCAGAGGGCATTCTTCAAACACGCACAAAGAAGCTGAGGAATAGAACCCTCACTCAGTATCTCATCCAATGGAAGAATTTACTAGTTGAAGAGGCCACATGGGAGGATGAGGAGTTCATTCAAAAGAATCCACACTTGGTTAGCATTGAGGACAATGCTTCTTTGAAGAGGGGGGCATGCTGCACCCTTAATATTGGTGTACATAGGGTTATGAATAGTCAGCTTGTGGCTATCTTAACTCCTAATTAAGTCATATTATCATTATTATATTGTCATTTAGTTGTTTAGGTCGGCCTAAGGCTTCTATAGGGCTATCTAAGTCGGCCTGGGTGATATTCTAGGCATAAATAGGTATATATAGGAGGTAGTGAGTCTCATTTCACATCATATTGAGTATTGTGTTCTTACTAAAGACTATTGGAGGTATCCCCCTCGAAGAGGATTAGGAGGTTGCCCCCTCGAAGTGGCATATTATTATCAAGTATTTGCAGCATATTACTATTATATTTAGATATTGTGCAAGTTGTTTCATTACAGGCTTCACCACAACAATCACCGAAAACACACTTAAGGGTTGAGTTAGTCACAAAACCACTCCCTGCCTCCACAGAGGACTTTTGAAAATGCAACCCCACCCGCATAACGAAGACACCTTATAGTGAAAAGGAAGCATGGCATACCACCCCATCCGCATCATGGAGATGCCTTAAAGTGAAAAGGAGGTATGAGCTCAAAAGTATACAACCCCACCCGCATCACGGAGATGCCTTATGGTGAAAAGGAGGTATACGCAATATATTTCAAGATAGATTGATTGATTGCAAATAAACTTAGGATGCAGGAAGTACTCATCGCACTAGTCTACACCTGAGGACAAGCACATTGCTAACATCTACAACAGACAACTTACCTTATATGCCCCCACCTTAAGGTGGTTGATATCATGCATCAATATCAAGCACATTAAGGTAGGAAGAAAACACACAAGGGAACATAGACTTTTGCAAAGCCCATGCCTCTTGGAGGTGACATGTACTTCACAATCACCAAATGTTCCCACAAACACATCCCTGTAAGAAACATGTTATTGTCTACATAATCATGATAAACAATGCATATGATTAACCACACAAAGAGCCAAGGTTATATAACGAATTCGGAGTTCAAGGATAATCATGGGGCTATATCATGAAGCTCTCCGAATCGAGTACCACCAAGGCTAGATTCAAAGACAAACATAGGTGCATAGAGCAACAATATTGTTAAGGTTTGTAAATGCAATAGAAACATCATAAAAATCACTATGCGGAAAGCATGAGTGCTTCCACTAGCAAGCGTCGGATAAGATATACAACCCCATCGTCATATTAGGAACTAAGTCCATTTTTTGATTACTCTTGAAAGGGACACTAGGTCCACATTAGTATAAATGTTTGTCATCATCCGCCTGCTAGATATAAACACTAGAGGAAGGGAAAAAATAAATAAGAGAGGAGAAACAAGTGTCTTAGGGATAGTCACATAGGAGGGTACCCCCAAGTCACCAACCGCGATGCTATGTCCTCAAGACACAACACACAACAATAAAATCAGAGAGAGAGGCAATATAGAAGAATGATGATACAAATAGAAGAAGGTTACAACAGAGGCGGTCTCCTAGTATCCCGGACCTTACAGGAGAGTCCGATGTCATCCCAGGAGGCCTAAACAACACATAACACATCACGGGGGAAGCACATCGCGAGAGAAATAAAGGGTTAGAGATACTTACCTGGTAGCACCATTGTTAAGAACCTACATATCTAGGATATTTGTCATGTTGTTTTGATCTTTTTAAATTGACATTAAGTGTAGGACAATGGGAGGCTTTCTTTTATTTAAAAGGATTATATCCAATGCCACTTGAGTAATGTGTTGAAGTGGATTCTATAGGTACTCAGATCCCTTGTTGATTTACACCACATCCCTTACCTTCATATTCACAATTGTTATAAAGGATTTTAAATCCTCGACCATAAAGCGATGTCATTTTCTTAGAAGATAGTGAAGCCTCATAGGTATCATGATTTGTAGTATAAGTGAGGGTATTGTCTTTATTTTCAACCAGGGAAACTTTGTTTTTCTGAAATGTTTCAAAAGATTGTTTAGACAAGATTGATGCAACTTTTGATGTATCAGGTTTATTAAAGTTGTATTCCCCTGTACTATAAGGGTTAAAATCTAATGCACCCCAATCATCACCAACAAGTGCATTCGATGGTTGAGAGTTTTGTACAACATTAGTCATTGATGGATCACCTTGCAAATTGTTTAAGCTCATATGATTGTAAACTAGTTTTTGCATTTCAATGTGTAAACAGTTGTCTGGTTCAGGATCAACATGAATAGTATGAAGTTTACCTTTGAATATACATTTGATTGAACGATGTAGAGTGGAAGGGACTGCCCCCAATGCATGAATCCAAGGTCTACCAAGAATCATGTTGTAGGATAAAGAACTAGGCATGACATGAATCCGGGTAGGCACAATCATAGGTTCCACTTGTATAGGTTAAGTTATAGTACCTATGGATTGTCGTCCAACATTGTCAAAACCATGGATACTTAACTGTTCCAGCTTGATGGCAGATGTATCAACTTTAATCTTATGTAATAAGTCAATGCCACAAACATTAAGAGCTGATCCATTATCAATCATAACTCATTTTACCAATGTTCTATTTATTGTGACAAAGATTATAAGAGGATCATATTGGTTTTGAACTTGAATTGACGGTAATTCTTGTAGTTAGAAGAGAATATTTGCTTTTGTTGCATGCATACTATCCAATACGGTTGCTACATCATTAGGCTTAGTAGTAGGTGGGACAATCACCTTTTGCAAAGCTTCTTGGAGCATTCCATGGTATGTAGGCGATGTTTGTATTAAATCCCAAAGAGAGATCTTCGCCGGAGTAGCACAAAGCTATTTGACAAGATCATACTCTTGACCACTTTTATGAGTAAGACGAGGTGGTTGAGGGAGCATAGGTTGAGAACATGGAAGGGAGAAAGGCACATGCAGTGCTTGGTTAGTTTGCTTGTTATTATGGGTGTTGTATGTGCGAGCAATCACATTGTGGTGTGGTTGTTGTAACACATTTTGAACACCTTGAACCGTAATCACCAGCTTTAAGCAAGAAGGTGCATTAGGTGCCCCCTGCGCAACCATCTTAGGAATAGTGCTACCAAGTCTATTAATAAGTATTGAATTAACATTGTTTCCCTCTTGATTACACCCAACATCCATCCCTAAAGTATTTAATGTGAGAGACCTTTTCACATCCACTAATGCTACATCTTGGCCAGGGAGAGCAATGGGATGAGAGGAAGATACATCATCATCATCATACTCTATGGCGGAAAAAGGATTTTCACTCTCATCTTTCTCATGAGTGTTCCTAGAGATGAATTTGGTTAAATCTTCTAATATCATAGGATGTTCCCTCATGAGGATTAGGAATTTGTCAAAATCAAGATCTTTGATAAATGCACGTAGGGATACCATAGAAAAATGACATGAAGGTGCCATTGCATTGTTTTCAATGTAAAATCAGATTTTAAAAGCTTTTCAAAAGTGGTGCAAAAGACAAGTGCCAAACTATAAAAATAGCCTTAAATGCTTGATTTTTCGATACTTTTTCAATGCAAATGAATGAAACAAAAGGTGTTGTAAGGATTTTGATCAAGGTAAGAAAATTATATGTCTGATATCAGTCCAAAACAACAATATGATCCTTCTCAACATAATCTTGATGCAAATCCCAGATAATGCCAAGTTAAACTATAGTGAAAATATGTCAAAATAGGCACTTTTTTTCACCAAAACTCAATTCAAATAAGCATAATAAAGGGTGTTGTGAGGAAAGTGATGATGGATAGAAAATTATATCAGTAATAACAACCACTTAATGTCAAAATATCCAACACAACACACTTTTAGTGCCACTTAAGGTTAAACCCTAGTGAAAATATAGCAAAATATATAATTTTTCATGGTTTTTCAACTCCAAGGCCTAGAAAAAGAGGAGGTGTAATGAATTTTAGGAGGTACAGAAAATAAAATCAATGATATCAGTCACCTCAATCCATAAAATTGATCACAACATGCTTGGAGTGCAAATGAAGTCAAACCCTAGTGCAAAAATAGCCAAAATGTGTAGTTTTTCATTACAAGAGCTCGATAAAAAGATGTTGTTAATATTTTTATGAGGGGAAGAAAATAATTACCCTGATAAGAGAAAATTAAGGCAAAAATACTTTACACAACACGCCTATGGTTCAAGTTTATAGAGTCGATAAGGCCAAATTTAGTGAAAATCGTTATCTTTGAAGCCCTAGGTTTGAGATCTTGGGACAAAATGCTATGTGAATGTTTTGAAGTATGATTTATGATGAAAATGGCTTACTCTCAGATCTGAAAATGATTTCCAAGCCTTAATATGCAAAATGTCAATGCAAATCTAATGAAAATGCATGAAAATTGCTAGTTTTTGTTGAAATTTTCTATGCAAAAATGCAAATATTTTAAATCTAAATAGAAATTTCCACTAAAATGAAAGACTAAAGACAAATTTTAATTTAAATGAGCATCTAAAATCAATAGAAAAATCTGAAAGAAGATTTTGTCTACTAACCCTAGATTTTGGAATTACTAGGTTTAAAGAAAATTGTCAAAATTTCTACAAAAGCCTAGCAAATTAATGATGAAAATGCAATGCAAATTTCTAAATTTTTACGTTTTTCTGTAGTTTATATCAGATCTAATGCAAAAATCATGAATTAGGAAAATTTAGAAAGAATTGATGCAATTTAGTAAGCCAAACAATGCAATTTTTTTAAATTTTTCAAAATTTTCAATTTTTTTGAATTTTTCTCAATGCAATAAAATGAATGACTATATGAATGAAATCAATCTAAATCTGAAGACACACACTCAACAAGTTGCAATTTAAGTCCAAAAACATGGGTTCACCAAAATGTTTAGTGGAAAATTGGATTTGTTAATGTTTTAGTGTTTTGATGTTTAAATCCTCCTTTCCACTTTACATTCAAGGATCGAGGGTCAAGTGGCAATTCACTATCATACCCTAGATCACTATGAGATGTAGGAAAACTTGGATTAGGGAATTTAATTATCACTTTTCTTTCTCTTATGCTCAATTGACCATTAAAACCCTAATTATGCAAATACGACAATAAACTGACGAATAATAGAAAATGCTGCTATAGACAGAAGCAAAATATCAAATTATAGAGTACCTATTTTTGGGGATCTGAGGCAGAAAAGTCAAGGACATAGGAGCGAGCACCCAATTCCAAGGCCCTATTTTCTGTCTGGATCTGGCAACAAGATCTGCAACCTGAATCTTCTGTATTAGAGATTTTCCCAAAACTAAACTTCGGGGACAAGGGAGCAGGTGCCCTAGTCCAAAGGGTAGATTTCTTCCTTTCCTACACATCAGACACTCCAATATGCTCCTCTGTAACTCCACTTAGTCCAGCTCCTAAACCTGTAACCTATAATCACGAAAAATTGGTTTGGGGGTTGTGGTGTTTAAGAGCTTGCCTCAGTCAAGCCTCGGAAGGACACTTAAGTCTTCCAAACACCTTTGTCAGATAAAGAGAGTGTGCCCTTGTGAGGAAGAGGCCAAATCCAAATGAAACAATGATAAAAATTACAATGATATCACCTTGTAGTGAAGGTCTCATGGGAGGAAGATGCTCTTCATTCCATGAGAAGATGAATGCTCAAATCTACAAATACAAACACATAAACAAAACAAGTTTGCTCTTGCAATACAATGAAAGCCTTGAATCACCTTGAGAATGCCTAAAGTTCACAATGATCATCTAGTTTCTAAATGAATGCCTAAACATGCTTTTATATGCAACTACAAACACTCCCACCAAGATATTTGTAATTTAAACTTACCATGTCGGCAAAGGACCCAAATAACAGTCATAAACCAACACCCAGAAATTGGGACTGCCCCAAAATAGGGCAGGACTAGGGGGTGGGCGCCCAAGTCCTCCCCCCTATTTTGGGTAGGGTACAACTCAAGATGTCCTAAATGCGTGCAAAAGACCTAGGAGCTAAACCTCATGAGGGAAAAGCCCCCAAGGAGACATTTTTCAATGTTACAAACATGTTTTGTGAGAATCATGGGATAAAGAGGCATTTATCTGCCCCTAGGACTCCTCAGTAGAATGGAGTGGTTGAAAGGAAGAACATGATTGTTCAAGAAGCTGCAAGGACAATGATCAAAGAAGTGGACTGGAGAGAAGCAATTCATACTGATGTCTACATACAGAACAGAGTACAAGTAAGGGCAAATGACACAAAGACTCCCTATGAGCTATGTTATGGAAGGATTCCCACTATTAAATATTTCAAAGTTTTTGGAAGCAAATGCTATATCAGAAGAGATGAGGAACTAGGAAAGTTTGATGTAAGGTATGATGAAGGTATTTTTCTTGGGTATTCTAACAAAAGAAAAGCTTACCGGTGCTACAACAAGAGGCTAAGAAATATTTTTTAGAGTGCGAATGTCAAAGTTGATGAAGATATATAGAAGATTTCAGAGGTTAATGAATATGAATTAGATGAGTCTTCTTGCAGAGAAGAAGAAGAAACTAAAGAAAAAGAAGTACAGGTTGAAGAACAAGAAGCTCCAGAAAGAATCCCTAAAACTCCCAAGTATGTGCAGAAGCATCATACTGAAGACCATATCATTGGTAACAAGAGCAAAGTTGTATTGACAAGAAGTAGAGCTATTGAAGAATAGGTAAATCTGTGTTTACTTTCTAAAGTTGAACCTAAAACAGTATGCAAGGATGAGAATTGGATCAAGGCTATGGAAGAAGAACTAATGCAGATTGAGAAAAATTAGACTTGGGAACTTGTCCCAAGACCATAGAACAAAAATTTGATTGGAACTAAGTGGGTATTCTAGAACAAATTGAATGAGAATGGAGAAGTGGTAAGAAATAAGGCAAGACTTGTATGTAAAGGCTACTCACAAGTGGAAGGAATAGACTATGAGGAAACTTATGTTCTGGTGGCAAGAATAGAGGCCATTAGGATGTTTTTGGCTTTTGCAACACAAGGATTTCAAAGTATATCAAATAGATGTGAAGTTTGCTTTCCTGAATGGTGAACTGTAAGATGAAGTGTACATAGAGAAACCAAAAGGATTTTAGTTGTTAGACAAGCCAAATATGATTTGTAGGTTGAAGAAGACACTATATGGATTGAAGCAATCTCCCACAGTCTGGTATGCAAGGTTAGATAGGTACTTATTACAACAAGGATTCAATAAAGGCTCTACAAATAGAAATTTGTACATCAAAGTAAGTGGAGATGAAATTCTAATTGTGGAAGTGTATGTAGATGACATAATTTTTGGTGGAAATGAAGGTACGTGTAAAAGTTTTGCAGATGAAATGTAGAAAGAGTTTGAAATGTCAATGTGTGGGGAAATGAATTTCTTCCTTGGCTTATAGATCAATTAGACATATAAGGCTATTTTCATTTCTCAGTCAAAGTATGTAAAAGAGTTGTTAAACAAGTTTGGAATGGAAGATTCTAAACCAGTTTGTACTCCTATGGTTACTAGCTATAAATTGAGCAAGAATGATAAATCTCCTAAGGCTGATCAGAGCAAGTATAGATCAATGATTGGAGGATTACTATATCTGACAGCTACTAGACTAGATATTATGCATGCAGTTTGTCTTGTGGCTAGATTTCAGGCAGATCCTAGAGAGTCACATGTTATGGCAATGAAGAGGATATTCAGATATTTAAAGGGCACTTCTAATCATGGCTTATGGTATCCAAAAGATACTGACTTTGCTCTAAGTGCTTATACAGATGCATATTGTGCTAGTTGTGTAGATGACAGGAAAAGTACAATTGGTGGAGCATTCTTTCTTGGTGGTAGAGTAGTGTCATGGTTAAGTAAAAAGTAGGATTCTGTATCTCTATCTACTACAGAGGCATAATATATTGCAGCAGCATCTTGCTACACACAGGTGTTGTGGATGAAACAAACCTTGAAGGATATCAAAGTTGTGTATGATGAGCCAATTTCTATTTTCTGTGATAATACAAGTGCTATTAACATTTCAAAGAATTCAGTGATGCATTCAAGGACAAAGCATATTTCAATTAGGTATCACTTTCTGAGAGAGAAGGTTGCAGAGAATGAAGTGAAGCTTGAGTATGTGCCTACAAAGGATCAGGTTGCTGACTTATTCACTAACACTCTTCCTAAGGATACATTTGAGTATGTCCAAGAGAAGTTAGGGGTTATTGCCCCTCCTTCCCTGAACTAGATGCACAAGGAGATGCATCAGTCTAATGGATTTCAAGATTCATTATTTTCTGGACTGATGATTGGAGGCTACCTCTCAGGGAGTGGTTATGATGATTGTTGCAATCAGGGGGAGTATTCATAGCAATGAAAGAAAAAGAAGTTGCAAAGCAGTAGCAAATAGTGCAAGTATGTGCAATAACATGAAAAGGCAAAATTGTGTCACCCTTTTCCATTGATGTCAAAGGGGGAGAGAGTTCATGTGAAAAACAAAGGGGGAGAAAGAACAATGTGAAAAAGAAAAGAATCAGTGATTAGAGAGAGAGAGTAAGATGTGTAAAAGGAAAGGGGAGAATAAGCAAGTAAAGAAGATTGGTGTAGAGTTGTGTCTTGATGGTTTTTCACATCATGTGTTGCCATCAATGACAAAGGGGGGGATTGTTGCAAGTATGTGCTAATCGGTGTTGTCATTGATGTCAACAACCTTGTATTGTCATTGGTGTTAAGTGTGTCTTCTAATGAGGTTGTTGTTTTTTGATTAAGTTGTCTTGCTAAAAGTGATTTGGTTGCTTTGTAGAGGTGCTGAAGATGTTGAGGATATGCTTCTATTGTTGCGTTTCCAAGTGTTTTTGAGAAAATTTGATTAATTATGGAAACAGTGTGTTGAAGAAATCTTCTGGCTTACAGAGTGTTGTTTGAGTTTTTGTTCCGAATTTCTTTTGTGTTGAAGATCTGAGTATGTAGTTTGGACATGTTGTTTAGAAATGTTTGAAGATGCTAAATCCAAAATTTGGTGCTCCAGATCATTGTGCAGTGGAAGTTGTGTTCACCAATTTGAGAACATTGTTTGACAGTGTTTGCAGTGTGTCTGGGAGAAGAGAAAGTATTTTTCTCTGCATTTCTTTGCAAAATGGTTTTAGGTGTTGTAGTTCTGGATGTGTGCTTACAAAGTCTATATCTTCCTTCAGCTCAAATGGTGCATGGTTTGGTACTCTGCAAGTACATTTCTTAAGTTGTAGATGATGATAGAGCATGATATAGCTGGTTAAGTACTTCAGTGTGAAGTTTCTTCAGGTGAAAGATGTTGCAAAGGAACTTGTTGGTATTCAGGTGCTTGTGGATGTTTCTAGATCATGTTCAAGCTTGGTGCATGGTCCGCATGTCATTGTTTGGTCTTGAGGAAGCATGCACTTAAAAGTTCATTGTGTTAACACAAGTTTGGCCAACTTGGTTGTTTACACTAATTGCGGTTGTGCTTCGTTGATTGTGAAAGCGTGTTAAACTATGCAAGAATGGATTTAGGTCAATGCTAAGGTGTGATGTGGTCTGAATTCATTCCTTTCCTTTGTGGGAATGTTTAGGTCCAGACCTAATTTGACTTTTATGGGTTAAGTTGTATTGCTGACCTTGAAGAATGTTTTCATGATTGATAATGATATAAATAAGTGTCAAGGAGTCATGGATGTAGGTGTGCACAGGGGATATGATGTTTATGATGTGAATTTGATTAGGGAAGTTAGAGCTTTCATGTGTTAGGCTACTGAATGCAGTGAACCGAAGGTGCCTACTATCTTTCAGTGATGTTGTGAATGTGATGTTTGTGGTGACTATTGAGCTTCGTTGGAATTGAACTCCATGCATTTGTTAGATGCAATTATACCAATTCATCCCTGGAAGTGAGCCTTCTCTTCTATATATTTTTCTCAGTGGGTAGTAAGTCCACTTGGGCAGTGAGCCTTTTGTAATTTAATTTTGCTACTACATTATATTGTGAGCTAATCCTCACCATGGTTTTTCCTCTTTAGGCTTTTCCACATAAAATTTGGTGTTCTCTTGTGTGGTGTTGTTATGATTCAGTCTTTGTTATTTTATTTTCATAGTTAATCATCATAACATGTTTAAAGGATTAATGTGGATCTGAATGTTTGTGAGGGTTTGAAATTTAAGATATAACGGATTCACCCCCCTCTCAGTTGTCTTGTGCATTCAACAAAAAGCCCATAAAGTGTGGGCTTAGGAGTGGAAGGGCTAGGTCTAGATGCAGGGGGAATATTGGGACCAACTTGACTCTCCTTGTATTGTGAGTAGGTTTTAAACAAAAGGTCTACCTGAGGTCAAAGTGGTTAAGTAGGAGTAGGCCAAAAATAATCAAGAGAAAAATTTCTGCATTGTTAGAGGGGTTGGAAACCACTATGAGGAATTGTGTATATGACTCCATTATGTAGGAATTTTAGGCATTTATGAATTGATGAGGAGATGGCTTGCATCTCTACGATCCAAGGCTAACCTAACAAGAATCAGAAATGATCTGATGTAGAAATGATGGAAAATAAGACACCCAAGGACTTGGGTTCTACCTCGATTAACAATGTGATTGATCCCAAGGTGGGAAGGTGCATACCATCATGGGTTCTAATGGAGATGTTGGATGGGTCATATGTATCCTTGTGAAGCTAATTGACATAAAGGAACTCCTCAATGATGACATTAATAGTGCTGACAAGGTCAATTAGAGTGCCAAGAACAACTTTCTAATTAACCTAAGTTGCAATATAGAGAGGGATGTTGGGCACATTTGGAATGATGTTAGCTAGGGAAAATGTGATAATGGACTCAGCAGTGGATTTTTTTGAGATGTCAATGGTTGAGCATCCACTTAGGTTATGAAGAATCTAAATCTAAGAAGTTGGAAGAGTGTGGGATGAAAACAAGAAAATATTCAGAGGTAAATAATATAAGATAAAGCATATAACACAATACCTTAACCTCTAATTTCTCTTTCTCCTCTAATAGAGAAAAAATGGAGTGCACCCTAGCTCCACTAGATATACTCTTGATAATGATATCTTGATTGCTCAGTCCAACAACATAACTTTACATTCTTGTGTGATATCTTGTTGTGAAAATCGCTTGGTTGATGTTTGATTTATAAATTTTTGGGTGATAGGATGGATGGTTAAGATTTGATGAGACAACATTAGGGAAAGGATGGAGGCTTCTAGGGCATATCCTTATGTGAACAATTGATATTTGGAGATGTAGTATGAAAAGGATGGTTGAGATATAAAGCTAGTTTGACTTTTGTGCAAGTGTCTAGGTTCAGTGAACCTGGCTAACTTTAGCTAGACATGTTACTCTCAATAATTAATCAAATAATAAAATTATTTAATTAATTATTGGAGAAGGCTAATGTGGGAGGATAAAATAATTAAATAAATAAGACTTATTTAATTAATTTAACTTGAGGGAAAAATGGACTAAATTAATTAAATAAATATAATTTATTTAATTAATTTGGTAAGAGGGATAATCTTGATTAATTAAATAAATATAATTTATTTAGTTAATTAGCTAATGGAAGGGGCCGTTAAAGGCATGGTTCAATGGTTAAGTCACTCAATTGTAGTGGTGGCCACCAAGGTTCAAACCCCCATTGGGCCAAAGAGCTCGTAGGCCTTGTGTCTTCACTAGGCTAACGCGCTCGTAGGATTTGTGCCTTTGTTGGGTTGTTGTGCTCACAAGATATGGGCGTTTGCTGGGCCAACAATCTCATGGGTTTGAACCTCTAGCATTAATGCAAGTGTGCATTCTAGGTGTTAATGCTAGGGGATGAGCTCCCCCGTGTTGTGGCCTCACTGATTCATAGCTCCAGTCAAAAGTGATATGGGTATGGCTCCCTAAAGCCAGACCTACCTATCAAAAAAATGGCTAATGGAAGGGGGAAGGAGAAAGGGGACTCCTAGGATGAATGATGTCAAAAGGTCACATAAGGTGATGTTGAAAGTGATGTTAGAAGGACATCATCAATGTTAGGTGTCTATATGGGGAAATGGATCTGTATAAAATTAAATATTTTGGTTATGTTTGGCCATAGATTTGTTTCCCTTCTCACCTTCTCTAGAGACCTGGATAGTGTTAGAATCGATGAGGTTCTAGACAATGTGCTTGAGACACATGCATCCCTCAGTGTCATGCCTTGGTAACCAGTGAAATTGACAAAAATCTTTCACATCATAGTTGTTGGGAAGTAGTTTATTTGTGTCAAGAGGCCTAACAGGTGGGAGCTACACTAAGTTATGGGCAAGGATCCATTACAACATGGACTACAATGGCTCTGATAATGGAGTGAGTTATATAAATTTTTTCCTTGAAGTGATAAGGGTCATGGCTTCTGATATAGGAGAGGTGACTACATTGTCTTGGAAGATGAAATTTGTGCAAAATGTAATGAATGCTGATACATGTGTCTAAGACTCCCCTTTACCATTATACTTTTCAAATCTAGGCACTTCAAAACCCAAAGTAAAGGGGTACCTAGAATACACAAAGATAATGGGTTGTGGTAAACATAAGGTGATATGATGAGTTGCGTGGAAGCAGTCGAAAGAGAAACAAGTTTTTGTTGGATATTGTTAACACACTGCATAAGTTGGTTAACAACTAGATCTATTGTGTGTAAAGGGGGTGTGGTGGTGGTAGGCATAGGGATACCAAATGATGGTATGAATGTTGTAGATTGAGTAGGA
Organism: Cunninghamia lanceolata; assembly: GCA_027924645.1. Taxonomy (NCBI): domain Eukaryota; kingdom Viridiplantae; phylum Streptophyta; class Pinopsida; order Cupressales; family Cupressaceae; genus Cunninghamia; species Cunninghamia lanceolata. The sequence goes on along the minus strand of BSBN01001239.1, from coordinate 801,108 downwards.
AAGGTCTGCATATGCATAGAATATGAGGCAATGGAGAATCCACCAAATGATAGACGCTAAGAAGGAGGAATGAACCCATATGAATGGATGGGATTCCTCACCATTGCCATTGATATAAAATTTAGAAGAATGGAAGTGGTAATTTGTGTAGGTGTAGGTGTATAAATAGTAGAGGTAGGCAATGTCATAGAAACTTGCAGACCTGTGATATGATGATGAAAAGTCAAGGCGGTCTCATGAGAAGTAGCTAGAGTAGACATAACATTATGAACAATGTGGGCTAATCCACACAGCAAGTCAAGACCCTCAGGGTGGTTTACCAACACCTTTCTAAGGGATTCTATGATAGAGGGTGTAACATTAAAAGTGGCCTCTTGAGTTAGGAAGTTCTAAAAATCTTGAAGATGTTCTAGGTTTTTTATTTGGGAAGACGAGGGTCTCAATGAATTTTTAAGATCAATATCTGATTGTATGTTTGGAAAGGTCGTGGTTGACATAGAAGGTATTGTGTTTGATCTTGGAAGAATAATTTCAAGAATAGGCAATGTAGTGGGATCACATGAGAGTGAAGGAAATTTGATTGTCATTATGGTCATGGTGGAAAGAGATTGAGATTTTGACATGTTTTTGTAGCTTCTTCACACAAGATTTTTAGAGTGAGAAGACTAGGTCATAAAGCTCATAAAATTATTCAAAGCCTGAAACACACAGTGCAAGATGTTTGGTTCTAGAAATAAAAAAGGTTTTGAAGAATATGTTCATGTCAAGTTAACCAAAGATGTGAAGATGAAAAAGAGAACTCTACTCTAATCCAATTCACTCTAATATTGAAGTTGATTTGTAACCTAGATTAATATCTTCTAGAATTAATCTGAATCCTACAAATATAGATTGGATGTGAAATATTTTTTAGAAACAAAACTTAGAAATTAGAATTAAACATAGAACATAACCAAAATATGGGAGCCTCAGCCAAGGATGTCAACACATTGCATAGATGTTTGTTCCATGCACTATTGTCTATATAAAATCTACGGTCAATAGGGTTTGGTAGATGTAATATGTACTTTCCTGGTAAGTTTCTATTTCACCTGTGTGATCTCAATATCAACTTGTACAATAAAATAGAGGGAGAAACACTAGCACAATACTTAGATAGATAGATAAATAAAATGAAATATGAATGATAAAATCAATAGTAGTAATAGATTGACCACTTGCAAACCTCTATGCATTTGATTTCTCCAAATGGACCTACTTCTGATAAGACTAAAGAGAAGTTTGGGATTGTTAAGTAGCTTTCTTGGAACAATAAAACCTCTACTTTGATCTTTAAACCTCCACAAGCTGTCAAATGATCTAAAGATGTTGGTAAAAGTGTGTGCACCTATCCTATGTGTGTCTAGGAATGGAGATGTAGTGACAAAATGAAGCTAGGAGTGCCTCCTTGGTTTACAAGAAGGACACTAGGTCTAGTGTGCAAAATAACAAGGATGGAAAATAGGAAATGGGATGGGGTAAATGGATAGGGGTTTTACAAGAGTGCCAAAATCAAGGGAATGCTCAGTGGAGAGGTAGAGCTTCCCCACAGATTTACTTCTAGCTCTCTTTTATGGATTTTATCAAAGAATGCAAGGCTCTTAGAGAGCTCAATTCTTCTGAAATTAGCAAAGGAATTTCAAATAGAAAAACTGGAATGCTTAATCAGAGAGGGATTTTTAGAATGAATGAAAGTAGTTCAGAGGAATCCTTGAGAGACACTCGAACCTTTAATCCTTTTGCACGAACTATTCTATCCTTGAGTTTGAACCTGCAAAACAAGATGCGTAGATAGGGACCTATGATAGTGTTTATGTGGTTAGACCTCAAAGTTATACTAAAAAAATTTAGAGCAAATTTCCATGTCTGGTTTCTAGAATCCTCTTCATTTTAATCATAAAAATTACCTTTTCTATTTCTCTCAGCAATTAATGGTGATGAGTGTTAGCAGGTCAAGGACTAGAACAGGGCATACCAGAGAATACTGGAAGAGGACCATGGTACCAGGAGGAGACATGAGGTGCTAAGGGTCATGTCACTTCAAAGAAACACATGTATATATATGCCTTATGTAATTGATAGAAAAGGGAGAGAAAATATAATGTATTGTAATTTGAAGTAATACTAGAGTAGAGACTAGACCTTCCCACTTGTATCTGCTATAATAAGATATATATAAAAGGAGTTATAAGGGAAATATGTGTCATATGGATGAATGAATCTTTTCTTTTGTTAGTATGTTATAATATGTCATGTATTCTTTCTTAATTCTTACCACATGGGCTTAATTCTATTACTGTGTCCTTCAGGCTATAACTAGACTACTCAAGAAGTATTAGGGTACAAATCTCCAAATTGTATCGACCCCATTTCTCTTACCAACATTGGTTCTATTTCCAGGACCCTGTAGAGAACAATAAAGAAATTAGAAGCTTGAAGGAAGTAGGAAAATTGGCAGGACAAATTCTACGTTAGACCCTAAGGCTACCTTTGTGAGAGGGGAGTAGGTCATTAGGGGATGACAAATGGAAAGGGGGGAGGATCCCAGAGGTCCTTGAAAATATGTGACTATTCAAAATTTTCTTCAGAACTATGATATAGAGGAAAGGGTATCTAGACCAAGGACATATATGGGAATAGGGAAAACCAACAAGAAGAGAGAGATACCTAAAATCATCAAATTAGGAATAGACATAGATGTGGAAGAAAGAAAACTAAAACAAGCCTAGGAAAGGGAAGAAAGGTACCGAAAAAGTGAAATAGAAAGAGGGGAGATAGAACATGCAAGGACAATGACAGAGGAGATCCTAAGGAAGTGAGGAGAGCATGCCAAGAAGGGTGCTACTATGTGCGTCAACGTGGGTGCAGCCAAGAATAGGAGGAAAGGAGGACAAAAACTGGAAGCTAAAGATACCGCAAACAAACAAGGAGAAGAACCGACGAGACCTAATCCTGAGGAGTTGTTAGTTAAACATAAAATAAGTTCAATCACCGATGAATAGACACAGGCATAATTGAAAAGGTATGAAGAACAAACATCACCCCTGTACCAAGAGTCACCCCTTAAGCTTGATATAACGCACATAGAGATAGACAAAGAAAGTAACAAACCTAAATTACAGATGACCTACACTATAAATTGGGATATCATAGATGACAACGATCAATCGGTTGAGTGGAGAACTATAGAAGGACAAAGTGACTACGAAAGGGCAAAAAGTCATATTGAATATAGCTCCATATTCAGTAATCAGAGAAGCAGTACCACAAGCCCAGAGGAAGGTTCATCAAAAGAAGACATAGCCATGATGAAGAAGATGCTAGTCTTTGAGAGGGATACTAGTAGCACTGTGGAACATATCTTCCTGCTAGAAACTATATGGCAGAGTCAAAACGAACAAATATATAGTATGAAGCTATTTGATTTCATCAGTTTCTTAAGAGAACAACCATTGAAATGGTACCAGAAAGCATATCCTCAGAATAATAAATCTTGGGATGAAGTAAAATAGGCCTTTCTAGAAAACTTTGACAACCTAGAACTTCCAATAGGAGTGAGTAAATTAAGAGAATTATCCCAAAGGGATGAGGAATCTATTTTAGAATTTGATAAAAGGTTCAAGGAAGTGGTTTGATGACTAGACGAACCACTAAATGACAAGCAAAAAAGAGAATGGTTCCTTTCAGCCATAACTCCAGGACTAAGAATAGCTTTGGACGACAGTAATTTTAGCTCATATTCAAAACTAGTTGCGTTAGCATGCCAGATAGAAGGTCAGTCTTGGAGAAGAATGGAGAGGGAAAAAGAGAATAGGAAGATGGTAAAATTACAACTAGAGATGGACTAGTTACGATTAAGATAAGAACTCATGAAACGAGAAATTGATCCGCAAAGGCCTAATATTTGGTGTTCCTATGTGGTAGAGAAGGCAACCTTTGGAATGAATGTTCGATGGAAATAGGGGAAAAGAAGGTGAATGCTCAAAGCGTGGACCTCCATGCTATTAGGAAACCAAATTCGGTCTATTGTGGGGTGTGTGGAGAGTGGGACAACCACGAAACCGTAGAATGTCCATCAAACAAGTTCTGGTTAAATGAAGAACCATACCATGACTGGGAAATGAAATATGTAAAAGGGCTAGCGAAATAGGATCCCACCATGGAAAAATCAAAGGAATACCAACTCCATCCAAGGACCAGTAGTTTGCAATGATAATGGCCCATACCATGGAGGAAGAGGAAGAAGAGAAGATGCTACTTGCTTTAATTGCAGCAAGTCGGGGCACTTCTCTAGAATGTTGGGGGGGAAAGAGGAAACAATGTGGATTTTGTGGTGAAGAAGATCACGATGCATTCAACTATGAGAAAGCATGCCAACATTATAATAATGCACAATCTCAAAAAGACAAGCAACAAGACTCCAGCGCCACAAGAGGGGCAAGACTCCTCTGCAAAACACCCAAAGACCCAGAAGAGGGAGCCAAACAATACCAGAAGACAGGAAAGGATGACAAATACATAACATAAGAAGATAGTACCTATTGCAAGTATGTGTAGTTAGTGTTGTCATTGATATCAACAAGCTTGTGTTGTCATTGGTGTCAACTGTATGAGCAAGAGATTATTGAGTTGATGTTTTCTCTGATGAAGAGGAAGTGCTGAAGATGATGATATGTTTCTGGTGTTCTGGCATACAGAGTTGTGTTTTGGTTTTCTCTGCATTGCTTCTATGTTGAAGATCTGATCGTGTGGTTTGAATATGATCATTAGAGGTGTTCAGAGGCACTACATTTAGAATTTGGTGTTCTGGATCATTGTGCAGAGAAAGGTGTGTTTACCAATGTGTGAACTGTGTATGGTAGAGGTGTCTGGGAGAAATGTTTTTTCTTTGCATTTCTCCGCAGAGTGGTTTCAGGTCTTGTGGTTTTGGAAGTGTGTTTATAAGGTTCATATCTACCTTCAGTTTAAGTTGTTCATGGCTCAGTGCTCAGCAAGTTGATTTCTTGAGTTGCAGTGTATGACAAGGATGTTTGAGTATACTGAGTGTGTACTTTCTTCAGGTGAAAGTTTTTGCGAAGGAATTTGTTGGATTTTAGGATATTTGTGGGATATTTTAGATTGTGTTCAAGCATTATGTGTGGTTCATGAGTCATCTTTAGTTTTGAGGAAGCGTGTACTTAAATGATTATGGTGTTAACACAGATTTGGCCAACCTTGGGTGTTTACACTAATTAAGGACCTACTTCGATGATTGTGGAAGTGTGGCATGGCGTGTATGAGTGGATTTAGGTCTGAGCTAAGGTGTGTTGTGGTCTGCCTTCATTCCTTTCCACCGCGGGAATGTTTTGGTACTGACCTAATTTGAATTTACATGGTTAAGGTGTATTACCGACCTTAGAGAAATTTTTCAAGGTTGAAGATAGTATAAATAAGTGTTGATTTGTTGAGGGATGATGAGATAGAGGTGTGTGATGAGTGTGATGAAAATTGTAGAGTTGTAAAGTGTGAATTTGTGTAGTGCAATGTGAACATTCATGTGCTAGACTATTGGATGCAGTGAGCAGAAGGTGTCTACAATTCTTCAATAAGACTATGAAGGTGTTGATGATGCTATGGTGGACTTCTCTATTGCATTGAGATGGTTTTCTCATTGTAACATTCTTTTCTATTTTGGTAGTGAGCATTTGGCAATGAGCCTTTCTTTCTTTTGGGCAGTGAGCGCTATTATATTCGGTGTTGATATTACTTTATATTGTGAGCTAATCCTCACCATGGTTTTTCCCTTCTTGGGCTTTCCATGTAAATTTGGTCTTCTCTTGTGTATGATGTTGATTTGGTTCAGTTTCTATTATTTGCTTTCATGCTTAATCATCTTAACAGATTAAAGGTTAATTGAATTAATATTTGAGAGAGTTTTGAAGTTATAAGATACAACTGATTCACCCCCCTCTCAGTTGTCTTGTGCATTCAATAGTAGTAGAGAAGAATACTACACATAGGCTAGACCTAAGAAAAGAGGCAAGGCCGCCATGGTAACTAGGAAAGGCACAGATACTAGAAGAGCAAATGTAGTAACTTTAGAAGAAGAAGAAAGCTCTAACAAAGAAGGGGAATTTTACCCTACAAAGGAACAACTCACCAAATAGTAAAACAAACTAAAAGGATTCTGGAGCAAGAACAAGATAAAGAAAAATTGGAAAACAACTATTTCACAGAACAAGTAAAGGTCCTTAAACAATTCACAAAACTAGCAAGGTAAGAAGACCTACTTACCAAATTAACATAGCTTAAAAAATACTAGAACACAAGAACCTTACCACAAGTTCGAACTGTGGGCAAGCATTGGAAGTTGAGACCAATTATGATCAAACTTTGGATCCTCTAGAAGATGATCCCTAAGGTCATGGTTGATTTGGGGTTAGATGTCAAATTATTCCCTAAAATAATATGGGAATATCTGGGCAAATCAACACTAGAACTAACTCCCTACAACATCATCTTGGCCGACGGTACCAGAATGAAAACAATGGGGACCTGGAGGAGTGTGGAAGTAAATGTAAAGGAGGTAAAACAATTTGTCGACTTCGATGTGGTCACTATGAAGGAGACATTTGACTCATTTGAAGCACTCTTAGGGCTAAGATGGTTTGTAGATTCTAAGGGAATCATAGACACCCAGAAAGAGGAAAGTTCCTTCGTAGATGATAAGAGAGTGGTCCACACATGTCTAGGGAGGAAGTCTGGAGGACCTTATGTAGAAGAAATGAATGCAGAAAAATCTGAAGATAATGACCAGACAATCAACACCATAACCATACCGGTAGATGAAACTCTAGAAGAACCCAATTCAGAAGACGAACTAGGAGTAGAATGTTGCAAGGTGTGCGTCCTTGGTCTCCTTGTCTTGTACAATGCAGTGCTTGGTTTCGTGACAAGGCTTAACTGCCTCCTGTGGATTCATTAACTCTGGCGGTTATATCAGGCATTAATAGGTTGATCTTTTGGTGCAACGACAACCATCTTTCCAACAATTGGTATCAGAGCCTAGGTCATAGGTTCGAACCCTCGCTTGCACTAGGGGGATTGTTGCAAGGTGTGTGCCCTTGGTCTCCTTGTGCTGTGCAGTTCAACACTTGGGTTCGTGACAAGGCTTAACCGCCTCCCGTGGATTCATTAACTCTGGCAGTTGTATCAGGCATTAATAGGTTGATCTTTTGGTGCAATGACAACCGTCTTTCTAACATAGAAGACACTGAAGGCAATATGGATAGTGAAGCTATGTTAGAAGCATGGATACAAGATAATCAAGAGGTGTATTCTTAAAGACTTTTTGGCTCCCAGAGAATATTCATGATAAGGAAAACACAACTGGTACAGAGTAGTGTAGAGAAAGACATGTACGGTACCACCAGAAAGGAAGAAAGAAACAATAAAGGGGACTCTCACATAATTTGTCTGATTTCTCAAATCACTCAGGCTAAGTTTCCCAAATACTCCAGGATAGGTGAACTACTACCCTATATAAACCAAATCGAGAAAACCATCCCAATGAAGTAGACAGGATGGCCAAACTACTGCATACCCTTACCTGCACTACAACATGCTAGTACAACACACACAAAAAAACCATAAAGAAATGGGACACATATAAGATCCTAATAACAACAAGATTTCTATCGGAGGTAGGGGACTACAAAGACATTCCTCCCTATGAAGGAGATATTCCTCCAGAGAAACACCTAGAAATATGCAAGTATCACTAGGAAGGGAACTATGAATATGATGATCAACTATATATTCAATTGCTATATTAGACCTTGTGCCCAGTGGCAAGAACTTGGTACATTGATTAGGAGGGAAGAGCGAGGACTGGAACATGGAAAGAACTGACCACAAGCTTCATCCAAACATTTTCATTTTTTAGCAAAAAACTTCCAAATACAAGTTGTACTCAGGAGAATAAAATGGAAGAAGAGGGAATACTGGTACCACAACCCCATTCCACATCATCAGAGGAAGAAGAAATATATAAATACAAGGATTGGATGGAATGGGAAGACTCCAGATTAGAAAAACATTGCTAAAAGATGCAAGATGAAGAGGAAGAACAAATACCAGATATAGAAATAAGTCAAGGGGAAAGAGAAGTAGAACAAATTACCACTCCAAAGCAAAAATACTATGATGAACCTATTAAATTAATAGAAACACACATTGCAACTGAAGGCGATCCTAAACTAGTACGCATAGGAGACTACTGGGATGAAAAAGTGGTTGCACAAACAATTGATCTACCCTAACCAACTTCCAAGATCTATTCCCCCAGAACTTTACCAAAATGAAAGGAATCAAAGAAGTGAGAATGATGAAAATCTAACTCAAAGAAGGCACCAAACCAGTCTAGAAGAGAACATATAGACTAAATCCAAACATGAAGGAAAAAGTAAAAACTAAAATAGACAAGATGTTGGTTGCTAGAATAATTAAACTAGTAGAAGATGCAGAGTGGATAAGTCCAATGGTAGTACAAAAAAAGAAGACTTGAGAAATAAGGGTGTGCATCAACTTCTGGGATCTAAACAAAGCATGTATACACGACCTGTTTCCCACACCCTTCACAAAGGAAATATTAGAATTAGTAGCTAGAAAGCAGATTTACACATTCACCGACGGGTTCTTCGGATACCACCAAGTAAAGATTAGGGAAGAAGATCAACTCAAAAAAACTTTTGCCATAGAATGGGAATCATATATGTACATGGTCATGCCATTTGGATTAAAGAATTCCCCAGTAGTTTTCAGTCAGATAATGATCAATACATTTAAAGACTTTATTCATGATTTCCCTAAAGTGTACTTAGACGATTAGATGGTCTATGGCCTAGTAAAAGATCATATTCAGGTTCTCCAGATGATGCTAAATTGGTGTAGGAGCATGCATATTTCACTTAACCTAAAAAAATGCACATTTACAGTAACATATGGGACACTCCTAGGCCATATCATATGCAAGGAAGGACTAATGGTCGACCACATGAAAATAGCCTTGATTTAGAATCTACCACCACCAAAGAATGCCCAGAAGTTAAGACATTTTTGGGATACACCAGATACCATAGGAAATTAATCAAAGGGTATGTCAGAATTGTAGCCCTATTGGAAGATCTTCTAAAGAAGAAAATAGGGTAAATTATTGAATAGAATTAAGAAGCATAATAAGCCTTTGATAAATTGAAACAGAAAATTGTAGAAGCACCAATCCTCATCTTTTTGGATTGGAACAATCCATTCCATTTTCATGTTGATGCCTCTGAAATAGCTATAGGAGTAGTACTCACTCAACCAAAAGGGAATAAAGATCATCCTATAGCCTTTGCTAGTAGGAAACAATCAACCGTAGAGAAAAACTATACCACCACAGAGAGAGAAGCATTAGCAATGGTATACGCACTATAAAAGTATTGACATTACTTACTTTCCACCCTATTCATTTTTTTCACAGATCATGAACCCCTCAAATACCTACTCAACAAACTAGTAACTCATGGCCGGATATCAAGATGGTTGCTCTTATTTCAAGAGTTTGATTTTAAGATAATGGTGAAACCTGGGAAGAACAACCAAGGCCCGAATTACCTATCACGAATTGAAACTGGTGAAGAACTAGACACATATGGAGAAGAATTACTCGGTACACACTTGTTCTGCATTACAACGGTACTGGAAGAATCAGAAGATATTACAATTCTATTATCAACCGAGGAATTACCAAAAGACCTAACCTCGCAAGACAAATAGTCACTAGCACGAATAGCAGCACCATATACATTAATAGAAGGGGAACTACACCACAGGGGGAATGATGACATCCTACAAAGAGTTGTCTCTAACCATGAAAGAAAGTCCATCCTACACGAAGCACATAGCGGGATTGTCAGAGAACACAACTCTAGAGAATCTACCACAAGAAAAATAAAACTAGCCAGCCTATGGTGGCCAACACTATATAAAGATGCTAAGAACTATGCTAAAAGATACGATATCTGTCAGAGGGTAGGAAAACCCACTAACCGGGATGAGATGCCCCTAAGACTGGTACTAGCCCAAAATCCTTTCAAGAAATGGGTGATAGATTTCATTGGGCCCATTGACCCTCTGGCAAAACACTCAAGGGCCCGACTCATTCATTGATATAGAATACCTAACCAAGTGGGCAAAAGTGAAACTGACCAGAGACTGTACCGCAATAACTACCACCAAGTTTTTATACAAAAACACCATTACAAGATATGGATGCCCGTTAAGCATGGTCAGTGACCAAGGCAAGCACTTCATAAATGAAATGATAAAGGAACTATTACAAAATTTTATGATAACACATAACAAAAGCTCGCCATATCATTTGCAAGTAAATGGGGCCAATGAAGTCTTAAACAAAATAATTGGAAGAGCACTAACAAAAATGTATGACAGCAACTAGATAGACTGTGACATTAAGATATTCGCAGTACTTTGGTCATACTGAACTTCCTACAAGAGAGCTAGCAAGTTCACACCATTTCAACTGGTGTATGATCTAGATGCAATGGTACCCATAAATTTCATAATCCCCAACATATGCACAACCTTGACCTTACGGTTGGAAGAAGATGAATCCTTAAAAGTAAGAGTGGAAGAATTAGAAAAACTAGATGAATTTTGGCAGATTGCTAGATATAACCAACAATAGGAACGATAAAGGCAGAAGGCATGGCATGACCAGAACATGCACTTGAAAACATTCAAAACAAGGGAATTAGTATTACTATATGATAGTAAATTCAAGAAACAAGGGAAGTTAAAGGTCAGATGGTTCGGACCCTATTACATTCAACACATTGGCGAATCTGGAGCAGTCAAACTCTGACAATTGGATAATACACTTGTAACTAGACACGTCAATGGGGCACGCTTGAAACACTACGTACCACTAGAATAAACACACAAAAAAACCACAATATAAACATGTACCATACTTAAAATATAATACCAAAATACACACGCGACCATCAAAACACCCCAATGGCTCAAAAGATTCATAAATCAGACACAACAATAAATGCCTAGCTGCCATCCTAAGGCCCTATAGCTCACACCCCACTACCCAAAATTCTATAAAAACCTAGAAACCCCACTCAATTCCTCACAAAAGCAATCACAAGCTGCTAAGTATCTGACGACTAAGCAAGAAATCCCTCAGTACAGAGCCCTCCATCGCATCCCCTGGCACAAAAATGGCTGCTCCCACAGTTATTCATATATTTGAGAAGCCTAGACCAGTATTCAAGAAGGTCTCATTCAAGGCAATGGTTACCAAAAAAGAGGGGGCATTCTCATCAGTGCCGCACAATGTGGTTTACCTAGAGGACGTGAGAAAATACATTCATGAACCCATTGTAGAACTCAATCACACCAAGCTAAAAGATCTTCACCAACAATTACTAGAGAATGATAAGAAAACATACAAGTTAGAGTATATAGAGATTGGCCAAAAGAGCTTGGTCGTATGGAAGGATTACCTAGACTTCTGCGATGAAGACAAATGGGTTCAAATTGTGCTAAGTCAGGTCCACGATGACTTTATATACCTGGACAAGCCGCATAGAATTATTAAAGAATCTATCCATGCTGTAATCAGATTGAGAATGGTAGGAGAGATTCTGGCCAAGAAGGCCATTAAAAACACCGAAGTAGAGAAATTGATTGGGGCTGCATTTGATGGCAGAAGCCTCGACTTGAGAATAATTACCAATCCTGTAATATGGTATGCCACAATGGGGAAAATTTATTACGCCAACTGAGAAGACTCCGCGACTACCACCACCATCCACATAGCATACCAAATGGTGGTTGAAGGAAAAGACTTTGATCTATGTGAGGTGATGCGGGACAACTATTGGAGAACCTACACAAGATTAAGACCTCTAGATATCACTTCTAGAATGGAACATTAGTCATTTGTTTAATGTTTTATTTCTAAATGAACTACCCAATTTCAAGGGTAAGGTCTGGCACCTCCACTAGACCACAACAACTCAGATTAAGTACCATACCTGGCAATATGAGAACTTTCAATCACGACAAGAAGCATACTAGGGTTTTTCAAAACCCTCCAAGAGCAAATGCAAGCAAGAGACAGAGTCCCCTACCTATCTGCACACAAATGTGAAAAAACCATAACATTTTTGTTAGACAAAGATTCCACATATATGGAGGCAGTTGAACCCTACATGGTATGGGTTCTGACATTGCCATATGAAATCACCACCCAAGAAATCAATGCCTACGCAGCAACCCTACTCTGGAGCCCAAAGGATCTAAATGCGGAGAGGTTCAGTACATACTAGGAAGTAATGGATTGAAAGATGGAACAAGAAATTTAGGAGGAAATGGAAAAGAAGAAAAACAAAGGCTAGAAGTAGGGGAGAAAAATAGAAGAGGGGATGAAACCGACAACGATAACTCTGACACATTCTAAACCTTCTGGCACAAGGGCCATGAGGTCACAAACAACCACAATAGGAACTTTGAAGGGACCTATGACATCAGCACCAGCAGCCGCTCAATCGGGGAGACCACCACAAGGCACAAAAATAACCTGGCAGCCAAGGAAAAAACATAAGGCTCAATGACCAAAAGAGGAAACAAAGGAAGTAGAGATCAAAGAGATGTCAGAAGAAGAAAAGGAGGTCAAGCAGCCTCTAAAGAAAAAGAAAAGAACACACAAGACTTTGGACACACCCCCACTCCAATCGGAGGAGCAAAAGGAAGTCGAACAAGAGAAAACCCTGGAACCACAATCTCTAGAACTTTTAAGTGGGCCCATCAATGTGCTCGCAACATTTAATGCAATTGTTCACCATGGGATGCTACCACATATCCTACAAAGCTATAAGGAATATGATGAAGGAAGTAAGGATAAAATAATTCAAAGTCTGGTCCGGTATGTAAATTACTTAAATAAAGGTCTAGAAGAAACAATGAAGGAGTTTCTAGATGAAATTGCAACAACAATAAGGGTGAGAAGAGATAAAGCTTTGGCCCAAGATGAAGAAATAAAGGAGCAAGCCATATTGGACTTAAGCTCCAATATCACCAAGGAGTAGAAACATGCCTTGGCACAAGCACAAGCGAAAGAGCTCTAGACCAAACACCTTGGATAGACTCATGATGGATGATCCAGAAGATACAGAAGCTCTCCGGAAGGAGACTAAAGAAACTACCTAGAAAATATACTAGGAAATGACCAAAGGTCCGGAGCAAGAAATAGGGCCAAATCCAGACAATGTCGACCCCAGAGAAACCAGTAAGACATCATAAGAGAAGATGGTGAAACCAAAAGACAATACAGGGGGTTCTAGAGAGGATACAAAAGAAAAGAGGGACAATTCAGGAGAAGTATCCACCCCCTCAAATGCTATCTCTACCATCAAATTTTTTTTGGCTCAACAACAACAAATTCAACTAGCACCATTCCCAAAATTGATCCAAGGCCCATTGGTGGACTCCCAAGTGAATTTGTCTAGCATGTCACCCATCCAAAAGCTACAATTAGGGGACATATTTCATATGACTTCTAGAGAAGAGCTCCTCCAAGAGCATGTACATCAAGCAGAACAACTACAGGAGGCTATCAAGACACTCCAGAAGGTGATTCCCCCATTTTTCTAGGGACTAGTCCCTCCCTATACCGCAATAACTACAACAATTGGTTATGGGCTTGCAAATGGATATTACGTCCCAAAAAGAGAAAATAAGGAAAGAAGCCAAGGATGAGCCGATAAAACAAAATACTCAACAGTTCATTAAGAAATGTGCTACAACACAAACTCAACTAGAGCTACAAATCAAGTAAACAAAAGATAACATCAAGGCTGCCAGAACAATCTACCATTTTTTGCTTACAGTGGCCTAATACAACAAAAAGACTCTAGAACTAGATCACGCAAATAGAGGATCAAATAGCACAAATAAGATACGACCCTCTACAGGACCCAATCAGAGCAACAAGGGACAACATTGAACACCTCCACATTCAGCTACAACAGCTCCACACTTAGAGAGAGCTAGTCAAAGAGAAAGTCTAATAGCTAAGGGAGCTAGTAGATAATGAATTAAGGTTCCTCCAGCTCAATTTGAAAGAAGCAAAGTAGATAATGAATAACATCACCATCCCCACCACTCTTTGGGAGGCAGAGCTTACATTAGCACAAATCCAAGCTCAGATAGGCACGCTCCTCTAAGCACAGGCACATTGGGTAGCCACATTGGCCAGACTCAAGATAGAATATCAAATTATACTTTTAAATTGAGCTACATGTCTTGAGGACAAGACATCATTTTAAAAGGGGGGATGATGTTAGCAGGTCAAGGACCAGAACAGGGTATACCAGAGAATACTGGAAGAAGACCATGATACCGGGATGAGACATGAGGTGCTAAGTAAGGGTCATGTCACTTCAAAGAAACACATGTATATATGCCTTATGTAATAGATAGAAAAGGGAGAGAGAATATAATGTACTATAATCTGAAGTAATATCGGAGCAGAGACTAGACCTGCCCACTTGTATCTGCTATAATGAGATATATAAAAGGAGTTATAAGGGAAATATGTGTGCTATGGATGAATGAATCTTTTCTTTTGTTAGTATGTTATGATATGTCATGTATGCTTTCTTAATTCTTACCGCATGAGCTTAATTCTATTACTGTGTCCTCCGGGGTATAATTAGACTACTCAAGAAGTATTTGGGGTACAGATCTCTGGACTATACCGACCGGGGTTTCTCTTGCCAATAATGAGGTCATCATAGTCCTTTTAATTTCCCATCATTTAATTTTATCAATCTGGAGGTGTTTGAAGCAATCTGTGGCAAGGTTTACTTTGTTTTGGGGGTATTTTAAGTGTTGATCCTACTCTAAGTGAAATATAAAGACAATGCTTGAATTCAAACTATATTAATTCTTGAAAGAAACACACATGCTGAATTGAAAGGAATTGAAGCATTTATACTATTTTGCAAAAAGGAAACTACTTAATCAAATTAAATTGTTGAAAGTGTTTGAAACTATTCTACTATTGAATCATACCACACAACAAAAATGAATAACCGAAATGAAACCATTTAATCTATGTTTTAACTATCCCAGTTTAACATAATTAAACAAGTACTATTTCAACAAGATAAACTTTTCAAGAAAAGAACTCTTTTTATGATTTTCAGATTTAAAGAATGACTTGCAGGTAAATGAAGAGTGGAGATAACACATAATCTAAAAACACATGTAATTCTAATGCAAAGAAAGAATGTAATAAAATTAGAAAAAGAGTACCAAGAGATCTCCTTGGGTGAGTGGGCCCTATTCCCCAGCTAGAAGGATCCTCCTATGCTAATGCAAATTTAGTAGAATTTCCTTTTTATTTTCATAGAATGAAAACCTAGATGAACATGCTTACAGGATGAAAAATAGAAAAGAGTTTGCTTTCTTGAAAAACAATAATTTCTGAATCGAAAAAAGGACTTACTTAAAAATCTACTCGGCTCATACTTATACATCTAAGCTCTTATTCTTAGACTATATTGAACTGGACTGAACTACAATAGAACTAGACTCATACTGCCACTTATTCCTACTTTAAGAGTCTTTCTATCTAAAACTTTAGAGAATATATTACATTCTCCATAATTAGCCACAAAAGATAGAACATAAACTGAAAGAACTTGAGTTGAAGTAGTGCTTCAACTATTTAGCTGAGATAACTCTTAAACTGGAGTTATGAGGCATCAAAAGTATTGTGGTGACAATTGGGCAATCAAAGTTGCTTGTGGCGTACATACTAGGACTGGAGTTAGCCTAGATTTTTCTAATTAATCATCGACTCAAGGGGAGGATGGTTCTCTTATAGCATTGGAGTACTCTAGATCTATCTGGAACTAATGTTATTCAATTGGAAAGGTTGATCTGGAGAGGTCTGGAGGCTCCGAAGAGATCCGAACTGTCATTTTCATGAATCCAATAGCTATCTTTGACAAAAACCCATCATTAAATGTGCATATAAAACATAAATTGTAGTAATTATCAAAAGATTTCATCCATAGAAAATAAACACTAAAGCATGTTTATCTATCCATTCATAAAATGATTATAACCATAATAATGTATATATATGTCAGTCCACAGAAATTAAAGTCTTTATAGTGTTTTATATGGAAATTAAATAGATATTATTCCTGAATCATCATTTCCACTACTGAAACTAGGCCATGTCCTCATGGCGAAAGATGGACCACATCCTCATCAATTACGTTCTTCTCCTCAAGGATTTGACTACAGTCATAATCCTCTTTTTTATACGTGAAGAGTTGCCTCCCTTTCATTACAAACCCATCATTCTCAAAAATTATTGCATACCATTTATCTACTTTCATTTGCTGCATTGGGGCCTTGTACACTCAAGAGTGCAGTAGGCATGAGAAGCAGAGGTGGACGCAATCAAATCCTAATCCAGTTCTACTTGCACTCCTGGATAAGTGTGATGAGTCTTTGTGCCCTTATAGTCATCCATCGTAAAGCAAGTGATGTAGGAATTCAAATTATTAATGTACTAATCTCTGATTCCATGCCTATACACTTGTGCTTTGAAATCTTTTGTGAACCAAGTTATATTTGGGCACTCAAGGCACATTAAGAGACCAATCTTAGCAACAACAGTATTATACTCTTCCATTCTATTTTCCCACTCAATATTATTTCTCAAAAGTAAGACAAAGCTCCAAAGTTGGAGTTCACCCACATAAAGATTCAACATAGAAGTATTTACATGCCCCATTAAATACGCATGTTGGAAAAATTCACATAGTATACCTTGTTGTTCCTTAGGGTTTTATAAATAATCTTCCAAAAACTCTTTATCATTTTTAAAATCAAATGGAAAATTGTAGCTTATCCCTAACAATTTTCATCTTAAGAACTGCTCTCTCAAAAATAAAGTGTACACACTTGTTAGTTGACGCTGGGCAAGAAGGGCTTCCCTTGTTTCACAGGCCAGAATGATAGGCTCCTCGGTTGCTACTTTCTCTCCTCGTAGGGTCTCCAGATCTATCTGGAGCCTTGCATTTTCTACTCTGAGCTTGGTGTTATCTGTATAGAGCTTGTCATTTGCCTTATAAAGTTGCAATGTGGCAGGCGCAGGAGCAGACAGAGCTTGCCATTGAATGAGATCAGCCAATTGGGCATTTATGATTCTAATGTTGGCCCTTTCTTGTTCAAGATCACGTCACAATTTAGAGACCAGTCTATGCCCTTCCTCTTTCTCCTGTGTGGCCTTTTGTTGATTCTGCTCTATCTCTGTAGCTCTTACTTGCAGTAGCTAATTCAAGGTTTCTATTTTATTTTGGCACTCCATTAGACCATGCTCAACCTTTGAAAGGGAAAAAGCATGGAGGGTTTTTTCATCTTCCTCTTCTTCTATGGTGATTTCAATTTGGGTCTCTTTCCCCTTTCTTCAGAGGCTTCTTCTTCATGTGCGGAGGAGGTAGACATGCTTCCCAAAATTATAGTTGTCCTTCCTTCTGCCTTAGCCTCCTCTTCATCATCTGATGGGAAAATAAATGTTTTGGTATGCTACTTGGGTTTTGGTGCTGAGACTATTGTATCTTCTCCTCTTTCTTCCTGAGAAGGCAGTTCAACCACCCTCTAGAGCCATCTGGGGTGACGGGTCACCAGTACTACAGAGACAAAGACTATTGAGGCTTGCATTTTCTTTGACTTCTACCTTTGAGGCTTGAGCACAAGGAACTCCTCCCATCTTTCATGACCATTTTTTGTTGAACGAAATGGTGTTTGATTATCAAATATATTAAGCCATGGTGACTTATCTGGCCATTTGTACATCTCACCTTGTTGATCATTATTTGTAAACAACTATACAGATAAGTTGGTAGGTTAATGAGACACTCAAGTAGTTGGCAATATGCCTTAAGTGGATCAACATCCTCATTCCTAGACCTAAAATGGTCCCATATTGCTCCTCACAGGTTAAAAATTTCATCACCCATAGGAGTACAGTCCTCCAAGATTTAAGAAGACTGATCCTATCGATCCCTTTAATAGCTCCTTTGCTAACTATGTAGCAAGGTAATATCTCTAAAGCTACATGAAAACTCTGGACGAGTTCTTCATAAGAGGGTTTGGACTAAAAAAGGTCTTCACCTCCTTCTGGGATCTTAGCCAATCAGTGATTATAGTAGAGATTACATCAATCCTTACTCCTTTAATAGTTGAGAAGGTATGGTGGAAATTTGAAACAAATTCCTCAACCAACTCCTCTTCATATCCTTTGAATTTCCTAAAAACACCTAACCATCCTACCTAATTAAAAACTATTGCACTTGGTTGATCCATAACTACATTTTCTAGTTCTACTTTCCTCTTATGTCCCATCTCTATCTTGATGAACTTGCAAATTCAAAAGACGACCTTCTGTATGGCATTGGATAGCTGCAGAGAGGAAGGAGATGTGTGTTTGCAAATGAAGGATGTGAAAATGGCAAGTCATTCAACAATTTTTCCCCAATTGGTACAAAATTAAAACATGAAACATGGGAAGGCATCAGAATTAATTTTACCATGATTTCCACGTTATGGTGTGTGATCCGAAACAACATGGATTGTACTATAGGTTCTCTTCTCATAAATTCCTGCATGTGAGAAGTCCCATTTCTAGCAGCCATTTCATTATGACGTCCATTTGAATCCGATGCTCACAGAAGCTCTCTTTCCCAAGATCTTGCAATTATTATTTTCAACTGATACAACATTAATTACATAGTTTTGCCATGATTATATCTCAAATACTTTTATTTCCATTAATATCATATTAAATGGAGTCTTGCGTCATGATGGGCTGATGTGCACTCTTTTGCCAATTGTCTTCATAATTTTCTTTCATGCCACATGTCCTCTTTATCAAACAAACAATTAGTTTATTCAGCCATGTTTCCAGGTGTACCTTTTGGGAGTGTATGATGTGTTTTGCATGCAAGGGGGGCTTGACATATAAATGCATTAAAATAGTTATAAATATTTTAAGAAAGGGAATAGATACATACAATACAACTTACTTCTTGAGATAAGATCATTTTGACTTTTACTAAATTTCCATACTAAGTAGGGGCATGATTCAAGGTGTCATGCTTTAGTACTACCACAGTGATGTCTGGTGCCATATGGAGCTATCTGAATCTGGCTAAAGCATTAGATATCTCACTTATTTTGAAGTTTGGAGCCATCAGAAGCTTGTTAGTGCGTTATTCAAAATTTGTAGAATGCTTCAAGAAAATCTTATTTAGTTTAGATGAGAGGAAATTTATCAAGAGAGGTTGCCATTTCTAGTTTTCAACCTTTCCTTTAGGTAAGGCCGCCATTTTTGGTTTTCAAAATTACTCTTTTTTTTTTACAAGAGAGACTGCCATTTCTAGTTTTCAACCTTCCCATTTTATTTGAGATTGAGACCTTATTGAGGGATTAAGACATCACCCCCATGGAAGAAAGATCCTCCATGGTGAAGTTCTCAATTTGACCTTACAACCTAGCAGAAAATTTTTCTTTTGATGTCATCTTGCGATATATCTTTAATCTACATGCCCATTGACCAGAAGGGTCTGATGGTCCACATCAATTGTGATATTTGCATAACACCATTATTGAAAGCCTCATTTATTTCATACAGTCCCAACCATCTAGTGTGCAATTTTCCTCAAAAATCTTGGTATTTTGAATCATAGAGTAAAGCCCAATCCCCTACCTTGAATTGTTTGTTAAGGATGTGCTTGTCATGCCATTCTTTTCTTTGTTGTTGGATCAGTTCTTTATGATGTAGCACTTCTAATCTTATCTCTTCCATTCTATTTACCTACACAATCCTATGTTGTTGGGATTCTATCAAGTCAATCCCTATTTCCAATGTTGTTCTTAGGGTTTCCAACTCACACTCAATAGGAAGCACTAGTTTATTTCCATAAACTAATTCATAAGGAGTGAAATTAGTAGTAGTTCTCCATGTGGTTTTATAAGCCAAAACAACTTATGTCATTCTATCTGCCCAATATATCCTTTTGCCTAAAATTATTTTTGTCAGGATATTTTCCAGCTCCCTGTTTGTTACTTGAAGTTGACCATTGCTCTGCGGGTGGTATGGAGAAGAATTTCTATGATTGATTTGGTATCTACTTAGAAATGCTTTGATCATAGTTAACATGAATTATGGCCCTTGATTAGACACATAGACCCTTGGAGCCGCAAACCTTTGCAGAATGTGCTTTATAAGAAATCTGCTACCTTTTCTTCTTTTACAGCTGGAAGTGCCTTTGCTTCAACCCATTTGGTAGCATAATCCATGCAGACTAGGATGTAGTGGTTACCCCTGGAAGGTGGATCAATAGGTCCCACAAAATCAATCCCCTATTTTTTAAATGGTTTGAGAACCACTTGAGGTTGGAGAGGCATTTCTCCGCACAATATAGGACATCCCATTTGTTGACATTGGTCACATTATTTGACATATTGTTGGATGACCTTCATCATGGTGAGCTAGAAGTATCCAGCTCCAAGGATCTTGTGCCCAATTCAAAGAGATGAAAAGTGTCCCCCAGATGGTTCATCATCACAGACCTGGATGATGTCATAGACTTCTATTTCCTACACACATCTTCTCAACACATGATCAAGGCAATATTTGAATAGGATATTATTTAACCACTTATACCTGAAACTATCTCTTATTACTTGTTTTGTCTCCTTATACGTAAAATGTGGTGGACATTTACCTGTAGCTAAGTAGTTAGCCAAATCAGTGAGCCATGGTGATTGTATGGAAATAGCAAATAGATGTTCATCTAGAAATGCGTCGTTGACTTGTTTGTTGTTTCCTTGCACAGTTAACCTAGACAAAAAGCCAACAACCACATTATCCTTTCCTAGTTTGTCAATGATAGTTATATCAAATTCCTACAATAGTAATAACCATCTAATGATTCTTCTCCAACCATAACTTTATTCATAAGATATCTAATAGCAGCATGGTTTGAGTGAACAAAGACCTTGTATCATATAATGTAGTGGTAGAATTTGTTAATGGCATGCACTACTGCCAAAAATTCTTTTTCTGTGGTTGTATAATTTTTCTCTGCAAGATTCAAGTTTTTGTTGATGTAATATATGACATGCATACCTCTAGATTCGCTTACCTATCCTAAGATATCTCCAATTGCTCAATTAGAAGCATCAACATGGACTTGAAAAGGTTGTCCCCAATTAGGTCCTTTGATAACTAGTGTCATGATCAATGCTTTCTTTATAGTTTTAAATGATTCTCAGAATTGAGTAGTCCAATTAAATTTAGAGTCTTTCTTGAGGAGGGTAAACAATGGGTTGGCTATTCTGCTAAAGTTTTAAATAAATCTTTTGTAATAGCTAGCGTGTCCTAAGAAACTCCTTACTTCTGTTTGAGTATGGGGTGCATGAATTTTCACTATGATTTCAATCTTCTTAGGATCCACTTTAATACCCTCCCAAGAAATGTGGTGACCCAGAATTATCCCTTATGTCATCATGAGGAGACATTTCTCAAGATTCAAGGATAATTGATGTTACTTACACCAATCCAACACTTTGTTTAGATGACTCAAGGCTTCATCAAAGGTCTTTCCATGGATGGTGAAGTCATCCATGTATACCTCAACACGTGTTAGTGAGATCAACAAAAAATGCAAGGACATCGCTCTAAAATATGGTTGGGGTGTTACACAACCCGAAAGGTAGAACCTTGTAAGCATATGTTCCCCATGGGCATGTAAATGTGGTTTTGTCTTGATCCTCTAGATCTACTTGGATCTAGTTGTAGCCACTGAACCCATCCAAAAAAGATAAATACTGGCTATCGACCAAGTTATCCAACATCTAATCAATGAAAGGGAGAGGGAAATGGTCCTTCTTAGTTGCTTTATTCAACTCCCTATAATCAATAGAGACATGTCGTTTCCCATTTTTCTTTGGTTCAATCACCAGTGGTGAAACCCACTGGCTATCAAAAATGGGATAAATGAAACCAACCTAGAACAACTTCTCTAGCTCTTCTTTCACTATTTCTCTTAATGCAAGATTGATTCTTCTTTGGGGTTGTCTTACAAGACAAACATCTTCTGTGTAGATATGGTGTGTGCAAACACTAGGATGGATTCCTTTCATGTCCTTGTATTCCTAGGAAAAAGATTGCGTATAGTTTTGCAAAATTTTAGTTAATCTTATTTCTTCCATGTCTGCCAACCAGCTATTGATGGAGAGTTGTTTATTTTGATGGACAATAATTTGTTTTATACCAAAATGGACATAATGGATTTCCCTATAAGGACTGATTAGCATGTTTAAAGGACAACAATGAGGTAGGATTTGGTGCAATGCCTTTGACTTTTGATAATCTAGTTTAGAAGCTACTTCTTCATAAAATAGATAGTTAAATGCTCTCAAGAATCTCTCCGATCTCTCTGGAGCCATCTAGAGACCTCTTGTTGTGCAACAGTGTGGAGAGATGGTTTAATTTTGTCCTCTAGTTCATTATATTATTCTAAATATTCCATAATTGTGATCATAGCCAGTGTGGAAGCATATTCTTCATTTGATTCCATAATATCATCTACCTGCAATTTATTTCCATATTGCATAGACAATTTGGTAGGTGGGTAGATGGAGATCTCTTTCAATCTATTTCCATTGGAAATGGTCATGTTTCTAGATCAACAGTCAATGAGGACTGTTGCAGTAGCTAGCCAAGGTCTGTCCAATATGATTAGGTACCCCAATTGCTTCTTTCTAGTTTAGAGGATAAGGAAATCTATTGAGTACTCCCAAGTGTCTATTGTCATAATGACATCTTCCAACACTCCCTCAGGTTTGGTGATAGATAAATTAGCAAGTTGCAAAACTATGGATGTAGGATAAATATTAGTCAATACTAATGCTTCTACAATATCTGCAGTCATCATGTTAATAGCAGCCCCTAAATCAATCAACACATTTGAAAAGGGCATCCATTTTATCATTACCAAAATAACAAGAGTTCCTAGATCTCCATATTTCTATAGAATTAATTTACCCACCAAGACATCTACAAGTTTTCCCTCCACCTGAATAGTGTTTGGCAACTTCCTCTTTTTTTCCAGGAAATTTCAAGCATAAGCTTTTGATTGTCTAGTTTATTTCAGGGATATCTTTGATGGCTTACAATAGAGGGACTTCTATGTTTATTTTCCAGAGTTCCCTAATCAATTGAGAGTCATCCTGAGTACTCTGGAGCTCTCCAGCTCTCTCCAAAGCAGATTGTCTCAATTGCTCTAGAAATGGAATAGGAATGACTTTAGGGATTTCTTTAGGATTTCTTGTCTTGGCCATTTAATCCTGAAGTTGTTCCTCCTTTTCAGTATTGAGAAAAGTCTTGTCTTCCTCAGGGATTTCCACAGAAGGAGATTTTTTAGGGATGTTTTGGGAACACAATTGGATGTCATTAATTTCCACCATATTCAAAGTTGTTGTGTTAGGATCAGTGTTATAGACATACTACCGAGGGTGATTGTTCTTGGGATTTGGCATAGGCTGAGTAGGAAGTTGAGGTTGATTTACCTAATCATTTTGATTTTGAGTTGTTGGTTGTGATGGTCTAGGAAGCAAAGCTTGTGGCTGATTTCCATAACGTCTTGGTCCTTGGTTGTATCAAGGTGCCCATGGCTATTGATATTGATTTTAATTTGGCCATTAGGGGGTGGTCCAAGACTGGTTCATCCACTTTGGTTGAGACCATGGTGGTCCCCACTAAGGTGGCATGTGCATTTGTGGAGGTGGGCCTCCCCAAGGTCCAACCCATTGATTTGTTCCCCAATTAGAAGGGCCTCTTGGACTGAACTATCCAGCATACTAATTAAAACCATAATTTGATTATTTTTTCCCTATAAATTTTAGCTCTTCTTCAATTGGTGGTATCTTTTTCAACTAATTTTTTATCTTAGGCAGTAATCCACATTAATTTGTGGGGTGACTTTTCTTGCAAATTCCACATAGCTCTGTATGATTTAAGGGACATTCCCTAAGTGGATGCTTCTCTTTGTATTGTGGATAGTAGATGGCCAAAGGATCAGTAGTCTTTTTGCTTGCTTGAATGCCATCTAGAGTAGTCTTTAAGTGGAGTAAAATGTCAGTTTTCAGGTTGGCCAATTCTTCCATTACTTTAGTAACATCGTTACCACTAGTTTTCCATTTTCTATGAATTCTATTACTAGCCCATGTGTGAGAGTAATTTCTGCTAAACTCTACAATCTCTGTAAAACTCAATTTGTTAATATCTCCTCTTCCCATGAGATTTAAAGCTTCTCTTATATCTTCATCAATTACTCTTAAGAAGATGGTCTTGCTGAGTTCTTCATCCAAATTGCTGCCACATCTTTTGTAGACAAACAAGAATCGATCCACATAATCCTCCAAATTCTCATCTTCCATCTTCTTCATTCTAAAGAGTTCCTATTTCCTATCTCAAACTCTACAATAGTCTTGGTACTTATCAAGGAACATAGTCCCCATTTGCTCCCAAGTGTTTATAAAATCTGTTGTCAACCCCATAAACCATCGTAGGGAAGATTATTTTAGAGTAGAGGGAAAAAGTTTTAACTTTTGATTATTAGCACCATAGTCATGTTTGATAGAGGACCTTAAATTTGAACAAGAATTGATCTAGGTCTTCAGAAGCCTTTCCTCTAAAAGTTGGCAAAAATGCGGGTGATATATTTTTCATTGGTGGTTCATTCCTTTCAGGGGTTATGAACTTGGGTATGATAATGTTCTGTTAACTAGCTCATCGCCACTAAAAATATTATCTTCCATAGTGATAAATGGTTTAAGGATGATGGGAGACTCTGGTGATAAGGAAGATTCTTGATCAGATAAATGATTCAAAAACTCTTCCAGGTTGGATTTTGATGGTAATTGTGGCTATCTTGGTGTATTGATTGAAGTTTTCTTTATGAAGCGGCCTAAGGCGTCTCTAGGCCTACTCATAAACTATTAAATTCTTGATGCGCTTGATTGATAATCTTACCAACACCTTAACCTAGAAGATTTGTAGATTATTCCTTGGCAATGACACCAAAAATGATGATGTCATCATAGTCCTTTTAATTTCCCATCCTTTAATTTTATCAATCCAGAGGTGTTTAGAGCGATATACAGAAAGGTTTACTTTGTTTTGGGGTGTTTTTAGTGTTGATCCTACTCTAAGTGAAATATAAAGACAATGCTTGTATTCAAACTATATTAATTGCTAAAAGAAACACACGTGTTGAATTGAAAGGAATTGAAGCATGTATACTATTCTACTATTGAATCATAACACACAACAAAAATGAATAACCAAAATAAAACCATTAATCTATGTTTTAACAATCCCAGTTTAACTAAATTAAACAAGTATTGTTTCAACAAGATAATTTTTTTAGGAAAAGAACTCTTTTTATGATTTTTAGATTTAAAGAATGACCTACAGGTAAATGAATACTGGAGATAACATAGAATCTAATTTAAACACGTCATCTAATGCTAATGCAAAAAAATAATGCAATACAAACCAGAAAAAGAGTATCA
Organism: Cunninghamia lanceolata; assembly: GCA_027924645.1. NCBI lineage: Eukaryota > Viridiplantae > Streptophyta > Pinopsida > Cupressales > Cupressaceae > Cunninghamia > Cunninghamia lanceolata. Next base: position 775,344 of record BSBN01001239.1, on the reverse strand, counting down.
AGAGATCTCTGTTAGGTGAGCAGGCCCTACTCCCTAGTTGGAAGGATCCTCCTATGCTAATGCAAATTCAATAGAATTTCCTCATTATTTTTATAGAACGAAAACCTAGATGTGAATGCTTATAGGACGAAAATAAGAAAAGAGTTTGCTTGCTTGAAAAATAATAATTTCTAAATTGAAAAAGGACTTACTCTAAAAATCTACTCCGCTCATACTTATACATCTAAGCTCTTATTCTTAGACTATATTGAACTAGACCGAACTATAGTGGAACTGGACTCATACCACCACTTATTCCTACTTTAAGAGTCTTTCTATCTGAAACTTCGGAGAAGATATTACATTCACCATAATTAGTAGCAAAAGACAGAGCATGAATTGAAAGAACTCAAGTTGAGTCTGTGCTTCAATTATTCAACCAAGATAACTCTTTAATTGGAGTTATGAGGCATCAAAAGGATTGTGGCACCAAATGGGAAATCAAAGTTACCTGTGGGGTACATACTAGGACTGGAGTTATCCTGGATCTGGCTAATTAATCATCGACTCAAGGGGATGATGGTTCTATTATAGCGTTGGATTACTCTGGAGCTATGTGGAGCTAATGTTCTTCAACTAGAAAGGTGGCTTTGGAGAGGTCTGGAGGCTCAAGGGAGATCTGGGCTATCATGTTCATGAATCTAATAGCTATCTTTTACAAAAAACCATCATTAAACATGCATATAAAACAAAAATTACAGTAATTATCAAAATATTTCATCCATAGAAAATAAATACTAAAGCATGTTTATCTATCCATTCATAAAATGATTATAACCATAATAATGTGTGTATATATATATGTCAATCCGTAGAAATTAAAGTCTTTGCAGTCTTTTATATGGAAATTAAATAGATATTATTCTTGACTCATCAAATGGCACTTGCTAATTTTTTGGATTCCACTAGATTTGTTTCAAGGAATCATGCCAAGAATATCTTGGCACATCCATGGGAGGCGTTACAACGGCCAATGATTATTATGAGGTGGCTACATGAAAATGTAACATTCAACTTGTGCTGCTGTATGATATGGGATGCCAATGCATCATGCAGTCATCTACGTGTTGCACTACTGTCTTGGGAAGTTGTTTCTAGATTTGGCATGAAGGTAGAGAAGTGGGGTGTGAATAATCTTCCAATCTAGATTTTGGAAATGATTTAGTTTAAGGAAGATGACATAGGTTGAGTTACAAAAAGGGGTTATCCATGTAGGTAAAAGAAATAACATGAAATTTGTAGGGTATGCAATTTATGATGTTACACCTTGCAAGAGAAAAAGGGAAACACACCAACACTAGAATCTAACTACTAGTGGCCGAAAGGCCCATAGACTTACTACACCACTTGAACTTGTCTATGCTCATAGGCTTTGTCAATGAATTTGCAACATTCATCAAAGTGTTAACCTTGTCCAACATCACCCTCACATCCTGTACTATGTCTTGAAAAAAATGGTACTAGACATCAATATGCTTCATCCTCACATGGAAAGTTGTGTTCTTTTCTAGACATATGGCACTCTAACTATCAAATAGAACTAACAGCTCCTACATCTAGCCCAACATTAGAACATAATATCTTATTCCAAATGGCTTCTTTATAAGAATGAGTAACTTCCATGTACTCTACTTTGATAGTGGACAAAGTGACCGTATCATGTTGCTTACTCATCCAACTAATAGCACCACCAAACATAGTGAAAACATATCCATTGGTGGATCTCTTGTTCTCAACATCTCCAATCCAATCGAAATCCATATAACAATTAATATTTTGGGACTTCCATTTTACAAGCCTCATAATTGCATGTGTATCCTGATGTGCCCCCTAAAAATTTAACTAAGTTTGAAATTTCACCTGAAACCTAATTTTGACTGAGTCTAAAATTTTTTAGATCTTCCAAATTCTAAAATCTGAATTATAACTCTTGGAGGTTTGAAAGCACTCTCAAACATCCTGATAGTATATACATAAAATATAACTTAAAGTATAAGGATACTTAAATGTTATATTTTATGTATATACCTACGGGTTTTCAGGTCCCGCTGGAACCTTGGAACTTTTCCTAAAGTCCAAGTTCCCTCCACTTCCTCGCTCCCCGCTTTTTTTACCCGACTGAAGTTCTCGGCCAGAACTTTTTTCCTGACCTGACACCTCCTTTTCCCTTCAAAATTTCAGGTCCCACTAGCACTTTTTGACCCGATCCCTTGGTTCTTCATCCTCTCAAAAACTTGATTCAAGCAAAACAAAGGTAAAGTTCCTACGAAACTTCAGAACCTGATGAAACTTTTGCTCTAGGTTCCTAGGTTTCAAGTGCTTCCATGAACCTAATTCCCACCAAACATAAAGTGATGCTTTGAAATATTATATTTACAAGAAATTATCAACCTAGACTTTTGGTTCCAAATCTGCCTATCCTGCCATGAACCGAAGTCCCACCGAAACATAGAAAATGTGCAGGATCACGTCAACAACTCCCAAATTCACCATTAATGGCCCAATTTGACTTCTACAACTTCCTAAGTGTCATTTTCTTGACCATATGCATCTAGTACTTCATGTGCATAATTCCACATGTACCTATTTGATTAGCTTGGTGAAAATTTGAATTTTCATGTGTTATTTGGCTCCCCTGCATTCATGGTGGTAGGTGATTTTGAGATTGTTGGGTCTTCTTCTCTTTCCTACCCATGGATTGGGGAACACAATTGTGGAGTATAAAGTGCAATTTTTTCCTCATTCAAGGGGTTGGTATTTTGGGTAGAATTTCCCTCTACAAGCGCTAGACATCCAAGTGTAGTTAGGGCTTCATCCATTGTCTAGTTTCAGTTCTTCAAGAAACATTTGACAAAGGTGTTGAAGATGAGAAATATTTGAAAGCAAAGAAACGAGAAAGGAAACTCAAAATACAAGATTTATACCTTTCACAAGCTCCAAATCTCCTTCACTCCTTGATAAGGTTAAGGAGAGTGCACCCAAGATCTCCTCATTTTACCCAAGTTGATGAAGTCTAGATGTGGATTGCTCTTTGTTTGCTCAACACAATGAGGATGAAGATTTGAGAGGGATTTGATAAAAATTTGGATGGAGATTGGATATGGATAGATAGGATAGAATGATTTTGGCATTATGATGGCATGATGAGAATATTTGATAGAAATTTGGGCATAGTTATGATAGGATGAGGAAGTTGTTTTAAATGGCTTGGGTTGGCCTTGGATTTATGGGCAAATTTGGAGGGATTTGAATCCAATGGCTAGGATTCAAAGTTGGAATCAATGGTTGAGATGGGAGGATGAGATCAAGGGTTGAGATCTCATCAATAAAGATGGAGAGTTTGGATTAATTAAGAATTTTAAATTCACATTGGGAAGGATGAGGAATGAATTAAAAATTCATTTCCATGGGATAGCATGAGGGTGATGTGGACTTGTTAATTAATTAAAAATTCATTTTTGTGGGGGAGTGTTTGAATAAAAAATTAAGTTTTAATGAGTGTAAGGACATGTGACATATGCACACATTTTGGGGCCTTACATGTGTAAGCTAATTTCATGGAGAATGTATTAACATGAAATTAGAAAGGTGAGTTGGAAGGGTCATGTGACCTTTTGAATAAAAAAATGATTTTTATTCAAAGTGTGTGGGAGGATGGGTTAAGCAAGGTTTGACCAAGTTAATCAAGTGATTAACTTAATTATTCTGGCTATAGAAAATTAGTTAGTGGTCTAATGGAGGATTATAATTTATTAAATAATGATTTATTTAATTAATTTAGGTCTAGGGGTCATGTAGGCTAGGGTAGCTAATTAAATAATTGCTATTTAATCAACTAGGCTAGGTTTAGGTTGATTAGTAGGGTAGATTAATCAAATAAGTGTGATTTATCTAATTAATCAGGATTAGGATCTATGGAGAAACTAACTAAATAAATATTGAGAATATTTATTTAATTAATGAGGATATAGTTATAAGGTATAGTGATAAACTAAATAAATTAATTGATCACAAAGGATGGATAAATGGATAAGGCTAGATGATTAGGGATAAATTAATTAAATAAATTGGATTTATTTAATTAATAGAGGGATAATTGGTAGTGTAGAGATACGAGAAATTGGCTTGCAAAGAAAGTCAATTTTAGGTGTCTACAGGTGTATATGCATTACTTTGTAATTTTGATATCAATTTATGTTTTTCTCCATTGCTATAAGTGTTTTCTAGGAAAACTAGTGCAGTTAGGATTTTCTCTTGCCACATCTTATGGTATGATCATAACATCTGATTTGAATGAATGTGACAGTTCTTAATTCATTTCAAGCTCTATAAATGGTCATTTTAGAGTTGCATATGGATGAATGTTGTATGGTGTTGGATTAATAAGTATTCTCATAGTTTGATACTAATTTTTATGCATCTCAATCTATTAGATAGGTAGTCATACACCCCTATGTTATTGTTCTCCTTTGGTAAATGTGAGACTCTATAGCCCATTCGATAGGCACCAATCTAAGAGGCCTATGGTCATCCACACCCATTTAAAAAATCAAAATAATCATCTCAAGTGTGAAGTAGTTTGTAAATTTGTATGCATTTTTAGTTATTTGTTTTATTCAGGGAACCATCTTTATCAAAACAAATGAGTCTCATCCTTTCTAACTAAATGTGCATACCCACATCATGCATAGTTGCATTGATGTTTTTGTCAACTTGAAAATAGGTTATTTAATATAGTGATCTATTGTCTAAACTAGTGACAGCCTTAGGGTTTAGAACAACATCTTGGGTATCACTACTTTTGTTATTGTGTTGCATACCTTTTGTACTAAAATCAATCCCTATTGAGGGATACCTCTAGGAACACCCTCCTTGGTCTACTTGAACCAGAAGTGAAGAAGAGATTACCCACTATTACAGTTGGCCTTTAACCATCCTTAGTCTATTATTGAGCCTCTGTTCTACCTTCTTGATGACATCCCCTAGCCTAGAAGATAAGAACATACTCTAGGATTTTGGACTTGTAGTTTTTGGTCCCAACATTTTGGTGTCGTTGCTGGGGACAAAGTGATTCTGGTTGAGATTTATTGCAATCTTTCAACATAGAGGAAATTCAAATATTTCTTCCCACCAGAGAAGTGGAAACTTTGTTTAACCTTACCCAAAAATCATTTACAATTGAAATAAATCAAAATGGATCGTAGAAGACTAGAAGATCTATCAGCACAAGAAAGCTCATCAGTCTGCTCAAGGAGCTAATGGAATAGATGGAGAGAAAGAAGTTTCAGTGAGACATATAGACTGAGTGCTCAAGATCAAGTGGGAAGATCAAGGAGAAATGATACCTTTGTAGATCCAGTGGACCCATTTCAATGCACATTAGATGATTCTACTGATAATCAAGCTAGAAACAATAGAAGAATAGATATGGATTAGTATGAAGTTAGAAGGAATGAAAATGTTATTGAAAGGGGAAGTAGGGATAGATTCTGGGATGTAAACATGAGGGCATTTGGAATGCCAAATGAAAATGAAGAGACATAAAAACACTCAACATCCCACTTCACCTACGAGATCACTCATAAATGAGCATGAGAATATTCCTAATAATGATGGTCAATTTGGATAGCCTAATGCTAATGAAAGAGAAAGGAATCTTGATGATGAGCTAGACTTACTTGACCATATCAAACAAAGGCAAAGGGAAGCACAGGCTTTACTTGATGTACAACAGGCTCAACTTGCTTAATAGGCCTAGGTAACTCAAAATGCCTAGCAGCAGGGCATGAATCAATATCATGATTAGCAACAACAACATCAACAAGTGGGAAAATAGAGTAGGAATCCTATTAATTTTCATAACCAGCCACCACAAAATCAAATGAATCAACAACATCAAAATGTTCAAAATCCAAGAGTTGCACCCAGAAGATAGGCACAAAGGTCCCCTCCACTTGGGTGGCTTTTGGGAGTAGAAAGGTATAAGAAACTTGACTTCTTTGGTATTCTTTATTTTCCTAATCCTATTCCTAATGAGATTAGAGGGAAAATACCTAGATTCTAGGGTAACAATGCAGTCACAGGTGAAGATCACCTTAGACATTTCATAAATGTCACTAATGAATATGAAATAGAAAATGAAGATATCATGATGAAATTGTTTATGCATTCATTTGAAGAAAGTACAAAAGAATGGTATAAGGGCCTCCTAGATAATTGTATTGATTCATGGGAAGAGTTCATGAGGGTTTTTTGATTGCAGTATGAGGATAGGATTGACCCTAAGTTTTCCATCCATGAACTCATAGATATCAAAAAGGTAATTAATGAAATGGTAGCTAATTTCAACAACCACTTCATCATGAGCATGAAAAAGTCCCTTCTCATCTCAAGTCTAATTAGTCAATGTGTTTAGTGTTGTATTATGGTGCATTTGGTTCCAAAATTGGTTATTGTTTGAGGGACAAGAGTCCATAAACATTAAAGGAGGCCTATGCCACAACCATTATCAGAAAGTAACATAAGAGCTTCAGGGAAGCATATTAAGAGATCAGATGTAAAACTTTCCTAGCCGGATAGGGCAACCTTGAACAAGGATTTAACAACCAAAGACAAATTAGACAAACTCATGGGAGTCATCAAGAACATGTCCTATAAGATGGCATAGAATGAGAAAGGGTTTCCTCCATAAGGTGTTGCAACACACTTCAATGAGGGACAAAGAATGCATAACAAACCTTACAATACAGATTGGTCCAAAAGGCCGCAACAAAATGAAAGACAAGCAACTCCAAAGCAGGTAAGTTTCAAACAACAAAATGACAAAGAAATCCCAGATCCTTTAAGGAAAGATTATGCAAATTTTCAAGAGAGTCCTTTATGGTGAAATGCATGTTATCTCCCACATGATCCTTCAAATTGTGTTGTTGCTTACTCAGTAAGGAGGGAAGATGAATTCCCTAATGAGTAGGGTGCTGCAGAGTACTATGAAGATGACATCAATCAGTTTGATACAGAGGGTCTTGAAAAAATCTATGAGAATGATGATTATGATAGCTATGAGGAAGATGACATATCTTCCAATATGATTATGATGCAGGTCCTAAGAAATATTAGCTACCTACTCATGATTTTGAGCACTTGAGATATCTTGTGCAGAAGAAACACAAGAAGTCCAAGCCATCTGATGAAGATATGAAGGCCTTGATTGCTACAGCCATTATGTGTTAGGAAAAGTGTCTCAACCTTGCAACTACGAAAGGTTACTCTTCTTCCCAGTTTTGGTCTTTTCGAATGCCCTTTATCTTGAAGAATGATCCAGAACTTTCAAAGTTTCCAAAAGGGCTAAAAATGGTGGGATTTACTATTTTTAGTAACTCTACATTTGACCTCGAATGGCCCTAAAATTTTCACAAAAGGTGTGGAATGACTAAGTAAACATCTCAAGTGAGTTTCGACTCAAGATCATACCTGGATTGCGAGATATTAAAGTTTTTGTTTTTGAAATTGTCGAAAAAAATTTTGAACTCATTTTTGAGGCACTTAGAGGTCCCTAAATGCCCCAAAAGTTATCATATCTGGTGAAACAGGTTATAGATCGATATATCTCTTCACAAGATTTCTGATGCATCAAACCATTCGTCAATTAGATACCTGGATCAAAAGTTATGGCCTCTGGAAGTTGGACCTCCTATTTTTGGGAAATGTGAAAACATGTTGGACACTTAAAAGAGCTATAAAGGGGAGAGTTACACATGTTGGTGTGTGATTTGTCACATCTTAAGTCATCTTTGATTGTAGATAATTTGGGCACCACTTTTGGGTGGTTTTGGCTCATGGTTTTGTAATTACTGTTGATGGTTTACTATATTGTATCTCCTATATATCAAGAGCTAGAGATGGAGGTTATTTGAAAGAGTCTTATAGATTTTGAGTTACCTCTAGATCTCTAGTTGATTAATACTCATGTGAAAGCTTTCTCTGCAAGTATATTGTAATCTTCTTGATTTTTGAATAATATATTGGGCGGATTTAGAGTGTGGGGTTTTTTACCTAAAAGGGTTTTCCCCACGTATATCTTATGTTGTGAGTTTTGCATTTGAATGTTGTTATTACCTTTCTGTTAATGTGCATCTTAGTCTGTAACTATAAAAGTTAAAATTTGCATAAATGTTTCCTCAGTAGATCAGTGTAGGAAGCATTTTCCGCATACCTTGCTTCCTTTCATTATCCAAGTTCAAGGTGGATACTAATTGAGGAATAGGCAATTGTCTATGCAAAACCCTCCTATTGTCAAGTCAAGGAAAGATGAGTTGGATGGTGTGAAGCAAAGGCAACAGACTGATGTTGGAAAGAAGGAAAACAACATTCCAAAGAAAAAAGTGCAAGAGAAGAAGAAGGTCCCTATACAACAACCTATGCCAAAAAATAAATATGTACAAAATGCCCCAATGCCTAATGTGCACTCAACTATTGTGCCTATATTAGATGCCCACAAGCCAAAGGGTGGTGTCAAGCATGATCATCCCTAGACACCAACAGAACCATAAAAGAGCAAGGATAAGGAGTTAAAAGGTATGGGTATTTTATCCAGTTAATTAATATCTTATATCCCTAATGCAAATGATGTTACAACCTCTTGTGATATTCCTTTACCACCTTATCACCCCTTTGACATGGCCCAAATTTTAAGTCAGATCATAATCTCATTATCTTTAGGGGAGGCTCTTAGGATCCCTAAGCATAGAGATAGGGTTGTCTCATTTATCACAGCTACTAATGCACCCACTCAACCCGTTGTTATTCCTTGTAATGATGATGAAACTATTGAGATCTACTTGGGGTCATCTATGGTTAATAGTTGGATGGGTGTAGATCCTTTCTACATATTGATCATAAATGGGTGGCTATTACATAATTGTATGCTCAATTCTGGAGCATCTAGCAACATCATGCCTCTAGAGATCATGAATATTTTAGGGTTGAAGGTATCTAGATCTTTTGAAAAATGCTTTGCTATGGATTCCATGGAAGTGAATGTGATTAGCCTTGTCAAAGACGTAGAGGTTTAACTTGCTACATATCCATACAAGTCCTATTTAATGGATGTAATCATTGTGAATTGCCATGCTAAGTGGGGTATGTTGTTATCTAGAAAGTGGATAGCCTCCATGGGGGTAGTAGCCAAATGGACCTGTCTTATGCTACTATCCTTGTCCATGAAGCTGAAGTGAAATTATGCAAGGAGAAAAAGGTGGAAGATCAAAATATAGAAGATCATTAAAAAACTCATGAAGAAGTAAATTTCATTGATATTGATTGGTTGAGTTTCATTAGATTTTGTGAGAATGATGAAAAGCAAGTAGGTAGTGATCTTCCTCTTCCTTCTGCCCATGTTTCTAACATTGGTGATTTGTGGACTATCTACTTTAATGGTGCATGTTCTAAGGATGGCTCGGGTGCAAGCATATTTTTATGATACCTGATGGAGAGCAGTTTGGGATTTCATTTAGGTTTGATTTCCAATGTACAAATAACATAGCTGAGTATGAATCATTGTTGTTAGGTTTAAATGTTGTTCATAAGCACAGAGTCAAGTGTTTAAGGATTTTTGGTGATTTAGAATTAGTGGTGCAACAGCTCAGAAGTATTTTTTCAACCAAGGATAGCAGGTTAAGGGCTTATATAAATGTAGTTTGGGACACTAGTACTATTTGATGCAATTGGCATTGAATGGGTAGAAAGGCTAAAAATGAAAGGGAAGATGCCTTGGCTGTAGCTGATTCAAAATTTAATCCTCAATCAATTTCTTCATATTGTCATTTTGTTGTTGAAATGCTTACAAGGCCAACAATCCCTAATAACATATACATTTGGTAGGTTTTCAATGGTAGTAATCATATCTACAACTTTGACAGTAATCATATTGCATGGATGAGTTTGACAGTCAATTGATTGATTGGCAACCCTTGATAGAACTTGAGGATGCTTGATAGAACTTTATTTGGCAGTGAAATAGTGCAGTTAAAGAAAAATACCATTCCTAAAGGAAACTTTGTTTGGCAGTGAAGTAGTGCAGTTAAAGAAAAATACCATTCCTAAAGGATTGGTGACATTAGAAAGGATGTTTGACAATGCTGACCGTTGGAAAAGAAAAGGAAAACCAGTCCAAGAAGACAATGTTGAAGGTGTCAACCTTGGGATTGAGGAGGCAACAAAGATGGCATACATTGGTAAGAAGTTAAAACCCCATGAAAAACAAATGTTGATTGCTTTGTTAAGAAAATTCAAGAAATGTTTTGCTTGGTCTTATGATGAGCTGAAGGTATATAGGGAGGATTTATTTCAGCATACCATTCCCCTCTAGCCTGATGCAAATCCCTTTAGAAAAAATCAAAGGTTGATCAACCCCAATCTAGCTCCCAAAATGTAGCAAGAATTGGCAAATCTAAAAGGAGGTATCATTAAGATGATCAGACATTTTGAGTGGGTGTCTAATCTTGTCCCTATGAGAAAGAAAAATAGGGAAATCAAGTTATGTGTAGACTTTAGAAATTTAAACATCAAGTCTCTCAAGGACAATTATCCCCTTCTAAGTATGGACCATCTATTGCAAAGGCTGGCATGTTCAGAACTGATGTCTATGATTTTGGGTTACAATAAAGTGTTGGTTGAGTTAGAATAGTACAAAAAAACATTCACAAATCCTTGGGGCACTTATGTTTATGTGAGGATTCTATTCAGTTTGAAGAATGCAGGATCAACTTTTCAGAGAGCCATGGATGTTGCCTTTGCAGGCCTCATAGATGAAATCATGGTAGTATATCAAGATGACTTTACTATATTTTCCAAAGAAAGAAAATATCACTGCAAGCATTTGGAATTGATCTTTGAAATATGTTTAGAGTATGGGATTTCTTTGAATCCCAAGAAGTATCAATTCAGAGTAGAAGAGGACAAGCTACTAGGGCACATTGTATCAAGGGATGGGGTCAGAATAGATCCTTAAAGAATTAAATCCATTGACCTTATTGCTTAACCTAAATTAGTCAAGGGTCTTCAGACCTTCTTTGGACAAATTAACTTTGTGAGGTGTTTTGTCCCCAACTTTGCTAAGAAAACCAAGGCCATTTCAAAGATGCTCAAGAATGGGCAATCTATCACTTAAACTGAGGAGTTAATTGAAGCCTTCACTAATATAAAAAATCCCTCAAGGATGTACCAATACTGGTAAACTTTGACTATTCTAGGTCATTTCATCTCTTTTCCTTTGCCTCTTTTTACACTGTAGCTATTGTTTTTTTGCAAAAGAACAATGAATGGTATGAGTAGCCCATTGGATTTTTTTGTAAGTCCTTACAAGTTGCAAAGATGAAATATTCTACTATGGAAAAGCATGCTTATGCTTTAGTTAAAGAAATCAAGAATTTTAGGTCATACCTTATGGGTGCAAATATGGTTGCATATGTGCCCCATTCTGTTGTGAAGGATATTTTCATGTAGCAGGAGGTCTCTGGAAGACCATGCAGATGGATCAAAAGGATCCAAGAATATGATATTGAAGTGCAAGTCACAAAGCTGGTAAGAGGTCAAAGTTTGGCCAAGCTAATGGCTAATTCAAATTTGGATGTAGCTAAACTAAATGAAACAAATGTGGATGATGCTCCTTTTCATTGTGGACTGGCTGATAATGTATGGTAAAGGGATATGATTTTCTACCTTGAGAACATGAAGTGTCCATCATGCATGGATGAAAATCAGAAAGGATACTAAAATTGTAGTCCCAGAGGTATATTTTGATCCATGATGAGCTTGTGTGGAGGAACCATGAGGGCTTGTTGTTGAAATGTCTGGATCAAGGATCAACTGAGAAGGTTATAAATGAATGACATCATGGCATTTGTGGAGGACATTTCAAGGCTAGAACTACTGCATATAAGGTGATCAAGGCATAGGTTTTGGTGGCCTAGTTTATTTAAAAATGTTTCCAAACAATTAAAGAAGTGTGATGCTTGCCAAAGATTCTTAGGAAAACTAAAATTTGTTGGTGTCCTCCCTCTCATGACAGTTTTGGTAGATGGTCTATTTCAGCAATGGGGTATAGACTTTATAGGTGAAATCCAAGAGAGTTATAGTAATGGATATAAGTGAATCCTTGTGGGAACTGATTACTTCACCAAATGGGTTGAGGCAATCCCCACTCAAAATGCAACATCCAAGGTGGTAATAGATTTCTTATTGAATAACATAATAACCAGGTTTGGTGTGCCATGTAGGATTGTTGCTAATAATGCCATGCATTTCAAGTCCCCAGATATATTGACTATGTGTTCATAATAAGGGATCAATTTGATACACTTATCCCCCTATCATCCCCAAAGTAATGGATAGGTTGAGTCTAGCAACAAGAGTCTTATGAAAATCATTAGAAGGAATTTGGACATGAACAAGAAGAGATGGGATTACAAGTTAAAGTATGTAGTTTGGGCTGATAAGATCACTTATAAGTGTGCTACAGATAAGAGCCACATTGAGCTTGTTTATGGAGTGGATGCCAAGATGTCAGTTGGTATAGAACTGCTTATTTACTAGTTGTTGCATGATGCTTGTGAAGATCAAAAAGGTGTGGTCTCTCAGAGACTATTGGAGTTGGATGAGTTGGATGAGGATATGAGAGCTTCACATGAGAGAAATTTGGTACAACACCAAAAGGTTGAACATTTGTTCAACAAGAGAGCAGTCAAAAGGTGCTTCCAAATAGGTGATTTAGTTTTTCTATGGAATGCTAGGTCTGAGGAAGAGGGTAAACATGGAAAGTTTGAAGCATTATGGGTTGGTCCCTATTAGATTATATGGACAGAGCCATCCAAGACATATTTTACCTCAAAAGTTTGGAAGGAGAGCTCATGGAGCTGCCTGTTCATGGTCAACATCTAAACATTACTTTTTGTAAGTAATGAAGTCCTTCATTTGTGATAAATTAATGACATATCTTTCATGTTTCGATCCCCTAGAAGTCTTGACACCTATTGTTCATGATGGTGTGTTTTTTCCCATCTTGTGTTGTTTTTTGCAATTTTGGTCTACCCCAGAGATCTTCTAGATTATCGTTGTCCCTGTTAGGCACACATCCCCAAATAGACCCATTATTGACACTTCTATTTTCCAAGTCTCATAATTGCATGTGGATCCTCATTTCCCCCTTGAAAAGTTGACTAAGTCTGAAATTTCACCTGAAACCTAATTTTGACTAAGTCTAAAATTTTTGAGATCCTCTAAATTCTAGAATCTGCATTATAACTCCTGGAGGTTTAAAACCACTCTCAAACATCCTGACAGTATATACATAAAATATAACTTAAAGTATAGAATACTTAAATGTTATATTTTATGTATATACTTGTCAATTTTTAGGTCCCGCTGGAACCTTGGAACTTTTCCCAAAGTCCAAGTTTCCTTTGCCTCCTTGCTCCCTACTCTCTTTTCCCTTCCAAAGTTCCAAGCCAGAAAATTTTCCCGACTTGGCACCTCCTTTTCCCTTTGGGATTTTGGGTCATGCTGGCACTTTTGGAGTCAATCCCTTGGTTCTTTATCCTCCTAAAAATTTGATTCCTGCATTACAAATGTAAATTTCTTGTGGAACTTCAGAACCCAGTAGAACGTTTGCTCCAAGTTCCTAGGTTTCAGATGCTTCTACAAACTCGATCCCCACCAAACATAAAGTGATGCTTCAAAATCCTAAGTTTAGAAGAAATTCCAAACCCAGACCTTTGGTTCCAAATCCACCTATCCTCCCATGACTCAAAGTCCTGTTGAAATGCAAAAAACATGTAGGATCGTGCCAACAACTCCCAGATTCAACATTAATGGCATTTGACTTTTGCAACTTCCCAAGTGCTATTTTCTCCACCAAATGCATCCAATCCTTCATGTGCATGATTTCATATGTGCCTACTTGATTTGATTGGTGAAAATATGATTTTTCACAGGTTCTTTGGCTCTACTACATTCATGGGGGTAGGTGATTTTGAGATTGTTGGGTCTTCTCCTCTTTCTCGCCCATGGATTGGGGCACGCAACTATGGAGTATAAATTTTAGTTTTCTCCTCATTCAAGGGGTTGGTCATTTTGGGTAGAATTTCTCTCTATAGGCACCAAACATCCAAGTGTAGTTAGGGCGTCATCCATTGTCCAGTTTCAGTTCTTTAGGAAGCATTTGACAAAGGTGTATATGGATTACTTTGTAATTTTGTTATCAATTTATGTTTTTCTCCATTGATATAAGTGTTCTTCTAGGAAAACTAGTGCAATTAGGGTTTTCTCTTCCCATATCTTTTGGTATGATTGTAACCTCTTATTTGAATGAAAGTGATAGTTCTTAATTCATTTTAAGATTTCTAAATGATCATTTTAGAGTTGCATATGGATGAATGTTATATGGTGTTGGATTAATAAGTATTATCATGGTTCGATATTGATTTGTATGCATATGAATCTATCAGATAGGTAATCATACACCCCTCTATTATTGTTCTCCTTTAATAAATGTGAGACTCTGCAACCCATTGGATAGGCATCGATCTAAGAGGCCTATGGTCATCCACACCATTTAAAAAATCAAAACAATCATCTCAAGTGTGAAGTAGTTTGTGAATCTGTATGCAATTTTAGTTCTTTGTTTTAGTCAAGGGACCATCTTTATCAAAACAAATGAGTCTCATCCTTTCCAACTAAATGTGCATACCCACATCATGCATAGTTGCATTGATGCTTTTGTCAACTTGAAAAGAGGTTATTTAATATAATGAGCTATTGTCTAAACCAGTGACAACCTTAGGGTTTAGAACAACATCTTGGGTATCACTACTTTTGTTATTGTGTTGCATACCTTTTTTACTAAAATCAATCCATGTTGAGGGATACCTCTAAGAACACCCTCCTTGGTCTAGTTAAACTAGAAGTGAAGAAGAGATTACCCACTCCTACAATTGGCCTTTAACCATCCTTAGTCTATTGACAAGCCTTTGTTCTACCTTCTTGATGACATCCCCAAGCCTAGAAGATAAGAGCATAGTCTAGGATTTTGGACTTGCAGTTATTGGTCCCAATAGAATACACAATGAATACTAAGCCCCTGTAGGATAACCATGATAACAAATGGAATACTCAGAAGTACCCCACAAATATCTAAAGACTCTCTTCACTGCATCACAATGTACCCATCTAGGATTATCCATGAAATAGATAAGGACTCCCACTACTTAGGTAATGTATGGTCTTGTATAAACCATAACATACATAAAACTACCAATAGTACTATCATAAAGTACTCTACTCATATCCTCCATATCAATAGGAGAATTAAGACACTACTCAACTAGGAACTTTGTCCCCATTATAATAAGAACACACAATAGCCTGCAAGATGACATGTTGAATATCTCCAAGACCAAGTTCACTTACTCTGGACTAACCAAAGCTTTCTTTTAGCTCTATCTCTTCTTATCTCCATCCCCAAGATGTACCTAGCTGCCCCTAAGTCATTGATATCAAACTATGCTAAAAAGTTGAGACTTCAAATCATAAATCAAACCCTTCCCATTACTAAAATAACATATCATGAATATATAATGCAATAATGAGAAAACGACCACTATCCATCTTGCGATAGATGAAATTATTTGATTTGGATCTCAAAAATCTCAAACCCAACACAAATAAATCAAAGTTTTGGTACCACATCCTAGGAGATTGCATAAGACTAAACAAAGATTTCTTCAATTTACAAACCAAATGCTCTTTTCCTTTTTTAATGTAGTACTCTATCTATGACATATAAATCTCTTCCTAAAAGTCACCATGTGAAGGAATGTTATCTTCACATTCATCTACTCAACCTCAAGATCATACACTGCAACAATAGATAATAGAAACCAAATAGATGTCATCTTAGCAATTGGGCATAAAATTTCACCAAAGTCAATTCCCTCAACCTAAAAATAACCCTTGACAACCATTATCACCTTATACTTCTCAGTACTACCATCTAAACTAATTTTCTTCTTGAACACCCATTTGTATCCAATGAGTTTATGTCCATCAAGCAAAGGTACTAGATCCCATGTATCATTTTTCTTTAATGTCGCCATCTCTTCTTCCATGGCCACTCTCTAGGAATCTAAATAATTCATACCCATAGCCTCTTTTATAGTCCTAGGCTCCTTAGTGTTAGTAATCAAAGCAAAAATACATCTTTACTGAGTGGACCTCCTCAAAAGTTGAGGTGGAGGTTCTATATCTTCTTTTGAACTATCAAAGATATCCTCTTCTTTAGGTCCTTCTTGGGCTTTAGGTTCAACTTCTATTAGTCTTTAGGGGTAGCTAAACCACTTTTTTACTTTCTTTTCTATTTGAAAAACAATGGAAGAAGGCTTAATTTCTCTAAATATAACACTTTCTCAATACAAAAATCTCTTTTCCATAGGATCCCAAAGCTTTTACCCCTTTCACACCATTACCATAATCAATGAAGATACATTTAACAACCTTGTTCTCTAACTTTGACCTCTTCTCCCTAGGCACATGTGCATATGCCTCACAACTAAAGAATCCAATATGTCTCAATGAGGGCTTTTTTCCTGAATACACCTCCATAGGTATCTTCTCAACAAGAGTTGATGTAAGAGATCTATTAACTAGGTAACAAGCCATAGTAACTACTTCCACCCAAAACTTGTGTTCCAAACTAGCCCCACTAAAGCATACTCCTAGCCCTCTCCATCAACATCTTGTTCATTATTTCTACAAGTCCATTCTGCTAAGGGGTGTACAAAGTTGTCTTATGTCTTTCTATTCCATGATCTCTACAAAATATATTGAAATTTGTAAAACAAAACTCACCACCATTATCATTCCTCAAAATCTTAATTATTTTACTAGTCTAATTTTCAATAAGAGCCTTAAACTCTTTAAATCAACTAAATACTTTGGATTTACTCCTAAGAAAATATACACATGTTCTTCTACTATAGTCATTAATGAAAGATACATAATAAACAAATTTTGAAATTGAAGGAACATTAACAAGACCAAAAACATAAGAATGTATCAATTCCAATACACTGGAAGATTTATGAGAACTAGAATAAAATGAACATGGTTTTGTTTTCCATATATGCAATGTTTACAAAAATCAAACTCAAGGTTACAATCATTCAACCCCTCAACAAGGTTTTTATTTTTCAAGGTTCGTAGACCCTTCTCACCAACGTGACCAAGCCTCTAATGCTACAACATAGTTTTCTCTGCTAGAAATTTTGTCTCCAAAGCACGAACACCCTTAGGTACCTAGAAAGCATGACCATCACAAAAGGATGCAACACTCCTCTTTATTGTTGGTTCCAATGGTGAAGGTGAAGACTCTGCATATCCCTTCACTACAATAATGGAAGAACTATTACATTGAACTATGTGTGAATCTAGATGAAATAAAGTGCCACTATGAACACCCTTAGCAAGCACCATAGCTCATCTAACCATCTTGCACCCTCCACTCGAGAAAATAACCTGCACACCTACCAAATTAATTTTACTTATAGAAAGTAGGTTTCATGGAAAACTAGGCATTAGTACCCCAACCTGCTACCGACAATCTCTAAGAAATTTTGAGTTCCTATGCTCAAGATTGTTGAAGGGTTGGCCAATGAATGGGAGAAAATGGAAATATTCTCCCTTGCACTTTAGGCTTTGCAAAGCCAAGGTGGGTATTCCTTTTGACACAGTGGTTTGAAATAGATGAAATACTCAATCACATTATGTAGCAGATGTAAAGGCTCATACAATGTAATAAGGATTTACAAGTGTGAATGCAAATAATACCATATTCCTTGTCTCATCAACATTTTGGTATGACCTCAGTAATTTACAAACTTAAATTACTTCCCATTAGATCTTCTATGTTTGAATTTGGATGGATTGGAGGGTTTCTTACAAATTGATGTCTTTCTATGGGTTATAGAGTCCGTACCCACTTGGTATTTCATAATAGCTATATTCTTGAAAGTTTCTTTATATATTTTTTTTTTGCAATAATGAAACCAACAAATGTAATTCCAACAATCTGAAATCCTACTTAGTAATCCATTACTAATCTCAGACTTATTACAACTAACAATGAAAGACTTCTTTATTCCTTGAATAATGGCTAACATTGGTAATTATTTGACACAACAAATGTGTGCAAAGAAACTGGTAATCCTTAATTACTTCATTTCAAAAAAATGTGAGACAAGTAATTGTAGACAAAAATAGATTAAGAACCATCTTTCATATTATTCATTCAGAAACAAGTATTACAAAAAGATAACAATTGATAAGAAATGGACAATGTATATCTCTATATGGCAACACTTTACATAATAGAGTTTTCTCTTGCATATCCCCCCTACAATACAAATATTACATCTTTTTATAGAAAAGTCTATAAAAGAAGACCCCATGGATGGGTAACACTTGTCATGATATAATAGCTTAACAAACCACCTTTTACATTGCTTTTGACGGTGACACTTGGATTCACTTGGGAGAGCTTCACACTCCCACAAGTTTTCTGAACAAGTAGTTAGAAGAAGATGCAAATCTAACCACCTCTGCTGACATGGATCTCATGATTGTCTTGTCTATCTAATGTGGATAAATTTCACCCTTGCTACCACTAACTCAGTGGATGAAGAAACCTTCACTGGATGAATATGTGCTATGAGCCTGGAAGAAGAAGGTGGGATTGAATGGGGAGAGGCCACCACCCATGTCTCACCAAATAAATATATGAGCATCTATCTTTCTACCCAAGGGACCAAAACTAGAAGGCAAGGCAATGCAACTTCAAAATGAAAGCAAACAACAATGATGCAAGATAGAAACATCTTCCTCCCTCTTTTTGCAAATAATAGAGGACAATTCATCCCATCTGAGGAGCGCCCTCCTATAGATGTACTCTCATCCTCCCTTCCAATAGAGGGGAAGAAATTTCCTAGTCAACCAGTAGTAACTGGCAGCTAGTTGCAATCTTTCCAAACCTTCCCATGCCTCTCAAAGAGTTAAAAAGTATGTGACTTTCATTCTTCATTTTGCAAGGATTAGGTCCTTCAAGATAATAGTAATGTAAGGAAGCTAAGGTAGTAGAACAACAGTTGCAGAAATAAACACAAATAGCAATATACCACAACACAATAATTACGTGGGGAAACCCTTTTGGGAGAAAAACCCCACACTCCAAAGTCATCCAATATATTATTCAAGAATCAAGAAGATTACAATATACTTGCAGATCAAGATTTAACAAGAGTATAGCCAACTAGAGATTCGGAGGCAACTCAAAATCTATAAGACTCTTACACACAACCTCCATCTCAAGCTCTGAATATATAGGAGATACAATACAGTAAACCATCAACAATAATTACAAAACCATGAGCCAAAACCACCCAAAAGTGGCACCCAAATTATATTCAATCAAAGATGCCTTATGATGTACCAAATTACACACCAACATGTGTAACTCTCCCCTTTATAGCTCTTTTAAGTGTCCAACACATTTTCACATTTCCCAAAATGGGAGGCCCAACATTTGGAGGCCATAACTTTTGATTTGAGTGTCTAATTGACGAATCATTTGATGCATCAAAAATACCATGAAGAGATCTATCAAGATGTAACATACTTTGCTGGTTATTATAACTTTCAAGGCATTTAGGGACCTCTAAGTGCCTCAAATATGAGTTTGAAACTTTTCTAGGAGTTTCAAAAATGGAAACTTAAATATCCTACAATCCAAGTATAATCTTGAGTTGAAACTCACCCAAGATGTTTACTTGGTAGTTCTGTACCTTTTGGAAAAATTTTGGGCCCATCTGTGCTTAAATGTATAATTACTAAAAATAGTAGGCCCTGTCATTTTTAGCCCCTTTTGGAAACTTTGAAAGTTCTAAACCATTCTTCAAGATAAAGGGTATTTGAAAAGACCAAAATCAGGAAGAATAGAAACCTTTTGTAGTTGCAAGTTTAAGACACCTTTCCTAACAAGTAACAACCTAACTACCCAACCATTATAACTACCTACTTAGTCGAGTAAAATTACACCCCAATTCAGTAATTTCCTAAAATGGCTATCAACCCAAAATGATCAAAAAATGTAGTTTTCACCTTCCTTTTATAACCAAAGTTGTTGATGATTATCTCCTTAATTATATTTAAATCTAGATTAATGTAATTCAAAACTCATTGTCCATCCCACCTAACTTTATAATCAAATCTATAAATTTCTAGGAGATAAAGACATGACACATTCTAATGTGCCTCCTAGACATCAAAGGTCATATCATACCAAGCTCTAAGAATATTTACGCATCCAATTTGTAAAGTCCTCATTAGATGGCCAGGAATATTCCAAGATCTTTACCAACTTATTTAGATGAGCTCGGTACCTTGCATCTAGTAGAATTTTGGTCTCCTTCACAAAGTTGTCGAGTCCCAATTCTAAATTTAGAAAGTTATCCAACTTGGCATTACACAAAATTGGATTTATACTATCCCCTTAGATGAATAATGTGAGCAATGGTTGAGTGATGACCTAGAAATATATCTTCCACCTTTCTAATGATTTTATTTCTCCCTTAATTTCTAAAATTGCAGGCAGCTGGCAATCCTCTAGGGCCTTGAAGCTATCAAATTTCTCCCTAAGCATCAAATCAAACCTTCCTTGGAAAGAAAAAACATCATTTAAGAGATTCACCACATCATAAGTACTTGATATCTCTTGTAAAGCATCAAGATTAAGCTTTGCAATACCTTAAATAACACTTAGTGATGATAGCATAGAGATCCATGTGCTTAAGATTTGTCTCAAAACTAGCTCCTGCCTAATTTGGGCATCCCTAGCTTTTCTCAACTTGTCAAAATATTCCCATGCATTGTCAGTTTTACCCAAAATTCTAGATATCTATGATCAAATAGCTTTCTTATCAACTTAGAGGCATCATGTACTCATTTATCTTTTGCTGCATCTTTTGCATCCATGCTCCTTTTTAACTCCTCCTTTAGGCCCTCAATTTTGAGCATGAAATTATCTCTATCCTGTTGAGACATTGTGTTAAAAGAAATAAGAGGTGGCACTAATTCTATTACATTGATCTTAAGCTAATAAACCATAGACTTGACCTTATTATACTCACATAACAATTTGGTGTGTTCTAGCTACAACTTATCATAATCCGTTTGTAATTTATTAGCTTCAACTTCACTAAATATAGTAGTACTAACAACCACAGATGCAACTTGTGGATTTGTTGTGTCCCCAAGCCTCTTGGAAATCAAGTTTCATTTCAACTCACTGATATCTTGGACAACTTGGGGCTTATTATGCTAAGGCATCACATCCCAAATAGTTAGTGTCTCATATTTGGCATTGAACCTAGACCTAAAATAAATTTCTTTGGCCTATTCTTCATCCCCCAAAATATCGTCATCGATGTCTTCTCTTAGAATGGTATCCAGGGCTATAGCAAAAGCTATATCAGATCTAGGTAATAGTAGACATCCACTCTCCTTGACTAGTCTCCTTTCCTCCTCATGTGTCATCTTAGAGTTGTCAAATTCAATCCATTTTTGGATGCTTTGCACAACCTCTCTTTCTCTATCTTCCTCGACCTTGATGCAGAGGGGTCTCCCCTCTACCAGGTAAACACAAACAACCACTCAACACACGACATCATTTACAACATAATGTACTCATAATTCGTAGATGGTAAATAGATAATTTATGTTTCATTTTATTGAAACTGTAACAAACAATGCTTCAGTACAAAGACAACAATGGCCTTCAAGGCCTTTCATCTCTCATTTGCATACACGACTTTCAATCTCACGTTATTGCCTTGCATTTCTCCTCAAAATCCCATTGCTTCTCATTGGTTTCTGTATCTTTTTTGGGTGCTCTCTCTCACCTTCCTAGCATTCTCTTCTTTCTTCTAGAACATTCCATTACTCACATTCTCTACAAGTTCCTCCTTGCAATCTGGCCGAGCCTCTTCTTCTTCATTCTCTCTTTATTGTGCCCTCTAGAGTGGCTTTCACTCCCTTCTTGATCTCTTCTTAGTATTGTAGCATTTTAATTTCATTCCCCTTGAGTGTCTCAAATGAATACCAACATCCTCTGTTATACTGCATTCAGTTACCTCCTTTTAGTATTCCAACCGCTTACCTTCCAGATGGTGCAGGAAACCAATCGATATAACTCCTGTAGGAAGCAGTTACCATTCAATGTAACTGTCAGAGACACGTCAAAGCCATCATCGCTCAAGCTCTTTCCAAACTGCTTGCTAACACATCCTGACCATGGTCTCCACTACCTAGGTGGCATCTACATCAACTGCATCAGGCTATCGAGGAGACTCAAGACAGAGTCCTATCGATGAACTATGTCGCGTCAAAATTGCCAAATCATCATAGGTTAAACATCCTTCATCAACATCAACTAGTCATTTTCCCACTTAGCACCGGTCGGGTCCCCCCAATGCATCTACATTTCAAAATATCACCATATTGAAGGGACAACATATCACCTCCTACCGATACAAAGATGTCACTTTGATGAACATTACACACCATGTGGTCCCCACCGTCATGTCAGCATCAGAGTATTGAAGAGACATCCAAACGTCTCACTCTGACAATGTAACATCACACCGATGAACAATTACCGCCAAATAAACCCAAGACCCTACATCGGGTGTCGAAGAGACACCAGCCAAAATCCCAATGACAAGACCATCTCCCGCTGACAAAACACATAACGCCAAACTTCAAGAAGAGCTATCGGACCATTGAGGGTACTAGAAACTTGGTCCTAATGAAATCAAATTGTCACAATGATGAAGGAGAAAAACAAAACCTGCAGGGAGAAATCGAACCATACAAGTCTTCACCACTATCAGCACATGTGTAATATTTTCTCATTGAATGTCTTTGCCAGATGACCAAAACAAAAATGAAATGTTTTTGGTGATGCAGGATTGCTCGTTCACCTAAGATGCTCCTGCATCAGATACCCCAGCTAAAGAGTTTGTGAGCATGGCTCACACAACTTGGAGTTGAGTAGTAAACTACCCTTTCAAACTGTAAACAATCTACAACGAACTCCGTCATTGAATCATATGAGATGTAATCAACATTTCTTCCTTCTTCATTTCTAGCATCTTGCCAGAATCAGCATCACTTCCTTCCAACACTCTTCTTCATCATCTTTCCTTCCTTTTGTGGATATACTTCCACCATGCATCGGCCTCCTCCTAATATACTGTCTACAAATATTCCTCTCTTTTGTGGGATCAATCCCAACTCTATCCGTCCACTTCCACTAAACAATAACCTCAATCTCCTCACTTTCCATGG
The DNA here is from genome assembly GCA_027924645.1 of Cunninghamia lanceolata. NCBI lineage: Eukaryota > Viridiplantae > Streptophyta > Pinopsida > Cupressales > Cupressaceae > Cunninghamia > Cunninghamia lanceolata. Next base: position 751,857 of record BSBN01001239.1, on the reverse strand, counting down.
GTTTTGACCCACCACATACTGACTATCTCCACCAAACATCACCAGTAGCATCCTCTATGGTTTCCACATGCAAATATATATCTACATACAAATCTGAAACTACATTCTTTCTTCTACATACCCGCAGCTCATTACATGCATTCAAAATAACTTCCCTTTCACAAAAATTTGAAAAACTAAAACATACCTCTACATACTCTGCTGCTACAACAACCTTTTGCCTTACATTGACTGTGGTCTCTTTACTTTCCCTCAAGTGTTCACGCTTGAACAACTTTCCAACCCACTCTATAGCATCTTCAACTTCAACTGCTGTAACCAATTTCTCTTCACCATCTACTCCAATCTCCTTATCCTTCATCTATATGCCTTCAAAGAGACATATTTCAGCTACTTCTTCATCTTGTCTTTCTCTATCCTCTGACATGAGGATCTTTCTTTGACATTCTTTTATAGTTTCTTCAACCTCCTTTTGATCCTTTTGCTCAAGGATCTCCTTATCTTCCATGTCTCCAATGTGACATGTTACTGCTACCTTTTCTTCTCCTCTTCCTTCTTCCTCTTGTATGAGGATATCTCCTTCACACTTTACTGCTTCTTCAAACATAAGTTCTATCTTCCACATCTCCTCATTTAGTAGGAGATCATCTTCTTCAGCTTCCTCATCAAATCTAGCACTATCCATGTCCACTTTCTGAACTTCATCTTCTAACATCTTCACAACTGCAAATTCATTATCCTTGGTCTCTTCCTTAGATCTCAAACTCTCAAACATTGTTTCCTTATCCTCATGCTTCGTAACAACACATTCTTTTGCAAGGATCTTACACTTGAACTTCCACACTTTGTTTCCCATAACCTTGGGTTCATCACTCTTGATTGTTGCTCTTTTCCTCCATATGCCTTAATCAGATTTCTATCTAAAAACACCTTCTCTATGCCCGCTTGCTTGCCAATTTGCCCGATAATCTAGTCTTCATAGGCATCTTGTCTTGCATCTACAACTTCTTCCAAGGCATCATGAAACTCTAGGGTTTCTTCCTCATCTTTTTTACCTCAGTGAAAGTCTTCAACATCCTTCTCTTCTTCACAATGTATCTCTGTTGCAAAATTTTCTTGACACACTACTGCAACTAATCTCCTCTTGTTCTCAACTTTAACTTTTTCTTCGGATGCTATTCTTGCTCCATCTTTCAGCAACTTCAAGGTCTCATCATTGACCTTCCTTATCACATTCCTCATACCTGCATACACATCTTCAAACATAATATTAGCAAATAAAATTAGAGACCAAAATGTCTCTATAGGTGCCTCCTTCATGGACACTCTCCTCTCTTCTTTACTTCTCCTTTTGAGTGTTTCTTTCTGTACCTCTTCCTTATTTCTGTTCAAGTCCTCTTCAATGAGAACTTCCTTGACCTCTTCTAGTCCATGTTGCTCACTTGGCAACTCTCTGTTGTCCTAACTTTGGTGGGTTCCTCCTATGTTTTCATCTTCTCTTCTCAAGGTAGTATTCTTTTGCCTTTTTCTCTTTTCCACGATCAGCTTCACTGGCCATTTCACTTTCTTTCTCATTGTCCACCACCTAGCATTATATTGGTTTCTTTCTTCCAAATATTGTCTTACTGCCTCCACATCTCTTCTCAACTCAACCAGTTCTCTGTCAATTTTTGTATCTTTCTTCTTTATATTTGTTTTCATATTACCTTTCTTCTTGAGACTTTCTTTCTTCTTCAATGGTTCCACAATCTTTCTATGAGACTCACAAGTCCCTCTGTCATTACGAGTACTCCTTGCAACAATCCTTCTAATCTCAGGGTAACAACCCTCTACAGTTATAGGCACTCCCTACAACAATTCCTTCATTGCTATTTTCTACCAACATGATTCTGGAAGATGCATCACCACGTTCTCTTCTACCCACTCCCTCTCAGTGGAAGAGATTTTGCACCTTCTACCCATCCTTATAACTACTAGAGAACAACTACCAAGATTCTTACAATGTAACGTCACACCGACAAATAGTTACCACCAAAGAAACCACAAGACCCTACATGGGATGTCGAAGAGACACCAACCAAAATCCCAATGACAAGACCATCTCCCGTCGACAGAACACACAACACCAAACTTAAAGAAGAGCGATCAGACCATTAAGGGGACTAGAAACTTGGTCCCAACAAAATTAAACTATCATAGTCATGAAGGAGAAAAACAAAACCTACAGGGAGAAATAGAACCTTACAAGTCTTCACCACTGCCAACACATTCATAATATTTTCTCATTGAATGTTTTTGCTAAACGACCAAAACTGAAACCAAACCAAAATGAAATTGAAATATTTTTGGCGATGCAGGATTGCCCATTCACCCAAGATGCTCCTACATCAGACCTATTGTACTTTATCCTTCTTTTGCAATTATGTATTTACCTTACCTTTGAGTAACAACATTTCGAATTTCTCAAACTTGATGAAGTCGTCATCAGAGAGGAATTCCCTACAAGACAAGGCTCTGACATTCTAAACAACCCAGTCACCCTCCTCTAAATTCAATAGTATTCTTCCAAGAGGGAGATCATTCACACTTGGCCTCCTTGGTGAAGGAACAATATGCAATATCTCTTGATACTTAGCCTTGTTTTCACTAGTACACTTAATGACATCATAATCAACTAGGGGTTGGACCCTACTCTGTGGTTCACATCTACTAGGGCTCCTTACCTCAACAATTTACATAGCTCTCTTAGCTGGAGCATTCACAGATGGAGGGCTCATAGATTGAGCATGGTGGGAAATTGGTTTGGCCTCCATCATACTTTCTTTTGGCATCGGGTTTCAGGAAACACCGAGAGGCATAGTTCCTAAAACATCCACATGACTTATCATCAATTCCATCTTAATGATAAGATCCTCGGTGGTATTGAACACACCTTCTTAAGCAGGATCTATTTCTATCCTTTTCTTCTCACATTCACCAATTGTCTCCCAATGCCTTCTTCCCATGGTGATGTCCTCTCTATTTATATGATTTCTGATTAAATCCTCAAAGATGTTGAATTGGTGCCCATAGCCTGACCTCCCTACTAATTTCCTTACTTGGTCAATATAATGTTCAGGGTCACATCTTCTCCTTCTCTCTGACTTCATTCATTATTCCATCAATTTTATTCTTAATTGGTCAAGGCCTTCTTTGGCAGTGATCTCAAAGTCTAAAAATTTAACAATATATGGAAGAAATGATCCCTTCTTCTACTGTCTCAAATGCATTTTATCAACTTCATTTAATTACCACATTGTCTCAAGGAAGGATATTCTATCTAACACATAAAAGGGAAGTATATGTGGCTCTACCTCAGCCCCATAAATCTTAATAACCGTGTAATCCTTTTGGAAGAACCAGTCACCCCAATTATGCTCCAAACCCTTTTCTAAATCAATCTTCTTAGGTCTCATGAATCTCATGAAAGTAGGATACAACCTTTTTCTCTCATTCCCTAGCAATCCTAACACAATCTACACAAAGTACCTTTCAAAAACACCATAATTAGATGTAGAACAATGTGAATCCCATATGTAAGTCATCTAAATTGGCATGGGTAAGTTGTTTGGTGTTATAAGTGTCATTCTTAAGGCAAGGTGCGATATATCATTTCCCTAGTATAATAGGATGCAACATAACATAGAATACCACCTAAAATATGATGTGTGGTTATTTTTCTTGAGGGATTTCAATTCCCTATGGATTCCATCAGCTATGCAAGAGGCAAAGTCAAACAATCTATTGAGGTCATAGTGTTGAATATCAGCAACTAACATCATCAGAGAGATAGGCATCTACACCTTATAATTTGTCCCCAAAACCTGACACAGAGCCATATATGTAATTCTAAAATAACCCATAAACATTTCAACACTCAATGGTTATGATTTATTTAGATGGATCCTCTTCTCATCACTATGTCTATGCTTAGGCAACCAATTTACCCTATAACTTATTTTGTCCATTCTATACTCTCAGTACAACTTATTTAATTCAATTTTGATGTTGGTATGAGGGTTTATGTTGAAAACCTTCTTAATCATCTCTCTGTTTAATGTGAACAATTCATCACCCTAAAAGTTCTTTAATGTTCTGGTATCTGGGTCATACTGCTTACTGATTGCATATACAAACTCAATGTTCATAAAGACATTAGGGACTACTAGATTTCCTAAATCAAAATGCTAGATGTTTTAAATTGGGACGCCCTCTTTAACACAGTTGCAACAATATTGAATAAAATATTAACCCACTACAAGAATAACAGGGTCCCTAATCTCTTCCACTCTATCGCTCAATCTCTACTCTCCCAACCCTTTTCTATCTCAATCTTCTTAGGTCTCATGAATCTCATAAAAGTATGATACAACATTCTTCTCTCATGTTCTAGCAATTCTAACACTCTCTACACAAGGTACCTTTCAAAAACACAATAATTAGATGTAGAGCAATGTGAATCCCATATGTAAGTCATCTAAATTAACATGGGTAAGTTGTCTAGTGTTGTAAGTGCCACTCTTAAGGTGAGGTGCCATATATCATTTCCTTGGTATAATAGGATGCAACATAACGTAGAATACTATTAGACTTAGGGCACACAATTCAGAGGGGGGGTGAATCAGTTGTTCAAAACTTTCTCCAATTTAAACACTTAAGTCTTCTTAGTGATTAGCTATATATTAATCATAAACCATAATGCATTCAAATCAAGAGCAGAAACATATCAACACATAAGACACCAAGATTTTGACGTGGAAAACCCGGTTAAGGGAAAAACCATGGGGTGATTAACCCAAGATTATATTCTCTGTTAGAAGAATAGAAAGAACAAAATGGCACATGCCAATTAGGGCTCACTGCCTACAAGAGATACACTGTCTATAAAGAAATAAGTATCACATACATGAACTGGAGAATAGCATCTTCACCATGCTTGAATCAGTTCTATTAAGCTCAATACTTTTGCTCTACCTTTCGCTCTCCTCTTTGCTACCACACTCTCATCTCCACATAAAAAGGCAAGTTCAAACTGACTTCACAATCCCTTATTTATACAAGGCATCAACTTAGGAATGATCATCTAAGTAGGCAAACATTCATAAGATCATCCGACAGATGCATACCTCATCCGGTCGGCTTGTCTCAAGAAGAACACCATCATACAGAAGTTACTCTTCAATTGTGAGCTCCAACTTCAATGCGGACCACCAACACAAATTGGACATGATCCAAAGACCTCCACAAGCTTGTCTGAATCACCAAGAACATCCACACTTCTTCTGCTTACTGAAATCCTTCTCTCCTTCATCCGAAACCTCTAGAACACAGTCTGTCATTACTGTCACAAAGGAATAGATGCTTGTGGACCTTCAAACCATGAACCAATAGAGTTGATACACCACAAAGACTTCCTCAGCACTCCCTTAAATCCGCAGAACAGGAAACTTCATTTCCGGATCTCACCGGACCTTTCTTGTTACACTCTGTCACCTTTGAATACCTACCAGAACCGGTTTTACTTGAGTGGCCACAACTTCTTCATATCTTCATGTGGACCTCTGAAATCTCTACTGGATCACCTACAGACACATATCTACAAAACCCTTTAATCCGCATCCTCTGATCATCATCCTATCTTGGACTTTTGTCTTACAATCATCACTGTTCTTCATTGTTCTTGATTAAGACTAATTTTCTTAATATCCTTAGCTCACGGCTCATCCAAACCTTATCATTAATGCAACAGGAGTATGTTGACATCAATGAAAACACCGGTTAGGCCCATACTTGCAACAATCTCCCCCTTTGTCATTGATGGCAACATATGATGTGAAAAACTATCAAGACAAGAACTTCTCCTTACTATCACAACTCCCCCTATCAACAGCAACCATTCACATGTCTTCTCTCCCTTTACTGCTCCCCCTTTGATCAGCAACCAATTGTTTTTCACATGTCTTCTCTCCCCCTTTGACATCAATGGCAAAGGGCACATACTTGCAATTCCAACACTTTAGAATCATACCTACTGCTCCCCCTGAGTAGCAGCTCCCATCAATCTGGATCACAAGATATGACTATGATATCCATGAGACTGATGCACCTCAGTGCACCTTAGTTCATCACCGGAGGGGCAATAACCCCTAACTTCTCCCTGAGATACTCAAAAGAGTCCTTAGGTAGAGGTTTAGTAAAGATGTCGACAATCTGATCCTTGGAGGGTACAAACTCCAATCTGACTTCATTCTTGTTCACTTGCTCTCTCAAAAAGTGAAACTTGATGGATATGTGTTTAGTCTTTGAATGCAACACTGGATTCTTAGATATACTTATAGCACTTGAATTATCACAGAAGATTGTGACAGATTCCTCATACTCCACTTTGATATCTCTTAGCATCTGCTTCATCCACAAAACTTGAGTGCAACTACCTACTACTGCAATATATTCTACTTCAGTTGTAGACAGAGATATTGCCTCTTGTTTCTTGCTTAGCCAAGAAACCAAACTGTTCCCCAAAAAGAATGCTCCGCCACTGGTACTCTTCCGGTCATCCACATCTCCTGCCCAATCAACATCTGTATATGCATGAAGAGAGAAATCATGATCTCTAGGATACCACAAACCATACTCAACCATCCCTTTTAGATATCTAAAAATCCTCTTGATTGCCATGACATGGGATTCTCTAGGATCAACTTAGAATCTAGCAATGAGACCAACAGCTTACATAATATTTGGTCTAGTTTGAGTGAGATACAACAATCCTCCAATCATTGATCTGTACTTTGTTTGGTCTACCTTAGTAGAGTCATCATATTTGCTTAACTTACATCCGGTTGCCATGGGAGTATTCATTGGCTTTGAATCTTCCATCCCAAATTTCTTCAACAATTCTTTCACATATTTGGTCTGAGAAATGAAGATTCCTTTCTTTGTTTGAGTAATTTGCAGACCCAAGAAGAAATTCATTTCACCAAGCATAGACATCTCAAACTCACTTTTCATTTGATCTGTAAAAGTTTTACACATACTATCTCTTCCTCCAAAGAAGATATCATCAACAAATACTTCAACAATCAAGATGTTTTCATGATCAATTTTGAAATATAAGTTACTGTCAGTAGTACCTTTGTTGAAACCAATCTTCAAAAGAAGCTTATCCAATCTTTCATACCAGGCTCTTGGGGCTTGCTTTAATCCATAAAGTGCTTTCTTCAATTTGCAGACCATATCACCATGATTAGACAACTGAAATCCATCCGGTTGCTCTATATACACTTCTTCTTCCAAGTCACCGTTTAGAAAAGCAGACTTGACATCCATCTGATATACTTTGAAATCCTTGAAGGCAGCAAAGGCAAGAAATAATCTGATTGCTTCAATTCTTGCCACTGGAGCAAAAGTTTCTTCAAAATCAATTCCTTCTATTTGAGAGTAGCCCTTGCAGACCAATCTGGCTTTATTTCTAATTACTTCACCAACTTCATTTAGTTTGTTCTGGAAGACCCATTTGGTTCCAATCACATTCTTGTTTCTAGGTCTAGGAACAAGATTCCAAGTGTGATTTTTCTCTATTTGCACCAGCTCTTCCTCCATTGCTTTAGTCCAGTTTTCATCATTGCAAGCTTCATTCACTATCTTAGGTTAAATCTTTGAAATCAAATAATACTCTTCTGAATCTTGAGCAATTCTCCTTCTTGTTAGTACTCCTTTGCTTTTATCACCTATGATCTGATCTTTAGAGTGGTTCAGTCTTACATACCTGGGAACTTTAAGAATTTCTTGCACTTCTAATTCTTGATCAAGCTCATTGAGACTCATTTCTTCTTCCTGGTTTACCGGATTAGCTTGAATCTGACTGACAAATGAGGCTTGGGCTCCTTGAGTCAGAACACCATTATGATCATCTTCATCATATTCATAAAACCTTGAGGGTTTCTCAATTCCCTCATCAACCTTCATATTTGTACTTTCTATCATCTTTCTCAGTCTTTTGTTATAACACCGGTATGCTTTGCTTTGAGTAGAGTAACCCAAGAATATTTCTTCATCACTTCTAGCATCAAACTTTCCTAGATCTTCATCTCTTTTAATGTAACATTTGCTACCAAAAACTCTGAAATACCTTATAGTAGGAGTGATGCCAAACCAAAGTTCATAAGGAGTCTTACCAGTATTGCTTCTGATTTGAACTCGATTGAGAGTATAGACTGCAGTGCTGACAGCTTCTCTCCAATAGATATGAGGAACATTAGCTTCCATCATCATGGTCCTAGAAGCTTCCTGTATGGTCCGATTTTTTCTTTCCACTACTCCATTTTGTTGTGGAGTCCTAGGAGCAGACAACTGTCTCTTTATTCCATGTTTCTCACAGAACTCTATGAACTCACCGGATGTGAATTCTCCACCTCTATCAGACCTCAGACATTTCAACTTCAATCTAGTTTCATTCTCTACCATAGCCTTGAATATTTTGAATTTCTCAAAAGCTTCTAATTTCTCTTTCAGAAAAGTTACCCACATCATCCAAGAATAGTCATCAATTAGCGGCATGAAGTATCTATCACCTTGAATACTCCTAGTTCTTGCCAGACCACAAAGATCAGTGTGAACTAAGTCCAATAATCTGGTAGAAGTCAGTTCCTTTCTTTTGAATGTGACTCTGCTCAGCTTACCCAACTGACATTCCTTGCACAAGTTGTTAGTAGGTTTCACCAATTTTGGAAGATCTCATACAGCCTGAGTATTGCTTATCTTGATGATATTATCAAAATTCACATGACACATCCTTCTATGCCATAACCAACTCTGATCAACTTGAACAAATAAGTAGCTTTTACCAGTACCAACCAAGTGGAAGATATTACCTTTAGTTTGAGTACCGGATGCAATCTCTGTTCTGGAACTTTCAAAGATTTTGCATTTTCCATCCTTGAATCGGAGATCATAGCCTTTGTCCACCAACTGTCCAACACTGAGAAGATTGTGCTTCAAACCTTCAACATATAGTACATTACCAGTTTTGTTTCTTCCATCAAAAGAAATAGTTCCTCTTCCTCTGATTCTACCAGCAGAATTATCACCAAGCTTCACCACTCCTCCTTCATACCTTTCCAAATCTATGAACTTATTTTTGTCACCTGTCATATGGTGAGAGAAACCATTGTCAATGACCCAATCATCCTTTTCTTCAACTTGGGTAGCCAGAGCTCTTTCTACAACTTTAAGATTGATAGATACAAAGGATATTAGTTCTTCTTCCTTGATGGCAATAAACAGCCATTCATTTCCTGATTTGTTTCCAGTCTTTGATTCATCATCTGTTACTCCATTATCATTCTTCTTCATGAACATAGTAACAATTCTTTCGGAACCTTGATCTATTAGGATTTGGCCTTGAAAATCTTTCCAGACATCTTGAGGCAAAATGACCAATCTTATTGTAGTTAAAACACTTAAAATGCAATTTTCCTTCATACTTACCAGATCCTCTTGGCAGTCTCTTGGCAATGAGGGCTTCAAGTTGAGCAGTTTCTACTTCTTCTTCTTCTAGGTCTTTTCTTGCTTTTTCATACCATGACAGTTTCCTTGATGAGTTCTCTCCCGGATCAAACCTTTGTTTACCTTTCACAGAGGCACTAGCTTTGAATGTAGATTCAGTCTTGGGGGGATCATCTCCAAACTCGGTCATTTCAAATGCAGCCAATTTTCCAACCAATTGGTCAAATGTGACAGTTGTATGGGCTCTGAATTCATCAATGTCAGCAACCTTGATTTTGTAAGAGGTAGGAAGGGATCTAAAATTTTTGCCAACAATCTCATTTTCATCCAAGACTCTACCAGCACTTCTAATTCCACAAACCAGCTCATTCACTCTTGGCATAAAAGTAGTAATATTTTCATCATCTCTCATCTTCAGTTTTTCAAATTTCCCTTTTAGACTCCGTAACCTTGCACATTTAACATACTGGTCTTCTTCATGCAAAAGTTCCAGTTTATTCCAAATCTCAAAGGCAGTTGGTAGATCAATAACATTTGAGAGCTCTGAATCAGATAATGCGCTTAGAAGAGCCTCTTTGGTCTGTAGATTGTTTTCAACATCTGTGATTTCATTTAGGGTTGTCAGACCACCCTGTGGAGGTACATATTGTTTTATAACCATGGTCTAGTACGTCATTCCCATACACTGCAAGTGACATTTCATGCAACCTTTCCAAAGAGCAAAGTTGGTTTCATCAAACTTCGGACTATCTTTCTTGTAAGACGACATCCTAGATCTCCTCAAGTGGTTAAGCTCCTTTTAGAGGAACTTAGCTCTGATACCAATTGTTAGACTTAGGGCACACAACTGAGAGGGGGGGTGAATCAATTGTTCAAAACTTTCTCCAATTTAAACACTTAAGTCTTCTTAGTGATTAGCTGTATATTAATCATAAACCATAATGCATTCAAATCAAGAGCAGAAACATATCAACACATAAGACACCAAGATTTTGACATGGAAAACCCGGTTAAGGGAAAAACCACAGGGTGATTAACCCAAGATTGTATTCTCTATTAGAAGAATAGAAAGAATAAAATGGCACATGCCAATTAGGGCTCACTTCCTGAGCACACTGCTCACAAGAGGCTCACTACCTACAAGAGACACACTGTCTACAAAGAAATAAGTATCACATACATGAACTAGAGAATAGCATCTTCACCATGCTTGAATAAGTTCCATTAAGCTCAATACTTCTGCTCTGCCTTTCGCTCTCCTCTTCGCTACCACACTCTCATCTCCACACAAAAAGGCGAGTTCAAACTAACTTCGCAATCCCTTATTTATACAAGGCATCAACTTAGGAATGATCATCTAAGTCGGTAAACATTCATAAGATCATCTGACAGATGCATACCTCATCCGGTCGGCCTGTCTCAAGAAGAACAACATCATACAGAAGTTACTCTTCAATTGCGAGCTCCAACTTTAATGCGGACCACCAACACAAAATAGACACGATCCAAAGACCTCCACAAGCTTTCTTGAATCACCAAGAACATCCACACTTCTTCTGCTTACTGAAATCCTTCTCTCCTTCATCCAGAACCTCGAGAACACAGTCTGTCATTACTGTCACAAAGGAATAGATGCTTGCCGACCTTCAAACCATGAACCAATAGAGTTGATACACCACAAAGACTTCCTCAGCACTCCCTTAAATGCACAGAATAGGAAACTTCATTTCTGGATCTCACCGGACCTTTCTTGTTACACTTTGTCACCTCTAAATACCTACTGAAACTAGTTTTACTTGAGCGGTCACAACTTCTTCATATCTTCATGCGGACCTCTGAAATCTCTACTGGATCACCTACAGACACATATCTACAAACCCTTTAATCTGCATCCTCTGATCATCATCCTATCTTGGACTTTTGTCTTACAGTCATCACTGTTCTTCATTGTTCCTGATTGAGACTAATTTTCTCAATATCCTCAGCTCACGACTCATCCAAACCTTATCATTAATGCAGCAGGAGTATGCTGACATTAATGACAACACCGTTTAGGCCCATACTTGCAACAAATACCATCTAAAATATGATGTGTGGTTATTTTTATTGAGGGATTTCAATTCCCTATGGATTCCATCAGCTATGCAAGAGGCAAAGTCAAACAATCCGTTGAGGTCACAGTGTTGAATATCAGCAACTAACATCATCATAGAGATAGGCATCTACACCTTATAATTTGTCCCTAAAACCTGACACAAAGCCATATATGTAATTCTAAAATAACCCATAAAAGTGTCAGCACTTAGTGGTTATGATTAATTTAAATGGATCCTCTTCTCATCACTATGTCTATGCTTAGGCAACCAATTTACCCTAAAACTTCTTTTGTCCCTTCTATACTCTTAGCACAACTCATTTAATTCAATTTTGATGTTGGCATGAGGGTTTATGTTGAAAACTTTCTTAATCAACTCTCTATTTAATGTGAACAATTCATCACCCCAAAAGTTCTTTAATTTTTTGGTCTCTGAGTCATATTGCTTACTGATTGCATATACCAATTCAATGTTCATAAAGACATTAGGGACTACTAGATTTCCCAAATCAAAATGCTATATGTTTGAAATTGGGACATCCTCTTTAGCATGGTTGCAATAATATTGAATAAAATCTCAACCTGCTACAGGAATAATAGGATCCCTAATCTCTTCCACTCTATCGCTCAATCTCTCACTAAAAATGCTCATGCCCTAGGTTTGCTTAACCCTATTGGATGATCTCTTCTCTAGTTATACAATTTTTGATTAAATCCACAAAGATGTTGAATTGGTGCCCATAGCCTGACCTCCCTACTAATTTCCTTACCTGGTCAATATAATGTTCAAGGTCACATCTTCTCCTTCTCTCTAACTTCATTTAGTATTCCATCAATTTTGATCTTAATTGGTCAAGTCCTTCTTTGACAATGATCTCAAAGTCTAAAAAATTAATAGTAGATGGAAGAAATGATCCCTTATTCTACTATCTCAAATGCATTTTATCAACTTCATTTAATTACCACATTGTCTCAAGGAAGGATACTCTGTCTGACACATAAAAGGGAAGTATATGTGTCTCCACCTCAACCCCATAAATCTTGATAACCGTGTAATCCTTGTGGAAGAACCAGTCACCCCAATTATGCTCCCAACCATTTTCTATCTCAATCTTCGTAGATCTCATGAGTCTCATGAAAGTAGGATACAACCTTCTTCTCTCATGTCCTAGCAATCCTAACACTCTCTACACAAGGTACCTTTCAAAAACATAATAGTTAGATGTAGAGCAATGTGAATCCCATATGTAAGTCATCTAAATTGGCATGGGTAAGTTGTCTAGTGTTGTAAGTGCCACTCTTAAGTTAGGGTTCCATATATCATTTCCCTGGTATAATAGGATGCAACATAACATAGAATACCACCTAAAATATGATGTGTGGTTATTTTTCTTGAGGGATTTCAATTCCCTATGGATTCCATTAGCTATGCAAGAGGAAAAGTCAAACAATCTATTGAGGTCACAGTGTTGAATATCAACAACTAACATCATCAGAGAGATAGGTATCTGCACCTTATAATTTGTCCCTAAAACCTGACACAGCCGTATATGTAATTCTAAAATAACCCATAAACATTTCAGCACTTAATGGTTATGATTCATTTAGATGGATCATCTTCTCATCACTATGTCTATGCTTAGGCAACCAATTTACACTCTAACTTCTTTTGTCCATTCTATACTCTTAACACAACTCATTTAATTTAATTTTGAAATTGGCACAAGGGTTTATATCCAAAACTTTCTTAATCAACTTTCTGTTTAATGTGAACAATTCATCACCCTAAAAGTTCTTTAATTTTTTGGTCTCTGGGTCATACGGCTTACTGATTGCATATATCAATTCAATGTTCATAAAGACATTAGGGGCTACTAGATTTCCCAAATCAAAATGCTAGATTTTTGAAATTTGGACATCCTCTCTAGTACAGTTGCAATATTATTGAATAAAATCTCAACCTGCAATAGGAATAATAGGGTGCCGAATCTCTTTCACTCTATCACTCAACCTCTCACTAAAAATTCTTGTGCCCTAGGGTTGCTTAGCCCTCTTGGATGATCTCCTCTCTAGTTATACAATTTCTAATTAAATCCTCAAAGATGTTGAATTGGCTCCCATATCCTGACCTCCGTACTAATTTCCTTACCTGGTCAATATAATGTTCAGGGTCACATCTTCTCCTTCTCTCTGACTTCATTCAGTATTCCATCAATTTTCATCTTAATTGGTCAAGGCCTTCTTTGGCAGTGATATCAAAGTCTAAAAATTTAACAGTAGATGGAAGAAATGATCCCTTCTTCTGCTATCTCAAATGCATTATATCAACTTCATTTAATTACCACATTGTCTCAAGGAAGGATACTCTATCTAACACATAAAAGGGAAGTATATGTGGCTCCACCTCAGCCCCATAAATCTTGATAACCGTGTAATCCTTGTGGAAGAACCAGTCACCCCAATTATGCTCCCAACCATTTTCGATCTCAATCTTCTTAGGTCTCATGAATCTAATGAAAGTAGGATACAAGCTTCTTCTCTCATGTCCTAGCAATCCTAACACTCTCACACAAGATACCTTTCAAAAACACAATAATTAGATGTAGATCAATGTAAATCCCATATGTAAGTCATATAAATTGGCATGGGTAAGTTGTCTGGTGTTGTAAGTGCCACTCTTAAGGTAGGGTGCCATATGTCATTTCCTTGGTATAATAGGATGCAACATAACATAGAATACCACCCAAAATATGATGTGTGGTTATTTTTCTTGAGGGATTTAAATTCCCTATGGATTCCATCAGCTATGCAAGAGGCAAAGTCAAACAATCTATTCAGATCACAGTGTTGAATATCAACAACTAACATCATCAAAGAGATAGGCATCTGTACCTTATAATTTGTCCCTAAAACCTGACATAGAGCCATATATGTAATTTTAAAATAACCCATAAAAGTATCAGCACTCAATGGTTATGATTCATTTAGATGGATCCTCTTCTCATCACTATGTCTATGCTTAGGCAGCCAATTTACCCTATAACTTTTTTTGTCCGTTCTATACTCTCAGTACAACTCATTTAATTCAATTTTGATGTTGGCATGAGGGTTTATGTTGAAAACCTTCTTAATCAACTCTCTGTTTAATGTGAACAATTCATCACCCTAAAAGTTCTTTAATTTTTTGGTCTCTGGGTCATACTACTTACTGATTGAATATACCAACTCAATGTTCATAAAGACATTAGGGACTACTAGATTTCCCAAATCAAAATGCTAGATGTTTGAAATTGGGACATCCTCTTTAGCATGGTTGCAACAATATTGAATAAAATCTCAACCCGCTACAGGAATAACAGTGTCCCTAATCTCTTCCACTTTATCGCTCAATCTCTCACTAAAAATGCTCATGCCTTGGGCTTTCTTAGCCCTCTTGGATGATCTAGGCAACAAAACAATTGTCCTGATCAAGACCTCCTTTCAACCTATCGGTCTGGGATGAAATTTAACTCATGATGGCAGTTTAAAATTTTTACAAGAATAGTGCAACTCAATAGCTAATGGCTTTAGGGATTTTACAAATGCATAAGCCCTTCTAAACTATGAAAGGAAGCAAGGTATGTGAAAATGCTTCCTACACTAATCTACTAAGGAAAGACTTATGCAAATTTTTACTTTTACAGTTACAGATTAAGATGTACATTAACAGAAAGATAATAACAACTTCCAAATGCAAACACAAAACTCACAACACAAGATATACGTGGGGAAAACCCTTTCAGGTAAAAAACCCCACACTCCAAAGCCACCCAATATAATATTCAGGAATCATGAAGATTACAATATAATTGCAGAGCAAGCTTTTACAGGAGTATTTCCAACCAGAGATCCAGGAGGTAATTCGACATCTATAAGATTCTTACACACAACCTCCATCTCAAGTTCCTGATATATAGGAGATACAATATAGTACACCACCAACGGTAATTACAAAACCATGAGCCAAAACCACCTCAAAGTGGTGCCTAAATTATCTCCAATCCAAGATGCCTTGTGATGTGCCAAACCACACACCAACACATGTAACTCCCCCATTTACAACTTTTGTATGTGTCCAACACGTTTTTACATTTCCCAGAAATAGAAGGTCTAGCTTCTGGAGGCCATAACTTTTGATCTGGGTGTCGGATTGACAAACCGTTTAATGTGTTGGAAAGATCGTGAAGAGATCTATCACCCTATAACTAGATATGCTAGTTATGACAATTTTTGAGATGTTTAGAGAAGTTTTGATTCCAGTATTTGATTTCAAAACTTTTTTCTGGTAGTTTCAAAAAATAGAAACTTCAACATCTCGCGATCTAGATATGATCTTGAGACGAAACTCACTCGAGATGTTCACTTAGCTGTTCTGCACCTTCTGGGAGAAATTTTAGGTCAATCCAAACTCAATTGAAGGACTTACTAAAAATAGTAATTCTTTCTATTTTTAGCTCTTTTGGAAACTTTGAAAGTTCCAAACTATTCTCTAAGATAAAGGGTATTCAAAAAGACCAAAACTGGGAAGAATAGTAACCTTTCAATGTTGCAAGGTTGAGACACTTTTCCTATCATTCTCCCACTTGTCGAACACCTTGCAAGAGCAAAGGGAGTATCAACACCATGATTTAATTGCTAGGGGCCATAAGGCCCATAGACTCTAAACACCATCTGAACTTCTTTGTGCTCACAGGTTTTGTCAAGGAATCTACAACATTCATCAAAGTTTCAACCTTTTCCAAGTTTACCTTCCCATCCTCTACCATGTCATGAACAAAATGGTATTGGACATCAATATTCTTAGTCCTTGCGTATAAAGTAGGATTCTTCGCCAAACATATGGCACTCTGACTATCATAACAAATAGTAATTTTCCCTGCATCAAACCCAATATTAGAACACAATCTCTTAAGCCAAATGGCTTCTTTACAAGCATGAGTTGCTGCCATGTACTCAGCTTTAGTAGTGGACAAAGTGACCATAGGTTGTTGCTTACTCATCAAACTAATAGCACCACCAAACATAGTGAACACAAGCACTAGTGGATCTTCTGCTATCAATGTCACCTGCCCAATCTGAATCCACAAATCCATGAATACAAAGTGCATGCCGAGGTTTTGTAGGATAACCATGATAACATAAGGAATACTTAGAAGTACCCCACAAATATCTGAACACTCTCTTCACTGCATCCCAATGTATCCGTCTAGGATTAGCCATAAATTGACTAAGGACTCCCACTGCTTGGGCAATGTCTGGTCTTGTGTAGACCATCACATACATCAAACTACAAACTGTACTAGCATAAGGAACTCTGCTCATATCCTCTATTTTAGAAGGAGACTTTGGACAATCTTCAACATATAACTTTGTCCCCATTGTAATAGGAATAGTTAAAGGTCTGTAATCCATCATGCTGAATCTCTCTAACACAGTGTTAACATACTCTAGCCTAACCAAAGTTTTCTATTTGCTTTGTCTCTTTTGATTTCCATTCTCAGAATGTACTGAGATGACCCTAGATTTTTCATCTCAAACTGTGCTGACAACTGAGATTTCAAATCAGAAATCAAACTTTTACCATTTTGAATGAGTAACATATCATCGACATATAATGCAATAATGAGAATGCGATCATTGTCAAACTTATAGTAAACACAATGATCTGATTTTGATCTTTGAAATCCAATACTCAACACAAAGGCATCAAACTTATGGTACCACATCCTAGAAGACTATTTCAAACCATACAAAAACTTTTGCAACTTGCAAACCAGATTTTCTTTACCTTTCACCACGTAGTGCTTTGGCTGTGACATAGATTTCCTCCTCCAAGTCACTATGAAGGAATGTTGTCTTCACATCCATCTATTCCACTTCTAGATCATACGCTATTGCAAGAGATAACAGGAACTGAATAGATGTCAACTTTGCAATGGGAGAGAAAATCTCGCCATAGTCAATTCCCTCCACCTGAGAATACCCCTTCGCAACCAATCTAGCCTTATATTTCTAAACACTATCATCTACACCAAATTTCTTTTTGAACACTCATTTGTATCCAACAAGTTTTAGTCCTTCAGACAAAGGCACCAAGTCCCAAGTATTATTCTTTTCTAAAGAAGCCATCTCCTCTTCCATGGCCTCCTTCCAGGAACCTACATCTTTCATACCCATAGCCTCTTTCACAGTTCTAGGCTCATCAGTGTTAGAAATCAAAGCAAAAATACAACTGGAATCATGCAATGAATAACCAAACCTATCGGGTTGTTGCCTTATCTGCGTGGACCTCCTCAAAGGTTTAGGTTGAGGTTCTTCATCTTCTTCTAAACTTTCAGAGCTACTAGAGCTATCCTTATTATCAGGTCCAATAGATGTTTTTGGTTCAACTTTCTCAGCGGTGGAAGGAAGTTGAACCACATCATCTTTCTTCTCTTCTTTCTCTGGTTACAAGGCAATAGAAGAAGGATTGAGCTCTCTAAAGATCACACTTCTGCTATATAGAACTCTCTCAGCTACTGGATCCCAAAGCTTGTACCCTTTCGCACTGATGCCATAACCGATGAAGATACACTTTATAGCCTTGTTCTCCAACTTAGACATCTTCTCCTTAGGCACATGTGCATATGCCTCACAACCAAATACTTGAATGTGTCTTAATGAAGGCTTTTTTACTAGACCATACCTCCATAGGTGTCTTATAAATGAGCACTAATGTAGGAAACCTGTTAACCAGGTAACAAGCAGTAGCAATAACTTCAGCCCAGAACTTTTGTTCAAGATCAACTCCACTTAGCATACTCCTTGCCCTCTCCATCAACTTTCTATTCATCCTCTCTACAACTCCATTCTGCTGAGGAGTATACGGAGTTGTCTTGTGCCTCTCAATCCCCTGTTCTTTACAGAACTTGTTGAAATCTACTGAACAGAACTCACCACTGTTGTCATTCCTCAAACACTTAATCTTTCTATCCTTTTGATTATCTACAAGAGATTTGAACTCTTTGAATCTATTAAAGACTTTAGATTTACTTCTAAGGAAATACACCCATGTCCTTCTATTATAATCGTCAATGAATGAAACAAAGTAAACAAATTTTGAAATCGAAGAAACATTAACATGACCAAACAAATTAGAATGAATCAAGTCCAACACCTCAGAAGATTTGTGAGAACTACAATAAAACTGAACACGATTTTATTTTCCATAAATGCAATGTTCACATAAATTGAACTCAAGGTTACAATCATTCATACCCTTAACAAGATTTTTATTCTTTAGGGGTCCTCAAACCCTTTTCACCAATGTGACCAAGCCTTTGGTGCCATAACATTGTATTCTCAGCTGGAAGTTTCATCTCCATAGAATGAGCACCCTTAGGTACGTAGAAAGCATGACCATCAGAAGTAGATACAACAGTCTTCTTCACTACTAGTTCCAATGGTGAGGATGAAGACTCTGAATCTCTCTTCTTCAAAACAGAGGTACTATTACACTGAACTACACATGCATCAAGCTGAAACAGAGTGCCAATCCAAACACCCTTATCCAACACCATAGATCCTCTAGTCATCTTGCATCCTCCATTCGAGAAAACAACCTACACACCCACATCATTCAATTTACTTACAGAAAGAAGGTTTTCTGTCAAACCAGGGATATGCAGAACACCATTGATTCCCTTTACTCATCCATTAGGGAATCGAATCAAGACTCTTCCACGGCCAACAATATCCAAGTTAGAATCATCACCCAAGTACACCTTTTCACCATCTTATTTTTCATACTTCAAAAACCAACCCCCATGCGAGGTCATGTGAAAAGATGCACTAGAGTCAATAGGCCACACATCCTCAGATGCATGCATTGCCAAGTAAGTGACAAATGCTTCTCCTTCATCCTGAGAGGACTTGTCAGAATCTGAATCATAATTCTTCTTCTTTTTCTTTTTCTCCTCCTTGTACTCCTTGCGGAAGTGACCAGGTTTACTGCAGTTCCAACATAGGGCCTTGAACTTTCTAGGAGACTTAGATCTCCCACGAGATTTGGATCTTCCTTTTTCTTCCTTCTTCTTATCCTTTTTCTTTCCCTTCTCTTTAGATCTACCATGAACCGTAAGAGCCTCCTTGACAATTCAGAAGACTTTCTCCACGTCTCTTCAGACAACAGTGAAGAAACCACTTCATCCATCTTGAAGGTGGTAGTGGTATTCCCAATGGCCATAACAAGGTGGTCCCATGAATCTTGGAAGGAACATAGTAATGTCATACATAGATCCTCCTCCTCCATCTTCACACCAATAGAAGTCAATTGGGCAACAAGCATATTGAATGTATTCAGGTGATCAGTGACAAATCCTCCATCTTCCATCCTCAGAGAATACAATTTCTTTCACAGGAATAACTTGTTCACTAGGGATTTAGCCTGATAAACATCTCCAAGCTTCTTCTAAAGCTCCTTTGTAGTCTTCTCTTCATGGATATTCAGGAGCATTGAATCATCCAAACAGAGTCTTATCAAACCCTTAACTTTTTGAACTTTGAGATCCCAGTCTTCTTCAAACATTACCATTGGTTTTGTACCAGATACAGCTTCCCATTAATCCTAATCTACAAGCATGTCCTCCATTTTGAGTTTCCACAACTTGAAATTACTGCCATAAAACTTCTCTATCTCAAACCTCCTAGATGTTCTCACCATCTCTTACTTGCAACAAAGATTTCAAAATCCTCTGCATAGGCTCCCACTCAAATGAAGATTAGCTCAAAAAACCCTCTACCCAACAACTAGAATCAAAGGTGATTAGGCTCTGATACCAACTGAAAGGAAGCAAGGTATGTGGAAATGCTTCCTACACTAATCTACTAAGGAAAGACTTATGCAAATTTTTACGTTTACAGTTACAGATTAAGATGCACATTAATAGAAAGATAATAACAACTTCCAAATGCAAACACAAAACTCACAACACAAGATATACGTGGGGAAAACCCTTTCAGGTAAAAAACCCCACACTCCAAAGCTGCCCAATATATTATTCAGGAATCACGAAGATTACAATATACTTGCAGAGAAAGATTTTATAGGAGTATATCCAACCAGAGATCCAGGAGGTAATTTGACATCTATAAGATTCTTACACACAACCTCCATCTCAAGTTCCTAATATATAGGAGATACAATACAGTACACTACCAATGGTAATTACAAAAACATGAGCCAAAACCACCCAAAAGTGACACCCAAATTATCTCCAATCAAAGATGACTTGTGATGTGCCAAACTACACACCAACATGTGCAACTCCCCCCTGTACAGCTCTTTTATGTGTCCAACATGTTTTTACATTTCCCAAAAATAGAAGGTCCAACTTCCGGAGGCCATAACTTTTGATCCAAGTGCTTGATTAAAAAACTGTTTAATGCATCAAAAAGCTCGTGAAGAGATCTATCACCCTATAACCCACTACGCTGATTATGACAATTTTTAGGACATTTAGAGAAGTTTTGATTCCGGCAATTAAGTTCAAAACTTTTTCTGGCAGTTTCAAAAAACATAAACTTTAATATCTCACGATCCAAATATGATCTTGAGACGAAACTCACTTGAGATGTTCACTTAGTTGTTCCGCACCTTCTGGGAGAAATTTCAGGTCAATCTGAGCTCAATCAAAGGACTTGCTAAAAATAGTAAGTCTCGCTATTTTTAGCTCTTTTGGAAACTTTGAAAGTTCTAGACCATTCTCCAAGATAAAGGGTATTCAAAAAGACCAAAACTAGGAAGAATAGTAACCTTTCAAGGTTGCAAGGTTGAGACACATTTCCTAATAGACTACAATAAGCTAAATAGGAAAACCCTAAAATCTTCTGGTAGCACAAGACATGGGAGTTCACAGAGTACATACTTTTTTGTGTGCATGGGAATCATACAATCTTCTCTCCTTATAACACAATTCTCCTTTGAAGCTGAAAAAACAGTGGCAATGGCTACTCACATAGACTTATTCTTCGACGCTGGAGAATTGCTCAAAAATATTTTGTGAATCCCAATTTAGGCAACATATACAATTTTCCACCCTCCAAATTAATGCGCGTATGTGACCAAGTATAGTCGTTTCCCTTTCTCACAACTTTGAATTTTAGTCATCAATCCCTCGCTAAGATCAATTGTGCACAAAATATCTTGAAAATTTCAAAAGAGGTGGCAGGGATCAAATTTTACCCCTAGCCTTGACATGACAATCCACTAATAACATTCATCATTGTTACATCCCCAATCTTGACTAAGCTTAATTTTACTTTTTATGTGCTAAACTGGATAGATAATCATAGGTTAATGATTTGATGTTTGCAAAAAATATCAAGATAAATCATTGATTATATGGATTATGATTAGATTAAGACATGAGATTACATGTTGTTGAGATTATTTTATCATAATGCTTTATGATTTATTGTTGATACACTGATCATAGTTTGTATGACTGTGAGTGTAACTAGGAAAGTAATCTACCTTCAATAACGGAAGGAGAGTATCACCAAAGAGAAGGAGATAGATATTTTGAAAAGACTGGTTTGCCATTTGAAGTCTCAAATTTATCATTATGTGAACCCTTGTGAGAAAATGCATGTGTCAGATAGTTGCTATCCTGAGATTATCCTAGATTCAACCATTATCGATTTGATGTGGGGAAAAGGTTTTCCAACATCGAACTTCATCGATTTGGTCGAAAGAGTTTTCCAATCTTTTCCTCTACTTTGCTTAGAAGCTGATGCTGATGTAAGCATAAGGTGGCGAAGGGGGAGAAGGCCTCAACCCACTCTTGTACCTTAGCAGGTGACAAATATCAACTTATGTTGAGATGGTAATGTTACTATTATGTTGATATATATTATTTATATATATTTGTTGAATAATAATATAATGATAAAGAGAATTGTTTTATTTAGATATTAATATTTATTTCTTTTGTGTTAGTATTTCCCCATGGATGCTATCTCTACACTCACGTAGGGGAGGACTTTCTCCACAACCCTCAAAATAAGGGAAGGAGTGCGAATAACCCACTATGGTAGCTGGAAGGATGCATGCCCTCTCGTGGAGAAAATGGTGGAGGAAGTTTAGACTCGATGAGTATGGAGTAGAGAGAATTACATTCTCTAAAAAAAGAGAGTTCTTAGTTTTTTAGTTTTTTCTTTGGTGTGTGCTTCTGGGTAGGAAGAACAAAAGAAAAGAGGAACACAATAGTTGGCAAGGGAGAAAACTCATAGAGGAGCTCAAAGGAACAAATAAGGAAATGTAGCCGAGTGCTCAGGTAATATCATATACTTCAACTGTGATTGAAGATACAATATATATGTATCTTTATTCTTCCTTATGACTGTCACTATGTTACATGGTATCATATGCCGGCCAGGGCCAAACCCTTATGTCGTGCATGTTAAACACTTTGTGTCTCGATTTAAAACTATTACATATGGACGAAGCTTGTCTCTATTGTAACCCTTGCAATACCCTCAAGAGCCATGCTCTCATTTTGTTTATAGATATTACATAACTCACCTTATGAGTAAGAAAGGTGGAAGCCGATGGAAATATGTTTAATCATTTCCCTTTACGTATAAGTTTATGCTAGACTTGTTGTGTCTACATGCAAGTAGAACCCTGACTGTAACCACTATCATAACGACAGTAATGGTGTAATCTAGAAATGATAGGGTTATAAACCCGTTTCTACTTCTTTAGAATGATTATATTGTTATTATTATCTATCACTTCTCGAGAGGCAGCTTGGACTATCTAATGAATGTCGTAGATATCATATATATTTGTCTATTAATAAGACAATTATATTTCTTTGTTGGTATAGCTCGAGGGTGGTCAGCTATGATGGTGCCACTGGCCGAGAGTTATTCTTTATAGAATATAAAGTCTAGTAAGTTTGTGTAAGACTATGAATCTCTCGAAGTCAAGAGTTGAAGTAGCATTAAACAGAACTATTGTTCTTTCTTTCATGCATGTTGATAACACCACTAGTTTAGTGGTAGTTAAAGAAGACCTTTAGTCAATAAGGTCAAATGGTATAATGATATTATTGAACTATTTTGCAAGAAACTCTAGCTAACCTTCAAGAATGAAGATGGTTCTTGAGACTTGATATAAGTAGTTATTATTGTCAAATATTTGATAGTCTCTTATTTCTCCAAGAACAAGATTGTTATATCTTATGGAGTTAGAGATGGATAACCTCTTTTATGAAAAAATGTTTGGTAAACTTAAAACACTTTTACCTTCGACTTTTGAGTAAAACAAGTAAAGTCATTGTTGTAGAGGATTAGATGAGAATCCTCCACCTAGAGGAGTTCCTTGGAGAACTTTTGAGATTTTATACAAACTTCTCTTGTGTTGATACTAGATATCAAACTATTTATGAATATAAACTTTTGAAATAAGGAATAGGGTGATAGGTAGTCATAGATTCTGTGTTGCAGATGCAACAAGAAACCATTGGATTAAACTCTAGCAATCAGAGTTAGTAATCTAAGTCAGATGGACTAAGGAATGATACTAAGTTAGACTGACTGAAAAGAAATGATGAACAGATAAGTTATGTCTAAAATCACTGCAGGATGAAATAGCTTCTAATTCAAGTTAGAAGTGTGTGAACAATTGACTACGTTCATTGTGAACATCTATGTATATTAAATCTTTGGCCAAAATAATGCATCCATCTCTACATGCATTAGTTGGTTCACTGTTCTCCAGATGGCATAATCTTCCAGTAGTGTCATACATCGTTAGAGTGGATCTATAGTTGTATGACCATGAAGAATTATGAAGGATACAACACTAGACTCAGATGGAAAACCTATTGGTTCCGTATATCTATTCCCTTCATGAAGGGTAGGGCCACTTCTAGGAAGGAAGTTGTGCGGGGGACAGCTGCTCTATGGTTGGAGGAAAAGCACACGGGTGATGTTCCTTCCCAAGAAGATGACATGCCAAGACTTATGAAGACATATGTCAACACTCCAGATGTAGTACATTCTATTATATGACTTGTTTGTCAAAAATTTTATGTAAAACTTACCATTGTTTTTGATAAAGTAAGTAGCATCAATGGTGTCAATCTCATTACATATCAGTCATAAAGGCGCACCATGGTCCCATCAAAGAGAAATAGACCCAAGAAAAAAGAAATAGCCAAAAGACCATAGACCAAAACATAGAGGACTGACAACAAACTGATAGCAGAAAAACAACTGAAAGCACAGAAAAAGCCCCAAAGGCTAATTGAACAATTGCTCCCAATCTTCAGTTAGGAACTGGTAAAGATCTTCATACTCCTTGAGCTCTTTATCTTTCATCCCATGTCTAGTAATTTCAATGTCTTGGAGGACCGCAAGAGTGGTGGCCGACTGGTGCATGACTTTAGATGCGAACCTAGCCAATATCTTGAACTTCCTCTCCATCTCTGACAATATACCAGAGAGGGCTTCCATATCGTTGTCCTTGATGATTTTCTTACCACCCCTATTCTTCTTACCAATATTCTTCACCACTTTCTCCAAACTTTTAGAGTCAGACCTCCAGACATTGAGCTCAGGAAAATTACTGGGGCTGTCATTGGCCTTAATCTCCACCGTCACATCTTTGTTATCCTTGTTGCCAGAATTGTCCACACCCATCAATTCAACCTCTCCCACCACCATCTCATCTTTGTTTTTTTTGTCATCAGTAATTTCCACATCCCCCAAGTCTGCCACATCCTCCATCAACTTAGTAACCACCTTCTTTTGGGGAACGGGACTTGGCTTAGCAGCAAGCCTCGTCGACCTTCTGGTTGACGGCACCTGGGGTTTACTTTTAGGCATGGTAAAATCCTCATCTTCAGTACTGTCACTCCCACCGTCACCTTCCTCAGAGCTAACCTCCTCCATAACCTGAGATTCATTTTTAGCCTTAACCCCATTGTTCAAGACACTATCCCCCTCCAAACTCCCCCTAATCTTCTTCTGCGGGGTCTCATGGGAGGAATCACCGAAGATAATCTTTCTTTTGGCAGAAATCTTGGATATGGTCTTAGGGGTCTGGTCACTAGTCAAAGGCTCAAGGCTTTTACCAATGGTAATTTTCTTCTTCCCAGACTTGAGGGATTTGGTATACTTCTCCAGGGTGATTTCTATAATTATCATCGAGCTAATCCTATCAGGGTTACAACAGGGTGGCAACTAAGGGTCAACATGAGTAACCATGAGGGCTTCAGGGGGACATAGGGATAAATGGAATTTATAAAGCTTGAAAATGAGCCCCTGATGGAGCAGGATGAAGGGCTTGTTAGGGTCGATGGCATGCTGGTCAATAGTAGGCACAATCGAGGCTTCCAGAGATGACAAGTAAAAAGGAAAACTAATCAACTTGTTACGACGGAAATGGTTTAATAGAGTGAAATGATAGTGAAAAAAGTATCAAAATCTACCTTCAAGCTTGAAGTATTTGATGATCATGTGGCACACTTCATCCCAAGGTTTCAGCAGCATTTGCCTATCAAACTCTCCCTACAGACTGTGTAAGACCTCACCTTTCTTCAGGAATAAAGCCATACCTTCTAGATCAGAAAACTTTGCTTATTTTATTGTGTTTGATACCATCGGTAGGCATTCCCGTTACCATCCCAATAACATCCTCTGAGATTTCAAACCCCACACCACCCACCTTGACCTGCCTGTCCTCCAACGACTGTAGGAACTGCATAGAAAGGTTTTTGTCGTGTCCTTGTAGGCATTCCTGATAGGAAGCCACCCCACCCTCCTGACATATGTGCCAGATGGTCTCATTGCACTTGAACTCTTCACAGGATTTAGGCTCGGTACGAGACCTATCACCCCCTATTCTTAGGTTACACCAATTTCTCACAGACAGACAAGAAATTGAAATAGCAGTGATTAACTTAGAAATTTTCAATCTGTAGATAATATCCTGGAAACCAATATTGGCACTCAAGTTAATAAGTAGAGTGTCCCTTCACCAACTGGGAGTGACGTACTCTCTTAAGTTCATGATATGTGATTGGGATTTCCCTTTCCTTTCATAATTGATATTCATTGATTGGTCATAATTACAAGGTCTATGGAGACTCGTCGAGTTAATATCTCCATTGCTCATGTGCCTGGCCATGTGACACCCCACCTCTGGCCTCCACATCAAGCTAATGAGATGGCTATCCTTTGTATGGTGGTAGACCCAATCTCTAACCTGCCTGAGCTGGCCATAATTCATCACACCACCCAATCCACTAGTACGCAAAGCCAGATGGCAATCAAACTGAGATCCCATTTGGTGACTAATGTACCCCCTAGGCCAGGGGATAGAGGGATTTATAATTGCAAACATGAGAGGCCAAGGCCGAGACCTTGCTCCTTTCCAAGAAGGTTTTGTATCTAAATAGGTAAATTTTCCTTTCTTTTCCAACATCTCCATGTGTCCAAGCTCTATCCAAGGTTGGCCAATCCATCAGCCACTTTATTACCTTCATGATACATGTGCCTGATTTCTTTCTGATTGAACCCAGATAGTAAGCAGACGATGTCGTCTATGATATCTTTTAGTTTCCAAACGCTAGTAGACCTGCCAAGAGTCGCATCAATAATAATTTTGGAATCTCCTTCCACTGGTAACTTGTCCATTCCCATAGAGTAACCAATTTTAAGCCCCCACAGCAAGGCCAAGCCCTCTGCCATGTTATTGGACTAGATACTGATGCACCCCACATAAGTAGCAATGAACATCCCCCAACTATCTCTGAAAATCCCTCCACCACTGGCCATCCCAGTGTTCTTTTTTTCTGCTCTGTCGAAATTGAGTTTGACCCAGTCCTTGGGAGGGGGTCTCCAAAAGGTGTTTTGTTTGGCTAATTTTTTGGAATTGTCAATCTTGTCATATCCACTATTAGACCCCAGTTCTTGGAAATTAGAACTTCCACTTGAGTAGGGGGTTCCTTGGCCTCTTGGAGAGTGCTAGAGGACGTGTTCTCAAAGACCAACCTACTAAAGGAGTAAAAGACCTCATTAGCATTTTTAACTTTCTCTCTAAATATTCTATTGTTCATTTCCTTCCACATACTCCACCCTAGGTGTGGGGGAATTTGTCTCCATAGCTCCCTAATCCTAGGGTGGGAGAAAGGAGAAAGCTAGTTTTGGGTGAAATCCTTGAAGTTTTCAGGGAAGACCCAAACTAGGTTAAGTTTCTCTATAGTTTTTCCCCATATCTCTTTTGAGAAGTCACAATGGAATAGAAGGTGCTGGATGGACTCTTCTTCTTTCAGACATAGAACACATCTATTAACCAACTGGAAGCCTCTTTTATTGAGGTTATTGGTAGTAAGGATTTTTTTTATGCGCTACAGACAACTAGACGAAGTTAATTTTAGGGATTAGATTGTTGTTCTAGACACTCATCCAAAACGAACTCACCTGTCCGCTATTGGTCAGTAGATTGTAAATTGATTTGACCGAGAAGATCCCATTTTGATCCAGCCCCCAGAGCATTTCATCTTCCTTAGGAAATATAGGAATTTTGTACTTGTTCAACTCCACTTGCAAAGCCACACACTCCTGCTTCTCAAGATGATTACTGTTCCAACAATCAGAGAGGTTCTTCCAACTCCTTTGACTGTGGATTTGGCCATTGATGTAATTGTTGACCAAGCTCCCAAAATGGTTAACAACTCTTTACTTAGTAATGTAGTTCTTTTGGTTAGACAGGGCTCCCTCCCAGAGCCAATTATCTTCCCAGAACTTGATTTTTGTCTCCCTTACCCAACTTCCATTTGATGCCTTGAGATAGAGTGCTTTTGGTTTTGATCATTTTATTCCAGATAATAGAGCCTTTAGGAAGGCTCTCCCTATCAATAAGCCCCAACTTTTCCCCATTTTGCAGGTATTTGGATTTCATAATTTGCACCCAGTCTTTCTCCTCCTTAAGGAAAGTCCACCCAATCTTGGCCAGTAAGGCTTTATTCATTACCTAGATTTTTTTGATTCCCAATCCCCCTTGCAATTTGGGCTGACAAACTTTATCCCACCCAACCAACAAGATCCTCTTTTTTTTCCTCAAACCTAGTACAGAGGAAGATTTTCTGAATCTTCTCCAATTTTTCTGCCATGTATCTAGGCATTTTAAAGAGGGAGAGAAAATAAGTGGGGATTCCCTGCAGGGAGGCCTTCAAGAGTTGATGTTTGCCCACTTGGCTCAGAAGTTTACATTTCCAGCCCTCCATCTTCTTCTGGATTCTTTCCAGAATAGTGTTCCAGTATGTTGGGGTCACTTCCTTGCCTGTGAGGGGAAGACCCAGGTAGGTAGCTGGGAGATTGGCCTTATTACATTCCAAGATGTTTCTCACCTTATCTTGTAGCTCCATGTCAGTATTGAAAAAGAATACATTACTCTTTTCATAATTAATGCACTGGCTAGAAACTTTCACATAGGAGTTTAGTAGATTTTTCCATCTTCTGGCCTCCACCACCAAGCCGCCCCAAAGAGCATAATATCATCAACAAACTATTGGACAACTGATGGTCTCATGGTGGACGCAGTTTTGACACCCTTGAGGTTATGATTATCTAGATGAGAAATGATGTTTCTACCCAAGACCTCTGCCATAATGATAAAAAGCTAGGGTGAAAGGGGATCACCTTGTCTAATACCCCTTCGAGCATCAAAAAATCCCTATGGAGTGCCATTGACCATAACCGAGTACATGACAGTGGTAACACATTCCCTTATCAAGGTAATCATTCTGTCTTGAAACCCAAACTTCCTAAGGACCTTGAACAGGAAATCCCAGGAGATTCTGTCATAGGCTTTAGATATATCTAGTTTGAGAGCCATGCTCAGAATGTTACTTCTATCCATCAAGTGAATAATCCCATGGGTGGATATTGTGGCATCCATAATCTGTCTACCTAGGACAAAGCCTTTCTAGAAATTAGATATAAGGATGTCCAGCAGCGGTTGGAGTTTGAGGACCAGAGTCTTCATGATGATCTTATAAATGGTGTTACATAGACTAATAGGGAAGAAATCAGTCATGGACTTCATGATGCTCTTCTTGGGGATAAGCACAATGAAAGTGGCATTAATCTGTTGTACAGTGTCAAAGACTCTACATTTTGTTTCAGTCGCAGCAAGTCCGCGGGTTTCTTTTTTATTCTGTGCGAGTTTCAAAGGTATCGCTGCCCGGGTTTCTAATGCTTTGTGTGGAAGTCGCCAAGTGTCAAGCCTCAGTTAAAGCCGCAGTATTGTTTCTAATATTAACTTTTGTGCAGAGCACACCACATAGCAAATTGTTTCAATGTTTCAAGTTTTAGCTTTGCTACAAAGGTCACCATGTGTAGCATGTGGAGGCAGTCCCTAAAGTTCTATGTTTTGTCGCGGAGTTTGCCACGTGTCTCTTTAATTTTGTTGCGGAAGTTACCACGTGTTTCTTTCTGTATCAGTTTTGATGATTGTAAAGATAGATGGTGGGCCACAGTTTGTTTCAGTTTCAAGAGTGCGGAGAATGCCACGTGGTGGTCGCGGAGATATAGTTATTTTTATTTATGACCCTTTTTCAGTGAGAAACTTAAAGATTTTAAAGTGATGCGGGTTGCACCAAGTATCAGTTTCTGTAGGAGTTTCAAAAGTTATTTTAGTTTCAAGAAGTAATGCGGAGGCCGCCACGTTAGTTGTCGTGTGCACGGAAGATGCCACCTGCCCCAGCTTTCTCCCTTTGAAGTTAATGCATGCCAAAGGTTGTGGGTCCCATTTTTTTAATGTGTTTCATAAGAAACGATGCGGGTTGTGATAGATGTCATAAGCGGAGGTCACCCGAGCATAAAGACACAGTTTTAAGGGTTTTGCGGAGGAAGACACGTAGATGTTTCTAAAGGATACAGAATGCGACAAGTGTCATTTTCCTGTTGACTTCTGAGAAACAAAAGAGTTTCTCATTTTGTCGTGGACACTGCCATCTGTCAAAATATGTTCCAAGTTTCAAATACACGGGCCTTGCCATGTGTCTATGTTTTAATGAAGGAGTTGTGCCATATATATTTTGCCCTAGCCAATGAGCTTGCAAGAAAGGAAAGACTGTTGCAAATTTGAAGGATCATAACCATTCAGGGACTTCCAGTTATCTTCAGTTCTGTTGGGCCATTGGGATTCAGTTGTTATAGACATTCTAGAGTTAGATCTTAGGTTATAAATATGTAATATTTGTAATAGATCGAGAGATTTTTGATATACAGAAATACACAGAGGTAGAGATTTTTTGATAAGTTTTGTTAGAATCAAAAAGAGAAGTCGGAGCCTTTGCTGTGGCCAGTTGATATCATTTTGCCTTTATTTTGTTGTTCTTGATAAGAAAGTTAATGTACCTGTGCATGTATCTGTTCCTTTTATGTTGCTAGAAGATTAATGAGAAGAACTATGTTCTGTGCCTTGGTTGCTATTATCTGTGTCATTGCAAAGTGTCTGATTGTGAGCCTTTGATTATATTCATTCCATATGTTTATGTTAATCATGCAGTATCTGTTCTTTAATATAACTGAATCTTGAGAATAGTTTCACTGTGCTTAATTTGAAAGGAATACTTTTACTCAGGTGCATCGCCATAGATAGTTTTTGCTTAATTGTATCTGTAATCCTGTTAGCTTCTTACCCTTTTCCTCAAAATCCATTTAAGATAGAGAAGAGCCAACTTCTTTAAAATCTGGAGGTTGTTTCAAGTAGAAAGTCCCACATTCTTGAAACTTCCCATGTTGGTGTTAGAACCTGCGCAATTTTATACATCAACAGTTTTTGGCACGCCCGGTGGGACCTTTCTTGAAGTTTCTGTGAAGATCGTATGAGCCAGAGAGCAATAAGGAGCCAGAGCTGTGGACCTACAACAAGAGCTCAGTCTGCTACTAATCCAAGCATTCTTTTTCCACCATTAGTAGGTACTCCAAGGAGAAGAGTGAATCAATTTGCAAAAGCACAAAGAGTAAATATGGGAGCACTTGTAGCCCCAAGGAACTATGCAAATTGGAACATTGGGAGTCCTCTAATTCTCCCAGTACCACCAGCAACTTGGGATGCTATTCTAGCCAATGCTCTGAAGGCTCTGCCTAAGTTCAGTGGGGAAGATTTTAAGACACCCGAAGAGCATCTGCAGGATGTATCTGATGTGTGTGCAGTACATGTTATCATTCAATAGAATGTGGCCATAAGATTGTTAGCATCCTCTTTCAAAGGGAAGGCTCTGTATTGGTATAGATCTCTCACTCTAAACACAATATCTACATGGGATCAGCTCGGTGACACTTTCTTTGCAAGATTTAAAGAGAAAGGTGATACATCCTCCTTGCTACAACAATTGATCACTATCAAAAGAACACCACAGGAGGCCATGACTGATTTCAACTCAAGATTTCAAAAGACCTGGGATAGAATTCCTGCTACAACAAGACCATTATCAGGTATGGCTATTGTGTTTTACCTCAAAGCTTTAAACTCTGATATATTAGTAATGATTCAGTCTCTTGGAGGTCAGACACTACCAGAAGCATATGAGTTGGTAGTCAAGGCTGAAAATAACTTAATAGATGCTGGAAAATTGCCCCCAAGGCCTCCTATGCCCATGTTCCCAAAAATTACCTTACCTTTGCCACAAGAAGCTTCTAATCTTACAGCTCCACCTGTGCATATGTATTCATTTCTAGTTCCTCAACAACTTGATAAGGCAACCACCTCTGCTCAACCATCTGAAATGGATGATGTCAAGAACATTTTAAGGACCTTCTCAAATAAGATAATTAATCTAAAGAGACAACAAAATCCCTATCCAAAGCCCCTTATCAAGGTTACCAAGGAAATAGACCTCCCTTTCAGCCAAATCAATATCAAGGCCCTCAAAGGCAAGCTAATCCTTAGCCTTCAAACCAATTGGTTACAGTCCCTACACCTTTATAAACTATTCCTCCTATTCCCAAGAGGGAAATTATTCCAGGGCAAAATAATTTAGCAGATGGCACAAATGCTTGGTGCTTTCCCTGTAACAATGCCCATATGCCCAGAGACTGTCCCAGAGAAAATTTGCAGGAAAAGATAGCAGAACAAAGAGGGTTAGAAGGAAAATTTTCAACTTTGAACACTCCACCATATCAGTCTCCTAGTGTTCAAAACGCAGTCATGGTGGCCCAGATGCAAGGGATATCCATACAACAGGGAGAGGAAATAGCTCCTGAACATGCTTTATTTTCATGGATTGAAGTGGAAGATTCAGTGTTTTTGAATTAGGCATCTACTTCAAAGAAACCATTGGTGCAGTCAGACTATTATACCAGATCAAAGAGGAGAATGATGGAGCAGCCTGAAGTCACTAATAATGAGATCATGGGAGCTCCTCCATTTCAAAATCATTAGAACACAGTCTCTAGATAAGAAATGCCTTAGCCTATGCAAAATCAAGTAGCCTTAGGACAGGTTCTAGAAAAGACAAGGTACCCTTATTATTCAAAGACCCAAGCATTAGGACCTGTGCATGTGGTGGACCAACTGAAAAGAACTCCAGCACATGTATCAATCTAGGATATGTTAGCTATTCCTGAGCAGAAGACACTATTGCAGGAAGCTCTGCAGGGTCAAGAAGCCCCTAAACACACTGAAACTAAGAGAGGAGCTATTGATAAAGGGAAGCTTCAGCTCAAAGATACTATACCTCTGCAGACAATAACTTTGTTGAACAATGTACCTAAGGTAGGTAAATCAAAACCAGATCCCTTTTATTTGACTCTAATAGTTGGGAAAAAACTACTGCATAATGCAATGATAGACTCTGGGGCCAGTACTGTAGTAATGCCAAAGAAGATAGCAAATGCTTTAAAGATAAAATATGAGCCACTTACAAGAGGGGTCATGCAGTTGGATGGAAAATCTGTTCAAACAATAGGAAAAATCAAACAAATTCCATTACAACTATATACTTGCCCCAATATAATTGTCAATCAGGATGTGGTAGTCATAGATATTCCCCCTGTATTTGGTTTATGCTTGTCCAGAGATTTCACAGCTAAGATAGGAGGTTACACGTCACTAGATTGGTCACACCTCATCTTGAGAACCAAATATGGGACAAAGATAAAAATACTGTCTGAGCCATTATCCAAAGACCATATCACAAATGAGCCAACCCCAAAATTAGAAGCATCCCATGCTATGCTGAATAAAGAGGATAGAATCTTTGTTGAAGAGTTAGGTGACTGGATTGAACATGACCAACAAGAAGAAAAGAATAATCAGTTATTGACTATGATGCAGAGTGATCCCTATGGAAATTATGACTCTACAGGTCTAGGCACTTATGTCATATTTGAAGAAGACCAAGAGATCCCTAATGTTTTAAGGAAAGAAGCATCACAAAGTCAAGAATCTGAAAAAGACTCAGAAATCTGGACCCTAAATTTTGATGGGGCTAGGAGTAAAAATGGTGTTGGAGCAAGAATTTTCCTTACTGCCCCAAATGGTGAGAAAATTCTAAGAGCCATTCACTTTCAGTTTGCCTGTACCAATAATGATGTTGAATATGAATCTTTGGTGCATGGACTCATGTTGGCAAAGAAAAAGGGGATAAAGAATCTGATAGTAAGAGGAGATTCAGAACTGGTGGTAAAACAAATCAGAGAAAAGGCAATAGCCAAAAATGTAAGAATGAGATCCTATAGGCACAGAATTTGGGACCTAGTAGATGGTTTTGAGGTTTTCAATATTGAGGTAGTTCCCAGAGCCTAAAATTCTAAGGCAGATAGAATGGCACAGATTGGTTCACAGTTTGACCCAGCAAGTGATCTGTTAATTAGCAATGAGTCAATCAAAGTTATAGTGAGACCAACTATTTCAGATAATGACCAAAATTGGCAAGTTTTTGATAATGATTTCCAAGTACTCTCATTCTTATAGAAATTAGGTGAGTTTGCTGATCAATTACATCCCAAAATTGAGGAAGCATATGGTGACCAAATTATCCAGCTGAAATCAAATAAACTCCCTAAAAGACTGATTACTTTAGAAAACTTGTTTGTCCCAGAGGATGCAAGCCTAGAGAAGAGGAGGTTTCAAGCAAATAAGGAAGATTATTCTGAGATCCAAGTTAGTGAAGGAAGAAGATTGAAAGTTGGAAATTCTACAACCCAAGAAGAAAGGGAAAGGCTGATTAATTTGTGTGAAAAATATGATAGGGTGATTGCTTGGACCTATGAGGACCTCCATGGTTATAATAGAGATATCATCCAACACACCATAGAGCTTATTGAAGGATCTAAACCAGTCAGACAGAAGCAAAGGCCAGTGAATCCTAGAATTGAACCTTTAATGGTGGATGAGCTACAAAAGCTCCTAGAATCAAAGGTTATTTTTCCAATAAAGCATTCAACCTAGGTATCAAACCTAGTACAAGTAAGAAAGAAGAATGGTGACATAAGACTCTGTGTAGATTTCAGGGATCTGAATAGAGCATCTTTGAAAGATCATTATCCCCTGCCCTCTATGGAACAGATTTTACAGACTTTGGCTAGATCAAAAAGGTTTTCCTTGCTGGATGGTTTCTCTGGATACAATCAGATTTAGTTAGCAGATGAAGACCAGCATAAGACTGCATTCACTACAAAGTGGGGAACATTTGCATATGCTAAAATGCCTTTTGGCCTTTCAAATGCTGGAGCGGCCTTTCAAATGCTGGAGCTACCTTTCAACAAGCAATGGATGTAGCATTTGGGGAACTTATAAATAAAATTATTCTGATCTATCTAGATGACCTCACTATTTTTTCTAAGAATGCTATAGATCATTTTGACCATTTAGAGGTTGTTTTTAAGAAATGTCAAGAGTTTGGAATATCTATGAATCCCAAGAAATGTATCTTTGTAGTACCTCAGGGTAAGCTATTAGGGCATATAGTGTCAAAGGAAGGGGTCTTTATTGATCCAGAAAGGGTCACATCCATAATGAATCTATCTCTACCAGTCAATAAGAAAGTAGTTCAATCCTTTCTAGGGAAAATCAACTTTGTTAGCCGGTTCATATCTGATTTTGCAGGTCTAATTAGACCAATGAAACTGTTGCTTAAAAAGGATCTGGTTTTCAAATGGACTATAGAAGGAAGACAGGCTTTTGAAGAAGTCAAGAAAGCTATTTCAACAGCCCTAGTACTCAGAAACCCAGACTTTACTAAATCTTTCATAATGTATGTGTATGGGGGAGAATTCAGTGTTGTTGTTGTTTTAACTCAGAAAGATGATCAGCAAGGAGAATACCCAATAGCCTGTTTTTCCAGAACTCTTAGGGAATATGAGGCTAGATATAATTTTGTAGAGAAGCAGGCGTATGCCATGGTAAAAGCCCTTAAAAAATTCACATTTATGGTGACAGGAAACAAGATTCTGATATTAGTCGCTCATCCTAGTGTAAGAGAATATATTATGGAGGGTGAGATCACTGAGAAAAGAACTAATTGGATCACAAAGATTCTAGAATATGATGTAGAAGTAAGACCCACCAAGTTAGTTAGAGGCAAAGGATTGTGCCAATATATGACTCAAGACATGGAGAGAATAATGACTGAAGAAACATAAAGTGAAAATGTATTGAAACTCCAAGAGATTGATCAAGACTCTTGGGTCAAAAATAGAATACAATTTATGAAGCATGGGATTTTCCCAAATGAGCTCTCCCATGATAAGAGAAGATACTATAGGTAGCAAGGGGCCCATTTTGTACTAATTGACCATATTCTATTTAGAAGAAATGTTGATGGTATACTCTTGAGATGTATAGAGAAAGATGAAGCTCAAAGAATACTACATGAATGACACCATGGAGCCTCAGGTGGACACTTTTCAGCAAGGACCACTGCAATTAAAGTGACTCAAGTAGGATATTTCTGGCCCACTTTGTTTTCAAATTGCTATCAGCTGGTTAAAGAATGCTAAGTTTGTCAGTTTATACAGGCAAAAGGAGAAATGCAGCAATGCCTCTAAGTCCCATAGTTGTGGATGAACCCTTTGCTCAATGGGGTCTAGATTTTATTGGTATGATCAATCCAGTATCAAGTATGGGACACAAATGGATCCTCACAGCAATAGATTACTTTACCAGGTGGAGTGAAGTAGTACCACTCAAAGAGGCAACAGAAAAAGTCATATTAGACTTTCTAGAAGGCATAACTGCTCAGTTTGGTCCTCCTCGTACCATTATATTAGATAATGCTAAAGCATTTTTGGGAACAAAGTTATCTAAGTTTGCATTAAGTAATGGGATTTATTTGAAGACTTCTTCAAATTATTACCCTCAAGGTAATGGTCTGGCAGAGTCCACTAACAAGAACCTTATCAGACTCATAAAAAGGATATGGACCAATTATCACAGACAGTGGCATAAACTACTTAATACAACACTGTGGGCTAACAGGATCACACCAAAACAAGTGACTAAAATGTCTCCCTATGAATTAGTTTATGGTAAACCAATAGTAATGCTACTGAGCTTAGAGATCCATGCTTTGCAATTGTTAAAACAGATAGAAATTGAAGAGAATGAAGTCAGACTTGCTGAGCTATTGGAAGTGAAAGAGAAAAGAGAAAAGGCACATGAGTCACTAATAAAACATCAGAAAATGGTAAAGGATTGTTTTGATAAGAAGACTTCAAATCCAATTTTTGAGGTCAGCTCTCTGGTATTGAAATGGGATGAAAGAGTTGTCAAGCCAGGTCGACACAACAAATTTGAATCATTGTGGACGGGTCCTTACAAAATTCGTTCCTGCAAGCAACAAAATTCATTTGAGTTGGAGACCATGGATGGAGAACCTGAAGAGATTCTGATAAATGGGATCTATTTGAAACATTTCAATTAAGGAGGGGCTCTTAATGTATCATAGTTAGTTAGTTTTCTTTCTTTCTCACTTTCATGTTTTCACGCTTTCCTTTTCAATAAGTGTTCGGTGAACACGTGTCAGCAGCACAAAGCCCCTTCTATTTTCGTCTCGCATTCATTAAGGTTGTTGGGCAATCCCAAAATTCCCCAGAAGTACACACTTTTTAGAAAAGATAGCCACTCCCATAACATATCTGCCACTCCGTTCCATGCAGATTTCAAAAAGATACACTAGTTGTTTCTTGGCATTAATGCCATTAATAAGATTGGATGTGTCATTGATTACCTTCATAAGCCCCAATGAGTTAATGTTAAATTCTAAGTGTAGCTCTCGTTTGTTTCTATCTCTCTACTTTCAATCACTGTTGCATCCAAGTCCGTCCCTAGAAAGCGCCTTTTAGCTAAGTATCACTCTGGTTAAGTAGTTTCATTCTTTCCTGTGTCAAAGCTTCCTACATTCTCCTCACAGATACAACTATGTCTGAGACACAGTCACCACAGGAGGGACTGGGAATTTATGATTCAATTGATAAGTTGTTAAATAGCAAATCATATGCATCAGCGCCCACGCAACCAAGGAAAACCTACCCAAGAACAAGGGTCCCCGAGGTTGGATATTCTGTTGACCCAGCAAAGGTGAAGGATTATGCAGATGGCATTTTTGACACACCCCTTCAAAAGAATACCAAGGCTCTTTGGGAGGGGGCACATCAAAGGTGTATTCTTTGAGAAAACAGTGAGCAGTCTGAGACTTTTGGTATGAGGATATGGACCTCACGATTGGCACAGTTCCTGGTTCCTAATGTCCACTTGTGTTCCGAGCTAATTGAGCTATGTGCAAAACTATTTCATGCACCATCAAGTACTATACAACAGGGCCCTTTCATAGTACATATTACGCCCAAGGCCATAAGAGACATGTTGGCCCTACAACATGATAGAACAGCCACATTTCCAACTATTGCCAAAATGCAAAACACATGGGCCAATATAATTAAAAAAGTGAAGTTCCTCAATTCAGAGATGCAGTTGGGAGAAGATAACACCCAGATGCCTGCACTACCCACTGGGAGGGCACAATTCAGTCAAAATGTCCAAGAGGCACTTTCAATGATAGCCTTCATTTTTGGGTTGAGAGAGGATAACACAGTCCATGACTAGCAAATAGCTATCATTTTCAGATTGAAAACTGTAGACAAATCACAAGAGTACCAACTGGATTTCTCAGAGCAAATTGCTAACACCATGATTGATCAGCTCATAAATTTCAAGTCAAGGCAAGTTTTCAGGTATTCTACTTTTCTATTCCACCTTATGTTGTATTAGAACCATACTTTTCGCACAGCATATGCATTTGAATAAGTATGACCTAGATTTTGGTCAAAATAAAACTATCCCTATGTCCGCATGGACACGTGTTATCTGAAACCTCCGACCCTTATGAGTTTTGGGAACTTTTTGTAGCCCCTGCCTTTTGCCAATTAAGCCCTGAGCCTGTAAAACATAGATTAACATAGAGTATAAGGGGAATTATGACCAATTGCCCAATTCCCTATGATTATTTCTTTGGGGCACACAATACCATAATCAGAGTCCATGGTTTCAATGAGGAGCCCATGCTATTACCTAAAATATTGACCCCTAGGGTCGTATTCTTAGAAGTGACCCGACAGGTGTCTGTGGTTGATAACGATTTTGGCCACAAGAAAAAGAAAAGGAAGATGTATGATATCCCATGGGTCAGAAAAAATGTGACACTTGAGGTTACAGATGCAGAGAACCTCTTGCTAAGAAAGCTAGCTGCCCTTGGTTTCCTCATCATTGAAGATAAATGGAAGTATGACCCAGACAATTTTCTAGCCTCCTGGGATATGAATAACAAAGTCCATGCTAAAATGGTACATGAGGGTCGGCCATTCTGGGAAGATAGGAGGAATCCAAAAGAAGACAACCCAGACCTATATGTTGAACTAGCTGATTTGCCCTTTGAGGGGCCAGGCCATGGGAAACCTTCTATGTTAAAGAGAAGGAATTTGACCCTAAGTTACGAATGACTTCTGGTTTGAGGAAAACATTGAAGGCCCAAGATTGGAAACTAGAAAAGATTGAAGCCTATTGGAAATATAGGCAAGAAATTTCAGAACTCACACATTCATTTGGGAAAATTGACACTGATGAAAGATGGGAATCAATTTGGGATGAGTGGAATCCCTCCCCAGCCTTAAGTCCAGACACTAGTAAAATTCAAAGGAAGGGTGAGGAATCAGAGGAGGAAACTGTGGCAACCCAAAGTATGCAAGAGACAGGACAGACTTCATCCGCTGCTCCTGCATCTTCATGGCCCCAATCCCTCAACACCTTAGAGAAACAAAAGGGTGTAGTGTCATCATCAACAATAGGGACCCAAACAGCTTTGGCATCTGGGGGTTCCAGATTTGTTCCTTTACAACCACCAGTGGTGGTAAATGTTGAAGAAAAAGAAAATTAGGAAATATGTGAGAGGCCTAGGAAACATAGGAAATTGCACCTGCAAGCAGAAGAAGAGGAAGAAGTAGAACCACCGCTACAACAACTGCCAGTCACATCTTTTGTTACTCAAGTAAGTGTTTCTTCTCCCTTTTCTCTTGTGTCTCTTTCTTTTACTATAGGAGTGGCAATCCCAATTAGCCAAACATTTGTAAACCCTGCCACTTCTGTTGTGCCTACATCACCTTTTCCACAATTCCCACAATTTCCAATTCACAGGCCATGTCTTCACAGGCCATTTAATTACCATTATTTTCTCCATCTGTGCCAAAAAGAACCCCGCCTCAAGTTTCTCCTAGCCAACAATTATTGGCTATTCCCTATGGCCTGCCTCAAGGTCATCCCTTTGCTAGAGGATACATTGCATCCCCTCCTACATTCCAAGCCCAAGCAGACAGCAAAAAGGGCTAGAGAGGCTAGAATGGACAAAAAGAGGAAGAAGGAAAATAAGAGCCCTGGTGTAGCACATATGAGGTCACTTTTTGACCCCATTCAACAACAACTGACAGTCACACATTTATCTCCAAATGTGGTGAAACCTAATGAACAAATGCAGCCCCAAGACTATTGAATGAATGTTGTGGCTATGGATATGTCCCTTTTCAGGCCACAAGACAGGGTCGAGCTACTAAATGAAACTACATCTGCTGTTGCAACTGACTATCTGAAGGTATCTAAGAAGTTGCAGAAAGCAGAAAATGATTTAGCTCAAGAGAAGGTGAACAACAGCAACCTTGCTGGGGAGATTCAATCAAAGGATAATGAGATTGAGAGTCTGAACAAATAGTTGCAAAATACTATTTCTTATCAGATACATCAGGCTACATAGGCCCAGAATGCTTCTCTTAAGTCTGAACTAGCACAAGAAAAGGTTGTAGTGACTGTTTTGAGATAGGAGAAATCCACTTTGGAAAAGAAATATCAAGAGAAGTTGCAGCAGGCCACACAATTTCAACAGAAGTTATTAAGTGAGCAAAATGCTAATGGTGCAATTCAGGCACAACTCTTGGCTGAGCAACAAAGAACAAAGTAGCTAATAATTGAGTTAGCCAATAGGCCACAGAATGTTGGAGTTTTAAATTTGGTGAAAGAGATTTATGTTTCAGCATGGAAGAGAATCTCTAAGGACATTATCTAGCTAAGACCATCTTTAACATTTTTGTTAAATGCTCAACAGCTGTGTAAGAAGGTTGAAACTTTGATGCAAGCCACCTTGTCTACTGTTTCAATGAGAGTTTCTATCTCTCATCTTTTATCGAAGAAATTATATGACACAACAAATGAGACTCTGTCAGCAGCAGGTATCAATGACAGAATGGTCTCTGCTAAGAAGGTCGATGAGGTTCTGAGTTGTAACTCTGCAGCTACAAATTGTCAAGAGCTCCTGGACACAGTGAAATGAGTAAAAAATATGAAGAAACATATCAAGGATTTGGTGCAACTGGGGCTTCCTTCACCATTCCCAGATAGTAACACAGTATTGACGATTGATGACATCAAGGCCCCGCTCTTGACTAGGCAAAATAATCAGACATTTTTTCAGGGTTTGAGTGATTCTTCATCAATTAAGGAAGTGGAAGCTATGTTGATACCTATGGCCCAACTAGAGTTTCAGTTAAAAGCTGTGGTACAAATTTTGCAAACTTTTTGCCATAAGGATATAATTAATCTTGATTTTGCTTTTCAAGATTTGTAGAGTAGACAAGG
The DNA here is from genome assembly GCA_027924645.1 of Cunninghamia lanceolata. NCBI lineage: Eukaryota > Viridiplantae > Streptophyta > Pinopsida > Cupressales > Cupressaceae > Cunninghamia > Cunninghamia lanceolata. Next base: position 709,996 of record BSBN01001239.1, on the reverse strand, counting down.
ACTCTCTGATTCAGAATGGTTTGTTTATCAGACATCATTACAGAATTTATAATTCTGCGTTGTATTTTTAATACATATATTTTTCCAGTTTTAGGTTCTTTCCAAGTAGGCTTAGAAGTCCTATTGGTCGCCAAGAACTGTACAGTGTCAAAGACTCTACATTTTGTTTCAGTCACAGCAAGTCCGCGGGTTTCTTTTTGATTATGTGCTAGTTTCAAACGTATCGTTGCATGGGTTTCTAATGCTTTGTGTGAAAGCCGCCAAGTGTCAAGCCTTAGTTAAAGCCGCAGTATTGTTTCTAATATTAACTTTTGTGCGGCATAGAAAATTGTTTCAATGTTTCAAGTTTGAGCTTTGCTACGGAGGTTGCCACGTGTCGCATGCGGAGGCAGTCCCTAAAGTTCTATGTTTTGATGTGGAGTTTGTCACGTGTCTCTTTATTTTTGTTGCAGAAGCTGCCACGTGTTTCTTTTCGTATCAATTTTGATGCTTGTAAAGATAGATGATGGGCCACAGTCTGTTTTAGTTTCAAGAGTGCAAAGAATGCCACGTGCTGGTCGCGGAGATATAGTTATTTTTGTTTATGACCCTTTTTCAGTGAGAAACTTAAAGCTTTTAAAGTGATGTGGTTGTGCCAAGTGTCAGTTTCCATGGGAGTTTCAAAAGTTATTTTAGTTTCAAGCAGTAATGTGGAGGCCGCCACGTGTTAGCTGGCGTGTGCATGGAAGATGACACCTACCCCAGCTTTCTCCCTTTGAAGTTAATGCACGCCAAAGGTTGTGGGTCCCATTTTTTTAATGTGTTTCATAAGAAGCAATGCAGGTTGCGACAGATGTCATAAGCGGAGGTCACCCAAGCATAAAGACACAGTTTTAAGGGTTTTGCAGAGGAAGACACGTAGATGTTTCTGAAGGCTATGAAACGTGACAAGTGTCATTTTCCTGTTGACTTCTGAGAAACAAAGGAGTTTCTCGTTTTGCTGTGGACACTGCCATCTGTCACAATATGTTCCAAGTTTCAAATACATGGGCCTCGCCATGTGTCTGTGTTTTAATGAAGGAGTTGTGCCATATATATTTTGCCCCAGCCAATGAGCTTGCAGGAAAGGAAAGACTGTTGCAGATTTGAAGGATCGTAACCATTCGGGGACTTCCAGTTATCTTCAGTTCTATTGGCCCGTTGGCATTCAGTTGTTATAGACAATCTAGAGTCACATCTTAGGTTATAAATATGTAATATTTGTAATAGATCGAGAGATTTTTGATATACAGAAATACACAGAGGTAGAGATTTTTTGATAAGTTTTGTCAGAATCAAAAAGAGAAGTCAGAGACTTTGTTGTGGCCAGTTGATATCATTTTTCCTTTATTTTGTTGTTCTTGATAAGAAAGTTAATGTACCTGTGCATGTATCTGTGCCTTTTATGTTGCTAGAAGATTAATGAGAAGAACTTTGTTCTGTGCCTTGGTTGATATTATCTGTGTCATTACAAAGTATCTGATTGTGAGCCTTTGATTATATTCATTCCATCTGTTTATGTTAATCATGCAGTATCTACTCTTTAATATAACTGAATCTTGAGAATAGTTTCACTGTGCTTAATTTGAAAGGAATACTTTTACTCAGGTGCATCGCCATAGATAGTTTTTTCTTAATTGTATCTGTAATCCTGTTAGCTTCTTACCCTTTTCCTCAAAATCCATTTAAGATAGAGAAGAGCCAACTTCTTTAAAATCTAGAGGTTGTTTCAAGTAGCAAGTCCCACATTCTTGAAACTTCCCATGTTGGTGTTAGAACCTGCACAATTTTATACATCAATATCTGCTTAAGAATTTTTCCAGTCCTAAAAAAATCCTTGACAGCAGTAGTGACATCATGACCCACAATCTCCCAGAAATCTTGGAAAAAGGCTGGGGGAAACCCATTCAGGCATGGAGCTTTGAAGGCCCCCATAGAGAACACAACTGCCCTAACTTCCTCCTCAATAATAAGCTTTAGAAGAATACAATTATCTTCCTCCGAGAGGACAGAGCGAATATTGTCCAATAGCTTATCTTCCCTACCTTTGTTAGGAATGTTTCAGTGCTCCATTAGAAAGTTTCTAAAGTAGTTGGAGGCTAGGCTTCCCAGTTCCTTGTCTTCAAGAATTTCCCTGTTGTTTTTATCAAGCAGCTTGGTGATTCTAATTCTCTTTCTATGCTTCATGGCTAACTGATGGAAGAAAGTAGTGTTCCTATCTCCCTCCTTCAGCCATTGAACTCTAGAATTCTGTTTCTAGAAGATCTCTTCTTTACTGATAATATCCTTAAGGTTTTTGAGAAGAGACTCTTTCATGTTAAAAGTATCCTCACTCACATCTCCCTTGGCCATGTTGCCTTAAACTTCCATTAGGCTCCTAGTAATATGCTTTTTCTGGTTCATCACGTTCCCAAAACAAAATTTATTCCATCCTTTAACTTTGTGCTTTACATGGGTAAGTTTTTGGGTGAGTCAGAACATAGGAGATCCATGCACCGGGATACTCCACCAGTCATCTATACAGTCCCTTAAATCCAGGTGGGAGGCCCACATAATTTCATATCTGAATGGGAAAGGCCCCGTAGGAGCACCATCAGTCCAGGAAAGGAGGAGGGCATTGTGTTTAGAGATAGTGTGAGGCAGAGCAGTAAGAATATAATTTTGCACCATGTCCCAATTAGAAGAGACGAGCATCCTATCCAGCTTCACCTGAATTAGCTAATCCCCCTTCTTATATTGGTCCAAGAATAGAGTTGATTATTGACCTCTATATCCATAAGCCATGTCTGATTGAGGAAGTCCGCCATGTCCACCATGCTATTCGAGTAGTCCGTGATGCCCCCAGATTTTTCTAAAGGGAAAAGTGGGATGTTGAAATCTTCCCCAGCGTCCACAAAGTCCTCTTAGCATTAAGTTTAGGGATTAAGCCATCCCAAAGGTCCTTTCTGGCGTTCCTGGTGTTGGGGGCATAGATATTAATCAGCTTCCAAGTTTTCTTATTCATAGTGCATTTTACTTCCAAACTATTTTTGTTGTACGAGTAGTAACAACCCGAGATTTTATATTTGTTCCACATAGTAACAAGGCCCATTGACGCCACAGTTGAAGGGATGATAATGTGGTCAGCCATAGGCTAGATATTATTAGCTATCTTTTTAAAGTTAGCTTCAGACATCTTAACTTCTTGGAGAAGGATGATAGCCACCTTATTGTCAAAAATACAGTTCTTAACCATGAATTGTTTATGAGGGCTGTTTAGCCCCCTCACATTCCATGAGAGGACCTTCATTTACGTGTTCTTCTAGAGATAGCCTCCAGTGTGCTTTCTCTCCCAATGGCTATTTTGTTGGTTACTTCTATGTTTCTAGTTTCTCTCTAGGACAGTCTTCCTGCCTTTCCCTCTATCCCCACATCAACCAACTTCTTGTGATGGCCTTTCCCTTTTTTCTTTGGCATTACCCACCCATCTTGGTTACTAGGACCAGCCCCAGGAGATAAAACCCTAGTGGGTGATAGAATAAATTTATTTGTACTTGCTTGCACTACTGTCTATCCTCATTCAGACACCTTAGGACCTGAGCCTACTGTCTATCCACCTTCAGACCCCTTAGTACCTGAACTAGCAATCTGAGGCTTGTGAGTCTTCTTGTTGGGGGTTAGGATCTCCCCATAATCTGTCTCTACCGAACCCATTGAAGTGCCCCTCTATTGAGTCGGTAGTTCAGCTTCATGATCCCTCTGAATCTGAGGCAAAGGGAGTGGTTGATATTGGTTGTTCAGCTTCAGGGTCTCCCTGAGTCTGGGCCTTTTCTAATTGCTTTGTCATGAGAGGGGACTTGATGATATCAAGAAAGTCATCTTTGAATGGGTATTCCTCCACAATATTCTCCTCCTCATAGACTTCTTTATCTTTTTTCTTCCTTAGGTTTTTACATTCATTGATTAGGTGCCCTTTTTTGGAGAAATTTTGGCAAAAAGTGGTAGCATTCTCATACACTAGGTGTTTCTCCCAGCTACCATATTTAGACTTTAAGTTAACGATATTAGGTAGAGATTTATGAATATCTACACTAACACAAAATCTAGCAAAAACTAACCTAGTTTTATGCTTAGTGGTGTTATCCAAGGCGATGAAATGCCCAAAAGAGTTCCCTATCCATGTGAATATCTCCTTATCCTAGAACTCCAGAGGAAGTCCAGGTAGCGTAACCCAAACTGGGGCCAACCTACTGAGTTCCATAGCCGCATCAAACGTCAGTTTCCAGTGCCCTAAGAAAAGGTTGTCTTTGCCATACAGCTAAGGGCCGCCCACCAAAGTTGCTACTAGGTCCTCTCTGGCAATGAACTTAAAAAGGAAGAGCTCACCTGTCATGGCACTTGTAACCACGCTTCTTTTGAGGTGTCATCTCAAGGAAACCCATCACAGAACCATGTCGATGTCAGGCCTTAAGGCTTGGAACTTACCTACTAAAGATAATTCCAAGGCTGAGGTTATTTTATCCATCATCAGATCTGGGATCTGAAAGTCTGTTCCATTCACAAACTCTGACTACACTAGGACAACAGAATCTTCGACTGACCTGCTATTCTCCCCTAGTAGTGCTTGTTTCCAAGCCTTGGGATCCAACCCCGAGGCTAGAGATTTGTGTTCATGAGTACTAACCGAGGTAGTACAAACATCAGTAGGTTTCTCTTGAGGCCTTAGAGGGGGGCAGGGGCCCACCAGGGTTGATGACCACCATGAGCTAAGGAGGTTCAAATAGAGTTCAAGCGGGAAAGTTGCAGACTAGGAAAGTTGCAGAGTGCAAAGTTTGAGAAAATTGTGGCTCCATTGTTGATACCTAGAACATCAAATAATTAAAACTTACCAGAAGGTTTGAATCTAGGTTGTTGGCTCTATAGGCCGAAGCCCCACCATTTTGACAAGGTGTCATTGTACCTCATCATTTAATCATATTTCAGATGTCAAAATCTAGGGCTATGTCCTCGGCTGTCTGCAACTAGGGATTCTACAGTTACCAGTTTCCTCTAACTAATCCTAATGGATTTCACTAATGTAAAGAAATTGATCTATCTGCTTATGAAATGAATTCAGAGAATGCTGGAAACATAATTAAATAGTAAATTACTCAAAGCAAATCTACAACTGCAACATGCATCTGTCTATCAAAATCAGTAAGTATCTATAAAGCAAAATTTGAAATAACAAAACAGTGGTACTAGCCTTTTGCCTTGGTGGTGACAGTGGGCCCTTGCTCCACACCCTTAGGGCTGAAGGCTATAGTGAAGAATCAATACTAGAGAATAAGATCACAACTAGATTCGGTCTAATTCTATCTGCTCTAAAAAATTGATATCTTAATTGAAAATTACACAAGAATAATAATAATAATCTCTTCTGTTGCTTCAATAAATATATATAAAATGAGTGATGACATATCACTCATCTTATCTATCAATTCTTCTATGAGATGACATCCATCTCTTTATTATACTAGCTGTCTAACTATGAAAGGTAATCATGCAATAAGAATAGAATGAGTGAAACAGAAGTCCACTCTAAATTCTAAGTCTAAGTTTTAATACATTTAGGCAGCGAGGCCCTGAAAATATAGATATTAAATAAGTCTCATCGGTAACTCATGCAAAAACTAAAAAGAGACAAAAACTCTCAGCAGTTAACTAAATATGGCCCCTTAATCACTCAAGTGATGATTTGAGTAATAAAAAGGGGGGGTATAACGATTACCGTTGAAAGTACCTGACCAACAGCTGCTGGAAATCTGTCTTGTTGTGAGGAGGCATCGGAGATGTATGTCTCTGTCTGTAACTCCAGAGATATGTTTGTTGCTCCGGAGAGTCTCTGTCCACAGCTTCGGATCTATATGTCTGTTGCTCCAGAGATATAATTGCGGCCTTCTTGCTCAGCTCTGGAGATGTTCTTCCTCTTCAAAACCTCTGCTATCGTGAGATTTTGGTATAGTCTCCAGAGATATTTAGGACTACCTCCAGAGATGTACAAAATTGCCATCCTGAGCATCTACACCTGTTGATTCAAAAAGAGAAGTTTTTTTGCATATTTCCATCAATTCCATGTACATTAGTCCTTAAATCAGAAATCATGATCCTAAGTAATTTATCTTCAATTAATCATTATTTAGAACAACCTTGCTATTCTATTCGGGTGCAGACATCAAGAAGTTGGGATCAGAAAGGGGAAAAAGAGAGGTAAAAAGATGTATTTTATGGGTGCTAATTGGCACTCATCATCCCCCCCATACTTAAGGTTTAGTAGGTCCTCCTGCTTCTCACAATCTAGATTTATTCTGGTGGAGTAGCCTGTCAGTCAACCTGTAGTCTTGTGCATAGGTAGACCAAGTGGTGTGATTGGTACTACCAGTTCCCCTGTACTAATCAACCTACTTTAACCAGTCCTATAATTTTTCATCTTCCATCTGTTCGGCCTAGACAGGGAGTGGTTCAATTATGAGTGGTGGCCTGAAACGCCCACCTATCCACTCCTGTTTATGCTTATCCATCATTTTGGATATTAATCTTGCCTTCCTCATAAATATCCTTAAGTTTGTAGGTGTGACCACCTCTCTCATTTTCTGCTCTGAGGTCAGAATATTCCACCTTTTCTTTGCTATGGCAAGCACTGGGTTAGGTGAACTATTCATAAAAAGACCAAAATCAATAGAACACTCTTGCAAATTTTTCAGGTATAATGGCAAAATTGTCTTCTTACTATCAAGGTGAGATATATGCCCTAAACTGGGTCTTGAAAGCTTGAGGGTTGGGACAATCTTTTCTGATGAAAAGATTTGTGTTTGTATCCTTCTTGAGGTGAGCCTCCATTCGCTCATTCCAAATCTGATCATTCCTCTTCATTGACATGAATGCTCTGAGCTGGCAGTCTCCTACAAAACAATTGAGAAGGAAGGCCATATCATCAACACAGAATCCATGTAGATATAATTTAGACATAAAATTTTATCTTCATCAGAGCTCCTTGTATAAGCTTCCATGAACCCCTTTGTCATTTCTGTGTTTTTAGGCAAATCAAATAGAACTGAAGACAACCTTCTTTGTAGGACCCTTTCTTGTAAAAACATGGCATAACTAGCACTTGGAGGTCTGCAAGATAAAATCTTAGAAGAAATGGAGGCTATCTGAATGACTCTGTTCTCCAAGGTTTCCTCTTTTTGTGTCATGGCAGTAACTGCCCTCTGTAGTCTTAGGAATATCAATGGGGGTTGGACCCACATATGGATCTGTTTGTACTTCCTGTTCACTGGTTGCCCTTGGACCAACCAACTCTTGAATATACTCTTCCTGATCATCTATTTTGTTGTTGTTGTTGGCCCAAGTCAATTATTTATCTTGACTCTATACTTTTTCAATTAATGTTGCAACTATCATGAGACTATTGCCTCTAGCTTTGGTAAGATCAGAGATATTTTGTACTGCCTCTATCTCTTTTTCCTTCATGATTTTAGCTATCTCTGTCTTCTGGGCCTCTAATTCTGCTTCCCTTTCTTGAATTATTTGGTCTTTGTTTTGGAGCTCTGTTTGTAGTTTTTCAAATATTTGTTTTTGCTCTAGCTTAATTTCCATTCTATTCTTCTTGAGGTCAGTGATGATCTGATTTTTCCCCCAAAGTAATCATTTTAGATTATCGATTTCTTCCAATAGTTGCTGCTCTTTTGAAATCTCAATATCCTCTTGATCAGAGGGATGAGAGAAAGTTCCTATTTCTTCTTCTGCTTGCTGCATACCAAGGTCTGTCATAGCTATTTTTCAGCACTGTCTACTGCACTTAGCTCTGTTTTCTCTTTTCATGTAGTTTCCCTGCCCTGAGGTTCTTCTAAGGTTTCTTCTGTTTGTGCTGGAATTGATGAAGGCCCAGCTTTGTTCTCAAAAGTTCTAAAACCCAAAAGCACTTCAGTTAGGAGAGCAGTATCTTTCTCCGCTTGGGAGAGCTACCTTTTTCTTTTGGTTCTCCGTAGCATAGGTGGAGCAGGTGCCTCCGGAGTGGGTGACTCATCCTTAGAGTCTGAGGAATTAGTAAAGGTTTACTTATGTTTCGTCTCCAGAGCAGGGGATTGTTCTAAAGTTGGTCCTGAACCCAAATGGATAGATGGCTCTGGGGAAACTCCTCTCAGTCCTTTCTTTCTCACCAGAGGGATCTCATCAAAATCATGGGATGCTTCTTTAGCCCAATAGTGTTCTCTAGGGTCAGCTTCCTTTGGGGTTTTCTTTGCTTTGTGCACTAACCTCTTCCTTGTTAGTTCCTCAGGGAAAGATTCCCCAGCCAGAGTCATTCTCTTCTAGGCTGAGAGAGTCATATATGGTGTTTGCTCAAGAGTAAGTTCTTTAATTTCCTTGCCTTTCTTCTTTTTATTAGAAACCAGGGCTGCAGTTGAAGTTGCCTCCAGTGATAACTTCTTTCCTTCCTGAACAACCATAGAGGAAGTCAAAGGTTCTATCTTTTCTTCTGGCTGGGTGGAGGAACCCTCATCCTCTGATTGTGCCTCCTCTGGTGCCCTGCTCTAGGGATTTTGTTTAAGAAATGATTGCCATACTTCTTCCCCACTAGTTTGAGACAGAAAGTGGTGTTTTACTATTAGAAAAATGAGGCCATGATGTTTCATAGGACCATTGTCTTGTTGATATCTTTCGACAGTTGCCCTGATGGCAGAGTACAAGAAATTGGGAATGTTTATGTTGAATTCGGGGTGTCCATTCCCATGCCTCAGAAAAATTAACATTTTCATTATTGGTCCTAAAACTAAGGAAAATTGTCCATCACATGTGAAATATTTCATCAGCCATGTAGCTACAGATTGCCAAGGGTTTGGTAGGGAGGACCTAATAATTCCTTTAACCTCATTTTTATTTACATGCAATTGTATTGCAGTTTCACCTTCAACAGAGAAATTTCTAATCAAATCAGCATATAAGGTTTTCAGATGGTAAAACCTCTCACCTTGTTTAGGCAGCCCAGAAATATGACTGATAATGGTAGCTGAGTGGTTGATTTGAACTCCCCTTACAGTTGTCTGATTATCCCTCAGGTTCCTTAGGAATTCATCAACAATATCTTCTCAAAATCCCTCAAATTTTTCCAAAAATTCTAACCATCCTGCATTCTTCAGAACGTTTGTTGCTGCTTCATCCTGCAAAAGGCCTATAGCATTTTCTAGTTCTAATTTCTTCTTAACTCCCATACTTAAATTCCTTGTTTGTTCTCTATGCTTACAATTCTTTCTCACTCCGTAGGCTCCAAAGAATTGTTTCAGCTGACACTATTCTTCAGGGAATGTTATAGTTTGAATGAGGATTATTTCGTTAATTCGCTTAATAGCTTTGTTGATGGAGAAAGAACTGGAAGCAGTTAGAGATTTTGTGTGCTCATAAATGAAGTAGAGTGATGGGACACTCCATAGGCATGGTGACAGTACAATAAAGATGGTGGTATGCATGAATTTGGGAAGAAAAGTGATGGCAAGGGGACGTGTCATAACGACGGCACCCAAAAATAGAAAGACAAGACAGTTTCTATTTAATGCTTAATGAAGATAAAGTTACCTGAACCATTTTTAATGATGAGGTGTGATGTACTTGGCTGAGATGCTGCGGCGTTGATGAGACTAGACGCGACGTGGCACCTGGGCAACTTTGTGTGGCACGAGATGACGTCAATTACCTCCATTGTCACGTAACCTATAATCATTCTTGCTCCCACTCCTGCTAAGTAGTTCGAGAATCCACGTATCCTGGGTGACGTCAGTGTAGTCCTTCACAAGTATCTATCATAAATTAGAGGATGAGTCATGATGACCTCATCAATTGATGTTTCTACTTTACTGCCTGGAGAGGTGGGTCCCCTCCACTGATTATGGTTATAAATAACCTTTTATTGGTGGAGCGTCAGAGGTGCACCTAGTTGTGAAGCGCCGGAAGTGCCCCTAACTATGAAGCACCAGAGATGCACCTGATTGTGAAGCACCAGAGGTGTGTTTTGAGTAGCGCCTGACACCTGATCACCTCCGTAGCTTGCTTATTCTTAACTGGCATGAAGAAGGGAACTGCTATTTGCTAGTTTTCAATTCCCTTGGTCAAGAAAGACAACCGTTACTAGTTTTCCATCTTCCCCCTTTTTTTTTGCAGAAGGCCGCCATTTGCTGGTTTTCAACCTTTTTTTTTTTTTTTTTTCCAAAAGGCCGCCATTTGCTGGTTTTCAACCTTCTCATTTTGTTTTTGTTTTTTTTAGATCAAAATTGTGACAGAGGAGGTTTCCCCTGTATCAAAGCATAAATCATTGAGGAACTCTTCTTTAGTGGATGGCCTTTTATAGAGTCTGATTCGATGGCCATTCACTAAGAATGTGTTCGTGCTTCCATCAATAGGTTCCAACAGTACGGTTCCATTTTCAAAAAATTCCTTTATCTGATAAGGACCCAACCAATGAGTTTGTAATTTCCCTTTGAACTCCTTGAATTTAGAATCATAAAGAAGAACCCAATCACCTTGTTAAAATGTCCTCTGCTTGATGTGTTGGTCATACCACTACTTCCTTTGATATTGAACTAGTTCTGTTTGCTAAATGGCCTCTGTCCAGATATAATCCAATTCATTGAGCTAGAGAATTCTGTTCTGTTGGGCTATGGACAATGGTAGACCAATATCCAACACAGTTTTAAGTGTCTGAAGTTCAAATTCTATAGACAGAATAGGTTTCTTCCCATAAACTAATTCATATGGTGAAATTTTGGTTGTAGATTTCCAAGTGGTCTGGTAAGCCCAAACTGCTTCAGGTAATCTACTAGCCCAATCTTTTATGTTCATTGCTACGGTCCTTGTCAGAATATTTTCAAGTTCCCTATTAATTACCTCTACCTGCCCATTGGCCTGAGGATGGTAAGGTGAAGATTTCATGTGCTTAACTTGATATAAATCTATGAATGCTCTGATTACCTGTGAAATAAACTAAGGTCCCCTGTCTGAAACAATGGATCTTGGGGCTCCAAATCTCAAGAAAATCTTATTATAAAGGAAATCAACAACTTTTTCTTCTAGTGCAAATTGTAATGCTTGAACTTTAGCCCATTTAGTAACATAGTCTATGCATACTAGAATATACTCCTTGCCTGCTGATGGTGGGGAAATTGGTCCCACAAAGTCTAAACCCCACTGCTTAAATGGTTCCATCATGACTTGAGAATGTAGTAACATCTCTTGGGTGAAGGTTGGCTATCCCATTCTTTGGCACTAGTCACATTGTTGCACATACTTCTTAGTATCCTTATGAAGAGAGGGCTAGTAGTAACCAGCTCACAAGATTTTGTGGATGGTTATGTGGGAAGAGTAATGCCCACCAGATGGTTCATCATGACATGCTCTCAATACATCAAAAATTTCATCAGTTTTCAAACATCTGCACAAAATGAAATCAAGACTACATTTACGTTACAAGTATGGGCCTAACTTGTGTTGTCATTGATGTCAACATACTCCTATTGTATTAATGATAAGGTTTTGAGGAGCCGTGAGTTGAGGATATTGAGAAAATTAGTCTCAATCAGGAACAGTAAAGAACAGTGATGACTGTAAGACAAAAGTCTAAGATAGGATGATGATCAGAGGATGTGGATTAAAGGGTTTGTAGATATGTGTCTTTAGATGATCCAGTAGAGATTTTAGAGGTCTGCATGAAGATCTGAAGAAGTTATCACCACTCAAGTAAAACTAGCTCCAGCAGGTGTTCAAAGGTGACAGAGTGACACAGATAGGTCCAGTGAGATCCAGTAATGCACTATCCCATTCTGCAGATTTGAGCATGTTGAAGATGTCCATGTGAAGTGTCAACTCAATTGGTTCATGGTTTGAAGGTCTGGAAGAACCTATTCCTTTGTGACAGTAATGACAGACTGTGTTCTTAAAGCTCTGGATGAAGGAGAGGAGAATTCCAGCAAGTAGATGAAGAGTGGATGTTCTCAAGTGATTTGGGAAAGGTTGTTGTGATCCTTGGATCATGTCTAGTTCATGTTGGTGGTCCGCATTGAAGTTAGAGTGTGCATTTGAAGAATAACCACTGGATGATGGTGTTCTTCCTGAGACTGGCTGACCGGATGTATTACACGTCTTGCGGATGTTCTTGTAGATGTTTGCTGACTTAGATGATTATCCCTAAGTCGACGCCTTGTATAAATGAGGATTGCAAAGTCAGTTTGAACTCACCTTTTTGTGTGGAGATGAGTGTGTGGTAGCGAAGAGGAGAGTGAAAGGCAGAGCAGAAGTATTGAGCTTAATGGAACTGATTCAAGCATGGTGAAGATGCTATTCTCCAGTTCATGTATGTGATACTTATTTCTTTGTAGACAGTGTGTCTCTTCTAGGCAGTGAGCCTCTTGTGAGTAGTGTGCTCGGGCAGTGAGCCCTAATTGGCATGTGCCATTTTGTTCTTTCTATTCTTCTAACAAAGAATACATTCTTGGGTTAATCACCCCGTGGTTTTTTCCCTTAACCAGGTTTTCCACGTCAAAATCTTGGTGTCTCATGTGTTGATGAGTTTCTTCTTTTGATTTGAATGCATTATGTTTCATGTTTAATATACTACTAACCACTAAGAGGATTTAAGTGTGTGAATTGGAGAAAGTTTTGCACAACTGATTCACCCCCCCTCTCAGTTGTGTGCCCTAAGTCTAACAATTGGTATCAGAGCTAAGTTCCTCTAAAAGGAGCTTAATCGCTTGAGGAGATCCAGGATGTCATCATACAAGAAGGATAGTCTGAAGTTTGATGGAATCAACTTTGCTCTTTGGAAAGGTCGCATGAAATGTCACTTGCAGTGTCTGGGAATGGCATACTGGTCCATGGTTACAAAAGCGTATGTACCTCCACAGGGTGGTCCGACAACCCTAAATGAAATCACGGATGCTGAAAACAATCTACAGACCAAAGAGGCTCTTCTAAGTGCATTATCTGACTCAGAGCTCTCAAATGTTATTAACCTACCAATTGCCTTTGAGATTTGGAATAAACTGGAACTTTTGCATGAAGGAGACTAGTATGTTAAATGTGCAAGGTTACAGAGTCTAAAAGGGAAATTTGAAAAACTGAAGATGAGAGATGATAAAAATATTACCATTTTTATGCCAAGAGTGAATGAGCTGGTTTGTGGAATTAGAAATGCTGGTGGAGTCTTGGATGAAAATGAGATTGTTGGTAAAATTCTCAGATCCCTTCCTACTTCTTACAAAATCAAGGTTGTTGCCATTGAATTATTTAGAGCCCATACAACTGTCACAAGAGATCAATTGGCTGGGAAATTGGCTGTATTTGAAATGACAGATTTTGGAGATGACCCCCCCAAGACTAAATCTGCATTCAAAGCTAGTGCCTCTATTAAAGGTAAACAAAGGTTTGATCTGGGAGAGAATTCTTCAAGGAAATTGTCATGGTATGAAAAAGCAAGAAAAGATCTAGAAGAAGAAGTAGAAACTGCTCAACTTGAAGCCCTTATTGCAAAGAGGCTGCCAAGAGGATCCGGTAAGTATGAAGGAAAATTACATTTTAAGTGTTTTAACTGCAATAAGATTGGTCATTTTGCCTCAAAGTGTCCAGAAAGATTTTCAAGGCAAAATCCTAACAAGCCAAGGTTCCAAAAGAACTGTAACTATGTTCATGAAGAAGATGATAATGAAGGAGTAATAGATGATGAATCAGAGACTGGAAACAAATTAGGGAATGAATGGGTGTTTATTTCCATTAAGGAAGAAGAACCAATATCCTCTATATCTGTCAATCATAAGATTGAAGAAAGAGCCCTAGCTTCCCAAGTTGAAGAAAAGGATGATTGGGTCATTGACAGTGGTTGCTCTCACCATATGACAGGTGACAAAAATAAGTTCATAGATTTGGAAAGGTATGAAGGCGGAGTGGTGAAGTTTGGAGATAATTCTGCTGGTAGAATCAGAGGAAGAGGAACTATTTCTTTTGATGGAAGGAACAAAACTGGTAATGTTCTATATGTTGAAGGCTTGAAGCACAATCTTCTCAGTGTTGGACAGTTGATGGACAGAGGCTATGATCTCCGGTTCAAGAATGGAAAATGCAAGATCTTTGAAAGCTCTGGAATAGAGATTGCATCTGGTACCCAAACTAAAGGTAATATCTTCCACTTGGTTGGCACTGGTAAAAGTTGCTTATTTGTTCAAGTTGATTAGAGTTGGTTATGGCATAGGAGAATGTGTCATTTGAATTTTGATAATATCATCGAGATAAGCAATACTCAAGCTGTAAGAGATCTTCCAAAATTGGTGAAACCTACTAACAGCTTGTGCAAGGAATGTTAGTTGGGTAAGCTGAGCAGAGTCACATTCAAAAGAAAGGAACTGTCTTCTACCAGATTATTGGACTTAGTTCACACTGATCTTTGTGGTCCGGCAAGAACCAGGAGTATTCAAGGTGATAGATACTTCATGCTATTAATTGATGACTATTCCCGGAGGATGTGGGTAACCTTTCTAAAGGAGAAATCAGAAGCTCTTGAGAAATTCAAAATATGCAAGGCTATGGTAGAGAATGAAATAGGATTAAAGTTGAAATGTGTGACATCTGATAGAGGTGGAGAATTCACATCTGGTGAGTTCATAGAGTTCTATGAGAAACATGGAATTAAGAGACAGTTGTTTGCTCCTAGGACTCCACAGCAGAATGGAGTAGTGGAGAGGAAGAACCGGACCATCCAGGAAGCATCTAGAACCATGATGATGGAAGCAAATGGTCCTCAGATCTATTGGAGAGAAGCTGTCAGCACTGTAGTCTATACTCTCAATCGAGTTCAAATCAAAAGCAATACCGGTAAGACCCCTTATGAACTCTGGTTTGACATTACTCCTACTGTAAGATATTTTAGAGTCTTTGGTAGCAAATGTTACATCAAAAAAGATGAAGATCTAGGCAAGTTTGATGCTAGAAGTGATGAAGGAATATTCTTGGGTTACTCTACTCAAAGCAAGGCATACCGGTGTTATAACAAGAGACTAAGAAAGATGATAGAAAGTACAAATGTGAAGGTTGATGAGGGAATAGAGAAACCCTCAAGGTTTTATGAATATGATGAAGATGATCAGAATGGTGTTCTGGTTCAAGGAGTTCAATCCTCTTCTGAAAGTCAGATTCAAACTGATCCGGTAAATCAGGAAGAAGAGATAGGTCTGAATGAGCCTGATCAAGAAGAAGAAGAAGTGCAAGAAACTCCCAAAGTTCCAAGGTATGTAAGACTGAACCACTCTGAAGATTAGATCATAGGTGACAAAAGCAAAGGTGTGCAAACTAGAAGGAAAATTGCTCAAATTTCAGATGAATATTGTCTGATTTCAAAGATTGAACCTAAGACAATAAATGAAGCCTGCAATGATGAAAAATGGACCAAAGGAATGGAGGAAGAGTTGTTGCAAATTGAGAAAAATCACACTTGGGATCTTGTTCCCAGACCTAGAAATAAGAATGTGATTGGAACCAAATGGGTCTTTTGGAACAAACTAAATGAAGTTGGTGAAGTAATCAGAAATAAAGCCAGATTGGTCTGCAAGGGCTACTCTCAAATAGAAGGATTTGATTTTGAAGAAACTTTTTCTCCGGTGGCAAGAATTGAAGCAGTCAAATTATTTCTTACATTTGCTGCCTTTAAGGATTTCAAGGTATATCAGATGGATGTCAAGTCTGCCTTTGTAAACGGTGACTTGGAAGAAGAAGTATATATAGAGCAACTAGATGGATTTCAGTTGTCTGATCATAGTGATATGTTCTGCAAGTTGAAGAAGGCACTGTATGGATTAAAGTAAGCCCCAAGAGCCTGGTATGAAAGACTGGACAAGCATCTTTTGAAGATTGGTTTCAATAAAGATGCTGATTGGGCAGGAGATGTGGATGACCGGAAGAGTACCAGTGGTGGAGCCTTCTGTGATAATTCAACTGCTATAAGTATATCTAAGAATCCGGTGTTGCATACAAAGACAAAGCATATATCTATCAAGTTTCACTTTCTGAGAGAGCAAGTGAACAAGAATGAAGTCAAATTGGAGTTTGTGTCATCCAAGGATCAGATTGCAGATATCCTTACTAAACCTCTACCTAAGGACTCTTTTGAGTATCTCAGGGAGAAGTTAGGGGTTATTGCCCCTCTGGTGATGAACTAAGGTGCACTGATGTGCATTAGTCCAGTGGGTATCATAGTCACATCTTGTGATCTGAATTGATGTTGGGGAGCTGCTACTTAGGGGGAGCAGCAAGTATGAGTCGGAAGTGGTGAAATTGCAAGTATGTGCCCTTTGCCATTGATGTCAAAGGGGGAGAGAAGACATGTGAAAAACAAGTGGTTGCTGATCAAAGGGGGAGCAGTAAAGGGAGAGAAGACATGTGAATGGTTGTTGTTGATAGGGGGAGTTGTGACAGTAAGGAGAAGTTCTTGTCTTGATGATTTTTCACATCATATGTTTCCATCAATGACAAAGGGGGAGATTGTTGCAAGTATGGGCCTAACCTGTGTTGTCATTGATGTCCACATACTCCTGTTGCATTAATGATAAGGTTTGGATGAGCCATGAGCTGAGGATATTGAGAAAATTAGTCTCAATCAGGAACAGTGAAGAACAGTGATGACTGTAAGACAAAAGTCCAAGATAGGATGATGATCAGAGGATGTGGACTAAAGGGTTTGTAGATATGTGTCTTTAGATGATCCAGTAGAGATTTCAAAGGTCTGCATGAAGATCTGAAGAAGTTATGGCCGCTCAAGTAAAACCAGCTCTGGCAGGTGTTCAGAGGTGACAGAGTGACACAGATAGGTCCGGTGAGATCCGGTAATGCACTAGCCCATTCTGCGGATTTGAGGGAGTGTTGAAGACGTTCGTGTGAAGTGTCAACTCGATTGGTTCATGGTTTGAAGGTCTGGAAGAACCTATTCCTTTGTGACAGTAATGACAGACTGTGTTCTTAAAGCTCCGGATGAAGGAGAGTAGAATTCCAGCAAGCAGATGAAGAGTGGATGTTCTCAAGTGATTCGGGAAAGGTTGTTGTGATCCTTGGATCGTGTCCAATTCATGTTGGTGGTCCGCATTGAAGTTAGAGTGCCCATTTGAAGAATAACCACTGGATGATGGTGTTCTTCCTAAGACTAGCTGACCGGATGTATTACATGTCTTGCGGATGTTCTTGTAGATGTTTGCTGACTTAGATGATTATCCCTAAGTTGATGCCTTGTATAAATGAGGATTGCGAAGTTAGTTTGAACTCACCTTTTTGTGTGGAGATGAGTGTGTGGTAGCGAAGAGGAGAGCAAAAGGCAGAGCAGAAGTATTGAGCTTAATGGAACTGATTCAAGCATGGTGAAGATGCTATTCTCTAGTTCATGTATGTGATACTTATTTCTTTGTAACAGTGTGTCTCTTGTAGGCAGTGAGCCTCTTGTGAGAAGTGTGCTCAGGCAGTGAACCCTAATTGGCATGTGTCATTTTGTTCTTGCTATTCTTCTAACAGAGAATACATTCTTTGGTTAATCACCCCATTATTTTTTCCCTTAACCAGGTTTTCCACGTCAAAATCTTGGTGTCTCATGTGTTGATGAGTTTTTCCTTTTGATTTGAATGCATTATGTTTCATGTTTAATATATTGTTAATCACTAAGAGGATTTAAGTGTGTGAATTGGAGAAAGTTTTGCACAACTAATTCACCCCCCCTCTCAGTTGTGTGCCCTAAGTCTAACAATTTAAACAACAATCCATTCAACCATTTGTAAGATAAGCTTTCCTTAACTAAATATTTTTTTTGTTTTGAAGTAAAATGGGATGGATACAAGCCTGTAGCTAAAAAATTAGCTATGTCAATGAACCAAGGTGCAGTAGAGGAGATAGCAAAAAGATGTTCATCTGGGAACCTATCCTCTACTGGTTGGTTTTCTCCTCCTGTATGCAATCTTGACAGAAAATCAACAACCAAATTAAACTTGCCTAGATTATCAACGATGGTAATATCAAATTCCTACAATAACAATAACCACCTAATGATCCTTGCACCCACTACCAACTTATTCATTAGGTACTGAATGGCTGCATGATCAGTGTGCACAAATATTTAATATCCAGTGATATAATGTCTAAATTTGTTTATAGCATAAATGACTACCAATAATTCTTTTTCAGTTGTCGTGTAATTTCTTTTTGTAGATGTAAGGTTTTTGCTGATGTAATAAATGGCATGCATACTTTCTCCTTCCTCCTTTTGTCCTAAACTTGCCCCAATGGACTCATTTGAAGCATCAATTTGTATGTGAAATGGTAAAGTCCAATTAGGTCCTCTCAAAATTGGTGTCACAATAAGCTTCTCTTTCAAGGTTTCAAATGCTGATTGTCAGTCTTCTATCCATAGGAATTCTGTATCTTTGTTAAGCAGGGTAAACAGGGGGGCAACTATTCTGCTGAAATTTTCTATGAATCTCCTATAGTAGCTTGTATGACCTAGAAAACTTCTAACATCTATCTGATTTTTAGGTGAAGGCAGCTGTGTGATCACTTCTATCTTGTTTTGATCCACTTTGATTCCATTTGCTGAAATGTGGTGTCCCAATACAATTCCTTCTTCTACCATCATGAAGCACTTTTCATGGCTAAGAGATAATTAATTTTTGTCATAGCATTTTAGGACTTTCTCAAGATTTGTGAGAGCTTCTTCAAAATTATCCCCATACACAGTAAATTCATCCATATAGACCTCCATGCATTCATTAGCTAGTTCAGCAAAAATAGCTAAAACAAGTCTCTAAAATGTAGCTGGGGCATTACATAGTCCAAATGGAAGAACTTTATAAGAAAACTTTCCCCAAGAGCAAGTGAAAGTGGTTTTGTCTTGGTCTTCAGGTGCTACTTGAATTTGGTTATACCCACTTAACCCATCCAGAAAAGAAAAATACTTTCTCCCAGCAAGGTTGTCCAGTACTTGGTCAATGAATGGTAAGGGAAAGTAGTCCTTTTTTGTAGCCTTGTTTAGTTCTCTATAGTCAATACACACCCTCCATTTCCCATTCTTTTTAGGCACTAGGACAAGGGGTGATACCCATTGATTATCTAAGATTGGATATATAAACCCTACTTGCAGTAATTTTTCTATTTCAGTTTTGACAATGTCATTTAAAGCAGGATTCAATCTTCTCTGGGGTTGTCTGACATATTTAATATCCTCAGTGTATATAT
The DNA here is from genome assembly GCA_027924645.1 of Cunninghamia lanceolata. Lineage (NCBI taxonomy): Eukaryota > Viridiplantae > Streptophyta > Pinopsida > Cupressales > Cupressaceae > Cunninghamia > Cunninghamia lanceolata. The sequence goes on along the minus strand of BSBN01001239.1, from coordinate 690,721 downwards.
GATGGGTACAGATCTCAGGAGATATGCCTTTTATATCTTGTTATTCCCAAGCAAAAGTTGTTGAATGGGAAATCAGAAGTTGGATAAGTTTTTCTTCCTGATTTGTTGTTAATTGAGTATTGATATTAAGTGTTTTCCCTGGTAAAATCATGACCTGTTTTGTGATTTGATCCATAGATGTAGTTAATCTGTACACTGGAGTCATGGTATTGAGGGGACAAGAATGTGGAAGCAACATGTGGAATGTGTCTAGGTCTCTGTAAAAGGTTTCTCCACAAGGAATGATATTTGCAAGGGTACAATGAGAAGAAGTAAGAAGTTCTCTCTTAGAATCTTGGGCAAGCTTCATCACATCCTCATTGATTAGGATGTGGGTAATATCTTATGTTGTATCATAGCAGATTTCTTCTTCCAATTCTCCTAGATGTTCCTTGATGATTACCATGGCTACTGAGGCACTATTGTCATTGTTCTTTGGTTCATCCACCCATACTCTTCCTGTATAGTGTATTGATGGTTTGGTTGAAGGATACAAAGATATTTTCTTCAAATCTATCCTGTTGGAAATGATCATATCCCTGGTTCGACAATCAATAGATGCTACTACTATAGCCAGCCATGGTCTTCCTAAAATCAGTGGATAAGCATTTCTCTAGTTTCTAGGTTCCAATACTAGGAAGTCCACTAGAAATTCCCATGATTCTATCACAACTAGTACATCAGTAATTACTCCTTTTGGAACAGCTACTAACTGGTCCGCAAGTTGAAGAATTGTAGTTGTGGATTGGATACCTGATAGAGCTAATTTGTCCATTGTATGGACCATTATCACATTAATTGCTGATCCCAAATCAACCAAAACATTTGAAATTTCTACCCCTGAGATGAAAACGGTTATGACAGGATTTCCAGGGTCCCCATATTTTGGGAGAAGCATTTCTCCCATCAATAGATCTACTACTTTCCCTTCCACCTGTATTGTAGAAGAAAAGTTTTTCTTCCTACCCTATGTTTTGACACAACGTTGTTTAATGAATTGATTTAGTTTTGGTACATCTCTGATTGCTTGGAGGAGAGGAATTTCAATGTTTAGTTGCTTGATTTCTTGTAAAAGTTTTGATTCTAGGTTGGGTTGGACTTGTTTTTGTAGGATCTTTTTCTGGGGAACATGTTGTTTGAGTCGTTCTCGGTACGGTGCTAATTTTTTCATCTCCGGAGTATTTCTGGAGCTTTCATCAGAATTGTGTCTAGGAATGTTCTACAAAGTTGGTCTTTTAGGGTCATCTCCAAAGCTTTCCAGAGATGATTCTTTTAGCACTTTTTTTATAGTAATCTTCTCCAGGAGTTGAGTGGATGAATTTTTAGGTTCCTCATCATTGGTTACTTCAACTATAGTTGGAGGAGACGGTCTTGGGAATGCTTTCCTAGAATGCAGATGGAGATTATTTGAATATATAGCATTAATACCAGCCATGTTTTCTTTCTCTGTCATGTAAACAGTTTCTCCCTGTTTATTTTGTGGGTTTGGTATAGGCTGAGCTGGTAGGGGTGGTTGGCTAACCAGCTCATTTTGTGATTGTCCTTGTGTGTTGGAGGGTCCAGTTAGTAAAGCTTGTTGTTGAGGTTGGAAACATCTAGGTTGTCCTTAGAATTATTGATTATACCCCTGCTGAGGACCCCATTGAGGTTGCATGTTTTGAGATCCAAACTGTGGTGGCCGCTGTTGATTTCCCTAGTGCTGATTTTGCCAATTTTGGTTTTGCCAATGTTGACTTGGCCAATCCTGTTGTCCCCAAGGAGGATTATTCTGAGGCCCATGCCAAGTTGGATTCCATTGATTATTTCCCCAATTAGAAGGACCCCTTTAAGAAGGCTGGTTTGGATACTGATTATAAGGGAAATTCCCAGTTTGTTTTTGTCCCACATAGTTCAATTCTTCTTCCATTACATCATTATTCTTGCTCAATCTTTTCAAGGCTAGAAGTTGACTACATTGACTCATAGGATGTTCCTTGTCATAGATCTGATAAATCTCTGATTTGTCCAAAGGGCATTCTCTCAACAGATGTTTGTTTCTACACCTAGGACAATAGATGGAGAGTGGTTCAGTTGCTCTATTTTGATCAGTTGTTCTAGTTTTTGCCTGAATTTAATCCAATGTGGTATTTAATTGGACTAGAATATCTGTTTTTAGATTTGCAATCTCTTCCATTAACTGTCCTATTTCATTTTTCCCTTTGAAAGTTTTGGATGACCTCACTCCATCTTGGGCTCTAGAATAGTTCCTGCAGAGTTCTTCTATAACAGGTATATCCATTTTGTTGATATTCCCTTTTCCCATTAGATCCAATGCCTATTTTGATTCCCTATCCAATCCTTTTACAAACAGTGTTCTAGCCAAAGAGTGATCTACTAGATTGCCATATCTTCTCAAGGTGAAGTTAAACCTGACAACATAGTCCTTTGAGGTCTCTTCCTCTCCTTGCCTAATTTTAAACAATTCCTCATTTTCATTACTGGCTTTACAGTAATCTTGGTACTTTCCTAAAAACTTTGTTTCCATCTTATCCCAAGAATGAATAGAGTTCTGGGATAAACCCATAAACCATCTCATCGTAGAATCTTTCAAGGTTGAAGGGAACAGTTTGAGTTTTTGGTTATCTAATCCATAATCATAAGTTTGGCATACTACTTTGAATTCAAACAGAAACTGATCTGGATCCTCAGAGGAGAGACCTCTAAAATTTTGGCAGGTGTGCTGGTGAGATATTTTTCATAGGAGCATTGTCTCCAATAGCCAGAACAATGGGATATGAGAAGGTTCTTGGAGCTTAATTTTCTTCTTCATGATTATCATTATTATCATCCATGTTTAGTATTGGTTCTTCTTCCTGAGGTTCTGGGATATCAGGTTCTATCAAAGGATCTTCCTAAAACTTTTGTTGTAATTCTTAGATATAATCAGCAAGTGGAAATTTGTAGGATCTAAGGGATTATTGTTTTGAGGTGCCACTTCCAAGGTAGGTTCCAGGTTTCTTTCTTCAACAAGATCTTGTGCCACCCTACTACTTTCTCCTATAGCTTGTTGATGGGGGGTCTGCTTTATGTATCTTCCTCTTGAGTCTCTTGCTCTAACCATACAGACCTAACCCTAACTGTTTAGCTAAGTTTCCCTAATTAACATAATTGTCCCCGACAACGGCACCAAAAATGACAAGGTGTCGTTGTACCTCATCATTTAATCATATTTCAGATGTCAAAATCTAGGGTTGTGTCCTCAGTTGTCTGCAACTAGGGATTCTACAGTTACCAGTTTTCTCTAACTAATCCTAATGGCTTTCACTAATGTAAAGAAATTGATCTATTTGCTTATGAAATGAATTCAGAGAAATCTGGAAATAGAATTAAACAGTAAATTACTCAAAGCAAATCTACAACTGCAACATGCATCTGTCTATCAAAATCAGTAAGTATCTATAAAGCAAAATTTGAAATAACAAAATAGTGGTACTAGCCTTCTGCCTTGGTGGTGAGAGTGGGCCCTTGCTCCACACCCTTAGGGCCAAAGGCTACAGTGAAGAATCAATACTAGAGAATAAGATCACAACTAGATTTAGTCTAATTCCATCCGCTCTGAAAAATTGATATCTTAATTGAAAATTACACAAGAATAATAATAATAATCTCTTATGCTACTTCAATAAATATATATAAAATGAGTGATGACATATCACTCATCTTATCTATCAGTTCTTCTATGAGATGACATCCATCTCTTTATTATACTAGTTGTCTAACTATGAAAGGTAATCATGCAATAAGAATAGAATGAGTGAAACAAAAGTCCACTCTAAATTCTAAGTCTGAGTTTTAATACATTTGGACAATGAGGCCCTGAAAATATGGATATTAAATTAGTCTTATCGGTAACTCATGCAAAAACTAAAAAGAGACAAAAACTCTCAGCGGTTAACTAAAGATGGCCCCTTAATCACTCAGGTGATGATTTGAGTAATAAAAAGGGGGGGTATAATGATCGCCGCTGAAAGTGCCTGACCGACAGCTGCTGGAAATCTGTCTTGTTGTGAGGAGGCACCGGAGATGTATGTCTCTGTCTGCAACTCCAGAGATATGTCTGTTGCTCCAGAGAATCTCTGTCCGCAGCTCCGGAGATGCTCTTCCTCTTACCTCAAAACTTCTACTGTCATGAGATTTTGGTATAGTCTCCAGAGATATTTAGGACTACCTCCGAAGATGTACAAAATTGCCATCCTGAGCATCTACACCTATTGATTCAAAAAAGAAGTTTTTCTGCATATTTCCATCAATTCCATGTACATTAGTCATTAAATCAAAAATCATGATCCTAAGTAATTTATCTTCAGTTAATTATTATTTAGAACAACCTTGCTATTCTATTCAGGTGCAGACATCAAGAAGTTGGGATTAGAAAGGGGAAAAAGAGAGTTAAAAAGATGTATTTTATGGGTACTAATTGGCACTCATCACATTTCACCATAGAGTCTCCCCTCTTGGAGGGTAAGCAACCTTAATTTTTTGGCACGGTAGAGGGCGACCTCATGGGGTTTGAACCTTGGTTGTTGGCACTACAAGCAAGAAGCCCCACCATTTCACCAAAGGGTCATCCCCCCTAAAAACTTACCAGGAGGTTTGAATCTGGGTTGTTGGCTCTACAAGCTAAAGCCCCACCATTTCACCATAGAGTCTCCCCTCTTGGAGGGTAAGCAACCTCATTGGCATGGTAGAGGTCGACCCCGCAGGGTTTAAACCTTGGTTGTTGGCACTACAGGCAAGAAGCCCCACCATTTCACCAAAGTGTCATCCCCTAAAAAACTTACCAAGAGGTTTGAATCTTGGTTGTTGGCTCTACAGGTCAAAGCCCTACCATTTCACCATAGAGTCTCCCCTCTTGGAGGGTAAGCAACCTCAATTTTTTGGCACGATAGAGGGCGACCCCGCAGGGTTTGAACCTTGGTTGTTAGCACTACATGCAAGAAGCCCCACCATTTCACCAAAGGGTCATCCCCCTATAAAACTTATCATTGTTGCCATGAGAAAAACATTATGATTGTATAGTGAAAGGAATTCACTATTATGTTATCTTTGAATATGTTGCAAATTTTAGTTTTGAAATTATTCAGAAAAGATATGCATTTTAATTATTGATTAAGAAATTGATTATTGTTAAAAAGAAATATGATTATATGCATCATGACTATTTACTTAATGGTAAATTGAGTTGATAATTCAAGTAATATGAGTTGAAATGTTACATATGGTATCAGAGCTACTAGGTTCAATACATGGACCTATGAGCTCACTACATGAAATCTTCCTTCGACATTAATAGTTGCTAATGTTTGGATGTTCTTTTGCTAGAATGGTAAGAATAAGAACAAAACCCAGGAAGAAGGTAACAGGAAATGGACGTTACCTAAAGGCTATGAGGGAGTGAGCCTCAAGAATAAAAAGCCTTGGCCAAATTGGCTACTTGAAAAGTGCATGGTTATCTGATGATGAAACTTTCGCTGATGCTATTAAATGCATCAAGTAGGAGAAGGACAAGGTAGTTAGGGCTACTTCTCCTATCTATAAAAATGAATCAGGGAAACCCTTTGCACCTAAGGAATCACCATTGGGGAGTGATCCTAATAATCCTATTGTTACTCGGGAGGTTATGGATGAGTACCTGCAAGTACATCCACCTCCTAAGTTTTATTTGATGAACCTCAAGGATGAGGATAAACTTGGGAAGATCTCCCAATCTAAAAGTGACTCACAGTTGAAAGATGTGAAAAATTGTAACAAATGATGGATTTTATGTAGTCCATGGAAACTATAATGCAATTTTAAATTTTGGCAAATCTTTTCGTTCTTGTTAAGATTGGATAAATGAGAATGGATTTATGTTTATGAATGGATTCAATAGTATGAAAAACTAATTGAATGATTAACCTGCAAACTTCAGGAGAAGTAGATTGCAGCATAGTTCAGACATGAACCAACATTAGAGATAGCCAGGAAGAAGGGTAACCTTCAGGACACTCCAATTCAAAACTTGACTAGATCCTTGCTATGATCCATGAGATGAGGGAAAGAATTGGAACTTTAGAGCAAGAAGTCAGGGGTCAGCATGGATCCAGGCAGGAAGACTACCATGGGGGTGACGATGAGGAATGTCATGAAAACACCACCCAAAGTGGACGAGGAGAGAATAACTCTGAAATAAGACAAAATGAGGATAAAAGAAGCCATTTGGCTCTAGAATTATCCAGAGGTATGAAAAAGGTTACTCCTCCCAATTTTGATGGGACTGTAAGCGGAGATGCCGCGGAGGCATGGCTTACAGAAATGGAAAAATACTTTAAAGTAAGAAACTATTCTAAAATCACCAAAGCGGTATGGGGAGCATACCAATTGGCAGGTGAGGCATCCACTGGTGGATAAACAAGAAAATGAAGTTAAAATTGAACTTCATGAGTCTAACCTGGGAAAGGTTTGTGGAACTTTTTAGGCAAAGATGGTTGCCTCAGTTGTATTTTGACCAAAAACTTATAGATTTTCAAAATCTGAGACAGGGTGACTCATCTGTGAATGAGTACTGGGAAAAGTTCACTCGTCTCCTCAAATATGTTCCCTAATATCAATAGGATGAAAGGTTTTGCATCCAAAAGTTTATCATGGGTTTGAATGCCCAAATTGGAGGTGAAGTTGATGTGCATGGTCCTATTTCAATGGACCAAGTTTATGAGAAATCTATTAAACAGGAACAAAAATTGAAATCCATGTCTGCATATCGGGAAAGGAACCATAAAAGGTTTAATTGGTCCCAATCCTCCCAGTCATTTAAGAAAAAGGGTAAAAAGTAGGATTTCACTAAAAAGGGTGACAAGGGATTCAAGATAATCAGACTAAATCCAAGGGTGAAAAGAAAGGTAATAACAACTCTAAGAAAAATGGAGACAATTATGGAAAGCCTTATGAAAGGTGAGGACCCATGGGAGGGTGTTATTCATGTGGCGGTGATCATTATGCCAACTAGTGTCCCAATAAGACACAAGGAACTCAACCATGAGGAAATCCTTTACCCTCTCAATAGGCATCTTTTTAACAACGGATACATGCAGCCCTGGATGATAGGCAAGCTGAATATCAAATCACACCAATTGAAACCATAGGCATTTTATCTACTTTTCCAATTTCAATTTTCATAGATACTGGTGCTACGAAATGTTTCATTTCTCCTAAAGTTTTAAGTAAGATTTTTAGAAAAGTTGGATACATGGAAAATACTTAGTCAGTTGAATATACAAATCAGACCAGAGCTCAGGTAGAGCAATGTTTGTTTGAGGCTAAGGTTGAACTTCTGAGTTTCTCCACCGAAGTGAACCTTTATGTAGCCCCATTAGGCTCATATGATGTCATCCTTGGGATAAACTGGTTATGGAGACATAGGGCTAAAGTGGATTGTTTAGCTAAAACAATAGAATGCTTAGATGACCTTGGGAATAGTCTTTCTACAAGGTAACCCTAGAGAGGTTAAACTGAGACAAATATCTGGCCCACAGATGAAAAGAGCCCAAAGAAAAGAATGCCAACTTTTTGCCATTAAAATGGAGAAAATAAATAACCACAAGGAATCTATTTTCCAAGCTGATTTGATGTTTTATGAACCTCAGAAACTCCAAGGAGTTGAGATGAGGGAATTCGTAGATTAGGATATATCATATATGGGTAGATACCCTTTTCTTAGAGATTTTGAGGATGTATTTCCAGATGAACTACCGAGATTGCCTCCCAAAAGAGCTTTTGTTTTCTCAATAGATATAATTCTAGGATCGGAACCTATATCTAAAGCTCCTTATAGAATGACCACAACAGAGTTAATGGAGCTAAAATCTCAGCTACAAGAAGTGCTTGATAAAGGATTGATAAGACCTAGTGTTTGACCCTGGGGAGCACCAATATTTTTTGTTGAAAAGAAAGATGGTACATTGTGACTATGCATAGATTATCGTATGCTAAATAAGGCAACGATAAAGAACAAGTATCCATTGCCTCACATTGATGATCTCTTTCATCAAATGCGAGGGGAAACTATGTTTTCTAAGATCGATCTTCAATCAAGGTACCATCAATTGCCGCTAAAATATGAGGATATTCACAAGACATGCTTTAGAACAAGGTATGGGCACTATGAGTTCACTGTCCTACCCTTTTGGTTAACAAATGCACCTGCAACATTTATGAACTTAATGAATAGTGTGTTCAAAGACTGCTTGGACAAGTTTCTCCTTATTTTCCTTGATGATATTTTGATTTACTCTAAGAGTGAGGAGGAACACCTTCAGCATTTAAGGATTGTTCTTCAAAGGTTAAGAGAGCATAAATTGTATGGCAAGCTCTCAAAATGTACTTTCTTTCAAAAGGAGATGCGGTATTTGGGCCATATAATTTCAGCTAAGGGAATAGTTGTGGACCCAGCCAAGATTAGAGCCATTTTGGAATGGCCAACACCAAGAAATGTACATGAGGTCCAAAGTTTTATGGGCCTAGCAGGTTATTAGAGAAAATTTGTGGCAATTTTTTTAAAGATTGCTTATCCTATTACTTATTTACAAAGAAAAGGCAAAAGATTTGATTGGTCAGAAAAATATCAGGAGGCATTCGACCAACTAAAAGAAATATTGACTATGGCACCTACTATAGCACTATTTTCTTAGAAATCCTTTTGAACTAAAAACAAACCATCAAAGGCTCAAATATATGTTTATTCAACCAAACTTGAATGCTCACTAGTGAAGGTGGTTAGAGCTAATATCAGATTATGATTTTGAGATTAAATACATTCAGGGCAAGGAAAATCAAGTGGTAGATGCCTTAAGTAGGAGAAGACATATCTCTTCAATGATCTCCATACATTCTGATTTTAAGAATCAGGTATTACAAAAGTCTAAGGGAGATGAGTATTATGAGCAGGTAAAACAAGCTCTCATGGAATATCCTCAAAATCCTAGATATGATGGATTTTATGTTAAACCAGATGGGTTATTAAGGTATAAAGGAAGGATGTATGTTTCAAACTTCGAGGAGTTAAGTAATATTGTGTGGAAGGAGGTTCATTTCGCACCTTATTTAGGACATCCTGGAGTAATGAAATTGCTAGTTGATGTGAAACCTTTATATTTTTGGAAGGGAATGAAGAGGGATGCTGCAAGGTTTGTAGCTGGATGTCTAGAATTCTGGAATGGAAATGACAAATCATTAGCATGAATTTTGTGCAAGGACTTCCTATGTCTAGGAATAGGCACAATGCTATTCTAGTTGTGGTGGATAGACTCACCAAGGTAGCACATTTTATACCTCAAAATTTGATTGATGGGGCACCAGTCATAGCTTGCAAATTTGTGCAAGAAGTTTTCAGATTGCACGGTATTCCTTAGAAGATTATCTCAGATAAGGATGCCCATATGACATCAAGGTTTTGGCAAACCTTATTCTCCTCACTTGGAACTCAGTTAAACATAAGCTCTACTTATCATCTCGAGATGGATGACCAAACTAAAAGAGTAAACCAAGTGTTGGAAGATCTACTAAGAATGTATTGCATGGATCAACAATACAAATGGGAGGATTATCTTCCTCTTGTGGAATTTTCTTATAATAATTCCTATCATTCCACTATCAAGATGGCTCCATTTGAAGCATTATATGGAAGATAGTGTCGAACTCCTATAAGTTGGGATATGCTAGAAGATAGGATTACCCTTGGTCCAAAAATGCTATCAGAAATGGAAGAGCAAGTCCATTAAGAAAAGCCTAGCAGAAGTGAATGATAGGAAGAAATGTTATGCGGATGCTAAACACAATGCAAGGCATTTCTTAGTGGGAGAAAAAGTTCTCTTAAGAGTCAAACCCCAAAAGAGTTCTATTAAGTTTGGAAAAACATCCAAACTAGCTCCTAGGTATATGGGTCCCTTCAAAGTTCTTGAAGAAGTCAACCCAGTTGCATACAAGATTGCTCTACCTCCAACTCTTACCATGATGCATAATGCTTTCCATGTTTCATATTTGAAAAATTTTATTGCAGCATATAATTATGTTCCTATTCTTGATTGGAATGCCATACAGGTGGACCCAGGGGTGGTAATCATCGAGCCCATCAAGGTGCTCGAAATACGTAAGCTACACTTGCGTAATAAAGAGATAACTCAATGCAAGGTCTAGTGGGACCAGTATGCAGAAGAGAATGCCACCTGGGATAATTATGATGATATTTATCAAAGATTTCCTCATCTCTTTTAAAACTTTTCATTATGATGAACAAACATATTTTTATGTTGTTATGATCTTTTGAAACATTAAATCATTGGGGATGATGATTCTTATGGGGGGAGATATGTTACATCCCCAATCTTGACTAAGCTTAATTTTATTCTTTATGTGATAAACTATATAGATAATCATAGGTTAATGATTTGATGTTTGTGGAAAATATCAAGATAAATCATTGATTATATGCATTATGATTAATGCTTAGATTAAGACGTGAGATTACATGTTTTGAGATTATTTTATCATAATGCTTTATGATTTATTGATGATACACTAATCATAGTTCGTATGATTGTGAGTGTAACCAGGAAAGGAATCTACCTTCAAGAACGGAAGGAGAGTATCACCAGAGAGAAGGAGATAGATATTTTGAAAAGACCCATTTGCCATTTGAAGCCTCAAATTTATCATTATGTGAATCCTTGCAAGAGAAGGCAAGTGTCAGATAGTTTCTATCCTGAGATTATCCTTGATTCAACCATTATTGATTTGACGTGGGGAAAATTTTTTCCAATGTCGAACTTCATTGATTTGGTCGAGAGAGTTTTTTGATCTTTTCCTCTGCTTTGGTCAGTAGCTGATACTAACATAAGCATAAGGTGATGAAGAGGGAGAAGGCCTCGACCCACTCTCACACCTGAGCAGGTGATAAATATCAACTTACATTGAGATGGTAATATTACCGTTAAGTTGATATATATTATTTATTTATATTTGTTGAATAATAATATAATGATAAAGAGAATTGTTTTATTTAGATATTAATATTTATTTCTTTTGTGTTAGAATTTCCCCATGGATGCTATCTCTATGCTCACGTAGGGGATCACTTTCTCCTCAACCCTTGAAATAAGGGAAGGAGTGGGATTAACCCACTATAGTTACGGGGGTGACTGGGGTAGCTAGAAGGATGCATGCCCTCTCTTGGAGAAAATAGTGGAGGAAGTTTAGCATCAATGAGTATGGAGTAGAGTGAATTACATTCTTTCAAAAAGGAGAGTTCTTAGTTTTTTAATTTTTTCTTTGGTGTGTGATTATGGGAAAGAAGAACGAAAGAAAAGAGGAACACAATAGTTGGCAAGGGATAAATCTCATGGAGGATCTCAAAGGAATAGATAAGGAAATGTAGCTGAGTGCTCAGGTAATATCTTATACTTCAACTGTGATTGAAGATATAATATATACGTATCTTTATTCTTCCTTATGATTGTCACTGTGTTACATGGTATCATATGCCGGCTAGGGTCGAACCCTTATGTCGTGCATGTTAAACACTTTGTGTCTCTACTTTAAACTGTTGCATATGGAAAAAGCTTGTCTCTGTTGTAACCCTTGCAATACCCTCGAGAGCCATGCTATCATTTTGTTTATAGATATTACGCAGCTCACCTTATGAGCAAGAAAGGTGGCAGCTGATGGAAATATGTTTAATCATTTCCATTTACATATAAGTTTATGATAGACTTCTTGTGTCTACATGCAAGTAGAACCCCAGCCATAACCACTGTCATAATGACAGTATTGGTGTAATCTGGGAATGATAGGGTTATAAACCTGTTTCTACTTCTGTAGAATGATTATATTGTTATTATTATCTCTCACTTCTCGAGAGGCGGTTTGGATTGTCTAATGAATGTCATGGATATCATATATATTTGTCTATTAATAAGACAGTGATATTGCTCTGTTGGTATAGCTCAAGGGTGGTCATCTATGATGGTGCCACTGGCTGAGAGTTATTCTTTATAGAACTTAAAGTCTAGTAAGTATGTGTAAGACTATGAAGCTCTCAAAGTCAAGAGTTGGAGTAGCATTAAACAGAACTGTTGTTCTTTTTTTCATGCATGTTGAAAAGACCACTAGTTTATTGGTAGTTAAAGAAGACCTTTAGTCAATAAGGTCGAATGTATAATGATATTATTGAACTATTTTGCAAGAAACTCTAGCTAACCTTCGAGAATGAAGATGGTTCTTGAGACTTGATATAAGTAGTTATTATTGTTAAATATTTGATAGTCTCTTATTTCTCCAAGAACAAGATTGATATATCTTATGGGGTTAGAGATGGATAACCTCTTTTATGCAAAAATGTTTGGTAAACTTAAAACTCTTTTACCTTCTACTTTTGAGTAAAACAAGTAAAGTCATTGTCGTAGAGGATTAGATGGAGAATCCTCTAGCTAGAGGAGTTTCTTGGAGAACTTCTGAGATTTTATACAAACTTCTCTTGTCTTGATACTAGATATCAAACTGTTTATGAATATAAACTTTTGAAATAAGGAATAGGGTGATAGGTAGTCACAGATTCTGTGTTGCAGATGCAACAAGAAACCATTGGATTGAACTCCAGGAATCAGAGTTAGTAATCTAAGTCAGATGGACTAAGGAGTGATACTAAGTCAGATTGATTGAAAAGAAATGATGAACAGACAAGTTATGTCTAAAATCACTGCAAGAGGAGATAGCTTCTAAGTCGAGTTATAAGTGTGTGAACAATTGACTACGTTCATTGTGAACGTCTATGTATATTAAATCTTTGGCCAAAGTAATACATTCGTCTCTGCATGCACTAGTTGGTTCATTGTTCTCTAGATGGCATAATCTTCCAATAGTGTCATACATAGTTAGAGTGGATCTATAGTTGTATGACTGTGAAGAGTTATGAAGGACACAAAACTAGAGACTCAGATGGCAAACCTATTGGTTTCTTATATCTATTCCTTTCGTGAAGGGCAGGGTCACTTCCAGGAAGGAAGTTGTGTGGGGGACTGCTGTCTATGGTTGGAGGAAAAGCACTTAGGTAATGCTCTCCTTCCCAAGTAGATGACATGCTGAGACTTATGAAGACAGATGTCAACACTCCAGATGTAGTATATTCAATTATATGACTTGTTAGTCAAAAAATTTATGTAAAACTTATCATTATTTCCATGAGAAAAACATTATGATTGTATAGTGAAAGGAATTCAGTATTATGTTATCTTTGAATATGTTGCAAATTTTAGTTTTGAAATTATTCAGAAAAGATATGCATTTTAATTATTGATTATGAAATTGATTATTCTTAAACAGAAATATGATTATATGGATCATGACTATTTACTTAATGGTAAATTGAGTTGATAATTTGGGTAATATGAGTTGACATGTTACAATCACACATCGTATTCTCAGGATTGAACACCCCTTTGAGTTTGCAATGCATGTAATCCAATGTGATGCAATGAATATCAACCATGTGTACTTTGGCTTCATAGGGAAAAATTTATCTACAATAAGACATCACTCATCGCTAGCATAAAGCCTAGCCCACTTTTAAAATTGCGATGCAATAGGAGACTATCAGCTGGAAAGTGACCATTAGACTATGACTTACCTTGAATTCTTCAGCTCACACTTTATAGATGTAATCAAAGCGCAAGCTCACCAACTTAAAATGGAGGGGAAAGCAAATGTGTGATGCACTAAAGTTATGTGATGTGGCAACAAATTAACATGAGGAAGGTGGACTGGGACATCCAAGAAAAGTTTAATATTTCAAAGCTAGATAAGATATATCTTCAAGAAAGGGTGACAATAGGTTATCTTTAGGGGGGTTGGTAAAACAATGAGTTTTGAGGCTTGGCAAAATGACATAAGTAGTTCAACTGGCTAAGAAAGTCAACATGAAAATAGAAAATCCCTCCCAGCTAAGGTATAACTTTCGAAGTGCAAAGGGTTCTAGGCATGATGTGAGATAAACCCTAGCATAATGTAACTCATGAAAACCCTAGGGGATGAATTAAGATAATTTTAGGAAGATCTCCAACACTAGGGATATGTAGAACACCATTGATCATCTTCACTCATTTATCAGGGAATCATATTGAGACTCTTCAATGGCCAAAAATATTTAGAAGAGAATCATCACCAAGGTACACCTTCCCATCATAATATTCTTCATATTGTGTAAACCAACCCCAATGTGAGGTCATGTTAAAAGATGCACCATATTCAATCAACCACACACCTTTCTATGCATGTATATCCAAGGTCACGACAAAGGCATCACCATCATCCTAGAGGATTTCTTACTCATCATTAGAATCATTCTTTTTCTTTTTCTTCTTCTCCTCCTTACAATCTCTATGGAAATGACCAAGCTTTCCATAGTACCAACATTTAGCCTTGGACTTACCAGGAGACTTATATCTCCCACATGATTTAGATCTTGACTTGTCTTGCTTCTTCTCCTTCTTTTTTCCTTTTTCTTTTGATCTTCCACAAATAGTTAGGGCCTCCTTGGTTGTTTCAAAAATCTTTCTTCACATCTCTTCAGAAAGAAACAATGCAACCACCTCATCCATTTTCAACTTGTTGGTAGTTCTCCCATGGCCATAACAATGCAACAATACAACAAAGTCATAAACCAATCCTCCTCCTCCTTTTTTACTCCCATGGAGCTTAGCTGGGCAACTATCATACTGAAGGCATGATTCAAATGAACAACTATGGATCCACCATTGTCCATTCTAAGAGTGTACAACTTCTTTCTTGGGAATAACTTATTCACCAGGGATTTAGCTTGGTAAATTTCTCCAATCTTTTTCCAAAGATTTGCTATAATAGTCTCTTCATGAACATTTAGAAAAAATAAATGTAATGAATAGAGTCACAAGACCCTTAGCCTTTCTATCCATCAAATACCATTCTTCTTGTTTCATACCCAATGGTTTGGTACCAAATATTGCAACCCATAGATCTCTATCTACGAGCATATCTTCCATTTTGAGTTTCCACAACTCAGAATTAGTGCCAATAAACTTTGCCATCTCTATTCTGGATGGTCTTTCCATCTCTTTCTGCAATAAGATCAAAACCCACTCTGCGCAAGCTCCCCCTCAAATGAAGATTAGTCCAAGAAACCCCTACCCAATAACTAGGATTCAACGTGATCAAGCTCTGATACCAACTAAAAGGAAGCAAGGTACATGGAAGTGCTTCCTACACTAATCTTAGAGGAGAGAATTGTGAATTTTTTTCAATATTTACAATTAATGAAAGTAGAAACACATATAAACAATTATACCATAACACAGGTGTACATGGTGAAAACCCTTTTGGGAGAAAAAATCCACACTCCAAATAAGCTCAATGTAATTTTCAATAATCTAAACAAGGTTACAATACACTTGAAAAGTAAGCCTTCATAGGAGTATCACCAACATACAAATCTAGAGTGGTTTCGGTAGCATTACGACACCTACAAATTACATCATACAAACTACAACTCCAAGCACTAATTTATAGGCAAGAATTCAAAATAAAAATCATAAATGGTTTAGGAAAATCATTTGCAAAACCATAAGAGGTGTAGTGCCCAAAGAATGGGTCAAAATTCCAACGCCCCTTCTTGGTCTTGGTCTTCTTGGCTATTTGTAGCATACAATGTCATACACTATCATATTTGACTACCCAACATGGGCACCCCAATTTTTCCTCATTCAACCTATTAAAAGATGCTCCATGAAAAGTGTCCACGTTTGTCATAATGCTAGTTAGGATTCTAATGTAAATCCCTCTTACATTCTCTGACGGGTCATAAGAATCTACCATATGTAACTCCCGTTATCATAACCTTACACACCACATGATGCCGACACATGGAAAACATATACCACCTCAATGTGGGAGGCCTACCTCCTAATGTGAGGAAAAAATCCACTTAAAGACAAAATCCATGTTACCTCCAAGTGGAACACCAACTCTCCCACAAGAAGACAAAATACACAAAAGACGAAATAGTGAATGCATATGTAAAGTACATAACCCCAAACAACAACACATAATTAAATAACCATCACAAACATATTAAAATAAGATGGAAAGATACATCAAATATATATGCCAAAAAATCAAATTACATCTTAAAAGTACACGTGCCTAAACCAGGAGTTAGCACAAAAAAATATGAATACAATGATACCAATTTGGCTTTCATGCCAAATAGTCAATTCTTTACAATATAATGTACATATACAAGAATTATACAAGTAATGATAAATGAAAATCACTATCGTCGGCTGCCACAACCCACACGGTCATCCATAAGCCGAAGATGGGAACATGACCCAGGTGCTTTTTCGCCCAACCATAAAGCTTTACGCTTCCTCAGAATCCTTCCTAACACAAAGGATACTTGACCCTGCACGAATTGCCTAGCAACCTGAAAACAATATGTAGGAGGGAAAAACTAGTGCAATTTGACGTCTACATGCATTTCTAACTAGAATGTGCATGATTATACAATCAGGATGTGGCAGAGAAACATATCAATAAAACTAGGTAATTATTCATCTATTTCAATGAAACATAGCTTTGGTCAAAGCACTTATGCATAAACTGTCAAATCTTGAAAAGAGGATCAACCTTCTCTGATAGCCCACATTCGGCACCCTATCTTGGAAGGTAAACCCAACACACTAATGGAAAAATAAACTAATTTCTTACAAAACCATTCAGGAAACACATGCATTTTCCCAATAATCAATTACTATTACTTTCTTGCAAAAATAAACGTGAATACACATTACGATATCTATAATGATGTATGCATATTATACTTTCTACAATGAGCTCCATGCATTTATCTAATTCAATTACAAATACTATCTTTACTTATGTTTTTCTAACCATTTCTTACTATTTAACAACAAGGATAAGAAGAATTCTATATACAATGAAAAGAAGCAAGTGTTGACCATGATGGAACTTACATAGATGGCTATATATATAGACATATATACATATTATATGGTTAATATGTATATATGTATATATGTATATATATACCTAGTTAAATACATAAATCGCATTGCTTGTACAATTATCTCAAAATAAAGCTAAATCAATTATTTCATACTCACAGGCATGATCAAATTTTAATATATTCATGATAACATTGGAGATAAAGTTTAGAAAGCAAATCAGATTTTGTTTTTCTTTATGATGGAGTAACATACTGTAATCTTATTTCACCTCTCTATATATATTGTTATATGTGAAAATGTAGAAGAGGGATGAATGAAGTCTCCTTTCACACAAACATTTGAAGACAAGAACTGAGCCAAGTCACTACAAATGGATGACGACTCAGTTACAGGTTTTGTGCTCAGGAATGATATGGAAAGAATAGATTAGATTGAGAGATTTGTCGAACTAGTAGTGTAATCGGATATAAACAAACAGAATGCTACAGGAAACTAGAAAGGAAGGCACTTAAGGAGGATCAAAAACATACTAGAAGTTGAGTTCCTAGAAATGAAACTTTTATAGACTATGGGACGGGCACCCAAGTTCAATAGGGTAGAATTTCTAGAGATTCTGAACAGAGAGATGTTGTAGACTGTATCCTACTTTTGAGTTCTGAACCAAATTTATTAGGAGGACTACGGGACGGGTGCCCTAGTCTAGGAGGGAGGAATATTAGCAAGATTCTTTAAGATCCTGAATCCTTATCCTTCAAACTACTTACCTACACCTGTACTTTTCCAACTCCCGCACTTGTAACCTGCAAACACAAAGAGAGGGGTTTGGGGGTTCTGGTGTTTAGGAGCTTGCCTCGGTCAAGGCTCCAAAGGACATTCAAGTCTTCCAACACTGTTGTTAGATAGAGTGTGTGCCCAAGGAGGGCAGATGCCAAATCTAATGATGAAATGAAATGATTGAAACACAAATTGATGTCACCTTAGAGGTGAAGCCCTCACGGAGATGAAGATTTTTCACACCATGAGGAGACATTAGGGGAAATTTACATATAAAATGGGCCTCCTAAGAAACTCTAGAAAAGAAAAAATTATCTCATATAATACAAATTATTTAAATATAAATAAAGATAAATTACTTAACTACATGAGTTAAGTGGGGACAAATGTTTCTATTATAATTCTTTTGGAAACTCAAGTTCACTATTTTTAAAAGTGGAAACACATATTTCTATTATAATTTTTAAGAAAACTCAAGTTCACTTTTTATTTTATTTTTTATTTTTAAAAAGTGGTAACACATGTTTCTATTATAATTCTTTAGGAAACTCAAGTTCACTTTTCATTTTATATTATTTCTTTTTTATTTAAAAAGTATTTTATCTTAAAGTTATATTTTAAAAGCCACGGTTTCTAATTTAAAAAGAATGTATATAAAAAAGAAAGAAAGAATTTTACAATAGCTTTTTGTTTTCTTTCTCTAAAATATAAATAAAAATTGTTAACTTTTCTTTTACTTCAATAAATTTTTATTATGAATATTTTTTATTTTTTTATTTTTGTGTTTCTATTTTTCTTTGTCCTATGAATATTTGTTAGCTTTTTGTTTTCTCTTTTTCCAATAATTTTTTTATTTTTTATTCTATAAAGCATATAAGAAAGAATTATTTTGAATGGGAACAATTTTTTAAAAAATATTTTTTTAAGTATATAAATTTTAAATTAACTTAAAAGAATACTAAAGAAAAAATCTAATGTTGCTTTAAAATATTAATCTATAATTATATTTCCATGTATGTTTATTTAGATACATAGGTTTCTTAAATTTATAAATAGTGGCAAAGTACAAGTAAGTTAGATATTTTATTTTATATAAATTTTACATATTAAATTAAGTCATATATTATCATTTTATATATAGAGTTATGATTATATATATATATATATATATATATATATATATATATATATATATATATATATATATATATATATAAATTTATGATTTTTGAAATGTTTTTTAGATTTGTTTCTTTTCTAAGGAATGAAAGTATTTTTTAGAAACATAATAATTTATATAATAGAACTTAAGAATGATAAATCTAAAAAACAAAAAGAATCTTTATTTTTTAGAAAGATGATTGAGATAGAATAGCATATGTAGAGTTAAATTAACTATCGGGTAAGTGCAAGAAGATGGGGGGCCAAAAAGGGGTCTTAAGTGGCCACATTTTTTCTAAAATCAAGAAATGTTGGCCTTGGATGAGAAATTGAGCATAGTTACACTCAATTTGGAGATGCAACCAAAACAATGTTCATAGTGCTCCGAGTCTACTTTCTAAACTACTATTTTTTTTTTTAAAATGGCATAGATTAAGGGGTTCAAAAGAGGGAGCCACAAAAATTGGTGTTGTTTCTGTCAAAAAAACATAACATAGCATGTTTTGTGGCTCTCTCAAAAGGTCAACTTTTTTTTGGTATTTTTAAAATCACTTCAGTGAGAAATTAGCTAATAGCATGTAGTTTATGCCCAATTTTTCTGATAATTTTTTGATGAATATTTGATTTTTTACTAATTTTCAAAGTGGACACATCTAAAAAAATAGAATTTTGGCCATGCTACCCCTATAAATTTTGAAAACTAATTGAAAATTATTTTTTTCTTTTTTTAATATGTGTAGAATGGAGTCTAGTTTCTAAATATGTATTTTTTTTTAAATTTCAATGAATAGTTAATTTACAATGAAAAAAAGACCAAACAGTGGTTTTTGCCCAAAAACGGACACACAAATAAAAGAAATTAAAGATCAAAGGCTTAACATTGTTAAAATGTGAAAAAAATCATATCGTCAAATAGCTAAGAGAAAGCCTAACATTACCCAGGTGTTCAATTTGTTCAACCTTGAAACACGAGCAAATTTGAGGGTTAGCACGAATGAAATTATGTGAAATCTTGAAGAATATAGAAAAACACGTCTGTGGATGTTGAAAAGGCACTCCAAGCCTTTGGGTTGGAAATCCAAAGAAAATCCCAAGCCCAAGGCTTGGGATTCCCAAAGCAAAACATAACGTGAGCGCGTTATAATGCGCTCTCATTATGTTCCCCTTGAATTTTTTTATGTTCAAGGTTATTAATCATGTATGTATGTATGTATGTATGCATCTATGTATGCCTATATGTATGTATGTATAGTGTCGAGGGTAGAGGAGGGTAGAGATGGGAGTGAGCCAGATAGGGGAGGAGAGGGGTGGATAAGGATTGAGTGATTAAGGTTTAAGGTTAAGGGTTGAGGGTTTAGGGATAGGATTTAGAGTTTAGGGATAAGGGATTAGAGTTTAGGACCTTGAGGGATTAGGGTTTAGGGTTGGGGCTTTAGGGATAGCGTTTAGGGTTAAGGGTTGAGGGTTTAGGGTTAAGGTAGAGTGTTGAGGGTAGAGGGATTAGGGATAGGGTTTAGGGTTGAAAGTTTAGGGTTGAGGGATTAGGGTTTAACGTATAGTTTTAAGGTTTGAGGGTTTAGGGATAGGGTTTAAGATTTAAGGTTTAAGTGTGGAGGGTTGAGGATTTAGGAATAGGGTTTAGGGTTTAGGAATTAGGGTACCATAAATTATAATTAGGGATTAGGGTTTATTGTTTAGGGATTAGGGATTAGGGTTTAGGGTTTAGGGATGTACAATTAAGGGGTACGATAAATAAACTGGAATTTAGGAAGGGTTGGGAAAATTTTGTGAATCATCATGGGCTGGAGATTAGAGATTTTGTTATGTTCAAGTACATATCCAAGTCATAATTTAAGGTTAAGATATTTCAAAGAACAGGGTATGTGAAAAACATCAATGCTCTTCGGCTTATGAATACCAACATTGATACAGATAAAAGATGCCCTTCTTCTAATAGAGTATGTTGTTCAAGTGAACCGATGGGCAGCAAGTTGTCAAATGAGTTAGTTTAATGGGCATGCCTCCTTCAAGGCCCAGGTGGGCAGGAATGGGATGTACAATTAAGGGGTACCATAAATAAACTAGAATTTAGGCAAGGTTGGGAAAATTTTGTGAATCATCATGGGCTGGAGATTGGAGATTTCATTGTGTTCAAGTACATATCCAAGTCATATTTTAAGGTTAAGATATTTCAAAGAATAGGGTGTGTGAAAAATATCAATGCTCTTCAGCCTATGAATACCAACATTGATACAGATAAAAGATGCCCTTCTTCTAACAGAGTATGTAGTTCAAGTCAACCAATGGGCAGCAAGTTGTCAAATGAGTTGGTTTAATGGGCGTGCCTCCTTCTTCAAGGCACAGCAAGTTGTTGAATGAGTTGGTTTAATGGGCATGCCTCCTTCTTCAAGGCCCAGGTGGGCAGGAGTGGGATGTACAATTAAGGGGTACCATAAATAACTAGAATTTAGGCAGGGTTGGGAAAATTTTGTGAATCATCATGGGCTGGAGATTGGAGATTTCGTTGTGTTCAAGTACATATCCAAGTCATATTTTAAGGTTAAGATATTTCAAAGAATAGGGTGTGTAAAAAATATCAATGCTCTTCAGCTTATGAATACCAACATTAATATAGATAAAAAATGCCCTTCTTCTAACAGAGGATGCAATTCAAGTCAACCAATGGGCAGCAAGTTACTGATCTTGAATTGGTTTCTGATGAAGAAAATAATGATGTTGTTGAAGCAATGGAAGAAAATCAAAATTATAAGTCTAATTTAATTTATTTCAACTTTCAAAGCAGGCATTTGTATTGTAGATTTACCTAGAGGATTGGTATAACAAAAACTTAATTATGTTACAAGCCTTTCTTTGAAGAACTCTGGACATTATGGACCCTATCATCTAGAAAAGCACATGATAGTGAACTCTACCCACCTTTCAAATCAGATATTTACCTTTTTATTCAATGAAAATGAAGTCACAGAATGTAAACTGACCATGCATACTAGTAAGATCAAATTCTCTGCCTTCTATTCTTATTACTCTTACTTTATTAAGAGAAAAGTGTCAAAGATAATGGGTTTAATTGTAAGCTAACATAAGGCAAAGCAGTTTTGTTATTACATTTTTCTGAGGGATCTCCAATAGTCTAATATAATGAAGTCTTCTATAATATGAACATCTGCATTTGTGTGAATGCTAAGCTTTAATATAGTAGAGTATTAAATCAATGCAATTAGTTATTTATTGGGTTAAAATAACTTAGTTTTTGTAATGGTTTGGGAATGCAGGAGTTGCCAAAAATAGGTGAATGTCCACTACAATTACCAAGAGAAAAAAGTTTAGTAGTTCTTGTGGATAGAGCCAGTAAATAATGGGAGATTATTTGCCTGTTTCACAACAATATACCTCCCCTAAGTGTGGGGTGGACAGCAAGAAACATAGATGTGCCCCAATGCAAAGCTTTTCTCATAATGATCATCCTTTGGATTTCAACTGTTAATTACTCACTGTGGATGTACCATACACAAAACTTTTCTCATAGAGTGTACACCTATTGGCATAATGAACCCCAGATGGGCCAGAAAAACATGCCATATAACATTACTAACATTAAAAAAGTTCATAGCCATTTTTCTGACATATTCTTGCAACTCAGATATCTTTAAGAGAAGAGTGTCAAAAATGATGGGTTTAACAACCTAACATAAGGCAAAGTAGTTTTGTTGGGTTTAGGGATATGGTTTCAGGTTTAGGGTTGAGGGATTAGGGTTTAGGGTTGAGGTATTATGGTTTAAGGTATAGTGTTGATGGTTGAGGGTTTAGGGATAGGGTTTAGGGTTGACGGATTAGGGTTCAGGGTTGACGGATTAGGGTTTAATGTTGAGAGTTAAGGATTGAGGGTTGAGGGTTGAGGGTTTAGGGATAGGGTTGATGGTTATAGGATTAGGGTTAAAGTAGAGTGTTGAGGGTAGAGGGATTAGGGATAGGGTTTAGGGATGAAGGTTTAACGATTGAGGGTTGAGGCTTTAGGGTTGAGGGTTAAGGGATTGGGGTTTAAAATATAGTGTTGAGCGTCGAGGGTTTATGGATAGGTTTTAGGGTTTAATTTTTAAGGGTTAAGGGTTGAGGGATAGGGTTTAGGGTTTAGAGATAAGGGATTAGGGTTTAAGGTATAGTTTCGAGGGTTGAGGGTTTAGGAATAGGGATAGCGTTTAGGGTTTAGGGATGAGGGATTAGGGTTGAGGGTTAAGGGATTATGGTTGAGGATTGAGGGATTAGGGTTTAAGGTATAGTGTCGAGTGTTGAGGGTTTATTGATAGTGTTTAGGGTTGAGGGTTGAGGGATTAGGTTATAGGGTTGATGGATTAGGGTTTAAGGTATAGTGTTGAGGGTTGAGGGTTTAGGGATAGGGTTTAGGGTTGATGGATTAGGGTTTAGGGTTGACGGATTAGCATTTAATATCAAGGTTAGGGTTAGAATGTCGAGGGTAGAACGATTAGGGATAGGGTTTAGGGTTTAAGGTTTAAGGATTGAGGGTTGAGGCTTTAGGGATGAGGGTTTAAGGCTTAAGATATAGTGTCAAGTGTTGAGGGTGCAGGGATAGGGTTTAAGTTTTAAGGGTTAAGGGTTGAGGGATAGGGATTAGGGTTTAAGGTATAGTGTTGAGGGTTGATGGTTTAGGGATAGGGTTTAGGTTTGAGGGATTAGGGTTTAGGGTTGATGAATTAGGGTTTAATGTTAAGAGTTGAGGGTTGAGGGTTGAGGGTTTAGGGATAGGGGTTTGACGTCGAGGGTATAAGGATTAGGGATAGGGTTGGAGGGTTTAGCGATAAGGGATTAGGGTTTAAGGTATAGTATCGAGCCCGTTGAGGGTTTAGGAATAGGGATAGCATTTAGGGTTTAGGGATAAGAGATTAGAGTTGAGGGATGACAGATTTGGGTTGAGGGTTGAGGGTTGAGGGGTTAGGGTTTAGGGATAAGGTTTAGGGTTAAAGGTTGAGGGATTAGGGTTTAAGGTATAGTGTTGAGGTTTAGGGATAGGGTTTAGGGATGAGGGATTAGAGTGAAGGGTTGAGGGATTAGGATTTGATGTTGAGGGTTGAGGGTTGAGGCTTTAGGGTTTAGGGTTTAGGGATAGGGTTGAGGGTCGAGGGTTTAGGGAAAGAGTTAAGGGTCGAGGGTTTAGGGATAGGGTTGAGGGTCGAGGGATTAGGTTTAAAGTAGAGTGTCAAGGGTATAAGGATTAGGGATAGGGTTGGAGGGTTTAGGGATAAGGGATTATGGTTTAAGGTATAGTATCGAGCCTATTGAGGGTTTAGGAATAGGGATGGTGTTTAGGGTTTAGGGTTGATGCATTAGAGTTAAGGGTTGAGGGATTAGGATTTGATGTTGAGGGTTGAGGGTTGAGGCTTTAGGGTTTAGGGTTTAGGGATAGGGTTGAGGGTTGAGGGATTAGGGTTTGACGTTGAGGGTTGAGTACATTGAGGTTCAAGGGTTGAGGGATTAGGGTTAAAGTAGAGTGTCGAAGGTATAAGGATTAGGGATAGGGTTGGAGGGTTTAGGGATAAGGGATTAGGGTTTAAAGTATAGTATCAAGCTCGTTGAGGGTTTAGGAATAGGGATAGTGTTTAGGGTTTAGGGATGAGTGATTAGAGTTGAGGGTTGAGGGATTAGGGTTTAGGGTTGAGGTAGACAAGGAGCAACTGAGAGACATAGAGAGGGGAGAGGTAGAGAGGTGAGGGGGAGAGATAAGTGAGATATAGAACATGAGCTAATGGAACTAGAGGTGAGATATTGTAAAGGTGCTATCGAAGGTGAGATAGGCACAAATATTTATGGATTAATCTATTGAAAGACAAAACACAAGCGCGTTATAACATGCTTGCGTTTTGTCTTGCTATAGAAATGGTAAAAAAGTGTTGACCCCCATGTTCCAGGCCCACATGCTCTGTTTTCATGTTGATTATGCGCGTGCTCTGACAAAAAAGAAGTGCTTTCATGCTGTTGGGAAGTTCACATGCACATTTTACACATTCTACCACTTTTGCATGATCTTTCCACCACCTTTTATGCTTTGCCCACTTGAGAAGGAGGAAATAACATAGTTTTCACACTAAGTTTGATATATATCTATTCAAGTTTCAATTTTTGTAGTGTTGCAATGTTAATTGTGATTCAATTTTAGGAATTTAACATTATAGATTCGTTAATAGTATTGTTGTTAGTAATTATATTTAAGTGTTATTCAATTTAACATTGAAAAGGAAGTAAGTGGTGAAAAATTCAAATTGTTGAGGAGTTTGATGCAAGAAGAAAAAAACACTACATAATTGGGTAATCTCTCCATTCGAATCTTCATTTTTTAGGCATGTCAAGTCTTTACATGCATGTTATTTACATTTGCCTTAATTCTATTTGAATTACTTTATCATGCTTTATCATACATGTTTAAAATAGACACATTCCCAATCAAGAAAGCAACCTACAATCTCACATGATGCCATGTATATTTTCTACACTTGGGCTCTTTAATAATTATGTGTACTAAACAGACCTTAACATACCATGATGTCAAACTATACAAGAATAAATCCTTACAACATAATAAAAATACAATCCCACTATTATCTTGTCATATTAACAAGTTAAAATACAAATGAATAGGTGCCAAGATCATACAAGTATGCACATGACATGATGATCTGTATGCACATATCTTGGGCTAGGACATTCCTTATGCACCTATTCATGATGATTTGTACATGCACATGACACAACAATTGTTGTCTATTCCTTCACAAGCCACCCAAATCCTAGTATCCCTAGTACCAACAAAACA
The DNA here is from genome assembly GCA_027924645.1 of Cunninghamia lanceolata. Lineage (NCBI taxonomy): Eukaryota > Viridiplantae > Streptophyta > Pinopsida > Cupressales > Cupressaceae > Cunninghamia > Cunninghamia lanceolata. Next base: position 664,837 of record BSBN01001239.1, on the reverse strand, counting down.
CCTTCTCAATTCCAAATCCTAGTAGCCCTAGTAACAACAAACATGTCAAATTAGGTCTGCCTCAACCTTTTCAAGCATGAAGTCCCATGTACTATTTTCATGGCTGCAATAATTTTCTTTGTATGCTTTGTACCTATTTTGGTTGAGTAACATTTACTCTTTTACATGATAATTGTATGTACATTTACTATGAAGGGTTGAATGACATATATTTTAGTTATTTGTATGGATTCATTTCTTAGGAACTAATATTGGTCTCTTTATCATGCTACAGACAAATTCTTCGTCATGCCGAGGAAACAATCAATAATTAAACCAACATAGGAAGAGATAGAAGCTAAGAATGCAAAGAAAGCAGTGGCTATGAGGGAACTTCGTGAGAAGAGGAAATTGGGAATGATAAATGAAGACATGCCAATTGAAGAGGAACCACAACCATCACAAAGAGATATGGTATTGGCGGCACAAAGAGAACGAATGCAAAAACTTCGTGCTACGAGAGATTTGAATACTATAGTTGGAGACACGTCCTCTACCACAAGTCAACATGTAGGGACACCATCTACCACATCTCAAGTTGAGAGTACATCATCACTCACATGTGATGAAGGAGGTATGCCATCATTCCCACCTCAACCTTAAGGTACATCATCTATTCCATCTTCGATCGAAGGTATGCCATATAGCCCATCTCATTTAAATATTGATGAAATTCCTAATGTTGAGATGAATTTATCTAACTTAACACCACCTAGAATTTTGCATAGAAAGCCAAAGTATTTGATTGAGATTGATGAGAATATTTTGCAGCCAATGGAAGGTAAGATTCCAAAATGCACTTGTAGAAGATATGCTCATAAGATTTGGAGATTGTTCTTTGAAAAGTTCAATGAGACTGCAAGATGTCAACTATTCCTTGAAATGATGTGAAGTATAAAGTATAGGTCCATCATGAAGATTCTTGGGTTGAGAACATCAGAGGCTTCAAGTGAAAAATCTATTGTCAATAATCTAATGAGTGCGTATGAGAGTGTGGGTAACACCTCACACACAAAAGATAGTAATGCAACACGACATGTGATTACATCAACTATAGGAAGAAGTCAAACGAGGAAAGCTCGTCTCATTAGAAAGACAAGTCAAGAATTGAAAATTAATAGGAAAACTTTATCAAGAGCCATTGGAAGAAGCCAAAGAATTGAGGACACTAATGCCAATGAATTATGGGTGTTCTCGGGGAGACTACCACGAAAAGATAAACCAATTGTTGAAGCATTGAGATCACTAATTGAAGACTTTTAGAAGAATTACACAAGGGTATCTCTGAATCAAAGGGATGTGGTAAGAAGGAGAATTGATAGTCAGAATTGTGAGCCACATCCAAAGCATTTTTTGGATGAGACTCAAACACCATTTTATGGTAAATTTCTAGAGAAGTATCCTCAAATTAAAATTTGTCAAAGATATTTTGAAATGTTAAAACCTTTCTATGTCAAGATAAATCACACACACACTACTTGTTGTAGATTAAATATTGAATTTTCTAACCATTTTGATGTTTATAGGTTTATATGTTTAGATATGCATACTAATAATGTTTTGCAGGGTTGTGCCATACGTGCCCCACCAACATCTTCAAGAGACTTCATATCAAGAATTTTATTTGAAAGAGAGGAATATCAAATATTCTACAAGAAATTATGCTTGGATGGCACATGTCATCATTGCGGTGGCTTGTAACATTTGCCAATATGTGAACATATGGAAAGAACACATGCGGTTGGAAATGAACTAGTAGAGTTTGGCAAGTATAAAATAGTGGCATACAATACAAAAGATGGTAAAGAAGCAAAGAGGTGTGAATTGGTTATTGAAAAGATTCCAGTGTATCAGTTTATGCCTATATTTTGTGATAGCATAGTGTATGATTATGCAAGACATGCCCATAGAGCTCGATGGTTGGACTTGCAATTCAAGTTATGCAAGGACACATTTTCGATTGGTAGCATTGTTTCAATCGTCAACTTTGCAGAGAACTATAGTCTACAGCCACAACGTGAGGTGCAATCACAATATTACAACTCCACATAGGTTTCTATATTTGTGCACATCACATTCATCCATGCAAATGATAGTACAGAGGATGATAGAAAGATCATAAGGGAGTATAATTTCTATATTAGTGATGATCTCACGCATTCTACGGAGTTCGTGCAAGGTTACTTTCAGGTGTTTTACAATGATTTGGCTAGAAGAGGCATATTGTTTAGTCAGCATATCATATGGTCAGATAACTATGCATCACAATTCAAGAACTCACAGAATTTCTATTGGCTGAGTAGGAGGCATAATTTTATAGGTATTCAGCATATGTGGAACTTTTGTGAGGTCGGGCATGGAAAGGGGGAGCATGATGGTGCAGGAGCATGTATCAAAAGAGCCATAGCACGAGAAGAGTTAAAGTATAAAGACAATGCAAAGTTGACAGATGCAAAATCGATTGTCGAGTGGTGTAATGCTTCCATGGGTCCAGGTAATGAAGGTAAGTCTTCAGTTCGTAGATTTTTTTGGTCGATAGATGATACTAACATTGCACCATATGAGGACTGTTGTACACTAGCAAGATCAAATGAGATGCACTCTTTTAGAAACTTAATTGCAGGCTCATGGAGTATCCATACGTGAAAGATGTCATGCTTTTGTTCTTCTTGTACAATTCAAGCCTGGGATGAGTACGAGTCAAAGGAGTAGGTTGATGAATGGCAGTTAAGTTATCTTAGCCCACTTGACACGTATCGATCCCCGACAGCATTGGAACTAACACATATGGAATCATTAGTTGACTTTGACCACATATCAGATCTAGTTCAACTAGGTAATATATCTATTTGCATAGTTTTTGAAATTCCTAATGTCATCTTACTTTGTAGTGTTTTTGTAATGTTGACTAATTTCATCTAATTTGCTACACATATTAATGTAGTGCACATATATGCAGTTATTGCAGATGAAGATAATGAAGAGGGAACAGATTATTACTTATGTTATTGTGTTGAGGCCAAAAAGAAATTGGAGGCCGCAGTTACAGATGGAGAAAACATCGAATACCCTACAGTCTCAGTGGTTATTACTGGAACATGGCTTAGAAGGTACCCACATAAGAGTGTTAATGTTTGGCTGTTTCAGGACTTTGACATGCATCAAAATATTCTTCATTACTCGAACCTTGTCATGACATCCAATGTTCATTTGATACAGTATTGGGGTAGACCTTTGAATAAAATCTTGTGGAAGGTGCGTGAGTTTGACCATGAAGCAATACTTGACACAATAAAGAGTAGAGTAGACCTGGATGGTTCATTGGATTAATTTGTAAGTATTCACATTAATTTTGTAAAGTCGTGTTACATTGAGTTGTAAGTATGCACATTAATTTGTAAGGTTTGTCTTTTTTTATTTCCTGCTGCACTTTTACACATATACACATTTTTACATCATCATGTTATGCTTCATGGGGTTAGACCTAAGTGATGGATGAAGTTGATCCTAAGAATAATGTATAAAATATAGGTGTCTCTAGGTGTCTTGGTTTCTAACTAGATAATAGGTGTCTCTAATTGTGATGTAGAGGCAATGGGATAGTTGGAGGATGACAAACTAGACAAGGTTTCCTTATGCTCTAAAGCCCAAATTTCATGATCATTATACAAAAGTGGGAACATAATTTAGAGATTCTAAATTCTTCATGGAAAAGGTGATTTCAGATGCTATGGGACCCATTCCAATCATTCCCAAAGGCAGACCAACACAAACCCAAGAAATGGCTTGTACCCCTAAAAAAAGAGAACAGTCCTAATAACTTTTGATACAGATCTTCAAACACAGAACTTGGACAATTAGTAGATACCCATTTGGACTCCCTATCACATATCTAAAACTAGGTATAGGTTGTTTTGGACGATATACCCTAACCTATAACTCCTCTCAATAACCTAGAGCCCCAATTAGGCCTAAAATACAAAGAGACCCCCCTTAAATTCACACACAGAACTCAACCAATGACTTGAGCACTTAGTATTCATGCCAAAACTTTGAATTTTGTGGGTTTTGTCCTCCTACAATCTGTTGTTCCCAAAAATGCCTCTATGGTTCCTTCTCTAGTTTCATGTCACCACCATAGTCCTTCAATTGCACTAATGGTGCAGGGGCACCTAGGTTGTCATGCCTCCAAGAGGGGTCAAAAAATGAATTTTTTTTTTTATTGAGTCAATTGTATGTAATAAGGTCTTCTAAGACCATTTCATTTCTTTTTAAGTCACTTTGAGTCATTTGGGGTCAGTTTGAGTCTTTGAGTCATGATGCAAAAAAGTGTCAATGTTGTCAAGTTGCACAAAGCAACGTTTGCATTTTTGGTGTCCTACTCCTGATGCAACCAAACTAATAGTTCTAACATGTCTGGATGGGTACGTTTAGGCTAGGGATGGTTATTTTTTTCACTCAAACATGTCGAAATAGTCTGAGCTACATTGTACCAACGATATCCCTGAAGAGTCCAAAGTGCAAAAAGATAACAATCTTTGACAAGATGTTACTCGAAAACTATGTCACTTAGAAACATTTTGTCTAAGGCAACACAATCACATAGAGTGCCTCTACAATAACCTCTCTTAGTTTTTTATATCTTTGAGACATTTGCTCGTGATGAAAGGTTTTCTGATGCCCCAAAAATCGTCAAGAGGCAGTGTAAAGTTGCAAAGGGGTTTAACTTTCATCTTGCTCCTGATGCGACCAAACTGACTATTCCAACATGTCTAGATGGGTACATTTACACTAGGCATGGCCATGTTTTTCACCCAAACATGTCAAAATAGTCTGAGCTACATTGTACTGACGATATCCCTGAAGAGTCCAAAGTGCAAAAGACAGCAATCTTTGACGAGATGTTACTCGAAAACTGTATCACTTAGAAACATTTTGTCTAAGGCAACACAATCATGTAGAGTGCCTCTACAATAACCTCTTAGTTTTTTATATCTCTGAGGCATTTGCCCGTGGTGAAAGGTTTTCTGCTGCCCCAAAAATCGTCAAAAGGAGGCAGTGTAAAGTTGCAAAGGGGTGTAACTTTCGTCCTACTCTTGATGTGACCAAAATTACTATTCCAATGCATCTAGATGGGTACATTTACACTAGGCATGGTCTTTTTTTTCACCCAAACATGTCAAAATAGTCTGAGCTACATTGTACCGATGATATCCCTGAAGAGTCCAAAGTGCAAAAAGGTAGCAATCTTTGATGAGATGTTACTCAAAAAATGTGTCACTTAGAAATATTTCGTCTAAGGCAACACCATCACATAGAGTACCTCTACAATAACCTCTCTCAATTTTTTATATCTCTGAGGCATTTGCCCATGGTGAAAGGTTTTCTGCTGCCCCAAAAATCATCAGAAGGAGGCAGTGTAAAGTTGCAAAGGGGTGTAACTTTCATCCTACTCCTGATACGACCAAACTAACTATTCCAACGTGTCTGGATGGGTACATTTACACTAGGCATGGTCTTTTTTTTCACCCAAACATGTCGAAACAGTCTGAGCTACATTGTACCGACAATATCCCTAAAGAGTCCAAAGTGTAAAAAGGCAGCAATCTTTGACAAGATGTTACTCAAAAATCATGTCACTTAGAAACATTCCATTTGAGGCAACACGATCATGTAGAGTGCCTCTACAATAACCTCTCTTAGTTTTTTATATCTCTAAGGCATTTGCTCGTGGTGAAAGGTTTTCTGCTACCCTAAAAATCGTCAGAAGGAGGCAGTGTAAAGATGCAAAGGGGTGTAACTTTCATCCTGCTCCATGGCACAAGTTTTAAGTTGATTTCCTCCAAGGTGCCAATGTGAGGTTGTTTTGATGGCAAAGGGCGCCTTCATTCATGATGTTGAATCTCCTTCCTCCTAGGTGCCAAAATGGATAGTTTAGACAAGAAAAGGCGCCTTAGTATACTTAGCTCACTTCTTGGCAATTTGATGGCTTCGATCACTTGTTCAAACCTATAGGAGACCATTTTACACTTAGGCACTAGATCTTAGGATTTAGAACATCTTCCTTCAATGCACCAAAATGAGGTTATTCAGACACAAAAGTGTGCCTCCATACAAGATGTTTATTCTCCTTCCACTTAGGTGCTCATTCATGATGATCCAAGTGACAATAGGCACCTAGACTTCCTTTGGTAAGATTTAGTCATTTTGAAGGTTCTAACACTAGGCGCTACAGTTGGAAGTGATTTGAAGTTCATTTTCCTCTAAGCGCCCAAAATGGATGGTGGAGACAAGAAAAGGCACCTAGGCTTCTTTTGAGGATTTTTAAAGTTTTCCTAAGTTATATTGACCCTTAGGCGCAAATGAATGATCTAGGATGACTCTAGGCACATATCCAAGGTGATATCTTTCTAGGCGCAATCTTCACTAAGTTTAGACTTCACTTTACATCAAGGCGCCAAAATGGATAGTTTAGAGAGAGGCAAAAATGCACCTAGAGGTATGATGCTCAGTTTGATGTGTTTGATCAACTTTGATAATCAAGATGAATTGCCTCCCTTAAGGTGCCCTCCTTTATACTTTGAAACATCCTTTCAATATCAAGGTGCAATTTTGAGGTTGTTTGGATGATGAAAGGCGCTTGAGTTCTAGGCAGAGTTTTGAGGTTGTGCAAGTAGAGAAATGCGCCTAAGGTCTTAAAGAAAATTTGCTCCTAAAACTGAAAATCCCTGAGGTATGACTTATGGAAGCCTATAGCCCCAATGTTATGTTGCATACTAAAATTAGGTAAGACTTAATGTAATCTCATAACCTCGCTTTATATGCAAGAGGAATTACATTTAATGACCACAATGGTCATCAGGTGCTCATAAACATATGATTTTGACTATCTTATTCAAAACAACAAACATACTCTTTGCATCCCAATATGGTATAATAACAAGAAATTAAGAAATATTTTCAATTGACCAATTCATAAAGAATATGGATCAGCATATTCATTTGAATATTTTCAATTGAGCAACTCATAAAGAATATTAATATTTTATGTTCAACATGATGATTCATTTTTTTTAAATACAACTTTTATCTTTTAGTTCCAAAATGAGGTTTATGTGATACTTGAATAACAATACCTAGCTTATTGTATCAACAAACATCCTATGTAATACAATTGAACTTTAAATATTTGAAGTAGCCATCTACAAATATCCATTCAAACGTGGATTTATAATGCAAGTATGGACGCCATCAATAAAAAAGATTTATATTAACCAAATATCCATATAGGCATACATCAATATCTGTCGATATAAGTAAAACAAATATACAAAATAGCCATATAGGCTTACAAGAATGCCATAGAGGCATACAATGTCAACTATATGCAATACAAAATATATGTCCACAAATGCCATATAGGCATACAACAAAGGAACACAATAAAAAGTCATTCCCCTCTGGCTGGTGAAGAGAATAGATCACAACCAGCCTTTGATCTTCTAGGTGATGGAGACACATATGTGGGTGGTCTACTACGAACCCGAGGGTTGTTCCTCCTATTTAGTTCTTCCTGCATCTTTAGTTGTTACAATAAATAGTATAGACATTAATATATAGAAATTACATGTTATAAAAAATGAAACATTTAACAAAATAATCACTTACCGCTACCATATAATCTGTCTCCTCACTTGCCTCAATAGCAGGAATAGGCCGTGGTGATGTCATGTCCTATAGAAACCATCCAGATAGAAATTAAACTTCAAATCAATAATCTTTTGATTTTTCAAAAATAAACAACTATAACAATGAATGTAAATTGAAATTTACTAATCTGCCTCATACCCCTGTCAATGCCATGGAGCTATAAATCGCAGAGGTCACACCATGCTCCATTGCCCTATGAACATCAGGAGGTGTCTCCACAGCCTACATCATCTGGAAATAAAACAAGATTATTCAATTACGAAAACTATAATAGTGATGCAAATCATGGCTCCTAACATACACACACGTTCATCTAAACATGGAAGTACACACAACAAAGCACACAAGTCACATACAAAAATCTAGTAAGTACAATTCATTCATTAAACTATTTATTTTATTACCTCCATGAAGCTTTGAAGTCCACCACCGCTGGCAGGTGTTGCCATGAAATCTCCAATATTAACCTATTCAACATCCAAAATTAGATATTAGAATATCATTCATATAATGATGCTATTCACATGTAATATTTATAATTGTTTACTAGTTACATACCCCGACAGTAGATGATCTAGTGTAATATGCAAGTGGAGAACCACTGAAAACTCAATCAACGCTATGACCCTGAAATTTCATTAAAATCATCAAACTAAATTAGTTAATCTTGCATTTCAAAAATAAAATTTAATCAATTAAATTCAATAAACTTGCTAATATTTACCTAAGTATCAAGGTCGAAAGTCTCACTCAAGAGAGTATCTGTCATCACCATCTGCTCAGCTACATATGTAGCCTATGCACCTACGTCCTGACTATCCATGGGGTCATAACCATAAGCTGACTCGCAAGTCTGACAAGCATGGGGTGGGACCCTACTCCTTGCACTATCTCCCAACCCACTCTGTGTTGCAGGACTTGCATGCTCTATGATGCTCTGGGTCAAGGCAGTAATGGACTGAAGTGTATCGACCTCAACACTCTCCTTCACAATGGAAGGGATAGAAACATGCTCATGGGCTGGTCTACTGATTACTCATCTCACTACCCGCTATGGGTCAACACGTGCCCCTGGTCTATCTTGTGCTGACCCCCCACCTCTACCCTAGAAGTCCTGCATATCAAAATAGTTTGGCACTTTATTGTCCCTTATCGCTTGGTTGTTGCACCAATGGATAGGGAACCTCTTGTATGTAATGGGTGGAGGTTGATTTGTTTGTGGGTTTGTGAAAATTGAACACAAGTCTAATTTTATAATTTGTAATCTTTTCACATCTTGGTATGACAGCTTGTCTGCATAATAGTCTCTAAACTCTCTCCTCTTATCCATCCAACTAGATATTTGCTTACTAATTGAATCTACATTTAATAACATAGATTCAAGAGATTTAGCAAGCGTGGACCTATGCAAGGTTGAAGTGGAAGGATCTCTCAACCTCGCAATTATATCTTCAATTTCTTTTTTGTTGTTTTCAATTTGCTCCTTTATATTTTCTTGTGTTCTAGGGGCATGTCGAGGAATGGATGGAGGAGGTTGTTGTTCCGCAGGTATTTCCTCCTCAGGATTTTGTAGATTTTGAGGAGGAGGAGGTGCATTAACATTTCCTGACAATTAACAAAATTTACATCAAAAATCAACTCAAACCTACCTATTTAGAAATAAATTCAAACAAAAAACTAAATAAAACTCACTCCTTTGGCGTGCTCGACGTCGTGGCGGCATTTTGGCAATGAATCGGTAAGATTTTGGTGTTGAATTAACTTTTCCAAAATGCGAGCGCGCTTCCTAGGGTTTGCAAGCCGCGAGTATAGAGGAGAAAAAAGAAATGAAATGAGATGATAAGATTTTTATTTATTTATAATAAGTCATAACGCACTCGTGTTATAACGCGAGCGCGTTATGGTTTGGTTTTGATGAGCCTTAGGCTCATCATTACCAAACCATAACGCGAGCGCGTTATAATGCGAGTGTATTATAATGCAAGCACGTTATGCATTAAATTTTTTTGAAAACAATTTGGCCACCTTTTGGCCCCCCATCTTTTTGCACTTACCCTATCACGAGTTAATTCACATGATTTTAGAAAGTTTAATGTAATAAAATAAATATTTTTATTTTTATTTTGGATGATGTCACCGTAACGGTTGGTGTCATCTCTTAGTTGATTTTTGTTAGTTCATTTTTTTATGATGTCATCCTTAGGAGACCCACTTTTTATGTAAATTTCCCCTAATGTGGATTGAAGAAGCCAAATCTCCAACAAACAAACACAATAACAACATAATTCTGCTCTAAAACATAATGAAGGCTTTGAATGCTCTTTTCTCAATATCACAAGTTCATGTTATCCATATTAACTTAAAATAAAGACATAAACCTACTTAAATATGCTTTCCCACTAATATTCGTAAATTAAATCATGAAGGCTAACAAAGGGAAACCTTTTGAGAGGGCCCAAGCTGACATGCATTTATTTTCATCTCAGCAAATTAGGCTAGACTTGGGCACAGATGCCCAAGTCCCAAGGCCCTAATTTGGTCATGATTAAGATTTAGAATGGGCCCCTATGTCCCATTTGACATGGGTTTCAGGGGAAATTGCTCCAGTATTAGAATTTAACTTGCAAAGTGTAAACACGGGGACCTAGGAGCTAAACTAGGAGGTAAAAAGGCATAGGGAAACTTTTTACTCCATAACATTTAGCCCCCACTTTAATGTATGCATGATCTTACAATTCCATACATGCATTAAAGTATGATCGAAGCACATCAAACATGCCAAGAACATAGAGCCAAGGCATACCCAAAGGTTAGAGGACTATTTCTAGCCCCCAATCTCAGGTAAGCACTAGAAAGCACAGGGAAGACACGCAAGACACAAGGAAGACAATAAGAAGCATGCAAAACATGGAGAATACAGTGGAAGCACACAATACACGAAGAAGACATGAGAGCAGTCACGCAATACACAAAGTATACATTGATTTAACAATTAAACAAATCCTAAACTAGGGGCGGAGGGAGCTCATCACTACGCACCTTTAGACTGCCAAAAACACATAAAACAAAACCCAAAGTGTGGAGGGAGCTCATTGCTACACACCTTTAGACCACACCAGGGAAAAGACATGCCAAACAAAAATCCAAATGTGGAGGGAGCTCATCACTATGCGCCTTTATACCACACTTAGGGGAAGACATAGCAAACACATAATGAAGACACAGAATACATGAGCACCGTATAGTATGTCATTGACATAGGATACATCTTATACATGGAAAACATGAGTGATGGGAAGGAGCTTATTACTAAGTCCTACCATCTAAAACACATTTCAGATACACCTGATGGTTCAGCTACACTATCACAACTGGCAAAGACATGCTTAAGGGTGAATGACTCAAGACCTACCCTACCTCCGTAGAGGACTTTGTATAAAAGGATGTGCGGTAGCTCAAGAGATACATCATCCCACCTTCCGCAAAAGGGCTTTGTATAAAAGGATGCGCACTAGCTCAAGAGATACACTATCCCGCCTCGCGATGAGGAATTTTTGCTTTTAAAAGGATGTGCACTAGCTCAAGTGTAACACCCCGCCAAGGAACCCAGAGGATAACACAACTAAATTTACAAAAAGCACAAATATATATATATATATTTAAACAAAAGAAATAACAATAATCATATATTTATTCATAACTTTTAAATTAAGCTTTATCCTCTAGGGTTCCATGGTTGCATTACTAACGAACTAAAACAAGATCTAACCAACATTATGAATTAACTAACAAACACAATTCATTCTAAGTCTAATTGCATCATATAAATAAACACATACAATTCCATATTATATCATCAGATAAGTAATCATTAAGGTCATGTATAAAGGATTACAAGTACATATACAATCCCCTTTACATGAGGGTACACCATTACATTGCTTACAATATCGCTTTCCTTTTTACATTGGAGTACATACATCAAGATAATAGTACATGATTCTACTGATATACAATACTAGAACATGAACATAAATTTATGTCTCCTCAAGCTAGAACAAGATCTTAAATCTGCCACATAAGGTATATCCCTCTCGCACACGAACAACAGCAAGGGGAACCAATGGAGATAAAAGCACAACCACCTGACCATGTGGAACCCTAAGGTCCACCCCCCGTTCTAGGAGATAACATAAGGTCCCACAACATAAAATAGTCAGAAAGATAGAAGACTAACAGGTGCAAGGACTACACATGACTCCAATACAACACGAGTCAATATGAACAACACAAGTAACTCAAACATCACTTCCAAAGGTAATCACGCAATAAAAGGTGAAAACACACTTAAGGAATGCTAGGTTGCAGTAGGGAAGAGTGTCATCGCATGGTCCTAATGTGGGTTATCCTGGCAGTCTCTCACCGGATGTCAACCCCCATCCATGGGTTATCCTGGTCATCCAAACGTCAGTCCCCATCTATGGTTATCCTAGCAGTTTCTCACTAGACACCGGCCCCATAGGGTGACACATGCGGAACCAACATTCCTTTCATGAGGACAAGGAAGTTGATCTTGCCAACCACGGCCTTCTCATCCCATCCTTAGCCTGAACAAGCACTACAAGTATGGGTGAGGCATCCAATTATCTTATTTAGTGTGGAAACTACCCAACCCTCTAAATTTATTATTAAGTTATCACTGGATTAAAAACTTCCAATGGGTTATCCTAGCAGCCACTTTAGGCACCAGCCCCACATTGAAAGCCACTCCCCTACCTGCATCTAGAAGACCCTATCCATCAAGCAAGACAATTACCATCACAATGACAAGTAACTTATACAATGCAGGGCATTTACCTTCTTGCATACAAATCATAATCACAGGGACCAATTCTTGTCCCAAAACATAAACCAAGCATGAACTACCACATTCTCATCATGTTGCATTTACAACATAAAATACACATCATTTCACATCACACAAAGCAAGGCATTATCCATCTTGCATAGTCATCATAACCACATGAATAGGTACACTGAGCAAGGAATTATCCATCTTGTATAGTCATCATAACCACATGAATAGGTACATTGCGCAAGGCATTATCCATCTTGCATAATCATCATAACCACATGAATAGGTACACTGAGCAAGGCATTATCCATCTTGCACATGTATCATACTAACATGAATAGGAGGCAATATTTCAAAAATGCATTTCATTCAACTCACATGATGCACACATAGCCAACCCCCACACAATCACACCCTCCTAGGCCTTTGGAAACAACTTCCCCAAATGACACAACACTTGACACCATTAAAAACACAATGGTTTCACATCACATTCACTCTCAAAGCACATCATAAACTAATACCCTTCAACAATATTTTTAAGGAATGTAACATTAATCCAAGCATGATCAATCATCTAACAATTATAAAGTGAATCTATCTCAATAATATAGAACTATAACTTTCTAATCACCAGTAGCAGTTATAATATGATCATAAGATATAAGTATCCATGAGTAACAATGTTTTAACTAAAAGTTCCCAAGACTTATTTTAGTTTCATTTAATTAAAATGATTGTGGACAACATGCAAATAACCCTAAGGCATACAAATTAAACACAACAATTATTTAAGTGCAATCCTTATCACAGTGAAGGACTATCACCAAAATTAAAATCATACAATAGAGTATTAATAACCATAACACATGAATGCTATATGGATGGCTACAGAATCTACTATTTACACTGATGTAGATTTCATTAATAATCTAGACAATTTTGAAAATACTATTAAATATGACTATATAAGCAAAACTAAAATCCTATAATATTAGAATGCTATAAATCTCTTACACTAGTTAGCATCACAAGATGCAAAACCCAAAGCTACAATGAAAGAACCTTTTTCTAAGGTTAGCTTGAGAGGAAAGGAATACAAAACAACAAAACATTCCTATAGATCTAACATCTTCATCAAATCTACCACACTTTGAATCACATGCATAAGATAGGATCATAACACATTTAAAGGATGGTTCAAACCAAGTAGAAGTATCATGGCTAAAGCAACTCAAGAGTGAACACTAATAGGGCACAAGTAAAAGAATAATCTTTTTCTAGGTTTTACCAAATTCCATTCAACACACGAATAGGAAGAGAGAAGCTCAGGTTGCTATGGGAAAGCTTAAGTGTCAACTTGATCAATCTTCTATAAACCACTACTACATTGGTCCTATGAATACCAAAATGATCATACCTAATACATAATTCTTCTAGAGGTGTCTACACCTCATAATGATTACCAAGCTTGCTAAAATACCTTACCCAACACTAGTATTAATGGAATAAACCAATACAAAGCATTCTAACCTGCTAACTTACCAAGTCTAGGAATAGAAAAGGGTTGATTGGTTCAACACATAAATGTGATACAAACATTTTCTCAACAAGGTTAATAAGAATGTGACATTTCTTAAGTACAAGTAATAAACATGCTTTATACAACTAATGGACCACCACATCTATAAAAGACTTTATTATCACATCAAAATTCACTTACAACATCGCATACACAAGAAATTGGGACATACTAATTTATGCCTCAGGAAAACTAAACCTCGACAACATGACCCTATTACGACCACTGATACAATTTACACAAGTTCCATTTACCTTATACAATTCCACTCGTAATAAACTAATTTCTAAAACAAACTTATAAATCAAATCTTAAATATATTGTTTACAAACCTAAATTCCAAACCTACTTATCATATTTCTACTAATAAATCGTAATAAAATCAATATCAATTTAAATTAAATTTATCAACATTAATATACAATCACTCTATCCAAATTGAATTCTTCTACTTCTATTCTATATAGATTTAATAGCCTTCTTATAACCTAACAAACAACCAAAATAAGTAGAGTTATTGGTGACGCAACTAACTGTTTTAACAGAGACGAAACGAGTGAGAGGTAGACAGTCAAACAATATTCATATCTCCAAAATGACAAACTGGGTAAGGATGATTTTCGGATATAATTTAGATAACTAGGTCATGCACCATATATAAAAACTTCATAGGAACCTAGTTCGTAAAAATAAAGTTATGGCTAACACAATAGACTGTAAAAATAGAGATGAAATCAGTGAGAGATAGACAGTCACAAAATATTCATATCTCCAAAATGACAAACTAAGTAAGGCTGATTTTTGGATATGATTTGGATAACTAGGTCGTGCACCATATATAAAAAATTAGAGGAACCCAGTTTGTAAAAAAATAAAGCTATGGTTGACGCAATATACTATAAAAACAAAGATAAAATGGGTGAGAGATAGAAAATCACTTCAATCGGTGATTCCCAAAAATGCAATGATACAGACATGCACAATTGGATCTGATAACAAGGCTTCTAACCTCCCAAGAAAATTACAATTGACAGGAAAAGTCATAAATCAAACATTTGCTTCAACAGAAATTAGAACTAAAGGAACATGATTTCACTTGCTTGACTAGGCTGAAGATTTGATGCCGGGTTCAATTGCTGCAGCCACAAACCAGTCTCTCCCATCTCCTCTCCCCCCAAAAGTTCCATTTGCTGAAGATTATTATGAGAGAGAAATCCCCCCAATATCTTCTAGAAGATTCCTCCCATTAAAGGCAATAAATTCTGCCTAAATCCCTTTCTTACAATTTGCTATTTTTTATCATTTATAACTAGACCAAACAATATTATTTTTTTATCTTATTTATTTTCTTTACAACTAGACAAAAATTATTTTTATTCTTATTTATTTAGTATTTACTATATATGAGTTTTATGACAACTCATAAATATTATCTATTTTTATTTCCACTTAACACAACATTTAATTATATTAATTTATTTATTTATCTTTAGCTAGCATTTACATTTATTATTATTATTTTTATTTCCATAAACTCAAATTCTCATAAAGGCATTTATATTTATTTATTTATTTATTAAAAATGCTTTCATAACTAATAATATTATTTTAATGCAACAATTAACCAAAGCAACAATCAAACAATGCCAACTAAATAACCCAAATGCTGAACAATACTTGACACAATGCATGATTGAAAGCATGACCACAATGACAGTGACTGACCATTATGCCCATATAAACAACACTGACTGGGTGCAAAACTGGATACTCATCTTTTTCAAGGATGATGGCTAACTACGGGACCATATGTCATCTCCGTTCAACAATTTCTATTGGGTTTAAGGCACGCTCAGACATGTCAATTCAGGTGGAGTCAATGCCTGATACCTGCAACCTGTAGCAACCAAAAAATGGTCGAACATATAGATGTAGATATAATCATACAATCAAACACACCGTGAAAGGAAATCATAGCGTAGCAAGGTACTCACACATGAGTAATGTGACATTGTTCCTCTCACAAACATACATCAAACAAGTAACCACATCACGCATAATAATCAGTAGCTGATCAACCAGATAAGAAACATCATCAGATAAGCGTGAGATGCACATAATAAGATTGATCCACATAATCAATGAAGTCCATAAAGTTGTCATAACATATGCATAAATCAAGTAAATATCAATGTCGCAACAAAGATTATCAATAAAACATACTAACTGTCATATGAAACCACATAAGGATAATTAGGAATGTCACCAACATGAATGTAACATCTACCAACATCATATAACATACAACATCAATTGTCTAACATACCCTAAATATTCCTATTATTTTACCTTCACCTTCATACTCCTTAGCTAGACCACCTGCACATCCAAGGTGAGAATGGAGGGGCACTACATCAAGAGATACAACATCCTGCCTCGCGATGAGGGCTTTCAAACACGCTTTGTTAGTGTAAAATATAATCAGGTAGATACCATTATATATGCCCCCACCTTAAGGTGGTTGATCCCACTTGCCGATATCAAGCACATTAAGGTAGAGTGAAAACACGCAAGGGAACAAGAGCTTTCACAAAGCCCATGCCCCCAAAGGTGGCATGTTCCACGATTCTCAAATGTTCCCACAAACATTTTTATATTATTTGCTAAGATATCAACAAGATATAAGCTTTGGTTAGAAAATCTTACTCTAAGATAATCACCAAATCAAATCATAAAAGCTATGCATAAATCATATATTAGATCACATCAAAGACCAAGGCTACACTTGTAGGTTTGGAACCAAGTATAGCCGTTCAGCTACTACAGGTATCTCGGAACCAATTGTAACAATAAGGTGAGATACAAAACAATCCAAAGTGAGTTGAAGCAGATTGAGTGTATTGCAAATGTTTGTTACAAGAAGTTTCACAACATGATACATCACACAGAGTGATTGTACTAGTCAAGTGTTAGATATATATATCAAAACCATCTTCATATATGGACTAGGTCCATTTTTTCTTTCTTGCTGAAGGAACACACACTCCTTATCAGTATGTGTTTGTTTTCATCATCTGCCAAGTAGGTAGAACCACTGAAGAATGTAAATAATTAAAATGAGAGAGGAGAACCAAGTGCCTTAGGAGCACCACGTAAGAGGATGCCCCCAAGACATCTTCCACAATGCTATGCCCCCAAGGCACAACACACAACAATAAAATAGAGGAGAAAAGAGTAGAAGAATGGAGAAACAAATAGAAGAATGGTCACAACAGAGGCAGTCTCCTTGTATCCTTGACCTTACAAGAATATCAAGGGTCATCCAAAGAGACCTAAACAACATATAACACAACATGGGGGAACACAACACCACACACACACACACACACGCACGCACATATTATCTTAAGAGGAACCTAAACTTGAGAGCATCTTAGAGAGGTGCTCCATCAAGTGTGGCAAATTGGGTGAGAAGTTTATACATGATTGATGTTGATTTCTGGAACGGTCATGCGGTGCTTGTTTCTCAAGACCTTGTATATTTAAAATCTTTTGTTGCTTACGAGAAGGGGAATCATTGCTATTTCTCGCTGATGATAGTCACCTTGTTCTTTTCTGGTCCTTTGCTTTCCTATTCTGATTTGCTTGATGAAGGAGTCTTTCACAATGAAATGGGATACTTTCCATCATGACAACTTTTTATTGCTTAATATTATCCTGTCAAAGTTGCTCAATTTGTGTATCTAATGCATTTTGATTGTCTCTCGATCCTTGAAGGGATAACGGCGGAAGAACCTCAACATACATACATTTCCCTCGTGGATGGAGTGAGTGTTCATTATTCCCCTTATCCACTTCTATCATGCCAATTATTTCATCATAGTCAAGGTAATGATCATTTTGCTTGATTGTATTTTGCTCTACCATATTGTTGTTATTATGCTTAGGAAAAGGATTTGTAAAGATCTGTAAATTTTGGTTTGGAGGGCAACTGACTTATTTCCATTGCCATTCATACTAGTTAATTGTATTATATTAGAATTAATGAGGTCTTGAATTACATGTTTAAGATGCATACATCATTTGGTGTCATGTTCTTGTGAGCTATGATAGTGACAGTAAGCATTGGCATCAAATGAAGGTCCTTGTATCTTGTTGCTATCAAATGGTTTAATAGGAGGAGCTTCAAAATATTGTTGCTTACTACTTGATTCATAATTGGTTGAAGAGAGTCAGATAATGGAGTAAATTGTCTATGTTGTCTAAATTGGAATGGTTCCCATTTAGGATTATTGATAGAAGACACTTGTGATTGAAAATTATTTGAATGTTGTCCATTAATTTTGATGAAACTCTTGTTATTCCTCTTAAAGTTGTTTCGAGATGTTCCAACTATGGATTGGCCAGCTTGAGCCAATGAGTTTTGATTCTCATACTGACTAGACGAAAGTTAGTAATCGTGAAGAGCTGTACATAAATGTTGAAAAGAGCTATACTTCATCAAGAGGATTTTATCCTAGATGTTAGGTTGTAAATTCATAATGAATATCTTTTGAACATCCTCATCTGTAATTGGATATTGTATCTGTGCAAAAAGAACTTGATATCAATCAATGAGACTGAAGGTCCAATATTTTCTTAGAAATTTTGCAAGAATTGATCAACAAGCTATGAGAAAGAGTATATTGAATTCAGAGGTAATGAGCAAAACCATTCCAAAGCTGTATCTTTGAGGGATCATGGGAAGAGTTTTGCTAGCAAGTCCTCTTTGAAGAAGAAAACACTACACATAGCCGTGAATGCTACCACATGAGTATTAGGATCACCTTTACCACTATATTTTTCAAAGCGGGGAGTCTCAAACTTATCAGTTATTTGAGCTCTTAGGATTGTAAAAGATAAAGGACTATGAGCATGGTATGTTGGTATATTAGGTTGAGAAGAAGTATTGGTCAAATTTGTCACTTATTGTTGTAAGGAGGTCATACTTTGCAATAGTTGGTTTAATATGGCATCATTAGGTGATGTGGTTTGAGGGTTAGAAGAATTAGAAGATATAGTCATGAAATTTAAAGGTGATTGGGTATGAGTTGTATTCAACTATGGTTGAGACCAATTGGAAATGAAAGGTGCTTGAGAATAAGTGGAATGGAGCGGTCGTTGAGAATGGTTATTCATATAGGACGACACCTTAGGTGCTAGGTTATGATAATTGAATACCACATTTGTGTAATTCTATGAATTAATACCATTAGATATTCCCATGCTAGTGGTAGCATTACTACAAGCTTGTGCATTAGTAGTGAGAATTGATGATGTGAAAGTGGACATTTTGATAGTTGGTATAGGTGCCGAAATTTGTGTATGATTTGGTGATGACACATTGGTAATGATAGTTACATAGTTATCCACTGACATAATGTTGTTATCCACTATATGGGCTATCCCACGAAGAATGTTAACATTGTCTTGTCCTTCTTTTAATAGTTCTCTTAGACTATGAACAACAGGTATGGCTTCTTCAGCTAGCCTTTCTTTTTACATAAATGATTGAAAATCAACTAGTTCTCTATCAAGTTTGTGGATTTGATCATCAGGTACACGTGTTATTACATCAATTGTATCTTCAAGATCATGAATTGTTTGCTCTTTTGTCATATTTAAGTTATTTTTTGGATAATATATTGTTTCACTAGGTGTGAAGTAGTGAGAGTGGATTTTCTGATGTTGGTACACTGTTACTATTAGGAGCACTAGAACCCATCAATCTACGACTTCTTCTCACTAAGGTGTTTGTGTTAGGGCAGCGGGTTACAACACTCATGCAAAAGTTTTATAACACACAATGCACTAATGAAAGAAGTAATTAATGATATTACTAAGATATGTATGTTGAAATACACGTGTAATTGCAAAAGGTGAAAGTTTCAAAAGAAGTATGCAAAATTACGCAATCCAACACTACACTTAAAAATTAGATTTGAATGAATGTTGAAAAGGAGCAGCAAAATCTGAAATAAGATTTTGGCTACAAACCCTAGCTTTTAGACTCACTAGGTTATATGAAAAATACGATTTTTTAAGCAAAACCCTGGCAAATGAAACCTTCAAATGCGAGATTTGATATGAATTAATGATGAATTATTGTAATAAGGATCAGATCTAATGAAAATATCAGAAAATTAAATATTTTTATTATATGCAATACAAATTATACAAAACTATGCCTTAATGCAAGCCTAGAATGCTTGTTTTTTTCAAATTTTTCAAATGTATGTAAGATTTTTCAATGCAAGATTGTAAATATGATATGAATGAATGCAATGACTAATTACAACACTCAAAAAAATGTAAAATGCTCACTATTCCAGGTTCACCAAAATGTTATATGTGAAAAATGTAGAAGAAGGATAAATGAAGTTTAAGTCTATCAAATCAAACCTTCCTTTCCCAACAACATTCCAAGACAAGAACCGAGCCAAGTCACTACAGATGGATGAGGACTCAGCTATATCTTTTGTGCTCAGGAATGAAATGGAAAGAATAGATTAGATTGAGAGATTTGTCAAACCCTAGTTCGAATAGGCCTCAAACCCTAATTATAGTGCAATCGGGTATAATAGATAGAATGTTAAAGGAAACTAGATGGGAAGGCACTCAGGGAGGATTAAAAACATACCAAAAGTTGAGTTCCCAGAAATGAAACTTTTGTGGACTACGGGGTGGGTGCCCAAGTCCAATAGGGTAGAATTTCTAGAGATTCTGAACAGAGAGATGTTGTAGACTGTATCCTGCTTCTGAGTTCTGAACCAAATCTATCAGGAGGACTACGGAGTGGGTGCCCTAGTCCAAGAGGGAGGAATATCAGCAAGATTCTTCAAGATCCTGAAGCCTTATCCTTCAAACTGTTCTCTACACCTATACTTTTCCAAATCTCGCACCTGTAACCTACAAACACAAAGAGAGGGGTTTGGGGGTTGTGGTGTTTAGGAGCTTTGCCTCGGTCAAGCCTCAGAAGGACATTCAAGTCTTCCAACACTATTGTTAGATAGATTGCGTGCCCAAGGAGGGCAGAGGCCAAATCCAATGATGAAATTAAATGATTGAAACACAAATTGATGTCACCTTAGAGGTGAAGTCCTCACGGAGATGAAGATATTTCATACCATGAGGAGATGGATTGAAGAAGCCAAATTTGCAACAAACAAACACAATAACAACACAATTCTACTCTGAAACACAATGAAGGTTTTGAATGCTCTTTTCTCAATATCACAAGTTTGTGTTATCCATCTTAACTTAAAATGGAGACATAAACCTATTTTAATATGCTTTCTTTCAAGCTAACATTCATAAATTAAATCAAGAAGGCCGACAAAGGGAAACCTTTTGAAAGGGCCCAAGTTGACATGCATTTATTTTCATCTCGACAAATCAAGCTACACTTGGGCATGGGTGCCCAAGTCCCAAGGCCTTAATTTGGTCATGATTAAGATTTAGAATGGGCCCTTGAGTCCCATTTAACATGGGTTTTGGGGGAAATTGCTTTGGGATTAGTATTTAACTTGCAAAGCATAAACACGGGGACCTAGGAGCTAAACTAGGAGGTAAAAAGGCATAGGGAAATTTTTTACTCCATAACATATATATATAGAGAGAGATACAAAAGTTGGCATGCTAAAGTGCCCAAAATATTAACAATTAAGTGTAGGCTGCTAGAGCAAACATAATCCAAAATAACTTTACACAGGTCGTTAAGTATATAGAACATGCTAATACAAATACACAAGTCGTTGAGTAATATACAATAGGTCGTTTGGCAATAACATGGGCTATTAGTAATAGTAAACAGACCGATAAACAAATTCAATGTTAGAAATGAAAGCACAACTACCCAACAGAAATCTGATTCAAATATAAATTTCTGCAATCTTTAACTATGTATTATCAATGGAGATTGTAACATGAAATAGAAACTATGCAACACAGAAACATCAAAATAGAAAAACTGAACACACAACACAATGTTTATGTGGAAAAAACCCTTGCAGGTAAAAAACTCAAACGAGGCACAAGTTTGTATTAATCAGAAATAGATTGTACAATACAACAACTCAACAACTCTCTCCACCAATCTTCAACTTGACAGCATTCTAGTAGCACCTGAGTACCTAAAATATGTATTGCAACAACAAATACAATGGAAAATATTTATAGAAGAGTTTTCCCTCCATTCTAGGCATCCACTTTCTCTCTCCAAGATTCCCCCACTTGCAAGCATTAAATGTCGTCATACATGCAACCACCAAGTGGCAAAAACTTACCCATGCAAAGTGGGGCACCCATGTCCAAGAATAACATGTAATAGTATCTTATGATGTTTCATAACCGTCATAGATACTACCAGTTCAATAAATCTTCCCAATATGGGTGCCTGGGGCTAATAATAGCAACTTACAACTAATAATGAGTGTCATATGTGTCATAGAAGCATGGAATCTTATGACAACTTGTAGCTGCCATAAATCCACTTACACCACATTATGACAAGTTGTCATACATGCCAAAAATAGTAGATTCCTCATGGAAAATACCTACCCTCATTTACCTCTGAGTTTTACATTTGCCAACAATAAATATCACTCTGTAACTACTGCCAGTAACTCTAGAATTACCACTACCAGTGAAACTACCTCATTCCCTTATGGGTAATTACAAATTAGAAATAATAAATTGAATAAATACAATATTGGAATTTACAAGGTTAATGGCACCTTATTCCAACATTCAAATCTTAGGACGTTGATTACCATAGTAATCAGGCTAATAAAGATAGTTAAAACCAGGCGATAAGGATAGAATCAAGCCACAAGAAATATTAGAGAGGCCAATGAATAACAATCAGGCTGAAACAAAAGAAAACACTAGCCAATAGAATGATAGATAGATCGATAAGGATAGTATGCAGACCACTTATGAATGCTAGAGAAGCCTTTTAGGAACGTTAAATAAACTATTTAAGGAAGTTATAAATCATTAAAGGAAGATAACAAAACACAGGTCATCTGATATCCAATGCATGCATCAAAAGAATAGTAACCAGGCCGTTTGGAAAACATAGGTTGACATGACTTATTTAGGCCGAAACAAAATGAATTCAGTCGATCTAAAGATTAGGCTAAACACAAGTCGGTTTAAGAATAAGGAAATGTTGATAAAGACATAGTTTGAAAGAATGAATAACATTTAGGCATAAAAAGAAGACATGGGCCTCTCTATCACTACACAGGCCGAAATAATAATTTTATAGTCCAAATGAATAAAATGCAGGTTGATTTAAGAGAAAGCACAGGCCAAAGAATAATATGCAAGTCGCATTAAGAGAAAATACAATTTAAGAATCATGTACCAAGTGTTCACGACCTCCCCAATAGATTGGTCGCCTACCTGGTGGTTGTCAATGGCTCTCTTCCCTTTCTTTTCCTGCCTGTTCTTCGTATGGGTCCTTTTTTCTTCTCTCTCTACTTTCTTAATGAATTCCCCTTACCCTAAAATTGGCGCTCTATCTTTAGTTTAAGCTTTCACTTTCTTTTAGACTGCAGTGAACTCTTGTTTCAAGCATGGAGAGAAGGTTTGTGGCCGCCCAAGTGTGCCTCTAATTTTAGCTTTTAAAAGCAAAACTTCACATACCACTACGGTTTTATGATATTCAAACATACATATATATATATATACAGAAAGAGAGAGAAGCTTTGTGGCCGCCAAAGTGTGCCTCTAATTTTTGCTTTTAAAAGCAAAACTTCACATACCACTACAGTTTTATGATATTCAAACATGCATATATATATAGACATATATAATCATATTAAGTCTATTCAGTTATACAGTATCTTGCATGAGTATATATATTCATATATACAAATATATATTTATTATTATTATTATATTTATAGAGACATATATATAATTTATAATAAATCTATCTGAAATCAACTTATATAGTTTTATTAAATCAAAAGTTGAAAAGAAAACACGAATACATGGCGAACCCATGCAATTGTCAAAAGCGTACTTAGTAAACGAAATTACATAATTAACTAATCGTTAAACATCAACCCCAACCTATTCTCAATGTAAAATACACAATCCAAGCTAGGTATCCATGTTGTGAATGCATAGAGAATTCATTCATTAATGCAATATGTATGAGACTAAGTGAGTGTGTGCATGCATCAGGTTTTCAGTCATGCCAACTCTTGCTGGGTGGCTAGGACGCTTCTACCTCAACCATGTTCCAGTCTTCAACATGTTCCTTCACTCAGTCACACTCAAATTATCATCAATAGGCTAGTCCATATAATCATAGCCGAAGCACGAACAAGATATACATCCATAATCATAACATAATAATCCATCATTATATCAACTTTTGAATTTATGCAATTTTAAAATTAATGACAATTACCTTCACGCACATAAAATTGCCCAATAGTAAAACAATCATAATAAAATGTCCAATAGTCTCGTCGGTTATACTGAATTATAAATGAAATAAAAAATTGAGATGTGACAGCATACAAAATATATTAAAATGAACATTAGGAATGCAAGGTTGAGACACCTTTTCCCAACAATAATATCCAAGATATGCCTCTAGAGTAGTATCACCAACATGCAAATTTGGAGTAGTTTTGACAACATAACATTATCTACAAATCAACCATACAAACCATGCAAAGCTCCAACTCCAATCATCAATAAATAGAAGATGAATAGACCAAAAACTATCAAATTGTTTTACAAAACCATGAACCTAAAAGTGGCACACAAAATGCCACAATTCCAATGCCCCATTCTTGGTCTTGGTCTTCATGGAATATTTAGCATATTCCTTACACTTTGTCATATTGTCATAACTTGTCGTATTTGACCACCTAACTTGGGCCCCCAATTTTGTCTTCTTACTCCATACAAATATGATCTATGGCATGTGTCATAAGACTATCATAATGTTCGTCAAAATTCCAATATACCCCCTATAATCATACTCTTGCGCGTCATAAAAATCTATCATAACTTCCATCTTACAATATCATAATGACACTTTGATGCTCTTACAACCTCTTACACACATTTCAAGATGTCAACACATGGAAAAAATTACCACCTCAAAATAGGATGCCCCACTCCTCATGTGAGGACAAAAATAATAAATAAATATAAATAAATAATAAATACAAACATTGGGAATTGACACACAATCAATATGTTTATGCATATCGTGGTTGAATTATGGTGTCAACTAACCAAGATAAAGGCCAACACTAGAACCCTTATAGAAGTTCAACTCATGTTCTAGGACTCTTTCTTTTTCTTCTAGACTAATAAAGCTTACATAGAAAAACACTTAGTTGAATTTTGCTTGGGATTCGAAGTTTATTGTATATAATAAATAATTTGCTATAAAGAAAGGCCATCGAACTCCCCAATTTCTATACGTATGTTGGGGTAGGTTAATTGTTCTAAGATTTCATTATATTGTGGTAGATGACAAATGAGATTTGTTCATTGATTTGGATGGACATGTATCCCATGAGCGCTATTTAAACTGGTGCAGGAGCACCAAGAGATTTATGTCTTGTTTTTTATCTCCATTTTGTTTGTTGGTTTCATAAGGTCCTAGAGACCATTCTCATGATGTAATAAGGCTATGCTGCCATGATGTAAAGGACTATGTCCAAATGTCTATAAACTGCTATCATAAAACCATAGAGGACAGTCATGTAGTCTTCATGTTTTTAAGCCTTGTTAAGGCATGTCAAGGAGGCTAAAGTAGGGTCAAGGAGCCTAAAAACCTTGTTGAAGCTCTAATCACATTGCAAAGGTGGTTAAAGATTCATAAACACCAATGGCTTTGCAAACAAACTAAAGATTAGTTGAAGTTTACAAACTGTCCAAAAATAGTTCAAGAAGTTCGAATGGTTGTGGCATTTTTCCATCAACCAAACTGCTTCAATGGGAGTTTTCAAGGAGTATGCAAGAATATATACCCTTGAACATATCAAATGTAAGGTGTGAAGAAGTTCTATACAAACAAAATACCATTCTCTTGTTTTTCTATCATTCTCTGAGTTTTCTGTAGGATCAGGCCGTACTTCTCAGTGGTACAAAATTGTCATGTCTCCTATACTACTTGGGGGTGGAGTGTGGTGAAACTACTTGCAATCAAGTGTGATTTGAAGCCATGATAGTAGGTTAGAAACAAGTTATGATCATTTGACTTTAGACTATTTTTTCAGAAATCTCTGTTTTCTTGAAGGAACTCGTTGCACCAGGCCGTACAGGAAGAAGGTACTGAACTATTGTCATTCCTTCATGTCTTGATCGGTTAGAGTGCTGAATTAACTTGCATTTGAATATAGTTTGGTGCCTTGAAGTTGTATTATAAGGTAGTTATAAGATCTTGTTCAAAAACAGTCTCATAGAACCCTAAACAAGGGTTTTGCCTCCAATAATGAGGAATTGACCATCCCACAGTCTTCCAAAGCCATAAGACCTATGGGATGGATTTGTTCAATTGCATTTTGAGTGTTTTGATTGATTGCGGGGGTGGTAGAGTTGACTTGTGCAAGATTTGTTGAGAAAGGCTTAATAAGACCATGTATTAAGCCATTTGGAGGAACCTAAGAGGTAATTCTTGGAACAATAGAAAGTAGAAGCTTGAAAACCCCAAAATCCTTTGTTTTGGCATGTATCCTAGATGTTCAAACCCTTGGTTGAGTTATGGGATTGCATTTGAGGGTAGTCTCTTTGTAAATTTGGCCTAATTAAGGCACTAGGCCACTAACAGGGGTTATTGGTTGAGATATTCTGTCCAAAACAACCTATGCCAAGTTTGGGATATGTGATAGAGGGCCATAGTGGGTATCTACTAATTGTCTAAGATCCAGGTTTGGAGGTCTGAGTCAAAAGTTATTAGGTTTGTTGTCTTTTTGAAGGGCTATAAGCCATTTTGGGTGGTTTGTGAAGGAAGTACCAACCCGAAGTCCAATCTACCTTGGCCAATGGATGGAATGGGTCCCCTGACATTCCAAACCAACATTTCCATGATGGCACTAGAGTTTCCTTTTGTTGTTCCCACTTTTGCATAAAGATCTCTATTTTTGGGCTAGTTGGTGTAGTAGAACCTTGTCTAGTTTGTCTATCCTTTCCCTTCTAATTTGCCTCTACATCATAGTGGTATCAGAGCCATAAAAGGTTCTATTGTTGGCCTGGTATATGTCAGCAGAGGAGAGTGAAGGAGAGGCTAGCAATATGCCTCCAAAGGGGATGACCACCGAAGTGGTCAAGAAGTTCAAGGAGATGGAAGAGAAGATCAAAAGTGGAGTCAAGGAAGCACTCCAAGCAGAGTTGAAGGCATTGAGGATAGAGAAGAGGATAGATGAAGGTTCAGATGAAGAGGAAGAGAAAGAGGAAGAAGAAGAAGAATAAGAAGAGGTAGAAGTACCAGCTGATCAAAGGCATTTCCTTGAAGCCATCAAGGCAATTGGCAAGGACTCTTCGGAGGCTTGGATGGAGATTCCCATGTTTAGTGGGAAGATGAATGATGATGAAGTCATGGAGTGGATTGAGGCTCTAAACAACTACTTTTAATACAAAGAAGTTCCTGAAAGTAAGAGGCTTAAGTTTGCAAAAACTAAACTCAAATGTGCTGCCCTTACATGGTGGAATTACACCCAAGGAGAGAGGGTAAAGAATGGGAAGAGCATGATCTCTTCATGGAGTAGAATGTTGGAGAAGATCAAGTCCCAATTCCTTCCATCAGACTATGAGGTGCAGATCTACAAGAGGATGCAAAATCTTAAACAAAGAGATTTGGATGTGACTACTTACACCACAGAGTTTCACAAATACACTCTTCATTGTGGGTACATGGAGGATGAAAAAGCTAAGGTGGAAAGGTATCTAAATGGTTTGAGGTTCAATATCCAAGATGAAATTAGTTTATTGACTCCTGAAACTATGGAGAAGTGCTTTCAAGTGGCACTAAGGGCTGAAGAGAAGTTGAAGAGGAAAGGTGAGCAGCAAAATAGAGGAAGAGGTGGTAGAAATTTCAAAGGTAGGGGTAGTTTTGGGGGTAGAAATCAATCCCAAAGAAGCCAAGGGGAATCTAGTTCCCAAGAACAAAGTGGAGAATTTGGTTCTAGAGGAGGCTTTAGAGGAAGAAAGCCTAATGGGAGAGGTAGATTTGGTGGACCGGGGAGAGGTCCTAATGTCTTCACAGGAAGGTGCTACAATTGCAAACAAGTGGGACATCCAGCCTTCAAGTGTCCTGAAAAGTAAGCCTCAAGCTCTCATGGAGGAGAGAGAAGGAACCAATTGATCCAAGAGGAAGATTGCCAAAGTGTCAACTCTCCAATTGGAAGTGCAGCCCCGGTCCATGAAGGAGAAAGTTTGATGATGAGAAGAACCATGTTGAAGGTGCCTCAAACACAAGAACCCCCTCAAAGGAAGACACTGTTCAGGACAACATGCAAGGCCTATGGTAAGATTTGCAAGGTAATTGTTGATTCAGACTCAACTAAAAATTTGGTTTCCACTGAAATGGTAGACAAATTGAAATTGAAAAGGCTTCCTCATGTTAGTCCTTATAAAGTATCATGGTTGAATAAAGGACAACAAGTTTTGGTAGATGAACAATCATGGGTTGAATTTGAGATAGGAGAATATAAGGACAAAATTTTGTGTGATGTAATTCCTATGGATGCTTGTCATTTGTTGTTAGGACATCCATGGCAATATGATGTTCAATCACAACATGATGGTAAAACTAATTCTTTCATCATAAATAAGAATGGTAGAAAGTATAGAATGGATCCATTGCCTAATCAGCATGTAGAAAAGAATGTTGGGTCAAGTGTCATGATTGTGAATGGTAAAGAGTTTCTAGATGCCCTTAAGGAGGAAGGAACCCAAGGGTATGCTCTGATTTTGAAGCCTAAAAACAGTCCTAGTTTACATGATCCTAGTAAGGAAGTAGTTCCTAATGAGGTGCAACAATTGCTAGAAAAGTATAAGGGGATTATGGTAGAAGAAATACCTAATGAGTTGCCACCTATTAGGGACATAAGCCATCAAATTGACTTCATACCAGGATCTACTTTGTCAAACAAAGCAGCCTACAAGATGACACCTTCACAAAATGAAGAGATCGCCAAGCAAGTACAAGAATTGTTGGATAAGGGATTGGTAAGAAAGAGTCTTAGCCCATGTGTTGTTCCAACAGTCCTAGCCCCTAAAAAGGATGGTAAATGGAGGTTGTGCATGGATTCTAGAGCCATTAATAAGATTATCATAAGATATAGGTTCCCTATGCCAAGAATTGAGGACCTAATGGACTGTTTGGGTGGGGCTAGATACTTTTCCAAGATAGACCTTAAGAGTGGGTGTCATCAAATTAGAATCAAACAAGGGGATGAATGGAAGACAACATTCAAAACAAATGAGGGTCTTTATGAGTGGTTGGTGATGCCATTTGGTCTATCTAATGCTCCAAGTACTTTTATGCATCTCATGAATGAAGTGTTGAAGGATTTCATTGGCAAATTTGTTGTGGTATATTTGGATGACATTCTTGTTTTCAGCAGGACTAAGGAGGAGCATTTGCAACATTTGGATCAGGTTTTGAGGAAGTTGCATGATGAACAATTGATGATCAACATGGAAAAGAGTGTCTTCATGAAGGAAGAACTCACCTACCTTGGTTTTGTGATTTCACAAGGTAGTTTGAAGATGGGTCCAACAAAGGTAGAAGCCATTTTGTCATGGCCAACTCCAAAAACAACAGGTGATGTGAAAAGTTTCCATGGCTTGGCAACATTTTATAGGAAATTTATAAGGGGTTTTAGTCATATTTGTGCACCAATTTTGGATAACATCAAAGGGGGGCAGAAATCTAAATTTTTGTGGACAAAGGTAGCCAATGAATCTTTTGAAATTCTAAAATAAAAGGTAGCACAACAACCCATACTTGTTTTTCCTGACTTTAATAAGTTGTTTGTGGTGGAATGTGATCCTAGTAATCTTGCTATAGGGGCTGTCCTAAGTCAAGAGGGCAGGCCTGTTGCTTTCTTTAGTGAAAAATTGAATGATGCTAAGAGAAAGTACTCTACTTATGATTTGGAATTGTATGCAATGGTGCAAGCTTTGAAAAAATGGAGGCATTATCTTTTTCCAAAAAAATTTATTGTTTATACTGACAACCATGCACTTAGTTTTCTGAATTCATAGGAGAAACTCAATCATAGGCATATGAAATGGGTTGAGCAACTCCAAGCCTATACTTTTTCAATCAAACACAAGAAGGGGCAAGCTAACAAAGTGGTAGAGGCATTGAGTAGAAGGGTGTGTATGGTTCAAGAAATTTAGTTGCAAAGTGTAGAGGTTGATGCTCTCAAGCATACGTATTAGGATGATGAAGATTTCAAGGAGGTATATGAAGTTTGTTCACAATTTTCAGACTCTTAGCATTCTGATTTTTCTGAGTTTTTGTTGCAGCAGGGGTTGTTGTTCAAAGGCAGCCAACTATGTGTTCCTAAATGTTCCATGAGGGAGAACATTATAAAGGAAAAACATTGTGGTGGACTTGGAGGTCACTTTGGATTGGATAAAACATTGGATCAGGTGAAGAGGTTTTATTTTTGGCCTAAAATGCAATCAAATATCAGAAAATTTGTTGAATGTTGTAGTATTTGTCAAAGGGCAAAGGGTACTTCATCTAATGTTGGTCTATATCAGCCACTGCCTATTCCTAATAGGCCATGGGAAATTATTAGCATGGATTTTGTGTTGGGTCTTCCTAGGACTCAAAGAGGCTTTGATAGTATATTCGTTGTGGTGGATAGATTTAGTAAGATGCTTCATTTCTTGCCATGTAAATGCACTAATGATGCTTCTCACATTATTGGTTTGTTCTTCAAAGAAATTGTTAGAATCCATGGTTTGCCTCTTAACATTGTGACTGACAGGGATCCAAAGTTTGTAGGCCATTTTTGGTGCACTTTGTGGAAGAAGTTGGGCACTCAATTGTCTTTTACTTTAGCCTATCACCCTCAAACTGATGGCCAAACTGAGGTGGTGAATAGGTCCTTGGGAAACCTTCTCAAGTGTCTTACCAAGCAGCATGGAGAGGCATGGGATATGATCATCCCTCAAGCAGAGTTTGCCTATAATGATTCCACCAATAGAAGCACAGGAAGGAGCCCATTTGAGATTGTTTATGGTCTTCATCCAAGAGGTGTTCTTGAATTGAGAGATCTCCATGGATTGGAAAGGAAAAGTGCTCAAGGTGAAGACTTTGCATTGGCCATGAAGGACATTCATGATAATGTCAAGGAAACTCTTCAAAAGAACAATGCCAAGTACAAGGAGAAAGCCAATGAAAGAAGGAGAGATGTACAATACAAGGTTGGGGATTTGGTCATGGCACATTTGAAGAAGGAAAGACTTCCTAAGGGGCAACCAACCAAACTCCTCATGAAGAAGATAGGACCATGCCGGATTGTGCACAAGTTTGGGCCCAATGCCTATGAGATTGAACTTCCTCAAGGCTTGGCCATATCTCCTATCTTCAATGTTTTAGATTTGTTCCCTTTAAAAGGTGATTCTAATGCAGATTTAGAGGCAGATATGACAATAGCAGGCGATGAAGATTGGGTCAAAGGTCTTCCATCCAATCAGCCATTGAAGTTGGAATGCATTCTTGACACCAAGGTCTTGAAGAAGACAAGAAAGAAGACATACAAGTAGTTTCTTGTAAAATGGAGTGACTTGCCTATTGAAGATGTCACTTGGATGATTGAAGAAGACATCTTGAAGCATGGTGTCACAATTGCTGATCTACTTCCTCAAGAGACTTGCGTTCTCTTTCCACCCGAGGAGTATGGTGCAGGAGCACCAAGAGATTTATGTCTTGTTTTTTATTTCCATTTTGTTTGTTGGTTTCATAAGGTCCTAGAGACCATTCTCATGATGTAATAAGGCTATGGTTCCATGATGTAAAGGACTATGTCCAAATGTCTATAAATTGTTGTCATAAAACCATAGAGGACAGTCATGTAGTCTTCATGTTATTAAGCCTTGTTAAGGCATGTCAAGGAGGCTAAAGTAGGGTCAAGGAGCCTAAAAACCTTGTTGAAATCTCTAATCACATTGCAAAGGTGGTTAAAGATTCATAAACACTAATGGCTTTGCAAACAAACTAAAGGTTAGTTGAAGTTTACAAACTGTCCAAAAATAGTTCAAGAAGTTTGAATGGTTGTGGCCTTTTTCCATCGACCAAACTGCTTCAATGGGAGTTTTCAAGGAGTATTCAAGCATATATACCCTTGAACATATCAAATGTAAGGTGTGAAGAAGTTCTATACAAACAAAATACCATTCTCTTGTTGTTTTTCTATCATTTTTTGAGTTTTCTATAGGATCAGGCCATACTTCTCAGTGGTATGAAATTGTCATGTCTCCTATACTACTTGGGGGTGGAGTGTGGTGAAACTACTTGCAATCAAGTGTGATTTGAAGCCATGACAGTAGGTTAGAAACAAGTTATGATCATTTGACTTTAGACTATTTTTTCAGAAATCTCTGTTTTCTTGAAGGAACTCGCTGCACCAGGCTGTACAGGAAGAAGGTACTGAACTGTTGTCATTCCTTCATGTCTTGATTGGTTAGAGAACTAAATTAACTTGCATTTGAATATATTTTGGTGCCTTGAAGTTGTATTATAAGGGAGTTATAAGATCTTGTTCAAAAACAGTCTCATAGAACCCTAAACAAGGGTTTTGCCTCCAATAATGAGGAATTGACCATCCCACAGTCTTCCAAAGCCATAAGACCTATGGGATGGATTTGTTCAATTGCATTTTGAGTGTTTTGATTGATTGTAGGGGTGGTAGAGTTGACTTGTGCAAGATTTGTTGAGAAAGGCTTAATAAGACCATGTATTAAGCCATTTGGAGGAACCTAAGAGGTAATTCTTGGAACATCAGAAAATAGAAGTTTGAAAACCCCAAAATCCTTTGTTTTGGCATGTATCCTAGATGTTCAAACCCTTGGTTGAGTTATGGGATTGCATTTGAGGGTAGTCTCTTTGTAAATTTGGCCTAATTGAGGCACTAGGCCACTGACAGGGGTTATTGGTTGAGATATTCCGTCCAAAACAACCTATGCCAAGTTTGGGATATGTGATAGAGGGCCATAATGGGTATCTATTGATTGTCTAAGATCTGGGTTTGGAGGTCTAAGTCAAAAGTTATTAAGTCTGTTGTCTTTTTGAAGGGCTACAAGCCATTTTGGGTGGTTTGTGAAGGAAGTACCAACCCGAAGTCCAATCTACCTTGGCCAATGGATGGAATGGGTCCCCTGACATCCCAAACCAACATTTTGATGATGATATTGGAGTTTCCTTCTGCTGTTCCCACTTTGGCATAAAGATCTCTATTTTTGGGCTAGTTGGTGTAGTAGAACCTTGTCTAGTTTGTCTATCCTTTCCCTTCCAATTTGCCTCTACATCATAAACCCTATGTCCTCCTTAAGAATTTGTGCCCCTTCCCCTTGAAGTTTGAATCTTTTCTTCCTAAAACAATCATTCTATAAGAGGCCATATGTGGAGAAGGGGATATATTCAATGGAGTCCCCACTTACTCTATTAGAAGAAAAACCCTTCAAACATTTATGTAAGAGGAGGGAATATCAAAGATATAATAGGGGAAAGGGGCCAGTTATGGCCCATGCCCCAATAACTATTATTTTTTTGTGCACTTGACCCCCCAATAAAGTTTTTAAAATGAACCAATACATGTATGTTTATTGACCTAGTAAATTTACACAAATGCACCAACACATGTCCACAACTCCATGTGTAGTTCACCATTTCAGAAAACCAACACACATACTCTTCCACTTGCATTTACAAGGCAACATGATGCAAGTTGGAGAAATTCCAATTTAAATATACACTTTATTGATTAGTGCACAATGGTTAATGTTTAAAAAAACCACCCACTTGGACATTAAATAAAGTCAAACTGGTTATATTGAAATACTTTTGTGCACAACTATTGGTACCTAAGCTACCATAAACACACAACACTCCAATCCATTTTGGCTGTCAATCACACATTCTCCCATACTTGCTATCACATCCCCCCACTTGCTGTCACATTCTCCCATACTTGCTATCACATCCACTTGTACCAACTCCATCTAGAATAAGTACCTATCCATTTACATTAAGCACCTGCACAAATACAAAAAGGTGTCAGGCTCCCCAACCATACATAAATTAAATAAAAAAACAAATTTAAACCTATTTAATTACAGAATCATATGAAAAACCATGAGATTTATAAATCACATCATCGAATACAATAGCTTCTACGCATTTAATCAAATTCAAACTCAACAACCAAATTCAATTCTATGTATCATATCATCGAATACACTAGCTTCTACGCATTAATTTAAATACAAACTCAACAACCAAATTCAAGGCACTCCTTTTTCAAATTTGAATTCATTATAAGACAAACACTATGCAGCGTATAACATAAATTTCCTTAAGGAGCGCAGCAAACCCTGTCTACTACCAATAGGAATTTTGCAGACTTCCAGACTTTCAGACTTCCGCAATTAGGTTCAGGTTGGTACATTACCTTTTTATATTCCTTTCTCTTTATGCTATGTTTCCTTTATTTTTTTTGTGTCTTTTACTTCCTCTTTCTGCATATGTTTCTGTTTATGTTAAATCTATATTAATGTTCATGCATATGTTTGTGTTCATGTTTATTTTATTTGTCTTTTACTTCCTCTTTATGCATATGTTTCTATTCATGTTAAATCTCTATTAATGTTCATGCATATGTTTGTGTTATGTTTATTTTTTGTCTTTTACTCCCTCTTCACACATGTGTCATCTATATTAATGTTAAATATGTTCATATGAAGCAAATGTAATATCTGTTCACATGCCATCATTAAATATGTTAATATGAAGAAAATGTATTTGTTAATATTAATGTTAAATCTATAACTTGTAACTATCAATATGAAATAAATGTATCTGTTAATATTAATGTTAAATCTGTTCAAATGCCATTTATCTATATCTGTTAAATATATATATCTATGTTTTAAATATAAACCAAGGGTTTCCATATATATATATATACACACTCACAATGCTATACACATCTACGATAAAATTAAACCTATATATTAGAATTGTCGGCGTTTTAATCAAGAGTAATATTAATGTAGAGTTTACATTTCTCTATGTGTTTAAAAATATATTAAGGGTTTGAGTATATATATAGCTTCAACCCCTCTATATATTTTTAACCCCATTCAAAAATATATTAATATTACTATTGGTTAATTTAGTGAAACCAAAAATATATAGGTTTATTTTTTAGTGTAGGTGTATATACATACTGCATTAAATATACGGAGAAACATTTTCAGCAGCATTAGGAAATAGTTTGAGTATATATTCATACACAGTTTGAGTATATATTCTGAAACAGTTTGAGTATTGGTTTATTTTTTAGTGAATCCAAAAATTATATATGTTGGTTAATTTTGTCAATCCAAAAATATATATTATGAAAATTGCAATATATATATTTTTTAGTGTAGGTGTATATACTACATTATATATTTATTTTTTTCTCACTTATTGTGATTGAAAGCCTTAGTGTAGATGTCTACATAGGTTTAAACTTTAGTGTAGATGTCTACCTAATTAGGTTCAGTGTACTAAGATTCTCAAAGACCACATTGTCCAATAAAAAGATTTGATTTCTAGAATATATATTCTCACACCCTCCAAAATATGGATTTGATAATTCACTGTCTTCTTTGATATTAGGTTTCTTGAAAAATTGACAGTCCTTCCTTACTAAGTCTGCTTGCATTAGAAAATGTGTCTTAAGAAATTCTAGATATTTAGATATTCTACGTACACAAAATCTGATTACACAAGATTTTTCAGTAGTCTCATGCTAATTGAATTAGAGCCTATGAACCAACTGCCTATCCCTCCTTTAAAATCCCTTGGATAGGATGAACTCTCCAAACACACAAAGCAATGGAGGTGGCCAGTGGATGTGGTTGCCTACAAGAAGATCACAAGACCCAAATCAAGCGGTTGTTCAATGATGGTTCAAACCAATTGGTCACTACAATCTAGCAAGTTGTAGGAGTGCAACACTTCTAGAGAGGCCATATATGCGACTACATGATCTATGAAAAATTCTTCTCCATAGCTGTTCAAATCCTAGGCAACAAAAGTCACGAAAATAACCTGGCCAACAAGTTCGTGAAGGAGGAACACAAAGACACTGTGACCAATGTAATCTCCTATTTCAACGAGTTTCCAGAAGGTATGGTTGGAGGTGTGTTTGAAGTTGAGGCTGTCAAAAAAACAATGTGACAACAACAGCTCTGCAACTATTCGAGGAAGGAATACTCAAAAACAATCTGGAAACATTTCAATTTTATCTGAGTAATTATGGTGACTTGCTCTCTCTTGCACACATTGAGAGAGCAAGGGAAGTGGCTCAAGGCCTTTGGGTATTGATCCACTGGAAGGCATAGTGAAAGTCTAGGTGGGTCAATCTTCAGCATTGCATTTTTTGTATTATTTGACAAGCAGTGCTATAATATGATAAAAATACTATATATAAATGTCTAGGGTGGTCAATCCTCAGCATGTGTCATTTTTGTATTATTTGACAAGCAGTGTTGTAATATGTTCAAAAAACTATATATAAAGGCTTTGATTTTATGCAAATGTTGCTACATACAAACATATATCTTTTTGCAATATGTATCTCCTACATTAACAGACATGATTTAACATATTTCTATTGGAAACAGATATCATTTATCCATGTGATTTTAGCACTGCTTTCATCCCATTCTATTGGTTTCATATGGTCTTGTTTATACAATCATTATACAGTTGGTTACCTTTGTGTTTGTCTCATACAACCCATGAGTTGAGTACTGGTATGCAATTTTGTTATTCATGTCCTAATACATATTCAAGTACACACCGAATATATATATATACTCAAACTGTTTCAGAATATATTCAACTACACACCAAAAACCTAATCATTTTACAAAATGTTCTCGACGGTGCGACCATCCCTACACCATAATATGCAGCGTGTTTTGTCTGAGACAACCCTTGTGCTGTGATTATTTTGTTGTACAGAATAATATACTATTATATAATGAGGGTTTTATTTTATACATACAGATGGGTTCGTATATTTTTAAGGGTATGTATTTTACAGTGGCATTCTTACCTATTCTGTCTAAGACAACCATTTGAGGTTGGCATTTAACATTTCAACATCTATTAATGCCTATATAACATTTGCAACCACAGGTGATATGGAAGAAGATTATGTGTCATGCACCTAAGATACACAATTGTAGCCACAACCAATTACTCGATTTCTCAAGCTCTCGGTTCGAAGGTTACAGGCAAGGGGTGGTAAGAATAGGACTGGGGTACTACGTTTAAGTAGGCAGTCCTAGATCTTAATATCTGATGCATATATGGAAATGCTCAACAAACAGGAGAGAGAGAAAGTTTGTTAGGAAGAGTTGCAGTTGAGGAAAAGGGAATAGATGAAGGAGAGGAAAGCTGAAAAAGAAGTCATGGAACAAGAGAAAGAGAGGAAAAGATTGGAAAAACTGTTAAAAAAATAGAGAGCGGCATAGGAAAAATGGGAGAAAGAAATTCAGCATGAGCAGGCAAGGATTGATTGGGGGATGAATACAGCAAAAAAGAAAGTGGACCAATCAGTAAATGAAAGACAATTGAGTACCCCAAATTCTCCTCTACCGGTGCAACATCCCGTTCTAATGGACATGTTCAGCATCTTGAGCCTATCCTTTGCAGCTCTAAGCAATCTGCAGGCAGGGTCGAGCCCTGGAAGTTCAAATGACTTGCTTGTAAATGCAGACTCTAATCAAGCTTTGCTTTCCCAGATTGTTGCATCACTACATACTATAACTGAGCCACGCGGTTTAACACAGAGTGCAAATGAATGTGCTGCTAGAGATGGTGAACAACCTACTCCTTTTCCTAGATTTATGGAGAATTGAAGAAGGTTTTATTTTGGATGGAGATATTTGATATTTTTGAAATATCTATGCGTACATCTCATTTTGTCAAAATATTTTGTAATAACATTTTGTAAGTGTTTCTATGTGTAGATCTCATGTTATTTCTGGCATATCTATGTGTTGATCTCGTGTTTGTATGTATGTATATTTGTATGACTGTAATTGTTTTGGAAATAAAGCAAGAATTAAATGGTTATTTCTGAAATATATATGCATTGATCTCCTGTTTGTCTGTTTGTATGTTTGTATGACTGTAACTATTTTGGAAAAAAGGAAAAACTTGAATGGTTAAATCAACATGGTACTACAAGTTCTCAACATAATTTTCTTGTAGTAGCATGTTGTTTTAGCATTCTTTTCACATAATTATACCTTAATTGAATTGATTCAAGCATCAATGTAAATGTAGTTTGATTTAAGCAACAAGGAAAATAAATTCATTGAAAGAAAACTAAATTAAAGTAAAGTAAATTGATTGATTGATTGAAAGTAAAGATTATTAAATTGATTGAAAAGAACCTAAAGTAATGTAAAGTAAATTGATTGATTCATTGAAAGTAAAGTAAATTAAATTGATTGAAAAGAACCTAAAGTAAAGTAAAGTAAATTGAGTGATTCATCGAAAGTAAAGTAAATTGAGTGATTCATTGAAAGTAAAGTAAATTAAATTGATAGAAAATAACCTAAAGTAAAGTAAAGTAAATTGATTGATTCATTGAAAGTAAATTGATTGTAAAGAACCTAAAACAACTATGAAGAAAAACCTAAAGCCTAGTGGGTCATTGCTTGAGTAAAGTCTTATAAGACTTTACCTAAATTGATTGCTCTCGATCGAAGGTGTTCTAGAAAGCATTGACAAGGATTGCTTGCCTGCAAACATATAAATGATAATCGGGGCAGTAACAAACATACTGAATAAACGAATAAATTAAATTGAACTGCAAGTGCATCTATCTAAACACATTTAGTAACAATGTAAATAACTCAAGTAATGGCTATCAGAGCAAAATATCCCAATAGAGGTGGTGTGTTGACAAACACAATTTCATTAAACTGCCATCTTATATGCAATTGTGTTGAGAAACACAACAGAAATAAGTATATATAAACAAAAAAAGGTAAATGCATGTATATAGATATACGAGTTTATATATGTATGTATGTATGTATGTATGTACACACACACACACACACACACACACACACACACACACACACACACACACACACATATATATGTATATGTATATGTATATGTATATCTACATATACATATATATGCATATTATTGTAAACAGATAAGATAAGATTGTAAATATAAACTGCATTCAGACATTTTAATTTTAATCTCACACCAAAAGGAAAATGCATTGTTCCTTTACACATCCATATTGTCGTCTTGCATTTAAATTCATTAATGTTTCATTAATACATTAACACTTGGTATAAATTAGAACCACACCCAATTAAATCAGAATGACATATAGATTGACATATACATATAGATATGCATGTATAGATATACATATACATATACATGTATACATATAGATATGCATACACATATACATGAATTCATTAAATGCTATCGAGACATTTAAACTTTAGATTGACTGGAAAAGGTAAATGCAATGTGTAATTTATATTACCTGTTCACATATGTATACATTTACTTTCACTTAACCGAGGAGATTAAATAGTCACATGCAATAGCAAAAGAAGACTATATAATCCAAGTAGGGGCCCTTAGACAAAATATTCCGTGAGTAGTAGTGTGTTAACAAACACAATTGCATAGTACAATTTGACAACCAATGATGTAAGTAAAATCTTATAAGACTTTACCTTTAGTGAGTGCTCGCAATGCAAGGTGCTCTACAAACCTCTCACATGCCTGCAATCATAGAAATCATATGTCGAGTAGTCATCCAAGTAGAAACGAACAAACATCAAATTATCCAAATAAATTCAAGCACTGCATGTAAATCCATCTTAAGACATTCACATAATAGAAAAAAATGTAATAGAATTGATGTGCAATGATACAACTATATATTGCACACATATATAGTGATACATATACATATACGTATACATTAGATTAAATATACATGTATCCATATATATGTATATATCATATATATCCACTCCACTAAAAAAGTAACACACTTGATCCCTTTTGTAGTTAGGGCAAGTTTAAAATATGTTTATTAACACCCCACCATAAATCAAGTTGGTGGGGCCTTGAAACTTACCACAGGCTCTCCTAAACCTAGTGACACCCCATTGATGTGATTAATAACATCTTTGCAAATTAAACCAACACCTTTTAATTTCGCTAATGCATGCTAAGGTGAATGCGGTGGCGTGGACGAGAAACACTACGTGTTTCAATTTATATAATTAATGCACACATAGAAATACATGTATAATATATACATGTATTCATATATTTGTATGTATATATATATTAAATATTATGGCATATGTATCCATTCTCGAGGGTGCATTATAAACATTTGAGGGTTTCATCATTTTGTAGCAAACAACTCGAAAAGATGTCGAAAAATTCAGAAAATAAATTGGAGATGTATATTATTCTAAAATGTTGAAATGTGAATTACCAAACTGAAATTTTAACATTGTCTACGCTACATATGTATATTCTCTATAAATGTGTATATATATATATATATATACATAGATATACGGATATGTACAGATAGATATACATATATACTGCAATCACAGGTTGCATGAGACAAACAAGAAGGTAAACAACTGTATAATGATTGTATAAACAACACCATATGAAACCAATAGAATGGAAGAAAGTAGTGCTAAAATCACATGGATAAATGATATCTGTCATTACCTACATGGAGAGCAACCTGCATGGAGGGCGACATCCGATGTACAGGAATAAATTGTTATAGATATACATATGTACATATAGATAGAGCACTATACATATAGATATACAGATATACAGATATGTATATAGATATACATATGTATATAGATACACACACACACACACACACACACACACATATATATATATACAATACATTGACAGACATGATTTAATCAATTGAATGAAGCTGCAAAGTTTAGTTCAAACAAATTGGACAAAAATTGAATATACATGTATGTAATTGTAAAATTCTGAAATGTTAAGTACCAGCTTGAAATGTTAACATTGTATACACTGCATAATGTTCCTCTTATAATGAATCCAAATTTGAAAAAGGAATGCATTGAATTTGGTTGTTGAGCTTGAATTTGAACAAATGCGTAGAAGCTATTGTATTCAATGATATGATATGCAGAATTGAATTTGGTTGTTGAGTTTGAATGCTGAAATGTTAAGTAACAGTTTGAAATATTAACACTATCTAGGTTGCATATGTCTATAGATATACAAATATGTAGATAGATATACACATGTACACACACACACATGTATGTAAAAGTATATAAAGTACATTAACTGACATGATTTAATTCATTGAATGAAGCTGCCCATTATATGTTAAGTGCCAACCTGAAATGTTAATAGATATGTAAATGTTATATAGACATTAATAGAAGTTGAAATGTTAAGTGCCAACCCAAAATGGTTGTCTTAGACAGAATAGGTAAGAATATCACTGTAAAATATATACCCTTAAAAATATATGAAACCATTTGTATTTATAAGCTTTTTATATAAACCTGAAATAGAGTATATAAAATGAAACCCTCAATATATTATATATAAACCTGGAATAGATATGTAAATAGATATACATATGTCTATTGATGCAGAGTGGCACAAGGGAAGCAACAACACAATGTTTACTATTCTCCTTTGCCCACTCACCCACTCACTTCTCCAATCTAACACAAGTCACATTTAAGGGCATATTATGGATTTGTTGTCTAGACTGTTATTCAACCTTCAAGGCTTCTCCCACACCATGAGACAGGTCTGCAAACACTTTACCAATAGTTGGTTTGATCCCTAACTTCACACAACGCTTCAACCTACACTTGGACTAGTAAGGCTACTAGCCCTCCAAATCTAGTTTTCTTCACACAATTTGACAAAATCCCAAATGATCAGACAAACCAATGGTGGATTTGAGTACCCTCTATGGGACTCTAACAAACTTC
This sequence comes from Cunninghamia lanceolata, assembly GCA_027924645.1. Classification (NCBI taxonomy): domain Eukaryota; kingdom Viridiplantae; phylum Streptophyta; class Pinopsida; order Cupressales; family Cupressaceae; genus Cunninghamia; species Cunninghamia lanceolata. The sequence continues at coordinate 622,292 of BSBN01001239.1, read as the reverse complement.
CAAATCTCCAATCCCTACTCTATTCCTGCAACTCAAAACTCCTACTAGGTCTCTAGGCCTAATTGATCATTTTAGGTCTAGGTTACAAAGCAAAGGGTTTAGGTTGGGTTCCTAGATCAAGGACAGGAACTTGTATTACTTCTACCATACCCAAACAACTCAAAAACACCATCCATCCATTCACCTTGTCTGGATTATGTCACCTACAACAGCAAATAGCATAAAACTGGCCAAATACATGGTAATACTTGATCTAGGGCATCACCTTAAAAATTGAAGACTGTCTCTCCCAAGAAAATGCTTTTGGAATCCTAGAATACACATCCCTAGTCTGCATTTCACCTATTTGCAGGTGATTTCACGAGTGGGAATGCATTCTAGGGCCGGATTTGTGTGACAAACCCTAGAAAACGGGGTTTTAGGGCAGTCTGCACTAAAATTGCAATATCTCCCTACTGGAATCACTTCAAAACCTCAAACCAAATGCATTTGAACCCTGACTCGACCTACTTTTAGAAAAAGTACATTGATCTACTCTACCAATCCATACCGTCCGTACAACAGGAGAAAAATAGTCTAAAATATTTATTTCTGTGCTCAAACCACCGTACAAAACCTTCTCTTCTGACATGGAGTAAGAGAGCCATCATATCCACCGCTCCAAGTCAGTATACAACTTCTACAAACAGTTTCAACTATCTAAAACTGAGTTGCAACCGGTCAATGTGTCATTGACACTATTGACAACACTTGACACTATGGCATTTTGCCCTAGCACAAAGACACCGATTGATTTCACTTGTCCAATGGAGTCTTAACCACTATCCTACTCTCCTAAACATGACAAAACATCAAAACAATCCAAGAGACTTTAAAAAAAAATCAATAGACCTTCTAGGCCTAAATGACATAACAAGGGTCCAAGTGGACTAAGAATGAGTGAGGTTTATATGGTCACCTCAATCTTTTGACCACACAAATAGACCTTCCATCCATGGCAAAAGCCTTATTACAACACATACAAAAAAAACAAAACACAACTTAGCAAAAAGCATCAAAATGCTCTTGGAAATCAAAATGCTGCTCTTAGGTGCCCTGCACCATATATCATAAACATATGTATATGATATACATATGTAGATAGATATACGTATGTAGATAGATATACATATGTATATAGACAGACATGTATATATATAATACATATTACGAACTGGCTGTAGAATATAAAATGAAACCCTCAATATATTATATATAAACCCGGAATAGATATGTAAACATATATACATATATGTATACAGATATACATATGTCTATGATATACATATGTATATCATGTATATGATATACATATGTATATGATATATGTATGTAGATAGATATACATATGTATATGATATACGTATGTAGATAGATATACATATGTATATAGACAGACATGTATATATATATAGTACATTTATAGTCTAACCCATTTGTGTGTAGAAGCTTTTTATATAAAATGAAACCCTCAATATATGAAATTAAAATATATTAGAATTCAATTGTAAATATTTAATGTAACAATAATTAAAAAATAGTATTCGGTCAAAACTGGGAAGAATCTGACTGTAAAAATATTATGGAGACAAAGCCATAGGATTCAAAACATTCCAAAGTAAAGTAAATATAATGAAACCCTTAACCGTTGACAATGATATGATGAATCCCTGCAATGATGAAACCCTTAACTGTTAACAATGATATGATTAAACCATGCTTTGATGAAACGCTTAACCGTTGACAATGAACCCTCGAAAATATATGCCCTTAAAAATATAAGAACCCATTTGAATTTATATAAACCCAGAATAGATTATATAAAATGAAACCCTCAATATATGAAATTAAAACATAGGAAAACAATTGTAAATATTTAATGTAACAATAATTAAAAAATAGTGTCCGGACAAAACTGGGAAGAATCCAACTGTAAAATTATTACGGAGACAAAGCCGTAGGATTCAAAACATTCGTGTCAATGATATGATGAATCCCTGCAATGATGAAACACTTAACTGTTAACAATGATATGATTAAACCATGCTTTGATGAAACCCTTAACCGTTGACAATGAACCCTCGAAAATATATACCCTTAAAAATATAAGAACCCATTTGAATTTATATAAACCCAGAATAGATTATATAAAATGAAACCCTCAATATATTATATTAAAACATAGGAAAACAATTGTAAATATTTAATGTAACAATAATTAAAAAATAGCGTTCGGTCAAAACTAGGAAGAATCTGACTGTAAAATTATTACAGAGACAAAGCTATAGGATTTAAAACATTCAAAACCCTGATATAATGAAATCCTTAATCGTTGACAATGAACCCTCGAAAATATATACCCTTAAAAATATACGAACCCATTTGTATGTATAAAAAAAAACACTCATTATATAACAGTATATTCTTCTGTACAACGCAATAATCACAACACAATGGTTGTCTGAGAGAAAATAGGCAAAAATCCAAAAGCATATTACCTACTAGTAATCAAATCACGAAGGTAAACGACTGTATAATGATTAGAACCTTCTCTAAAATGATTAGGCATTTGGTGTGTAGTTGAATACGTATTCGGACGTGAATAACAAAATTACATACCAGTACTGAAATCACGGGTTGCATGAGACAAAAATGAAGGTAAACGACTATATAATGATTGTATAAACAACACCGTATGAAACCAAAAGAATGGAAGAAAGCAATACTGAAATCACATGGATAAATGATATCTGTCGTTACCTGCATAGAGAGTGACTTGCATGGAGGATGACAGCCGACGGACACGAACAAACCCTACAGAAACCATCTTGGCATCTAGAACATTCGGTAAAATGATTAGGTTTTCAGCATGTAGTTGAATATGTATTCGGACACGAGAGAAATTAAAATGAAACACGTAGTGTTTCCCGTCCATGTCACCGCATTCACCTTAGCATGCATTAGCGAAATTAAAGGGTGTCGATTTAATTCGCAAACATGTTATTAATCACATCAACGGGGTGTCCCTAGGTTTAGGAAAGCCTCTGGTAAGTTTCAAGGCTCCACCAACTTGATTTATGGTGGGGTGTTAATAAACATATTTAAAACCTACCCTAACTACAAAAGGGATCAAGTGTGTTAACTTTTTTAGTGAAGGGGTGTATTTTTTTTAGGGTGGGTGGCGAGCGGGTACCGGCACATCGATGCGTATGTATTGGGCGACATGTTGAAATGACTATTTTTTGACCCATGTGCACATAACACGTCCTATAGGGAAATGTGTAAGTGCCCAAAAGATGAAAGAATAGATTTAAGCTCTTCTATCGCATACAGAAAAACCCAAAAAAATCGTTGAAATTTGATATGTCTAGCTATATGCTTGACGTGTGCAAAGTTAGGGTGGGCGGCTACTAGCCCCTCTCCCCTAGAGAATGACTGAAAGAACCATAAATCTATATGAGATACATAAGGAGACTAGAGAGGTATTGTTAAGGTATTAGGGTGGAGCATTGAATCAGATTTCATCATTGCTAAATTACAATTTATCACCCCAAAATTATTCTTCACTCATTTCATTATTCCTTATGAGTGACTAATTTATGTGTCCTCTGTCCTAATAGTTCAAGCAATATAAAAACTCCCATCAAAGACACTTAGAAAGCTTTAAAAAACCTTATTTATCAATTTTTATGTAGAAATATACAAAGTTTTGTATAAAACTAGTTTAACTTAAGATGTTAGAAATTTAAAAATTCTTTACATTGATAATTGTAACAAGTTAATGGTATTGAAAGAAAAAGGCATCACAACTACATTTTTTTTATTGGAAGTATAAACATTATGACACTTTTAGCAACTTGTAAGCAATGGGCTCACATATTATCAACCTTTGGCTCAGTGCTAAGGATTGAAGGATATCTATTCCGTCAAGTTCACCACGAGATGATCCTAACCTCATCCCTTATGGTGTGAGGCCTACGCACTTCACAAGACATGATCCTTGGTGGGCTCTTTGTGAACCATCCAACTTCACTAATAGACAAAGGACCACTTAACAAATATACAATTTTTGAAAATAATTGAACGAAAGAAATAACAAAAAATACATAAAAAAGCATAAATTCTAATCAAGAAGTTATGTTGTTGTTGAGACCCCCTGACAAAACATGATTGTTAGGAGAAACAATTAACTCATTTGTACATTTGAAGTTGATGTTTTTAAAAATGAATGCAAAATTAAAAACTCGAACAATGAACTCGTTTATAACTTAGAAATTGATATTTTGAAAATGAATGTAAAAGTAAAAATTAAGGTAATAAACGTATTTATACTTTTAAAATTAAAATTTTAAAAATGAATATAAAAATAAAAGTCGAAACCAAAATCATCCCAACAACTCTTAAAAATTTGAATTTAGGTCAAAACATCTATTAGTAAATAGAACTATACATTGTTGGTCCTCATTGATAAGACCTCACAATTCCTACAAAGAGACAATAAAACCTAGGTAGTGACTACATTGATGATTTGTTTGGGTTAATTAGATGAGGAGGCGCCAAGTCCTAACACGGATCATTTTAAACCCCGACAATTACGAGTGGGGAACTTTTGGCGGTCATTTTCCCCGCGTATTTGAAAAGGAAATTTTTTATTTCGGTCCCGCCCATCTACATAATTTGGACAACGATAAAATTTAATTAAACACACTTACCTAAAGCTCTATATCTTTTTGACTCCATTAACTAAGTGCTCTATATCTTTTTAACTCCTAAAAGTTCTTTGGAGTTTGTAAATATTGTAGGAATCCTTTTATTTATTTTTTAAAATTAGTTGTATTTTTTTAAAAGATTTTGGCTCCTTACATTTGTTTGAATTAAATATTTGATTATTGTCGACTTAAATTAATGGTTGGTCTTGTTGGTGCTTGCTTAGATATATGGATAGGGCCCTTATTTTTTCTGTTTTTTTTTTAGTTGTACTAAACTTAGACATAAATGTTGAAATGCTATAATAAATAGACTATAATAAGTTTAATCTTTATTTCTAGTGTTTCTTTGGTAACCAAAAGATGGGCATAAAGGTTTATGATCATACTAGGTCAATCCAAAAGAACAATATAGATGCATATGATTATACTAGTTCAGAGAGGAGCCAAATAGAGCATCAAGTCCATGATACTATCGAGTTTGAGGTGAAAAAGCATAGGTTCTTATAAACTTTTGGTTATATATAACATATCGTGATGATGACTTTTAACTTTCTTTGGATAATGAAATTTTTTCTTTGAGTCTTCTCTATAAAATGTAATCTTGTTTTTGTTAATAATGTCAACCTTCACGATCTTTAGAATCTTTCCAATTGAATTGTCTTTATAATCTTTGGACTCTTCCCAATTAAACACCCTCCACAATCGTCAAAGTCTTATCAAGTAAGGCACCTTCACAATCCTTAAACACATTCCAATTGAAGTGCCTAGGAAAGCAAGTAACACATGTTAGAAACATGGCAATGCTATAATTTAAAGAATTAAAAACAAAAATCAAAATGAGAAAATTTGACGGAGAAGCAATATAGATAGTAGTTAATTTTGTGTCTTTGTGTGCAATATAAAATCACCAAGTTTTGTTTGGTTGTCTTGATTTAAAAGTTAGTAAACTAAGTTATGATTTAAGATATCAACATCCCTTATATGATTATATAATAGACATGTTGTAAGGAAATAAATTTCATCTTTTATTTTATTTGAGTAATATAGCGTACAAATTCATATTTTCTAAGGTATTTTGAGAGTGTCCATCTACATATTTTACTTTGTAACTTAGTTTAGCGATTACATTTTTTAAGCTAACCACTATATCCAAATATGATGATCATCAAATTTGAGATTGATAATATCCTCATAATAAAAACTCCTTTCTTTTATATTTCATATTTTTATTTTTCTAAAAGTTTTCAAATTTATTTTCTTCCCAAAATTTTAATTATAAATGTACATCACATGAAAAAGTTATTTTTATCACAAGTACCCCAAATTTAAAAACAACTAAAATCTTCCAATCAATTAAAAAGATCAACTAATTAAATTAGGTTCTCATAATTGTGAATGTTTTGATCTATGTTAGATTATCACCATTTACTTTCTCGCTTTTGTTTTCCTAACATTGTTTTACATCAATGTAATTTTATATAGTCAAAAAGTGCATTCTTCAAAAAAATTCTTCATGTTTTGCATATGTTTTGGACCAATTTTGACCATTGTGTAGTTCAAAACACAATAAACACACATCAGACCTCCTATACTACTAACACCTTATTTTTCCTAGTTTCTTGACTTTTAGACCCTAGCAACACTAGCGCATGCTAGTCTCTCACCAATTCAAATCTTGTTTTCCCATGTAATGGTCATCCCTCCTAGAAAACCCTAACCCTAATATATTTTCAATGGTCACTTGGTACCCAAGCATGTCTACGTATGAAAACTTTCCAAAAATGAAAAGGATCCATCATCATCTATCCACTTATTCTTCCTCCATCCTCTTGCCCTTTCACACACACTTTCCTCTTTTAGAAATATACCCTTATTTTGCACACACCATTATCCTTGCAACTCCACTTGCACCCAAAAGATCACACACCCAAATCTACACCTGTTTTCATGTAGGAACATGCTTCCTACAAGCTTGATTAAGCCAAGCTTCCAAACATGCCCTAGGCACAACATCTTCTCCTTCTTAGATTTGATATGTTCTGCCACATCAAGAATAGGTGCTACAGTGATAGAGACAAGTGTTAATTAGTATAGGTGACTTCTAACTTATGTGTATTGGACACAATCAACTTAGAGAGGACACCAACACTCCAAAGAGGACACTAACACCCCAAAGAGGACATTAGCACCCTATGGAGGACAACAACACCACATAGTAGACACTAGTCCCCCAATGTGGACATTTATCCACCCTTTTTAGGACACAAGCAATTGTGGCTAGAAATAGGAACTTTCAAAATGTATTTTGAACAATTTAGGACCTCCTCTAGTTGACTTTCAACCATCTTTAGGATTGTGCAACCGTTCCCAAACATGCTCTCTAAGTCTCTTATTTTCATTCTTAGTTTCTTGTGCAACCTATAGTATTGTACTTAATTTGGTTAGTTTATTCTTAAATTAATTTATTATTATTCTCAATAAAAATTAAATTAGCAAGTAGATTAACACATCCTAATAATTAAATATAAATAATTGGCCATATATTTATTTATTTTTATTACAAATTCTATGAATCCACCCCTTTCTAAGTTATTATCTTTTTCTTTTGATTGGTATGGTATGTGAGTGAGAAGAATGTTAGGGAGAACATGTGATTCTTAATATAAGGATTAAATTGTAAATGGAAATCTTCAGTTTGCAAATTTTTATCCAAGAGTTGTTATCAACTTAAAAGTACTACTACCTAATGGTAAGTGCATAGAGTTGTGGGATGAAAAAGTCACCACATGACTTTTTGGTCCCATTTAGAGCAAAACGTGAGCGCATTATAACGCACTCACGTTATAACGCGCTCATATTTTAGGCTTGGTAACTGAGCCTAAAACGCGAATGCATTAGAACGCGCTCATGTTATTTTTTGCTTAAAAGTGCAAAAAAATAGTCATTTGCTTCACTACCCGCGGCCAAAAAATAGTGTTTGGAGAAAAATCAGAGATTATAGCGTGAGCGCATTCAAGGAAGGTTAAACCAAGCAAGTGCAAAGAGAGATCGACATTTTCATGATGCCACCTCGCCAAACCCGCTCCCGAAGACATCGTGAAGCAAATGTTGAGGGTCTAGCAGCCGAAGAAGATAGGGTTTGATTAATTTTTGTGAGTTTGAAAAGAATTTTTGACTTTTGCAATGTTTGATTAGTTTTTTATATTACATTTATAGTTAATGAGAGAGGAGAAAACACAAATCCAACTAAGGAGGGTCAAAACAACCCCAAAAACCCTCCAAACCCACAAAACCCACCTTCACATCCTCACCATGAAAGAGATGCTCAAGAAAACTATTTAGGGCAAATAGAAGAAAATAAAAGACATCTTCAAACCCTAATTGAAATGTTAAATAATCCAAGTGCAAGCACCGATCGTAGGAGAGCGCTTGTGAAGTCATTAGAGATGATTGTTTCTCACACGAAATCGGTGACAAAACAAATCACCGAATTTCATGACTATAAGGAGAGATGTCGACAATATTATACCGACAAATTGTCTTATGAACAAGTGAAGAATGAAAAAATTACAAAATATGCACTATGTGCACACTTTATTAATCCTAAAACTGGACAAATATTAGAAGACACTTGCAAACAGTTCCCTATTCATTGGTGTAGGAATCAAGATATATCCTAAAACTTTTAGGATAGATGGTACATGGTCTTTGATGAGCGTCTATGCAACAACAATGAGGTTCCATAATATTTCTTGAGGAAACTCCATTGCGAGTTCATCCTCAAGAAGATTCCTAATTATTTTGGCATTCGAGAGTTTCAGGGCAGAGGTGGTGGCTCTGCCCAAGATAGAGAGGGAGCTTAGTGAGACCAAAACCATGTACCTAGACCCCTATTGAGGCCAGAATGTGTGTCACTCACTTCGACTTTGAAGGAGAGTGTTGAGGTGGAGACACTACATTCATTGACTACTCTCACATAGTCTCTAGCACAGCACACCGATGATCTCACCCAGGTCGATGAGGGTGAGAGCAGTAGGCATCATTTGTCCCCACATTTGTGCAGTTTGTGTGGGAACCTGTACGATTATGGGACGTAGGACTCAAGGCAGGACTCTCGGCAGGATGTTGCAACACAGGGGTAGCATCCAATGATAGACACATCCATATTGGATGATATTGTTCTCACCGATGATGTATTACAATGTACATTTGGTATTGACTCTCAGGTAATTTTTTACAAGTTTCATCTTGATTTAATATATTCTTATTTGAAATTTGTAATTAATTTTATATGACTATCTATATTATAAGTCAAAAATAATGTATGTAATTGTTTGCACAATGAAATTCTACGGTTAGAGTCTTCATTCTACCTTTGTTAGCCATCCATTAGCAGGTTATGAGAGGAGGTCAAGTCAGCAGGTATGTAATTTATCACATGATCGTAATTATTGTACATATATCAATGTTAATATTATTTAGTAACAATTTGATGATTTCAACAGGGAGCTTCACCAATACCTCCACATTTTCCTTGGTCCCCTAGACGCAAAACCACTTATACGGAGGTAAATTTAACCATTTGTAATAATTGTTCATTTAAATAATGTTATGTATCTATTTTGGTCGAATAACCTTGAACTCTATTTTCAGATGCTGAATATTGAGACTCCTTGTCTTCATGAGTCAATGTAGGCAGGCATTGCTGCAGCCATGATGTCTTCAAATCCTTTGACATATGTATGAGCCAATAACATGAAAATGTCATTTTGTATTTCATGTTTTATCTCATGTCATTTGATGTACATAAATGATATTTATGAGTCAATTTTGCTTCTTGATACTTCTCACAGGAGGTCACAACTCCAACCCATCCAACTATAGATGAAGAGAGAGAAAAGATGACCGAGAGTGATCATCGGCTAGTGGTAAGTGATCGATTACATATGTGATGTTATATATTTCATGTTTTCTATATTAATGTGCATATTGTTTGTTTGTATTAACAGGTGGAGCTGGATAAATCTTTGTTGAGGAGGTCTACTCAATGGGAGAGAGAGGATGAGTCACTGGTTGGCTCTTCATCTTCATGGCCAAGCAAGGGCCACCAATTATTTGATAGAAGTCCATAGGAAATTAGATTTGGGGACATTTTTGTATCTCTAGATGGCTTTGTATACATACTTTTGTATGTTATCGATGTATATTTTTGTATATGTCTGTATGGCTTTGTTTGGACATGCCTATATGGCTTTATGTATAGACTAGATGTTATGTTTATGACATTATGTATATGATAGTTTATATTAAATATTTAATATGATGATCAATTATAGTTACAAGAATTTGGTTTTGCACGTGCTAATTGCATTTGCTTGAAAGTTTATAAATCGTTTTCAAATAATCCATTTTGTGCATATCTTGCAATCATTGCATTCCATGAGACTGTGCATTTCTTTGAGGCATTGAATGTCAAATAGTTCACATGCCTTGTCTATGCTTCCACACTTCCATACATGTCTACAAGGGTAGCTGTAAATACAATATGTGAGAAAATTCCTATATCCTTTATGATTTGATGGTTGTCCACACCGTGTTCCCCAGATCCCATTTTGGCATAGACAAGGAGGATGTTGGATAAGGTTGTGCAATTTAGTTTTAGATGTGCCAATTGCATTTGGTTGAAAGTTTATTTTGTGCATTTTCTTGAAAGTTTCTAAAGCCTTATAAAAAATCCATTTCGTGCATATCTTGCAATCATTGCATTCCATGAGACAACATTTCTTTGAGGCATCGTGTCAAACAATTCACATTGCTTGTATATGCTTCCACACTTTGCATACATGTCTCACAAGGTAGTTGCAACCACAACATTTGACAAAATTCCCATATCCTTTATGCTTTGATGGATGTATGCAAGGTTTTGGAATTTGGCTTTACACCCACCAATTGCATTTGCTTGAAAGTTTCTAAAGCCTTATCAAAATATCCATTTTGTTCATATCTTTCAATCATTGCATTCCATGAGGCAAAATTTCTTTGAGGTATCATGCCAAACAATTCACGTGCCTTGTCTATTCTTCCACACTTTGCATACATGTCTCTGAGGGTAGTTGCAACTACAACATCTAACAAAATTCCCATATCTTTTATCCTTTGATGGATGTCCATTTTGGCATAGGCAAGGAGGATATTGGCCAAGGTTGTGGAATTTGGCTTTACACCCGCCAATTGTATTTTCTTGAAAGTTTATAAAGCCTTATTAAAAAAATCCATTTTTTGCATATCTTGGAATCATTGCATTCCATGAAATTGCATTTCATTTCAAGGCATCATGTCAAACAATTCACGTACCTTGTCTATGCTTCCACACTTTGCATACATGTCTACTAGGGTAGTTGCAACTACAAGATCTAACAAAATTCCCATATCCTTTATGTTTTGATGGATGTCCATACCATGTTCCAAAGATCCTATTTTGCCATATGAAGGGAGGATGTTGGCTAAGGTTGTGGAATTTGTCTTTACACCCGCCAATTGCATTTGCTTGAAAGTTTCTAAAGCCTTATCAAAAAATCCATTTTTTTCATATCTTACAATCATTGCATTCCATGTGACAACATTTCTTTGAGGCATCATGCCAAATAGTTCACGTGCGTTGTCAATGCTTCCACACTTTGCATACACGTCTCTAAGGGCAGTTGCAACTACAACATCTAACAAAATTTCCATATCTTTTATGCTTTGATGGATGTCCATACCGTGTTCCAAAGATCCCATTTTGGCATAGGCAAGGAGGATACTAGCTAAGGTTGTGGAATTTGGCTTTACACCCACCAATTGTATTTTCTTTAAAGTTTATAAAGCGTTATCAAAAAAATCCATTTTTAGCATATCTTGCAATCATTGCATTCCATGAGATGGCATTTCATTGAGGCATCATGTCAAATAGTTCATGTATCTTGTCTATGCTTCCACACTTTGCATACACGTCTACTAGGACAGTTACAATTACAAGACCTAACAAAATTCCCATATCCTTTATGCTTTATTAGATGTCCATACCATGTTCCAAAGATCCTATTTTAGCATATGAAGGAAGGATGTTGGCTAAGGTTATGGAATTCGTCTTTACACCTGCCAATTGCATTTGCTTGAAAATTTCTAAAGCCTTATCAAAAAATCCATTTTTTTCACATCTTGTAATCATTACATTCCATGTGACAACATTTCTTTGAAGCATCATGCCAAACAGTTCACGTGTGTTGTCTATGCTTCCACACTTTGTATACATGTCTCTGAGAGTAGTTACAACTACAAAATCTAACAAAATTTCCATATCTTTTATGCTTTGATGGATGTCCATACCGTGTTCCAAAGATCCCATTTTGGCATAGGCAAGGAGGATACTGGCTAAGGTTGTGAAATTTGGCTTTACACCTACCAATTGTATTTTCTTGAAAGTTTATAAAGTGTTATCAAAAAAATCTATATTTAGCATATCTTGCAATCATTGCATTCCATGAGATGGAATTTTTTTGAGGCATAATGTCAAATAGTTCGCGTATCTTGTCTATGCTTCCACACTTTGCATACACGTCTACTAGGATAGTTGCAACTACAAGATCTGACAAAATTCCCATATCCTTTATGCTTTGATGGATGTCCATACCATGTTCCAAAGATCCTATTTTTCCATATGAAGGGAGGATGTTGGCTAAGGTTGTGGAATTTGTCTTTACACCCACCAATTGCATTTGCTTGAAAGTTTCTAAAGCCTTATCAAAAAATCCATTTTTTTCATATCTTGCAATAATTGCATTCCAAATGACGACATTTCTTTAAGGCGTCATGGAAAACAATTCATGTGTGTTGTCTATGCTTCCACACTTTGCATACATGTCTTTGAGGGCAGTTACAACTACAACATCTAACAAATTTTCCATATCTTTTATGCTTTGATGGATGTCCATACCGTGTTCCAAAAATCCCATTTTGGCAAAGGCAAGGAGGATACTGGCTAAGGTTGTGGAATTTGGCTTTACACCCACCAATTGTATTTTCTTGAAAGTTTGTAAAGTGTTATCAAAAAAATCTATTTTTAGCATATCTTGCAATCATTGCATTCCATGAGATGGCATTTTGTTGAGACATCATGTCAAACAGTTCACGTATCTTGTCTATGTTTCCACACTTTGCATACACGTCTACTAAGAGAGTTGCAACTACAAGATCTGACAAAATTCCCATATCCTTTTTGCTTTGATGGATGTCCATACGATGTTCCAAAGATCCTATTTTGTCATATGAAGGGGGGATGTTGGCTAAGGTTGTGGAATTTGTCTTTACACCCGCCAATTGCATTTGCTTGAAAGTTTCTAAAGCCTTATCAAAAAATCCATTTTTTTCATATCTTGCAATCATTGCATTCCATGTGATGACATTTCTTTGAGGCATCATGCCAAATAGTTCACGTGCATTGTCTATGCTTCCACACTTTGCATACATGTCTCTGAGGGTAGTTGCAACTACAACATCTAACAAAATTTCCATATCTTTTATGCTTTGATGAATGTCCATACCGTGTTCCAAAGATCCCATTTTGGCATAGGCAAGGAGGATACTGGCTAAGGTTGTGGAATTTGGCTTTACACCTGCCAATTGTATTTTCTTGAAAGTTTATAAAGCATTATCAAAAAAATCCATTTTTAGCATATCTTGCAATCACTGCATTCCATGAGATGGCATTTCATTGAGGCATCATGTCAAACAGTTCACGTATGTTGTCTATGCTTCCACACTTTGCACACATGTCTACTAGGACAATTGCAACTACAAGATCTGACAAAATTCACATATCATTTATGCTTTGATGGATGTCCATACCATGTTCCAAAGATTGCATGTCATTTCTGTACTTTCATGATTGTCTGACAACTTGCATGCCTTATAGGATTGTTCTTCATGCCTTGTTACTATTTATTGGACTCAACAATCATCTATGTGACTATTTTTTTTACTTTTTTGACTATAATAGTCATTATACATGACTGTTTTTTACACTTTTTTACTATAACAGACATTTAAATGACTGTTTTTACACTTTTTTTACTGTAACAGTCATGTTTATGACTATTTTTTACACTTTCTTTTTTACTATAGCAGTCATATATATGACTATTTTTACACTTTTTCAGTCATCTATATGACTGTAACAGTCATTCATGTGACTATAATAGTCATAACAGTCATTCAATATGACTAATTTTTACTTCTAAAACAATCCATATGACTATTATCACATCAAAAGTGGGAATGGTTTCCTTTGGAGAAATGCTACTGAAACATATTTTGTCCCACAGTCAAATAAACAACCCCATATGACCTATTTTTCTGCTAAATCTGCTTTAACTTGACCATGACTTCTCAAACATGAAACCTTTAATCTAAAATCTCTGCTTGAAACTTTAGTTTGTCTTGCATGCAGATCATATGGGCATCTATTCATTGCTTAAACTTTAACTACTTTCATGGAATTAAAAGTACCTTTGTCTCATTTGCTTACAACCTTGCATGTAGTCTTAGGTCTCCCCATGATGATTGTGTTTGACATTCATAGACTTCTCTGCTACTACCACTGCTCTTTTAACCTTATAACTATCCCTTAAGAGTTGCTGACTATGGACCTCTATCTGCTGTCCTTTGTCATTCTCACCACCGTCTCCATTTCATGTTGGAGCTCCTATTTAGCCCTACTCCTTGACAAGACATCCAAGGCTCCCTATATCACTATTAAACATGGCCGGTAGTCTCCTTATCAAGCCTCCAAGAATTATATATGCCTCTCAAGGACCTGAATGTCATCATGTCTTCTTGAGTCTCTTCACTGTTTTTGTATTCTCCTTGTGTTTATGCATTTTCCCTTCATACTTGTGATGACTTCTCTAAGGTGTAGCTTACAACAAATCTGAACTAGAAGCGGGAATGTGACTACTTTTTTGATGCAGATCTTAATTTTTTTTAAATCAATTTCATTTTCCTATGGTAGCAAGGAATGCATTGTTCCAAAATGCTTCAGTTTCATACAGTGGAAAGGTGCTAGGAGTGAGATTTTGCATTCCATAACTCATGGGGCCGAACGGATTGCGCCAACACATCGGGGTGGGTGGGTAAATGCCAGGGGAGGTCCCGTTTCATGTGCCAAGCATCCCAGTCGTTTGGGGCAGCAAGCTACTGACAAAGTCCCTTAAGATCCCTAAAACCAAAAAACTGTCAAACTATGATGGAGCAATTCTCAAAATTCGTGGAAGCTGTGAACACTCCATTTGGACCTACAGGTGCATGTGGGGTCCATCCACAATAACCTCTCTCGGTTTTGGTCAACTCCAGTCCGTTTGACAATGCCAAAATCAAATGCATTCTTGCAAAATGCTTCAGTTTCATGTAGTAGAAAGGTGCTAGGAGTGACATTTTGCATTCCATAGCTCGTGGGGCCAAACTGACTGCACCAACATGTCAAGGTGGGCAAGTAAATGTCAGGGGAGGTCTTGTTTCATGTGCCAAGGGTCCCAATCACTCGAGGCAATAGGCTACCAACAAAGTCACTTAAGATCCTAAGAGAAAAAATTACCAAACTTTGATAGAACAGTTCTCAGAATTCATGGCAGCTGGGAACATTCTGTTTGGATCTATAGGTGCAGGTGGGGTCCATCCATAATAACCTATTTCAGTTTTGGTCAACTCAAATATGTTTGACCGTGCTGAAATCAAATGCATTCTTGCAAAATACTTTAGTTTCATGCAACACAACCTTGCTAGGTGCCATATTTTTTATTCTACTTGTCATGTGGTCAAACTGACTATGCCAACACATCGAGGTGGGTGGGTAAATGCTAGGGGAGGTGTCATTTTGTGTGCCAAGTGTCGTAGTTGTTCTGAGTTGTAAGCTACCAACAAAGTTGAAAGTTGCTAGGACTAAAATTTTACATTCCACAGATTGTGGGGTCGAATCGACTATGCCAACATGTTTGAGTGGGCAGGTAAATGCTAGGGGAGGTCTCGTTTCATGCGTCAAGTGTCTCAGTTGTTCCGGGCTGCAAGCTACTGGCAAAGTCGAAAGGTGTTAGGAGTGAGATTTTTCATTCCATAGCTCGTGGGGCTGAACCGACTATGCTAACACATCGGGGTGGGTGGGTAAATGCCAAAGAAGGTCTCATTTCATGTGCCAAGGGTCCCAATCATTCTGGGTTGTAAGCTACCCACAAAATCACTTTGTCAGTAGCTTGCAGCCCAGAACGACTGGGACACTTGGCACATGAAATGAGACCTCCCCTAATATTTACCCACCCACCCCGATGTGTTGGTGCAGTTGGTTTGGCCCCATGATGAGAAGAATAAAAATATGGCACCTGGAAAGGTTATGCTACATGAAACTGAAGCATTTTGCAAGAATGCATTTGATTTCGACATGGTCAAATAGATTTGAGTTGACCAAAACTAAGAGAGGTTATTGTGGACAGACCCCACATACACTTGTAGGTCCAAACAGAACATTCCCAGCTGCCATGATTTTTGAGAACTACTCCATCAAAGTTTGGCAGTTTTTGCTCTTAGGGTCTTAAGTGACTTTGTCAGCAGCCTGCTGCCTCAAATGATTGGTACCCTTGGCACATGAAATGAGACCTCCCTTGGTATTTACCCACCCACCCCAACATGTTGGCACAGTCTGTTTGGCCCCACGAGCTATGGAATGCAAAATGTCACTCCTAGCACCTTTCCACTGCATGAAATTGAAGCATTTTGTAAGAAGGCATTTGATTTCGGCACGGTCAAATAGACTAGAGTTGACCAAAACTGAGAGAGGTTATTGTGGACGGACCCTGCATGCACCTATAGGTCTAAAAAGAATGTTCCTAGCTACCACAAATTCTGAGAACTACTCTGTCATAGTTTGGCAGATTTTTGGTCTTAGGGATCTTAAGGGACTTTACCAGTAGCCTACTACCCCGAACGACTGGGATGCTTGACGCATGAAATAAGACCTCCCCTAGCATTTACCCACCCACCCTTATGCATTGGCACAGTCCATTTGGCCCCACGAGCTGTGGAATGCAAAATCTCACTCCTAGCACCTTTCAACTTTGTCAGTAGCTTGTAGCCCGGAACGACTAAGACACTTGGCACATGAAATGAGACCTCCCCTAGCATTTACCTGCCCACTTAGACATGTTGGTATAGTCAGTTCAACCCCACGACCTGTGGAATGCAAAATTTCACTCCTAGCAACTTTTGACTTTGTCGGTAGCTTACAACACGAAACGACTGGGACACTTGGCACACAAAATGAAACCTCCCCTAGTATTTACCTACCCACCCCAATGTGTTGGCACAATCATTTTGGCCCCATGATGAGTAGAACAAAAAATATGGCACCTGGCAAGGTTGTGCTGCATGAAACTGAAGCATTTTGCAAGAATGCATTTGATTTCAACACTATCAAACAGATTTGAGTTGACCAAAACTGAGAGAGGTTATTATGGAAAGACCCCACATGTACTTGTAGGTCCAAATAGAATGTTTCCAGCTACCATGAATTTCAAGAACTGCTCCATCATAGTTTGGTAGTTTTTGCTCTTAGGATCTTAAGTGACTTTACCGGTAGCCTGTTGCCTCAAACAATTGGGACCCTTGGCACATGAAATGAGATCTCCCTTTGCATTTACCTGCCCACCCCAATGCGTTGGTATAGTCCGTTCAGCCCCAAAAGCTATGGGATACAAAATTTCACTCCTAGCACCTTTCCACTACATGAAACTAAAGCATTTTGCAAGAATGCATTTGATTTCAGCACGGTCAAATGGACTGGAGTTGACCAAAACTGAGAGAGGTTATTGTGGACAGACCCCACGTGCACCTATAGGTCCAAACAAAACATTCTCAGCTGCCACAAATTCTGAGAATTGCTTCGTCATAGTTTGGAAAGTTTTTGGTCTTAGGGATCTTAAGGGACTTTACTGGTAGCCTTCTGCTCAAACAACTGGGACACTTGGCACATGAAATGAGACCTCCCCTAGCATTTACCCACCCACCTCGATGTGTTTGCATAGTCCATTCAGCCCCATGAGCTATGGAATGCAAAGTGTCACTCCTAGCACCCTTCCACTACATTAAACTAAAGCATTTTGGAACAATGCATTCCTTGCCACCATAGGCAAATGAAATTGATTTAAAAAAATTGAGATCTACACCAAAAAAGTAGTCACACTCCTGCTTCTAGTTCAAATTTGTTGTAAGCTACAACTTAGAGTAGTCATCACAGGTATGAAGGGAAAATACATAAACACAAGGAGAATACAAAAATAGTGAAGAGACTCAAGAAGACATGATGATAGTTAGGTCCTTGAGAGGCATATATAATGCTTAGAGGCATGATAAGGAGACTACTGACCATGTTTAATAGTGATATAGGGAGCCTTGGATGTCTTGTCAAGGAGTAGGGCTAAATAGGAGCTCCAACATGAAATGGAGACAGTGGTGAGAATGACAAAGGACAACAGATAAAGGTCCATAGTCAACAACTCTTAAGGGACAGTCATAAGGTCAAAAGAGCAGTGGTAGTAGTAGAGAAGTCTACGAATGTCAAACATAATGTTCTAGAGAATGTTCTGAGGTATCACAAGTGATAAGAAGCAATTGAGAGTTTCTCTTTCTTATCGCAAGCCATAGTTTGATTTTGGTTGCAGTGTAGGAAGACATGTACACAGTTCATGTGTTTTGGTCAACAACATTTGACTAAGTATGAAGACAAGTATAACAAACAAGCTAAGTATGGTGTACCCTTATAAGCTCTGAAAGTGTTGAATTATCACAATCAATCAATACAAATTAGTCAATTGGTAGTAAAGAAGACATTGAGTATGATGGCACACCTAGTCCCAATGATGAGCATGAGTTGAATGGTTTATATATTAATGATTCAAGATACAACAAAATCATGTATATATCATATTTTAATGATTATAATTCTATTAATACACATAATGATGACATTTTAACATAGATAGTTCCACTTTTAGTGATTGTGAGTGTTCTAAAGAACATAAAGTGAATTAAATTGGACATAAAGAACATACCTTAGAATTCGATATTTGAGTTGACTAATCCTCCAAAATTTGGCTTCAAAATCCTCAAATTGATCTTTTTGGCAAATTTATTATGAATTCTATATAACTCTAGAATAGGATTAGTGATTTTTATAAAAAAACAAACATATATCATCAAATTCAATCTATATCAATGGTAATTAGCTTTGAAATAATATGAAACATAAAACTTTTAGTTTAAATAATCAAATTTTGTCCAAAAATATGCAAAACCAGTTCTTCTACATTGAAAAAACCAAAAAAGGTGGTGGATTGATCAAACAATGATTCTTAAAATGTCAAGCACCATGAAAAAGTGCATTCTTGTCCAATAGCATGCATGAAAAGTAGGGAATATTAGACATGTGGGGTTTGAATCACAGATCCCACATGTTTTTTTCCTTTTTTTTGCTTCCCAAAACACGCTTGCGTATAACGCGAGCGTGTTTTGGGAAGCATGAAATCTTTATGCTTTCATGCATGCAAACAAGTATTTTAGTGTTTTCTCTCTATGTATAAGTATATATTTATAAGTATATATCTATAAGTATATATCTGTAAGTATATATCTATAAGTATGTATCTATAAGTATATATCTATGAAAACCTTTATGTATAAGTATATATCTATCTCTCTATCTCCCTCTCTCTCTATCTAAACCCCTAAACCCTAAATAATGCCCCTAAAATTTTATCTCCCTGTCTCTCCCTCTCCAAACTCCTAACCCTTAAACCCTAAACCTGATCAACCCTAAACCCCTATCTCCTTGTCTATATCATCCCTCTACCTCTCAATCTCTCTGCCTATGTCTTTGGCCATGTCCCTCACCCTCTATCTCCCTATCTCTCCCCTCAGTCTCCTCTATATCTCCCTATAGGTCCTCTCTCTCTAAACCCTAACCTAAACCTCTAAACCTTAACCCCTAACCCCTAACCCCTAAACCCTAAAACCGAGCAAGCCTAAACCCCTAAACCATAAACCCTCGAAGCAACCCTAAACCTCTATCTCCCTGTCTCTCCCAGTCTCTATCGGTCCCCTCTCTCTATCTCTCTCTAAACCCTAACCCCTAAACCTTACACCTGAGCAGCCTAAACCCCTAAACCCTAAATAATTCCCCTAAACCCTAAGCTTTGGTAACCCTAAACTCATAAACCTCAAATAATGCCCTTGACCCCTAAACCCTAAACTTGAGCAACTAGGCTAAACCCTAAACCACAAATAATTCCCCTTTAACTGTAACCCATAAATCCTAAACTTGAGCAACTCTAAATAATTCCCCTAAAGGTCTGAGCAACCCTAAACTCATAAACCCTCTCTCTCTCTCTAAACCCCTAAACCCTAAATAATGCCCCTAAACCCTAAATCTCTATCTCCCTATCTCTCCTTTATCTCCCTATATATCTATCATCCCTCTACCTCTCAATATATCTCCCTCTCTCTAGACATCTCGCTCACTCCCTATCTCTCCCCTCTATCTCTCCCTCACTAGGTTATCGATGAAGGAAATGAAAACAAGAAAACTAGGACTCTCTCTCTCTCCCTATCACCCTATCACCCTATCATAAGATAATTTACAAAAGTTCATTGGATGGGAAGAATGATGAGGAGAGGTGGAGAGGGGAGGGAAGTAGAGAGTGAGATAGAGGGTAGGAGGTAGAGAGGGTAGGACGTAGAGAGGGGAGAGAAGAAGAGAGTGAGAGAGGGTAGGAGGTAGAGAGGGGAGGGAAGAAGAGAGTGAGAGAGAGGGTAGGAGGTAGAAAGGAGAGGGAAGTAGAGAGTGAGAGAGGTAGAGAGGGGAGAGAAGTAGAGAGTGAGAGAGAGAGAGGGTAGGAGGTAGAGATGGGAGGGAAGAAGAGAGTGAGAGAGAAGGTAGGAGGTAGAGAGGGGAGGGAAGTAGCGACTCAGAGAGAGGGTAGGAGGTAGAGAGGGGAGGGAAGAAGAGAGTGAGATATTGGTTAGGAGGTAGAGAAGGGAGGGAAGAAGAGAGTGAGAGAGAGAGGGTAGGAGGTAGAGAGGGGAGGGAAGTAGAGAGTGGGAGGGAGGGTAGGAGGTAGAGACGGGAGGGAAGTAGAGAGTGAGAGAGGGTAGGAGGTAGAGAGGGGAGGGAAGAAGAGAGTGAGAGAGATGGTAGGAGGTAGAGAGGGGAGGAAAGTAGAGAGTGAGAGAGGGCAGGAGGTAGAGAGGGGAGAGAAATAGAGAGTGAGAGAGAGGGTAGGAGGTAGAGAGGGGAGGGAAGAAGAGAGTGAGAGAGAAGGTAGGAGGTAGAGAGGGGAGGGAAGTAGAGACTCAGAGAGAGGTTAGGAGGTAGAGAGAGGAGGGAAGAAGAGAGTGAGAGATAGGTTAGGAGGTGGAGAGGGGAGGGAAGTAGAGACTGAGAGAGAGAGGGTAGGAGGTAGAGAGGGGAGGGAAGTAGAGAGTGGGAGAGAGGGTAGGAGGTAGAGAGGGGAGGGAATTAGAGAGTGAGAGAGGGTGGAAGGTAGAGAGGGGAAGGAAGCAGAGAGTGAGAGAGAGGGTAGGAGATAGAGAGGGGAGGGAAGTAGAGAGTGAGAGAGGGGAGAGAAGTAGAGAGTGAGAGAGAGGGTAGGAGGTAGAGAGGGGAGGGAAGAAGAGACTGGGAGAGAAGGTAGGAGGTAGAGAGGGGAGGGAAGTAGAGACTTGGAGAGAGGGTAGGAAGTAAAGAGGGAAGGGAAGTAGAAACTTAGAGAGAGGGTAGGAGGTAGAGAGGGGAAGGAAGAAGAGAGAGAGACAGTAGGAGGTAGAGAGGGGAGGGAAGTAGAGAGTGAGAGAGAGGGTAGGACGTAGAGAGGGGAGGGAAGAAGAGAGTGAGAGAGAGGGTAGGAGGTAGAGAGAGGAGGGAACAAGAGAGTGAAAGGGAGGATAGGAGGTAGAGAGGGGAGGGATGTACAAAGTGAGAGAGGGTAGGAGGTAGAGAGGGGAGAGAAGTAGAGAGTGAGAGAGAGGGTAGGAGGTAGATGGGGGAGGGAAGAAGAGAGTGAGAGGGAAGGTATGAAGTAGAGAGGGGAGTGAAGTAGAGACTCTGAGAGAGGGTAGGAGGTAGAGAGGGGAGGGAAGAAGAGAGTGAGAGACAGGGTAGGAGGTAGAGAGGGGAGGGAAGTAGAGAGTGAGAGAGAGGGGAGGGAATAATAGAGTGAGAGAGAGGGTAGGAGGTAGAGAGGGGAGGAGAGTAGAGAGTGCAAGAGAGGGTAGGAGGTAGAGAGGGGAGGGAAGAAGATAGTGAGAGAGAGGGTAGGAGGTAGAGAGGGGAGGGAACTAGAGAGTGAGAGAGGGTAGGAGGTAGAGAGGGGAAGGAAGTAGAGAGTGACAGAGAGGGTAGGAGGTAGAGAGGGGAGGGAAGAAGAGAGTGAGAGAGAAGGTAGGAGGTAGAGAGGGGAGGGAAGCAGAGACTCAAAGAGAGGGTTGGAGGTAGAGACGGGAGGGAAGTAGAGAGTGAGAGAGAGGGTAGGAGGTAAAGAGGGGAGGAAAGTAGAGAGTGAGAGAGAGGGTAGGATGAAGGGATGGGAGGGAAGTAGAGAGTGAGAGAGAGAGGAGGGAAGTAGAGGTGAGAAAGAGAGAGGAGGGGAGGGAGTGAGTGTTTTAGTTCAGCATAACATGAGTGTGTTATAACACACTCACATTATGCTTTGGCTTGGATTTGCCTTGGGATTCGAACCCAAAGGCTTGGACTATGTTTAGGTTGTCCAAGGACATGTTTTTCTAGATTCTAACAAAATTCATATAATCTGGAGTGTGCTCCCCATCAGGATTGGCACTTTTTTCAATGAAAAGTAAAAAAAACTACCACCATAATTATAAGCTCTCTGTTAGCTATCCAAACATATAATTTTTTTCACATTTTGAGTATGTTAAGGGTTTCATCTTTAATTTCTTTTGTTAGTGTATCTGTTTTTTGTCAAAAATCAGTGTCTGATATTTTTGACTTTTTTTTAACCATTCATCAAAATTTCAAATAAGTTACATTTTTAGAAACTAGACTCCATTCTACATGTATTCAAAAATAATAATTTTCGATTAGTTTTCAAAAAATTTAGGGGGGAGCATGCTCAATTTTCTATTTTTCAGGATGTGTCAACTTTGAAAATTAGTAAAAAATTAATTATTCATGAAAAAATTATCAGAAAAATCAGGGATAAACTACATGGTGTTAGCTAATTTCTCACTGAAGCGATTTTTGAAATACTAAAAAAAATTTAAAATTTTAGGGGCAGCACACCAGACGCTATGTTATGTTTTTTTGAGAAAAATGGGACCAATTTGTGTGCTCCCCCTTTTTGAACCCCTTAATCTCAACCATTTTTGAAAAAAAATTAGTAGTTTAGAAACTAGATTCAGAGCACTAAGACTCTTGTTTTTGTTGTATCTCCAAATTTTGAGTGTAACTATCTTCAATTTCTCATCCAACATCAATCTTTTCTGATTTCAGAAAAAAAGTGGCATCTTAAGACCCCCTTTTGGTCCCTCATCTTTGTGCACTTACCCAGGATATGAAATAAAGTCATTAGATTTAGATAGAAAGGTGGAAGTAATTTTTTTATATAGAAGTATTAGGGTTCTATATATGGGGTCCCAACCTAGTAACACTGTAAAAGATGCAACATATAACAAACTAAAACTACTTGAACAACTCAAGACATGGGTGTAGTAAAGAGAATATTATGAAACACATACCATAGTACCATAATGTTGTTATATGGAGCCTAATCAGACTCAAAGGTTAAATTTACCCCATTTTTATCGGCGTGGTTTCCCCCCAAATTATTTAATGAGATCAAGGGGCAGCGCCCCTTGCGGGGGTTTGGGGGCAGCACCCCCAAGATAGGGTCAAGGGACAGCGCCCCTTACAAGGTCCAACGATTTTTTATTATTTTATTAAGGCGTTGGGAGTTATTTTTCTATTGGCCAACATAAAAAACCCTATTTTTGTAATCGACATAAGGCTTGATAAAAGCAGCTAAGGGTTAGGGTTTATGTTGATGTATTGTAGCATTTTGCAGCAGTATTGAGTTGCAGGGATTGCTGGTTGTAATTGGTTTGATTTACTGCATAATAATATTGGACTCTCTGTTGGTGGATGTAGCCCGAGTTTGGGTGAACCACGTTAAAACTTGTCTCTCATTGTTATTATTTCTGTGTATTTTCATTCCTCTGTTTAATCTTTATTTGCATTTAATTGATATCTTCTATCAGTTAACCCTAACAAGTGGTATTAGAGCGGGTTGTGTTTGATTATTGTCTACAGGAAGGTCTCACGGTTGAGTGGGAGTCTCACGGTTGAGTGGGAGTCTCACAGTTGAGTGGGAGCAATGGCAGACGAGGGTAAATTGAAGGTAGACAAATTCAATGGGCAGAACTATTAGTTATGGTAGATGCAGATGGAGGATTATCTCTATTAGAAGGATTTATAGAGGTCGTTGGAAGGAATAGCCAAGAAACTAGCAATAATGACTGATGAGGATTGGAATCTTCTAGATAGAAAGGCACTGGGAACCATTCAGTTGTGCCTAGCACCATTAGTGGCATTCAATATAATGAAAGTGAAGACAAGAGATGAACTGATGAAAGCTTTGATAAATTGTATGAAAACCCCTCAGCCTCAAATAAGGTATTTCTCATGAAGCATTTGTTTAATCTGAAAATGATTGAAGGTGGATCTATGATAGATCATATAAATGAGTTTAATATGATTACCAGTCAGTTAACTTCTGTAAAAGTGAAATTTGATGAAGAGGTGAGGGCTCTCTTGGTTTTATGTTCTTTGCTAGAAAGCTGGAATAGCTTGGTAATGGTTGTAAGTAACTCTGTCTCTGGTTCAAACACTTTGAAATTTGATGATGTTGTTGGTGTTATCCTTAGCGAGGAAATGCAACAAAAAAGCTCAGGAGGGTCCACATTAGGTAGTGTTTTGAATGCAAAAAGCATGGGCAGATCAAAGGAGAGAGGAAAAGGTTTTGGAGGTCATGGGAAGTCACGAGGAAAATCAAAGGACAAGAGGTCCCAATCCAGAGGATAGAAGGATTGTTGGTACTATGGGAAACTAGGTCATTTGAAGAAAGATTGTTGGTCTCGGAAGAATAAAGGAGACAAACAAGAAGGCAATAAGGAGGCAAATGTGGTAAGTAATAAATCTGAAGATGATGCTTTGATTCTTTCCCTAGATAATGCTGATGATTCATGAATTTTAGATTCAGGGCCTCATTTCATGCTACGCCTCATAGAAGTTATTTTCTTGATTATGTCCAAGGGGATTTTGGGCTGGTTTATTTGGGAGATAACGAACCTTGTCAGATTGTTGGAAAGGGAAGAATCAAGATTAAGTTACAGAATGGGAATCATTGGCTACTACAAGAGGTAAGGCACGTTCCAAAGCTGAGTAGGAGTTTAATTTCAGTAGGGCAGCTAGCTGATGAAGGTTGTATTATTACATTTACTGATAAAAATTGGAAGGTTTCAAAAGGTGCCTTAATAGTAGCAAAAGGTGTGAAAGTAGGCACCTTATATCTTTGTACAGGTCATATTGTTCCTTCTACTTTAGCTGTTGCAGAGAAAAAACAAACAGGTTCAGGAACAATTGTTGTAGGTTCGCAGGAAGAGACTGAAACAATTGTTGCAGGTTTTGAGACAACACTATGGCATAACAGACTTGGGCATATGAGTGAAAAAGGTATGAAGGTACTTCATTATAAGAAAGTTTTACCAGGTCTGAAATGTATTAATATGGATTTCTGTTAAAGTTGTGTGTATGGCAAACAAAAGAGAGTCAATTTTCTCAAGGATGGGAAGCAAAAAAAAGATGAAAAGTTGGAGCTTGTGCATACAGATGTATGGGGACTAGCTCACGTATCTTCTCTCGGTGGCTCTCGGTATTATGTTACATTCATAGATGATGCAATTAGTAAGGTTTGGATTTATTTCCTTAGGCAGAAATCTGATGTATTTGAAACATTTAAGAAATGGAGAAGCTTGGTTGAGAATGAGACGGGTAAAAGATTAAAATGTCTTAGATTTGATAATGGTGGTGAGTATTGTAGCAAAGAATTTGAGGATTATTGTTCCTTTAATGGAATTCGTAGGCAGAAAATGATTCCAGAGACTCCACAGGAAAATGGAGTGGCTAAACGCAAGAATAGAACAATAATGGAGTGTGCAAGGACCATGAGATTGCATGTTGGGCTGCCATTAAACATGTGGGCAGAGGCTGTCAACACTACTATATATTTAATTAACAGAGGTCCTTCAGTTCCTTTGGACTGTGGTATTCCAGAGGAAGCATGGACAGGTAAGAAGGTGAGTTATTCTTTTCTCAAAACCTTTGGATGTGAAACATTTGCACATGTAGATTCTAAAAATAGAACCAAGATGGATGAAAAATCAAAAAAGTGTATCTTCATTGGATATGGCATTGATGAATTTGGTTATAGGCTTTGGGATGTTGAAAATCTAAAAATTGTGAGAAGCAGGGATGTTGTATTCAATGAGAAGGTGATGTACAAAGATCAGTTGCAGCAGCATGAGAAGAAAGAAAAGGATTATGTGGTGCTGGATGACACTCCAAATAGTGATGTTCCAGTGGTCCCTCATGCTCCGCAACATCAACAAGAAATACCACAAACTCTAGTGAATGTTAGACGGTCAACAAGGCTAAGTAGACCTCCTAAAAGGTTTTCTCCCTCTTTGTATTCTATTTTGTTAATAGATGCTGGTGAATCTGAAGGGTATGATGAAGCTATGAAGATGGATACAAAGGTTCAGTGGGAGATTGCAATGAAAGAAGAAATGGACTCCTTGCTGAAAAATCAGACTTGGGAATTATGTAAGTTGTCTATAGGTAAAAAGGTTTTACCAAACAAATGAGTTTATAGGTCGAAAGAGGAAGATGCAGGTAAGAAAAGATTTAAAGCCAGGTTAGTTGTAAAAGGATTTGCACAGAAAAAAGGTATTGATTTTGATGAGATATTTTCTCTGATTGTCAAGATGACTTCTATTCGTATTGTTTTAAGTATTGTGGCTGCTGAAGATTTGCATTTGGAATAGCTAGATGTGAAAACTACCTTTCTCCATGGTGATTTGGAGGAGATCTATATGGAACAACCATAGGGATTTGAGGTCAAAGGTAAGGAGAAACTGATGTGCAGATTGAAGAAGAGTTTATATGGCTTGAAACAAGCACCTCGACAATGTTATTTGAAATTTGATAGTTTTATGGCTGAGCAAGGCTACAACCGGTGTAATTCTGACCATTGTGTTTAATTTAAGAGGTTGGATAATGACAACTACATTATTTTATGTTTATATGTTGATGACATGCTTGTAGTAGGGTCTAACATGGATCACATAAGAGAGTTAAAACAACAGTTAGCACAATCATTTGCTATGAAGGATTTGGGGGTAGCAAAACAAATCCTTGGTATGAAAATTTGCAGAGATAGGAAGAACAGAAAATTAACTCTATCTTAGGCTGATTATCTTGAAAAGGTGTTGCAGAGATTCCATATGGAGAATGCAAAAGCTATCAGCACATCTTTGCCTAGTCATTTGAAATTGACTAAGGAGATGTGTCCTAAACACAAGAGGAAGAAGAAAAAATGTCCAAGGTACCATATGCTTCAACTGTAGGAAGTTTAATGTATGCCATGGTATGCACGAGACCGGATATTGTACATGTTGTAGGAGTCGTAAGAAAGTATATGAGTCATCCTAGATTGGAGCATTGGAATGCGGTAAAATGGATTCTCAGGTATTTGAGAGGTACATCCAATAAACACTTATGTTTTGGGGGCTCTAATATTGATTTAGCAGGTTATGTAGACTCAAATTTGGCAAGGGATATTGATACCAGGTGGAGTACTACAGGTTATGTCTTTATTGTAGGTGGGATAGCAGTGAGTTGGATCTCACGGTTACAAAAGGTGGTTTCTTTATCCACCACAGAGGCAGCGTATGTAGCTGCAACAGAAGCAAGCAAGGAGCTGATATGGCTGCAATCTTTCATGGAAGAATTGGACAAACAATAGGCTAACAGTTCTTTGTATATAGACAGTCAGAGTGCCATTTATTTTGCAAAGAATTATGCCTTGCATTCCAAGACCAAATGCATATAGTTCAAGTATCACTTCATCTAGTCAGTGTTAGATAATGGACAATTAAGGCTAGAAAAGATACATACAGTTGAAAATCCAGCAGATATGTTTATGTAGGCAGTGACAAGGGAGAAGTTGAGCTCCTCTTCAACTTCGGTTGGTCTTCAAGACTGAAAATATAAAAATTCAAAATAGTAGAGTCCAGGGTGCTTATTTCCAGTGGGAGCTACAGGGTCAGCGGTGTTATGATCAGTCTCCAAGTGGGAGATGATATGGTGTGGAGTCTGAGTAGTCTCCAAGTGGGAGATTGTTGTTATATGGAGCCTAATCAGACTTGGAGGTTAAATTTACCCCACTTTTATCAGCGTGGTTTCCCCCCAAATTATTTAACGGGGTCAAGGGGCAGCACCCCTTGCGGTGTCCAATGATTTTTTATTATTTTATTAAGGCGTCGGGAGTTATTTTTCTATTGGCCGACATAAAAAACCTATTTTTGTAACCGACATAAGGCTTGATAAAAGCGGCTAAGGGTTAGGGTTTCTATTGATGTATTGTAACATTTTGCAGCGGTATTGAGTTGTAGCGATTGTTGGTTGTAATCGGTTTGATTTACTGGATAATAATATTAGACTCTATGTTGGTGGATGAAGCTTGAGTTTGGGTGAACCACGTTAAAACTTGTCTCTCGCTGTTATTATTTCTATGTATTTTCATTCCTCTATTTAATCTTTATTTGCATTTAATTGATATCTTCTGTCAGCTAACCCTAACACATAATATTACTATTGAATCCTCATTGAGAAATAAGCAGAATATCATAAATAAACTACTTTATAACCAAAAATCTAGAAACTAGACCCATAAAACCAAAAAACTATAGCCCGCCATGAGAAAACTCACTCCCTATGGGAATCATGCTCAAAAGATCTCTATTGTAAACCTTGTTACCAGAGACTAGGGTAAGCTTCACCTTTGCATTTACAACTACCTTGAAAGAGTTCACCAGCCCATGAAATTTAAGCCTTTCACCACCTCTAACCTATGCAAAGCACATGTCAATAGGCTATTTTCTAGGAATGACATTGTATACCTATTAGTGATTTCAAGAGTCCCTTTATGGACAAAGACGCCATATTCCTTACATCACCTTCATATCTTGTAATAATTCCTCTAAAATTTGCACCTCCACCATCAACTCACTTATATCATCTTTTAGCCTTCAAATCGCCCAACATCTTATCCTCCTTGACCAAGGATTTTCCTTTGTCCACCATGATTGACTACTTTTCCATAATAATGTCATCATCCTCTTCATCCCTTTCCATGGCCACCAAAACTAATAAAGCTAGAATTCTATTCCTCACCTCTTCATTATCTATCAACAACTTCAAATTAGGCATAAAATCCTCCATAATGGTCACCCTAAATGCATTTTATCATTATCTACCAAACCTTTCATTTCTAGAATCACTTTCACAACTCTGAACTTAGTAGTCATATTGTAGTTAAGATATTCTTGAGTCGATGGTTGGAGACCATCCCTAGATGCAATGCATCATGTGAAGTCAAATTGTGCTCCATATACACAATAATGCCTACACTTACCACCAACAAGAGATAAGCACTTGCTACAAAGTCCACCTACCATATGTAAGCTCCAACACTTATACATACTTGGACCTAGAATCTCTCCCTAATAAACACATTATGCATAGGATTATTATTATTTTGATCCCTATATTGATTATTCATCACACCTTAGACATGCCAAGATAAAAGGCTTGCATCATACAATCCTCCATATCCACCATTTGTAACTTCTAATTATTCCTATATGCATGTCCATACATCACTATACCTTGGGGATGATCTTCTCTTATAAACTCATACAAAGCATCCAATACATATATCTCAGTGCTTTCAACCAAAGAAAAGGCAATTTGTAAAACTTCTTTATTTTCTATAAAATTTGTAGCCTATAGCAATGGGAAATCGTCACTTATTTAAATTTGCTTTTCTAATTCAATATCTCTTCTAGGATTGCCCTATGGAACTGATTAAGAAAAAAACCTTTGTTTAGCACATTTATTACTATCTACGAGTTGTCTTCAATTTCTACATCCTTAAAGCCTACCTTGTATGTTACTTTGATACCTGCTAACAATGCCTCCCATTTTGTAGCATTATTGGTTTTATTTCAAAGGTTTATGAACCCCCTAAAATTAAGTCACCTTTAGAATCTCTACGAATATACCCTACTCCTACCTTGCTAGGGTTACCCTATTGGGAAATTAGGTGTCTCAACCTTACAAATTTCTTGAGCTTATTTAATTAATTATTTAGCATTTTTCTGTATTTTATATTATTTTATAATGTTCTCCACAAAAATAGGGCATGTGATTTTTTAGTGGCATTTATGCCAAGTGTTGGTGCCTTGCAACAATAATTAGTTATTATTTAATATTGTTTATATATGGCAAATTTAGACACCCTACTTTTGTGGGGGTCTATGACATATGCTATGACAAAATCTATGGCAGGTAAGAGCCTATAAGAAGAAGTTACATTGGAATCTTGACCAGCTATGACGGATTGTTTATTGTTTATCATAAGAGCTTATTTTTGGACTATTTATATTTGGCAAACCTAGACACCCAAGTTGGGTGGTCAACTATGATGGATTATAACAAATTATGGCAGGTGTAAGAGGCTATTTTTAGCCTGTATGACATATTCCCTATGGGCGTTAGAAATTAGGCCCAAGTTAGGTGACATACCTCTTAGGGGTATTTGTACATGGTTTTGTAAACCATAAATGGTTTCTAGGTTCCAAAAAGTCTATAAATTGAGAGCTTGAGGAGTAATTTGATGATGAGAGTTTGCAGGTACATAGGTGCTGCTAGAATTACTTCGTATTTGAATGCTGGTGTATTACTCATGTAAATACTTGCATTGTAAGTGTTTTTAATCCTTTATTGATTTGATAATACATTGTGTAGGTTTTGGATTGTGGGTTTTTTCTCCCAAAAGGGTTTTCCCCACGTAAATCACTATGTTATGGTTTATTGCTTATTGTTGATTTCTATGTGTTTCTCTACTTTCTATAATAAGTTTGGATCTAATTTTAAGTTATTTTCATAACACTCCTCTCAAGGTTAGCATAGGAAGTTGTTTCTACACACCTTTCTTCCTTACAAGTGGTATCAGACCTTGATCACCTTTGGTTCTAGTTAATGGGTAGAGGGTTTTTTGAGCTAATCAAGTTTGAGTGGGAGCTTGTGCAGAAGGAGAAATTTGTGATCTTTATTGTAGGAAGTAAAGATGGCAAGCACATCAAGGAGGATTGAGATGGAAAAGTTTTCAGACATGAATTTTGAGATGTGGAAATTAAAAATGGAAGATCTATTAATTGATCGTGATCTGTGGGATGCTATTGATGCAAAAATTTATAGACCTACATATGCCACACAAGCTACTCAGTATGATGTAATGGACTAAAAAGTAAAGGGTCTAATCAAATTGTGTCTTGAAAATTCTATTCTTATCAATGCCCACAAATAACCCATTGCAAAATATTTATGGAAGAAACTTGGAGAAATCTATCAAGCAAAGTCTTTAGTGAACAAAATATTCTTGAGGAAGAAGCTCTATTCCTTGAGGATGCAAGAAGATGGACTAATTGAAGACCACCTAGAAGAATTTAACATGTTAGTGGGTTAATTAAATTTTGTGGGTGTGAAGATGGATGAGGAGGAAATATGTCAAACTTTGTTGTGTTATTTGCTAGACTCATGGGATAGCCTAGTCATGGCTATTGGGAGTAATGCAGTCATTTTGAAGGTAGAGGATATTGTTGGTTCTTTTCTTTCTAAAGAAATGAGGAGGAAGGTCTCTCTGAGTGCCAAAGAGGCTTTGAGTGTTTGAGGAAGGCCAAAAGATAGAGGCAAGAAGAACAATAAGCAGCGTGACAAATCTAGATCCAAGTCCAAGGGGAGATCTAAATCTCCTAGAAAGTCCAATGATATTTGTTGAGACTGTGGTAAACTTGGTCATTTTCATAAGGAGTGAAAAGAAGAGAAGAAAAAGAAGAAGATAGTTGATCCCGATTTTGAGTCTGAGAAGGAAAGTGGTGATGAATTCATTACAACCTTAGCCACTTGTGCAGGTGAGAATGCATGGTTGATTGACTTGGGTGCATCTTTTCACATGACCTCTAACAGACATTGGTTCAGTAAGTATGAAAAATATGAAGGTGGTGTGGATGATAATTCCTATTTAAATATTGTTGGCCATGGTAGTATTCAAATAAAGTTTTTTTTATGGTAGAATTTTAAGATTTGATGGTGTCTTGTATATCCCAAGATTAGCATGTAATTTGTTATCTGTCAGAAAACTAATAGATGTGGGTGTGTAGGTTCAATTTTCTGAACCAGGTGTTAAAATGGTGAGAGGTGATATGGTAATTTCTAGAGGTAGTAGAATGGAAACATTATTTCATTTTGATGCATGCACTATTGAGTGCAATAGTACTTCTATGAAAAAGTGTCTGTGGCTACTTCATTGGAAAAATAGATTGTTTCCTCTTCAGCAAATGATCATGGCTTTTGGGTTCCTAAGGGTGATCTTTATATTGAATCAAAATTACCTGTATAGAAGACTATGTTATGGCACCAAAGATTAGTCCACTTAGGAGAAAAGGGTCTAAGGACCTTGAAAAATAAGAACATTGTTGAAGGTCTTTTATATTGTAATATTGAATTTGATTTCTATGAGCATTACATTTATGGAAAACAAAACCATGTTCAATTTTACTTGAGTTCTCATAAATCTTGTGGTATTTTGTATCTTATTCATTCTAATGTGTTTAGTCCTATTAATGTTCCTTTGATTATGAAGCCCATTTATTATGTTTCAATTATTGATGATTATAACAGAAGGACATGGGTTTATTTTCTAAAGAGTAAATCTAAAGTCTTCAGTCAATTTAAAGAATTTAAAGCAAGAATTGAGTTACATACTACAAAGAAAATAAAATGTTTACGAAATTACAATGGCAGTTAATATTGCTCTAATTATTTTGATAGATTTTGTAAAGATTGTGTAATTCAAAGATCAAAGACAACTTTGTATTCTCCACAACAAAATGGAGTTGCAGAAAGAATGAATAGGACACTGATGGAGAAGAATAGGAGTATGCTTAGTGGTGCTGGTCTAGAGCAAAAGATTTGGGCTGAAGTAGTAGTCATTGCTTGCTACTTGATTAAAAGGTCTCCTACATCAACTCTTGTGGATAAAACCCCTGTGGAGGCATGATCAGGTCACAAGCCTTCATTAAGATATCTTAGATTTTTTGTGCCAAGGGAGAAGTGAACAAAGTTGGAGAAAAAAGTTGTAAAATGTATCTTCATCGGTTACAGTTGTGGTGTGAAAGGATACAATCTTTGGGATCATGTTGCACAGAAGGTAATATATAGTAGAAGTGTAATTTTTAGAGAAACTAAGCCTTCTTTTGTTGTCTTGCAGCCAGAGAAAATTGAACATAAAGATGTGATTCAACTTCCTCCTATGCCTAAGAAAGTTGAATCAAGACCCCAAGATAGACAAGAAGTTCAAGAGAGCTCATCTAGCTTAGAATCATCAGAAGAGGAAGAAGAACCTCAACCTCAACTTCTTCAAAGGTCTATAAGGCATAGGCAACCACTAGAAAGGTATTCACCTAATGATTGGAAATGCATATTTTCTTTGAATACTAACATTGATAAATCAAGATTTATGCGAGAGGCATTAGGTATGAATGATGCAAAGTCTTATAAAATTGTCATGGATGGAGAGATGGTGGCCTTGAAAAAGAATGATACATTGGACCTAGTACCATTTCTTGAAGGATGCAAACTTGTTGGTTGCAAATGGGTGTTCAAAAAGAAGATTGGTTTAGATGGTAGTATTGAGAAGTACAAAGTGTATTTGATTGCAAAAGGTTACTCCCAAGTTGAGGGGATTGATTACGGTGAGATTTTTCTCCTATTGCAAAATGGCATTGATTATATTCTTGTTATCTATTGCTATAGCTTATGACTTAAAGAGTTCAAGAAAATGGATGTGAAAATGAAATTCCTTCATGGTGACTTAGAGGAGGATATTTATATGATACAACCAGAGCACTTCATAGTTAAAGGTAAAGAAATTTTGGTTTGTAAATTGAAGAAATCCTTGTATGGCATGAAACAGAGTCCTAGGATGTGGTACTAGAAGTTTGATACATTTGTGTTGAGTTTGGGATTTGAGAATTCTAAATCGAATCATTATGTTTATTTTAAATTTGATGGTGATCATTTCCTGGTTATTGTTTTATACGTTGATGATATGTTATTTATTAGCAAAGGGAAAGGTTTGATTTCAAAACTAAAATCTCAACTTTCAATAAAGTTTGAAATGAAATATCTTGGTGCGGACAAACACATTCTTAGGATGGAGATCAAAAGAGATAAAGAGAATAGAAAGCTATGGCTTAGCTAGAGTATGTTAATTTAGTTTTACAAAGGTTTAACATGTAGGATTTTAGACCATTGTGTATTACTATTACATTGGGAATGAAATTATCTGTTACATATTGTCTTGCATCCCCATAAAAGATAGAAGAAATTAGTAGAGTGTCTTACTAGAGTGCATTTGGAAGCTTAATGTATGTTATGGTCTATACTAGACTAGACATTGTCCAAGTAGTCAGATTTCTTAGAATGTTTATGTCTAATCCTAGATGAGTTGTTTGGGATGTTGTTAAGAGAGTCTTTAGATATTTTCAAGGTACCTCAGAGTATTCCTTGTGTTATCATGGTAATTTGATAGGAGAAATGCATTCTCTTGTTATTCATGGTTATGTGGACTCAGATTGGGAAGGTGATGTTAATAGTAGAAGATCCACCAGTTATTATGTTTTTACTCTATTTGGTGGTGCAATAAGTTGAATGAGTAAGCAAAAGGTTGTTGTCACTTTGTCCTCTATAGAGGTTGAGTATATGGGAACAACTCATGCTTGTAAGGAAGTCATTTGGCTTAAGAGATTGTGTTTAGACATTGGATTAAAATAGGGTGTAGTGATAGTAAGAGTGTGATCTTCCTAGCAAAGAACTTGGCCTTTCATGCCAAGACCAAGCATATAGATGTCCAGTATCATTTTGTGAGAGATATGGTCGAGGATTGCAGGGTGAAGCTAGAAAAGGTAGAGACTTTGATGAATATTGCAGATGCATTAACAAAGCCCATGAGTACAAATAAGTTTGAATGGTGTTCAGAGTCTATGGGCCTCTTGGCCCCTAGCAATTAGATTTTAGTGTTAGTGTCTTCTTTTGGCTCTTGCAAGGTATTCGACAAGTGGGAGAATGTTGGGAAATTAGGTGTCTCAACCTTACAAATTTCTTGAGTTTATTTAATTAATTATTTAGCATTTTCCCCATATTTTATATTATTTAATAATGTGCTCCACCAAAATGGGGTGTGGGATTTAAGTGTTGGTGCCTTGCGGTGGTAATTAGTTATTATTTAATATTGTTTATCTATGGCAAATTTGGGCACCCTACCTTTGTGTGGGTCTATGACAGAATCTCTAGTGTGTAAGAGCTTGTAAGAGGGAGTTATATTGGAGTCTTGACTAGCTATGACAAAGTGTTTATTGTTTGTCATAAGAGATTAGTTTCAAACTATTTATATTTGGCAAACCCAGGTGCCCAAGTTAGGTGGTCAACTATGACTAATTATGATAGGTATAAGAGGCTATTTTTATCCTGTATAAAATAATACCTAGGGGGAATTGGGACCTCTTAGGTGTATTTGCACATGGTTTTGTAAACCACATATGGTTTCCAAGTTCCAAAAAGTCTATAAATCGAGAGCTTGAGTAGTTTGATGATTTGCAAGTACACAAGTACTACTAGAATGCTACCAAAATTACTCAATATTTGAATGTTGGTGTATTACTCCTGTAAAGACTTGCATTGCAAGTGTACTGTAATCCTTAGTTGATTTGATAATACATTATTCATGTTTTGGAGTCTGGGGTTTTCTCCTGAAAGGGTTTTCCCCACGTAAATAATTATGTTATAGTATATTGCTTATTACTAATTTCTATGTGTTTCTCTACTTTTTGTAATAAGTTTGGATCTGATTTTAAATTATTTGCATAACACTCCTCTCAAGGTTAGCGTAGGAAGTTGTTTATGCACACCTTGCTTCCTTACATACCCTTCAAAGCTCTATTAAAGTTGAGCTTTACTTTGCTACTAGGAGCTTGCCATTTTTATCTTTCCTATTATTCTTAATTACTATTAACCCTTGAACCAGAAGAAAGGTGCAAGTAATTAGACTAAGGAAAATTATATTCTAATCCCTGTAGAAAAATATTTAAATATGAAATAAATTTTTTAGCGTGGTTAATAATTACGTGACTTCCAACCTAGAAGTATAGATTAGCGAAAACTTTGTACTTGATGGTGAACCTCTTAGTTATGTTTTTATTTAAGAAAAAAAATTGTAAATGGAGGTTAACTATTTTAATATATTTCACATATTTTTTGACCTTGTCCTAACCCAATAACATATTAACTAATTATTAGAGTTTAATGTTGGATAAGGATTAATGTGGTTGAATACTTTACAATTAACATTTGGTATTTGATTTAATTATTTTAATTAGTAACTAATTATACACATGATGATTTAATATGTTAAATTCTTGATCTTATTATAGCTATTAAGTGATGTTATTTGATTAAGTATATGATTGTCATTATTTTTATGACTAGTGTGTTTGACTTTGATGGGTTTACAAGGTATCATCCCTATTCGGAGGGAAAGCATCATGCTAGAGGGCATTGCCATAATTTAGTAGAACTATGGGTAGAAAGGTGATGTATCTTATGTGTTCCTAGTTAGTCGATCAGTAGGTCCATAGTTAAATGCATCAATGTTACTATTCTTTATGATTGGTTGAGTCCTAGTTATGATATCATGTCAAGTTGTCATGTGGTTGAAAATTATGTTGGCACTTGCGGTATGATTGGGAGAGTCCTCTCTTGGAAGTATGGATCATAGTATGTGATTAGTAATCATTTGAACCTTACAATTGTATCATATGTGGTGTGTATGTGTCTATGTGTGTGTGTGTGAGCGTGCGTTGAAAGGTTAAGAAATAGTGTATGCTTCAGGGTTAACATAGTATTAGTTAATACTTAAATATGTTATTAGGTGTAATGATCTAACCAAATTTTGACAAGGGTCAACTATAATAGTACTCCCCTTGTGATTTTTCATTGATTATTATGAAATTTCTTTTGAATTTGTTATTGTATTCTTTCCCACAATGTGATTTGATTGAAATGAATTGATGGTTTCAAAAGCTCTCTCAAACCCTAAAATCAGGGTGAAGTTTATCATTGTGGAATGAAGACTGGTAGTAGTGGGGGAAAACCACCATGTCAAGGCTTTAATGCAATAGTATTACCACCTAGTCTCAAGAAAATGTATTAAATATTTGGTCAATTTATGAGTCTTCTATTGAGTAAATAATGGAAGATTCGGGTTATGAGACCAATAGGAAAGAATGAGAGAGAATAATCTAGGAACTATTTCATTTTTGGGATTAATTATTTAAGAATATTGAAATGTTTAATAGCATGTTTGAAATATTATAAATCCATTGATATGTGTTGAGGGTAGAGAGATTGGGGTACTTGTATTTGTGTAAAATTCTCAAAGGAGTGTTTGGTCAACTATTTATATTTGAAAAGATTTGAAAGTGTTGTAGGACCGATCTAGATTTGAAAGGTGATAGAGCTCCTATTATTTACATTGTCAAGCTTGAATAATGCTTTAAATCTCTCCACTATTTCCACAAACTACCAGGTATGTGGTTTGCAATTTTAGATTTGAAAGAAAATATTTCATGTTATGTTTTAGGGATATATGAGGATATTGCACTCCTCAACCCACCCACAAAGTTGGGTTTGTCAGGCAAGTTAAGGAGTGTTATACCATCCCAACCATCACAACTAATATATTTTACCATTATTATGAGTTTTTTGAATGTTCAATGGTTCAACCCTATAGTGGATAATTTTTAGTATTTTACTTGGTTGTTTGGGAATTGTTGTGACCTCCACAACACACCCCTAATTTTTTTAAAATTTGGGGACCCTTATTTTGAAAATTATGTTCCCATCCTCTCTTGTTCATTTAGTTTTATTTTGGATCATGTTACACTTAATTTTTGTCTTGTTTTGTTCTAGGTTATTCTTGTTTGTTCATGGTTTAGGGGTTTAATTGTATGTCAAAATGGTCTTAGGAAAAATCCTATGTTATGTTCCAATGTCTGAAAGAGCATGAGGAAACATAAAATTGATGTTTGAATAACTTCCTCTAGGATATAGTGCTTAAGTTGGTCTATTTAAGGGAATTCAGACTTTGAGAAGAGTTTTCCATATTACATAATGTTATCTCGTGCTCAAACCCTGAACCCTTTACCTTTAGACCCTTTGTGTTTAGTGAAATTACAAATTAACAATGACATTCTAAACCCTAAGCAAGCTTTGCATTATACTTAGAAGAACAAAGTGCAAACGTATGCAAACTACCCTTAAGGGTCCAAAGGCCCAGTTTATTATTTTGTGCAAAATGTACTTGAAACCCTGAAGGCCAAGGTAGATGGGAATTTATACCCTGCATGCAAGTGGAGATTTAAACTCTGAGTCATTTAATTTTCCTTCCACTTCAAACTCCTCTACAAGTATTTGTATTCCAAACTCCTCTACAATTGTCAGTATTCTAGGATTTGGATAGCTACTAGATCTCCTCATGCATTTGGCATCTCCACCACATGTTTTCTAGGTTTCCCTTCAAAAAAATTATTCTTTTCTCTTCTTGCATTTGATGTCTTTTGGTTATGGTGCATTAGGGTTGTAGCATTCAAATTAGGTTTCCTACAAATCTTTGTGATAATTAGATTATCATCTAGTAGCAATATGTGGTGCCCATCTCATAATTTTTAGAGTTATTTATGTTAGGATTTTTATATGGTTCAACAAAAAATTTAGTTTCCTATAATAAGCCCTAGTTAGGGCACCATTCATTTTGATGCTTTGAATTTTAAAAACTTAAATTGTGCCCTCAATTGTTTTTCCATTTGGACTCCATAGAAGAAATTACAATTTGCAAATATTAATACAAAATCTAAATCTTGCTCACACTCTAAAATCCTTCCATTCTAGACTCTAAGATAAATCTACAACTTGCAATCAAAATACAAAATGCACAATTTACCTGAACCTTGAACTCATAGTCAATATCTAGTCTATGAGAAAAATACAATTTGCAATGTAGTTCCAAAATGAAAATCGACCCCAAACTCTAACCTCCTAACCAATCTCAAAGTCCATGAGAGAATTACAATTTACAATGTAGTTTTAAAATGTAGAATTACCTCAAGCACTAAACTCTAAAATATATTTCACTTAGACTTCAGTGTAAAATTACAATTTGCAGTCTCAAATGTAAACTGCATTTCGATGCTAGACCCTGAGTTTCACTATCTACAAAATACATTTGGGAGGTCAAACCATAAACCATTTGCAAAACACTTGTTTCCAACCTTTTTTGTAACTTGCAATCATGTAATTAAGGCTCAAACCCTGAAATTAACTAGTGCAAAAGTATAAAATAGTATAAGTTAGCATTAAAACCCCTACAATTTGGCTCATAAAGCCCAAACTTTTCAAAATTGATCCTTTTATCATTCAAGCACACCATGAATTTGTGGAAACTTTGCAATAATCAAATTTTAATCTTCAAAAACATGTAAAAGGGATTGTGACTCAAATTGTATCACACTTTTGTAGGATAACTTGCATAAGTATGTCTTTACCCACAAAGATGAAATATGAATTTAAGGGTGTCATTTTGACATCCAAGATCATGAATAAATTGACAAGTGTAACTGAAACAAACTTAGGACACATTGGGTTAGAGGAATTTGACACACAAATGAATCAAGATAGTGGGGTTCTAGTCAAAGGACTTAGAACTTGAAATTGAATAGATTAGTTCAAGCTATGGGACTCCCAGTAATGGTCCAATCTGTGGATTTGGTTATGACCTGTGCACAATGTTACAACAAGGACAACTGGGAAATCAAAAATGTAGATGGAAATGTAGTATTGTCAATACAACCTCAGTGTATTGAAGAGATGTTTAATCTCCCTGTCAAAGAAGCATATATCAAGATCACTATGTAATCTACTAAAAAGTATTATGATGGCCATATGACTAATTGTTTAGAAGTTATAAATAAAAATTGGCTCATTAAATCAAAATACTCATCTACTAGGATTCATATGAAAATTTTTAGGAGTGAATTTTGTGAGGAAGTGAATGACATAATTACACTACTAAGCAGAGTGACAAGGCAAGAGATGGCCAAAGAATTTTAGACTTGGATGTATCAATACATTGCCAAGATCCTTGCTGGGGAGGAACCTAATTAGAAATAAAATACATGATAAATTGAGAAATGTGAGCCAAATTATGACATTTTACATGACCTATTATTTGGTGTATGCACTGTCTAGAAGACAACAATTCTCTGGACTTCAAACATTAGGTGTGATGGGAATGGACTAGAAGAAAGTACATGAGTACTACCCATAGCTAGAAATATGAGAAAGTGCAAAGTCATTTCTGAGAGTCAATTATGTGTTTATTTTCTACATCATCATAATGTTAGAAGGAGATTTTGCTAAGAGGATTTCCAATAGAGGCAATGGTAAAGGTAAAGAGATGGGGAAAGAGGTTTATCTAGCTTGTCACCTTCACATACATTAGGGTTGGAAATTTTGAGAAAGAACCCTACAAACTCTTTAGATATGTGAGTGATAAGTTGATACTCCTAGATTTATGCTGACAATTGGGGAAAGTATAGAATCTATGTTCAAAGAGAAAGGTGAAAGGTATCTCATTTCCCATTTCTATCAACAAATACACTTATCTCACAGTGCAGGCTACCCGAAGTGCAAAGGTTGAAATGGCATGGGCAAATCTAAATCCTTATGAATCACAAGATTCATTTAATCCAAAGTCATGAATAGAAGGACTGAGGGTCTCTTATAAGAACAGGGAAAGGTTGGAAGATTTTTGGTAAAATTGTGCAAATGAATTTGAGGTTAGTAGAAGAGGATATTGTTGATTACTTGCACATATCAGTTGAAAATGTATTAGGTAGCTATTATTCCAAAGGAAGTAAAGGATGATGGGAAGGTGGAAGATCCTTCACATGAGCAAGAATAAATTTCCACTAAGCCACTCCCTAGGATGAATTAGAGCAAGAAAGAAGATAGGGATATTGAGCATAGAATGAAGAAAATGATTAATAGGGGTAGAGAGTGGCTAGATAAGATGAAAAGAAAGCTTAATGTATCAATGGGAGAATCTTCTAGGGGAAAAGAAAAGATCTAGATAAAACAAGAGAAGACCCTGCCTCCTCTCCTTTGTAATCTCCTAAATCTCCTCCACTTTCTCCTACTTTAAATCTAATTCCACCTCCTCCTCCTCCAAGGTTTACATGTGTAGTTTCCCCAAAGGATTCTCCTAATAAATCCCCAAATTTGTCTCTTAGGACACTTGTGCAATCCCCTAGGAAAACTCCTACTCTCTCTCCAAAGTGAACACCTACTCCATCTCCTAGGAGAACTCCTCCTCCACCCAAACCTCCTACTCCTCATCCTAGTCCTCCTAATGATCAATCAAAATACTCAGCAACATCAAGGAGATAGTGCCCAACAAGATATGTTAGCCACTACAAATACACCAAATGGTTTGACCAAATAATTTAAAAGAGAAAGAGGGTTACTAAGCCTTCACTGGATGATCTAACCCAATTAGTAATCATGTTCCCAAAGCCAATTCCATCAAAAAAAGCAAGGGTGAGGTCTTTGATTACAACTGACAGTCAAGGGGTCAAACATGTACAAATTATATCACCTCTGTTAGATATCTTGGAGGTAGAAATGTAACCTTCAAACTACATAGTGGCTTTAGATTCTCTAGGAAAATCATCAAGAGAAGAAGGAAAACAAATTGCTAAATCATCAATCGATTGGTTGATTTAAAAAATGGATAAGGGCAAGGCCACAAAAGAGGAACTAAAGGTTAAAGTCTCACATCTTACTACATACATTGAATACTTGGTGGGTCCAGTTGGCTCATCATCTTCAATTCTAGCTCCACAATATGTTTATATGGAGAAGAAGATACCAATTGTAGGAGAACTAGGAAATTTTATGAGGGTCATCCATGCTTGGAATGCAAAATTGGTAACCCTACGGCACAAGGTAATGGAGGATCTTGTTGATATAACCACTGCATTATCAAAGGAAATGGAGGCTATGAAAACACTGATGGGGGAATAAAAATGACTTTGACGCTATAGAAAACATTTTTCCTCAAATAGTTCAAATGGTAGAGATGGATTTTTAGTACTTGGTAGATGAAGGCATGCTAAGAAACCAAGAGCCAAATGTACATAAAAAATTGAAGTTGGCTTTACATATTTCATATTAAAAGATTGAATAATTACCAGAGAAAATACAAGAAGGCACATGCCATAGTTCAAAATGTGTTTGATGCTATGAAAGATTTTGTGGAATAATTGGGGTGTTCCTTTTATGATAAAGAGCACAATCTTGAATTAGTGTAGGTGTTGAAAAATCAATTTCAAGAATTGGTTAGAAAGGAATCACCCAAGGATGCAAGTTTTTCCACAATGTTGGTCAACTATTAAATGATGAGAGTAAGAGTCTCTTGTGAATACTTTGAGAAGAAAATGACAAAGTTTAAACCAGTACAAAACATGCTTCAAGAGCTTTTTATGAAGATTGATGTCAAATTCACACACTCAAATGGACCAAACCCGCATCTTGTTAAAGTGGCATTGGATAACTTCATAGCTTATTTGCAAGAATTGGCTCTTGAAGTTGCTAAAGATAGCTAGGAGTGTGCACAAGCTTGTGACACTAATCCACATGTCAATTTTTGGCTCAAATGTAATAATGAAATAGGACAAAAAGTGAGAGGGACAAATAACTTTGGTATTTTGTGTATTTT
Organism: Cunninghamia lanceolata; assembly: GCA_027924645.1. Lineage (NCBI taxonomy): Eukaryota > Viridiplantae > Streptophyta > Pinopsida > Cupressales > Cupressaceae > Cunninghamia > Cunninghamia lanceolata. Next base: position 579,163 of record BSBN01001239.1, on the reverse strand, counting down.
GTCTCTTGTAGGTTTTGGAGGGATTGGTTTTTCATATTCCCATCCCTCAAAACCTATAAATATACATGCAAAACTCATTCAAAGTGTTGGAAACCTACTATTGGATATAACATATCAGATTTTGCTCCATTTTTTTGGGTTTTTATTTTATGGCATTTTCCAAACTCTAAATTTATTTTCTTTCCGTGTATCCATGCATTTAATTCAATGAATGTCAAATTAATTTGACATGTGTTTCATACCAATAATGCCTTTCTGATGGTGAGGTGTTCTATGTGGTCAAATTGGACACATTTGTGTGAGCCAAAATTTGACGTCAATCATGCATGTGACTTTCATTCCTTTGAAGATCGCATTGTCCTAAATTTGGATTGTAGGTAATGGGTCCAAAGAGGATTGGTTTTCTATCGAGTTTGTCCATTCACCAAATGGTGTATGGATGGTTTATAAATAGGTTTAGATTCTTCATTTTTTTCATTTTTTGATATTGATGATAGATTAGGTTTAGTTTAGGGTGTAGAAAATTATAAATAACTTTTCAACTTCCACAAAATGAATTTCATGTTTTCAAATACATATTTCTATCCTAACAAAATTTAGAATTGTATTTAATGAATTGGAACAAATTCACGCGAATGACTCTTCAAATTCCATAACACAAAAATTTTGATTTTGAAGCAATTTGGTTGTTTTAAAGATTTAAATAGTTTTCATCCAAATTAATGTTGGAATCTAATCACGAGAAGCCTAAGAAGTTAACATGAAAAACATTGACATACATGTTTAAAGGTTAATTAGAGAGTTTACGTGAGCCAATAGTGATCAAATTACACTATGTAGACCTTTTTTTTTATGTGAATAACTCTTAATATTCTATGTAGCCCCTTAAACGGACTAGTCAAAGCACTCTCCAACTGGGAAATTTTTGTAAACCTTGTGAAAGCAATTAATGTAGACTCTTGAGGATAGCCACCTTCCACTTAGGGTAGCCTTTGTTGTTCCATCTTATTCATGTGTCAAAACCCGCATCAATAGGAATGATGCAACTGCAATTCCTATTTATGTTTAGGGAAAAGATTCCATCTCTAATCTAATATTTAATTAGATTTTTAGCCAAGGCTAAGATAGAACAAAATTAAATATTTACCCTTCAAACTTTTTGACAATAGTTGACTATCACATTCTAGATGTAGGTTTGACTATGGCATTTAAATTTTGGCCTTGAAAGGCTTACTATTTTGGACTATAAAACTTTAGTTTTGTCTTATATATGATAATTACAAGCTTTCAAGCTAAGTGATATAAGTTGTTGATCTTGCATAAAAGTAACTTCAAATACTATAAAAATTTAATTTCGTTTAGCTACCTATATCAAATAGGGTTTGAAAATAGTTAATATTCTTTGGGAGAGTGGTATGGCCTTCAATAAATACCTCAAAAGGCTATGTTATAGAATTCTTATTTAGTTGGTTTCATTTCAATATATACAATAATTTGTAAAGTCCTTTTGTATCAAACATATGATAATAAAAACTTGGTTATGGATAAAATTAGAGGCCTTTAATCCAATACCATTGTTTGACAACCATGAAGCTTGGCATGTCCTTGTGTGCATGATCTAAAAAATTATTTGGGCTAGAAATTATTATATCATTGATGAATCTCTATTTAATTCTTTATGGACAAAGATAGATATTGGAATTTTATTCTTATCATGTACCATTACTTGACAATCATAAATCTTGGCATATATTTTGAAATATTATGCATGAACTTAAACTAGATTAGGGTTTAAGAAGTGTCCATTTAGTCCACAACTATTGGTTAGGTTGTCCTCTGAATTTATAATAAAAGCTTCTCAGTCAAGTATAATGGTTCTTGGTTGGTTCTTATATACATCACAACACATAGCATATACCTTATGCCTTGAAACTAGACCTTAAACTAGTTAACGGAATCACTATGTGATGCGTTTCTTATTGGTGTGAATGTTATGAGTATTGAGAGCCTTGTCTACCTTCTTAAAGGACTATTGTAAACCAATACAATAATGTATATGTTGGATAGGAATCATGTAAATGGATTATTTTATTTTAAACAAATAATTGTCATTATTAGATTACATATATCACTACTTGTGGGTTGTCCAACAACAATGAAGGTGAGTGAGGCTTATTGGGGGTCCACTCACTCTTCATGTGTTCTTTATCACTTTGTGCATTGAATTAAATGTCATAATCCAACATGATTCCTATATAGGAGAAGAAGCAATTCAATGTTTAGGACATCTTTGATATATCTAGGTAGCGAGTAAGTCATGCCCCTATCCATGAAAAATTATATTGTACCAAGTATAGTTGTAATATATTTAAATATGTTCAATCGATTTATGTCTACACAGTAGTTAGATGCTCATAGTCATATTGGTAGAGGTATAAATAGATTGTTACCCACACTAGATAATTCACTCTTTCTCCTTGTGCAATACTCTTTTGTAACCTCGTCCATGAAGGGAAGGGTCCCACCTATTTTGATGGCATATTGGAGAATCTACACAACTTTGTGGCTAGAGGAAAAATACTAGCATGATGCTCTCTCCCCCATTTGGGTATTTGAGGATACTCAACAAATGTATGTGGTATATGTGCTTTGATCTTGAGGTATAAACACAATGTTATTTATGTCGATGAATATTCCCGTGAGATTACTAATACATATTTGTGCACATGACTAATAGTGGTTTGGATTATAGGTTCTATGATTCGTGATTACCTTGTTGAGTGATTTTTATCAAAGATATATAATTACCTGGATTAATTATCTAACACCATTGTGGGTATGAAATCTAATGTGAAACATTCCTTGTATCTATTTTTCTATACTTTTATAAATGCTACAACATAATCACATTTTTTATGTACTAGTTTATTCTATACTTATTACTATTGAAATAAATAATAATTATTTGTTGAATATTCTATAAATTGATGTTGAAAAGATAATATATTAGATGAATAATCTATTTTTGAAAAGAAACCTAGTTATTTTATAATTTATGCATATTTCCTCTTTGAGATGTATTCCAACAATACAAACTAATGATATTGTTTTAGTCAAAATAAATAATGATGTTATCTTTTATTACTTGGTTAGTTGATATGTCATTCCTAGTTGATGAATCCATATCCTAGGAAACATATGAAGAGTAATACATTCATGAAAAACATAAACACTAGTTAAGAAAAAATAATTTTGTGAGGATAATTGTTAAATTTTCTCACATCCGAAGGATGTGTTGTGACAAACATATATGTACTCTTATTAGTCATAGGTTTTAACTTTGCCTCCATATTTTTTTATTTCATTACCTTAGTAAAAGTGGAAAGATGGTCTACAACAAAAAAAATTGACATATATTCAAGTTGTTTGCATGGTCATTTTAAGTTGTACCTAAGTTTTTTTAAATAGAACTTTTGTCTTTGAAATGATGATGATGATGTATTTGTAGTGCTATTTAGACCATATTTATATGCAAGATCTATCAAAGTGTGTAAATATTTGCTTTAAACTTTAATTTTGGAGATTCACTCTTACTTAATCCCTAACTTGATGTTCCTAATATTGTTCGACCCCACCAAATTATCACTATACACTTTGATCATCATTTTGATAAAGAATACATGAATATACTCAAAACAATATTTTTGTCAACTCATGACGCACATGACTATAAGCACCCAAAAATGTACAGGCCAAGATGCCAAGTCTGATGATGATGCAAATCCCCCAAAAACTAATATGGCATGATAAAATAAATATGTGGCAATCGGAACGTATCTCCAAATGAAAATCCCTAATTGTTAAACCCCTTAGACCCCTATAATCATCTCTAGTTACCTTCATTTGCCTCTCAATGCCTTTGCATATGCTTGTTTTTACCTTACTATGACAAAATCATCACTTCCACGAAGTGATGAAAAATAAATAATAGTGGTTACCTCAACTTTGCCACTATCAAAACCAATGATTTTGTTAGGATGAATTATGTGTGAATTACTTCAAAAATGCATATTTTTCCTTTGTTTTCTCTCTAATCTCACACAATCAAGATCCATAATTTGTGTTCCCATAACCCAAGAGTGATCTCATACAAAGTATTTAGATGAATTCATTTATAGGGGTGCAATTTATCCAATAAGTAACCTACATTTTACCAAAATTTCTCTACAACCAAACCGGACCATCAAACTCAGCAATTTCATAAATTCCCATTTTGTTCACCCTCCCTTGGAAATACAACACAACCAACAATACATAAGGGAGAAAACAACATAAGAAGAGATTTGGTACTAAGGACTACATGGCCACATCAAATGTGCTCCACATTTGCATGATTCAACTCTAGGTGTGGATTTTCTATTTATTGTTTTAATTAGATTAAATATATTGTTTGATGTAGTGTAGATTAATACATTTGATTGGACTAGATTGGGTTGATTGTATAGTTTAGATTTATTTGTTTGAGTAAATTAGTTTTAATTTTCATGTATATTGTGTTAGGATAGTATTGCTTGTACTTATATTTATTTCATTATATTTACAAAACAACATCTTAGCTAAGAATATCAACACTCAAAGGACTCTAGAGATTTGGGCTGATCAATTCATGTTCCAAACCCCATACTCTTATTCCTCACAAAGAAAGATCTATATGTGCTTATTTTACATTTCTTTTGTTTACAACTTCCATTAGTATGTGATTTAAAATCTAAATCATTTCCACAACCCAACTAGTTGTGCTAAATAACACATCAATAAAACATATCATTCTAGTTCCCATGAAGATTTCCCCTATAGATCCCTTTTGGAAAACCTCTATGGAAGTCCTAGAAAGAATTTCTTATGGAAGGGTTCTTGGGAAATCCTAATGGAAATAGGCAATGATTTTTTTCTAGACATAACACACAAAAACCACGAAAGAAAAGAAACATTAGTTGAAATTCATAATTAGCTACACTTTAACTAATTGCATACATTTCATGTTTTATTAAAGAAAAAGAGGAAAAAAGATAGCATAGTTAGCATTTCTTTTTTTAAATCTATTCTAAATTTAATTTTAATATTTATTTCATGCAATTAAATTAGTATTTGATTTTATTTTTAATAATTAGACTCTTGTTTAGAATTAGTTTATTTCTTTCAAAGTCAACAAAAATAGAAAAACATAACAGAACCCAAAATACCAAAAAATAGTATAAAACAAAGCACAAAAGAAACATTTCAAACAAATGCATTAACAATAGGATCAAAAAGAATAGACAAAGTAAAGCATCCATCAATATATTTTGGCCTAAGTGCCTATGAAAAACACTCTCATTATCCCTACTCTAGAATAACGATAGAGTGTGCATAGTTGAACCTAGATAGATAACTATGAGATTTAGTCTTTACATCCACCATAATTCCTTCAATCTTGATGCTAAACTTAATTATTGTAACCTCTAACCCATATTCTCAACAATAGTGTGAGACACAAAGGTAGAAAGTATAACACTAGTAGGTATGTGAATGGAAGGAAGAGATGTAGGTGGAATACTAAATGTTGGTATGGTGGAGGTAGGAATAACACTAGGAATGAAAATGGGAGTGGGAGAAGCTATGGAAGTGGTAGTAGTGGTATAAGGAAGTTTAGAAGAAGCAAGAGGATGGAAGGATACACCATTAGATGAGGCCATGAAGGATTCAATACCATGTAGAATATGGCCAAAAGGTGTGTTCACTAATGGTTTCAATATAAAGCTATAGCCAATCATTGAAGAGATTGTGTGTCCATGAGTGCATCCACAAGTAATTGTCTAGTAAGTGCAAGATCTTGCTTAGCTACATGAGCATCATGGTCATAATTTTCTTGATAAGGTGATCATCAAAGTGTTCTCAATATGAGCATTAGAAAAGACCATTTTTTTATTGGATAGCCATAATAGGATTAAGACGAGCACTCCTAAAATAAATATTAGGATCTTGAGCAGCTCATGGAATAAACAAAGCATTATGGCTTTGTGAAATGAAAAGACAAGGCTATATAAATCACTTAGATTTAAAAATTAGTAAGATATTAGATTTGAAAATTGAAAACCTAAAGGCCAATCCAAGGGTTGGCAAAATCATAGTTACATAATAAAAATCAAACCCTATGAAAAGATAAGGTTAAGAAGCACCAACAAAGGGAAATATAACCCTAATAAGATCTGAAAATAAGGTTTAACAATCACAAAACACATTTAAAAATCCTATTTGTAATGAAAGATAAATCCTTAAGGCAAAACCCTAGGGTGGTAAAAGAGCGAACAAGTTTACCAAAATTGTATATGAATCCCTTTATATTTAAATCTAGGGTAATTAAATATTAAAATCTAACAATAATTACACAATTAATCTAGATTTAATTAAAGGTTGGATCAATAAATGACAATAAATATTCAAAAATTAAATAGGAGGATAGATGCACTTAGCTTTAGGAACAACAATAAAGAAACACTACTGATGTCAAGTTGGAATCATTCTCCATGGATACATAAATTAATGCTCCTAGTCTAGAAGATATCACGTGCTTTGTATAAGCTCAAAACTTGTTGTGGTTCAAATATGAGTCCCTTGGGTTCAAACCCAAGCATCATGGCCTTGATTTGATGTGTGAATGAACTTGGTCATGCAAGAATGAGTGGGTAGTTCATAAGTGTGTAGAAATCCATTTGCCTTCATCTTCCTTATGTCTAAATTTGTTAAGGTGGTGTTTACAAACACCTTAGGGGAGATTGTCAAATTATTAGGGTCAAGTTATGTTATGTCAATCCCCTATAGACTTTACTGCTTTGAGAAAATGATCATAGAAAACACTAAAAAACATGTCATGGGTTGTATAATTCTGATGCAAACTTTGATTCTTTTGTCCTTTAGAAAATTAAAGTGTGCTATAAAGATTTATCCTTGATAATCAATATGGATTTATTGCACATTGAATGTCTTTAATGCCAAGACATGTCAACAATTTGCAAAAACATGTGTTAAGTTGGCTCATAATGGCTAATGAAAAGGGGTGGGAATGTTGGAATTTGAATTTGAAGATTTGAATTTTTGGTTCCATCCCACATACCTCAAGATTGAACCAAGTTCAATCTCAAGTGGTACGGAAGTGAACCAAGTAGGGTAAATGATCATATTGTGACATGGAACACATTTACAAAAGTGGGTGTGAATATTAGTGCAACAATTGATTGATAAATGTCAAATGTGTGGAGACATATGTAAATAAGAGGAAATAGGAATAGATAGAGAACATGGTACGAACCAAACTTAGTGCAAAAGTTTACCACTTATCAATATATAATTATACTAATGGGCCCAAATTGAATAGGAAATGGCATGGGTATGTAAATTTCACCATTATAGTAACATACCCAAGCATAAAAGGAAATAAGATGTATCAATCTTGTTTAGTGTAAATCGTCATTATGTTGTCGTCAACATATTGGTTGTTTACATAGAAGCCCACTCCCAATATATAAAGTCCACAAATTGACTACAACGTATCAATGACTTAAGCTCCTCCTATCAATCTAATGCTCTTCGTACCCTTAGTATGTATAATCAAAGCATTGACTCGACCACCTTAAGACATTTTGGTAGAAAAATCAAGGTCCTTCATAATCTCATTCTTCGAGACAAGATGTGAACACAACAATTGTTAAACGAAGAGATTAAAACCCAACATGCACTTAGTGTCACAAACATACCCTAATCCTTATGATTTGGACAAAGAGGCAAATGCCTAGTGAGAAACATCCCCAAATGGTTTCCATAAGCCCGCAAATTATGGAGTCCGGGTGTTACGTATATCTTTAATGAAACCAAGAAACAACCCAACCCTTCCTAAATCATTGCAATAAAAACAAAATCCAATCTGCACTTCTTTCCCTTTAATTGAAAGCATGACACATGACAGCAATTTAATGACTCTAACAATGATTTCAAACTATCCATTCCACGTTTCACAAGACTTGTCGTCCAAGGAGAAAGTACCTACCGAACGTCTACCTTAAATTCAAAGGCAAAATTCAGTGGAAAAGGAAACGAGGGGCCCACTGACAAGGCAGGAGCTGCAGGTAGGAAAGTTAAAAGATGATAGCTTATTGCTGTCGCTTAGCTAACGAATCTATCATTCAGCTTTTTCGGTGTAGAATCCGTTTGCTGCCCCTTGAATTGTACTAATCTGCCTCCTAACTTTATGCATCTGGACAACTAAAACTGATCCAATAAGCAAGGGCTATAGATTTGATACAAAGTAATATACACTTTTTTATACGAAGTAATATGGAGGATATTTATTCACCATTGTATGTTTGTGATATTTGTAAATGTATTTAATGTAGGTGGTATATTAAGAGTTATAGTTTGGTGAGTAGGGGAGGGCTTGATAGTGGTGCATCCTAATTTTTGGGGTTGACATGGCCTTGTACATGTCATGTTGGCACTCAAAAATTATGACGTCATGTAGGTAGGGACGCGGACACTTTAAATATTTTGCTTTCAGCATGTTATGACCCATCAAGCATGTGGACAACATCAGTTTTTTGAAACTACTTTTTTTGGGTCAAAAATATGGTTAACCAAAGGTGGTGCATATAGTCCCCCTATTCTTGAACACCATATGCTTGTTACATGGTCGTATTGACTTATTTTCACCCTGCAAGCATACAAGTTATAATCAAATGCAAAGCCATTTAATTGGCATGACTCCACACTCAAGTCCCACATGACTACATTTACGAACCATGCATCCATACTTGCATGTATCAAATGGAATGGAGGTATGAAACGATAGTGTCTTCAATGATGCAACATGTTGCATTAAATAATGTACAAGGGTTCACCACCAATTAACTATCTTCTTCCCCAAATCATAATGCATTTTGAACCTGTTGTTGTTCACTTCCGTTCTATTTGTTTCATGGCTTCAAAGGGAATGTGCGGAGAGAATGTAGAGGCCTATTTTGTGGTCAACTTCAATTTAGTCATCCATCTCGCTTCAAACAAAAGGTAAGGTCCTCTTACCTCACTAAGGTAATGAACCAACTCATTTATTTTGTTATACTTTGATTTCTTTTGTGTTGTGTATTGTTTAGTTGGTTGTTTATGTGTTGTTTAGTGTTTCTAAATGAACTTTGGTTTGTTGCAACGACTAGGGTTATCATTTTCAACATTTTATTGTTGATTGTTTAGAAATTTGTAATGGATAATCAAAAGTTTCAGTGTTTTTGAAATACATTGTCAAGTTGGACTGGCTACTGATTATCTTCAAAGCTATAATAATGGTTCTTGCATTGCTGAGTTGAATGGTTGTTTCATTAGCCTTTATCTAAAAACACGTCTAACCCTTGAGTTTGTAATCTTTTCTTTTGGTATTGGTTAATTTATTTTACTATTTGTAGAATGATACATCTCCAAGAACATGAATTCTATGAAAGTGTATCGTCGATTTTGTTGTGTTTATGAAAACAATTGTATGTGCTCTCTTTTGTGTTTTGTAACACATTCATTACTTATGAAAATTCAAATCATTTGTTCGACCATTACTGTGACCTATCAAACATAAGTTATAAATTGAAATATTCAATAATTGTTAATTAGTACATTATATTGACCCATTTTCTCCTAGTGGATAATCAAAATTTTGATTGTTTGTGAAATATTTTGTAAAGTTGGATTCAATCTTGATTATCTTAAATCCTAATAAAGGCTACTACATTAGTCAGTTCAATGCTACTCTGGACCTACAATCTTGTTTGATTAGCCTTTAGGTGAAAACATTACTCTTAAGTTATAAATTGAAATATTTAGATCTTTCAATTACGACATTTTGACACATTTTCTCCCAATGGTAATCAAAATTTTGATTGTTTGTGAAATATTTTGTTGTCTTTACTTCAACAAGTTTGGCACCAAGTTGTTTGAAGAATGACAACATATGCACTTTCTCAATGTTAGACACCACTTTTGTCTTGAACAAAATATACTTGTAGGATGACCAAGCTTTATGTTGGCCTTGACAATTCTTTTACCTATGTAACTAGTACCCCCCACTATTAAAACTTTGCTATTCCTATCCATACTCTTATGGGCATCTAGTTTCAAAATTAAATTTTGGCCTCATTGCTCCTTAAATATATGTGAACATGTTGTTCCTTCCTCTTTTTTTCTGTTGGATATTTGTGTAAATATGTCCAATGAATAGGGTTTTTGGAGAGACCCAACAAACACCTATGAACTACAAAAACAATTCAAAGTTTTTATCCTCCAAACAAAATAAATTACAATCATAATTCATGTGAGAAAAAATGTTGAACCTTCTCTTTCAATTATTGTGAAGAGACAAAGTTGTTGAACCTTCTTTTCAATTGAAACTATTTCAGTCTTGATTATCTTGAAAACCTAATAATGGTTGCTACATTAGTCAATTCAATTCTACTTTGGACCTATAGCCTTGTTTCATAAGCCTTTAGGTGAAATCATTAGTAACTCTTGATTTTAAATATTTTCTTCTATTTTTGGTTTATATATCTTGTTACTTGGAGAATGATACATCTCCAAGAAAAATAATTCAATGGAAATCTACCATCCCTATGGTTGTGTTTATGAACGCAATTGTATTTTCAGATTTTAATCTTTTGTTCAACCATCACTCTGACCTATCAAACATAAGTTATAACCTTTTTCTAGGTAGTATATATAAACAACCTCTACATTGTCACTTGGGGGAAATTACAATGATTGGTGGACCCTTGTGCATTATTTAATATAGTGGACTACATTGTTGATGGCACTATTGTTTCATTTCCCCACTCCATTTGATACATACAAGTATGGAGGTAAATGCGGTCATGTGGGAGTTGATTATGGAGTCATGCCAATTAAACATCTTCTCATTTGATTAAAATGTGTATGAATGCATAGTAAAAAGAAGTCAATGTGAACATGTAGGCAAATGGTCTTCAAGAACAAGGGACCCACCTACTTGATAGGTTAGAATGCTGGCGAAAGAAAAGAATTCAATTATCCACATCCCTGCCTACGTGGAAACATATTTTGTTTAGTCTCAACATGGCACGTACAAGGCCATGTCAATCCCTAGAGTTAGGGTGCACCACTATTGAACCATCTCCCTGATGACCCCTCAAACTCAAGTTCACAAGTTAACTCTATGGAAAATGGGCTTACATCATTATGAAATAATTTTCTTCCTATACATTACAAAAATTGGCCTTCATGAGTGGCACACATAAATTGAAATGATATTATTCACATTCAATATAGATAATTACAATAAATATTTTCCATAATATATATATATATATATCAAACATGATATTCTTTGACATCAAATAACTATAGTTGATTTTCTTCATATTCATTAGATATATTGGCATACTTGTAAGGCAAATGAAAAAATTATAATAGATATTCTTACTCTTTATAGCAAAAATGTCAAACATGCCTCCCTAAACTAGTACATAATACTTGTTTGTGTATAATCATTACAACCAAAAACTAGCATACAAGATTGACACACATTAACCTGAAATTGTTATATTCATACCTACTATAGAGATTACACTAAAGGCTTCCAAAAAGACATCAAAGAGACATGGTATTGTAATTACAGTTCATTTGATCCTTATCTGCCAGAGAATATACATTACAATTGATCCTTTATCTATTCACTATGAAAATGACAGACATGCCTCCAAAAAGTATTGAACCATTTTCACTAAAACCATGGGGGAAAGGACAATGGAGATGATGCCATTGAGCTTGGTTTTGTCAAGTTGCTTGACAAAATTATCCCACCCATGTTCTCCTCCCTTATTGGTAAAATTGGATTGCCACATATATGAGATGGGCTAAGACCTACACAATTCATTGTAATGGAATATTGAGGGACATGAATGTTCATCATCTCCCTAAACAATGCATGTTGTTTAGGTAAAGGGTTCAATAAATTACTTAATTGCCTCTATCTCTAAAAAGCCTTCTTTGCCATCTTAAGCTATTTTTCCTTTCTTTCTTTCTCCCTTTGGATCTTATCTTGCTTCTTTTTATGTTCTTTCTCATGCCTTTGTATAATTTTATGTTATCTTGCTTGTCATTGAAGTTCTTTATCTAACTTTTCTTTCTCTTTCCTTTCTCTTGCAACAATTCTTGTTTCCTTTCTCTCCTCTATTTGTTCTCTCTTTCTTAGTTTCAACTCTTAAATTTATTTTTTCCTTTGTTCTTGATCCATCAAAAGGTTCGTGTAATCATCTATTGTTAGCAGTTGAGTTTGTTGAGTCAATTGAATTCCATTGTCCCCTACATTCCTTGGTTTTTCCTTGACAATGTGAACATGAAGTTAAAGGAATTGGTAAATGTTTGAGTTACTTTGGCCTCCCAATTACTAATTCAATTCTTATTTACTACCATTTTGACCCTAGATGGAATTTCCACCATAATCCTAACTTGTTCCCAAGTGTATAGCATTATCTTTGGCTTCCCAACCTCCACAATTAGCATAGTAATGCACCATTTTAGACACATTCAGTGTTCTTGGTAGAGATGGCATGGAAAGTGTTTGTTCTTCTTTGTGGGAATTTAAGTTAATTCCCAAATTCATATCCCCCTCTATTAACCATGATGGTTAGATTGGCTAAGTGTGAAGACTAAGTCCATCTTGTTGTCGATCATGCAAAATTTTGTCTATGCCAACACATACTTAACCATCCAAAGAAGTAGTTTATGTTACATTATTGATTTTCTCTACCACTGGTTTAAGTGTTTCATGAGTTGTTTCCTCCTTTGCAAGGTCTAATAGCAAGTTGTTTGTCACTTCGACTTCTAAGATATTAACTCCTGAAAGATTTAGAATGTTCTACACTTGACAAGACTCATCCTATGTTATAAATTGAAATGTGTCACTAGGATGCATGCCCTCCATAAGTACATCAGGTTTAAATGGCCATATCCATGTCCTCTTGGATCCTTCTTTTATGTTTGCAATGACCAATGCTTTTTGAAATGTGTTGATACCAAGTTCTATAAAATTTTCCCTCTTAATTTCTATATTTGGAAACTTATCTATCCACACTGCTCTTTTAGATTTGAAATATGACTTAAATGCATAAAACACACTCACATCAAGTGGTTGAAGTTTGCATGAAGTGTGTGTTGGAAATGTTAGCAATTCAATCCCTATTGACCTTGCCTTTTGGATTGTTGTGACAATAACATGGCTTCCATGGTCATAACAAATTAGCTAGTGAAACATCACATGGAACTGATCTTGCAAAGTAATGTAACCAATTGACAAACAAATCTTTTATTATCCATACATGGGCTTGGGCAGCCATGCATGCACTTGGTTCACACCTAGCAATGTAACTTTTAAGTTGCTTCTTCCCCTTGAACAAATAAAAACCTAAAATTCTTTGGTTGGAAGCATTCACACAACATAATATAGTTATCAATTCTCTACTCTTTGATATGATGTATGAGACACTTCTACTACTTTTTTCCAACACTCACATGGCTCTATTTTTGCTATCTTGAATGTCAATCTTTCACAATTCCATATTTTGTGAGGACCATATCGATTGGTGTCATAAACTTTTGACAATGTGTTGTAGAATGCAGACACAACTATAGGCATCCGATTGAGTGCAATATCTCTATCAATAGCTTCTAATGTCCTCAATGTAAGTTTAGGATGATTATTTTTAAACCCTATCCACCAAGATTTACCTCAAAGCCCATCTTTAAATGGGTTTAGCCTTGTTTAGAAAATTAGTGGAACTTTTATCTTGAAATTAATAATTTCAGGCCCATGTCCCACTACAACCATCTCTTTACAACATTAAGCCATATTTTCCTCTTCCTTTGCATTCAAGACTATTGGAGGACCTTTCTTTGTAGTGAAAGCTAAACCACTCAGCTAGTTAGTTAATGTGCTAGTAGGGATTCCCCATTCCTTTATTGCATCCCTCATTAAAAAAAAATTATCCTATACATCTTTAGGTGCTCCTTCCATATCATCTTGTGTCCAATCTCACTGTACTAAAATCTTCTTTGTTCTTATACCTACATTTACTTGAATTACTAACTCAAATGGTTGTGCAGTGGCCATGTTCTCATCTTCAATTTCTTCATCTGTTGGTAGTCATATGCTTCTTTTATGTGGAGGGAGTGTTGTCCATAATCTCTTTGTACCATGGCTGGTCCTCATTTGGGCTTTGTTCTTCATTTAGAAAGATTGAAAAGCAACAAAATGGCAGGTAATACTAACATATTATAACATTTTATAAGTTATAACATGAATTTCAATGAGAAGGACACATTTTATATAGATTCCATTTATTGGTGAGCCTTACAGATTCTGTGTGTAATTTAAGTGATAAAAATAGTTATAAACAAGACAGTCATAAAATCATTCCAAAAAGCATTGATTGTTGGAAACATAAAATCATTGAATGGTAGAATGGGTTTGGCATAAAGGCTAATGAAACAAGATCAAAGGTAAAAAGCCTAAAGCATTCAAGTGGACAATGTAGCAACTATTATTGACATTTCTAAGATAATCACAAGTGAATCCAACTTAACTATGATTATGACAAAAAATCAAAGTTTGAATAGGGGGGAGGACTCGAGAGTGGTGCATCCCTAACTTTAGGGGTTGACATGGCCTTGTACATGCTATGTTGGCACTAAAAATTATGTTTCCACATACGTAGGGATTGGACAATTTAAATCTTGTGTTGAAGTATATACTATGAATAAACCCTTACAAGACTTAGGTACACTATAATCATCAAGTCATTAAATCACATGTGTAAGACACACATTTGACATAGTGGTACTGTACACTCAAAAACATAACTTGGTAGCCTGGGGCGGTTGAGTCAGCTTTGGCGAGCACATGGACCCCTTTCCTTGCCACAGGGTGAACCTCCACGTCACTCTCGCTCTCGTGGTAGTAGCTAGTCAAGAGGAGGTGAGACACGAGGGTGGTCCTACTCGTTTGAGATTTGGACTTCACAAAGAGTGGTTGGCCAGTCCTGGGGCCTTCCTTGCGTATTGATTCTGATATGGTACTCTGTGATTGTCGTGGTTGAAATAACTATATGAACCGAAGGGTCACTAGTCATTGTTCTCCTGTTTGGATTCTAAAGATTCCAATGTTGCGTAGGTTGACGATTGTTCTTGTTGATGCTTCTGTTGAGTTGGAGTTGTTCTTCAAATTGTTGGATGATGACTTGTGTTTGGAGTAACCTCAACCTGTGTTGTTGTTCGTGAATTATTTGTTGATCGTGTTGTGGTCTAGGGTGAATTTCCTCAATCTCTTCAAGGATTGCCCTCACCCACTCACCTCTAAGCCCAAGGCACATTCATGAGCCCAAACCAAGAGAGAGTTGGTTGGAGTTAACCTTGATTTGACTTTGGGTTTATGACCTAAGGTTTGACTTGTTATTGCTTTATGTTGGGTTGACCAATGTTGACCTTGTGTTGGAATCAAGGGTTTGCAATCTTCTTGTCATACTAATGTTTTTGTGCTTTTTTTTGGTTTTTGAATGCATGCAAGCCTATATGAATGCAAAACAATATTTTTTTACTTTTTTGGATTTTTTATGAAAAGAAAGTGCTTTTTTAATCTAGGAATTGAAATATGTATGCAATCTAGAATGTATTTAACTAATGCAATTTGATCTATGTTTTTGTTTGGTTTTCTGAATATTTAGATTAATTACTCTAAGAAATGAAATTGCTTTGAAATAAACTAAGCTAAAGAACTTTGAAAGCAAACTAATCTAACAATGCAAATCCTATTTAACTTATCAAGGAAATTGCAACATTAAATTACTATTCCCAAGAGCAAATTTATATTTTCTAATTACTATATAAAAAAAAGCACTAAAGAACCTGGAATATGAGATGCGTGAGCCTCCACTACCCTCAGGAATCCTTGTGTCAGCAACCTCTTTGTCCTCTTGCAGCAGTGGGGATATCCTCTTGGCAACAACAGGAAAGGGATGAAAAAGAGCTTTAGAAAGCTTGAAACATGAGCTCATTGTGAGCTAATCAACACTATGGCTTGAGAATGGGCAGTGTATCGATGTGATATGAAGATTTTAGAAAAGCTTGGATGAAACAACAATAAAATAAAAGGCTCAAATGTCCTGTATGAGCATATGGATGTTGTGTGGAGAGCAAAAACCTACAAAAACTAGATGCACAAATGAAATTTCCTCCCTTTGTGCTTGAGATGTTGGAATAGGTGTTGTACACCTTGCATAATATTGTATTATTTATTTACCACTTGTATTTAAGTTGTATGTAACATTGGGCTAATTATTTTATGTGTGTGGGACACATAGAGTAGTTAATTGTTTATTTGTATTATTTAATTGTTGGGAAAAAAACATAGTACCAATATTAAATAAGGGGGTCAATGGTTTTGTGTTGCCCATGGTTTTGAGGTACATGGTTTTCTCATTGTATTTGTGTGAGCTTGGTTTATAAAAGCAAACACGCTACTATTATTTGAGGTTAGCTTATTCATTGTTGGCAGACAGAGGTTTGTGTGAGGTTGTCATCGTATTGAGCTCTCTTCTGCATGTGCATATTGTGAAGCATGGCAGGTGATGTGTGGATTCATGCTTGGACACATGGAGGATGCATTGGAGGTGCTTGATGGTTCAAAGGTATTCATGGAGACTCATGGAATGTATTGTAATTTCTTATTGTTGAATAATACATATGAGTGTGGATGCTTTTGGAGGCTGGGTTTTTCCCTCTTGAGGGTTTCTTGTGTTTGTTCATTGATCCTTGCATTATGGTTATTTGTTGCATCGTTTTCTCCTTACGGGTTATGTGGAATTAGTTTTATTGGACCTGCAAATTCCTAACATGTGGTATCATAGCCATGTTTATGGTTGAGGGAGGTGTGAGCTCCCTAGATTTGTTGATAACCCTTGTGTGTATAGATCTAATGCAAAATGGAAGCCATGGCAATGCATGAAAGGATTTGGGACATTACAAGGTTTTGTGCAGGTTGTATTGCGGATTTGGGGTTTTGGGTATTTCAGATTTGTAGAGGAAATTACAGATCTGGTGATTGAAAAAGCATGTTTGAAGAGGGTTTCTTAGATCAATTCAATGAGGGTTTTGAGGAGGGAGTTTTCATAGATGACCTCCTGGGACAAAACAAACCTCGCCATTAGATTCAAGAGGCTCGAGAGCCGAAGAAAAAAATATAATTTTTCCTATTTTGGCCACAGGGCTTGGAAGGAAAAAATGCCCCCCAGGTACGCTATACAGATTTGTAGGGACACAGAAAAAAAATATTAAAAAAAATTCTTGCGTTATGTATTTGATTTTCTATAGTTGATGAAAAAAATTAAAACATAAAAATGAACTATAAAAATGAATTTAGAAAAAAATTAAAAAAACATGAAAAAATATATATTTGGGGCGGGGTCTGTAGACCCCGTACCTTGGCCTGGTGCAAGCCTGCTAGCATGGGTCATCTAGCCTAGCAGGGTCTTGTCGGCCCTAGCCGGTCGGCGGGGTCAAAGCCCTATCCGACGGCCTGGCCAATTGGCCTACCAAGTCCGACGGAAAATCAGCCCCCGTGGGCATTTAAAAACATTTGACAGCGGTGTATAAATTTTTTACTTGGACCTTAAAAAAGTAAAACATTAAACCTTGTTCGTGTCTGATGGAAAATCAAACAAATTTAAACCTCTTTTGGAGTCCACCACATCACCTTGTGACGCCAGACCATAGTATGCCATCTAAGCTCTCATTCAACATTTTCATCAATGCCACATCATTTGCTGACGCAGTGATGATGTCAATGCCACGTCAACATGTATGTATGGGTCCCGCCAGGGGTACCATTTAGCCCTTAGAGGGCATTTTCTTCCGAGAGGCATAACTTTTGCCCATGATATCAGATTTTTGTCTTCTTATAGGCATCAGAAAGGTCTCTTCGATAACTATGTAATGATATAGGTTTCATCATCATATTTTGTTGTTTGTGTTAGAATTTGGTGCCTCAAGATGGGCATTACTCCGGGACAGTTTTATGCTCATAACTTTTGCATACAGGATCAGATTTTTGATTTCGAATAGATGTTGGAGAGCTATTGTAGTGTACTATAGTTTAGATCATGTAGATTTTAAGTTTTGTGTGCAAGGAGAGATTGGTACTTGTTTGATCACTTGTAGGAGCTTGAGATTCAGAGTGTGATTATGAGAGCATTCAGATGGTGTTTTGGGCACAAATGTGTGGGAGTGCATGTTGTTATGAGACCATCAGTATGGTATAGTAGGTTTTCAAATTTGGTGCTTCTAGATATAAGTTTACAGGTGTTTTCAGAGTTTGGACTTTATGGAGATAGGTACATAGGTTATCTTCTAGTTTGAGGACATGGTTGATACACGTGTCAGACTAGGAGTCTCATTTCAGTGGGATTTGAGTATAGGTATAGTGATGATGATGATTATGGTGTCATAGACATGTAGGTACACTTTTGCATTGGCATGACATGATCATGTATGTGATTGACAAGTGTGAGCTATGATGTTTAATTCATGATTACATGTAGTGTCGTAATGTTTGTTTAGGAGATTGTTCTTATCTCCTGGATGCTTGATTAGTTCCTTGACTATGGTTACTCATTTGTAGATTTGTTGGCAAATCAAATCTAGAGTTGATTTGGTGTTTGAGTATTGGAGTCTATAGGTTGTCTTCTTTGATATCCCAGTTTGCATGTTACTAGTGTGATGATGAGTTTTCATGTTACATTTGTTTTGGATCTACGAATTATATATTTTCATGGATTAGCTACCCCTTGGCTATAGTAGGATGACTCGGATGTGGACTGTCTTTATCCATCAGATCAATTTAGTGTTTATGCAGACTTTGTTAGTTGGCCTTGTTTGTGGTCATTTGTACATTGGTATGTTGCATTGGGATAAGATGATGGATGATAGAGTACTTGGATAGTTGGTTGTTGGGATTTATAGCATGTTTATCACAATGTCATGGATAGCTTGGATACATGATTTTATGTGAGATTTTGATAGTGATGATTTTATCTTCTTAGTTTAGAGATTATGGTTTTACTTGACCTTTTGGGAGCTGTTGATGTTACAGTGGGATTCCTTGATTATGTTGGGTCCATGGATACTCTTCATTTAGGAGATGTTTACTTTGTTGCCATGAATATCTTGGTGTCACGATTCAGTGGGAGCTTTGGCAAGATATGGTTATCTTCATTGATTTGGAGATGTTGACATCTTGGTTTACCATATGGAGGACCTTTTTGAGTCTTTGGTTAAGAGGTGTTGATTTATGACTTGTCAGTTTGACATGTTGATCCTTTGTTTAGAGATGTTGATATTGTGTCTTGATGGACTCTTGATCATGCGTTAGAGTTTTGACATGATACAGGTTCTCTTGAGATAGGATATGTGTATCAGTGCATGTGATCTCCTAGGAGGAGATCATTAGATCATGATGTCATGATGGGCTTCTTGATTATGCAAATGGTTAGTAGGAGCATTGACAATGATCTTGTTGGTTCTCTTGGTATTGAGTACTTTGGTCATTTGCTTGGGAGCTTCATGATAGTACAGTTTTGCATTTGGAGTTTAGCATGGATTGATCATGGAGGTGCTCATGGATACTTGGGGACTTAGGTGAGGCTAGAGTTCTCTTAGGATTAGAGACACTTGTTGAGACGGTTACTCATTGGAGGTTTCAGTAGATAGACCGAGGAGCCTTACACCTAGATATGGACGTGAGTTCATGGACCTAGAGGAGATTGTTCTTGGACAGTCATTGTGGGTTGCTGTATCCTAGAGGAGCATTATTATTTCCCACTCTTGGTCTACTCGATGGTTTATCATCTATGAGGTATTGCCCTTCCTTTTAGATGCATTTTTCTTTATGCTTTATCTTCTCATAGATATGAATCTTGAGCTATGGTTATTAGTTTTGGAGGGTTCATTTGAGGGATGTCAGCATGGTTATCTCCCTATTCATATGGTTTGATTTATGATGTTCATTATGAGAAGTTTAGGAGATGTGATTGGGCTTATTCCTGGTTAAGGAATGGTTATGAGTTTGATCTACCTTGATTAGATAGGTTTACATCCATGTTGGTTACATGATACATATGTTCATTTGATCTAAGAGATTAAATGGTTGGGTGTTATTGAGGCTTTTCTTTTGAGGTTGTAGAGGAGATCTCACTTGACATGCACTAGCTCAAGAGATACGTTATCCCACCTCTACAGAGGGCTTCTTTGATTGCAATATAGATAAAGATGTGTGCTCACGCTGGAGATACATCATCACACCTTATGCAGAGGGCTTACAAACACACTTCGTTAGTACCAAAATCGTCAAACAGATAACATTATATATGCCCCCACCTTAAGGTAGTTGATGTCATGTACCAATATCAAACACGTTAAAGTAGAGAGAAAACACACAAGGGAACAAGAGCTTTCACAAATCCCATGCCCCCAAGGGTGGCATGTGCTCACAATCACTGAATGTTGCCACAAACACATTGATAAGATATGCTAAGATAAACAACAAGATGGTTAGAAAATCTTACTCTAAGATAAAAACCATATCACAACATGAAATCTATGCATGAATCATATATGAGATCACATCAAAGAAACCAAGGCTACACATACGGGTTCGAATCCGAGTGTAACAACAAGGTGAGATACAAGACAAGACAAAGTGCATGCAGCAGATGTATTGCAATGGTTTGTTAGAAAATATAACACAACTCAAATATCACATGGAGTGATTCTACTAGCCAAGCGTCGGATATATGAATCAATCCCATCGTCATGTATGGACTAGGTCTATTTTTGCTTGCTTGCTGAAGGGACATGTGGTCCATATCAGTTAGTTGTTTGTTTTTCGTCATCTGCTGACTAGATAGAATCACTAGAAGAAGGTAAATAATAAAAGAGAGAGGAGAACAAGTGCCTTAGGAACACCACGTAGGAGGATGCCCCCAAGACATCAATTGCAATGTTATTCCCCTAAGGCATGACACGCAACAATAAAATAGAGGAGAGACAAGATAGAAGAATGATGAAATAAATAGAAGAATGGTCACAATAGAGGTGGTCTCCTAGTATCCTTGACCTTACAAGAGTGTCAAGGGTCATCCCAGGAGGCCTAAACAACACATAACACATCACGGGGGAAAACAACACAAGAGGGGAGGCCACGTAAATGAGCAAACTATGCTACGACAAAGGTGGCCACCAGGGTTAGAAATATTTACCTGGTGTACAACTGAACTAGTGATTGTCATAGAGCAAATCATCATCTTCCCAATCTTGAATGTCAAAGGAGAGAGGTACATAAGGTATTATTGCCCAACTTTTTTCATCGTCCTTAAACTCTTCTTCTTTAAGCTCTTCTTTGTTTGGTTCAATGTTAGGTGGTGGAATGTTTTCTTGTTGAGGTGTATTTTGTTGAGTGAAAGCTTGTCTTCTGTTCCTCCTTTCCTTGCTTTCATATTCCTTTTTGTTTTATTAGTGATGTTGTCAAGAGAATTGTCATGATTTTCTCTAGTTTTTGACATTTCAGAGGAGGAAGCTGGTACAAATTTGGTTGGCTTTGATGAAGTGCTTTTTTCTGTACGAGTGCCTCCCAATCCTTGTAGGGATGATAGGGGAGGAAATTCAGCATAGAGTCCCCTACCTTTCGGTCTAGGAAGTTCTTCTAATGTAATTTGTTCTTCACTTGTTGTTTGTTGAATAGAAGGTCCGACCACTCTAGATAGTAATTTTGCTTTGTATCGTCTATATCTCAAGAAACGGTGGTCTCTTCGTTGCTCAGGTTCCTCAATATGTCGTGGCCAAAAGTAATCAAGAGTAACGTTCTCCTGGGTAACCATAGGTTTCCATGTATTATGATGAATAGTATGCACTTGTCCATGTAAGGGAAATTTTATGCATTTGTAAATTGTTGAGGGGACAACTTTCATAGCCTTGACCCATGGGTGCCCTAATTTTATGCGGAAGAGGTCGGATGTGGGGATGACATCAAATAATTGTTCCACAGCTTTCTCAAATACCGTAACCAATAAAGATATCTTCCCAAAGGTGGGAATAAAAGCTTCATTATGTGTCTTAATCATCAGGTTTGAAGGTTCATAAGAATCTTGTATCAAATCATGTGCATAGAGGAATTCTTTCGTGGCCACATTAGTCATACAGTTAGGATCAATAAGGGCTCCCTCCACAAGAATCTCCATTACTCTCACTATGATGTAAAGAGGTCCTTCAATGTTTCCAATTGTTCTATCATGAGGTGTGAATATTATTTCAAGTTCAGGAGTCTTTCTTTTCATATAAAGTCTAGGAGGGAACCAAGCATTATTATTGCGATGAGAAGCCATGTATGTGAGACTATTACACCCTTTAAGCACTTGTTTGAGGGAAACGGGTACTAAAAGACACACAGGGTCCACAAAAAACAAAGTGGGTAGAATGAAATAATGCAACACAACAAGGCAATGAGTGATTTGTAAGCTTGTTTAAAGGCGTTGAAATACAAAATGTGTGATTTAACAAATATGTCAAATTTTCAAGTAAAAGTGTGAAATGATGCCAAAATTTTCAAAGGAGCACTAATTGTATGTTTGAAAATGAATATAAGATCTGAAATGAATGATATTTATGACAAATGCAATGAAACTAAGCAAAACTATGCTTGTTTATGCACTTAGAATGCTCATCATTTTTTTTTCACTTTTTTCAATGTAAATGTTGTAAAGATGCAAATGTAAATGCAAAAACATACAATGCAGCAACACTACAATCCAAAATCAAATTTGAAAGAGTGTTCAAAGGAGTGGTAAAATCTAAAACAAGATTTTAACCACAAACCCTAGCTTTTGCAAAGACTAGGTTATATGAAAAATGCACAATTTCAAGCAAACCCTAGCAAATAAGGTATGCAAATGCAAGGTAAATGATTATAGAATAATGAATTGCTGCAATTTATCTTAGATCTGATGCAAATATCATAAAATTAGATGCTTTCAATGATATGCAATAAGAATAGTGCAAACTATGTCTAAATGCAAGCCTAGGATGCTTGATTTTTTTCAAAATTTTCAATTTTTATGCAAGATTTTCAAATGTAAGATGATGAATATGAAATGTATGAATACAAATTTGATGTGCAACAGTCAACAAGATGCAATGTTCAGAAAAACACAGGTTCACGAAAATGTAATGTAGGAAAAGGAGGGAAGATGGGTTTGATTGATTAGAGTGATAGTTTAGTTAGATCCTCCTTTCACTACCTACATTCAAGGACATTAAACCAAGTTGAATCACAACTTTTGCAAGAGGACTCAACTATCAAGTTTGCTTTCACTCAGAATGATAAGGAAATTTGGAATTTGTTGATTGATTTGTTAAACCTTAGCCCGATTATACCCAAAACCCTAATTATGCAAAATCGTAAACAAACAAACGAATCCCGACAAAAGCTCACACAGAGAGAAACTAAATACAGATTAGATACGCACTAGAATTTGAGTTTTGGAAGGTGGAAAATTTAGGGTCAAAAGAGAAGGCGCCCAAGCCCAAGGTGTTGCTTTTTCTTAGGGCTTCCTGATATTTTCTGCTACAAACTACAACCACTTCAGAGATTCCCAACACTGCAAAATTGGAGGTCAAAAGTGGGTACCCTTGACCTTTTAGGGATATTTTCTACCTTTTTCTTTAGATCCAGATTCCTTCTTCTCTACACTGATCCTCTGCAACTCCACTCCGCAAGATCCTGCACCTGTTACATGCAATCACAAGAGAGGGGTTAAGGGTTGTGGCGTTTAGGAGCTTTTCTCAGTCAAGCCCTGGAATGGCATTCAAGCCTTCAAACACCGTTATTAGATAGAGAGTGTGTGTCGTTGGTGGACAGAGGCCAAATCAATGATAAAGTAGATAGATTGAATCAAAAATAGATATCACCTCAGAGGTATAACACTCATGGAAGAATGAAGCCCTTTCATGCCATGAGGAGATAGATTGATGAAGCCAAATATGTAATAAACAAACACAAATACAACACAAGTCTGCTCTGCAACATAATGAAAACCTTGGATATCCTTAGCATAAGATCACAAGTTCACATTATCCATCTAGTTTACAAATGAAGTCCTAAACATGTTTATATATGCATTCTCACTAATATTTCATAATTCAAACTTAAGATGCCGATAAGGAACACCATTTAACGGTCATAAGTCGACATATGATTTTGGGACGCTGACAAAATAGGGCAGGGCTACGGCACCCAATCCCAAGCCCAAGGGCCTATTTTGGGTCCAAATTATGTTCAAGGCTCACCCCTAGGTCCCATTTGACATGGGTTTTGGGGGATTTTGTTCCAGGATTCATTTCTAATATGCATGATTAAAGCTAAGGGACCTAGGAGCTAAACTTAGGAGGTAAAAATCCAAGGGGGACATTTTATGACATACCATCTGCAAAGATTGAACTTCACTTTTAGTTTGTTATATGTCTAACTAGAAATCTCTCCTTTCTGAGGTATACCATTACTTCATCTCCCATCGCAAAATCTTTGCATCTTCAATTGTTGTCCACATCATGCTTCTACCTAGCATTCATCTTCTCTAGATGGTCCCTGACTTCACATGTACCTTATTCATACGTTCAATGAACTCTTCTATCTCCAAAATCCTCTTATGTTCCTTGTTGATGTCCCTT
The DNA here is from genome assembly GCA_027924645.1 of Cunninghamia lanceolata. NCBI lineage: Eukaryota > Viridiplantae > Streptophyta > Pinopsida > Cupressales > Cupressaceae > Cunninghamia > Cunninghamia lanceolata. The sequence goes on along the minus strand of BSBN01001239.1, from coordinate 554,293 downwards.
GGTTCTGATACATTTCTAGGATTTTCCCCATTTACAATCTGGCATGGTTTCTTTCCTGTGCTCCTATTCACTGAGTTATTATATGCAAATTCCACTTGCGACAAGATCATGTCCCAATTTCTCATCTTTTCTCCAACCAAGCATCTTAGTAAGTTACCCAAGCTCCTATTTACTACTTTGGTTTGTCCATCAGTCTATGAACGATATGTTGAGCTAAAATTTAAGTTTGTTTTCATCTTTCTCCATAAGGTCCTCCAAAAGTATCCCAAAAACTTAGTGTCTCTATCTAAAATTATGCTTTTTGGAAAACTGTGTGTATCATGGTAGAAAATGCACATAAAGAAACAAACCAAAGCAATATTGACCTATTTCATGCAAATCTTAAAATGACCTCAAGATTGAGCAAAAAGGAATGCAAAGCATACATATGATGTTAAACTATGAATAACACATGTGAAAACCTTGCTTGTAGATGTGCTCCTTTGATGCTTGATTTGTAGGTGACTCCTCAAAATGGCAGCATAACTTTATGTCTCATGGAGTCTTGAAAATGGCTTGGGTGGTAGGCTATTTATAGATTTTTTTGGATTGATTGGAAAGATCAATGGATGAGGTTTGATGAGAGGCTTGAATGCATGAGAAATTGCCAAGTGGTAAGCATTAGTTGGATGAGAAGGGATGTCCTTGGATTGAGGAAGAATCAAGGGTGTAAAAGTGGATTGGATCAAGTGAAGGGATAGGATTTAATGAGGACAAAATGACTCGTGTACAAAGGACTTTGACCATACCTTTGTAAGAGACCCATGTCATCTTGTACAAGAGGCCATGCCTTTGTACACATAGGAGAATGTGGAGGTTTGACTAGGGTTAGTTTAGGCTAATGGAATGTGCAAGTAGGAGGTTAGTTAATTAATTAGGTTTAGGTCACCTAATCAAAAATGTAGAAAATAGGGAATTAAATAAATAGGTATATTTATTTAATTCATGGGATGGGAAAAGGGGGATGTTAGATAAATAAAATTTATCTAATGTTAAGACTATAGGATAAGGTTAATAAATGATTAATAAATCATTTATGCTAGGGATAGGTACGGATGCAAGTACCGATGTAGGTACAGATGAATAGTGAATATTACATGAATAGTAATTTTGACAATAAAATATTGTAAACTCGTGGTTTGAAGGGGAGATGGATAATTAACTATCTAAACATGGTTTTATTCAGTTAATTGTGAAGAAAAGGTGGTTTAGGGGTGTCTAGAGATGGTTAGTGATCATTTAGAGATGTTTAGGGATGGTTTAGGGATGACTATTGTTGAAAAAGAGGGATTTGTATGGTTAATTGAATAAATGGTAATTTAGCCAATTAGAGGGTTAAATGATGGTGTGATTAGGGATGAATTATGTCGAGACGAAAGAGGTGGACAATTTTAGGTGTCTAAATTTTGACCCTCTTTGAGATGGTGTTGTGAAGTAGCATCATTTCAAAGAAAGATAAAACGTAGCGCTCGGCAAGATTAGAAGAAGATGATTAGATTTCTCCAATCACTTGAAGTGAGAGAAACAAGGAGGGATGATGGTGAAGATAATGATAGGGATGATGCCCCCTCGAGAGGGAAAGTGGGTTTGAAGAACATGGGTGTGCTCTTAAAGGATTGAAGAAGATCGGATTAGACAGATGAGAGTGGAATTTAAAAGATCACATGGATATAGGGATTAGAGGAAAAAGGGAAGATGAAAGGAGTGGGGGGAGGAAAAATAGATGGATGCAAGTTGATTCTTGACTTCATGAATTATGCGTTATGTTGCACTAATAAATGAGAGCCATCTTTATTTGATATGGCATGAGTTGTTATGCACCAAGGTATAAGGAACTAGGGTGACAATGTGTCCCATGCATAAAAGCCAACCGATAAGGTCACAAGAAAGCCTATGTCGTATAGCACCATGATATGGAAGACCATGATACCATTGTGGTAGGTAGGTTACATGGACCACTGTTGATGCAAGATAAAAAGATAATGCACACACACAAGCAAGCATGCATGCATAAAAAATATACAAAGACAAGTATGATGTTGCCCTTGGTCAAGCTGAAAAGCCAAAGATGATGGATTGATAATGTTGGATTGTGTTTTTGAAGATAAGAACAACACGAGGATTGGGAATGATATATCCTGATGATGATAATGGATGATTTGGATCAAAGGCTTGCAGCAAGGCTGGGCATAAGGCCATGGATGCGGTTGGATGATTTTGATTATGTTGTTGAGCTCAAGATTTGCATTAATTAGGATTGTTCTTGAGATCTGGATTTGTTGGGAGATTTGGATATTTGGGGATTTGGATTGCTAGGAGGGAATGCATTGGTTTGCGTGTAGGTAGCCTTTAGCTAGATACCATTGACAAGGGAAAGTTGAGTCTATTGACAAGACATAAGAGGATGATTAGGATGAAATGATAAGGGGATAATGGATAGTGGATAATAGATAGTGGATAGGGAGTAAAAGGAAAGGATGTAGGGATGAAGTGTTTGTGTGATAGGGGAGTAATAATCATAATATACGTAACATAATAGACATTGTTGACTGGGTAAGAATAAATACATTTAGCCTTCTATAGTTAAATACCACACTATTCTTTGGCCTGCAAAAGGCTTACTATGTTGTGAACATTAAACCAAGATAACCTAGCCTTTCAACCTACAAATGTATTCTATACTAAGGATAATATAACAAGATCTCTTGGTCTTTCAGCCTACAAATGTTTTCTATACTAAGGATAATATAACAAGATCTTTTGGCCTTTCAGCCTACAGATATTTTCTATGGGTTTGAGGATAACATTCTATGGAAAGAGAATTATTCTTCAAAGTATTCCCTCTAGAAACTATATTATTCCATTGTTTCTACTATATGGTTTAAATAGTCATAGCAATGTTATTATTCTCACAACAATCAGATTCTAAAGCTTCTTCTTTTCTAAGTGTTATATTGAAGTAATTGTTTTATTTTCATAACTCTAATGCTTTCTCTATGAAAATATAACTCTGTAACAAATACAGAAAACAAATATTGTAGATAAAGAATAATACACTCATTTAAATGAGATACTCTTACCTCTATGATGTTGGTTTCTAAAACCTATATGGTTCCTCTTTTCTACCTCTATTACCCACGCTCTAGTTATGCTTTCTTCTACATTTGTTCTTGCTCCCTCATTGCGGATCACCTATAAAGACAAAATCTCTCTCAATGGTCAAAGATAACTGAGCTCTAAGGAGTCTCGCCAATTCCTACCTCGTGGATTCTTGCATACTATCCCTTTGTGTTAAACACAGTCTTAAGTTTATCTCTGGAAATGGAGTCACTATCCAACAAACCATCACCCAAGCATCTCATTAACATCGACAATACAACCTTTTAAAAGGCTTCACTCTCCACAATACTGTGGATTTATCCTACATACATGTCTGGTTTCAATCTTGGTGGCATGCAAAAAATGATAAAGGGGTAACTGGTCATTATGACCACTCCTAATTGATCAACAACTTCACCATAATCTCCAAAACCAATGTAGAGAAAAAGGGGGGTCAAGCATCATAACTATCATGAACTGGTTTACATTGATTAGCAACATAACCATGTATCCTTTAAACTCAATGTCTACAAAGTATGAGTTTAAACTTTAGACCATATATATATATATATATATATATATATATATATATATATATATATATATATATATATATATATATATATATATATATATATATATATATATAACAACATAATATTTGAGTATACAATGTATACTCACGTTGTTTCAAGCTTGCAACAAGATACGAGAATAGGTTCGAGGTATTCTCCCCCTCTATATCTTGCATGAACGCTAAAATAGACAAAAATAACATGTAAGGATCACAATCGGGAATTCAAATAATAAAATAGTTTAATTATTTATCAACTATTTCTTGTTGATGGTCACATATTGTCCTGACTTAGTTTTTTGACAAAACCTATGCTTAATGGATCTTGTCGACAAATCGACAATTGTCAAGTCAAAACCAACTTAGACTAATTGGTCAAACACAACTTACCAATCTTGACAGAAATTCACTAAACTGTGCAAGCATGAGACTTAGATGGAAACAACATGTTCTTATCCATATGTCTATTCACTTCTCTCCAATGATTCTCTCCCTCTCTTTCTCGAAGGGTGAAAACATGTTTCCTGATTACAACTTGCAATCATCAAACTAGGATTAATGCATCGTTCATCAATTCATATTTCTTATGAATAAATAATCATGACATCATATAATCACACGTCTTAATTCTAATCATATAAACATAATTATCTCATGATATCATTGATTTATCCTGACATTTTCACATAACATCAAATCATTAATTCATGCAAAATTATCTACTAATTAGGTGCAAGTAAAAAGTAAATCATAGTCAAAATTTGGGGTGTGATAGAAAAAGTATATTTTGTGTATTTTATGTGGATTTAACCCACTTGGGTCAGTTCCTTGAGATGGGGTGCCTTTTGGGTTGAGTTTGAGTGTGGGTCATGGGTTTAAGTACCCATATGACCTTTGGAAATATTGTTCTTTTAATGAGCATGGTGAGTTTATGTGTGAGGAATTTTGGTCATCCTCCCTCATACAAATTGATTGGCTTGTGGAGTACATTTTACATCACCATGCCTTGCTATGGTGAACCCAGATGAGTTCACAAGGGAAATCTTGGTGTATTTGATGAAAATGTAAGAGGATGGTTTGCTTAGGGTGTGGGATTTCCACATGTCCTCATCCCATTGGATGGGAGAAGCACATGACACTCCCTTATAAGCCTTTTCCTTCGCTTAGGATAAGGATATTCACCATGTTATTTTATTTTCAAAATTTGGAGATTTTGGGGAGGGAGTGGGATTTTTAGAGATCTTGTTGAGTGAATGCTTGAGTTTGTGAAGAAAATCTTGGATTGAGGAGAAAGAGAGGATTTTTTTTCAAGATTTAGGGTAGAATTAGAGGTAATAGTTTCTTTATTTTAATTTTGGAGTTAATTGGTAATGTGAAATAAAATATAATTCATGCTCTTATTCTTATTTTTTAGTTGAATGAATAAATTATAGTCTTTTAAATTTCTTGTAACTTTTTGAAGTGTCAATGTGGGGGTTTTATGTATTTTTGATATTATTAAACAAAAGAAAAGGTTGTGAGGAAATAATGATAAAGGATGTAAGCACATAGATTAACACTATAACAAAGGAGGTTTGTGAATTATTTGATAATGTCAAGGAATCTGGAACACCACAGGTTGTGCCAAGGTACCAAGGAAAAAGAGGAATAATGACATTACTCATCAAAGTATCTCAAAGAATAGTCGCAACCCAAATCTTGTGACTTGTTTGGTAAAACATTAAAAAGAAATTTGTAGACTAAAGTAACTAAGGTCACAGAGGAAAGAAGCTCATGGACTACTTGACATAATATGGCAACAAGGAATAAAATGCCTCCAAGAGAAATAAAGGCCGCAACAGAGCATCCAAGAATTGCTACAATTCTTTATGAAGAAGGAGCAGATACTATTGTGTATGTTATTGTGCTATGATTACCTTGTGGATGAAGAGGTTGAATATAATTCTACAGCTAATTTGCTATTGGGGAAAATTCAAGAGCAATACCTCATTGACATGTTGTTTCCTTCTCTTCTCCTTTTGCTTACTGTACTAAAAATGTGGAAGGAGAGATGTTTACTTCCTTTATTAGTTGCTTAGTCTATATAGACCTCATTGCAACTATTGAAACAATACTTCCCTCACTTCTTTTATGTCATTTTGAGTCATTATTTTTCTAAGTGAAACTGAAGATACAACAATTCTTGTTGTTGCATTGCAAGGGGTGGGAAATATAAGAAGAATTTCTACCTCTGAGGTATGTAACAATAATGATATCGAAGGGTTTCTTTTCTCCTCTTCACAGGACATTAGTATGATATTTGGGACAAATTTTATAGTAGTGAGTTCCATTGATTAGTTGATTGGTGTAAATCTTCACTCAGAAGAATTGCTTTAGGTGTTGTGAGATCTTTGTTCTATATCTAGGTTTAATATTAGAAGGCAAACAATTTTTGATGTAGGGTTCTTTCCAAAGGCAATATCTATTATGATGATAGTTTTATAATTTGGAAGGAATCAAAATCATTAAATGCAAATAGTTGTACTAGCCCATTAAGCCTTGTGATTTTCCATACTTTAGTAAAGCTCTTTGAAGTTATGGTGAATGATTCAACTGCTTGCTGTCTAAATGCCTAGATTCCACGTGCAGTTGATCTTATGAGATTATTGGGATGGGTGGATGCTATAATTGTATATCACAAAAAAGGAGCCACTTTTTTTAAGATACAAATAATAGTAATAATAATGAAGGGAAATTTTGGAAGAGGTAAAGTATGTGCAAAATTTAGAAAAGAGATGAAAATTGAAGTATGCAAAATAGAGGACAATTCAAAGATGTTGATTGTTGTTTGCCTAGGCCAAGTTTACATGTATGCATTTTTTGTGTGAAAGAGAGTTGTTTGAAAATGTGGAATTGTTTTAAAGAAGTATAGAAATTGTTTGAAGTTGCTTTGGAACAAAATGGAGGGAAGAGTTGAATGTGAAGAGGTAGTCTTATGACCCTTCATATTCTGTCTTTTTTGTCATTTTGTGATATTTTTGGAGGGAGAGTCTTTTTACCTCCCATCCAAAAAATGCTTATTTAAACTAGCTTACTTCTCATTTATAACACGTGAGAAAACCCGTTGGAGTTTGGAACCAATGAATTCAAAATGAAGATTATTGTTTTTGTTGTAACTTCTATTATTTTGTTCCATTCAATGTGGTTTACCACCCTCTAAATATGTTTCTTTTCCACCTAATCTCACTCATTTAATTCAATAAATGTTGATGAGCATCAACATTCAAGATCATACCACTAATGCCTCGTTGAGGGTAGGGTGTTTTGTGTGGTCGAATGGGCACATTTGTGAGAGCTAAAAATCACCAAAATTCACAAGTTTCCTTTAGAGATTGCACCATCTCACATTGGGATTGTGATAATGGGTCCAATGAAGATTGGTTCAAGTCAAATTTGTCCATTTTTTGAATGGCGTGCAAGAGGATTAAGGACAAGTTTGGATTTTAATTTTAGTAGAGTAGTTTGAAGTTATGGTGATTGATTCAACCGCTAGCAATCTAAATAACTAGATTCCATGTCCAGTTGATCTTGTAAGATTATTGGGATGTTACAGTTGTATATCACAAAAAAGGATCCATTTTTTAAGATGCAAATAGTAGTAATAATAATGAAGTGTTGATACTGTTGTAAAATCAGAGGAGATAAAGTATGTGCAAAAGTCAGAAAAGAGTTGAAAATAGAAGTATACAAAATAGAAGACGATTCATTTGTTGATTGTTGTTTGCCTAGACCAAGTCTATGTATGTAGTTTTTGTGTGAAAGTAAGAGAGTTGTTTGAAAATGTAGAATTGTTTTGAAGGAGAAGTGTAGAAATTTTTTGAAGTTGCTTTGAAACAAAATGAAGGGAAGAGTTGAATGTGAAGAGGTGGCCTTATGACCTTTTATATTCCAAGTCTTTTTGTCATTTTGTGATGTTTTTGGAGGGAGATTATTTTTGCCTCCCATCCAAAAAGTGCCTATTTAAACTAGATTGCTTCTCATTTATAACACATGAGAAAATGTGTTGGAGGTTGGAACCAATGAATTTAAATGAAGATGATTGTTTTCACTCCAATTTATGTTATTTGGTTCCATTCAATGTGGTTTCCTAGCCTCTAAATCTATTTCTTTTCCACCTAATCTCACTCATTTAATTCAATAAATGTTGATGAACATTGAGATGTGTTCATACCACTAATACCCCGTTGATGGTAGGGTGTTATGCATGGTCGACTGAGCACATTCATGATACTTAAAAATCACCAACATTCACAAGTTTCCTTCAGAGATTGCACCATCTCATGTTGGGATTGAAGCAATAGGTTCGATGGAGATTGGTTCAAGTCAAATTCGTCCATTTTCCAAATAGTGTGCGAGAGGATTAGCGGCAAGTTTGGATTTTTCTTTTCTTTTCTTTCCCTTCTCTTTTCCCCTTTCCTTTTTCATTTTTTTAACTTGTGGTAGATTAGGATTTTGATGATGAATTTCAATCTTATAAGGTTAAATTTTAAAGTGATTTTATGACTTCTTTATGATTAATTTTTGTAGATTTTAAGCACATCTTTCGCTGTCCTAAATTTTAGAATTTGATTTTTCACAAAAGGAACAAGTTTTTAGTATATATTTTTTAATTCCTTACTTTAAAATTTTGATTTAAAGGGCAAATTGTTATTTTTTAATCATTTGTAAAGTTAATTGTAATACTAAAATCATTCATAAGATGTCAATTAAATCAAAATCAGAAAGTCATTAATTCAATGTTTAATGAAATATGATGTTTGTGTGGCTAATAGTGGTCAGATATCACTAAGTGAACAGATGTTTCAATTGAACAACTCACAATTACTCCATGGAGCCCCTTGAATGAACCAACCAAAGCACTCTCCAACTGAAGGATTTTGGCGAACCTCATAAATAAATCAAAATACTCTTGAAGCTATCCACCTTCCAAGCAGGGGAACCTTTATTGTTCCACCCTACGTGCTTCACGGTGCTTAGGTAGTTAGTGTGTCAAAAACCACATCAACCCCATCCATCCCTCATTCATATGAATGGGATAAAGAGAATAGATCCCAACTTTGATAAATTTTGAAGAAGCCATTCTCTACATCAGAAAACATTAAGAATAGAATAGAAGGATTTAGGATGCCTCTGCAAATATTTTCTAGAAGATTTGTATCCCTTCCTCTAGGAACATGATCACCTTTCACTAGTAGAGAAACATCAATATATGACTGGAAAAACTACTAAAAACTACTTATAAATGACTAAACTTGGTCACATGACCATTAGTAGTTTAATGCCAGTCATTCATAATGCAACCAAATTGATGACTAAACCATTTTTAGTCATTTATTGGTTGTTTTGATTGATCGATTTGGTAGTATATTTAGTTGTTGATTTAGTCATTGATTGTTGTAATCTAGTCACTTATTTAGTCATTTTTTATTCACTGATATATTTAGTCATTGATTGTTGTTAACTGGTCACTTATTTAGTCATTTTTATTCATTGATTTATGTCCATTGGTAATGTATTTAGTCATTAATTTTAATCATCATTTTGATCAATTTGGTAGTATATTTAGTCATTTTTATTCACTGATTTAACACTGGTCATATATTTAGTCATATTTATTCATTGTTAATGATTTCTGTCAATTGGTAGTATTTTTAGTCAACTTAATTGATTGATATTTGAGGATTTAAGCAGAAAACACAGAAATACACATCAATCATCAATTGCACATAATATAAAGACAACCATTGAGAAGGCAGAATCACTAAACTTTATTAAAAATAGGTGTTCTTACAGCTTGTACAAGTTTGCAATATCTATCTTGCATGAAAAATGCTTAGAAATAGACTATTACAATGTTTATTTTCAGTCACAAGACTGAAAATCTAAGTTAAAATGCACATAAATGACAAGAAAGAAACTTCTCCAAGTTTACAATGCTTTGCCAAAAAGTGAACTGTCAATAACTGATTCTCAACTAGCCTAACTGCTACCATAGGTCATCTAATCCGCCCCATCAGTCTAGCACTTGTCCTTCTTGACTGCAACCAAAGGAAATGCACTGTCATTATATGTAGTCAGGTCTGTTATAGGATATTCATAATGTGAAACATGGACTAGATCAGGCTTCCTTAATAAAACATCACTATATTCTTGTGTCTTGTACTGTCATCAGCACTGCTTATGGGACATGCTTTTGTTGAGTTTGAAGATATCATGTCCTCTTAGGGCATGGAATCAAATTCTTCCTTCATTAATGCATCTTCAAAAGCCTCTTTTTGAGTCTAAACCGTTCATTTACCCAACCTCTATTACATTAGACACTTGGTAGGCAGTCATATTTAGTGTCCTTGGTCTTCACTCATTGTGCTGATTGAACTATGCATACTTGAATTCTAGATGATTTCCCTGCAACTTTCATATACTTGCCTTTTAATGCTAACATTGCAGTCCTTTGTTCCTTTGTTCATGCCACTGAAACCATGCTTACTATGCATGTATCCTTGGGAACCATTGACCATTGCCACTCACCATGAATATCTTACCTCTATGCACTCATTATCTCTTTGTTATAGAACAGTCACCCATAAGTATACAGAATTTAGACTTTCATTTGTAGACTATCATAGGCTTATGAAACTGTCATATTCTTGCAACTATACTGCCATCAATGATAACTTTAAGGAGACCCCCCTAAAAATCTTATAAAATCCTGGTGAATCCTAGCTAAGTGCCATAATTTTCCTGGCGAATTTTTCCTTTAAAAAAAACATTAATTTTCCTGGCGAATCTATGCATATTATTAAAAAATTTGTAAAATCCTGGCTAATCCTAATAAATAATTGGTAAAAAAAAATTACAATGGTGAATCCTAGTGAATAATTACTAAAGAAATTAATTACAGTGGCGAATATTTCCTTTAAAAATTTTCATAGTTGGTCGGCGCAATCCCCCCAATAATTTTTTTTGTTTTGGTAATGTTGAAGCAAGGGCCTGGGGGCGGCAGCCACCGGCGAGGTGACGGGGCAGCGCCCCTTGTGGGGGTTAAGGGGGCAACACCCCCTTGCGGGGGTCGAGGGGGCAGCGCCCCCTCATGGGGTCTAGGGATAGCAGCCCTGGTGTGTCAAGGGGCAAAGCCCCTTGACACCAACCACAAATCCACTATCTAAAAAACATTGGAGCACACACAAATTCAATATTTTAAAAATATCTCACTTTAAAACAAAGACTAAAAAAAGTGATTTTTTTGCCATCGATTACCTTTTTAATTGAATGGTTGTTGTTCAATTCCGTGGCACTCTATGCATGTGCCTTTGAGAAGGCTTGTTGAGGCCCGGAATTTGTTTTGGGCCACACGATTAAATCTAATCGTGTGGCCCAAAAGAAATTCTGGGCCTCAACAAGCCTTCTCAAAGGCATATCTATAGAGTCCCCCAAAATTAAATCATAGCCATTCAATTAAAAAGGTAATCAATGGCAACAAATAAAACCCTTTTCGAAGTAAAAATATCCCTAAAATTAAGTGGGAATTCATTATTAATGGTGATATTGACCTGAAATTAATGGAAGGAGTATACTATTAATGGTGAATATAATAAAAATTTGTAATTATGTTATAAACTACTGGCGAATCAGCTCCAATGCTGCATAATTTTCCTAGTGAATCAACTCGATTTATTAGTTTAAAAAAATAATACATTGGTGAATTAACCAAGACAAAATAGTTTTTTGTAAAAATCGAGCGATTTAGTCTCCTGGAAATCCCGTACTATTCACCATTTTTGGAGGCCCCGATTTCAACTATTCACTAATTGGCAAAGATTCGCCACTAAAAAAATCCCTAACTACCATGTAGAATATATGCCTTGTAATAATAGCATTATTAGTGGCTATCCTTTTTGCTATTTAAGACTTCTATAAATTTGTCTACTGGTTGCTTCCAAAGTCTTGATGAAATGCTAACATAATCACCTTATGACTGTAATCTTCCTCATTGATATTTGTGCATTGCCAACTGCCCTTCCTTTCTCAAAAACTAACACACCACCCTTGATCACAGCAACTTAAGACTCATCTCACTTTGTCTATGGCATAAACTGTGTACTTTATCTCTTGCTCACTATCATTTATGCTCCATGAGTCTTCATGACTGTCTTTATGACATCTCATATATGAAGCTCTCTCCTTTATGAAGCTCTCTCATTTATGATCCTTGAGTCTTCATGACTGTGTTGATCGTGTCCCATATATGAAGCTCTCTCCTTCAATGCAACCAACACTAACCCTAGAATCTTTTCATAAAGGCATATAAGATAGTGATGCTAAATGTTTAGGGAGGAAAAGAAACATAAAATCAAGTCCAAAAAACCAATAAGACTTAAATATGTGTCTTTGCTTTGAAAACTGTGTTACAAAGTGTGTTTCTTAGTGTTCTGACTGAGAAAATTGAGTTACATTGCCTTTTTTTTATTATACAGCTCCAAAATAGACAAAAAACACTGCAATCCATGAACAACTCATTCAAACTATTGCATAAAGTAGTGGGCCAAGCTGTCTAATAGCTAGTACATGATAAACATCAACTATGTCATTTTTTTCAAATATTTTAGTGGCCACCGTGTGAAGGTCCCTTCTTTCTCTTTTAGACAGACAGCTCCATCTATTTTGTCTTCATAAGCAAGGGGTGTGTTACTTGTGACTTTTAAAATCTTTACATTTGCATCTCATGTTCCTTTCAAATTGACTCCATGTACAATAGATAGTGAGTGAATCCACCCAATGCCCACAGCAGCACCATCAAACGGATCCAACAACTCAACTTTATCCCCTTCTTGGAGTTTATCAATAAATGTCTGCAAAAACAAAAAAAAACACATTATATTGAGATATAAAACACAGATTATATTGTTTTTGACAGCTATATGTAATGTCTTATGTCTTGGAACAAATCAGTTTCTGTATATGTTTTTTTTATTATGTTGGATAACAAAGAAGCAAATTTTTACTCTGAAAAAAAAACTAACCCATTGTGAGGTACAAACAAATGGAGGGCAAGATTACAATAGTGCTAGACTGTATGAGTACTCCAAAAAGAGACATGGATTGGCAATGAAGTCCCCCCAACTGAGGACCATGACATCCCTGAACACAATGCACTAATGCATTGTCAAAATCTATGTATGCACTCTATTATAACTAAGCTCTAAGCTTCCATATGTAAGTTATATGTTCTCCCTTATTTCCATAATCTATGTATACTAGCTAATTACACTTCACTACTATTCTAACCAGCTTCTATCAAATAGGTAATGATTACCCTTATTTACATAATAAATCAACCATTACTTACTTGAATAGTACTTACTTGTATGTGGTTTCATAGCACTCACCTCAAGTTCAGCACGACTACTACTATGAATATCATGTGCATGTTCATCGAGTTCATCATCATAATTATCACTATCAACATTGACATGTCGAAGTTGTACAGTTTTGCAGAGAGCTCTATTGACAGGGCCTTTTTCTTTTCATTCTACTTTCATATAATTGCTCTACATGTGGTTTAATCATCATGCAAAAATTAATATAAGTTAAGTAAAGAATGCAAAAGCTATAAATTTTTGTCCAAAAGAACATTTTAAGCATGAAGAATTAATGACAAAACATTGGGATAGATTAACTTAAAACTTAAAGAATGAAAAAGCTATAATTTTTTGTCCAAAAGAACATTTTAAGCATGAAGAATGATAAAACATTGGGACAGATAATTGACAACTAGTATATTACCTCAACTTCAACATAACTATGATGATTGAGTTGCACATTCTTGTCCAGTTCATCATGATCATTATCAATATCAGTAGCTCTGTTGACATCATGAAGGCGTTTTCGTTTTCCTGCTGCTTTGATAAAATTGCTTTGGATGTGGTTTAAGCATCATGCAAAAAATATATAAAGCATTCAATAGTCAAGTAAAGAATGCAAGCTATAAATTTGTCCAAAAGAACATTTTTTGGATCACTCCAACAATAAAGAAACTGGGTTGGATTCTCCTACACTCAAATTTCAATAATCTACATATTAAGAGGCATTTGTATACATAATTGCTAAACAAGAAGAAATGAGATCAATAGAGCCTCTTATCTCAGCTTCTTATCTCATCTGAATCCATGGATTTATGCTCATTCCATACAAAAACTATAGGGTTAACAAAGGCAACCAATTGCAAAACTTGCTGACTGAGACTGTATATGGAATTCATTACATGTTGGTACCCTTCATTTGAGTTGACATGATTTGGAGAGGCTGATCCCACTGGGCATGTAACAAATGGCTGTGAAATCTCTATTGATGAACTAGATTTCCACTGCATCCTACTCTTAGATTTACTAGGATCTAGTTCTGCACCTGCTTCTCTATTACTGTTTTCCACCTAAAATACAATGTCAATTTCAACATATAGTCAGTTCAATAAAAAATTGAAATAAATAACACAATGTAAATTGAACCAAAAAGTCATACACTTACTCCAAATTTGTCCATTTTGGCCTGCAACCTGCCTCGGCCAAATGTATATCTAGCCCTCACATTATCTCTTGCTCTCTTGCCTCTGTTACTCTTTGCCAAATATTCTTCGGAATGCACACTTTCTTTCAATGCCTCCCACTCTTTGGGAGATAGAGTGGAGTCTAACCTCTCTTTTCCCTCCATGATTGTTTTTCTGCAATTGTATCTAAAATTGTTCATCAAAATTCTCATCTTTTGCTTGTAATATTTTCTAGAGATTTGTCCACAAGTAGTCTCAAAAGCATTTTCCATTTTTTTGTATAACATTTTCCACAGTTCGTGGATCTTGCTCTACAAAACTTGATTTGCAAATATCCAAATGGGCCCTACATCTTACACCCAACTCGGAGGCCCACTTTATAGCATTTGGCCCAATGGGCTCACCATCTCTTGATACCTCAAGCAAGAATGGCTTCTTGATTTCTAATTTTCTTTCTTTTGCATTCATCTCTATAGATCTGTACAAATCTTGACTCAATCTTTATCTTTTGACAAAAGCATCCACATTTTCTATTAAGCCACTATCAGTGTTTCTAGCTAATCCACTAGTTCCATCAAAAGTTCTAGATGCAATAGGTTCACTCTGAGGCACAACAGATGCAAGTGATCTCTCTTCATGACTTTTAATAACCAGAACTTCATGCTCCTTGGCCACATCAGGTGTGGCATGAGTAGGTAGATCATGAGTATCGGTCTCCGTAGATTCCACTTCAAACACATCCTTTAATCTTGAATAAATCATCTACAGACCCGTTGTTCCTTTTCTCTGATGTTTTTCAATAATCTCTTTTAGACTTTGTGCTAGGAGATCATCACAACGTTGCACATCACTATGTGTTATATCAGGCTGCACATGATCACCATGTGCTATATCAGACTGCACATGATCACCATGTGCTATATTAGGCTGCACATGATCACCATGTGCTATATTAGGTTACGCATGATCATCACTACAACTATTGTTTTCACCAACTGCATTTGTTGAACTACAAAAATGTAGGCTTCTATGAGATGGCGGCACTATATCTTTTCTTTCTTTTTGTTTTTTCTCCGCATTTTCTTTGCACTCTTTTTGTTGCCTATTAAACAAAAAAGAAATCATATTATGTCTTATATACATAAAGCTCTTGCCTATAAAATTTCATTAAACACTATTAAACAAATAATATACTACTTAGTGGATTTACAACTTGCATGTTTATCAAACCAAGACTCAATAAATATTCATTATTCTTGGCCACTTTTTTCTCTACGAAGGTGATCATAATCTATCACTGAAGTTTCAACATTATGATCACTATCATTTAATTTGTGCCTTACATCCCTTTTCTTCATTTCCTGAAGTCCAAATAAACAATAATGTATAAATCAACAACTTGAATCAATAAAACTTTATTGAGTTCATAAGTTGATAAATGTTGACTTTCCAATCCACCAATAACTGCAAATGGAAACTTAAAATAGAATTAAGTTTACAAATTAAAAAGAATTTGTAGTCAAAAACCAAGAAGATGTTTACAATTATAGGTATCAGACAAATTTTCCTTAGGGATATATTCAGAAGAAAAGAACTCATAAAAACATAACACAAGCAGGATGAAGGAAAACATAGTCTAGTTCATCATGAGGTGTGTTAGAACCTTAAAATTTTGCCTAGTTCCATCATCACAACTAACCTTGAGCTCCATGACCTGAGCCTTCACCCTTATATTCCTTATTATTTTTTACTAAGCCTCCCCACTGTAAATAAACATATAAATTTTTTAGGTCTGACTGACACTGAAAGACCTATACAATGCCAAAAATTCATCCTATATACTTAAGAAAAAACATGTCTAGCTATTTTACATCCATAAAAGTCCTTTTCCGCAATCCCACAACAACAATTTGAACCCTTAGCGGGCTGGTGGTATATAACAGACAACATAAAAGTATTCACTGCAATACCGCGAGGGTATTATAATAAAGGTGCGGTTGAGCGGTATAAAAGAGCTTAGTTACATTATAACCTCAATACCACAGAAAGGAAAAGCGAATAGTGTGGTATAGTGGGGAACAACCCGCCACCCCACAAGGAAGGAGATAATAAAGAGCGGTAGTGCAGTAAGAACTGCAGTACTGCGAAGAAGACTACTAATACATGCGGTATAGCGGTAAGAGTCTCGTTTCCCCATGATGAAACATAAGGAAGCTTGTGGTATAGCGGGGAACAACCTGCCACCCCGCAAGGAAGGAGATAATAAAGAGCGGTAGTGCGGTAAGAACCATGGTACCACGAAGAAGACTTCTAAGACATGCGGTATAGCGGTAAGAGTCCCGCTGCATTGCGATGAAGCATAAGGAAGCTTGTGGTATAGCGGTATACACTCCGCTATCCCGCACCAGTTAAAGAAAGAGGTGGCAGTGCTGTGATACAGATTGTCAAGGCATTATTACTAGTTGTGGTATTAAATGCATAACTCTTAACAGCCCTCAGATCTTGTGAAAATCAATGGTGCACATTCAAACTCAAAATATGAGCGTAAGGTTGATATTAATGACGACATGACTGAACTCATAAGCCATTAAAATTAAGAACTCGACATTGTTTTAGCATTCATTTGCAAGGATTGTCGTGCAGGAAGCTAGGAGTTCAACAAGGTGAAGTTCTACAACTATCACATACTGGGTAAGTACATTGAACTTACTGAAGCAGCTTTACAAGCATAGAATTGTTTGAAATCCTGCATTTAAACACTTAGAAAGCTCAAGTAGAGGTTGACATTAGATATCATGCCGCCTAAAAACAAAGAACTTGAGACTAAGAAGGAAGAGCCTAAGGGTAAAAAGAGATCATTACAACAATCTATCTTGCCTAACTCGACTGAGAGAGGATACAAGAAGGTTTTCTGGGATACAGCTCATGGTTGTAGGGATGCCCTTTTCCTGTTTTAGGGTAGGAATTGTTTTGGTATTTCTATCAAAAGAGGGAAGGGAGAATTCCAGTATCAAATCCATGGACATTAGAGTTACCTAAACTAATTGTCCCAAATGTCTTCATAGATGTGGAGTTCATTAGAGTTCTAGCCCAAAATTACCACCCTGCTACCAGGACTGTGAGGATAACAAATGGGTCACCGTTGGTAATATTAACAAAAGCTACAATCATTGAATGCTTCAATCTAAACAAACAGGCCCTCACTAAGGTTGACTTGCAAAAGAGTGAGGAAGAATATACTAGGTTAAGGAGAACACACAGAAGTGATGAACTCCCCATATACATGAAAAGGGGTTTTAACAACAAGGTGATACCTATCTCCCCCTCTACCACAAAACTGTTTGATGTAGAATATTTTCAAACTTATTTCAAGAAAACCCACTTTGCTTTGTGTCAATTACTTGGGATAGATGTAGAAGAAAAAATGCCAATTAGTTTGATGATGATGGCTATGAGAATTTAGAACCCAAAGACAAACATTGAATATGACTTTGCCTCATATCTTGAGAAGGCATTTAATGAAGGCTTCCTGCAAGTCAGAGAGAATAGGGCCCCTATAACATTTAGGCAATATTCTTTACTGTGTCACTTGAGATTGTACCAGAACAAAGATAGATGGATAGAAAGGATGTGCTTGGGTAGGATTGATTGACAAGGGAAGTCATTGCCTATGCAACGATGGTGTTATATATGGGATAGCAGATGCAAAAACTTTGACTATGTAGTTTTCCATGATGACTTTGTGAGAAGAGTTATGAGAGTTCTTGGCCACTCATCACCAAGGTTACACACACCTATACTACAACTATTGAGGCCCTTGGCTTTGAAACCAGAACAAGGTCATACTCATAACTTTGGTGATTGGTTTTTTCTACAAGATGTCACAATAATCAAGATTTATGGGTGCCCACAAGCCTCACATATATTGCCAAAATTTGTTCCTCTTCGGCTAGCCTTTTTAGAATTTATGTGGTAGATGTTGTGGATGGAAAAGGATGTCATGCACAAACAAAAGAAGGGTACATTTCTACCTAACTTGACAACATGTGAAGAATTATCTGTTGGATTTGACACCCTTGAAGAATTACAACATTACCTTAAGACAGATATTCTCTAAGGCCTGGAAGTGAAAGGGTTTTTGACCCTGAGGGCCATATGAATTTTATAAGACAAAACCTCCTCACAAAGGCTGCAATCACTCATCATGTGGATTATGAAGAGGATGTGATTAGAAACTACTTCACTCCCCAAGAGGTATATCAGAGGACAAGAAAATGGGAGATCATGATGAAGCTTGAGCAAGAAATGAAGAAGAAGAACAGTGACTTCTTGGGGTATTTTGTACAAGAAGCAAATCCTCTTAAGAAGATAAATTTTATGATAAGTTTGAGGAATTGTATAATAAGTCTACAGCAGAGCAGGAGAGGCCCACCAAATTATCTCCCAAAAGGCCAAGTGGTATTGTAATTTTAGAGCCATCTCTTGACACTATTTCAGTATGTCATGTTCCTCAAGAATCACCTCTTGAACAACCACTTCCTAAGAAATAGAAGACTCAGGAGCCATATGGATTGGTCTCCTATGTAATGAGTGAAGGAGTGGGAGATATAGAAGAAGTAGCCAGTGTACTAAGGAGTTTGAAGGATGATGTTGAGGTAGATCAACTGGCCCATGAAACTGAAGCTCATAAACCAGAGGCTAGAATTGATATCCATATGCAGGGAGAAAGGGAAATGCAGGATGATGAGAGGGAAATTGCAGCTCTTAGATTTATTAAAGATGATGAGTTCATTAAGACCCCTAAATTTAAGGATTTTTGGATTAAAATGAAAATGAGAGAGTTTGAAGAAAGGGTAAAGAAAACAAGATGGGTGCTGAAGAGTCTTAGCACAATTAGATTGTAGCCGATACTTTCAATGAATTGAGAATTGATAATGTTGATATTAGCCCACAAGAAGCTAGGGATATGGTTTTGAAGAGTAATATACTCATTATCCCAGGTATGGAACTAAAGAAGATATTCTTACTTGACCAAGTAAGAGCACAAGAAGACCCAATGATGATTGTTGAATTTGATTGTGATGAGGGGATAAGTGTTACAAGGTACAACCCTAAAATTGAGACCTTGGCACTTTGGGCCAAGCAAAGAAATACACAAAAACCAAGGTTGTTAGATGTGGTACAAGAGATGAGAGGAATGACTATGGTAAAAACATTGCAGGACACATCTCCTTTAGAAGCTGCAACCTTGAAAATGCACTCGGCTATGCTCACTCGAGCTGCTATTAAGGGAATGGAAAACAAATTGAGAGAATATGAAAAGGAACATAATTTCTTAAATGATGAGGTAAATAAACTATTCATAGAAAACGTAAGACTGAAAGAGCAATTGAAAGGAGCAAGGCCCTCACAGAGTAAAGAAATACTATTGTATCAACCTCCTACTACCTAATCAATCGATATAGATAGTGCATCCTTTGAACAAATGAATGTACTAAGACAAGAGATCAAAGAGTTGAAAAAAACCAATAATGAAACCAAGGTCAAGGGAGTGAGGGACCAGATCATCAATGTCTTGGAAATTTTTTGGGATCATAGGATCAAACTGATTGAGGATAAATTGGAAAGTGTGTATGATTGTTACACTTCATCATCCTAAGCAATTGACCAGATGAAAGCCCATGCACTTATACTGGATCCTCTTTTCAAGAAGTGGCAGCCAATTAATCATACCTTGATGACTTTATGCAGGGTATTACAGAGAACTGTGGAAGCTCCTTCAGCTTTGAAGCCAACTGAGCAGATGGTGAAGATAGTTATAGATGAATCTCAGCATATAAATGGAGAAGATCAAAAGATCAAAACAAGGATGGAATCATTTCATACATTGAAGCAGTGGTTTGTGCCAAGGATATTAAAGGATGATGACCAATTGAAAAATCTCAGTGAATGGAGAAAGGAATTTGGCCAAATTGTTCCTGATTGCATTGCTCATGTATAAAAGGATGGTGAATTGAATGTCCAAAGCCTCAATTTGATCATGGATGGAATAATAGCCTTGGATACCAGATATTCTAAATTCATTACAGATGGCAGAGGGTTACTCAAAAATAGATAGGAATCACCTAACAAGTATATCAAAGATTCAAGAATACAAATGGCTTCATGACTACACAATAGACCAATGGGAGCAAAAGTATTTGGCTCCTCCAGAAGAATAGGGCCTTGAAGATGTTGCAGTGGAAGAACTAAGCCTTCAAACACTCTATCATGGAGAGGGGGACTTTGCCAGATCAGGATGATCACGGGTCTCCTATGTTGATTAATGGACTACAAGTGTATTGCAAGTGTTGCGGGCTTCCAATCAATATTGTCTACTTTCTTTGTTTTCTCTTAATTATGTTTTAAGCAAAACAAATGTTTAGTGTATACAAAGAGGCATGAATTTTGAAAAGATGCTATATTTTGTAATGGTCTGAAGCTTGTTGCTTCTCTTATAAAAGAGAAACCGAGACCGAATTTTGATATCATCATCATACGCATTTATAGAAACATATATGAGGAGACTTCTGTTATATTGTAATATCTATTTGAAGCAATCAATGGAGAAGAAGATTTAATTTGGTGCTTGAATTCTGGTTAATATATCTAAGAGATCATTTCTTTGTTTGTAATGAGAAGGCTTAGTTCACCCAATGTTAAGATATCTATATGTATTATTAAATCATAGATGTTCATTATTGTTTCCTTCACACAAGCATATTCAATGCATGTGGAGGCTAGAAGTTGTATTACAAACTAAAGCTATCATCTAGGACATACAAGAAAAGTCTAGCGTCTAGAAAACATATAAAACATACAAGAAATTATATTCTAACTAAACAAAATTAATTTCAACCAAAGTAAGAAAACTAAGAAGAATGATTGAACCTAACTTTAAATGCACTTCAAATCAGCAATGAACATCTCAAGTTTTGTATACAATATACCAGCAAAATAATGATGATTACATTCAAAAATGTATCAGTAAAACAACAGTGAATAAGCATACCTATACTCAGATCTTTATTACATTCAATAATAAATTGCACCATACATAAAACCAAAGTTTAGGTGAGAAGCTAACCTCTTAAGGTGACAGGCTAGTTAAGGTGACAAAACATCATCATAATCATCTATATTGCCAGCAAGATCATAGTCCTAATCACTCGTGTCTGCATCTGCTTGATTTTCTTCCTCATCCTCATCCATGACATGCTACTCATTCTCTCTCCCAATCTCTTCATTGATAATCAAAATCTCTTCAAACAATCCATCGTCTTCATCCACATCTTCGAATGTTTTTTGTAAATTAACATATTGCCCATCAGGCATTATATCGACAACTTCCATGAATTTTCATTTGGAATCAGACTCTATTTGAATGACATACGACCATCCTGGGCTTCTTATGTCATCAATTAGAAATGATTGGTTAATTTGAAGAGGAGAAACATACGGCTCATTCATCTCTGATAAAAATTACCCTATATTTGTGCGTACAAATCCATACTCATCAAATTGTATTGCGGATGGTCAGATCCACTTACATTTTAATAATATAGGACTATTTTCACCAAAATCCACTTGAATAATTTCTTGGATGAATCCAACATAAAATTTCTTCTCAGTTTCATGAAGAAATTCAGCACTAACAACACAATCACAATTTGTCTTTCCTTTGTCTTTTTCTTCCACTCTTAAATGACTACCATAGGCCCACATTCCACTAAAACGCATAGCCCATAAATGTGGAGATTGTGAAAGCTCACTTTCCTCTGTTGTTATATCTTGACCTTCTTCTTTTGCATCACTGACTGCGTTAGCAATCCATTCTTCAAATTTTGGTAAAGAATCACCTCCAATCAAATCATGACGTATGTGCTTTTGAGGTCGATGTTTCATCCAAGCTTGATTCTCTTCTTCATATTTTCTACATAAAATATTAACATACAAATAGTAAGATTAGTAATATAAATGTGTAAATGCAATTGAGTAAATAAATTATTGTGTAAAATTTGTTTTACCTCCACTTATCGAACGAAGATGTGTTTTGAAGAATATAGGCATGTATTGCACTTCTTTCTTGATGTGATAGGTTGAAGTGACATCCATTGCCTTCTAATACTTCACCTGCAACTCTCTCATCTTTGTCATCATCCCATATACGTCGATTGACATTTTTAAAATCCTTCATATATTTTGTGCAAAATCCCATGGCCTCTTGCATTGAATATCCCTCAAACATGTTGCCTTCTGGTTTTGTCCTAGTATGAACAATTTTTTTCAAAACCTTCATATATCATTCTATAGGATACATCCATCTCATTCTTACTGGGCCATAATGCTCTAGTTCATATTCTAGATGTATTAAAGGATGCATAAAAATGTTAAAGATTGTTGGTGGAAATTCCTGTTCCAATAGACAAAGGACTTCAACAACCTCCTCCCTCAAACTAGCAAAGTTCGAAGGATCTAATACATGTAAACTCATTCGCTTTAATATTAGGCCTAACCTTATAACTGCCAATCTTGGCCCCTTTGCCAAACTTGATATATTTACCACAATAGGTAAAATATTCTTGATTATGACATGATAGTCATGGGTCTTGAGGCGTCTTAAGCCATTAATGTCAGTTTGGCTTCTAATACTACTACTTACATATCCAGTGGGAAAGTGAGTCTGAGACAACAACTGTAAGAATTGTGCACATTGATCCTTTGTCCAAACATAAGGAGCACTAGGTTTTCTATATTTTTCATCGGCATATTTTTAAACCCAAAGATTTCGATGAATCTTTAGTTGTCAAAAGTCTTCATGTGATGAAACAGTATCAAAAGCACCAAAAAGAGTTTCTATAATAGCATAGGCTATATTTTTCTCAGTATGCATAAAGTCAACAGTATGGCTAATGGCTATATCCTTAAAGTATGGCAACCTATAGAATATGCACAACCGTTTTACATCGCTTTCACTACATGGATCATATATACTACCAGCAATCCCATCATTTTCAATAAATGACATTTTTTTTTGTCTATTCTCAACAATGTAATCACCTGTTATTAGTAATGGTGCTTCATGATTCTCTTCTTGACCATTGAAATGTGTTTTTTGTCGATGATATGGATGATCCATTTTAAGGTAAGCACGATGTCCACAATAAATACACTTATGCAAACTTCTTGAGTGCCTCACAAAATCCTTAAAGTTGCAAGTAGGACATCCATGGTATCCATGAACACTGAGACTAGACAATGTGCCATATGTAGGAAGATCATGAATCGTAAACAATAAGGAAGCTCTTAAAGTGAATTTGATTAGATGACCATCCCTTAAAGATTGAATTGCTTCAATTCCTTTCCACAATTCCATTAGCTCATCATATAATGGATCTAGATAAGCATCAATTGTATTTGAAGTCACACTTTTCTTTCCTATTATAATCAATGATAGCATTAAGAAAAATGGTTTAGTTGCTAACCATGGAGGCAAGTTATAATTTATTAAAAACACTGGCCAAGTTGACCATTTAGTACTTTGATCTGAGAATGGGTTCACCCCATCTAGATCCAAACCCAACCTTATATTACGAGGGTCTTGAGAAAAATCAGGCCATCTGTTATCAAATTCCATCCATGTCTTAGAATCAGGCACATGTCATTGTTTTCCATCGATGCTCTTATTTTGGGCATGCCATTGCATAAGTTCAACAATATCTCTGCACCTATACATTCAGAGTAATCGTGAGATTATTGGAAAGTGGCGAAGAACCTGTCTAAGAACCACAGCTGATTTCAACCCTTATCTATACCTCGCTTCATGACATTTCAGACATTCACTCTCACTTGCAAGATTATTGTGAAATAATACACAACCATTCACACATGTGTGGATGTTTTCATACCCTAAGCCTAGCTTAGTGATTTTCTTTTTACATTGACTTCGTTTTGTTGGCAATGTGGAGTCAGGTGGTAACAATGAACTTAATAATGCTAATAACTGATCTACACTCTTGTTTATCCAACCATGAACCACTTGCAATTTAAGAATTTGAAGGATTGTTGTCAAACGACTTAACTTGCAATTAGCATACATAGGCTTTAAAGCATCCTCCATCAACTTGGCCCAATCATCATCTAGACCCTCATTCAACATTCTATCAACTTCAAACCCTTCATCTAACATTGCTGCCTCTTCATCTATGTTTGGTGCCATTTCATCTATGTTTGTTGCCTCTTCATCTATGTCTGGTGCCACTTCATCTATGTTTGTTGCCTCTTCATCTCTCACACTCCGCAATTCTATCATATCTTCATAATAATTGTAATCCCAAGGGCTTATACCACTATGCCCATATCTTATCATATGCCAATAAATTAGATTTCTTTTTCTCACCTTTCCACCAAGACAGTCTTTACATGGACATGGATATTTGTCCATGTCCATCTTATCGGCTACTCTCTCATCAAATGCATGGTATTGATCCATAGTCAACCTTCAACTTTGATCCATCTGTAATGTTCTACATATAGGAACAAAAATCTTTTGGGGAAAAAATCAGCAAACCAAACGTTTAAGATTTTTTGAAAAAATCAAATTTTTAAAAAAAATGTAAAAAATTGTAGAATAAGAGACAATTTTTTTTTTTTTTAATTGAAAGGCATTTCCATAACAATGGAGTTATAGAGAGCAAATCAAATAGAGAGTTTAACTAATGAATTGTAAAAAATAGATTTTTGTAGTTTATATTCAAATTGCTGATTACATTTCATTGCACATCCTTCAAACTCAAAGCATTACTTCACATTGCATAACTAATAACTAAATGCTGATAGATGACAAAATTTCAATTACAATATAGTTTTTACAAAGTCAACCTAAGCAGTTATGCAATTACTTCACATTGCATAACTAATAAATAGGAGCAACTGCCAATTGTGTTTGCTTGTCATGGCATTCCATGAGACCACATTTCTTTGAGGCATTTTTTCAAATAGTTCATTGCCTTGTCTATGCTACCACATTTTTCATACATGTCTACGAAAGCATTTTATCAAACAGTTCATTGCCTTGTTGATATGGCTAAAAGCCTAAAACAAGTGCTTTCGAACAAGCTATGGATGCTAGGAAAAAATCTATCAAAGCACAATAGTAAGCAATAGCATAGACAAGGCAGTGAGCTGGTTGAAAAAATGCCTCAAAGAAATGTGGTCTCATGGTGATGGAATGCCATGACAATCCATAACAATTCACTTGTCATGGCATTCCATCACCATGAGACCACATTTCTTTGAGGCATTTTTTCCAAAGTTCATTACCTTGTCTATGCTACCACATTTTTCATACATGTCTACCAAAGCATTTTATCAAACAGTTCATTGCCTTACTGCTATGGCTAAAAGCCTAAAACGGGTGATTTCAAATAAGCTATGGATGCTTGGAAAAAATCTATCAAAGAATAATAGTAAGCAACAAGCTATGGTCTCATGGTTTTTTTTTTGCGCGAAAATCAGCATGATTTTATTTGCATTTTTTTGCAGGTTTTAAACGCATTTTTCTTGGCAATTTTGCTATTTGAAATGGGGGAAAATCTCTGTGGTCAGTTTTGTGCATTTTTTAATTGTAGGATTCTCACAATTAGTGAAAAAGGTAGTGTTCATGAAGGAATGGAAAAGATGCGTAGAGCCTTTGAATTATACCCGTACTGTGCAATGGCATTGAATCATTTAGCAAACCATTTTTTCTTCACAAGGCAACATTTTCTTGTGGAACAGTTGACTGAGACAGCTCTTATTTCAACTGGCCACCCTCTCATGAAATCTCATTCATATTATAATCTTGCACGATCTTATCATAGTAAAGGTGATTATGACACCACTGGCCGCTACTACATGGCATCAGTCAAGGAAAGCCAGAGGCCACAGGATTTTGTGGACAAATTCAATTGAAGCTGGGAGATCTTAAGAGTTCTCTCTCAAATTTTGAAAAGGTTCTGGAGGTCCACCCTAAGAATTGTGAGAGCTTAAAAGTTGTAGGCCATATATATGCTCAGCAAGGGCAGGCAGAGAAGGCTTTCGAAATTTTAAGAAAGGCAACTCGCATAGATCCGCGTGATGCCCATGCATTTATCAAGATGGGTGAGTTATTAATATCATCAAACCCCAGTGTAGCCTTAGATTCTCTTAAGATAGCAAAGTCTCTTCTGAAGAAGAGCATAGAAGTACCCATTCAATTGTTAAACAACATTGGGGTTCTTCATTTTGAGCGTGATGAACTAGAGTTGGCTCAACAAAATTTTATGGAGGCATTAGGAAATGGCATTTGGGTTGAATTCATAAATAAAAGCTCCAGTGCCAATTCTGCAGTTTTTCTTGTGCTCTTTAAGGATATGGAATTCTTCCATCGACTAGAAGAAGGTGGTGTTTCACTTGAGCTACCATTGGATAAAGTCACAACACTATTTAATCTTGCTAGGTTGTTTGAATAGCTACATGATACTGAAAAAGAAAATCTTATATACAGGCTAATATTGTTCAAGTTTCATGATTATGTGGATGCATATCTACATCTTGCAGCCATGGCTCAAGCTCGAAATGAGATCCAACTAAGCCTAGAATTGATTGGGGATGCACTTAAGGTGGATAAAAACTTGTCAAATGCTTTATATATACTTGGCAAAATGGAATTGAAAATAGATGAATGGCTTAAAGCAAAAGAAATAATTAAAGCTGCACAAAGTGAATCAGATGCAAAGAATTCTTATGTTGACATTTCACTTGGAAATTGGAATTATTTTGTAGCTTTTCTCAGTGAGAGGAGGGATCCAAAGGTGGATGCACAACATCTTGAGAAGGCTAGAGAACTGTATTGTAAAGTGTTGGCACAGAGACTAGGAAATGTTTATGCTACAAATGGGGCAACCATTGTGCTAGCTGAAAGTGGTCAATTTTATATTGCAAAGGAAATTTTTACACGGGTACAAGAAGCTGTAGTAGGAAACATCTTTGTTCAGATGCCCGATGTGTGGGTAAATCTAGCACATGTTTACTTTGCACAAGGACAGTTTGTGCTTGCAGTGAAAATGTATCAAAATTGTTTGAGGAAATTCTATTTTGGCACGAACACCCAAATTTTATTATATTTAGCTTGAACACATTATGAAGTAGAATAGTGGCAAGATTGTAAAAGAACATTATTAAGAGCAGTAGATTTTAACTACTATAAGTTGCCAATCACAAAGCTATAGATTTTGTGTTTATAATGTAATGAGGGTTTCAAATTACCTCTGAATTCACTGCAGAGGGCATCCCCAAATCTAACTTCACTACAGAGGGCCTCACTAACTTCAAATTCATTGCACAACAAACTCCGAATTCCTTTCCCGCCTTTTCAGAAGTCTCCAGGTCCTCTCCAAACAATCTTTATCGCCCATGCAAGTAGCTGCTATAACGTCTCTGCAAAATGCCTCAATGCGAAGTAGCTGTGGATTTAATCTATGAGGCCTATGAGATTGTCTTGAGTTCAATGCCCAGAGATGAAACCTACAAATGAAGTGAGGAATTCAATATTGAACGTGAATAATGAATCGCGCACAATACATCCTGCCAATGATTTCCCGAAAAGTTTTTTTAAAAATTTTGTCTAATTTGTATTTACGTGACTAACTATTTAGTCATTTTTATTTCTATGACTAAATAATTTTTTAGTCAACGACCAAATTAGTCATTTATTTACTCATTTATAGCTAAGTTGCAAAAAAAATTAGTACAATTTAGTCATTTTTAGTTGTTGTGACTAAAAATTTTAGTCACTTAGTCATTTATTTGCCAAATTCTACTAGTATTTAGAAGATTGTAAACCTCTCTGCATTTAGCTAAATCTCAAATCCCCATAGTTAGGCTCTAGCCTCACCCACACAACATAGGAAGATTCTGAAGCTTTCCTTCCTTCCAAATAATTTCCAATCTTAGATCATTCATTTCCATCAAGCAAAGCACCCCAAAGCTGGAAGAGTAGAAGAAACTACAAAGCAAGCTAGATCCTCTCAGGACTCCAATCATAGTGATTGAAAAGAGGCTTCAAAGTTTTAGCTAGGTTTCTTGGTTTTAAATTATTTTCATTTGAAGCTTTATTTATTTAGTAGCATTAGAAGTAATTAAATCATTCAAAATTGCCTAAGGATTGTAACAATTTGTTGTTGCTTCTTAGTTAGTTTAAATTTATTCTTTCTTTCTCAGGTAAACTTATATTTAAATTGTTTTCCGTAGATTATAGTAGATTAGAAGCTTCTTCATTTATTTTCAAAACTTCTCTAAAAATAAACTATTCAAAAAATATAGCATAGATTGCATGTAAGTCATATAGAAGTAATTAATTGCTAATAGTTAATTAGTTCATATTTTGTTTCAAAAAAATACAAAAAGAAAGATAGAATAGATTCTTTTCTGTATGCATTTAGATTAGTACATTTAGTTAAATTCTTTCAACTTTCAAGAACACAAAACAAGAAGAAAGAAGCCCTCGATATCATCACGAGGCATTCAACAAACATTAAAGTAGTCATCAACCAAGAAAACATAACATCTCAACAAAGCAAGCAATCACGTAAATGTGCCAAAACGACTCTCTCTTGAGTTTCCTATCTCTCACTTGGCTTCTCATGCTAAACGTGTCCAGGGATCAAGACTGGATTGAAATAGTTTTGGACGAGATTAGGACAAACCTACCAACACAAGAAATACCTAACTAAGAATAATTTCAACAATAAATAGAAATTCTTAGACAGAGACACACATAAGAGAGCTCTCTCTCTTAGACAAAATCCTTGAACTTATTGATGCTAGAATTACAACAATAGCATGTTAACGATCTACAAGAGAGCATTCAAACACCTCAACCATCTCAGCGCCCATCAACACCACAGTCCATTACTTGACCTACTCCTTCCTCATGAGGTGAGTGAACCAAGTGATGGGACCATCATTCTATGTGATCATACTGCTTTCATCCACAAGATTCTCCTTCCACATGAAGAGAACAATCCATTTGATTCTATACTACTTAGCTAGCTTTTCCTAGAAGAGCAGGAGTGATTCAAAGTACTCCATCAATAAGGGTGTAGTGCATGTGTCATTCAGAGTCCACCTCACTTTTATGGTGAGAAGATCTAGAATATCACAAGACACTAGTAAAGGCATGGTATTGACCCATTAAAGCAAAAAAATCAAGTTGATATTTGGTTGCCCTACACATATTTCTCAGCAAAGTACTCTATGATAACCTTTGACTATGCACATAAAAACTCACTATATATATGGGTATGTGTATGTGTATACATATATATTATATTTGTGTGTGTGTGTGTGTTTTAGTTAAACTCTTTCAACTTTCGAGAACACAAAACAAGAAGAAAGAAGCCCTCGATATCATCACTCACTCACACACACACACACACACACAATATGCAAAGTAAATAATCTACATGACCCAAAGCAAGTCTACATATATAAATTGAATATATCATATCGAATGTCACAATCCAAATCGTCTAAATATATAAATTGAATTATATAATACAGAATGTGATAATCCACATCACCAAGGATAATCAATTTCCATGGTAGCTTTCTCTTTCCAACAATGAATCTGCAAAGACAAATAGGCCTTGGGGGGGGATTGCCTATAAAACTCAACGAAATAGGCATTTTGGATATGAGTTGGGGATTGTAGATTATCAAGTACCTATAAATTTATTGAACATAATTTTGCGTAATCACCTTTTGAATGACAAAGGCATTAAGAAGGTAGACCACGTCTTCCACAAGATCTGCATGCTTGTGTTTCTCTAATTTGGATGGTTGGTCGAAGAGTGCATAACCTCTGAAGTCGGGAGCAATAACATGAAATCCTATATTTGTTATGGCAATCATTTGGTGATAGCATTAACAACAAATTTAAGGAAATCCATGCAATAACAACACATTTAGACCTCTAACCAAGTCTTGTTAAGGCATGTTGAAATTGAGGAAGGATTGGCATGTTGGTTTGTGCCCCTATAAGGATATAAATGATGTGGAAGGGGAAGTGTGTAGAAGATTGGGTAGCTTCAAATATTCATAAACTTTTGTTTCTTATGTTATTTAATATAAGGGAAATTTTTTTTATGGTGAATCATTTATTATAAATTATAATTTAGAAAGGAAATGTGTAGAAGATCGTGTGAAGGGTGGTAGCTTTCAGAATAGTTATTACTTTTGTTTTTAATAACTAAAGAACAATATTCTATACTGATTGTTTGGTGTATATTATTTTTCATTATTCATAGAAATCAAACATGTTCATTTAAAAAAGTTAAACAACTATAAAAAGAAAGTTTAAAAATAAATTCATAAAAAATTAAATTGTTTAAAATATATTTTTTTAATATATTAGACAAAATTGTTTAAAATATTGACAATATTGTTAACATTATCGAAAACTCAAATCTATTAAAATGTAATAAATACTTTAATAAGCTTCTAAGAACCAATCAAATGTAATTCAATTAAACACATAAGATTGAAGCTCTTCATAAATATTGTTTAAGTAAAAAATTAGAAGAGAAGATCTCCATAATCATAGGGATTTCAAACAACACATGTAGTTTCGAGAAAGTTATGAATGTCCCACTCCCAAGACAAAATTAAAAGCGAGTGACATAAAATATCAGAAAAGATTCTTAAGTGGCCACATCTCACTCAAAAATAAAATATCACTCATCGTTGTCCACTCACGGATACACAATCCCATCGGATTTCCTTGCAACTGCACTCATTTGCCACCACGTGTATTACTCATCCTTACAAATCTGCCTCTGTTTTTTTCTAATAAAAAAATAATGACTATTTAAGAAAACTTCATGATACCCTCTTGTCAAGTTGAAAACCATAAAGCCAACTATCTAAAAATTAACCAACATAAATGAGGTGGGATTAATAATTGACTTAAATATATGGGTATTTAATTTTGAGTTTAATGGAAATGTCGTTTTATAGATATTAAGGATTGATTTGTCTAGGTGTTATAATTTTAAGATTTGTTTGATGATTGTTGTTGATTTATAAATTTGATTGTGTGGTGTCTTGGTCAACTTCTGTATATGCATAAGTGATCTTTGTGTGTGCAGATCTGAACTTGATGCGCAAAACTAAACCTATTATTCACAACCCTGATCTAGTAGAGTTCTACTATTTGAAATTTGTTTGCCTATGTGTATTCACTCTAGATTTGATAAGGAACATGTGGTGTTTACAAACACATTTCAGGAATATGTTGAATTGCAAGGATCGTGTTCTCTTTAAATAGTTGCCTAGATGGATCAATTCAATGAAACCAAGGTCAAGAATAGCAAGCAAGAATGAAATATGCTCCTAGGATGATGATACAACGTTGATGTAACAATTATGTATCCATTGAAATTAAATTTCATACATACACAATAGATTCTTCTCTAAAATTCCTAAATGATCCATTTTGAATTAGAGTTAGTCTTTATATACACCACCTTAGCATGCAATTTGGCATTCTTTGCACTTTAGTTAGCTCATAATGGCTAATGAAAATGGAGGGGAGAGGGTCCAATTTTAAATTTTAAATTTCAAAGTTTAGGGTTCAAATCTGTAGGTGCATAGATGATTTGGATCAAATCCACACTCTAAGCCAGAGCAACAAACTAAACATGTAGAAAAAAAGATCAAATTTCAGGGATAAGTGATAATGGGATTAGCGTGAGGTGACGTCATCTACCAACTTCCATGTGAAATATACCATTTTGCACACTAGTTGACGCATTTAAGGACAAAATAGTCAATGTGGATCTAAAACATAAGGGAAAAGGGCATCAATATGCAATTTTCACCATTACATTTTGCCCCCACTTTGATTTACATGTGAGTTATTATAAGAATGCATGTCAAAGTATAATCACATAGCCAATATAAAAAATATTTTCTAGGCACTTAGTGGAGATAGATTTACGTAAAGTATGTAGATCATAAATGTGGATCACGTGTACTCGCATTGCCATGAGTGCTACATCTCAAGAACCTGCAAGCACAGAGGAAAAAGTTACAATGAGTAGCATCTACCAAGCATTTAAAATTGAGCATAATCACAACTTGCTAAAAATTATTTACAAAAAAAAAAAGTAAAAAGTAAAAAGAGTAGGGCGAGAGATTCCCCTATTACGAAAAATGATATAGCTCTAACTACATAGAAAGGACTTCAACCAAGTGGACAAATGTAAAAGGACTCCATTTGGGTACATAATAATATTTGACTCTGCATATAGCGCGTGATAAAAGGTCTTTGACTATGCATAAATGTACTCCATATAGATATGGTAATGAAGCTCTATATGGTACTACAAAATGATCATAACTATCATAATTGCATCACTACAATGAAACTCACAAAGAAATGTCAGTGATAATATATGCCCCCCCGAATTGGTTGCATACAAAAGACATAAGGAATTGGAGCTAAGGGAAAAATGATAACACACAAATCACAACAAGCATATAATACTAGTAAAGATGCCATTGTTTAAAGGGTACATGTAATAAATGTCTATGGATAACAACATATAATATCATGTAGGCACAACAAACATGTAATAAATGTCTATAATAACATCATGTAGGAACAACAAGCATGTAAAAAAAGAGATAAGCATGTAAGTGCATAAAAGTAAGGGGGTGAGATGACCCAATGTTGCCCCACTAATAAGGCAACACAAATAATAATCGATAATGATAAATCATGTAAGCATAATGGAACATGTCTCATAGGATGTAAACAATGTAAATTGCAAGATGTAGGGTGGTCCTAAAGATATGAGTGTGAAGGCATGTGAAGTACTTAAATCATAAGGCCACCTAGAATGATAAAGATAGCATCTAATAGATAATGTAGGCAAAATGAATAGTGGGCAAAGGATGTCAACAATGTAAATTTACCCTTTTTGAAAAGAATAGATGAATGTAATGTTCCATATGGTCATATAACTCATCTCATACTTAGAAAACGAGTAGTGTAATAATTGCCTCATTGTATATTTTATAAAAAAGTGTGTTTGTGTCTCATGTCAATATTAATAATGTTCACCATCATGACTAATATCATTTTTTGGCAAGTGTAGGTGATTAGGGTAAAAATTAACATAGATGCATATATACCCGAACTATATATAGGAGGGTGAAAGTGTGAAAGGGACATTTCATTTTTACTCCCACCCTTAGCGAGAGAGCTCTAATTTCATCACCATGGTGCATCATAGAGGCCACATCCCTACATTCCTTAGAGAGTATGCAACCAAATTGATGCAATTGACCCCCCAAAGGCAATAAGCATCTAAACTTCATTTTTTGGAAAATTTCCCATTTCAAAAAAATATTAGAACATCATAAAACTAGTATAGGATATTTTTATGTTCACAATTGGTATCCATATATATGGTCCTATGTTTATGGAATGAACACTCTATCTATGGGTGTGAACCAGTACACACAGATCTAATCCATAGAATCTAAGGTATTGATATCCATGTATTTGAACTAGAATGATAAAAGATTAGATTTTTAGTAAATTCAACATTTTACTATTAGATTTACATTTTACATGATACTAACGATCAATCTATTGTCAATTTATAGAGGATGATATTGAGATTAGAGAGTGGTCAAATAATTGCCAACTAAATAAATTTCATGATTTGGATTTTACACACATAGAGATATAGGTGTCGACGGATTTGGCCTTGAGTACATGAGGCAGATGCACACATTTTATTATGATGTATGCATGCTCACAACTCACTCAAGGAGAGGTGGGATTTAGATACTAACACCCATCACCTTCACCCAATGAGATTCTTGTTACACTAGAGGATGGTTGGTGGATCCTAATGCTTCTAGCTCAAGGAAGGTAGATTGTTGCATATCACTATTGTATTGGTTGACTTGGGATGTAACATCCATCGTTTTGGTCTCTTTATGATACTTGGTTGCGATTCTATGTTATCTCATTCCATGGTAATTTGGACATGGATTATTACTTTGATGATTGAGTGTGTTGTCAATTTGTTCATTTTCTTATGATGTGTTTGTCACAATGCAAATGGTTATTTAACATGCTGATAAATATAATTATTATTATTGTCTAACAATGTTACTAAGGATTGTTGTAGCAATATTATGTTATGTGATAGGTATAGGTACCAGGGAAGGTGAAGTAGGTCTCGGTGCTAAAGTATCTTTCCAATAATCTAATTATGTGGGAACAACTAATTAATTAATTAAATTAAGATAATTTTTATATTTAAAGGTAAAAGAGGTTTTTGAAAGGGCCTCAACCCCTGTATAGGAACAGTCTTATAAAATAGCATAAAAGCAAATCAAATGTAGCCAAATTGTAGCAAAAAATAGCAGTCCCAAATGACATAGCAAAAGGAAAACAAAGTCATAAGGCTTAACACTGAATAGTATTAAGAGGCACAACAATCATCCTGAAGAAATATAACCCAAGGCTTAAATTTGCTCCAACATCACATTAGCTTCCCAATCCTCATGGAGAGTCTCAAGGTGTCTAGCCACACATTCAACATCTACCTACTACTTCCCCTATTTCTCTAGTTTCTTGTCCTTGAGCTTGGCCCTGTATTCCCTTGCACTAGGCAAGGTTTCACTTGTTCCAGTAGCATCTCTATACTATTAGCACTATTTTGAATAGTGGTCTTGCTAAACTCCACCACCTTTTGCAAGTTACCCTTAATTTATGATTAGTCCTTCTCTAAAAGAGTTTGTCCTCATGCATAGACATGTATGCCTTTCTATTATTAATCTCTTCAATGATGTTTCATTGGTTGGATATAAGTTTTACATTTCCTTGGGGATGAGAACCTCTCCATCAATTTATAGTGAGAAATAAGTTTTGGGGTTAATTTTGTTCATCTCTAAATGGGACCATTTCATCATTTTATAGTGAGAGACTACATCCTTATGTATATCAACAAGTTTTTTAGTTAACATAGTGACCACAAATGCAACAACCTCAATTGAGGAAGAGGAACAAGTAGTATTATCAAGGTCAAGAATAAGGTCACCAATAAAACCTTCAGTCTCAAATAGATTAGGATCATCATCACCCCTCTATTATTGTTGGTGTAATTATTTATTTAATTATACTTTATTATGTTTACCTTAGAGCTTTTCTAAGCTCACTTACGGTTTTCAACATTTCCATACAAAAGCAGTGTCTCTCATGTAATTATTAAAATATATATCATTATTACATCCATATTCAAGCAAATTATCCTCTTGTAACTCTCTTGTAGAAGGTAATCTCTGGTTTTGCAGGTGATTATGGGAGTTTAAGCCCTTTGGGGACTCTTACATGGTATCAGACTTCATCAATCAACTCTTACATGGTATCAGAGCTTCAGATATGTAAATCCCTTCTTAGATTCAGGAGAAAATTAGGAAAGAGCCTTTTGCTGGGTGTATTTTTGTGTAAAATAGACCTCTTATTTAGATTTAGAGTAGTCAAGAGAGTCATATTAGCCTTTTATTTGGCTCAATTTGAGCATTGGAGGCCATATATGTGAGGGTTTGAAGTAGGTTTTTTTAAGATCCAGAGGGTAGCCACAATTTCATAGTGTTTTGGGTTAAATTTGACCCTTCCATCATGCTTAGAAGGCCCAAAAACCTTAATATTGACTGTCAAATCATTGAAATTAGGCTCATGAGCATTTGGGGCAAAAAAGTTATATCAAAGTCATATGGTTCCTATACAACCTTGTCATACGATTTTTATAAAAATAATATTAAAAAAATAAAGGGGCACTGTGTGCCCCAATTTAGGACCACAGGCCCAAATTTGGCCTGAACCAGCGTGAAAATCAGCTTAGTAGGCATATCATGCCCCTTTTTTGGGCCCTGTGGCCCCTTTTTGGGACCCCACGAACAAGGTTTCGGCCCCACCTTAGACATTCCAAGCCACCACCTGAACACTTATGATGTGTTGCCCTCTGCAACATCTTTGGCTAGCCATTTCAACCTCAGCTCAGCCCGATCTCAACCCTGACACCACCACCGTGCACTCTGCCCGTAGCCTTCAATGTCCCTCGGCCCAGTCGCCACCAACCACTGGAGCGTCGTCTAGGCACCACCAAGGGCCTTTTTTGGCCCTAAAATTGTGCTTCAGGGGGGCTTTTTTTCTTTTTGGCATAACTTGGCCATATGGAGTCAAAAATTTGCAAACAAATAGGTGTCAAAAAGTTGGATTTGAGCTCTATCCAGTGGTGTTGGTATTTTTCTAGATTTTGTTGCTGGTCCATTTTATTGTTGTTTGAAGTCTAGATCACTTTTTGTCTTTTGAGCTCATTAATTTTTGCCATGATACCTAATTTTTGTGATTCTTGCGATGTTGGAAAGGTATTGAAGATCTCTACACAACGATCCATGCACATTTTCTAAATTTAACCCCA
Organism: Cunninghamia lanceolata; assembly: GCA_027924645.1. Taxonomy (NCBI): domain Eukaryota; kingdom Viridiplantae; phylum Streptophyta; class Pinopsida; order Cupressales; family Cupressaceae; genus Cunninghamia; species Cunninghamia lanceolata. Next base: position 517,434 of record BSBN01001239.1, on the reverse strand, counting down.
TGGAAATGTGTAGAAGATCATGTGAAGGGTGTAGCTTTTAGAATAGTTATTACTTTTGTTTTTAATAACTAAAGAACAATATTCTATATTGATTTATTGGTGTATATTATTTTTCATTATTCATAGAAATCAAACATGTTTATTTAAAAAAGTTAAACAACTATAAAAAAGAAAATTTAAAAATAAATTCATAAAAAAATTAAATTGTTTAAAATATATTTTTTTAATATATTGGACAAAATTGTTTAAAATATTAACAATATTGTTAACATTATAGAAAACTCAAATCTATTAAAATGTAATAAATACTTTAATAAGCTTCTAAGAACCAATCAAATGTAATTCAATTAAACACATAAGATTGAAGCTCTTCATAAATATTGTTTAAGTAAAACATTAGAAGAGAAGATCTCCATAATCATAGGGATTTCAAACAACACGTGTAGTTTCGAGAAAGTAATGAATGTCCCACTCACAAAGACAAAATTAAAAGCGAGTGACAAAATATCAGAAAAGATTCTCAAGTGGCCACGTCTCATTCAAAAATAAAATATCACTCATCGTTGTCCACTCACGAATACACAATCCCATCGGATTTCCTTGCAACTGCACTTTGATTTACCTACATCGTTTGCCATTTGCCACCACGTGTATTACTCATCCTTACAAATCTGCCTCTGTTCTTTTCTAATAAAAAAATAATGACTATTTAAGAAACTTCATGATACCCTCTTGACAAGTGGAAAACCATAAAGCCAACTGTCGAACAATTAACCAACATAAATGAGCTGGGATTAATAATTGAATTAAATATATGAGTATTTAATTTTGAGTTTAATGGAAATGTCGTTTTATAGATATTAAGGATTGATTTGTCTAGGTGTTATAATTTTAAGATTTGTTTGATGATTGTTGTTGATTTATAAATTTGATTGTGTAGTGTCTTGGTCAACTTCTGTATATGCATAAGTGATCTTTATGTGTGCAGATCTGAACTTGATGCGCAAAACTAAACCTGTTATTCACAACCCTGATCTAGTAGAGTTCTACTATTTGAAATTTGTTTGCCTATGTGTATTCACTCTAGATTTGATAAGGAACATGTGGTGTTTACAAACACATTTCAGGGATATGTTGAATTGCAAGGATCGTGTTCTCTTTAAATAGATGCCTAGATGGATCAATTCAACGAAACCAAGGTCAAGAATAGCAAGCAAGAATGAAATATGCTTCTAGGATGATAATACAATGTTGATGTAACAATTATGTATCCTTTGCAATTAAATTTCATAAATACACAATAGATTCTTCTCTAAAATTCCTAAATGATCCATTTTGAATTAGGGTTAGTCTTTACATACACCACCTTAGCATGCAATTTGGCATTATTTGCACTTTAGTTATAGCTCATAATGACTAATGAAAATGGAGGGGAGAGGGTCCAATTTTAAATTTTAAAACTAAAAGTTTAGGGTTCAAATTTGTAGGTGCAAAGATGATCTGGATCAAATCCACACTCTAAGCCAAAGCAACAAACTAAACATGTAGAAAACAAGATCAACTTTTGGGGATAAGTGATAATTGGATTAGGGTGGGGTGATGTCATCTACCAACTTCCATGCGAAATATACCATTTTACACACTAGTTGGCGCATTTAAGGACAAAATAGTCAATGTGGATCCAAAACATAAGGGAAAAGGGCATCAATATGCAATTTTCACCATTACATTTTCCCTCCACTTTGATTTACATGTGAGTTATTATGAGAATGCATTTCAAAGTATAATCGCATAGCCAATATGAAAAATATTTTCCAAGCACTTAGTGGAGATAGATCTACGTAAAGTATGTAGATCATAAATGTGGATCACGTGTACTCGCATTGCCATGAGTGCTACATCTTGAGAACCTACAAGCACAGAAGAAAAAGTTGCAATGAGTAGCATCTACCAAGCATTTAAAATTGAGCATGATCACAACTTGCTAAAACTTATTTACAAAAAAAAAGAAGTAAAAAGTAAAAAGAGTAGGGTGAGAGATTCCCCTATTACGAAAAATGATACAACTCTAACTACATAGAAAGTGTTGAACTGCACCGGACAACTGAGAGGGGGGGGGTGAATCAATTGTCCTAAAACTTTTAACCAAATATGATCATCAACTTATCAATTACTTATATTCAGATATAATCATGAAAACATCAAATGAAAAGCCCAACACAAAGCATAAACAACATAGGAGACATCAGATTTTTACGTGGAAAACCCTAAAAGGGAAAAACCACGATGGGTGTTAGCCCACAAAAATATATAAGTTATATCAATATCGAAAAACAGAGGCTCGCTACCTACAGGGCTCACTACCCAAATTGCTCACTGTAAAGAAAGGCTCACTGCCTATGGATGGCTCACTGCCAAAGGAAGGCTCACTGCCAAAAGGTTGAACTGAGATAACAACATCTACTCTATGCCAAGGTTCAGTTCCATTGAAGCACAAAACACCTCTGCTCTGCTTTGCTACCTTATTTCGCTTCTATCTTCGCACTTGGATACATTTTCACAACTCAATTACAAGTATTTATACACTTCATCAACCTTGGAATGATCATCAAGGTCAACATTACAATCATCAACCATTGGAACAATATCTAAGGTCGGCATTACAAACATACATAAAATAGGTCTAGACCTAATACAAATTTAGCTAAGGAAAAGATGTAAGAATGTATCTGGATCATGCCACGCCTTAGCTAGGACTCAAACACAATCTTCCACGCTACAACACGCTATCACAATCTTCGATGCATCTCTGCAGATGATGAGTTCAAGCAGGTCGGCCAAGACTAATGTTAACACAAGTATTCTCAAGAACACGCTTCATGCACGATCTGAATTACACCTTGCGGACCAATCCGAATGTAGGAGCATGATCAGGAGACATCCACAAGCACATTATAATCTCCAGGAACAACCACATGATCTCTAACAACTCTATCAGTAAGATTCTTCAAATCAGAGCACAAGAATAACACTGCCAACCACTGTCATGAGTAAAAGATAGCTTGCGAACCACTAAATCATGAACCATTACACTTGAAGGCATTTAACATCATCATAGACTTACTTCCAAAACCGTAGACAAAATTCTTCAATGCGGAGGAATGCGGAGCAGAACACTTTCTCCCTGTCACCACCAAACACACAGAAAAAGTTGTTTTCACTCTGGTGAACATAACTCACTCAATTCTTCACACCAGAGGCTCAAACTCAGAATATAACATCTTCAGACAGGCTTCTAAATAACTTACAATTCGTAGGTAAAGATATTTATTCTACAGGAAATGTGGAGCATTCTTCTGGACTGTTCTTCTGCATGTAATGCACTATTTCTACAACACATTGTTATCACCAGAGGGGCTAATTTTCTCAATATCCTCAATAAAGTAAAGAGCACAATTGACACCAATGACAACACAAATATGTTGACATAAATGACAACACCGATTAGGCACATACTTGCAACAATATCCCCCTTTGTCATTGATGGCAACATATGATGTGAAAAACTGAAAAGACCACCAAGACAAAATTCTCCCCCTTTCTCTTTACACATCTGCATTCTTTCTCCCCCTGAGTTTTTCACATGATTTCTCTCCCCCTTTGACATCAATGGCAAAGGGCACATACTTGCATGTTGCTGCTCTGATCGATTTACTTTACTAGAAACATTTAGCTACTCCCCTTGAGAGGTAGCCTTTAGAACATCAATCCAGATCAAGGAATGACACTTTGATCTCCATTGGATTGATACATTCCTATGCATCTTAGTTCAGGACAAGAGGGGTAATGACCCCTAGCTTTTCTCTGAGATACTCAAAGGTATCTTTAGGCAGAGGCTTAGTGAAAATGTCTACAATCTAATCCTTTGTGGACACATATTCCAACTTTACTTCATTCTCTGTCACCTTCTCTCTCAAAAAGTGATACCTTATTGATATGTGCTTTGTTCTTGAGTGCACCACTGGATTCTTTGAAATATTTATGGAACTTGTATTGTCACAAAAGATTGTAATTGGATCTTCATACACAACTCTCATATCCTTCAGATTCTACTTCATCCATAATACTTGAGTGCAAAAACATGTTGCTGCAATATACTCTACTTCTACAGTTGATAAAGATATTGAATTTTGTTTCTTGCTCAGCCATGAGACCAATCTATTACCCAAGAAGAAGGCACCTCCATTTGTACTCTTTCTGTCATCAACATCTCCGGCCCAATCTGCATCTGTATAAGCACTGAGAGTGAAATCATTATCCTTTGGATACCATAAGCCATAATCTGGAGTACCTTTCAAATACCTCAGGATTCTCTTAACTGCCATCACATGTGATTCTCTTGGATCAGCTTGAAACCTTGCAACAAGACAAATTGCATGCATAATATCAAGTCTGGTTTGAGTTAGATAAAGCAATCCTCCAATCATGGATCTGTATTTTTTCTGATCAACCTTAGGAGATTCATCAGTTTTGTTGAACTTGCAACTAGTCACCATGGGAGTACATACTGGTTTAGAGTCTTCCATCCTAAACTTCTTCAACGACTCTTTCACATACTTAGACTGAGATATGAAGATTCTTTTATCTGATTGATTAATTTGCAGACCCAAAAAGAAATTCATTTCACAAAACATGGACATTTCAAATTCACTTTTCATCTCACTAGCAAACCTTATGCACATATCTTCATTTCCTCTAGAGATAATGTCATCAACAAATATCTCAACAATCAAGATCTGATCATCATTGATTTTGAAGTACAGATTGCTATCTATAGTGCCTTTACTAAATCCCAATTGTAATAAATACCTATCTAACCTTGCATACTAGGCTCTAGGAGCTTGTTTGAGTCCATACAATGCTTTCTTCAACTTGCATACCATATCACCTTGATTTGACAATTGGAATCCCTCCGATTGCTCAATGTATACTTCCTCTTCTAATTCACCATTCAGGAAGGCAGATTTCACATCCATCTGATATACCTTAAAATCTTTGTGAGCTGCAAATGCCAAAAACATTCTGATTGCTTCAATCTAAGTGACTGGGGCAAAGGTTTCTTCAAAATCTATCCCTTCAATTTGACAATATCCTTTGCATACAAGTCTTGCTTTATTCCTTACAACTTCTCCATTTTCATTCAACTTGTTCCTAAAGACCCATTTTGTTCCAATAACATTTTTGTCACCAGGTCTAGGAACTAATTCCCAAGTTTCATTCTTTTCTATCTGCAATAATTCTTCCTCCATTGCCTTTACCCAATTTTCATCATTGCATGCTTCATTCACAGTTTTTGGTTCAATCTTTGAAAGCAAATAGTAATTGACTTGTTCCTCTGTAGCTCTTCTTCTTGTTATCACACCTTTGTTCTTGTCACCTATAATCTGATCTTTAGAATGATTGACCCTTATATACCTGGGAGTCTTGACAACACTTTCTAGAGCCTCTTCTTCATCCTGACTGTCTATTTTCTTATCTTTCTCTTCAATTACTATAGTCATAGGTTCATCTGGTTCATAACAACTTAGGTTTAATATTCTTTCCTTGCCTTCATCTACCTTCACATTTGCACTCTCAACAATCTTTTTGAGCCTTTTGTTGTAGCACTGGTAAGCGTTACTCTTGGTAGAGTATCCAAGAAAGATTCCTTCATCACACTTTGCATCAAACTTTCCTAGATCTTCATCTCTCCTGATATAGCATTTGCTTCCGAAGACTTTGAAATATTTTACTGTGGGAATTATTCCACAATTCATAGGGAGTTTTAGTACCATTACCTTTCACTTGAACTCTGTTTTGGATGTAGACAACAATGTGAATAGCTTCTTTCTAAAAGACTTCCGATAGACCTTCTTCCTTCATCATTGTCCTAGCAGCCCCCTAAACTGTCATGTTCTTCCTTTCCACAACTCCATTTTGCTGAGGAGTCCTAGGTGCAGACAACTGTCTCTTTATCCCATGCTCTTCACAGAAAATGTTGAATTCATTTGATGTGAACTCACCTTCTCTATCAGACCTTAAGCATAAATGATCTTCAACTCTATTTCATTCTCAACCATTGCCTTGAAATATTTGAACTTCTCTAGGGCTTCTAATTTATCTCTTAGAAAAGTAACCCAAGTCATTCTAGAATAATCATCAATAAGCAACATGAAGTATCTATAACCTTATAGACTTCTCACCCTTGTAGGACCACAAAGATTTGTATGCACTAGATCCAGCAAACCGGCAGAAAATTATTCTTTGCTCTTGAAACTTGTCCTTGTCTACCTTCCCAACTGACATTCCTTACAAATTGAGTTGAAGGGTTTTACAAGTTTTGGTAAATCTCTCACAATCTGACCTAAACTTATTTTTACCAAATTATCAAAGTTTATATGACACATCCTTCTATGCCATAACCAACTTTTATCTGCCTGAGCTAATAAACAATAATCATCAGTTCCTCTCAATTGATAGATATTACCTTTTATTTTCTTATTGGTAGCAATCACGGTTCTGGAACTTTCCATGTTCTTGCACCCATTGTCTTTGAATCTTAGATCATATCCTTTGTCACACATCTGACCAACACTCAAAAGATTATGCTTCAAACCCTTCACGTATAGAACATTGTCAGTATTATGCTTTCCATCAAATGAAATAGATCCTTTTCCACAAATCTTACCAGCTGCATTATCTCCAAACCTAACCAATCTTCCATCATACTTTTCCAAACTTACAAACTTACTTTTGTCACCAGTCATGTGATGTGAGCATCCACTATCAATAATCCATTCATCCTTATCATTCTCAACCTGAACAGTCAAAGCACTTTCTTCTACTGGTTTTTCATCCTTCACACAGCTAGCAGAATTAGTAGACACATGATCTTCTTTAATAGCAATAAACAAGCATTCATTTCCACTAGTATTAGCATCATCAGATTCATCATCAGTCACCCCTTCATCATCAAAATCTCTGACATAGTAGCATTTATTTGGAACTCTAGGCCTGCTCTCATGTTTCTTCTTATTTCTTTCAATTCTTTCAGGACATCTGGAAGCATAATGACCTACTTTACCACAAGAGAAACATTTGAAAGGTAATTTACTTTTGAACTTACCGAAGCCTCTTTGTAGCTTGTCAACAAAGTTAGCTTCAATTTCATCAAAGTCATCATCCACCTTGTATTTCTCAACTCTGGAGATCTCTGCTGAAGTACTGGCTTTAAAAGTTGATTCAACTTTAGGTAGGGCATCACCAAATTCTCTCATCTCAAAGGCTATAAGCTTTCCAAGTAATTGATCTTTGTCAATAGTTTTCATAGTCATGAATTCTTCAATTGCAGCTACCTTGTGACTATATGACTTTGGTAGTGATCTGAGAATTTTCATCACAACTTCCTTATCACCGAGAGTTCCTCCCATACCCTTTATTCCAGTGACAAGTTCATCAACTCTTTGCATAAAGGTTGTTATGTTTTCATCTTCAAGCCCTCATATTTCACTTTCAGACTTTGTATCTTGGCTTCTTTTATAGAATCATCTCCTTCATACATATTTTTTAGCTTCTCCCATACCTCATTTGCAGTTTCAAGGTCCACAACTTTTGTCAACACTGAGTCACTTAAGGAACTTAGTAGAGCATCCTTTTCTTTGACATCCACCTCATATTCTTTGATTTCATCTTCAGTCGTCAAACCATTTGGAGGCATCGTATATTTTGCTTCTGCAGCTTTCCATACTTTATAACCAAGACAAAGAAGATGGCTTTTCATTCATACCTTCCAAAGAGCATAATTTGTCCCGTCAAAATGTGGAGCTTCCTTCTTATAAGATATCCTGGATCTTCCTCAAGTTGTTTGTCTTTCTTCAAAGGAACCTTCTCTAATACCAATTGTTGAACTGCACCGGACAACTGAGAGGGGGGGTCAATCAGTTGTCCTAAAACTTTTGACCAAATATGATCATCAACTTATCAATTACTTATATTCAAATATAATCATGAAAACATCAAATGAGAAGCCCAACACAAAAGCATAAACAACACAGGAGACACCATATTTTTATGTGGAAAACCCTAAAAGGGAAAAACTACAGTGGGTGTTAGCCCACATAAATATATAAGTTATATCAATACCAAAAAATAGAGGCTCACTGCCCAAATTGCTCACTACAAAGAAAGGCTCATTGCCTATGGATGGCTCAATGCCAAAGGAAGGCTCACTGCCAAAAGGTTGAACTGAGATAACGGCATCTACTCTATGCCAAGGTTTAGTTCCATTGAAGCACAAAACACCTCTGCTCTTCTCTGCTACCTCACTTCGCTTCTATCTTTGCATCTTCGCACTTGGATACATTTTCACGACTCAATTACAAGTATTTATACACTTCATCAACCTTGGAATGATCAAGGTTAACATTACAATCATCAATCACTGGAACAATCTCCAAGGTCGGCATTACAAACATACATAAAATAGGACTAGACCTAATACAAATTTAGCTAAGGAAAAGATGTAAGAATGTATGTGGATCACGCCACGCCTTAGGTTGGACTCAAACACAATCTTCCATGCTACAACAAGCTATCACAATCTTCGATGCATCTCCGCAGATGATGAGTTCAACCCGGTCAGCCAAGACTGATATTAACACAAGTATTATCAAGAACACACTTCATGCACGATCTGAATTACACCTTGCAGACCAATCCGAATGTAGGAACATGATCAGGAGACATCCACAAGCACATTGTAATCACCAGGAACAACCACACGATCTCGAACAACTCTATCAGTAAGATTCTTCAAACCAGAGCACAAGAACAACACTGTCAGCCACTATCATGAGTAAAAGATAGCTTGCGGACCACCAAATCATGAACCATTACACTTGAAGGCATTTAACATCATCACAGACTTACTTCCAAAACCACAGACCAAAATACTTCAATGTGGAGGAATGCAGAGCAGAACACTTTCTCCCTCTCACCACCAAACACACAAAAAAAGTTGTTTTCACTCTAGTGAACATAACTCACTCAATTCTTCATACCGGAGGCTCAAACTCAGAATATAACATCTTCAGACATGCTTCTAAATAACTTCCAATCTATAGGTAAAGATATTTATTCTACAGGAAATGCGGAGCATTCTTTTGGACTGTTCTTTTGCATGTAATGCACTGTTTCTACTGCAACACATTGTTATCACCGGAGGGGCTAATTTTTCAATATCCTCAACAAAGTAAGAGCACAGTTGACACCAATGACAACATAGATATGTTGACATCAATGACAATACCGATTAGGCACATACTTGCAACAAAAAGGACTTCAACCAAGTGGACAAATGTAAAAGGACTCCATTTGGGTACATAACAAGATTTGACTCTGCATATAGCACGTAATAAAAGGTCTTTGACTATGCATAAATGTACTCCATATAGATATGGTAATGAAGCTCTATATGGTACTACAAAATGATCATAACTATCATAATTGCATCACTACAATGAAACTCATGAAGAAATGATAGTGATAATATATGCCCCCTCTAATTGGTTGCATACAAAGGACAAAAGGAATTGGAGCTAAGGGAAAAATGATAATACGTAAATCACAACAATAATACTACCAAAGATGTCATTGTATAAATGGTACATGTAAGAAATGTCTATGGATAACAACATATAATATCATGTAGGCACAATAAGCATGCGATAAATGTATATAATAACATCATGTGGGAACAACAAGCATGCAAAAAAGAGATAAGCATGTAAGTGCATAAAAGTATGGGGGTGAGATGACCCAAGGTTGCCCCATTGATAAGGCAACACAAATAATAATCGATAATGATAAATCATGTGAGCATAATGGAACATGTCTCATAGGATGTAAACAATGTAAATTACAAGATGTAGGGTAGTCCTAAAGTTATGAGTGTGAAGGCATGTGAAGTAATTAAATCATATGGTCACCTAGAATGATAAAGATAGCATCTAATAGCTCATGTAGGCAAAATGAATAGTGGGTGAAGGATGTCAACAATGTAAATTTACCCTTTTTGAAAAGAATAGATGAATGTAATGTTCCATATGGTCATATAACTCATCTCATAATTAGAAAATGAGTAGTGTAATAATTGCCTCATTGTATATTTTATCAAAAAGTGGGTTTGTGTCTCATGTCATTATTAATAATGTTCACCATCATGACTAATATCATTTTTTGGCAAGTGTAGGTGATTAGGGTAAAAATTAACATAGAGGCATATATACCCAAACTATATAGGAGGGTGAAAGTGTAAAAGGGACATTTCATTTTTACTCCCACCCTTCGCGAGAGAGCTCTAAGTTCATCCTAACGGTGCATCATAAAGGCCACATCCCTACATTCCTTAGAGAGTATGCAACCAAATTGATGTAGTTGACCCCCCAAAGGCAATAATTGTGTCATTATATATTTTATCAAAAAGTGTGTTTGTGTCTCATGTCATTATTAATAATGTTCACCATCATGACTAATATCATTTTTTGGCAAGTGTAGGTGATTAGGGTAAAAATTAACATGGAGGCATCTATACCCAAACTATATAAGAGGGTGAAAGTGTGAAAGGGACATTTCATATTTACTCCCACCCTTAGCGAGAGAGCTCTAAGTTCATCGCCATGGTGCATCATAGAGGCCACATCCCTACATTCCTTAGAGAGTATGCAACCAAATTGATGCAATTGACCCCCAAAAGACAGTAAGCATCTAAACTTCATTTTTTGTCAAATATTCCATTTCAAAAAATTAGTAGAACATCATAAAACTAGTATAGGATAGTTTTATGTTCACAATTGGATCCATATATATGGCCCTATATTTATGGAATGAACACTTTATCTATGGGTGTGAACCAATACACACAGATCTAATCCATAGAATCTAAGGTATTGATATCCATGTATTTGAACTAGAATGCTAAAAGATTAAATTTTTAGTAGATTCAACATTTTACTATTAGATTTACATTTTACATGACACTAATGATTAGTCTATTGTCAATTTATGGAGGATGAGATTGAGATTAGAGAGTGGTCAAATAATTGCCAACTACATAACTTTCATGATTTGGATCTTATACACATCCAGATATAGGTGTTGATAGAGTTGGCCTTAAGTACATGAGGCAGATGCACACATTTTATTATGATTGTATGCATGCTCACAACTCACTCAAGGATAGGTGGGATTTAGATACTAACACCCATCACCTTCACCCAATGAGATTCTTGTTACACTAGAGGATGGTTGGTGGATCCTAATGCTTCTAGCTCAAGAAAGGCAGATTGCTGCATATCACTATTGTACTAGTTGGCTTGGGGTGTAACATCCATCGTTTTGGTCTCTTTATGATACTTGGTTGCGATTCTATGTTATCTCGTTCCATGGTAATTTGGACATGGACTATTACTTTGATGATTGAGTTTGATTGTCAAATTATTCATTTTCATATGATGTGTTTGTCACAATGCAAATGGTTATTTAACATGCTTAATTATTCTAATGTTGATAAATATAATAATTATTATTATTTAACAATGCTACTAAGGATTGTTGTAGCAATATTATGTTGTGTGATAGGTATAGGTATCGAGGAAGGTGAAGTAGATCTCGGTGTTGAAGTATCTTTCCAATAATCTAATTATGTGGGAACAACTAATTAATTAGTTAAATTAAGATAATTTTTATGATTAAAGGTAAAAGAGGTTTTTGAAAGGGCCTCAACCCCTGTACAGTAATAGTCTTATAAAGTAGCATAGAAGCAAATCAAATGTATCCAAATTGTAGCAAAAAATAGCAGTCCTAAACAACATAGCAAAAGGAAAACAAAGCCATAAGGCTTAACACTGAATAGTATTAAGAGGCACAAAAATCATCCTGGAGAAATATAACCCAAGGCTTAAAGTTGCTCCAACATCACAGTAGCCTCCCAATCCGCATGGAGAGTCTCAAGGTGTCTAGCCACACATTCAACATCTGCCTACTCCTTCCCCCTATTTCTCTAGCTTCTTGTTCTTCAGCTTGGCCATGTATTCCCTTGCACTAGGCAAGGTTTCACTTGTTCCTACATAGCATCTCTATACTATTAGCACTATTTTGAATAGTGGTCTTGCTAAACTCTACCACCTTTTGCAAGTTACCCTTAATTTCCTATAAGTCCTCCAAAAGAGTTTGTCCTTATGCATAGACATGTATGCCTTTCTATTATTAATCGCTTCAATGATGTTCCATTGGTTGGATATAAGTTTTGCATTTCCTTGGGGATGAGAACATCTCCATCAATTTTATTTGCTAGTAAAAATGTTTAGAGGTTAATTTTGTTCATCTCTAAATGGGACCATGTCATCATTTTATAGTGAGAAACTACATCCTTATGTATATCAGCAAGTTTTTTAGTTAACATAGTGACCACAAATGCAACAACCTCAATTGAGGAAGAGGAACAAGTAGTATTATCAAGGTCAAGAATAAGGTCACCAGTAAAACCTTCAGTCTCAAATAGATTAGGATCATCATCACCCCCTCTATTATTATTGGTGTAATTATTTAGTTAATTATACTATAATAAGTTTTCAACCTTTCCATATAAAATCAAGGTCTCTCATGTAACTATTGAAATCTAATATCATTATTACACCCATATTCAAGCAAATTATCCTATTGTAACTCTCTTGTAGAAGGTAATCTCTGGTTTTACAGGTCATCCTGGGAGATTAAGCCCTTTGGGGACTCTTACATGGTATCGGACTTCATCAATCAACTCGTACATGGTATCAAAGCACATCAATCAACTCTTACATGGTATCTGAGCTTCAGATCTGTAATCCCCTTCTTAGATTCGAGAGAAAATCAGAAAAGAGCATTTTTCTCTATAGTGTATGTTTGTGTAAAATAGACCTCTTCATTAGATTTAGAGTAGTCAAGAAAGTCAGATTAGCCTTTTATTTGGCTCAATTTGAGCACTAGAGGCCATATCTGTGAGGGTTTGAAATAGGTTTTTTTTCCAGATCTGGAGGGTAGCCACAATTTCAAAGCATTTCAAGTCACATTTGACCCTTCCATCACGCTTAGAAGGCCCAAAAACCTTAAGATTGACTGTCAAATCATTAAAATTAGGCTTGGGAGCATCTAGGGCAAAAAAATGTTATCAAAGTCATATCACTCTTGTACAGCGTTGTCGTACGATTTTTATTAAAAAAATTAAAAAATAAAGGGGCATTGCATGCCCCAATTTGGGACCACAGACCCAAATTTGACCTCAACCAGCCCAAAAATTAGGTCAATAGGCATATCAAGCCCCTTTTTTGGGCCCCGTGGCTCCCTTTTGGGACCCCAAAAACAAATTTTTGGCCCCACCACGGACATTCCAAGCCTCCACTTGAACACTTACAATGTGTCACCCTCTGCAACACCTTTGGTTGGTCATTTCTAACTTAGCTCAGCCTGATCTCAGCCTCGACGCCACCACCATGCGCTCTGCCCATAACCCTCAATGTCACTCAGCCCAGTCACCATCAACCACTGGAGCGTCGCCCAAGCACCACCAAGGGCCTTTTCTAGCCCTAAAATTGTGCTTCAGGGGGGCTTTTTTTCTTTTTGGCATCACTTGGCCATATAGAGTCAAAAATTTGCAAACAAATAGGTGTCAAAAAGTTGGATTCAAGCTCTATCCAATGGTGTTGACCTATTTTTCTAGATTTTGTTGGTGGTCCATTTTATTGTTGTTTGAAGTCCAGATATTTTTGGCTTTTGAGCTCATAACTTTTTGCCATGATCTCTGATTTTTGTGATTCTTGCTGTTTGGAAAGGTATTGAGGATCTCTACACAACCATCCATGCATATTTTATAGATTTAACCCCAGGTATCTTTTATTCAATTCATCAGTTATTTGCATTTTGGTTGATATCCTAGACATCCTGGCACTTGGAAAGGTTTTGGTTTTGGGAGGGCTTCATATCTACTTCTTCATTTCTACATTTTAGTTTACTAGTTTAATCATGTCTCCAAATTTATGAAAAAACAAATGTGATTATTGTACGAAGAAAAGGCATGCAATAGATGAATTCATGCTAAAACAACTTGATTATTTAAAACTTCTATATAAACTTCATCAGTTGAGACAGTTCAAGTGCATTGTCAATGGCATCAGTTTGCTAGATTCTTCTAACCTAGCATGTGCAGACACATCTCCATCTCATGTTGCTTTATCTAATTCTAGAGTTGCTTCATCAAAGGCTTCTAATGATTCTTTGTAGCAAGACCATTTCAGTCTTTCAGATCCACCTCATTGGGATTCCTATTTGTTGCCAAGAGAAATAATAGGACACAGTCCAGAGATCTAAGCCTAGCTTACTCTTATGTAGTCTTTATACCCCAATAATGATAGTGATATAATAACATATATTTGTGGTAGGAAATAACATAATGCGGTAATATCATAAATGTTCAAATATTACACAATAGTTCTCATATCATATCATATATATATTCCCTCTTCTCATCATATCTATATCTCTTCCATATCTTCCATCTTCCTCTCTTATTATGCTTCTTCACATCATCATCCTTTATCATCCTCCATGCTCTTCTCCCTCACATCCCTCTTCCTTATATAGCCTCTTAATACCCTTTCATGGTGTCTTTCCATTATGTCCTTTCCTAAATACTCTTAATTAACTCCCTTCCACGAATTCACCCTTCCCTTTATGCTATTTATCCACATTAAGGTGTGTTAGGGTGTGTTTAAGGTTATTTAAGGCCTGTATGACCCATAAATGGGTCTAGGGATGACCCAAATGGTACCACAAACCCTTTGTGGCATATGATAATGTCATATAAGGTATAGTGGTGTAGTTTGCAGTACTTCTGATCACCTACTACATTCTTCCCATGTCTAAAACATTGTCTTGTCTGTAAGACAATATTTCTTTTATTTGTTTCAATCAGTAATAGTCTCAGTATAACCCACTGCATGATCATATCTTAGCTCATGGTATTGAATCAGAACTCTATCATAGCTCACACACCTCATATCAATATTTTAGGATCTTGGAATTAGTTCATAGGAAGTTATCCTTATTAGAAGTGTTGTCAAATTTACATCTCGGGATAGTCAAGTACTCAATTCAACATGCATTTTTTATGGCATCTTCCCATGGCTTGCGGTACCCAAATAAACATCTCACAAGGTAATATGGGACTAGAGGCATCTTTAATTAGAATTGCAACATGCTCCTTCAACACTTGGAGCTTTACCATCGAATTTAGGCTAAGCAACACGTTTCATAGAGCATCGGGTCTTGGAACTTCCACACCTTTTTTCTCATCTTCTTTACTATGTTTTATGTGCCTCCTACCTTGTTCTACATACTCTCCAAACCGTAGGTCCATACGTTGATCTGCGGTAAAATGCGGTATAAATATTTTTGTAATTTTTGAATTAATATTACTACCTACTTAGTTTTGATTTGCTTTGTTGGAAGTGCTCTTTGGTACCTCCTTAAGTATCTTTCACCTGCTTGGGACCTTCCATATCTTCATCTCTGGCTTATCTAATTCCAAGGCTTCTACAATATCTTTTAAACCACAGGTTCCTACTCATGAGTACTGTGGTTTCTTGACATATGATACACCTGTGGAGATATGATTGACTTGATGAATCTTATGTTTGTCTTGGTAGGGGATGCTATCCTTCTCCTCCTAAATTTGTGGTGCATTCTTGTTCTTTGTGGTATGTTTACCAACTAGATTCTCAATCTTTCTTAGGTAGTGTGCTCTTCTAGCCCTTAGTATTTTTCTTGATCTCTTTATTGGTTCACTTCTTATCGATGTTTCTACAACCTCCTCAAAATCGGTGTTATGGTCACTATCTTCAACATATATCTCTCCTTCAGAATTTAGATCTTCATCAATTTCTTTCCTAGGAATCTTTCCTAGTGAATATATCATCCTTTGATTTTCATCTTCGCTATCTTCTTCCTCTTGCACTACCTCTTCTATATATGTGCCAGCCATATTAGTATACAAAGGGATGTGCACTACTTGATCTATCTGAAAAAATGTCATCTCTTCCTTATGGGATTCAAAAATACCATTATAGTTCACAAACCATTCCAAATTCAATATAATATTAAAGGTTTCAAAAGGCTTCTTCATCTCAATAACTTCAAAGTTCATCTTTCTCTTTATTCCCAACAAATCGACTTCCACATTCCTCCGAGTATCAATAGTATCAATGGTTGTTCCATCAACTAAAGCAATGTTATATGGAGTATCATGTAGTGTAGGTCTTCCAAGTTCTTCCCATACCTGTTCAGGCATAATATTGACATTTGCGCCAAGATCAACCAATACATTCTTGAACCATTTATTATGAACCTGTAGTTCAATCATGACTAGTTTCTTCTTCCAATTTTTGTAGGTTTTTACCGCACTTCATATTTGTGGCCTCCTGTCACTGGATTTGTTCTTATTCCAATATTTTGTAAATTGTTTTAGATTTTCTAGTATATTTTCTTTTCCACAAAGTTGGCCAATTCTTTAAGTGATAGAGCTTCCTTTTCTAAGAAGAAAACCTTATGATAGTCCTCCCTTTGTTTTTCTTCTATAATGATCTTCTTTTCCTTCTCTCTAATCAAATCATGAGTCTGTTTGGTGGGGAAGTACTCCTCTTCTTCATCTTCTTCTTCGTCTAATTTTCTTGAGATCATTTTTTTGTTTACGGTGTCTATCCCTCCCCTTGTAACTACTATAACTTTATTATTCTTCTATACTCAGCAATAGCCTTCTTCTAAGGTTCTCTTTCTTCTCTATATATTATTTTTCTAAAAATTCTTCTTCTATCAGGAATGGTTGTCTTGCTTTCACTTATTCTCCATTTATGTGTGCTCTTAAACATTTCCTAGCCACGTGCGGTTCTTCCTTTGAGATTTTTATTATCACTTTTTCTCCTTTGGATGTATTGGGTTCTACCAGGTTATCACTTTTAGTGGGTGGCAGTGCATTTTTAAAATATTGTTCCGCTTTCTCACATCTAAACAAATCATGGTCTGGGCTACCACAAAACCCACAGGTTTCTTTCTTATCTTCTATACACTCATTGGCATAGTGTCATGTTTCTCTACACTTATAACATTTTGCATCATCTCTCCTTCTTCCTCTACCACGGTCACGGCCTCCTCTATATCCTCCAAATTCATATCTTTCATCATTAGTATAATTGGTTCCATATGGTACATTGTTAAGGTTTGAATTTTGTACAGTGTTCATTTTTCTCTAGTTTCTCCAAGTCGGTTGTTTATATCCTTGATCCTGAATGTATAAGGGTCTTTTTGCCAAGCCTTTTACATGTGCCATAGGATTGTTTTGTGCTTTATTTTTGTGGTGTGCGTTACACTATGGCTCGTGTTCATCATCTTCTTCCCTTACTCTAAAGAATTTTGAAGGGAAATCTGGTGTCTCATGATCATCCCACTCACCGCATAGTCTGCAATATATTGCATTAGTCCTTCTAGGTACTATTTTTATGTCTACCTTCATGGCGGTAGCCTGTCTTTCACCTTTCATCATCATACATTCATTCCTTGTGTCCTTCCTTAGTACAATAGGAACACAATATATTTGGCCTCTGTTTGTGTGAATTTTCCTCTTGTTTTGATAAAATTTCTTGTTTTAGCTTCAATTGTTCCAATTATATCCTCATTTTCTCTAATTCTAGGTTTTCCTTGTTTTTATCCTGCTTGCGCCACGTTTATGACTCTATGTGGCAGGTCAATGTAACTACTTCTACATAGGTTTCAAATACCCTGCCATCCAAAGATGTTCTGACATCTAGGATTATTCTGGATATGAATCATTCAATCTTTTGTTTCTCAATTAAAGGCTCCTCCAACTTGTGAGTTGTTTCTTTAAACCGTTTATCAAATTTTTTTATTGTTTCCCCATCCTTCTGTACTGACTCCCTCATTTTTCTCACTCCCTCTATAGGGATCTCTTGATTTTCAAAGTTTTCCAAAAATTCCTTCTTGACTTCTTCCCAAGTTTTATCATGCTTAGGGCATGCCTTCCTATACTATTCCAAAGCATAATTCCACAATGTTCCTATAAAATCAAATAGTTTGGTTTCATCCCTGGTTATGTCATTTTGATTCCAAATGGATTCTAGAACAAAGATATGCTCTACCGCTTCGATGGTGTTCTTTTCAAACATTGGATCTTAATTAGTGCATCCATTTGTACTTTCTTATATTTTTATGGTACCTTCAGTGTTTTGCGGTGGTTTTCTTCCTTACCTTTCTGATTAGGTTTTCGCCTCTATAATAGTGTTTTGTTTTCCCTTCCCTTATCTCTTTGTAACTTAATATCAAAATAGTCCTTTCTCAATATTTCTTTGAAATCTCTCTTAATTTCTTCTTCTTTATCTTCTTGCTTGTCTACTTGATTCTCTACCGAAATTCTTCTTGATTTATAAGGCACCTGGGGTGACTCCTAGTCCAGGGGTTTGTAACTGTTCAAAGTGTCTCTTCATTATAGGAGATAATTTTTTATTTGTAAATGACATGTCATTTGTTAACATTATTAATTTATTTCCTTCTCTTATACTCCTAGGATCCAAATTGCCAAGTATTGCACTTCCTTCTGTATCTTTTATCTGTAATAAACTTTGCCTTACCACATCATTAGGTATTCTTCATCTAAATTTAAGGATTTGTGTATGGATTTATTATTTGCAGAGGTTGATTCCCTTCTTTACTCATCATTTAGGCTACACCCACAATGGCGCGCTCAGTAGCACCCTCATTGGCGTGCTCATCCATTCTCTCTTTTCCTCCTATGTTCTTCCCTCCAGTAACACCCAACTTGGCGCACTTAGCAACATCCTCATTAACACGCTCATCCTCACTCTATTCTTTTTCTTCCACAACCCTTCTAGTGTGTTCCCCCTCTATTTCCTTTGCCTTTTCAATTCTTTTGTGATACCGCTCCTATTGATCTTGAGTTTGTTTTCTCCTTTTCTCTTTCATATTCATGTCCATTACAAATTTTATGATTTCACCAATCTCTCTTAGTTTCTTGTTATCTTCCTTAGCCATGGGTGTTTTTGATATGGTGTTTCATTAATCCTTATGTATCCCATGGTTGACTTACTTTGAATGGTTACATCATTTTAGAGATCTCTTAAGATCCCCCCTTTCCATTTGTCATCCCTTAGGTGTCTTCCCCCCTCTCACAAGGGTAGGGCGTAAGAGATTTCTACCACAACTCTTGAAAAAAAAATTCTCTTTCTTCCTTCCTTATTCTCCACTGTCCTTACCAAGGTCCCACAATGGAACCAAATGTTGGCAAGAGAAATAATAGGACACATCCCAAAGATCTGAGCCTAGCTTACTCTTATGTAGTCTTTATACCTAAGCAGTGACAATGATAGAATAACATATATTTGCGGTAGGAAATAACATAATGCGGTAAGATTACAACATATTCAATATATAATAAATATCATAAATGTTCAAATATTACTCAATAGTTCTCATATATATATATATATATATATATATACATTCCCTCTTCTCATCATATCTATATCTCTTCCATATCTTCCATCTTCCTCTCGTATTGTGCTTCTTCACATCATCATCCTCCATGCTCTTCTCTCTCACATTCCTCTTCCTTATATATAGCCTCTTAATACCCTTTCATGGTGTCTTGCCCTTATGTCCTTTCCTAAATACTCTTAACTAGCAGTTGCACAAAGTTTTTGCGCAACAGATTTGCCGATAGGCTATTAGTAATGAAAGCAATAAATTGTGGAATAAAATATAGAAATAAAAATTCATACTTATATTGCAAGATGAGACAATGACAATGGTGTTTTGTTTTTTCAATGTATAATAAGCATTTTTAATTTACATTTAAAATATATAGTATTTACAGTAAATGTTCCTTGTATGAATAGGAGTAATACAAGGTTTATAGAATTTGGGTTTTCATCACTAACATAGGCGTTCTCTTGTATTATAATATTTAGAATAGTATCAAATGCATGTGTATTGAAGAATAGAATATTAGTATGATGTTGTAGATGATTACATAAGGTAGAGATATTTTCATATTTTTAATGCAATAAAATCCATTTGAAGTTGTAGTGAGTTCTCCATGGTGGTGTGACAAAGTATGCAGATTACATCAGTAAAAGAAACACAATGCTTGGTGTTAGTAACCACATCAAGAATAGAAGGATGCAAATAATATGGATCATTTAGTTTTTTTTCCTCAAAAAGACATTTTTAATATTACCAATTGCTTAACTACTAACATTACATATTGACCATCTTACAATACTAAATGCTATAGCGAATACAATCTCCTAGAGCTCATCTTAAGCCAAGCAATTGTAATTGCATAAATAATAATAAATAAGAGATCGATAACACAATCACTCAAAAATATACTATACAAGAATAAATACAATTATATTAGAGACTATATATTATATATAAATAAATATAATTAAGTTATAAATACTAAATATTAGCAATATCAATTATGACAGAAATTAACCAAATTTCAGCATAATTGTTGGTTTTTCACTATGGTTTCTTAGTATTTATGTGTTTCTTTTGTTTAATTTTTTGTTACTATTATTCTTTTGTACCTATAACTTTAAGAGGAGGGCATTTGTACATTTCCTTTGGATTCATATGTTTTGGAGTAGATTCTTAACCCCATGTTTGTCAAAGAGTGGAAAGCATTATTGAAACTTTAATTGTATAGTGAAATCATTATTCTTCTCTAAATAGTACCATTTTGAAAAGTGTCAGGAAGGTGGAGACCACATTGGATTATATGGTTGACCATGCTTGTTTTCTAGTGTATTTGTCTAGTTGCCTCCCTTGTTTTGAGAGTGTCTTAAAATGTAATTGATAGCCTCTAAGTAATTTTAGCATGTAGGAAAAACATTTATGCAAACAAATTATTTTTATTCTAAATGATAAAATGCATCCAACTAGTCAGCATAACTAATCTCTTTCTCTATTCCTCTCTACAAGCTCCTGTGTGTGTGTGTGTGTGTGTGTGTGTGTGTGTGTGTGTGTGTGTGTGTGTGTTCATCTATCTCTTTTTCTATCCCCTTCTCTCTTCTTCTACCTCTCTTTCTCTCTTCCTCTCTCCTTCATTCTATCTATCTCTCTCTTCTCTATTCCTCTCTCTGTCTCTCTATGTATCACTTTATCTCTCTGTCTCTCCCCTTCTCTCTTCCTTTACCTCTCTTTCTCTCTTCCTCTTTCTTTCATTCTCTCTATCTTTGTCTCTCTTTCTATATCTCTCTTCCTCTATCCTCCTCCATGTCTTTATCTCACTTCTTCTCTAGCCTCCTCTATGTCTCTCTATCTCACTTTTACATAATTTACATTATATAAAATATGCTATATAATAACAAATATAATTATATTACATATTATATATTATATATAAAATAAATATGATTAAATTATAAATAAATATTTAATATAAATAAATGATTTTATAATATAACAGTAATTTTAAAATATATTTAATAATTTACATTATATAAAATATATTATACAATAATAAATGCAATTATACTAGAGACTATATATATTATATATAAAATAAATATAATAAAGTTATAAATATTAAATATGCCTCTCTCTATATATTCATCTATCTATTTGTATTATGTCTCTCTCTGTATTCACCTATCTCTTTGTCTCTCCCCTTCTCTCTTCCTCTACCTCTCTTTCTATCTTCCTCTCTCTTTCATTCTCTCTATCTCTATCCACTTCTCTTTTCCTCTCTCTTTGTGTATCCTTTTATCTCTCCGTCTCTCCCCTTCTCTCTTCCTCTACCTCTCTTTCTCTCTTCCTCTTTCTTTCATTCTCTCTCTATCTCCCTCTCTTTCTCTATCCTCCTCTATGTCTCTCTATCTCATTTCTAAATAGATTACATTATATAAAATATGCTAAATAATAATAAATATAACTATATTAAATATTAAATACTATATATATAAAATAAATATGATTATTTTATATAATTAAGGATTGATTGTTCAACTAGAATGGCACCTACTCCTGTCACTTCATCTACTACCCCTGGCCTTTCCTTAAGTGTGGATCCTCTTGGTACGAATGGTGATTCCTTCAGCAAGGACAGTCCTAATGCACTTGTCTCTGGTCGTGCATGCTCCACCCAGAGTCAAAGTTTCAAAGGGGTTTTGCAGAGTGGTGCTAGGACTAGCAACACCACTATGTCACATCAAAACCCTAGCTCATGGCCTAATGCAATGGCCTAGCCATCAATGGCTCCGGCTACCTAGAGGGATGGAGTTTTAGATAGGCATGATAATGATCTACCGCTGTTGGGCGCCACAATGACTGCTCCCCATTTTCTCTACATCGATCTGGGTACATTCTGGAGATTCACATTGATGGCCATGTCCATGATCGGGAGGAATTTCTCCAAGACTAGGCCCTCATCTGCAGGTTCGTTAAAATTTGGCCCAAGCTATGTGATTTACATGCTTGGATCACAACGCACTGGAAAGATGGTTTGGAGGATGAGATGAGTATTTTTCCCTGTGCTAGGGGCTTTTTCATTCTTGAGTTTGAATCCCTTGATGATAAGGAAAAGGTGTTAAAAAATGGTTTGTGGGTGTTTCAAAGCGATTTCTTATGCATGAAGGCTTGGTATCCTTCCTTCAACCTTGGTATAGAGGTTTTCAATTCTGCCTTCCTCTGGGTTCGATTACCTTACCTTCCTTTCCAGTTTTGGGAGTTGGAGTGTCTTCAGACCATTGGCAATGGCTTGGGAAAAATTTTTTGTGCTTCAAAGGAGACAATCAATTATGCGAGCTCTACCTACACATGGATTTGTGTGGAGATGGATCTATCCATTGGCCTCCTGACTGATATTTCCTTACTAGTGGGCAAGAGAAATTGGAGGTATCCAATAGATTACGAAAAGATCACCTTCAGATGTAGAAAGTGTTTTTCAATTGAGCATTACACACCTCAGTGCCCTAAATCAAAAGGCTTCGACATAGGAAGCCAAGCTTCGTGCAGCACTCCCACTTGGTGGATTGGTGTAGAGCCTCATCATTACTCTATTCCACCTTCTTCTCAGCCAGATTTGAGTTCCTCTATGGCCCCATTGCCAAGCTACTCAAACCCTAACTTTCCTTCTCTAACCTCAGGTTCGGGGGTTCAATGGGACCCCAAAAATAGTTCCACTCAAGCAATCTCAAAAAATTCAATGGGGTTAGAGGATTCCAAGCTCACAAATCTTTCAGTTGCGTCTCTAGAGGTCCTAGTTTTTGAAGAGCCTTATTTCAAGGGTGACATTCAATTTGAATAGGTAGGGTTAGAAGATAAGAGGAGGATGTCTTTAGATGAAGTGGACCAAAATACAATGGTGTATCCTCAATATGAGCATGGATGGACAGTGGTTAAGAGGAAAAAGCCTCCTCCAAGTAAGCAACAAATGCTGCTCAGATCTTCCCTGAAAGGGGGAATTGGTGGGCAGAGAGACAATATCCTTGATAATAAGTCTATTGAGAGTTCAATTAATTAACACTATGCTAATAGTATAGGTGAGATTTGCTAGCACAATTTGTGTTGGTTACCTGTTGCACGCCTTGTGGCAAGGGCATGCATTTTTACAATAATGGTTCTTTATTTTTATGGGGTACGGCTCCCTTATGCCTAACTTACCAAAAAAATATATATATGATTATATTATAAATAAATATTTAATATAAATAAATGATTTTATAATATAATATTATTTTTAAAATATATATTTACATTATATAAAATATACTAAATAAGAATAAATACAATTATATTAGAGACTATATATTCTCTATAAAATAAAAATAACTAAATATTAATTATTAAATATATTTAATTTATCCAATATAGAAGACATCTGAGTGATGAAAACATAAAATAAAGGGATATTTAATGTGGAGATGTACCTTAATCCCAAAATAATTTATCTCACAAATCCACACAATCCAAGCCCACCATCCATTGACAAAGACCAAGTACGCAAACTTGTAACCTCCAATTTGCCACGATGGTGGGTAGTTAGCAAGTGCTTGCCCTCCATCCTCAAGTCCAAGAAAAAATCTTTTAAGCTCTAGAAACTGATTGTAAACAGCTAAGAGCTCCTTACTCAAAACACCTGGGTCATCCTAAATCACCACCTATTTTGGGGCACCCGCCACCTTTGAATTCTCCATAGACACAGCCGCCATGAGGCCATAGGAAATGAGATAATATAGGAAGGAGCACAAGTAACCTAGTTCCTAACCTTAGACAAAGGCACCTTATCCTCCAACTTTGCCAAGAAAGCTACCAAAATGGAAGCCCTTGACCAAGCCATGTCAGTGTGGCCATATTCGTGCGTACCCAAAATGCACTTACCTTTATTTATACTTTAATAACATCTAAAACATCATTAATTTAAGTTGTAAGCCACTATTTTTAAACTAGTAATTGCACGGAGTTTACGCATATGCGCTTTGCTATTTTTACTTACATTTAAATATCAATCTTAAAAAAGGAGGGACTTTCATAAAGACTGATAGTTGGTAAATATTTAGTAGAAGAATAATAATCTAAAAAGAGGTGGTGTTGGATAACAAATGCATGAGATAAAGAAACTTCAAAAGTTTGACAAACAATGTAGTTATTTCAATAATTTTGTGCTCCCATTGTATCCTAGGTGTTAGTAGTCTAGAATGGTCGAGCTATGTTAATTTTTTAGGAGATTTTTCTTGTCAACAAAATATTTGGAGACTTAATACTATAAAGCTAATTCAACTTTGAAGAGACCAGTTTAACATCGAGAAAGCTTAAGCAAAAAACAAAAGCAAGTACAAATGGGAAGCTGTGGCAGCTGGTTCCCAGCTATCACTGCTCTTAAAAAAAAATAAGAAAGCCATGCCTTTCTAGTCAATTAAAGACGAATGCCTTATGTAGAAAGTGTGTTCATCTGTGAAAACAATATTCATTTAGCCAGAGAATTAAGTATTCTCCACATAATGTGTAAGCAAAGCAGGTGTTTGCGTTTGTATTTTGAAATCCAAGAAAAATAAAATTTAAAAAACTCTAAAACAAAAAAATTAGAACATTTTGATTGACCACACAACTGAAATAAATTATACACTTCCAATAGCTTTCCATTAGAATACTTGCATAAAAAGAGGATACCATATAATTGGTAACACCAACAACATTACATTTCTTAATATGTATTATATTCATTATTTTATATAGTAAACTTAACCGAGTCAATAAATTTAAACATAATCAAAATAACATTTACATTTAAAAAATTTATCATCAAGGCTTCCTCAATATGGATACGTGCAATACATCCTAGCTTAGTTACATCCTAAACACAATCAATACAAAAAATGTAAAATAATTAAAGAAAACATAAAGGTGAAAATGAATGGGGAAAACAAAAAGAAATAATGTGCTTGCCCGAAAATGATGCATGTCAAGATAACAACATATCCCTTTGTGATCTGATATATATCATTGTGTACTAAGAACCTATCCCCTTGATGATCGGAAATAAATAAAAAACAATGAGCATAACTAAAAAACAAATTCAACTTACATAGTATTTCTGCATATGCTTGGCCCATTGAAAGTCTATTTGGAATCAATTATAGCCAAATCCACAAAACCTAGCATCAATGGACACTTTTTTGGGTTTGCTCAATACGGATCTATGCAACCATTTGGCATCAAGTTCATTTCCCTAATTAAAAACTACAAAACATAAAATGTGGTGATGCGAGTTATGAGGAGTTTTAAACTTTTACATTTTCCAATTTCTTTTGAAGTGGATTATATTTAAAACTAATTTCTAGAATAAAATATTCACTAAACAAAGATCTTCAGAGTGGAGTCACTTCCTACAGGATATTAATCACTTAATATTTTAGCCTTCGTATATAATTTGTAATGTTTATACAAATTTTGTTTCTCATATTTAGCCAAGAAATATTTTCTATGTATAAAAACAATATTTCAATGAAATATTCATTGTCCCACACTGGAACCACATTAAAATCAATGATTGATGAGATAATACATTTTTATTTGAACGAAATCCTACAGTAAAAGAAATTTTTAATTTATTGGATTTTTATACAAGTTTTAAAATGATTTTTCAAGTCATCTTGCCACCACATATTTCAATCCATTTTAATGAATGGCACATATAATTAAGACACAACCAACATGGATTTATTATTCTTCACCCCAATAATATAGAGCTTATAGCCATAAGAGAGGTTATCCTAAGTTCCCCTAACTCTAACACCTTATTACTTATCCTTTCAATCCATTTCATTAATAATTATCATTCTATTATATTGTTTCTAATCAAACACTTTAGAAATTCTAATATTGCATTTTATTAACTATAAATAAACCATTAAAAAAGATTAACATTAAAATGCCTCTCTCGTTCATTTCTGAAACCCTACCTGCAGACTCAAAGGAGGAGTTTATGCTGCTCTCTAGCAGTAATGTGGCGGATGGTAGCAGTGGTTATGTTGTAACATTACCCATTGGTTATGGCTCGGCTAATGGTGGCAAGGGCGTTTTGGCTAATGGTGTCAATTTGAAATTGAATTTTTTTTTCCGCCACTCTCTGGTGGTAATGTGGCTATTGGTTGCGGTGGTTCTACTGCATCTTTGCCCATTGGTTGAGATTTGGCTGTTGGTGGTGGTGGTTTGGATTCTTCACCCAACTCAGATGGTGGTAAGTCTTTTGCAGGTGTGGTGCGTGTTGGTATTGGGAATGCCTCTCCAGTGGTGAGGTCTGCTATGGACCCAAGTTCCCTGCCTCCTCCTGTGGTGGTTTTGGGTGAGGATGTTTTAGAGTCAAGTTTTATTATGAAAATGGTTTGATTTGCAAGTTTGAAGGCTCGTGGCCTCCTCTCTCTATTATTAATAAATGGATTTGACTTCTTTAGCTTCCCCATTTAGATGGGAAAGTTGAAATCTACCCTTGTGCAAGGGGATGCTTTGTGGTAACTTTTGCTTCCATTTCTGATCAAAAATTTGTTGAAGGGCATTCTTGGTTTATGGGCAAGTATCCCCTCATGGTGAAGCCTTGGTATCCTTCTTTCAACCCTCTTTCTGAATCTTTCCATATTAAACTGGTGTGGATCCGCCTCCTTAATCTTCCCCTTCATTTCTGGTGTGATTCAAGTTTTTCAGCTATTGGAAACTCTTTGGGTTGTTTTCGGATGGTGGATTCAACTACTTTTTTTACTCATACCACCTATGCATGAATGCTAGTTGATATGGATATGTCCAAGCTACTTCCTGTTGAGATTATTTTATAGGTAGCAGATCTACCATGGACTCAGTCTCTTGATTATGAAGGTATTCCCTTCCGTTGTCGTAAATGCTTTGCTACAGGACTTATTGCATCAAATTGCCCTCGCCTAAAGGTTGTTAGATCTTCTTCTTGGTGGAAGGATGTTGCTCCTGATCATTTTACTGTAGATGTTGAAGACTCTTCTTTAGAGTCTTCCAAGTCTTCTTCTGAGGCTGCGAAGATTTTAGAACCTGCAACTTCCATGGTGCCTTGTTCTGTGCTCGATCTAGCTTTACCACTTTCTAGCGGCTGTTTGGTAGATGGTATTGGCATCTACTCTGCTGCACCCTATGGTTTGGCTGCTACTATTGGTGTCGCTGCTACTTCTGTTGTCGGTGGTTTGGCTTGTGGTGTTGGCAATGGCTTGGTTGTTTCCTCTGTTCCTGCTAGAGCGACATCTTTTGTTGGGGCTCATTTTGTGGTTCCTCAACGGTCTTCCTCTCTAGTTGGGTCTCCCTCTCAGGCCTCTCTTGTGGGTAGGGTTTATGTGGAGGATTCCCCTCCCCCTTCCCCTTGCTTGGTGGATCTAGATAATGATGTCTCTTAGACATTAGTGCATCGTAGGAAGAAGGGTTTGCTGAAGTCTGTCTCTCTTTCCCACACTCAGATTAAGGGTGTGCGGAAGGCTAGATCTACTATTGGCATAGCTTAGGTTGTTTGGTTGTTTTGTGGAGTGCTATGTTTTGGATGTTCTATCTTTGTTTGGCACTTGTTCTCTTGGCATCTGGGCTGTTGTTGTGTTGATGGTCAACCTCTGTTGAGGTTGAAGTTTGTTTGTAAAAGGTTCGGGACCTTTCAAATCATGTTTTACCCTCTAATCAAAAACTATAAATAAACCATTATAATGATAGTAACATGTTATTACCAATTATAGTTACCCCTTTATTAATAAATTGTTCTCATAATTATTAATAACTTTAATTTTATATTATCTATTAAATCTATGTTTTACCCCTTTATTAATAAATTGTTCTCATAGTTATCAATAACTTTAATTTTATATTATTTATTAAATCTATTTTTTAATCTATTAGTGATTCCTCATACATTATTAATATTACACAATGTTTGATAAATAAAATCTCCCTTGTGAATGAAGAATTAAATATAGTTAAAGAGAAAATATGAAGGAAACTTAAGAAATAAAAAGTTTACTTTCCTAAATATTATTACAACTATGCAAATCATGTATGATGTATTAATATTATTACTACTTCGTTGGCTAATGGCTAGTGACGAGACCATTATAGCTTTGGCGATAGAGGGTAAATTGAAGTCACTCATTAAACCAAAAAATTATTCTATCACGTTTGAAAATTAAATCAACACTCCTTTCTCATTACTATTGTCTTGTATGAACACATGACAATTCTCCGTGAAATAGTATGTAGAAGATCCGAAATCAACGGAGTTTGATTACATGACAGAAAACAAAAATTGTCGACAAGCACAATATTCACCTTATATTAATGGTGAAAACGAATGAACCGCAAAAATGAAAAAAAGAACGGCGAAAACGAAAAAATGGGTCGGAAAAAAAAATTACGATTTTCCAACGCATTCGACATTTTTCGAGGAGGAAAACCTCCCACATATAAGTCTATCGGTTAAAAATTATAATTAACAAAATTTAAAAATACCACCATTTAAAAGACAAATTAATTAGTTGATCCCTTAAAACTTTTATTTTTTTATTTTTAATTCTATAAAATTGTTTTTTTTTTTTAAATTACGGCGTTAACACATATTGCGTTTACCACGAAAATTATTTGAAAGATACATCGTTGCCTTTAAAACATCAACTTTTTATTGTTTCTCTTATGAATTCTAGTCTAGACATTAAAAAAGATAAGAGGATATTTTTATTACTAGTTTTAAAATAAAAGATAATGTAAATAATTCACATATTTAAATGTTTTATATATAAATATAATTTTGAGTTATTAAATATTAATTTGATGTATAAATTACTTTCAAATTTAATTTTAAGTTAATTTTTTTAAGTACACTCAAACAATTACAATTCACCTTGACAGTAGCCTAATTACATAATACATCAAACTATGATTTTGAAAAAAAATAAAATAAGAAAAACATTGAAAAACATGTAGGGGAGAGGACCCACTAGTTGAGCACCCTAATTTTAGGCCTCTCAAAATCATACATGGCAATTTCAAATCACTCCAAAAAATCTACAGCAATTTATTTGGCAAGGCCCCTGCTTATAACTAAGGTTTTAGGGCCACATCATCAAATATGATGCCACATCAGCATGCTTTTTTGTTGAGGTGCCAAATAGTTCCCCAAAAAAAAGGGTGGACCAATAGGTGTGCATTAAGTCATGTTTTGTTGGTGCGCTGATGTGGCATCACATGATTGGTTGCTTTTTAAATCTAATGAGCACATTTTGTTCAATTATTAGTACTTATAGTAACACTAACAACTTTAAAGTCACCACTACCAGTGCTAAACTTTTAAAAATATTAGACCTTAAATACACAAATACTATCACACTTATTAGGCCTTAAATAGTATGACTGTGACTGTGAATATGTAACACAATATTTTACTCAAACGAAGGGTTTTACAGAAATGGCGATGGAAGTCTCAAATCCTATTGCTTGTGCAGTAAGATTCTTCTCAACCTTTTTAACGCTTTTATATTTTCACTTGATATACGATTGCTCTAAATTAATGAATTTTATTTGCAAAAATATTTTATTGATGTTTGATTTAGATAGTTATTAGTAAATACATGTAATTTGACTAATCACTAATGAATTAATGTCTAATTATATATATAATTTTTTTTAATAAGAGTGAAGTTTTAAGTATTAAACCTTATTAAATTATATTGAGATATTAAAAAACATAAAAGTTGTTACTCATTGAAATAAAACTAATGTTATGTAAGAAAAAGTGAAAATAACACGGCAATGCAATTTAAATGTTAATTTTGATTTAATAACCATATAAACAATGCTAAACAGTAACATAAAAAAACATTCAAAAGGAGGTAAACCTAGAGCTCTGTAATTAAAAGGAATAAATACATGTAGTTTGACTAATCACATTAAACTGAGAACGAAAAAAGGGTAATAGAAGGGAAAAACGACAAAGGAGAAAATGGCAACGGTGAAAACAAAGCTCTAGCATGTCCGACAATTTTCTGAGAGGTTTCAACATCAACATCAATGCAGAAAACGACACAAAAAACCTTAATGGAAAAAAAATAGCTGGCGTCTGACAATTTTCCAGAAGGAAACCTCCCACATATAAGCCTATCAGCTAATTAACCCCCTTCCACGAATTTACCCTATCCTTTATGCTATTTATCCAATTAAGGCTTGTTAAGGTGTGTTAGGGTGTGTTTAAGGTTATTTAAGGCCTATATAACCCATAAATGGGTCTAGGGATGACCCAAATGGTATCGCAAACCCTTTGCAGCATATGATAATATCCTTAAAGGTACAGTGTGTAGTTTGCGGTACTCCTGATCACCTGCTAACACTATTTATCAGACATCGCATCCTTGTTTGTGGAGTCTCACATATCAGATTTGGAGGACATATTTGAGGGATTATCTCCCCTCTTTTATGACAATGATGTCATCACATCTTTAGTGTTTTCAAATGCAATTCAATAGCTTTGCTCTCCTAGTTCTACTTCTTTGATTGGGCATTCAATTCCTGATTTGGAGGAGACATCTTTTTCCAACATGAAGTCACCAGAGTTGCATTCTGGGACACATTTTGATTTAGATTCCTTGTTCATCCAGATTGTGGGATTTGCTTCTACATACACCAGTGGATCTATTTCTTCCGAAGGGGAGAAATATTGTTTATAGGTAGTGGATTATGTTTTGTCTTCAGGCTTTCACCATTGGCACAAGATCTACTTCTTTATGGGGGGTCTATTATATCATTCATTCGCTCTCTCCTATGGGGGTATTCATTATGCATTTGTGATGGACTTGGATGTTTGTGATCCATGACTTGTACATATTTCATCTTTTCTCTATTTTGGGGAGGAGTTTTTTCCATGTGGTTTTCTCCTTTTCTCCATTTCTGAGAGACATTTTGTACATGGGTACCTCATTAGGCCATGTAGCCAAGACCCATCTTTGCATCATTTACATTTTCTCATTCTCGTTAAGTTGCACTTAAGGGGGTGTTGATGTAATTATTTATCTAATTACACTTTATTAAGTTTACCTTGGCGCATTTTTAAGCTCGCGTAGGGTTTTTAACCTTGCCATATAAAAGCAAGGTCTCTCATGTAATTATTGAATTCCAATATCATTATTGCACCATAATCAAGTAAATTATCCTCTTGTCTCTCTCTTGTAGAAGGTAATCTCTAGTTTTGCAAGTGATCTTAGGAGCTTGAATCCATTGGAGACTCTTGCATACTGTTATAGCTCATCAATCAACTCTTACAATTATAACACCCTTACACTTCCCCTTATATGGATCCTCCTCAATAGTCAACCTACAAGGCAAAGTCTTCCACCACCACAAATATTTTTCCCCTTAATTTTAGCAATATGGCTATTGGAGCCCTCTCCTCTATGAAGTTCCATCCCCGTACCATCACTATGGTTAATAGGTAGTCATTCGAAGAAGGGGTTTCAAAGAGAAAGGCTTTGTTTGAAATAAGGATTTACAAACCCAAAGATTTCTTATGCTTCTTGTGTGGGGGCTTAGAGGGACAAGAGGGGGGTGGCAACACTAGAGTAGAGGGTTTAGAAGCAATAGCATGGTTGATAATCAACAAGATGAGGGCTTGGTGCAAGGGGTGGCCCCAATTCTTCTTTTAAATTAAATTAAGATAATTAATTAACTATAAATAAATTAAGTTAATGGTATTGAATTATTTATTTAGTGATTAGAAATAATTTTATTTTTAATTATTTAATTGCTAAATAATTTCCAATATTATTTAGAAAAGAAAATAAATTGATAAAACAAATTTAATTGTTTTAATTGAGTTGATTTTAAATGTGCAAGTTCATAATTGGAAAATAAAAAAATGAATAATTATTTATTTTATTTTTGAGGAATAAAGATAAAGGATTTCTTTATTTTAGTTATTGATGAGTTTTAAATAATCTAGAATAATTAGAAAACCTAATATTTTATTATTTAGATATTTTCCATGAGAAGTGTATGAATAGAAAAATATTATTAAAAAGTAAATTTTTCTAATTTAAGAATAAAAATATTATTAGGTAAGCTTTATTCCTACAGTTAGATTGGTGAAGGAAAAAAATTATTAAAAAGAAAGAGAATTTCATTAGGAAGCAATTGTGTTTTGCATTCTAGAAAGGAAATTATACATGTTTGAAGATTGAAGTGATTGGATTGCATTTACTAAAGACTTCAAGGATTGTGTTTGGATTGTGGATCTTTGTCAATTGTTTTCAAGTTTGCTAAGGATCTATCATGGAAATATTGTAGAGAATATTTCATTTGGATTTAATAACGAATGCATATTCATGTTTGTGAAAGAGGTGATATGCTTGTTTGAATTTGATTTTTCTTATTCAATATGATTGTTTGAATTTAATCTTTCTTGTTCAATATGCTTGTTTGAATTTGATCTTTCTTGTTCACGAATAAATCATTGACCAATCTAGTTATTTGTGAAGGACACAATTAGGAATTAATTTGTTTTGATATGATCTTAGAAAAAATGATTAGGAGAACATGAAATCTTCATTTAAACTTAGTTTTTTTCTAGATTAGAATTTAGAAAGAGATCTAGAGATTTCTTGAGAAAGAAGAAACAGGGAAAAAACTAGGAGGAATCAAAAGATTAGAGGGTTTTGAGTTTGAATATTCTCTAAATATGAATTAGGAATTATAACCAAAACAAATAAGGATTCTGAAACTTAATGTCTGTAAGTAGGAAGCTAATGGAATTAGTAGATCTATGTTCTAATTAGAAGTTTTAGTGTTGATACAACTAGGAAGATGGTTTCCTTAGTAAACAAGTTTATGATCTTATGGGATTCTTTGTATGAACGAATTTATAAATTGTTTGTGACTATATGTAATGTTTTGGAGAAATATATTTGTGATTTTTACATGAAATTGAATTAATTTGGAATTGGAGATTCTTTTTAAAGTAAAGAGAAGATGTTATAAAGTCATTAATAGTTAATAACCAAAAACTTCGGTGAAGTGGAGGGTGCGGACGGGTAGAGAAAGCCGGCAGAGGGCCGGTGGTGGCCGGCTAAAGGCCCGCAAAGCCAAGACCGCGGGGACCTTAGGGCTTCCCGCAAGCTCCAAAGAGCCACGGAAATGTCTGTCAAAGACACTACAAACTTTCGCGAAAGGCTTGACATCTTAAGGAGCGAATTATACGAACTGGTGCAAGCGAATAATGGTTCTAAGGAGAGATCGGAAGGAGAGCAGACGCGGAGCAAGGGTAGAGGGCTTGGCAAGTACGATGGTGTGAGGGCTCAAAATGGTGACAGAAGGCTGGCGTAGGGTGTGCGAAGCAAGGAAAAGCCCCTTTGTGGTGCATCTTAGGAGGGGGCAGAGTTTCGAGGGTTTGATCCCCTTGTGCTATATGTGGCTAGGAATGGAGGCCTCTCTAATCTGGGTCACCACTTGTTTGGTTCGCCCTCCTTGGCTATGATGGAGAAGGCTAACAATAACTACAAATTGTGGAAAAATGCCTCCAATCTGTTCCATGCGTGTAGTGTTTTTTGCAAAGAGCATATCTTGAAGGCCAATCCTACGGATGATTTAGGGTTGGTTGCTCAAGGGGTGATTCCTCCTATGGGGTTTGGGGAATCCATCTCCCTTGCCCCTGATCCACTGCCCCCTCTGGGTTTTTTTGAGTCTTCCCCCTCTTTTTTTATGGGAGACACTAAGGTGAATCTATTTTATGAGCCAGTGGATTTCCACATTTTAGATGATTGCTTAGAGGAGGTTTCTTCTGATATCGGGTCGCAGGCTCTAGTTTTTAGAGCAATGTGGAAGAGGCCATCAGTGGATGATTTTTTAGATTGGAGCAAGAGTGTTTGGGATAGTTTGGCTACTCCTATGGTGGAGCTACTGGACCATGGATTTTTCCTTGTTATTTTTCTTATTTCAGAGGATTACAGGTTTGTTATGAATAATGGCCATTGGTTTTATGATAGCTACAGTTTTTTCGTGACACCATGGTCTCCTTTTTTTGATTATGCAAATGTGTGTATCACTTCTGTTGGTAATTTTCCCAAACTGGATGCTTATCCCCAGTAAACCCTACAAAATAGCCATTAATGATCAATAGGATTCCCAGGCCAGGGGCCAATAGTATAGGAGATAGACTCTATAAATATCTCCTCTTCTTCTTTAGGCTCTACAGA
Source organism: Cunninghamia lanceolata (assembly GCA_027924645.1). Classification (NCBI taxonomy): domain Eukaryota; kingdom Viridiplantae; phylum Streptophyta; class Pinopsida; order Cupressales; family Cupressaceae; genus Cunninghamia; species Cunninghamia lanceolata. The sequence continues at coordinate 482,545 of BSBN01001239.1, read as the reverse complement.
ACCAAGGGGGGTATTCCCTACTCAACATCTATAAAATGCATCCATGGATTAGTTGGGATGTTGATACTGTTGGTTTTTCTTCTGAATCAGCATTAGGGTTTGCCAGTTCTAATGCATAGGCAGATTTAGCCAACTGAATACAGGCTCCCCTTCACTTCTGGTTCTGCCGCACCAAGGGGGGTTTCTCTACTTGATAAAAGTATAACCTTGACTAGCTCAATGACAGAAAGATTTAACTTGACAGCAACAGGCAGAATACCCTCATGTAAGGACCAAGATTTGTATAACAAATCACAAGGTTGGCAACATTCTTGGACATAATGTCTGGTTGGGTATGAGAGCATGCAGGGATCCTAATCCTACTCCTACAACTAACAGGTGGAAGGATGAAATGGTTTGAAATGGTGCTTGGAGGGATGGGACTTTCCTAGACCCATTGAACAGACAGATTCCCAAACCAGTGCCTTATCTGGGCAGCAGAGTCATATCTAAGACTGTAAATGTCTCCCCATGACAACATAAATTCATATCCAGAGGACCTAAGAATAATGCTACTGCCTAACAGCAACATGTCCAAGAAAGAGTATCATTAATGATCATACTTAACAGATCCTATGATGCAATCTATTTTCCTTTGTATCTGATCAAAAGCCTATTTAACCACTCCTTGAGAAGACGCAATAAATCAAACACACAGTATACATATACTGAAAAACATGGAAGCCTTTGACAACCTTGTTTGAAAGGAAAACAAATGACATACAGGAGACAATCAGAAACAATACACACACAGGTGTTTTTCATTTAGAATCAATCTGCATAGAAGGTCATCACAGAGAAAATCATCATTTACAATCCAAGATAGATTAGTACACCAGACTAAGGACCGAGTCTGTAGCAAAAAATGCCTTTCAAAATGTGAACACCTTATGTTCAGAGTCAGAGCAGAAAGCCCAAAAACATCCCTCCCCAAAATGTAACACAGCCAAACCATTTATACAGAATCGTGTACATTCAGCAATTAATTACATGGCCAGAAGTCAAAAATTCGCCAGATACATTCACTCTGAGGAAAATGGCCTGCAAAGAATAAGCGCAGCAGGGGACAAAACATGGAGAAGCAGGAAAAGGACAAGGGGCAGATGAGCTCGAGCCTTGTGCCACTGTCAAAGAATTTTCTTGCCATAAATTAGATACATGGCCGTTCAACCATTCGCCCATGCCTCTGCAAATCACCATTGATGGCTCAACCACCCATATCTTCTCCTGGAAACAGTCGCACAACTTAAATGGAAATTTCTCGCTCAAAACGTGCCTGAAGCCACAAAGGAAACTCATACTCCATCTTTAAAACATGGCCGTCGACCCTTCCATCGCTTGAAAATCGATGGCACCAAATCCACGTTGAAAAGTCACTATCCTACGAAAATGTGCCACGTAGGCACCCTGAAAATGCATGTTTTGCCTTGCATATCATGCCATCGGCATGACCAAGACCATCGGGAAGACCTTCACATCTGCATAAATCAATATCCCACATTCATCCTGCAGAGACCATTTTATCATTTTAAAAACATGGCCGCATGGATACTAAGTGTCGAGCGTTTTGCCGCGCTCGACACACGACCCTTCGCCCACAGCCCATCGCCATGACATATACCATCGGCCTTCCTCAAAAATCTCCTGCCGATCACAGCGGTCTCGCCGATGCCTATCATAATCCCCTGTCGGCCAGACTCCTCGCACTCGCCGATGGCAACTCCATCGGCCAGACCTGCGCCATCGGCCAACAATCTGCCCGTTCACCCGATAGCCAAAGTCTTGGCGATAGCACCCCAAAACCCTCGTCGGTGAGACCCAGTCCGTCGGCAAGCCACAAAACACCTTCGCCAATAGGTAAAGTCTCAGCGATAGAAGATAACACGCCATTGGTACCAAAAAGATCGCCAAGACACATGCAAACTCATGCCGATGGAGAAAACAAGAAGACCACCTCCTTCAAGAAAGATGATGTGGATGTTACAAAACACTGAAGGGGTGCCAAAACTGGAAAAATTTTTGGATTTTTTGGGATGGTGCCTGCATAAAAATTGCTCAAGAACTAACAGTCAATTCAGGCACCAACAGATACAAAGTAGATAAATCCTCTCTTATGGAGACCAAAACTGTGGAATAAGTGCAAAGGGGCTAGCTTTGGGTCTATGCTCAGTTGTAGACAGAGGATTTCAGATCCTAAAACTACTTCTAAAGTCCTAAAGGTTTATATATGAAGTTTGAGTTTGTTTTTGTATTTGGATGTAAAACTAGGACTCTGGGTTGTGACCTTAATACAAGACTGGATCGGTGCCTATCCAGGGCTCGGAGTCAGTAGAAATACACATATGAATGTATACATAAACCCATATTAATGATTGAGTTTCAAGGGGATTGTTTAATATTTGCCTTACAGATATTTCCTAGATTTGGGTATTCAGTTACCTCTGCTTAGATGATCCTCACTGCAATATATTCTTCTTAACACTTTAACCAAAAACATTTAATCTACTCCTTGAGTAGAAGTAAAAGATCAAGCATTCAACATAGCAAATCTATATTCAAGAATCCTAGACACCCCTTAGCTGTTTAGATTCAAAAGAAGAATACATTCAATTTGGAGACAAGTAACAGAACACATGCAATGAAGCATTACTCATTTAAATCAACATGAAACCAGTAAGTTTATGCATTAAACAGACAACATGAGATTCATAAACTCACAAAAACATCGAAAACAGGGCCACCAATGAAGTTGTATCTTATCACAGCACCAAAAATTTGTCCAATTTTCAACGACAAATGAGTAACAAAGCATGGCTTTTATACCATGACTGTGTACTCAGCGAAATTAATTACAAGGCAAAGTCAAAATTTCACCAGATACAACACATGAGAAAATGGCACTCAAAATAATAAATGCAGCAGAAGAGCGCACAACAGGGAGAAGCAAAAGAAGGGCGAGGAGTAGTTGAGCTCGAGCCTTGTGCTGCCGCTGGAAGACTTTTCGTCATGAACCTGGTACTTGGCCGTTCAATCATCAGCCCATGCCTATTTGCAATCCTACCATAAATGGCTCAACCACCCTCAGCCACCTTCGAAATCTGCAGCAACGCGTCACTGAAGTTTTCCCGCTCGAAACATGACTGCAGACACAAGGAAAAACCCATCGCTGAAGGTTTAAACCTGACCGTTGATCAAAAACCCATCGCCGAGATCAACGGTCCCAAAACATGCATGAAGAGCTGCTAGCCAATGATATCGTGCCACGTAGGCACCTCAATCTTCTATCGCTGGCATTTCGCTCTCTCCACTTTGCCTTTTTGCCCTTGTATATGCAAAAATGAATGCATATACAAACACTTATTTTAAATATTTGTATATGCGGGATGCATATACATGCAACAGTTCCTAGGCATGTGGCAGCTTGTGACTCGTCCTCCATCACTGTGCATTTGATCTCCATCGGCCATCGGAATAACCCAAGAAAGGCTGGCCGACACATATGGTCTTGGCGATAATCTCTTTGCATATCGACTATTGCACAAGCATACAATCGCTTTATACAACCCCCGGACCTCAAATTACTGTTCGTTGTATTTGACTCTTCCTTCACGTCTGGGTTGTATATCTTTGTTTTCTATATCAGGTTGCATGCTGCACATACAAACCCAATATACATGCTGCAGACCCCAAACTTGTATGAAGCATCTTGGAATTCTACTCGGGTCCGAAATGCATCTTTTCACTTGTATGTTTTGCATGTATGTTGGCATACATACAATTACCATTGTATATAAGTGGTGGGCCCAACCTATTTTCTCTTTGTTGCATGTATCTTTGAGTATCCACGGCACTGTTCACTTTGCATGTCGCGGACTCCTTTGTATATTTTTGAATGTACATTCTGCCTTGTATATCCACAGTCCCCACCACATGCATCTCTGCCTCTGCACTGTAGCAAATGTATATTTGCACCCTTGTATGTCAAATATGCAAACACAAATATACAAACCCCTAATATACAACTACGAAATCTTCTACAGAATATTCCAGGAAGGTATCTTCCACTTGCCACTGTGGCAATTGCATATTAGCACCTCCTTGTATACTTTGCTTTGTATATAGCCCGATATACAAAGCGGGAATATTCCCAGGAATCTACGAAAGATTCCCCCTTTGCACATGCGCCTTTTAGAGGCCGATATATATATAAAATGCATATAATTCAGTTTTTATCAATTTTTTGGAGGCCGATGGTGTACATTTGCAATGGCACATACAAAAACTTAACATTTCTCATGAGTGTGACAGGAAAAGGTGGTAAATCATTACATGGGGGCCGGTCAACCAACAAAAACTAAATCATGAGGATGAGATTTAATAACCAGGAACCCATCGTAGAAGGCCACTAACAAACTAGACAGAACAATGCAAGACCCCATGACTCAAAAATTTCAGGGTTTGCAAAAGAAAACCTGCAAACATTCAAGCTCAAAACCCTAAACATAAATGATTACCAACACAGGCTCCGATTGGGGACGTGTAGGCGCAAGACTGTAGCAAGGACCAGACTGCTCTAGGGTAGACCAGACAAAACTCAAAACATGACCGACTCTACAAGGCATCTACAAAATATTTACATATAATTTACAATGTGCACAGAAGGTACTCATTTATGTGAAAAAGGCTTTAAGGAATTTACCGTGCACTGGCAATTCCACTAGTTCACCATTTAGGGCTTGGAGAAAGTAAGAATCATCTTCATAGAGATTACTAATTTGATATGGGCCAGTCCATAGGGGTTCAAATTTACCATGCTTGCCCTTATCCTGGCCCCTTGCATTCCACATAAGCACTAAGTCACCTATCTGAAACCTTCTCACTGCAACCCTTTTATCAAACAGATATTTCACTTTTTGTTGTTTCTTGATGTTTGTTCTCTGTGCTTCTCTTCTGATTTCATCAAGTGTGACCAGCTGATTTATTCTTTCAGTCATTGGGTCTCCAATCTCCTCATCGTTCCCTTGGATGAATTTATAAACTGGCAGGAGGTTATTCACAGGCAACCTAGTTGTTGCACCATATACCAATTCAAAAGGAGATCTTCCAGTTGCTCTTTTCACTGTCACCCTGTCAACCCATAACGCTAACTTCAGCTTTGAGTCCCAAGACCTCTTGTTTTTATCTATCATCCTTTTGATGATTTTCATGAGACTCTTGTTGCTTGACTCTGCCTGACCATTTCCTTGCGGATGGTATGGTGATGTATAAGATAAATCAATACCATAATTGTTGCAGAAATAAATAAATTCACCAGACCTGAAGCACATAGCATTGTCTGTGACCAATTTGGATGGTACTCCAAATCTGATAATAATATTCTCTAAAATAAAGTCCATCACCACTTTGCTTGTGGTTTTTTTAGTCGAAATGGCCTCAATCCATTTAGTGAAGTAATCAGTGGCAACAAGAATCCAACTATGTCCTCCACTAGATTTTTCTGAGATCTCCCCTATGAAATCAATCCCCCATTGCTGAAATGGAGCTTCTATAGTTATAGTCTTAAGGGGTAATGCACCTCCATATTTTAGCTTTCTTGACAACCTTTGGCAAGGATCACATTTCCTTATCATTCTATGTGCATCTAAGAAAAGAGTTGGCCACCAGTAGCCAGCTCTGAGGATTTTGTGGGCTGTTGTATGGGCAGCATAGTGTCCACCACACACTCCATTGTGCATGTCACTGAGAATGTGCCTGGCTTGATTCTCATCCACACACCTGAGTAATACACCATCATGATTTCTGCAATACAGTTCTCCTTGAACAACAATGTATTTGATAGCCTACAGCTTCAAAGTTCTCTTCTAGATATCACTAAGGTGGGAAGGACAGTTCAAGTTTCACAAATAATATATTATGTCCTTATACCACTCAGATTCTGACATATTTATAACTTCATTATGCACTACATTCACTTGGCATGCCTCTAGGTTTGACTGTGTCATCAACTTTGCTAAACCTTGTCCTCTTACCAATTTCGTGATCTATATCTCTATGTTGAACTCCTGCAACTTATTTATCCATCTACATCTTCTTCCAGTTACCTCTTGCTAAGTGAAGATATCTTTGACTGCTGCATGAGGCACATATGCAATTATCCGAGAGCCTACCAAATATGGCCTGAAGCTCTTAATTGCTCTGACTAGTGCATATCCCTGTTTCTCCATGATGTCATACTTTAATTCAGCAGCCTACAATGACTTACTAAAGAAAGCTATAGGTTGTTCAAACCCTTCTTCATTTTTTTGCAATAGGCATGCAGCAATAGTGTGGAAAGAAGCAAATGAAAATAATTGAAATGGCTTAGAAAAATCAAGAGATTTTAAAATAGGAGCCATCTTTATAGCTTCTTTTATGTTCTGAAATGATTTGGTTGCTTCATCTTCCCATTTGACAGTTGCATTTTTCTTCAGCATTTTAGAGATATCTCTGGTGGTCTCACAAAGTTAGGCACAAATCTTCTAACAAAATTAATTTGTCCAAAGAAGGACTGAACACCTTTCACTATTTTTGGGATCTAAATTTTGTCAATTGCAGCCACCCTTTTAGGATCAATCCTGACTCCATCCTTGGAAACAATGTGTCCAAGCAATTTTCTTTCCACTACCCCAAAAGCACACTTCTTTGGGTTAAGTGAGATGCCATACTCTAATGCTCTAATAAAAATTTGCTCCAAATGCATACAGCGCTGCTCTTCCTTTTTTGAATAAGCAATCAAGTCATCTTGATACACAGCCAAGATTGAATCAATCAATCCTGCGAAAGCAACATCCATTGCCCTCTGAAATGTAGCACCTGCATTTGTCAGTCCAAATGGCATCCTCACATATACATAGGTTCCCCATGGAGTAGTGAAAGCAGTCTTGAATTGTTCTGATTCTTTCACTTTCACTTGATTGTACCCTAAAAAACCATCCATCATAGATAAAAGTTCACATCCAGTCACCTTCTGCAACATGGCTTCCATATTAGGCAATGGATAATTGTCCTTCAAAGAAGACATATTTAGATTTCTAAAGTCCACACACAGCCTTATATCACCATTCCTTTTTCTGACTGGGACAAGGTTAGACACCCAAGTTGAGTGTCTGATAGGCATGATTATTCTAGCTTCCCTAAGTTTCACAAGTTCTTCTTGCATTTTAGGAGCTAAAGTAGGGTTTATAGGCCTCTGTTTTTGTCTAAATGGTTTAGCTCCAGGCTTCAAAGGGATTTCATGCTGAAATAAATCCTCTCTATAAGCTTTCAGGTCCTCATATGACCAAGCAAAAACATGTTTATATTTCTTAAGTAATGCAATCAGCATACTTTTGATATGTGGTTTGAGTTGTTTGCCAATGTACACCCTTTTGGGGGCATGAAATGTCCCCAAGTTTATCTCCTCCAAATCATTCTTGTTTGTTGGAGATGCTTTTGTAACAAATTGGTCCCTATTGTCAAAAGCTCTCTCTAGAGCGACCAGCCCTCTAGGGATTTTATTTGTCTTGAGTTGAATCACCTCCTTCCCTAAGAGAGTTTCTTTTCCATCTACAACTTCTACAGAGTTCTAGAAATCTATTTCTTGGTTCTCATATTCATCAATACAATGTAGAAATCTCAGTAAATCTTTATCATCATTAAATACCTGCCAACTGCATACATTATCTGGCACTATAGGTCTAAGCTTGACCTCAACATTTGTCACATCTGACAGAGTTATATCATTTGGCCTTATGGCCACATTGGCCAGAAAATCTGCCCTGACATTTTTTTATCTCTCTATCCAATTTATTGAAAATGCATCAAATAATTCAATTGTATCCCAAACAACATGCTTATATTGTTTTAACCTCTTATTTTTTTATGCATACTTATCTCTAACTTGGGACACAACTAACTCTGGATCACCAAATACTTTAAGCATCTTAATTCCATGCTTCAAGAAACATTCAATCCTACTAACAAAGCCTCATACTTTGCAATATTGTTTGTACAGGCAAACTTCAACAAGAAAGAGAATTTTAGAAGTTTACCAGTTAGAGACAAAAATACCACTCCAGCACCAGAGCCTTCCTTCGAACAAGCTCCATCAAAATACATGGTCCATAGACCCTGTTGATCCAATTCTCAAATGCAAATATTTTTTCCTTTATCTCCTTTATCATCTGAGACAACCCTGAAATTATCACAGTCAGTGTTCACAAAACATATATGTTCCTTTGATTTTTTATCTTCCACTGTCTCTAATGACCTTTCTTCTCTGATCAGTTTGACATCCTTGTCGTTCATTGGGATCATAGCATATGACAAATCTAATTGCATACTCCCACCAATTAATGTTGCCCATCTTCTTGACAGCAACATGCCATATTGTGGCTTGATATCAACAACTGTTATGTTCATTTTGTAGGTCTTCTCGGGATATGCTGCCAGTCTGAAATCAACATCTTTCATAATTCCAATGACAAGTACTTCCCTAGCATCCATTGCATAGCACTTCCCACATGCCTTATCTATCTTTAACCCAGTTTGCTGCATGATAGCCAAAGGCATGATGTTTGTTGATGCTCCTGAGTCAAGCATACAGTTCTTAATTATTTTTCCATTTATGACAAGGGAGACATAAAATGGTTCCACTTGTGAAGGGCATTTTGTCATGGTTACCCCCAGATATACCTCAGGAACTTCATCCTCATTAGTACACAGGGCCTGCTTCTTACCCTGAGGTTCATCACTCAACTCGGCTTGACAGGGTACTCCTGAAATTAAGGATACAACCTTATTTTTGAATTCTTCCACTTTCATCAGCTCCATCAGTGGAACAGAAACTTTTATTTGTGATAATACTTGAGTTATATCAAATGGAGCATAATTTTGAATAACAGTTGTAACTTGGTCCACCGTTTTACCCTTATCCTGGGATGATCCAGCCTTAGTTTTTGTGCTCCCTGACTGTCATTCTTGTTCTGAAAATTTTTATTCTGATTCTCAACTTGGGGAACTGTATTTTCTATTTTTTGAGAATCATAACCTATTTTTTGCTTAAAACCTTGCTTATTATTGTTCCATTGTTTCTTATATGTTTCAGTCCCCTTATAATTTTGCACTGGTCGGCTCTCAAAAGTGTTCTCTGGTTGGTGCAAATTGCTTACCTGAGCTTTACCTCTTAGGTTGTAATTGCTTTTGACTTGAGCCACCGCTGCAGCTGTGAGGGCTCTAATTTCTTCATTAGAAGGTCTCCTCAAGTCATTCAGAAAATTATGTGAGTACTGAGCATAGGCATAGTTATCTTCCTTGTCCTCATCATAGGGAAACTGCTGCCAGACCTAAACCTCATTATCTGCACTTGCATCAGCATCATGAAAAGAGTATTCTCTATTTGCAGACAGCATATTGACATTGTCGTCCTCCACGTAATGCGGCTCATTGCATTCATCACAGGCCACAGTATTATTGTATAAAGACTGAGCAATCATACATTGTGACTGTGAATGAGGCATTTGGCATATTATACACCATGGGGTGTCATTAACAATATTTATAGCCTTCTTCAAAGGATCAGGAGTTTCCTTAACGTTTTGAGTCCTCTGATTTGTGTTGTTGTGTGGAAGGATGGGTTTACCATTATGCCAATTGGTGTTATATGGCATATCATGTAATGATGGTCTTCTTTCTTGCCTTTGGTAAACTGGTCTGTCATGACCTATCCCCTTTTCATTTTTAGCCATTCTATAACCTAAGTCCTTGACAATAGTTGTCAACTTATCTATTTTATCCTCAGAAGTAGATGCATTGCCTTGAACACCTTGAGATTTAGTATTTGGATTTTGCAGAATTTTCACATCATCCCTTCTGTTTGTTTTACCAGATGTTTTTCTATTATTTTCAATATTTGTTGTAATTTTGAAGGCATCTCTGAGGCTATGAGGACCCTTATCTCTTAATCCATAAGCAGTTTTGGCATCAAAAACATTTATGTACAACACTATGCACATGGGTTCATTAGGCCTCAAGTCCTGTGGCAATTTGTTCAATACCTTCATGAATCTAGCATTGAAATCAGCAACCTGTTCATTTGATCCTTTGGTAATGCCAGTAAATTCATTAATGAAGAAACTAGGATCAGTTTTGTCACCATATTGTTCTTTGAATATCCTCCTGAAATCCTCCCATGATGAAATGCTTCCGTCAGGTAGACCTTTATACCATTCCTTGGCTTCATCAACTAAGGATTGCATAAATGATTTCATGAAAACATCCTCATGCTCAACCTCAAAGTTGTCCATGATATTTTGAAAAGCTTTTAGATGGTCTTCCCCTGACATAGTATTATTTCCTAAAAATTTAGGCACTTGTAGCCTCACATGTTTGTCAATAGGACCTGGATAACCAGGAATGCCATCAAAAACTAACTACCTGAATCTGTCTAGCTGCATAGGCTATCTGCCAAATTGATTAGCATTGGCATTTCTATTTGCATTTTGATTTCTTATATTATTTAATGGAGCTCTAGCATTGTTTGCATTTTGTCTTTGATCATTATGTTGATTCTGGACTTCATTTCTTTGTTTATTTCTCTACATATTTGCATTTTCAAGGGTAGGAATTGAATCATTCTGAGCAACTCTCAGAGCTTGCACTTTCTGTCTCATGTCATCTCTGATCTTTACTGCCTGTAGATATTCTAATTCTGCCCTTAAGCTCTTAATTTCGTCAGCTAGTTCTTCTTCTCTAGGCATAGAAGAAGATGGCTTTATCACATTCTGATCATCATTATCATCATCCCTTGGAGACTCCATCTCTTCAAATCTATCACTGGGATCCAAGAAAGGGCGTTCTTGAAAAACTTCTGACCTTACTCTCAGAGCACCACCCTTTTGTCTTTAATATACATTCTAGATTTCAGCCTCAGTGTTTGAAAAATAGGGCATTGTTTGCTCTGAGAATCCTGGATTGTCCTGAATAAATTCATTTTTCCTGGGGCTAGGAGAACCATCTTGACTGGCTCGAATAGTCCCTTTTTTCCTATACATCATTTTTATGGGTAACTCTTCAAACAAAGGGTTACGTTGGGATCTTCTCCCTTGCATACAACTTTTTACTTTACCAGTTGGGAGATTGGTTCGGAGTCGCCACCTATTACTAGGAATTGTTTTCTTTTAAAAAAATAGGGTTCTTTTACAAAGCAGTCCCCAGCGGACTCACCAATTTCTGTTGGTAATTTTCCCAGACTGGATGCTTATCCCTAGTAGTCCCTACAAAATAGCCATTAATGATCAACAGGATTCCCGAGTCAGGGGCCAACAGTATAGGAGATAGACTCTATAAATATCTCCTCTTCTTCTTTAGGCTCTGCAGAACCAAGGGGGTATTCCCTACTCAACATCTATAAAATGCATCCATGGATTAGCTGGGATGTTGATACAAAGTAGATAAATCCTCTCTTATGCAAACCAAAACTGTGGAATAAGTGCAAAGGGGCTAGCTTTGGGCCTATGCTCAGTTGTAGACAGAGGATTTCAAATCCTAAAACTACTTCTAAAGTCCTAAAGGTTTATATATGAATTTGAGTTTGTTTTTGTATTTGGATGCAAAACTAGGACTCTAGGTTGTGACCTCAATACAAGACTGGATCGGTGCCTATCCAGGGCTCGGAGTCAGTAGACATACACATATGAATGTACACATAAACCCATATTAATGACTGAGTTTCAAGGGGATTGTTTAATATCTGCCTTACAGATATTTCCCAGATTTGGGTATTTAGTTACCTCTGCTTAGATGATCCTCACTGCAATATATTCTTCTTAACACTTTAACCAAAAACATTTAATCTACTCCTTGAGTAGAAGTAAAAGATCAAGCATTCAACATAGCAAATCTATATTCAAGAATCCTAGACACCCCTTAACTGTTTAGATTCAAAAGAAGAATACATTCAATTTGGAGACAAGTAACAGAACACATGCAATGAAGCATTACTCATTTAAATCAACATGAAACCAGTAAGTTTATGCATTAAACGGACAACATGAGATTCATAAACTCACAAAAACATCCAAAACAGGGCCACCAATGAAGTTGTATCTTATCACAGCACCAAAAATTTGTCTAGTTTTCAACGACAAATGAGTAACAAAGCATGGCTTTATACCATGACTGTGTACTCAGTGAAATTAATTACAAGGCAAAGTCAAAATTTCACTAGATACAATGCATGAGAAAATGGTACTCAAAATAATAAATGTAGCAGGAGAGTACACAACAGGGAGAAGCAAAAGAAGGGCGAGGAGTAGTTGAGCTCGAGCCTTGTGCCGCCGCTGGAAGACTTTCCGTCATGAACCTGGTACTTGGCCGTTCAACCATCGGCCCATGCCTGTTTGTAATCCTACCATAAATGGCTCAACCACCCTCAACCACCTTCGAAATCTGCAACAGCGCATCACTAAAGTTTTTCCGCTCAAAACATGACTGTAGACATAAGGAAAAACCCATCGCTGAAGGTTTAAAACCTGACCATTGATCACAAACCCATCGCCGAGATCAACGGTCCCAAAACATGCATAAAGAGCTGCCAGCCAATGATATCGTGCCACGTAGGCACCTCAATCTTCTATCGCTGGCATTTCGCTCTTTCCACTTTGCCTTTTCGCCCTTGTATATGCAAAAATGAATGCATATACAAACACTCCTTTTAAATCTTTGTATATGCAGGATGCATATACATGCAACAGGTCCCAGGCACGTGGCAGCTTGTGACTCATCCTCCGTCGCTATGCATTTGATCTCCATCGGCCATCAGAATAACCCAAGAAAGGTTGGTCGACACATATGGTCTTGGTGATAATCTCTTTGCATATCAGCTATTGCACAAGTATACAATCGCTTTATACAACCCCCAGACCTCAAATTACTGTTCGTTGTATTTGACTCTTCCTTCACGTCTGGGTTGTATATCTTTGTTTTCTATATCAAGTTGCATGTTGCACAGACAAACCCAATAAACATGCTGTGGACCCCAAACTTGTATGAAGCATCTTGGAATTCTACTCGGGTCCAGAATGCATCTTTTCACTTGTATGTTTTGCATGTATGTCGGCATACATACAATTACCATTGTATATAACTGGTGGGCCTGACCTATTTTCTCTTTGCTGCATGTATCTTTGAGTATCCATGGCACTGTTCACTTTGCATGTCGCGGGCCCCTTTGTATATTTTCAAATGTACATTCTACCTTGTATATCCACGGGCCCCACCACATGCATCTCTGCCTCTACACTGTAGCAAATGTATATTTGTGCCCTTGTATGTCAAATATGCAAACACAAATATACAAACCCCTACTATACAACTGCAGAATCTTCTACAGAATATTCCAGGAAGGTATCTTCCACTCGCCACTGTGGCAATTGCATATTAGCACCTCCTTGTATACTTTGCTTTGTATATAGCCCGATATACAAAGCGGGAATATTTCCAGGAATCTATGAAAGATTACCCCTTTGTACATGCACCTATTAGAGGCCGATATATATATATATAATGCATATAATTTAGTTTTTATCAATTTTTTGGAGGCCGATGGTGTGCATTTGCAATGGCACATACAAAAACTTAACATTTCTCATGAGTGTGACAGGAAAAGGGCGTAAATCATTACATGGGGGCTGGTCAACCAATGAAAACTAAATCATGAGGATGAGATTTAATAACCAGGAACCCATCACAGAAGGCCACTAACAAAATAGATAGAACAATGCAAGACCCCATGACTCAGAAATTTTAGGGTTTGCAAAAGAAAACCTGCAAACATTCAAGCTCAAAACCCTAAACATAAATGATTACCAACAACTTCCATTCCATTTTAGCTACGACTCTACAACTTACCTCTGGTTCTGCGTAATGTGGGGCTTATAGAATCTCTAATCAACCATGTTGGCACTTTTATCAAGGTGGAGGATGCTGCCTCTATGGCTTCGAGATGTTTTACCAGAGTTTGTGTCCTGGTTGATATTTCTAGGCCACTACCTCACATGGTCTGCATTAATTCTTCTCTAGGCTTGTGGCTACAATATTTAAACTATGAGGGGCTCCCAGAGCACTGCTTCAGATGCAACCAACTTAGACAAGATTGTTGGCTACCATGGTAAATTTGTAAGTGGCCTTCGTGCTCTTAACCTCAAGAGATGGGCCCACAAGGAGGGTAGTCCTGATGTTAATTTCATTTGGAGAAACCATGGGATCTTTACGGAACATCGCTCTCTAGCCTCCACAGATTGTGGGGTTGTTGGTCAAGTCTTTGTGTGCTCAGTCACTCCCGGTCTTGAGGCTGAGGTTGCTGAAGCTTTCGATCAGCAGGATCATGTTGACATAGACCAGCAAGACTTTTTGACCTCAGAAGATGAGAAGCTCCGGTCGACTCTTGCCGAAGATCATGATTATCTTTTGGATCGGTTTGATATTTTAGCTTGTTCTAATTATGGCACCTTATCCTAGACTACAAGAAAGATTTCACTCATTTCCAAGGGCAAAAAATGCAGGGGTAGGAAATCTGAAGTAGAAAAACTGAGGTTAGAAGCTTTGGATTTGATAGATGATGGCTCTTAATGGATAATGGAAGCACTCCTCATGAGGAGCAAGCAGAAGCAAAATAAAGGTTGATATCTGGAGTAAATGGTTTGAGTGATGGAGTTGATATCATGTTTAGTTAAGTCATTTTTCTGTAGATGTTTCTCTATCTTTCTTCCTCTCTCTGTCTTTTTTGCTCCCTAGTTTCAGGTCTGAAGATTTCTTCTTTTTTGATTTCTATGCTATACTAGAGTGGACCCTCATCCCACATCTTACGGATAAAAAAAAAAGAGATGTTATAAAAATACAGTTAGTATGGTTGCAATAACTTTTATTCTATGAACTAGGTTCCTCTAAAAAAATTATGGAAGGTGTGCAGCCAAGTTGGATAAATCCTCAAAAATAATTAGCAATGCCCAATTTATAGTTTTGAGATATGATTAATTCGATGACTATATATTTGTGTTGAACTTATAAAATTATCTTATTAGTGATTTCTAGAAAGAAAGAACAAAGAGAAAACATGAGAAATTTAATGGGAGATTAGGAAAGGAAGTTTGGAACTAAACAACCTTGTCCTCTATTTTTTAAAGCTAAATTTAAGGTGTAGGTCCAAAAGGTCAAATAGTTTGTAATTTAACTGTATGGATGGTTATAAGTCAATAGAATTTTTTTCTGTATGCTTTCTTGAATCGGATTAGTTAGGATGAATTATCTTGATACATATACATGTGAGTCTAGCTTTGTTTCATAATTTAATGTCTCCTTAGTGAGCTAAACCTTGAGAGGTTATAAAGCGATTATGAGTAAATGAAAGATTGAAAGTCTATTCCAAGCTTCTCGACACCTATTGGTCTTGTCAAACTTTGAGCACCTTGGTTACTGATAAGGTACTAGGTTTAGATTGGATTAAGAGGAATTGGGTGTTCTTATGGATGGATACATCTAACATCACTTTCTTTACTCCAAATCTAGCATATTTGAAGATCATCTCCCCTTAAGATAGGATTGCATGTAGATTGGAGTAGGGATTGGAATTTGCTCTTATCATCATAGACTTGCATCACATAGGCTACATTACTCTTAAATTGGGTGGTACATTCACAAGTTATGTGTTACACATTTTATTATTCCCCTTCAATCTCTAAAGCTAGGAGATCTCCAATAAAGTCGTGTGGTCTGACTTGTGGTGCACACCATTTTTCATTAGTGGGTGGTATGCTTTATGTATTGATATGGCCAATCTTTCTTACTTATGTGAGGTTTTGATATAGTAGTTCACTACCATTGGGAGTTGGCATCTTGGTGTGGTATGGGGCTTTAGGATGGGTTTATTGGGAGTATTTTATGTGATATGGTTTTGTGTGTAACGATCTTGTTGTCATGTTATATCTTGATTTTGTGTATTTGCATTCATGTGTGCATTTGATGTTTGAAATGGCATGTTTTGAAGTGTTGTGTGATCTTGGTTGGGTTTGGGGTGATGGGTTGTCATGTAATTGATATGACAAATGTGTGTTGTGCATTTAGTTTGATGTGGTTAAGTGGTTTGATCTATGGCTTTGTATGTATGTATTTGTGTATATTAAAGGAATGAATTAATCAAGATAATCACTAGTGTTGTTAGTGAATCATACTATTAGGTTACCAAATGGATACTTATTTGCCTTAACTGGTGGTTGGGGAGGAAAGGGATTTCCTCTAATGGTGGGTTCAATGCCTTTCCTAATTGACAACAAAAGTTTAGAGGGATCAACTTGTAGATTCTAGCTGAAGATAGTTACAATATTTTTTGTACTTTATACTAAGACCACTTGTGTATGTAGCAATTGGACGATGGCCTAATGTAATCAATGTATATTATATTGAAGGATTGTTGTAATTGACCCATTTCCTATTAACTATATTGATATGTACTTATTATACTTAATGGATTGAATTTAACATTCATCATTTTGATTCTTTATTAATATTACTTGCATGATTTGCATATGAATGTAATATTTGTTTAAAAGAAAGAAAATTTTTCTAGCCACTTTTGAGGGATTGTTACATTGGGCATACATGAGGGAGAGTCCTCTATTGGATATTATAGTTGGTACAACATCTAGGAGATGCAAGTGGTTATTATTGATTCTTACAGTTTGGATTCTTCTAGATAAATAGGGGTCCTCTATTTTGTATAGTTCAATTCATTTGGTACGCATGGTCTATCCTTGGGGTAGATGTATACTAGCACATTTGTATAATAAATTTCACGAATTTACAAATACACAAGGAACCACTCTTTGAGTTGCAACACTTCTCTAATGTTAAGTACATATAATCATATCTAATTACCATGTCCCCTGGGTTTGCTAGTGTATATAGCATCTGAAATTGTCTATATCTTATTGATGGGATACTAGCTAGATGAGTAGGAAGCAAGAGAAGACTACATTGGTTGGGTGGAGATGTATTTTTGATAGAATGACCTCAATAGATATTACTTGGAGACCCTATAGAGAGATGTGTAGAT
Organism: Cunninghamia lanceolata; assembly: GCA_027924645.1. Classification (NCBI taxonomy): domain Eukaryota; kingdom Viridiplantae; phylum Streptophyta; class Pinopsida; order Cupressales; family Cupressaceae; genus Cunninghamia; species Cunninghamia lanceolata. Next base: position 465,381 of record BSBN01001239.1, on the reverse strand, counting down.
GGTTTCAAGACCATCATCAACTAAGAATCTAATGATTGAGGTGGTATTGTTATAAGACAACCACATATCTTAAGAGATTTCACTATGAGCAAATACTTAGATAGTTTTGCCTTCAATAATATGTACCCACAAAGCCTTTGATATGAATGAGGTATCAATGTTCACTATTTTGGCTTGGGAAATAGATAGGCCATTACTCTAAGAAAATACCAATGATGATGAGGTAGATGAGTTGGTTAAGGTTTCTACAAGGGTTGATGCATTATTCACAACTACATATAGGGATTATTGGTAGAGTACATGTACCTACCATTATATCCATTTGGATGATAAGATAGTGGGTGATGTGGGAGGAGTAGTGGGTGAGACACAATAGGAAGAAGGTGGGGAGTCAAACCAAGTATTAGGTGGTGAGAGGGCCATGCAAGTGGACAGGGGATAGGCTACATTGGATATAGTCCCATTGAAACAGATAGTTAGGGATGAGGGAGATGATCCTAGTATGAATGTTAATATAAAACATGATGAATATCTAACATATGTACCACATGTGATATACAAATACTTGTGAGCCAAATCAATCCTCAATTAGTTTGGTGCAACTATGCTGGACACAACCCGATGGATAAACTATCCAATAATCGAGTAACCATTTGATCATGACTTAGCTTCATTTAGTTATCAACCCGATAATGTATCTTTTACATGATGTCTATACTGTATGTACATCATAGGCTTTTTGGAGACTATGACTTTCTAGGAATTGATCATAAATAGTACAAGAATGTAAATGACTGCTAAAAGGGAAATGCAGAATGGAAAGGAATGTAAATAACATTGCTGAAAGGGAAATACATAATGGAAAGTATTAAAACAGAAAAGGAAATGGATATGACATAATGTCTACAATCTACTGAAACATAATAACAAAAATATAACTTGTTGTAATATGAAATAGGGTTCTAGTCATCCTCAAGTGGGCCTTGCTCAAGGGATTGTAATCCTTTAAGGATTACTAACTAAATCAGCTCTTGCTCAGAAAATAGATTGTTATATTAACTCATGTTCTTCAACATACAATCTGTTGTCTTTCAACATATATTTTGTATCCTCCTTTATAGCAGTCTGGCTGTAGGTATTTATACATTTTACAGCTGGTTACATACATCCTACCACTCCCAACGTGTAGGAGGACTTATTTTAGAAACTACAAACTTGAAAAGGAGACTATAACTAACAAACTTAATAAATGAGATATGCCACATTAACATTTGACTTTTTCAGCTTGAAACAGTTATGACGTATTCATAGAAGAGAAAGTCAAATAGGTCTCCTTCACTTCATTTGTTACAGGCTAGATTTCCCTTTGTTGTTCAATAGTGGTTGTAGGTTGCCTGTGCAGTTGTTGCGGGCTGCCTACGCAATAGATGTATGCCAGTATGCTCTTTGCTACCTTACAAATGTTAGCATATATCATAGTAAAATGAACAATATGAAATAAGATATGACATTATGCATTAGTAAACAACTACTTAAATTTATATAATGTTTAGCATAAAATACAAGAGAACTAGTGCACATGTGGGTTAAGTTTAGGTAGTAAAGCATTAGGCAGATGAGTCAATGGTGAAAATATGCATTAGGAAAAGGATGTTTTTTCTGACTCATCAAATACCATCAATAAGTGGACCACTTTGATTGTTTCTAATATAGATCATTTGACTCATGGCATACCAATAATATCGACTAAGAATTTTGTTCATGATTATGTGCATGTTGGTTAATTCACTCCCCTTTTTCTCATGTTAGCAAGCCCATGAGGCTTATAGGGGTGATGTAACAAAGTGTACCACACTACAAAGGGAGAGAAACATGGGTCATAGAGAGAGATGTAGCATTGATAGGACACGTGAGGCTTGAGGTGGAGAGGGATGCCATTTGCATAGAAAGATATAGACTACAATTGGAGCTAGCACAAGCAAACGTGAGCATAACTATGGTTGCGTTAAAAAGAGATAAGGTTATGATGATGATCCTAGAATAGCTAGTAGAGTGTAAAGTTGAGAGAGATTCATGTAGTTAGAGATAGACAACTTACATGAGGAGATTGGTAGGCTCAAGGGGATGAAAATAGCTATGTAGGAGAGATTGAGATCAAGATCTAAGACAAAGACTTGAGATAATGTGTACATTGAGGTGGGGGAGGGGACATTAGATAGCCTCCCCTCAAGTGATATGCTTATGTTATGATTATTGTGATGTTGATGGTGTTTGATGCTAAACACATTGATATGGATGGTTTAACTCTCTTTTAATTTGGTTTATGGCATGTATAGTGTTTATGATGTGGACACTTGTATGACTTATTCTTAGTTTATGGCATTTTTTACTTTTTTATATGTTTATGTGTTTTATATGTGTGTATGTAATGATATATCATTGATAATTAATAAACACAATTAACTTGGATATTAACAACCATTGTATTTCATAATGGAATCAATATTAGATGAATCAATCAATGCACTAAAAGGAAACCCATAATCATAATCAAATGAATCATCTACATGAATAAGATGTGTCATTAAATCTCAAATCAGTATGAATCATAAATAATATGTTATTTTTGTTTTTATTTACTTTATTCTAACCATTACTTCATACTATCAATCATATAACCAATATCATGATGTTGTTTATTTTCTTGTAATTTTATTGGTAAATAATTCTACCCCATTCATGTTTTCCAAGTCCTTTACCTTCATAGATAATTTTTTTCATAATTCTAAATCTAGGATCATATAATTTATCAAATGATGAAGGGGAAGAAGAAGAATCACTAGAAGTAGTAGCACGGTCCTCCATATCACTATCACATACACATGTTCCTCTCTCATCATTATATGCCTCAAGTTCTTTCCCATAGATAGATGGATCCATGTAAAGAGATAGGATGTTATAAGTTTTTTTATCAACTTGATACTCTTTAACACCACAAGGTCTAAAATCTAATGGACCCTAATCATCATCAAACAATCCATTATCATTTTATGGGGGATCTTTTGTTGTAGATTCAACTTTGATTAATTAGTTTTGTGTAATTAAGTCTTTAGAGTTATCCACCATCTGATAGAGACTCAATGGTTGAGGATTAACTAATATGTGATGTTTTCAACCATTGTGCCAAAATTTAAAACATCTAGATGTAAGGTAAAAGGTACAACTCTAATAACATGTGACCATCGACACCCCAAGAGAACATTATATGATAACTTTCTAAGTATTACATGAAAAAGTGTGTCTAAAAAAATGTGTCATCTATGATAGGAAGAGTAATGGTACCCAAAGGGTGTCTACCAATATTGTCAAATCCTCTAATATTAATATTATATGACTATAATTTTTATGTATCTACCCTCAATTGTTTTAAAAAATCCTCAATGCATATGTTCATACTAGATATATTGTCAACAAATGAGTGTTTAATGTTTGACTTCCCATATCTCACCACTATGTGCAAAGGTAAAGTTTCATTTATGATTGATTTATGTGGGAGCTCTATTTCATGAAATGAAATGGAATGATGTTCATTATGGACAATAGATTCTATCAATTAATTCACTAATTGTGGAGTAGAACCAAAAATAATTTGAATCTTCTCTAGAGATTTTTGTAACATGATATCCTTATATAAAGGTGATGTACATGTTAAATCCCAAAGAGATATTTTAGCTTTTAAATTTTGTAATTGTTGAATGATGTCATATTCCTTATATGTAAGCTTAGGTGGGAGAGATAGATCAACTATATTAGGTGGTGAAACTATTTTTCAAGATGGAACATTTTGACCTCTAGATAGCTTCTTGTGTGTATGCTCAACTATATCACAACCCTATGAAGCATCTTTAGCATGAAACATACATATATCCATAGGAGGAGACAGTGTGGGATGAAATTTAGGATGATTAGATGCATAAGCCATATGGATAATGGGAGAATAAGGTAGACAAATATCAAAAGATAGGTCATGTGAAACTTCAACTAGGTTTGTACTATCATCAAGCAAATTGCGGGAAGAGAAATGAGTAATACAATCAAGTGCTAAGTATATAAATGATTGATGACATAGGCAAGATAAATCAAACCATTCATCTTTAACACTCAAATAAAGTCTAAACTAGCCAATTAATAAGATATTATCATTTAAATATTCATAATTAGAAATCAAGAAAGACTTAACATGTAAGGATGCATCGGTATTACCATCAAGATTATCATGCAATAAATCCTCACAAAGAGAAACAATATCATCTCATGTAATGAAAAAGGAGGTGATGAAGTGTCACTAATATCTACATGAGAAGCTAATAATTCAACCTCATAATGAAAGCTAACCTCATGTAATGTATTACTAGGTAAGCTACTATCACAAATATCTATAAAACTAATCTAATATGTAAAAGAATGATTATCATGAGTTATATCATCATGTATGAAACAAGGTAGTGCACATAGATCATTATCCATAGATTCATCACAAGGTGTGTCATCAAAATAACATGAATATATGAGAATAGGTATAGGGCTATCATGACACACAAAAGTTATATCAATACAAAACACACCAACATCATTAATAAGTAAAGAAAGTGTAACCTCATCAATATCCATTACACAAGGTATATCAATAACATAAGGTAAAGTCTCACTAGGTGCATGCTAACAGAATCCATGAGAGAGGTAGGACCAAGATAAATTTTATGGACAAGTGAGATGAATGAATCTAAAAGAAAAGGATAAGAACTAACCAATTCTATAAAGCATGTACATATAAATCGACGCCTCCATGGAAAATACAGCCTCATCTATAGAATAGAAAGATATACCTGCATCAAGGATGGAAGGATTGGAAGCCATGAAAGATAGAAACATGTCATACTAAGTAAGTTATGCATGTAAAATTAGCCAAAGCAAATGACCTACAAGGATCCATAATGATGGATAATCCAAGGGTGGGTCAGTGGGTTTGAATAGGTATGGTAAAATGGAGATCCAAACCCTACATAAATATGATATAAAAAGATGTAATCAAAAAACCAAATATGAAATCTCTAATGACAACCTACTCGTTGTAGGTCCAAAACATAAGGGAAAAGGGCATGGGTATGTAATTTTCACCATTACACCCCTCCATATGAGCATTATGTTAGTATCCATAACATAGTTTAAACTCATAAATAAAAAAGATTTTATCAAAGAAATGAGATTTGAACCTTCATCACTCACTTTCAAAAGCATCCTATTACCATTACACCACAACCTAATGGACTTTAAAGATATAAAATTAATAAAAATGTTAAATATTGTACGTAGATATTTTTAGAATTGTTTAACATAAGTATTTTGTTTTCAATTTGATAAATTTTGAATATTACAATTTTTGTTAACATTATTATTAATGAAGAATATTTTATTGTAAAAGTTATATTATATTCTACTTGAGTTTTACAAAGAGTCTTTAAATAAACCATTTTAATTGTAAGTTCTACATTTAAGATTGTAAAGGTGAAACGTTCACCTTAGCACTTTTCTCCATTCATTTTGAGCTCACTTTGACCCTTTGCCCCTGGTACTATCGTCTATTGTGCAATTAACATATTTCTATGTGAAATTTGACATTTTTACCTAAGGTTTGATTGAACCTAACTCTATGCATCCCAAGGATAAATATCCAATTTATAGATTTTACATCTCCTATATTAGGTCAAACCTACAATTATGGTTTTGAACTTGGTTTAGAACCACACTTGTAGTTTTGACACCCAAAATCTAAAAATCAAATTTACTCTGGGGCCCAAGACAACTCACTTCAAACTAGCTATTACCTACAAACTTGAGCGTGACATATTCCAAATTACACTCTAGGGTGTTGCATAAAAGGACAAATCCCTAATTAATTTGATTAACTAGGAATTGTCAACAACACACATCACATATCATTACAAGAGCACTTAGCACATCATAGCATAAACATCTATACTCATAAGAACAACTTAGGCATCACATCCTACTTGGCATCTATAAAATTACTCAAATTCATTAAACTTATTTAAGAGTTTAACTAAGGTGAAATGTGGTAAACTAGTTGTCTTCCTCCTAGCATAGCCTAGACTCTACCTATGCTCTTTAGTATAGTCTATATTACTTTATATGCAAATACATTTCTAAAGAGAACAGATAGCAATTTCAAGGCCACAAATTCTAGGTTCAAAATAAAAAATATAGGGATCAAAACCACTAATGTGAGATTGACCAAGAGCAAAGAAAAAATATTTTATAGTCTTTCAAGGCTCAACTGATGCATATATAATGATTGATCATTGAGGTAAATTAGAGAGGATGACTTACAGTTGAATATTTCACATCATTCCCTAAACTAAGTATATTATCCCTTTTTATCAATTAGCCATTAAGTTATATACAATTTCATGTACTATTTTGAGATTGAGCTAATTAAGTTAGGTTAATCTAATTGTTATTGCTTTTTCATATTTATTTACCGTAGCTAATTTTAATAAATAAATAATTGTTTGATTTATTTTAATTTTGGTGAACCCATTTGACCTTACACCTAGGTAGGGTTTGTCCATAACATTTATTTTCTCTATTTTCTTTTCATATCAAATTTGATTGGCTAGGGGTTAGATCCATCATGGTGTGTTTTCATTGCTTCCATCCTTTATCATGGATTTCTTTTCCTCTTTCTTATGCAATCTCACTTCTTATGCCACCTTTCCATATGATCATGACACCTCTTTAATGGCCCATGATAGTGACCTAACTCTTACTTTAGTCCTATATTCATTTGATACATGTAGGAGTGATGCTTTGTGTAATGGTGATGTTCCATTGACTATTCATGATGTTGTTGAGACTAGTGATGTCATCCTTCCTACATGCCATGATAGTCCTCTACCCTTAGGTTCATGTTCCTTTGAAGTTGAATCCTATGAGGAGCCTAGGGATGGTTATGTATATGTTTCATCTTCTTTTATACATGATGATGTTGTGTGTTATGATGGTAGTTCTTTAGCATCTTAGGTTGATTATATAGGTATTATTGATTATTCATTGCTTTATGATGCATTACACTATAATGACATTTTTCTTTAGGGAGAAATATGTGCTAGATTACTTTGATGGTACTGGCAATGCATATTTACATGTTAAGTTATTCTTACTTGCACATTATGATGCATTGCAATGGTTTGAATTATCATATATTGCTTATAGTTCTTTTATTACATTGGCACATGCTTTTATTGCACATTTTCTTGCCCTAGAGTGATTAAGGATACTATGGAATTTTTTGTCTTCTCATATTACATCTTGTGGATAGGAAATAGACAACCTACTTAGTTTAAATGTGTTAAATTATTTTCAATTATCTATCCTATAATTCCACTAATAATCTAATTTAAAGAGTTCACTTAGATCAAATACAAACAACTACATTAGAAACTAAATTTTAAGTTATTTGTCCTTTAATTTAGATTGAACTTAGTTGAGAAATGAAAAGTATTAGGTTTATGTGAATTGATATGTTTGGTTTTAGTGACAATTAAATGTATGAATGCAACATAGGACAAGAGTGTTTAAATATATTTGACAAGTAATAGTAATCAGGGATGAAACCTAGATGGATAGCTCATAGGAGAATATTTTCAAGGTATTCGGAGGAGAACAAGAGAAAATATTGATGTCAGAATGCTAGCACACCCACAAAGACATCAACACGACCGCGGCAGTGTCTTGCACATGGAAAATAAAAAAGTGACAACATAGATAACAATGAATAGAAAACTACTAAAGATTGGTGACAATGATGAATCTAACAATCATGCTAATTTTTTCATAAATGAATGGTAAAAACAAAGAGAGAAGGTAAATGAAGAGTCCAGGTCATCAAGTCTTTGTAGTGGAGATACCTATTAATTATATAATCCCATGAGCTAAAAAATTGACTACTTGGGAGTTTTCCAAGGTTGTCAAAACCCTAATTTAGCCTTTAAACCCTCAATGATAGTTAATTGTAAATGGTGTGTGCACTTAGATAATAAATGGATATGATTAGTAAATAAAAGATGTGAATCTATGATAGATGCTTGTGGAATCAAGGAGGTGAATAAACCCAAATGTAGAGCCAAATGTAAATAAGATTTTGTGTTTAATGTGATAGAATGGAAGAATGAGGAAAAATAAAAGGAAATAATAGACCCCAAATCAAGAGAAGACTACGAAGGGATTTTTCAATATGATTTTTAAAAAGAAAATAGAGTTACCAAAACGGAAATCCTACCCAAATAAGATAGATTCAAGAGGATAGAACAACCTCGGAATAGAAGAAGGAGATAAAAGAGGGCAAATGGAGGAGTTTAAGAGAGGAGCTTCAACTCTATTTGTTTCTCTCAATAAAAGAAAGAAGAAGAAGAAGGTTTAAGATTATGATATTCAACATGTTCTCAAAATCAGCTACACTCATTTTTGTAGACAACCCCTATGAAACTTGTATGTTTCGTAACCTACACTCTAAGTTCACAAATCGAGACAAGTTCTCTTGACCTCGTGTGAAGTCATTTGACATCGTTAAAATAGCTTGTGACATTCCCCTTAGTTGGTTTCCCAAAATTCGTGAAGTTTGACTAGGTTACAAGCTTATCAAAATATCATTTTTGATCTTTTAAAGTTGTTAGTAAAATTTTCAGGTTTATGTGTGAAGTCGGCAAATTTTGCTGCTCATACATCTATCTTTTGTTTCCAAGTGCAAGGGCGGAAAATTTTGCCGCCCATGCATGTCGTGTCTTTGTAATGCCGAAGCGGTAAAAAAGGCCACCAATACACTCTATTAATGTCATGACGAGTTAACTCGTGTGACATTAATGGCGACCTTTTAGTTTTGTTTTAAGTTTGTTTTAAAAGGTCTTTAAATCATTTTTATTTCATTCCTTCTTTCTACCCTGCCTTCATTATGTGATCTGAGCAAAGTCCATACACTGATTCGAGTCAATTTGGCGGATCGTGCAATCGTTCTTCATCAGATTTGGACTGTATTATTCCTGTTTGTTGAGTTTTCATGTTAGTTTCATGTTGTTTCATTCCCTGTTCATTTCATACTAGGGTTTCTGATGAATAGTTAAAATCATGATTAGATGCATCGTTACTGTTGTTCATCTTTTTATGATTTTCATAATTCTAAAACCCTAGTTTCTTAGTTTTGGATCATTTGTTTAGGTTTTTATTTCGTTTTAGGTTTTCCTTCTAAATCTATTTGTTTTTCTTGTTATATGAGGTCTGAGTTTTCTTTTACTTATTCAGATCTAATGTCTTTGTTTTTGTCCTAGTCTTGTGTTATCGGCGGTAAAAATCACTGCCTATAGTATCAGTTTCTTGTCTTATAAACTAATTTAACTTGTGTCAAGGCAGCACAATTCACCGACCCTACACGGGTTCTTTTCCTATGTTTATGTAGAAGCAGTAATTTTTACCGTTTCTGCACAGATATGAAAAGGTCAAGTCGAATGATAAAGCGGCAAAAATCGTCGACTATGTATGAACTTTCATGTTCATACCCTAAAAGTACTGGTGGTAAAAATAACCGCTAGTACATTTGATGTTTTTTCAACCCAATGTGTATGGATGGAGAAATTCGCCGCCCTTACATGAAGAAAACTTGTGTAACTCAACATATGCTGAGACGGCTAATTTTGCCGCTCAAACATAAGAACCTATTCCATATGCAAAAGCGGTAAAAATCACTGCTAATACACAAATTTCATCCTCGAATGCATGGGCGGCGAAATTTGCCACCCTGACACCTACAGTTTATCCCTCAAATGCAAGGGTAGCAAATTTTATCGCCCGTGCATTCACTCTCGAATTTTTCTAACTCTGGGAGATTTTCAAATTTACTTTCCTGAGCCCGCTTTCCTCTATTTTTTTGACCTACTTGCACTATAGCCCTTTCAAGCTTATCCCAGTGGCATGATCATCGACATGCAATTTTCCCAGATTACCAGTATTTCCCCTAATTGCATGATCATGGCTTTTTGTTGCAGTTTCCTCTACGGATTTGCTCTATTCATCGACATCCTTCTAGTGTTAGTTTTTCAAATGACTGAGCTATCTCCAAAGAAGTCAAAAACAATGAAGTATAAGTATCAAGGTGTTTTTCCAATCACCTCAGTTTCCTCCAATGTTGATGATATTCAAGATACAGAGATTGGCCATGTAGACATGGCTGAGTTCGTGGAAAGAACTAAGTCTGCTAATCCTAGTTCTACGATGAAGAAGATTGTTGATAGCAATATTCACGTGGTGTCATCTTTCCTGGTGGCAGCTCATAATATATAATTTATTCTGCAATGTGCTCAGTTCTACAACAGAGATACTAGGACAGTGGTGGATGCGAATGGCAATGTGATCATCAGATTGGATCCAAAATTCATTGATAAAGTTTTCATGTGTCCTGCTGCTACAGAGGTTGTGAAACTAGATTTTACTAAGGCTCAAAAAGAATATGACAAGAATTGTAAGAAGGCTAAGAAGACAATTAACACCAAATGGCTTAAGACTTCAAGGTCAAACTTGTCCAGGTGGCCGAGGAGTTTTCCCAGAAGTGATTTTATTGAGGAGATTGGTGATCTCATAACTCTTCTTAGTAGGATAAGGGGGCTAGCTTCTTCCTCTCTTTTCCATGAATGGATGTACCCTTTTATCAAGGTTATACTCCAAGGTAAGCAAGGCATCTTTTGGGGAGAACAAATCAGCAATGCTCTGCATGAGCAATTGACTAAGGTATCCACTACTTCCAAATTCTATATGACTTCTTACCTTGTGTATATAGCAGCCTCAATGAGGATCTCTCCAAGTTTGACATCCGAAGGAGATAGGAGAGTGGTACCTATGTATCAATATTATCCTCAGATGATGTTGAAAGGTTTAATTCATCATTTTAGGAGAGTAAATGATGCTTTCTTCACAGTGTTCTTATGTCTTTTTTATCCTCAGTTAGAGCAAAGAAGAGTTTCTGATGAGGCTTGGTTAGTTGTGAATGATTATGCGTGTATGTTCTTACAATTTCAGACTTTCTCATATTTCAGGGTTGGCTTTTTCCAAGCTTATCCTTATATGTTGCCGAGGTTTCCTTCAGATAAACTTGTTCTGATGGAGTTATGTAGACAAATGATTGTCGTACATAATAAGCAAATGGAACTCAAGAAACCAGGATTTAGATTCCTAGTTGAAATTGGCAGATACTCAGTGTCAACTGCCGCAAAGGCTAGAGCCATGGAGACTGAAATGCAGTTAGTGACCATGAAGCAGTTCAAACGGAGACCAAGGTTTGATTACAGGGGTGTGAAGGATAAGATCAAAAGGAAGACTCAGTTTCATGAGCCGATGGTTGAAGACATCTGGGTTGACTTGAGGACAGAGGAGGATATCAGAAAACTAGACTATAGCAGATTATCTGTGGAATAGATTGAATATCTAGGTTTGGCTGATATTCTTGAAGACATGGTTGATAATGAAGAATTGATTGATCCTAGGTACAACACTCAACATATTGTTGGTTCTCCTCTTCCTTCTATCCAATGGTCTCAGAAAGAATTGACTTCTTTGAGGAAAAGCTTTGAACCTGTATTAGCTAATACAAACTTGTGGCTCTAAAGTAAAGGCATTACATTGAAGGATTTTATAACTGGGTCTGAAGAAGAAGTTTAGGACAAAACTGGTAAGAAGGTCGAGCTGAGAACCAAGAACAAAAGTGATACTCCTAGTACGTCCAAATTTTCTAAACCCAAGATCAAGTTTGTGTGTAAGAAGTATAAGGCTGCAGAGAAAGAGTCTGAGGTAGAAGAAATGGAAGTAGAGAAACAGAATACTGATGAGCCAGCTTCAGAATAGATGGAGGTTGAGAATAGGTCTTCAGAGGAAAGAGAAGAAGAACAAGAGAAAGAGGTAGGAGTGGAATGAGAAGATTTGCAAGATGAAGTTATGTCTCCATAGAGGGATGTACTACAGGAAGTTGAAACCCTTTCTCCTCTACCTGATGCAACTGTTTATGTTCTTGTGTTTGTTTTGCCTACTATCCCAGTTTCACCTATTAACATTCCATCTTCTAAATCTCCATCATATTCAAGGAAAATCTTTGATAATCCTCAAGTTGCTATTGATAATGTTCTCCTTTCTTATGGATCAATCCCTAGTTTTTCCTCATCATCTTTTGATATTGGGGACTCTTCAATTTTTTATCACTTTGTATTGGGATCTAAGCAAATTCCAAATGTGGATGTGTCATGTGTAGTTTTTACTAATTCTCCACCTATTGTTTCTACTTCCAGTGCCAGTGCAGTTCCCGTAACACCGACAATGGAACCTGATCCGAATGTGAGTACTTATGTGCTTCCTCCATGGTTGTCAGCATATATGCCTAAAAGAAAGAAACAAGCCATCTCTCCAAATGACTTTGATTTTGGTAAGCTGGTGCCTGTTAAGGCTAAGACTCCAAAGAAGCCAAAAATTCTTTCAAGAGCGCTGGGAGACAAAGGACACAAATTTGTGGAGATTGCAAGGCCCCCACAGGACGCTACCATAGAAAATTTCAGTATAAGTGATTACTCTATTTCTAGAATTGAGCTGGGCAAAATAACACATGAGAGTGAAAAGTCTGACATGTAATCAGCAATGGATATTTTAATTCAGAAGTTTGATAAAGAAAAAGAGATGAAAGATCATTATAAAGCAATGGTAGAGCAATCGATTGTAGTGGTAAGGAAGATTACTTTGAATTCAGAATCAGTGACTCCTGATGCCGTTTATGTTGAAGATCCTATCATCCAAAAAGTTGAAAAGGCTCACCTTAAGGGAAAAGTACTTGAAGAATATTTGGAAAGGATGCGCACATAGGGAATTTCTCTTCTTACAGAGCTAGCTGAGAAAACAAGAAAAATGGAGAAAATCAGGGCAGAACTTGATGATTTGATTGATGCTATTTCTCAGGATATTGAGCATTTGGAGCAGAGTCATGATAATTGGGTAGAAATGAGGAAGTTAAAAATAAGTGCCTTGATATCAATTGGTGTTATTCCAAATTGGATTCATACACCGAGACTAAGGAAGCATTGACATATCAAAGCCGTGTGTTAAAAGATCTGATCAATGATTTAGAAACTGCAAGGAAGCTGAGTGACCAAAGTGACGTTAGTCTCTTACACAAATTGGAGGAGCTGCCATGCAATTTGGTGTCAAAAGATAATCAATTTATTTCTATAGAGGAGATGACCCAGGAATTTGAGAATATGTTTCAAAAGGAGTTTGAAGACAAAACCTTTTTAGTAGCTTCTATGGATAATATTCTTGATAACCAGTTAACTTTGGATAATCTGAATGCCAAGTTAACTAGCCATGCAAAATCAATAACAACAGTTAGAGATGCAATAGTTAGAGCCCGAATGATTTTCAGGAAGACAGTCAGTCTGGATAGTTTGGGGATGCAAGCTGCGTTTACCATGTATGATTGCCACATGAAGAAAGAAGGCGGTGCAAGTTGAAGCAACGTTTTCATCACTTAGTTTATTTTCTATTTTTTAGATGTACTTTTGAAATAGTTTTGGACATATTTACATGTACTTTTCTCATTTGTAATTACATGTAAAAACATAGAAAGTCCCAAATCAAAAAGGACTCCTTTGTTGAATAAGTCATAGTTAGTTGTTCTTTTCCTATTTTTGCTCCCGGTCTCTCCTATAAATAAAGAGGACCCCCCATTGTAATTATCATCTTTTAGTTATTGAAGTGAAACTCTACCAAATTGAAGAGCATTTTGAGACTTTGTGTTCAAATTGTAAATCATATTTTATCAAGTGAATAGAAAAGAAAGCGATCGTTCAATCTTTGCATTGGAATAACTTGTGGTGTATTGGAAATTGTTCTTATGTCCTTTTTTCTTATACTATCTTATCTATTTAATCAAATTGTAGTGTGAGTTTGGATAATCTGGGAGATGTTCTAAAGTTAATATTGGAGACTTTGTGCTGCAATAATTATCTTTGGGTTTATGATTTTATGTTTTGGGATAAAAGATATTGGAAAGACTTTGAGCTACTGCTATCTTTTATGAGTGTGTGTTATTATAGTATTCGGTGAAGACTTTGGGCTGCACCTTATCCTATTTGTTTCTGAATTTTAAATTAGCAAAAGGAACAACGATAGACTTTGTGCTCTCGTGGGTTTCTTGGTTATATTTGATTTGTATTGTGAAGTTGCTATTTTAAATTGTAAACATCATTTCTGAAAAAAGAGAAATGGATGATATGGATTCACCTTGAAGATTAGTGTTAGAATAGATACGTTTGAAAGTAGTTAAGAAAGGGAATGTCCCCTTGCTGAGAGGAGAGATTATCTCATCAGACTGTGGTTGATATAACCATTTTGTCGTCAACGAGTTGACGACAAAATATTCACCCAACAATTTTTGGCGACTCTGCTGGGGAAGGAACGTGCAACTTGAAGCCTCACACTCCGAGTTGAAGCACTACAGTCCTTTCCCATTGTTTCAAGTTGTTTTCAAGATTTTGTTGAGTGCATTGCATTCTAGTAGACTCACGGTATACAAGAAGCAATATAGCTCAAGGTATTATTTATCCTGTATTCAAGTTAATGCAACAAAATAACTTTGGTCTTTTGCCTCCACAACCTTAGCTTCAGCGAACTAGGAGTTTTCCTCCTACCAATGCCAGGCCTCCAATACCAGGTGAAGCTTCTAGCTCCAGTACTATCAGAGTTTTGTCTGTTCAGATTCCATAGAGGTTTGTTATCCCACCCTTTAATCAGCGCACCATGGTAGCTCAAGGCCCGTGGGGTAATACTTTTGGTCCTTTGAATTTAACTCTGCCATTGCATAAACTACCTCATAGTTCGAGGATGAATTTTCCTATGTTTTATGGCGATGGAAAAATCCACCCGGATGAACACATTGCAGCCTTTTGCATAGCTTGCAGTGTGTTAAGGGTGGAACATGAAGATGTGGCAGTAAGACTGTTTCTGGAAACATTACAAGGTGCTGCTACAAATTGGTTCTACCATCTCCAGGCCCAAACTATAACTGGTTGGAATACCCTTAAAACCAAGTTTGAGGCTAGGTTCAAGCTTGCTGAAGATGCACATGCCTTGTTGGCTTAGCTCACACAGATGAAAAAAGAGCCACATGAACCTATGCGAGACTTCATTGCTAAGTTCAATAAATTGAGAAACAGGATTTCGACAACCGCTCAACCAATGGCGGAGAATCTCAAATGCTTTTTCATCAATACTCAACTTCCTGAGGTAAGCTTTATGCTAAGGCAGGCTAGCCCTGCTGATCTTCCTGCAACTTAAATATTGGCTACGGAGGTGGAAGATGATCTTATCCTTGCGGGTAAGATAAGGAGAGATTGTAACAGAAACAGAGGTCAATCCTCTATTGATAATTCTTCCACAAGCACCATAGATCCTATGGTGCAAAAGTTAGCAAATGAATTGCTAGTTTTGAAAAGGCAAATGTCTCAAGGTATGTCCGCTTCTCCTTCTTATAGGGATAGACCAAGGAGAACATTTCCTAACAATTCATACTAAGGCAATGCTGCCAAAAATCAAGGGCATCAAAATTGTCTTCCACCCACACAGGGGAAGCTTGCCATTGAAGCAACACTGATCAATTCAGCAGTTGGCTACTATGAAGCTAAACATGACTATTCTTTCCAACCTGAGTTGGATCAGGAGAATGATGCTAATCTTTTTATTGAAGGAGAAGAAGAATTAGCTGGCAACTCTACCATTGGTTTTCTAAATTACCAAGATGAAGCGGAAAGAGAAGGAGAAGTGTATGATGGAGCATACATTATTTTTACTAGGTCCCAAAATCAGCCAAATCAACAAGATGATAAAGGAAAGACAAGAGAGGAACCTCAACCGGTGATCTCAATTGCCAAACGAGGAACTTCGTTGCCTTTTCAATCAAAAGACCCAATTGCTAACAAACAAGTAAGTTCACCTAATCATCCTATCTCTCATGATTTTACTCCTCAGACTAGTACTACCTTGACTAAAACCCAGAATGATGGATTTTCTTCTTCTGTGTCTAGTTCATTTCAGCTTTTTGATACTATAGATCATGCTAGGAAAACTAATATCCAGATGTCTGAGGTGGAGTACTTACAAGCTAACCCTGAATAGTTTGATAGGTTATCTAAGTATGTGAAAAATAAGGCTACCCCTGCGGGGCAAGATTCTTCTAAAATCACCCATGACTCCTCTAAAAACAAATCTACCCAAAATAATTTAGTCACTACTCCCCTTATTGCTCCAGGGAAAATAGAACCTTTCTATGTTTCTCTATTGGTTAATGGTCATAAGTTAAGAAATTGTATAATAGACTTCGGGGCTTCTGATAATGTCATGCCTGCTAAGGTGGTAGACGCCCTTGGTCTCACCTTAACCGAGACCTTTGGGAGATGTTTCTCCATGAAAAATAAGCAAGTACCATTATTGGGTCAAATCAAAGATGCCCAATTTGCATTTGCAGCCTTTCCAGACAAGAGGATCAAGATGACTGTCCTAGTGGCTAATGTTCCATCTTCTTATGGTATTTTGCTTGGGTGTAATTTATGTAAAGATGTAGGTGGAGAATTGAACATGGATCTATCTGAAGCTAGGATACCTGTTAAAGGAGTCATGCAAAAGTTGCTTCCTAAGAAGGAAACGAAATACATAGTCACCCAAACTGAAAACTCGAAAGCTCGGATTTTGTTTGAGTCTTCAGGTATAGGTAACTATTTCTTATCCATAGAAAATCTTTCTAGTTCATCTGATGAAGATTCAGATAATTTAGATGGAGAATCAGAAGAGTATTCAGATGAAAGTACAGATGAAAGTATAGTGATGCCAGATTCTTCCTTCACTGATGAAGAGAAATCTTTTGGTCAAAGAAATTCCAAAAAATCAAATTCTAATGATGTTTGGGTTTTAGAATTTGATGGCAATTGTTCTTCTACCAGTTCTGGAGCTGGAATTGTTCTGATATCTCCACAAGGTGATATCTTCCCTTTCTCATACAAGCTACAATTCGACAATACCAATAATACCACGGAGTATGAATCATTATTACTCAACATGGAAGTTGCTCGGGTTAAAGGTATTAAAAATCTTCATGCTCAAGGAGATGCTGAACTAGTTGTTTGCCAAGTGAGAAATTTATATCAAACCAAAAATGAAAGGTTGAAACATTATCGCAATCACGTATGGGATTGCATTGAAGGTTTTAATGCTTTTGATATTTCTGCGATGCCTAGAGAGTTTAATGATCGTGCAGATTCATTAGCTATCTCCACCACCTTTATGGTCCCCCATAAGGATTTCAAAGGTAACAAGTACACAATTGAGTTGGTTTTCTGACCAAGTGTACTAGATAATGTTGACCATTGGTAGGTGTTCAATGGTGCTAATCAAATCATAGCTTTCTTGGAAAAGACGGATAGCTTTGATGAGCTCTATTTTGAAGGTAGTGAATCTCCACCACGAGAATATGTTTCTGAAATAGATTCACAAACTGGTGAAGAGTTTCTTCAGCTGAAAGGGAATAAGATTCCAAAAGGTTTGGTTTCCCTAGAAAAGCTATTTGATATGCATGACAGATATGTAAAATAGTAGCAACAACTTAATTCAAGTTCATCCATGGAATTTGAACAAGTAAATTTGAGTTCTGAGGCAGATCCCAAAATGGTCAACATTGGGAAGTGTTGCACTGCCGATGAGAAATTTAAATTCACTACACTTCTTCGCCATTACATTGATGTTTTAGCATATTCTTATGATGATCTGAAGTCTTTCATACCTAAGGAGATTCAGCACGAAATTCCTCTCAAGGCTGGATCATTGCCTCATATACAAAAGGAAAGGCAATATAATCCCAAGATTTCAGGTACTATTCTTTCTGAAATCCAGAAAATGTTGAATGCAAGGATAATCTTTCCTATTCATCATTCTACCTGGATCGCGAATATTGTCCCTGTAAGAAAGAAGAACAGAGAAATCCATTTTTGTGTTAACTTCAGGAATCTCAACCAGTCTTCTCTAAAGGATAACTACCCCCTACCCATCATGGACCAAGTGTTGCAAACTGTAACTGGTTCGAAGATGCTATCTATGTTAGATGGTTTTTCAGGCTATAATCAAGTAGAGGTCAGTGAAGCAGATCAATACAAGACTACTTTCACGACACCTTGGGGCACGTTTGCATATCGCAGGATGCCATTCAGTTTGATCAATGTTGGCACTACTTTCCAGAGAGCAATGGACCTCACTTTCAGAGATGAGATGTGGAAATTCATTGTGGTACATCTTGATGACTTGACTATTTTCTCTAAACAATGTCAAGATCATGCATACCATTTGCGACAGGTGCTAGAAAGATGTCGTCAAAATGGTATTTCTCTTAACCCTAAGAAATCAATTTTTAGGGTTACAGAAGGTAAGATTCTCGGTCACATTATGTCCTGAGAAGGCACTAAAATTGACTCAAAAAGGGTCAAATCTATCCAAAGTCTTACTTTGCCTGCTAGTAAGACTGCAGTTCATTCTTTCTTCGGAAAGGTGAATTTTCTGCGGAGATTCATTCTGGAATTCGTAGAGAAAACTCGTCACATTGTCAACATGATGAAGGGTAAGACTACTTTCCGTTGGAGTGCAGAATGTAAAGCAGCATTTGAGGACATCAAGAGGGCCATAGCTCATGCTCTGGTTCTAGTTTGTCTTGATTATACCAAGGATTTCATAGTATACAGTTATGCTTCCGAGCATACACTTTTAGCCATTCTTGTTCAGCAGAATGAGGAAGGTGTGGAATCTCCTATTTCATTTATGAGTTGTCCTCTGAAGGCTGATGAATTGAAATACTCAAATATGGAGAAACATGCTTATGTCATGGTTAAGATGATAAAGCATTTCCAGTTTTATATTTTGAATTCACACACTGTTGTTTTGGTGCCAGATACAACAGTGAAGTCTATCCTGACTCAACAAGAGTTTGGAATCAAAAGAGGCAATTGGATTGCTAAGATTCAAGAGTTTGATCTTGATATCAAACCTACCAAGCTTGTGCGTGGCAGAGGTTTGTGTCAGTTGATTGCCGACAATGTACCAAAAGAAATAGGAGATGAAGAAGAAGTTGAGGGTATGCCAACTGTTCTCTTTGTCACTACTACAGATGAGTGGTATTCAAATATTGCTCATTTTGTTACCTATGGTGAGTGTCCTTCTCACCTATCCTATAAGGAGAAAAGAACTATCAAATTGAAAGCTGTGAACTATGTCTTATGTGATAATGGTTTGTATAAAAGAAGCCTTGATGGAATTTTTCTTCGTTGTAAAGCACAACAAAATAGACTTCTGGAGTCTATTCACAATTTGGCTTGTGGTGGACATTTTTCTGTGCCTATGACGGCTCATAAGATTCTACGGGCTAGGTACTATTGGCCCACACTATTTCAGGATGAGTACAATTGGGTATGTAGGTGTGAGTTATGTCAACAGTTTGTTGGAAGGCCTAAGTTGGTTGCATTACCACTCAAGCCATTTGTAATTGAAGAACCTTTTTAGCAATGGGGCAACTATTTCATTGGTACTGTGAACCCACCGTCAAGTGCGAGACACAACTTTGTTCTCACTGCAACTAATTATTTTGCCAAGTGGGTGGAGGCCATCCCAGTAAAGCATGCTACTTCTGAAGTGGTATGTAATTTTCTTAAGGAAAATATTATTTCCCAGTTTGGAGTTCCAAACAAAGTTGTAGCAGATAATGCTACTTGTTTCTCTTCCAACGAGATTACTGGCTTTTGCTATGAACATGGGATCATTCTTTCTCACTCTTCAGACTATTATCTGCAAGGAAATGTTCAAGTGGAATCTAGTAACAAAGATCTGGTTACTATTATTAGGAAACTATTGGAAGATAATCAGAGAACTTGGCATAAAGCGTTGTTTGATGCTTTATGGGTAGACAGGATTACCCCCAAAAGAGAAATAGGTATGTCACCGTTTTAGCTTCTGTATGGTTTGAATGCAGATATACCTATTACTTTGGAATTGTCAGCATTGAAGTTGGCAAAGGCAGTAGAAGATAGAACTTTTGAAAGTTCTATTGACAAAAGAATCATGTACCTCATTGAACTTGAAGAACAGCGGGCTATGGTAGTAGACCGTATTGCTGAACATCAAACACAGGTGAAGAAGCTTTTTGAAAAGAAGGCAAAGGCTTGTGATTTTCAAATTGGAGATCAAGTCTTGTTATGGGACAAGAGGAGAGAACCAAAAGGAATGAATGGGAAGTTTGATTCCTTATGGAGAGGCCCGTTCGTCATTCACCAACTTTGTGGTGAAAATAGCTTCTTGTTGGAGTATCTTGATGGAACACTATTCTTGCTACCTCATAGTGGACATCTGAAGTACTTCAATCCTTGAAGTATCAAATAAGTTCATTTGTACATTTGTATAGTGTTTTTATTTTTATTTTTTAATTGTTGTTTAGTCTTTGGTGTCTTTTTCTTTTTGGTAGCTTGACTCTATGGCCCAATGGCATGGATGAAGGCACTTAGAGACTAGATTATTCTCCCTTCAATCATTTCAGAGTTTGATCAAAGGAAGTTCCCCAGTTAGAGCCAGTTGTTGTTCTCAAAATCAGCTATGCTTGTTTTTGTAGACAACCCCTACGAAACTTGTCTATTTCGTAACCTACACTCTAAGTTCACAAATCAAGACAAGTTCTCTTGACCTCGTGTGAAGTCATCTGACATCATTAAAATAGCTTGTGACACTCCCCTTAGTTGGTTTCCTGAAATTCGTGAAGTTTGACTAGGTTGCAAGCTTATCAAAATATCATTTTTGATCTTTTAAAGGTGTTAGTAAAATTTTCAGGTTTATGTGTGAAGTTGGCAAATTTTACCGCTCATACATCTATCTTTTGTTTCCAAGTGCAAGGGCAGAAAATTTTGCCACACATGCATGTCATGTCTTTGTAATGTCGAAGCAGTAAAAAAGGCCGCCAATAGAAGCCATTAATGTCATGACAAGTTAACTCGTGTGACATTAATGGCAACCTTTTAGTTTTGTTTTAAGTTTGTTTTAAAAGGTCTTTAAATCATTTTTATTTCATTCCTTCTTTCTACTCTTCCTTCATTACGCGATCTGAACGAAGTCCATACACTGGTTTGAGTCAATTTGGCGGATCGTGTAATCGTTCTTCATCAGATTTGGACTGTATTATTCCTGTTTGTTGAGTTTTTAGGTTAGTTTCTTCTTGTTCCATTCCTTGTTCATTTCATACTAAGGTTTCTAATGAATAGTTAAAATAGTGATTAGATGCGTTGTTATTGTTGTTCGTCTTTCTATGATTTTCATAATTCTAAAACCCTAGTTTCTCAGTTTTGGATCATTTGTTTAGGTTTTTATTTCATTTTAGGTTTTCCTTCTAAATCTATTTGTTTTTCTTGTTACATGAGGTCTGAGTTTTCTTTTGCTTATTCAGATCTAATGTCTTTGTGTTTGTCCTAGTCTGGTGTTATTGGCGGTAAAAATCACCGCCTAGAGTATCAGTTTCTCATCTTATAAACTAATTTAACTTGTGTCAAGGTGGTATAATTCACCGACCCTACACGAGTTCTTTTCCTAAGTTTATGTAGAAGTGGTAATTTTTACCATTTCTGCACAGATATGTATAGGTCAAGTCGAATGATATAGCGGAAAAAATTGCCAACTATGTATGAACTTTCATGTTCATACCCTAAAAGTACTGGCGGTAAAAATCACCGCTAGTACATTTGATGTTTTTTCAACACAATGTGTATGGCCGGCAAAATTCTCCACCCTTACATGAAGAAAACTTACGTAACTCAACATATGCTGAGACGGCTAATTTTGCCACTCAAACATAAGAACCTGTTCCATATGCAAAAGCGGTAAAAATCACCGCTAATACACAAATTTCATCCTCGAATGCACGGGCGGTGAAATTTGTAGCCTTGACACCTGCAGTTTATCCCTCAAATGCAAGGGCGGCAAATTTTTCCTCCCGTGCATTCACTCTCTCAAATATTTCTAACTCTAGGAGATTTTCAAATTTACTTTCCTGAGCCTGCTTTCCTCCGTTTTTTTGACCTGCTTGCACTATAGCCCTTTCAAGCTTATCCCAGTAGTCGTGATCATCAACATGCAATTTTTCCAGATTACCAGTATTTCCCCTAATTGCATGATCATGTCTTTTTGTTGCAATTTCCTCTGCGGATTTGCTCTATTCATCGACATCTTTCTGGTGTTAGTTTTTCAAATGATTGAGTTGTCTCCAAAGAAGTCAAAAGTAATGAAGTATAAGTATCAGGGTGTTTTTCCAATCACCTCAGTTTCCTCCAATGTTGATTATATTCAGGATATGGAGATTGTCCATCTACACATGGCTGAGTTTGTGGAAAGAACTAAGTCTGCTAATCCTAGTTCTGTGATGAAGAAGATTGTTGATAGCAATATTCACTTGGTGTCATCTTTCCCGGTGGCAGCTCATAATACATAATTTGTTCTGCAATGTGCTCAGCTCTACAACAGAGATACTAGGACAGTGGTGGATGCAAATGGCAATGTGATCATCAGATTGGATCCAAAATTCACTGATAAAGTTTTCATGTGTCCTGCTGCTACAGAGGTTGTGAAACTAGATTTTACTGAGGCTCAAAAAGAACATGACAAGAATTCTAAGAAGGCTAAGAAGACAATTAACACCAAGTGGCTTAAGACTTCAAGGTCAAACTTGTCCAGGTGGCCGAGGAGTTTTCCCAGAAGTGATTTTATTGAGGAGGTTGGTGATCTCATAACTCTTCTTAGTAGGATAAGGGGGCTAGCTTCTTCCTCTCTTTTCCATGAATGGATGTACCCTTTTATCAAGGTTATATTCCAAGGTAAGCAAGCCATCTTTTGGGGTGAGCAAATAAGCAATGCTCTGCACGAGAAATTGACTAAGGTATCCACTACTTTCAAATTCTATATGACTTCTTACCTTGTGTATATAGCAGCCTCAATGAGGATCTTTCTGGGTTTGACATCCAAAAAAGATAGGAGAGTGGTTCCTATGTATCAACATTATCCTCAGCTGATGTTGAAAGGTTCAATTCATCATTTCATGAGAGTAAATGATGCTTTCTTCATAGTGTTATTGTGTCTTTTTGATCATCAGTTAGAGTAGAGAAGAGTTTCTGATGAGGCTTGGTTAGTTGTGAATGATTATGCGTGTATGTTCTTACAATTTCAGACTTTCTCATATTTAAGGGTTGGCTTTTTCCAAGCTTATCCTTATATGTTGCCGAGGTTTCCTTTAGATAAACTTGTTCTGATGGAGTTATGTAGACAAATGATTGTTGTACATATTAAGCAAATGGAACTCAAGAAACCAGGATTCAGATTCCTAGTTGAAATTGGCAGATACTCAGTGTCAACTGCCACAAAGGCTAGAGCCATGGAGACTGAGATGCAGTTAGTGACCATGAAGCAGTTCAAATGGAGACCAAGGTTTGATTACAGGGGTGTGAAGGATAAGATCAAAAGGAAGACTTAGTTTCATGAGCTGATGGTTGAAGACATCTAGGTTGACTTGAGGACAAAGGAGGATATCAGAAAACTAGACTATAGTAGATTATCTCTGGAACAGATTGAATATCTAGGTTTGGCTGATATTCCTAAAGACATGGTTGATAATGAAGAATTGATTGATCCTAGGTACAACACTCAATAGATTGTTGGTTCTCCTCTTCCTCCTATCCAATGGTCTCAAAAAGAATTAACTTCTTTGAGGAAAAGGTTTGAACCTGTATTAGCTAATACAAACTTGTGGTTCCAAAGTAAAGGCATAACATTGAAGGATTTTATAATTGGGTTTGAAGAAGAAGTTTTGGAGCAAACTGGTAAGAAGGTCAAGATGAGAACCAAGAACAAAAGTGATACTCCTAGTACATCCAAAGTTTCTAAACCCATGATCAAGTTTGTGTCTAAGAAGTATAAAGCTATAGAGAAAGAGTCCGAGGTAGAAGAAATGGAAGTTAAGAAACAGAATACTGATGAGCCGGCTACAGAAGAGATGGAGGTTGAGAATAGGTCTTCCGAGGAAAGAGAAGAAGAACAAGAGAAAGAGGTAGGAGTGGAATGAGAAGATTTGCAAGATGAAGTTATCTCTCCATAGAGGGATGTAATACAGGAAGCTGAAACCCTTTCTCCTCTGCCCGATGCAACTGTTTCTATTCCTGTGTTTGTTTTGCCTACTATCCCAGTTTCACCTATTAACATTCCATCTTCTAAATCTCCATCATCTTCAAGAAAAATCTTTGATAATCCTCAAGTTTCTTTTGATAATGTTCTCCGTTCTTCTAGATCAAACACTAGTTTGTCCTCGTCATCTTTTGATATTGGGGACTCTTCAATTTTTTATCACTTTGTATTGGGATCTAAGCAAATTCCAAATGTGGATGTGTCAGGTGTAGTTTTTACTAATACTCCACCTATTGGTTCTACTTCCAGTGCCATTGTAGTTCCTGTAACGCCAACAATGGAACCTGATCCAAATGTGAGTACTTCTGTGCTTCCTCCATGGTTGTCAGCATATACGCCTAAAAGAAAGAAACAAGCCATCTCTCCAGGTGACTTTGATTTTTGTAAGCTGGTTCTTGTTAAGGCTAAGACTCCAAAGAAGCCAAAAATTCTTTCAAGAGTGTTGGGAGATAAAGGACACAAATTTGTGGAGATTGCAAGGCCCCCATAGTATGCTACCATAGAAAATTTTAGTATGAATGATTACTCTATTTCTAGAATTGAGCTGGGCAAAATAACATATGAGAGTGCAAAGACTGACATGCAATCGGCAATGGATATTTTGATTTAGAAGTTTGATAAAGAAAAAGAGATGAAAGATAATTATAAAGCAATGGTAGAGCAATTGACTGCAGTGGTAAGGAAGATTACTCTGAATTCAGAATCAATGACTCCTGAGGCCATTTCTGTTGAAGATCCTATCATCCTAAAAACTGAAAAGACTCACCTTAAGGGAAAAGTGCTTGAAGAATATTTGGAAAGGATGCGCACACAGGGAATTTCTCTTCTTACAGAGCTAGCTAAGAAAACAAGCAAAATGGAGAAAATTAGGGCAAAACTTGATGATTTGATTGATGTTATTTCTCAGGATATTGAGCATTTGTAGCAGAGTTGTGATAAGTGGGTAGAAATGAGGAAGTTGAAAATAAGTGCCTTGATATCAATTAGTGTTATTCCAAATCAGGATTCATACACCGAGACTAAGGAAGCATTGACATATCGGAGCGGTGTGTTAAAAGATCTAATCAATGATTTAGAAACTGCAAGGAAGCTGAGTGACCAAAGTGACGTTAGTCTCTTACACAAATTGGAGGAGATGCCATGCAATTTGGTGTCAAAGGATAATCAATTTCTTTCTGCAGAGGAGATGACCCAGGAATTTGAGAATATGATTCAGAAGGAGTTTGAAGACAAAACCTTTTCAGTAGCTTCTATGGATAATATTCTTGATAACCAGTTAACTTTGGATAATCTGAAGGCCAAGTTAACTAGCCATGCAAAATCAATAACAACAGTTAGAGATGCAATAGTCAGAGCCTGGATGATTTTCAGGAACACAGTCAATCTAGATAGTTTGGGGATGCAAGCTGCATTTACCAGGTATGATTACCACATGAAGAAAGAAAGCGGTGCAAGTTGAAGCAACTTTTTCATCACTTAGTTTATTTTCTATTTTTCAGATGTACTTTTCAAATAGTTTTGGACATATTTACATGTACTTTTCTCATTTGTAATTACATGTAAAAACATAGAAAGTCCCAAGTCAAAAAGGACTCCATTGTTGAATAAGTCATAGTTAGTTGTTCTTTTCCTATTTTTGCTCCTGGTCTCCCCAATAAATAAAGAGGACCCCCCATTGTAATTATCATCTTTTAGTTATTGAAGTGAAACTTTGCCAAATTGAAGAGCATTTTGAGACTGTGTTCAAATTGTAAATCATATTTTATCAAGTGAATAGAAAAGCAAGCGATCGTTCAATCTTTGCATTGGAATAACTTGTGGTGTATTGGAAATTGTTCTTATGTCCTTTTTCCTTATACTATCTTATCTATTTGATCGAATTGTAGTGTGAGTTTGGATAATCTGGGAGATGTTCTAAAGTTAATATTGGAGACTTTGTGCTACAATAATTATCTTTGGGTTTATGATTTTATGTTTTGGGATAAAAGATATTGGAAAGACTTTGAGTTGCTGCTATCTTTTATGAGTGTGTGTTATTATAGTATTCAGTGAAGACTTTGGACTGCACCTTATCCTATTTGTTTCTAAATTTTAAATCAGCAAAAGGAGCAACGATAGACTTTGTGCTCTCGTGGGTTTCTTGGTTATATTTGATTTGTATTGTGAAGTTGCTATTTTAAATTGTAAACATCATTTATGAAAAAAGAGAAATGGATGATATGGATTCACCCTGAAGATTAGTGTTAGAATAGATAAGTTTGAAAGTAGTTAAGAAAGGGAACCTCCCCTTGCTGAGAGGAGAGATTTCTCTCATCACACTGTGGTTGATATAACCATTTTGCCATCAATGAGTTGACGACAAAATATTCACCCAACACAACAATATAAATTTTATGCAATGCACATAAAAATAAATTAAATACTTTAATGGATTCCTTGATGAAAAATCTAAAAGATGATAAGATTGTGAACAATAAAATTAGAATTAAAATCAAATAAATATTTACCAATGAAACAAAAAATGGGTTCTCTTGAAGAGGAGGATTCTTTCCAATATGGAGGATCCTGATTCTTGAATCTTTCCAAGAATGTATTAAAATTAGGAATCAAAGTAAAATCTCCACAATTTAATGTTGGGAATTAAGGTGTCTCAACCTTGGTAATTCCTTGTATTTATTTATTTATTGCCTATTGTATAATTTGGATGCAAATCCTATGTTGTCATATTGTGGGAGTTGGCATGGTGATGTGTCATCCTACATGGCATATGACCACATGTAAATTTGTCCTCACATGAGGAGATTGGCATCCCACTTAGTGGTAGTAATATTTTGCCATGTGTCGGCATCTTGGAATGTGTGTAAGGGAATATTGACTGAAACAGTCATGACAGATTCCTATGACAAAGTTACGACATCTAAGAGTCAGAAATAGAAGAACCTATGATAGGTATGGACATGTGTCTAGAAGCATCTTTTAAAAAGGTATCTTTGGGCGCCCCAAGGTGGACTATGACATGTTGTAAGATAATATGCTATTTATAGCCTGTGTATGACAGATTCTCTTACAGCTGTGTTGGGTGAATATTTTGTCGTTTAGCTAACCAATGATAAAATAGTTATATCGCCACAGCTATGATGAGACAGAGTCTCTCCTCTCAAGAAGGGGAGGTTCCCTCTATATGATGAATTTTTTCTAATCAACAACTTTTAACACTTATATAAACTAAAACTATGCTTTGGGTGTTTTCATTGCATCCTATTCTCTTTTTTCTGAATAGATGTTCTACTCTTCAAAATAATAACTTCAACAGAAATGATATTTAATAACTTATGAACTGAGACAAACTATAGAAACACAAAGTCTTCTATTGTTTGACTTATTTCCCACAAATAGACTTAATTGAATTCAAATGTAGTTCAAAGTCTCCACTCTCACCCAATATGATATAGCTAGCTTGAAAACAACAATTTACAGCTCAAAGTCTTTAAACAATTCTATTCTCACAAATGTAAACACAAACTCCCATAATGAGAAAGTAGCACAAAGTCTATTTAACTAGAACAAGAACACTTCTCTCAATTTTCAATAAACATTTCACGATTCCAAAAATCATTCAATATAATATAACACCAATGACATAAGAACACTGATATCATAAGACAATATGATTCAACTCAAAGTTTGATACTCAAACTGTTTTCTTATATTGATATTTGCTTGAAAATTTGATAAACATGAAAAGCTCAAAGTCTTGATATGTTTTCCAATCTGGCAGAGTTTCTTTGCAATAGATAAAAGATAAGATTTTACAATAGAGGCCCTCTATATTTATAGGGAGGAGCCTAGAGCAAAAATAGGAAAATTTAAGTATTTTGACTTATTCAAACAGAAGAGTCCTATTTGACTTGTGACTTCTTTTGTCTCACATGTAATTACATTTGAGAAAAATACATGTGAATATCTCCACAACAAAATTCAAATTACATCTACAAGACTGACAATAAGCTAAGGCATTGAAAAGGAACTTCAGCTGCCACCATCAATCTTCTTCAAAAAGTTTTTATACATAGTTTATACTACTGTCATTTCACATACATCGGGCTTAGATATATTATCTGAGATTGTATGAGCCCTGAGAACTACATCTTTGATTGCCTTTATCACTTTCTCATGTTTTTCAAGATTATCCTTCAGATTTTCAAAGGTTGAGTGATGATCATAAAGACTATCCATTGAAACCACTGTAGGCACTTCATCTTCAAACTTCTACTGAACCATCTTCTCAAAAGCATCAACCATTTCCTCTGTAGAGAGAAACTTATGATCTTCACCTATTAGAGTGCATGGCAGTTCCTCTAACCTATGTAGAAGTGAGACATCACTGTCTTCACTGTTTTCTCGCACTTGGCACAGGTCATCAAGTAAACCTTTTATCACATTGATGTGATGGGTAATAGATTCTTTGGTCTTGATATGAGACTCTCGATTTGAAATGACACCAAGGGCAATCAAATTCTTTATCTTGATTTTCTTCATCTCAATCCATTCCTCTAAACTATCCTCTTGATCTTGAAGTTCTTGGGAAAGTAAATCAACAATATCATCGAACTCAGCTTTTGCCTTTGCTATCTTTTCTTTTCTTTCCATTGTGGTTTTCAAAAGAACTCTACCTTGGGCCAATAACCATTCCATAATGTCACCAACCACTCTTCCTCTACCTTGAACTTTCTCAACATTTTGAATCAGAGGGTCTTCTACAGTCACTGCCATGGGTTCCATGATCTCAGATGATTTCACTATTTTCTGAAGGACAGCAGTAAGTTGTTCTGCCTTTGCTTTGTATTGCTCTTTTTCCTTCTTTACCTCATCATATTTCACAAGCAATGAGCTTTTTGTAGCTTGAAAATCTGCCTTGATACCTTCATGAGTCAGCTTACCTAACTCAACTCTGGAGACAATGTAATCATTCATATCAAAGGCAGCTGTAGTAGCATCATCTGGTGGCTTAGCAATTTCTGCACAACTAACTCCTTTTTCATCAATAAGCCTAGAAATAGTTTTAGGCTTCTTCTTCTGAGTCTTTGGTTTAACATGCAGTAATTTCTCAATATCAATATCATCGGGTGAGATAGCCTGCTTTTTCCTCTTCGAAATATAGGCAGACAACCATGGAGGTAGAGTCAAGGCACCAACATTCAGAGAAGAGTCAATTACCTATTTTGCTAGATCCATGCTCACACCTGTTATAGTAACAATAGGACTAGTGTTGGTAAAAACTACACTTGTTCAACAACTTTCTCTAAACCATCTAGAAAATGCTCTAGAACAGTTTGTTCACCAATATCAAATGATGGGGAAGATAAACTTGGAATAGAACCAAAAGAATCAAACACAGTCCAAAAACTTGTTCTTACAGAGGGGGGTATTATCAGAAGACATAACAAAATAGGTGAAATAGGAACATGAGAAACTACTGGAAAACTACTAGAAATAGGGGCATGAGGTAAGGGCGTAGAAACTTGTGGTTCCAATGGAAGATCCTTTTGAGAAAATTGTTGTGAATCACCAGGTTGTTCCTATTCTACGTCCTTTTCTTTCTCTTGTTCTCTGTCACTTTCCTCATGAGGTTTCTCAACCATTTCTGCTTGCTCAGCATCATCAGGTTCCTCAACATCTTGTTGTTCAATCTCAATATTTTCAATCTCCATTTTATCAACATTTGTCTCCTTGGTACCTGATTTTGTAGCAGTAGAAGTTCCTGCAACCTCCTTCTTCTTACCTCCTTTATATACAAACTTGATTTTTGGTTTATGCACTTTAGAAGGAGTGTCACTTTTGTTCTTTGTCTTGTTTTCTACCTTTTTTTCTGGTCTGCTCTTGAGTCTCTGTCTCTGATCCGGTGAGAAATTCTTTCAGACTAATTCCTTTACTTCCTAACCACACATTTGTATTGGCTAGAATTGGCTGAAATCTTTTTCTGATTGAAGTTTCCTCTTTGACAGACCATTTGACCTCTAGTAGAGGTGAGGCTTCGATATTCTCAACATTGTATTTGGGATCCAAAACATCCCCTTCATCTTCCATTCCCTCCAGAATATCTGCAAGGCCCAATTCTTCAATCTGACTTAGGTGGAGTCTACAATAATCTAGTTTTCTGATCTTATTCTATGTTCTGAGATCGGCCCAAACATCTTCAACCATTGGCATATGAAAAACTGACCTTCTCTTGATCTTGTCCTGCACTCTTCTGTAATCAAAATGATCTCTTTTCTTGAAAGTCTTCATAGTGACCAGTTGCATTTTTTATTCAACTGCTTTGGCCTTGGTAGCTGATTGAACAGAGTACCTCCCAATTTCTACAGGAAACTTAATTCCTAACTTTTTCAGCTTCATCTACTTATTGTGTACAACAATCAACTGCCTACATAGTTCCATTGGAATAATTCTATCACTGGGATACCGTGGAAGCATATACGGATATCTAGGATAGTATCCCACTCTGAGGTAAGTGAAAGTTGGAAACTGTAAAAACAAACAGCCAAAAGAGTGGACCACTTCCCAGGCCTCATCTGACACTCTCTTCTACTCAAGTTCATTATTCCACAAACACATGAATACTGAAAAGAAAGCATCATTAACTCTATGAACAAGGTGGATTGATCCCTTAATAGTAATCTATGGATAATACTCATAGACTGGAACCAATCTCTGATCACCGACTTGAGTTAAACCACGAAAACTCTTCATACTTACAGTAGCATACACTAGATATGAAGTCATATAAAACTTGAAAGTTGTATTAACTTTCACCAGTTGATCATGCAGAGCATTGTTGATCTATTCTCCCCAGAGGATTTTTTGTTGGCCCCTGAGAATCGCCTTAATGTATGTATACATCCATTCATGAAACTTGGATGAAGAAGGAAGACCTCTAATTCGACTTAGCAGCGTAATCAAATCACTTACCTCCTCGACAAAGTCACTTCTCGGGAGATCTTTAGGCCATCTGGACAAGTTGCTCCTAGGAGTCTTCATCCATTTACCATTAATATGTTTCTTTACAGCTTCCACAACTTTCTCGAACTCTTTTTGCCCTTGAGCAAAATCAATTTCACCAACATTCTCAATAGGAGGACACATAAAGATTTTGTCAAGAAACTCTGCATCTAATCTCATGATCACATTTCCTTGAGAATCAGACACAGTCCTGGTATCCCTATTATAGTGACTGGCCACCTGAAGAACAAATTCTGGGTTATGTGCTGCAACAGGAAAAGAAGCAACCAGGTGAATGTTACTGTTGATAATCTTCTGCATATATCGAGGAGGATTTGACTGCTTTGTTCTATCCATGAACTCAGCCATGTCCACATGACCAATCTTTGTATCTCTTATCTCGTCCACATTAGACTGCAATGAAGTCACGAGGAAAACCCCTCGGTACTTATACTTCATGATCTTGGCTTTTGATGGGGATGACTCTGACATCAGCTTTGTGAAGGAAACTGGAAACAGCGTCTACCGCAGATATTTGATGAAACCGCAAAAAGTCATGATCTCACAGTTAAGGCAAAAATGGGTAAATTGGGGTTACTGCAAATTAATGATCATGAACATGGGAACATGCATTGAAGGGCTTGAGAGCGTGCAAGTCAAGGAAACAGGCGAAAGCGGGCCAAAGATATTGAAAGGCAAAATTTCCCAGTGTCAGGAAAAATTTAGGAAAATATGCATGGGTGGCCAAAATGATCGCTCCTGCATATTGGATAGGTCGTTTAGCATGTACGGTCGGTGAAATTGACCGACATTGCATATGGAGGAAAAACTGAGTTTTGATGTAGGTTCAGTCATTTTGACCGCCCTTGCATGAGGGTAAAAATGCAAGTCACTGAGTTCATGCACAAGCGGTGAAAATGCCTGCCAGTGCACAGGGGAAATGCAAGGCTTTGTAAAAGCGGCAAAATTTGCTGACGTCGCATATATGTGGAAGTTTGCAAGTGATATGGAAAGGCTTTAAGCAATGAATTTAGCCAACATCACATAGAGGAAGTTCATATTGTTCATGTAAGGGTGGCAAATTTCGCCGCTCCTACACCTTCAGAAGATTTTGCAAGTAAAGGTCAGGCAGCAAATTTAACTACCATTACAAGATTGAGGGATTATATGCTATGGCGGTAAAAACCACCGACAGAACACCTACAAGTTTAAAAAAACTTTGTAACAACAGCGAAATGGGAATGAGAAAACATAAACAAAAAGAAAACCTATGTTTTACGAAAACTAGGGTTTTTAGTAGAAAAAAATGACTCATAAGAAAAGATGAACAAACAATGATACAAAAATTTAAATGCAACAATAACTTTTAACAAAAAATGTAAACAAACATTCACAAGCAAACCCTAAAGAAATAAAAATGAAAACAATGGCTTACCAGGAAAAGCTAATCGAAACCTAAACACGACCCCGAAGGCTAAAATCCGTGCAAATCCAAAATCTGCATGACCAAGCGTCCTCGGGGAGAAATTACTAGTCGTTTAGAAGGTTGGAGAAATGAAAAATAAACAAAATACAATAAGTTTAAACCTTTAAAATTTTAAAACAAAAACATTAATGCCAACACGAGTGACATTAATGTCACTGTAGTTCATGCGATCCGCAAAGATACGCTCGGTCGGCAAAATTTACCGACAATGCATGTCATCATGCCATATGTATAAGTGGCGGATATGACCGCTTAAACACATTTAAAATTCGATAGGAAAAATGCATGGGCGGCGATTTTCGCCGCCTATGCATTTTATTCAAAATCTAAACAAATATGTAAAAGCGGCGAAATGAATCGACATTGCACATCAAATCAACAATAAACATGCAAGAGCGGTGATTTTCACCAACCTTGCACATGAAACCTGAAAATTTTCTAACACCCTAAAATGATCAAAATTGATATTTTGACAAGCTTGTAACCTAATCGATTTTCAAGAATCTCGGGGAACCAATCTAGGGGAATGTCACAAGCTATTCTATGATGTCAAATGACTTTACACAAGGCCAAGAGAACTTGCCTTGATTTACGAACTTAGAGTGTAGGCTACGAAACAGACAGGTTTCATAGGGGTTGTCTACAAAATGAGCACAGCTGATTTTGAGGACAACAATTGGCTCTAACTGGGGAACTTCCTTTGATCATTCTTTGAAATGATCAAAGGGAGAAGAATCCATTCTCTAAGTGCCTTCATCCATGCCATTGGGCCATAGAGTCAAGCTACCAAAAAGAAAAAGACACAAAAGGACTAAACAAAAATGAAAAATAAAAACACAAAACTATACAAATGTACAAATGAACTTATCTGATACTTCAAGGATTGAAATGCTTCAGATGTTGTCCACTATGGGGCAGCAAGAATGGTGTACCATCTTGATACTCCAGTAAGAAACTGTTTTCACCACAAAATTGGTGAATGACGAATGGGCCTCTCCATAGGGAATCAAACTTCCCATGCATTCCTTTTGTCTCCCTCCTCTTGTCCCATAACAAGACTTGATCCCCAATTTGAAATTATCTAGCCTTCACCTTTTTGTCAAAAAGTTTCTTGACCTAACTTTGATGCTCAGTAATACAGTCTACTACCATAACCCGCTGCTCTTCAAGTTCAGTGAGGTACATTATTCTTTTGTCAATAGAACTTTCAAAATTTCTATCTTCCACTACTTTTGCCAACTTCAAAGCTGGCAATTCCAAAGTAATAGGTATCTCTGCATTCAAACCATATAGAAGCTGGAATGGTGACATGCCTATTGCCCTTTTAGGAGTAATTATGTCCGCCCATAAAGCATCAAACAAAGCTTTATGCCACGTTCTCTGATTATCCTCCACCAATTTCTTGATAATTGTAACCAGATTCTTGTTGCTAAATTCTGCCTGACCATTCCCTTGCGGATAATAGTCTAATGAATGAGAAAGAATGATCCCATGTTTATAGAAAAAACTAGTGATCTCATTTGAGGAAAAACATGTAGCATTATCTGCTACAATTTTGTTTGGAACTCCAAACTAAGAAATAATATTCTCCTTGAGAAAATTACATACTACCTCAGAAGTAGCATGCTTGACTGGAATAGCCTCCACCCACTTGGTGAAGTAATCTGTTGCAGTGAGAACAAAATTGTGTCCCCCACTCGACAGTGGGTTCACAACACCAATGAAGTCAATGCCCCATTGCTGAAAAGGTTCTTCAATCACAACTGGCTTTAGTGGTAGTGTAGCTAACTTAGGCTTCCCAAGAAACTGCTAGCAAAGTTCACATCTACGTACCCAGTTGTATGCATCCTAAAATAATGTAGGCCAATAGTACCTAGCCCGCAAAATTTTATGGGTTGTTACAGGTGTAGAAATATGTCCTCCACATGTCAAATTGTGAAAAGACTCCAAAAGTCTACTTTGTTGTGCTTTATCCACACAATGGAGAAAAACTCCATCAAGGCTTCTTTTATACAAACCATTATCCCACAAGACATAGTTTGCAACCTTTAACTTGATAGTCCGCTTCTCTTTATAAGATAAATGAGAAGGACACTCACCATACATGAGAAAATAAGTGGTATTGGAATACCACTCGTCTATTGTAGTAACGAAGAGAACAGTTGGAACATCCTCAACCTCTTCCTCTTCATCTCCTATTTCTTTTGGGACATTGTCAACAATCAACTGACATAAACCTCTCCCACGCACAAGCTTGGTGGGTTTGATATCAAGATCAAATTCTTGGATCTTGGCAATCTAATTGCTCCTTTGAGTCCCAAATTCTTGTTGTATCAGGGTAGATTTCACTGTTGTATCCGGAACCAGAACAACAGTAGGTGAATTCAGAATGTAAAACCTGAAATGCTTCACCACCTTGACTACGACATAAGCATGTTTCTCCATATTTGAGTACTTAAGTTCATGAGCCTTTAGAGGGCAACTCGTAAATGAAATTAGAGATTCCACACCCTCTTCATTTTGTTGAACCAGAATTGCTGAAAGTGTATGCTCAGAAGCATAATTGTACATTATGAAATCTTTGGTGCAGTCAAGACAAACCAGAACTGGAGCATAAGCTATGGCCCTTTTAACGTCCTCGAAGGCTGCTTTTCCTTTCACGCTCCAATGGAAAGTGGTTTTACCTTTCATCATATTGACAATATGACGAGTTTTCTCTACAAATTCTGGAATGAACCTCCATAGAAAATTCACCTTCCTGAAGAAAGAGTGAACTGTCGTCTTACTAGCAGGCAAAGTAAGACTCTGGATAGATTTGACTCTTTCTAAGTCAATTTTAGTACCTTCTCTGAAAGTAATGTGACTGAGAAGCTTACCCTCTGTAACCCCCAAAGCTAATTTCTTAGGATTAAGAGAAATACCATTTTGATGACACTGTTCCAGAACCTGTCGCAAATGGTAGGCATGATCTTGATGTTGTTTAGAGAAAATAGTCAAGTCATCAAGATACACCACAATGAATTTCCCCATCTCATCTCTGAAGGTAAGGTCCATTGCTCTTTGGAAAGTTGCACCAGCATTAATCAAACCAAAAGGCATCATGCGGTATGCAAATGTGCCCCAAGGTGTTGTAAAAGCAGTCTTGTATTGATCTACCTCATTGACTTCTACTTGATTATAGCCTAAAAAACTGTCTAACATAGACAGCATCTCTGAACCAATTACAGTTTGTAACACTTGGTCCATAATAGGCAGAGGGTATTTATCTTTTAAAGAAGATTGGTTCAGATTTCTAAAATCAACACAAATACAGATTTCTCCATTCTTCTTTCTCAAAAGAATAATATTCACAATCTAAGTGGAATGATGGATAGGAAAATTTATTCTAGCATTTAGCATTTTCTGGATTTCAGAAAGAATAGTACGTGATATCTTGGGATTATACTGCCTCTACTTTTGTTTGTGAGGCAACGATCCTACCTTGAGAGGAATCTCATGTTGGATCTCCTTGGGTCTGAAAGACTTCAGATCATCATATGAATACGCCAGCACATCAATGTAATGATGAAGAAGTGTAATGAGCTTGAATTTATCATCAGCAGTGCAACATTTCCTAATATTAACCATCTTGGGATCTGCTTCAGAACTCAAATTTACTTGCTCAAATTCCATGGATGAACCTAAATCAAGTTGTTGTTGTTGTTTGATATATATATCATGCTTGTCAAATAACTTTTCTAGAGAAACCAAACCTTTTAGAATCTTATTCCCATTTAGCTAAAGAATCTCCTCACCAGTCTGTGAATCTATTTTAGAAATGTATTCCTGAGGTGGAGAATCACTACCTTCAAAGTAGAGCTCATCAAAGCTATATGTATTCTCCAAGAAAGCTATGATCTGATTATCACCATTGAAGACCTGCTAATGGTCAGCATTGTTTGGCACACTTGGTCAGAAAACCAACTCAATTGTGTACTTATTACCTTTGAAATCCTTATGAGGGACCATAAGGGTGGCAGAGCAGGTAATGAATCAGCACGATCATTAAACTCTCTTGGAACTGTAGAGATGTTGAAAGCATCAAAACCTTTAATGCAATCCCAGACACAATTGCGGTAATGTCTCAGCCTTTCATTCTTGGTCTAATAAATATTTCTAGCTTGACAAATAATAAGCTCAGCATCACCTTGTGCGTGAAGATTTTTAATACCTTTAACATGAGAAGCCTCCATTTCAAGCAACAATGACTCGTACTCAGCAGTGTTATTAGTATTGTCGAATTGCAGCTTATAGGAGAAAGGAAAGATATCACCTTGTGGAGATATTAGAACTACTTCAGCTCCAGATCTAATGGAAGAGCAACTTCCATCAAATTCTAAAACCCAAACATCATTTGAACTTACCATTTTGATGTGTCTATGACCAGTAGATTCTTCCTCATCAGAAAGAGAAGAATCAGGCATCACTATGCTCTGCCTGAACTTTCATCTAAATTTTCATCTAAATTTTCCTCTAAGTCTTCATCTGAATTATCTAAATTTTCATCTGACGAACTAGAAGTGTTTTCAGTGGATAAGAAATAATTACCCATTCCTGAAGACTCAAACAAAATTTGGGCTTTTGGATTTTCAGTTTGGGTTACAATATTTTTTGCCTCCTTCTCAGGAAGTAATTTTTGCATGACACCGTTAACAGGTATCCTTGCCTCGGATAAATCCATGTTTAGTTCTCCACCCACATCTTTACAAAAATTACGTCCAAGCAAAATACCATAAGAAGTTGGAACATCAGCAACTAGGACGGTCATCTTGATCCTCTTATCCGGAAAGGCTGCAAATGCAAATTGGGCATCCTTGATTTGGCCTAACAAATGCACTTCCTTATTCTCCATTGAGAAACATCTCCCAAAGGTCTTGGTCAAAGTGAGACTGAGAGCATCTGCCACCTTGGTAGGCATAACATTGTCGGAAGCTCCGGAGTCTATAATACAATTGCTTAGCTTATGGCCATTGACCAATAGAGAAACATAGAAGGGTTCTATCTTCCTTGGAGCAACAAGGGGAGTAGTGACTATGTTATTTTGGGTGGACCTATTCTTTGAGGAGTCATGGGCAGTCTTAGGAGAATCTTGCCCCATAGGGGCCGTCTTATTTTTAACATATTTAGCTAACCTATCAAATTGGTCAGGGTTAGCTTGTAAATATTCTACCTCAGACATCTAGATTTTGGTTTTCCTAGGATGATCTATTATGTCAAAGATCTGAAATGAATTAGATACAGAGGCAGGAAATCCTTCATTCTGGGGTTTAGTTGGGGCAGTACTGGTCTGAGGAACAGAAGTAGAAGACACAGGATTGTTAGATGAACTTACTTGTTTATTGACAACCGGGTCCTTCGATTGAAAAGGCAATGGAGTTCCTCGTTTGGCAATTGAGATCATAGGTTGAGGCTCTTCTCTTGACTTTCCTTTATCAGCTTGCTGATTTGATTGATTTTGGGACCTAGTAAAAATAGCATACGCTCCATCACCTCTCCTTCTCTTTCTACTTCATCTTGGTAGTTCAGAAAACCAATAGTAGAGTCACCAGCTAATCCATCTTCTCCTTCAGTAAAAAGATTAGCATTATTCTCTTGATCCAAATCAGGTTGGAAAGAATCATCATGTTCCACTTCATTGTAGCCAACTGCTAAGTTGACTGGCAATGCTTCAATGGCAAGCTTCCCTTGTGTTGGCGAAAGATGATTTTCTTGCCCTTGATTTCTGGCAACATTGCCCTAATATGAATTGTTAGGGAACATCCTTCTTGGTATATCCCTATAAGAAGGAGCAGACATACCCTGGGACATTTGCTTTTTCAAAGCTAGCAACTCATTTGCTAATTTCTACACCATAGGGTCTGTGGTGCTTGTGGAAGGATTATCAGTAGAGGGTTGACCTCTATTTTTGTTTGAATCTCTTCTTATCTTACCCGCAAGGATAAGATCATCTTCAACCTCTATAGCCAATATTTGAGCTACAGAAAGATCAGTGAGACTAGCCCGCCTTAATAGAAAGCTTACCTCAGGAAGCTGAGTGTTGATGAAGAAACATTTAAGATTCTCTACCATTGGTTGAGCAGTTGCTAGAATCCTATTTGTCAATTTATTGAATTTGTCAATGAAATCCCGCATGGGTTCATGCATTTCTTTCTTCATTTGTGTTAGCTGAGCTAACAAAGCATGTGCATCTTCCGCAGGCTTAAACCTAACTTCAAACTTGGTTTTGAGAGTGTTCCAATTGGTTATGGTTTGGGCTTGAAGATGGTAGAACCAATCCACAGCAACACCTTGCAGTGTTTCTACAAAAAGTCCCACAGCTACATCTTCGTGTTCCACCCCTAGCACACCACAAGCTGTACAAAAAGCTGCAATGTGTTCATCAAGATGGACTTTCCCATCACCATAGAATTTAGGGAAATTCTTTGTTGAACTATGAGGTAGTTCATGCAGTGGTGGTGTCAAATTCAAAGGTCCAAAAGTATTACCCCATGGGCCTTGGGCTGCCATTATGGGGTGATTGAAAGCTGGGATAACAAACCTTTGTCGAATTCGAATAGATAAAACTTTGTTAGTATTGAAGCTGGAAGCTTCACCTAGTATAGGGGACTTGGCGCTGGTAGGAGGAAAACTTCTTGTTTGTTGAAGCCAAGGTTGTGGAGGCAAAAGACCAAAGTTATTTTGCTGCATTAACTCAAACACAGGATCAATAATACCTTGTGCTCTCTTACTTCTCGTCTACCTTGAGTCTGCCAGAATTCAATGTACTCAACAAAGATTTAGAAACAACTTAAAGCAATGGACAAGGATGAAATGCTTCAACTCAAAGTGTGAGGATCTAAGTTGCGCATTCTTCCCCAGTAGACTCACCAAAAAACTGTTGGGTGAATATTTTGTCGTTTAGCTAACCAACAACAAAATAGTTATATCACCACAGCTATGATGAGGCAGAGTCTCTCCTCTCAGCAAGGGGAGGTTCCCTCTATATGATGAATTATTTCTAATCAACAACTTTTAACACTTATATAAACTAAAACTATGCTTTGGGTGTTTTCATTGCATCCTTTTCTCTTTTTTCAGAATAGATATTCTCTTCAAAATAATAACTTCAACAGAAATGATATTTAATAACTTCTGAACTGAGACAAACCATAGAAACACAAAGCCTTCTATTGTTTGACTTATTTCCCACAAATAAACTTAATTGAATTCAAATGTAGCTCAAAGTCTCCACTCTCACCCAATATGATATAACTAGCTTGAACACAATAGTTTATAGCACAAAGTCTTTAAACAATTCTATTCTCACAAATGTA
The DNA here is from genome assembly GCA_027924645.1 of Cunninghamia lanceolata. Classification (NCBI taxonomy): domain Eukaryota; kingdom Viridiplantae; phylum Streptophyta; class Pinopsida; order Cupressales; family Cupressaceae; genus Cunninghamia; species Cunninghamia lanceolata. The sequence goes on along the minus strand of BSBN01001239.1, from coordinate 425,148 downwards.
AACACAAACCCCCGTAATGAGAAAGTAGCACAAAGTCTATTTAGCCAGAACAAGAACACTTCTCTCAATTTTCAATAAACATTCCATGATTCCAGAAATGATTCAATATAATATAACACCAATGACATAAGAACACTGATATCATAAGACAATATGATTCAACTCAAAGTTTGATACTCAAACTGCTTGCTTATATTGATATTTGCTTGAAAATTTGATATAAACATGAAAAGCTCAAAGTCTTGATATGTTTTCCAATCCGGCAGAGTTTCTTTGCAATAGATAAAAGATAAGATATTACAATAGAGGCCCTCTTTATTTATAGGGAGGAGCCTAGAACAAAAATAGGAAAATTTAACTACTTTGACTTATTCAAACAGAAGAGTCCTATTTGACTTGTGACTTCTTTTGTCTCACATGTAATTACATTTGATAAAAATATATGTGAATATGTCCACAACAAAATTCAAATTACATCTACAAGACTGAAAATAAACTAAGGCATTGAAAAGGAACTCCATCTGCCACCATCGTTCTTCTTCAAAAAGTTTTTATACATAGTTTGTATTGCTGTCATTTAACATACATTAGACTTAGTTGTATTATCTGAGATGGTACGAGCCCTGAGAACTGCATCTTTGACCGCCTTTATGACTTTCTCATGTTTTTCAAGATTATCCTTCAGATTTTCAAAGGTTGAGTGATGATCATAAAGACTATCCATTGAAACCAATGTAGGCACTTCATCTTCAAACTTCTACTAAACCATCTTCTCAAAAGCATCAACCATTTCTTCTGTAGAGAGAAACTTATGATCTTCACCTGTTAGAGTGCATGGCAATTCCTCTAACCTGTGTAGAAGCGAGACATCACTATCTTCACTATTTTCTCGTACATGGCACAAGTCATCAAGTAAACCTTTTATCACATTGATGCAATGGGTAATAGATTATTTGGTCTTGAGATGAGACTCTCAGTTTGAAATGACACCAATGGCAATCAAATTCTTTATCTTTATTTTCTTCATCTCAATCCATTCCTCTAAATTATCCTCTTGATCTTAAAGTTCTTGGGAAAGTAAATCAACAATATCATCTAACTCAGCTTTTGCCTTTGCCATTTTTTCTTTTCTTTCCACTGTGGTTTTCAAAAGAACTCTACCTTGTGCCAATAATCGTTCCACAATGTCACCAACCACTCTTCCTTTGCCTTGAACTTTTTCAACCTTTTGAATCAGAGGGTCTTCTATAGTCAGTGCCATGGGTTCCATGATCTTAGATGATTTCACTATTTTCTGAAGGACAACAACAAGTTGTTCTACCTTTGCTTTGTATTGCTCTTTTTCCTTCTTTACCTCATCATATTTCACAAGCAATGAGCTTGTTGTAGCTTGAAAATTTGCCTTGATACCTTCATGAGTCATCTTACCTAACTCAACTCTAGAAAAAATATAATCATTCATATCAAAGGTATCTGTAGTAGTATCATCTGGTGGCTTGGCAATTTCTAGATACCTAACTCCTTTTTCATCAATAAGCCTAGAAACAGTTTTAAGCTTCTTTTTCTAAGTCTTTGGTTTAACATGCAGTAATTTCTCAATATCAATATCATCGGGTGAGATAGTCTGCTTTTTCCTCTTGGGAGTATAGGCAAACAACCATGGAGGTAGAGTCATGGCACCAACATTCAGAGAATAGTCAATTACCTATTTTGTTGGTAACATGCTCACACCTATTATAGTAACAATAGGACTAGTCTTGGTAAAAACTGCACTTGTGTCAACAACTTTCTCTGAACCATCTAGAAAATGCTCCAGAAGAGTTTGTTCACCAATATCAAATGATGGGGAAGATAAACTTGGAATAGAACCAGAAGAATCAAACACTGTCCCAAAACTTGTTCTTACAGAGGGAGGGGTATTATTAGAAGACACAACAAAAATAGGTGAAATAGGAACATTGGAAACTACTAGAAAACTACCAGAAATAGGGGCATGAGGTAAGGGCGTAGAAACTTGTGATTCCGATGGAAGATCCTCTTGAGAAAATTGCTATGAATCACCAAGTTGTTCCTGTTCTACATCCTTTTCTTTCTCTTGTTCTCTATCACTTTCCTCATAAGGTTTCTCAACCATTTCTGCTTTCTCAGCATCATTAGGTTCCTCAACATCTTGTTGTTCAATCTCAATATTTTCAATCTCCATTTTATCAATATTTATCTCCTTGGTACTTGATTTTGTAGCAGCAGAAGTTCCTGCAACCTCCTTCTTCTTACCTCCTTTAGATACAAACTTGATTTTTAGTTTATGCACTTTAGAAGAAGTGTCACTTGTGTTCTTTGTCCTATTTTCTACCTTTTTTCTGGTCTGCTCTTGAGTCTCTATCTCTGATCTGATGAGAAATTCTTTCAGACTAATTCCTTTACTTCCTAACCACACATTTGTATTGGCTAGAATTGGCTGAAATCTTTTTTTGATTGAAGTTTCCTCTTTGACAGACCATTTGACATCTGGTAGAAGCGAGGCTTTGATATTCTCAACATTGTATTTGGGATCCAAAATATCCCTTTCATCTTCCATTCCCTCTGGAATATCTGCAAGGCCCAATTCTTCAATCTGACTTAGGTGGAGTCTACAATAATCTAGTTTTTTGATCTCATTCTGTGTTCTGAGATTGGCCCAAACATCTTCAACCATTGGCATATGAAAAACTGACCTTCTCTTGATCTTGTCCTGCACTCTTCTATAATCAAAATGATCTCTTTTCTTGAAAGTCTTCATAGTGACCAGTTGTATTTCTGATTCAACTGCTTTGGCCTTAGTAGCTGATTGAACAGAGTACCTCCCAATTTCTACAGGAAACTTAATTCCTAACTTTTTTAGCTCCATCTACTTATTGTGTACAACAATCAACTGCCTACATAGTTCCATTAGAATAATTCTATCACTGGGATACCATGGAAGCATATACAGATATCCAGGATAGTATCCCACTCTGAGGTAAGTGAAAGTTGGAAACTGTAAAAACAAACAGCCAAAAGAGCTGACCACTTCCCAGGCCTCATCCAACACTTTCTTTTGCTCAAGTTCATTATTCCACAGACACATGAATACTGAAAAGAAAGCATCATTAACTTTGTTGAAATGATGGATTGATCCCTTAAGAGTAATCTATGGATAATACTCATAGACTGGAACCAATCTCCGATCACCGACTTGAGTTAAACCAGAAAAACTCCTCATACTTGCAGCAGCATACACTAGCTATGAAGTCATATAAAACTTGAAAGTTGTATTAACTTTCACCAGTTGATCGTGCAGAGCATTGCTGATCTGTTCTCCCCAGAAGATTTTATGTTGGCCCCCGAGAATCACCTTAATGTAGGTATACATCCATTCATGAAACTTGGATGAAGAAGGAAGACCTCTAATCTGACTTAGCAGTGTAATCAAATCACTTACCTCCTCAACAAAGTCACTTCTCGGGAGATCTTTAGGCCATCTGGACAAATTACTCCTAGGAGTCTTCAGCCATTTACCTTTAATATGTTTCTTTGTAGCTTCCATATCTTTCTTGAACTCTTTTTGTCCTTGAGCAAAATCTATTTCACCAACATTCTCAATAGGAGGACACATAAAGATTTTGTCAAGAAACTCTGCATCTAATCTCATGATCACATTTCCTTGAGAATCAGACACAGTCCTGGTATCCCTATTATAGTGATTGGCCACCTGAAGAACAAATTTTGGGTTATGTACTGCGATAGGAAAAGAAGCAACTAGGTGAATGTTACTGTCGATAATCTTCTGCATATATCGGGGAGGATTTGACTGCTTTGTTCTATTCACAAACTCGGCCATGTGCACATGACCAATCTCTGTATCTTTATCTCGTCCACATTAGACTGCAATGAAGTCCTAGGGAAAACCCCTCGGTACTTATACTTCATAATCTTGCTTTTTGAAGGGAACGGCTCTGACATCATCTTTGTGAAGGAAACTGGACTGACGTCTACCGCAGATATTTGATGAAACTGTAAAAATTCATGATCTCGCAGTTAGGGGAAAAATGGGCAAATTGGGGTTACTGCAAATTAATGATTATGAACACGGGAACATGCATTGAAGGGCTTGAGAGCATGCAAGTCGAGGAAACAGGCGAAAGCGGGCCAAAGGTATTGAAAGGCAAAATTTCCCAGTGTTAGGAAAAATTTAGGAAAATATGCATGGGTGGCCAAAATGATCACTCCTACATATTGGGTAGGTCGTTTAGCATGTACGGTTGGTGAAATTGACCGACATTGCATATGGAGGAAAAACTGAGTTTTGATGTAGGGTCAATCATTTTGACCACCCTTGCATGAGGGTAAAAATGCAAGTCACTGAGTGCATGCACAAGCAGCGAAAACGCCCGCTAGTGCACAGGGGAAATGCAAGGCTTTGTAATGGCAAAATTTGCCGACGTCGCATATATGTGGAAGTTTGCAAGTGATATGGAAAGGCTTTGAGTGACAAATTTGGCCGACATCACATAGAGGAAGTTCATATTGTTCGTGTAAGGGCGACAAATTTCATCGCTCCTACACCTTGGGAAGATTTTGCAAGTAAAGGTCAAGCGACAAATTTAACCGCCATCACAAGATTGAGGGATTATATGCTATGGCAGTAAAAACCACCGACTGAACACCTACAAGTTTAAAAAAACTTTGTAACATCGCTGAAATGGGGATGAGAAAACATAAACAAAAAGAAAACCTAAGTTTTATGAAAACTACGGTTTTTAGAAGAAAAAAAATGACTCATAAGAAAAGATGAACAAACAACGATACAAAAATTTAAATGCAACAATAACTTTTAACAAAAAACGTAAACAAACATTCGCAGGCAAACCCTAAAGAAATAAAAATGAAAGAAAAATGAAAATAATGGCTTACCTGGAAAAGCCAATCAAAAACTAAACACGACCCCGAAGACTAAAATCTACACAAATCCAAAATCCGTGTGACCAAGCGTCCTTAAGGAGAAATTACTAGTCATTTAAAAGGTTGGAGAAACAAAAAATAAACAAAATACAATAAGTTTAAACCTTTAAAAGGTTAAAACAAAAATATTAATGCCAACACGAGTGACATTAATGTCACTGTAGTTCATACGATCCGCAAAGATATGCTTGGTCGGTGAAATTTACCGACAATGCATGTCATCGTGCCATATGTATAAGTGGCGGATATGACTGCTTGAACACATTTAAAATTTGATAGGAAAAATGCATGGGCGGCGATTTTTGCCACCTATGCATTTTATTCAAAATCTAAACAAATATGTAAAAGTAGCGAAATGAGCCAACATTGCACATCAAATCAACAATAAACATGCAAGAGAGGTGATTTTCACTGACCTTGCACATGAAACTTGAAAATTTTCTAACACCCTAAAATGATCAAAATTGATATTTTGACAAGCTTGTAACCTAATTGATTTTCAAGAATCTCAGGGAACTGATCTAGGGGAATGTCTCAAGCTATTCTACGGTGTCAAATGGCTTCACACGAGGCCAAGAGAACTTGCCTTGATTTACAAACTTAGAGTGTAGGCTACGAAATGGACAGGTTTTGTAGGGGTTGTCTACAAAATGAGCACAACTAATTTTGAGGACAAGCTATAAGTTATGACAGTTATGACAAATTCTATGACAGTTGTAAGAGTCATAAGAGCATCTGTCATAGCCCATTTTGGAAATAGGTGACCTCCTTCGGATGGGGTGACTTGACAAGTGTCAGGGACTTCCTACAGTGTTGGACAAGTGTCCATAGGCATGGGTTTTGGGCCATGAAACCATGTTGGATGCCCATCTCAATGTGGAGCCATTTTTGCCTTCTATTCTCTTTATAAACAGGTGCTTTGGAGAGGTGATGCATTTTGTGATTGACAGGTACTGTTATGTTGTCAGATCATATCTAGATACGAGTGTCGAAGACTCCTGCAAGAGCATTGGCTCTATGAGTGTATTGTAACCTTCATTGTTTACGGAATACATTTGAGCTGTGTTTTGGAGTGTGGGGTTTTTTACCCATAAGGGTTTTCCCCACATATATCTTGTGTCTCTCTTCTTCTGTCTCAAATTCTTGTGTATGTGTTTGTTGCAATATCTCTGTTAGTCGGTTAACATAGTTGTAACTGTAAAGATAAAATTGAATTTGCACTCTCCTCCCCTCATTAGATTAGTGTAGGAAGCGATTTCTGCACACCTAGCTTCCTTCCAGTTGGTATTAGAGCTTGGCCAATTTTGGTTCTAGCTGTTGGGTAGGGGTTTTTTGAGCTAATCTTAGGTTGAGTGGGAGTTTGTGCAGAGTATTTTGTATCTTGTTGTAGGAAGGAGATGGCAACCACATCCAGAAGATTAGAGGTGGAGAAATTTAATGGCACTAATTTTGAGTTGTGGAAACTCAAGATGGAGGACCTACTTGTTGATTGTGACCTATGGGAAACCATATCCGGTATAAAACCTACAGCAATGTCACAAGCTAATTGGGACCTCAAAGATCGAAAGGCTAAGGGTCTCATAAGACTCTGTCTAGCTAATTCTATCATATTGAATGTCCATGAGGAGAAGAGCACAAAAGACCTTTGGAAGAAGCTAGGTGATGTTTATCAGGCCAAGTCCTTGGTGAACAAGCTTTTCCTGAAAAAGAAGTTGTTCGCTCTGAAGATGGAAGACAAAGGATCTGTTGTGGACAACATGAATGCTTTGAACATGATTGTTGCACAGTTGACATCTATGGGTGTGAAAATGGAGGAGGATCGATGTATGACCCTGCTTTGTTCTTTGTCAGATTCGTGGGATCATCTTGTCACGGCTATCGAAAGCACCACTACCATCTTCAAGATGGAAGATGTGGTGTCCTCACTGTTATCTAAAGAAATGTAGAGGAAGACATCCGAGTCAGCCAAAGAGGCTCTTGCGGTTCGTGGAAGACCCAAAGAGAAAGGGAAGAAGAAGGACAAGAAAGGTGAAAAGGGCAGATCCAAATCCCTTGGGAGATCCAAATCTCCTGGAAAGTCCAAGGCTCTCTATTGGAACTGTGGGAAAACTGGGCATTTCTGAAAGGAATGCAAAGAGGAGAAGAAAAAGAAGAAGAAGAACGCTCTTGACTCAAATTCTGACAAGTCACAAGATGATGGTGATGCCTTCATTGCAGCCCTGGCCACCCATGCATCTAATGATGTGTGGTTGATTGATTCTAGTGCATCATTCCACATGACCTCACATCGAGACTAGTTCACAAAGTATGAAGAGTTTGATGGTGGAAGAGTGTACCTGAGTGACGACTCTCATCTGAAGATTGTTGGTCGTGGAAGAGTCTCAATCCAATTCCCTAATGGATGAGTGAAGGGGATCACTGGGGTTATGCACATCCTAGGCCTAGCATAGAACCTACTTTCTGTAAGTATGTTGAATGATGCAGGTGTGCAGGTTGTCTTTTCAAAGGATGGATGTAAGATGACTAGAGGATCTATGGTGCTTGCTGTCATGCCCACATTTCCCATGCGGTCACAACACTCATCACACGTGTCATAGCCACATCTGTCATGTGGTTATGACACGAAACATCAAAAAATTTCTCTCGCTTCCCTAGAAACCCCCTTGCATGCATAAGCATGCTCGGTGGTGTACGCTCGAGGTGAAAACACTACAGTTGTTGGCAGGGTACAAAGTACAATTGCGTTCATCCAGATGCACACAGTCCAACAAGGGGGTCTCCACGACGCAGTTAACGTCACTACAAGGTTTGTAATTTCAACGTTCCCAACCCTAAATCTTGGCAGATTTCGGCAGCATAACGCCTCACGGCGTAAGTGGGAATTATTCAACACTAAACTTCTTACGGGGTTCCCTGATAGATTAACAACTTCCCACGATGCCTTGTTCATAATGAACTTACACTTGATCTCCCTATTGGGTCATTTTTCAACAAAGCACGATTGTCTGCCTCCTTTCTCGTTTCCTGAAATATACTCCTCCTTCGAACTTAGCATTCTCAATAAGGCAGTTCGTTTGCCCTCTCTTCCGTTTCTCTGGATCTTAATTTTGATTGTATTTCTATCGCGCTCACCTTAACTATTTCTCCGAAATTTAGTTTGTTTATATTTCAGACTCTCTCTTTTGGTTTCTACATTTTCTTTATGTTTATCCTGTCCTTTCTTCATGTTCTTCATCAATCAGAGTTATCACTGTATCTATTTTTAACATTATTCCTAACTTCCGGATGGACCAGATCACATAACTGTTTTACTACTTCGCTGGACTCAGTCTCCTAGTTTTCTCCGATCTAGGACTCACCTCTACATTTGTAGTAATTGAAAATTAATCTTGTTCCTAAGCAGGATTATCGGAAGGGTAAATCTACTTAGTTCTCTTATCTCAATTTGGAAATGCCACGCATTTTCTCTTCTATGTTTTCCAATGTTAGTTTTTCTTCTTCTATCTCTCTCTTTTATTTTCTCAATTGGACGCTTACTAACTACAGTTGAGTTTAAAATGGCCTCACATGGAATGCATGTGATGGCTTCTTTACATTTATTTCCAGTGTCCTTTATAAGTGGAAGGAACATAATTTCCTCTTCATTTTCCTGCTTATTAATTTGTGTTGATTATCAAAATTTCTGAGAAACTCTTCCAGGAATATTAAAGTATATTTCTTTATGCTCTCTTTAAGTTATAATTATATTTTCTTTTGTTGTTGTAAAGAAAAAAAAACGGCCTCTCTGATAAACTTATATCAAATAAATAATATATGTATGTATCTATATATATATATAGGATTATATATACATATATAAATATATTTATCTTATTGTTATTAATACTATTATTATTACTATTATTGTTATTACTATTACTATTATTACTATTGTTATTACTTTATTTTTTTTATATATTATATAGATAATATTAAGTCTTCCTTTTATAAAAACTCATACAAATTACTTTCATTGAAGGGCTGAAGCCCTAATATCATTTTGCTATTGCAATGGTGCCCTAACTTTTTTTTTTGTTTTTTGGTTTGGAGGTGCAGAGGCAAAGGAGGGCGGCGCTTGGCGGAGCAAACCATGGCAGTGGTTGCTGGGGCGGTGAGGTCGAACCAGGGAGGTGAGTGGTGGTGGCCGCCGTGAGTGGCAGAGGTGGCGCGTGGGGTTCAACGGCCGCGCAGGAGGCAAAGCGTGGCGGAGGTGTGGAAGCTGCACCCGGAGCGGTAGACGAGACAGGGTTTGGGAGGCACTGTGGTGGCCGCAAAGGGGGAAGGCCGGAGCAGTGGTCACAACCGCCGCGGGAGTTTGGTTATTGGCGGGTGTGTGGGGTTGAATGGAGTCCGCGGCGCTGTATTCACGGGGGAAGGGGGGTGTGGGGAGGGGCGGACCCCCACCCACATCCCACGTAGTGGGATGTGGGTGGGGGTCCGCCCCTCCCCACACCCAAACAAAAAAAACTAGACGATGGTGGTGGGAAGGTTTAAACCCTTCCCACCACCACTCCACATTTGTATGTGCTGTGTATAAACAGTGATCACTGCGAATACATTTTTTTTGTTTCTTTTTAATTTATTTCTTTTACTGAGAATTCCTTTATTAACATCTCCAATTATATATATATATATATTTATATCTCCCACAATTACCCTCTGACATATTCCTATCATAGAGAAAATAAAAAAAAATACAGAGAATTAAATAATTAAAGCTTTTAAATAGAATTCTATTTAACTGTCATCCAAAATCTGATTAATATATTTCTTTCACAGATAACTTTATAAATACAGAGAAATGAAAACAAATAAAGCTAATTTATCTTGCAATCACATTTTCATATAATAATTGAACATTTCAAATACCGAGAACAAACTATAATTTTATCTAATTGCCATTTACAATCACCGTTCGATTAAAAGTTGGAATTTTTTTTAAATGCAGAAAATAAAATATAACTCTATTTTACTGCCATCCACAGTTTCCTTAGTATGCAATCTTCTAAATTTTGACTTGATACAGATAGTGTTAAACCAGAGATTTAGTAAAAATCAATTTTCCCTTATAACTTGTTAAATTCAATTTAATATAAAATCATATACAGTTCAAATTTCTTTGGCTCACATAGAAAGTTTATGACTATACCACACCACATTTTTATGCTAATGTATTTACTTCTTTATATATATTTATTTCCAAATTAAAAAAAAAACAAATTACAGTATATAACAAGGCTAACGAACTAAAATTCATTCTTTCCTTCCGAACAAAACTATAAATAAAATTTATCATTTTTGATCTAAATCAATAACAAATTTCAATACTAGAGATAAATTTATTCATTTGTCTAAATCAATACAAGTTTCATTTCTTAACACTTAGCTTCACCAGGTATAATATAATTGAAAAACCATACACAACAACAATACTGAAGGGAAGAATTTCTCTCTTTCCCCAAACAATACTTCTTACAACTATAGAGGGAGAAAATCCCTCCACAATGAACTTAAACAGGATGAAGCTCAATGAACCAAACTCTCCTTATAGCAAGGATGAAATACATTCTCCCTAAAAATAGAACTCCTCCAATTCCATCCATAAGCTTCAAGAGGAAACTTGCATATCAAAAAAAAAATAAAGAAAACACCACTCATCTAGCTCTCCTCCCTACCGTAGACCCGCAAGAGGGTCACCCCCAAGCTAGGGAGATCATACTCACACCTGGGTAACTCAAGCAATCCACTTCACAACAGGGAACAACAACAAACCCAAAACACACAAACACCCGTGGGTAAATTACACAACACGAAAACTCAACTACAGTGAGCTTCACAAGGGGTAGGAGAGTGGACACACTCGACTCCAGAGTGTCACCCTTACAGATAATATAACCAACACAATTTCTCTTGGCCTCAAACCAAGTTTGATCACAAAATTTTCCAAGGAATCTGTATTTGACTCTCAAGCCAAAGAACCAGTCACAAATACATACCCTCAAGGCTTTCAACATCCCAAAAGAACCCGGTATGCACCCGAGGAGGATCACTCCTCCCCTACCCCATACTTGATGAGCATTTCTACCAAGTGGGAGAAGCTCTGTCAACAACCCGACAACATTTCCCACAAAAACGAAATCTAAAACACAAGCAAATAAGCAACTTTCACACACTTTTCATGCAACAATCAGATATACGAAAGAAAGGTAATAACAAACCAACCTTACAAAGCCCTTCAAGGATGAAGCTGATGTAGAGCTCCACTGAGATCTTCTCCAACCTAAGCCACCAAACTCCCTCTCCCTTTTCATCTCTAAAGCAAATTTTCTTGGTAAAAAATAATAATAAAATAAAACTCTCCAATATTCAACTAACTCCCTCTCCATCCAAAAACGGGATTCAAATAACCAAAAACTCTAAGAGTTTACTCTTACGCATGGGAGAAATAAAAGGAGTTAAAGGAGGAAAAGACAGGTGACCCATGCCTCTTCTTCCTTCCTTCATTATGGATGACCACACAATTCATGGGGAATCTCACTAATGGTGAGGGTGACTTCAAGTCAATTCCTCTATAATGGATGGGTTTGTAGTCATCTCTTACCTTGGGGATTGAAGAGGGATGGGTTTGGGTGTTGGTACAACCCATCCTATCCCCCCCATACCTCCAATTTTCGTCACTTAACTTCTGGGTGAAGTTAAGATGACCATATGGAGGTTACCCAAGGGTTACCCATGCCAAATGGGACCCTGGACCCATGGGGTATAACCCAGGGTCAACTTTAACCTATTCAGGACACCCAGGGTCATGTTAAAATACAAGAAAAGGCCTCAAAAATTTAAATAAAAGAAAGAAATTCAAATTCAATCTTTTACAACACAAATCATAATTCAGTGTTACAAGAGGGTAAACCAAACCCATTCGACCTTATGAAAGACCACATTACAACACCGCATCAAACACAGAGTGATCTTGGTTCCTTGTGGAACCAGATCAGCTTAACAAGGAATAACAACAAGAAGGTGCGGGATGATCTCCGAAATCTATGGTTTGATTAGTAAATCCTGCACACTCAATTACAAGATCAGTTTCACATATAATCATCATAGCCGAAGCAACTTAAAACATGCATTACCATGACATAGTTCTAAATAGCATAAATGAAATCATATTACAATTTTCTTTCCATCATCACCTAATTAACTTTTATGAAATGTAAATGTTATCCAAACATCACCCAATTAGTTTTTCCATTATCATAATAAAGTTTAATAGTTTGAAAAATCCAGGAACTACTATCCCACAAATATAAAAGTATCAGTAACAGTAATGTAAATAGTCACAAGAACAGAAGTAAAAAGGGTAGTCCTCACACTTGCGAAGGGTATTCAGAGAGATACTCTGTTTTAGCTGGAGGCATGCACTTCACAGTGTAATAGTTCTTTTGACTCAAAGAAAAGAGTTGCAGTCACTTCATCCCCACCATCTGAATGAGTAGTGAAGAAATCTGTTGTAACTAGTTTTGGTGGTAGTGCACATGCTATGGAAGCTAAGCTTCCTGCTGAAAAGACTATGTTATGGTATTTGAGATATGGCCACATTAGTGAGAAGGGTCTTAGAACCTTGAAAAATAAAAACCTCGTTGAGGGGTTAAATGATTGTAATCTTGAGTTCAACTTTTGCGAACATTGTGTATATGGAAAACAAAACCATGTTCAGTTTTACTCTAATTCTCACAAGTCTTCTGGTGTATTGGATCTTATTCATTCTGATGTGTTTGGTCGTGTTAATGTTCCTTCAATTTCTAAATCTATATATTTTGTATCTTTTATAGATGATTACAGTAGGACATGGGTTTATTTTATCAGAAGCAAGCCTAAAGTCTTTAGTTGGTTTAAGGAGTTTAAAGCCTTTGCTAAAAATTAGACTAGTAAAAAGATTAAGTGTTTGAGAACTGACAACAGTGGTGAGTTTTGTTTGGCAGAGTTCGATAAGTTCTGTAAAGAGCAAGGGATTGAAAGACATAAGACAACTCTATACACCCCTCAGCAAAATAGAGTTGCAGAGAGGATGAACAGGACACTGATGGAGAAGGCTAGGAGTATGCTTAGTGGAGCAAGCCTTGAATAAAAGTTTTGGGCTGATGCTGTTGCCACTGCTTGCTACCTGGTAAACAGGTCTCCTACATCAACTCTTGTTGGTAAGACACCTATGGAGGTGTGGTCTGGTAAGAAGCCTTCGATTAGACATCTTCATTTTTTTGGTTGTGAGGCATATGCACATGTGCCTAGGGAGAAATGGTCTAAATTAGAGAACAAGGCTGTTAAATGTATTTTCATTGGCTATGGTGTCGGTGTGAAAGGATACAAGCTTTGGGATCCTGTGGCTGAAAAAGTGTTGTATAGCAGAAGTGTTATCTTCAGAGAGCTAACACCTTCTTCCATTGTTCTATAGCCAGAACAGACAAAAAAGAAAGAAGATATGGTTCAGTTTCCTTCTACCCCTGGGAAGACTGAACAGACAAACCATGTGAGACCTGATGATGAGGAGAGCTCTAGCAACTCTGAAAGCTTAGAAGAAGAAGCAGAACCTCAACCTTAGCCATTGAGGAGGTCTACACGTACGAGAAAGCAACCTGATAGGTTTGGTTATTCATTACTTGATTCTAGTTGTGCTTTTGCTTTACTTACTAACACTAATGAGCCTAGAACTGTGAAAGAGGCTATGGGCATGAAAAATGTGGGTTCCTGGAAGGAGGCCATGGAAGATGAGATGGCTTCTTTGGAGAAAAACAAAACATGGGGCTTGATGCCTTTGCCTGAAGGACAGAAACCCATTGGATGCAAATGGGTTCAAGAAGAAATTTGATACAGATGGCAGTGTTGAAAAGTACAAGGCTAGATTGGTTGCAAAGGGGTACTCACAATTGGAGGGAATTGATTATGGTGAAATTTTCTCTCCCATTGCAAAGATGACAGCCATTCGATTTCTGTTATATCTTGCAACTTCTTATGACTGAGAGGTAGAATAGATGGATGTGAAGACAACATTCCTTCATGGTGATTTGGAGGAAGAGATTTACATGTCACAGCCAAAGCATTACATAGAGAAAGGTAAAGAAAATTTGGTTTGTAAGTTAAAGAAGTCTTTGTATGGTTTGAAGCAGTCTCCTGAGATGTGGTACTTGAAGTTTGATGCCTTTGTGTTGTCGATTGGATATCTAAGATTAAAATCAGATCATTGTGTGTATTACAAATTTGACAATGATCGCATTCTCATTATTGCATTGTATGTTGATGATATGTTGTTGATTGGGAATGGTAAGAATATGATTTCTTATTTGAAGTCTCAGTTGTCAGCACAACTTGAGATGAAAAATCTAGGGGCAGCCAGGTACATTCTGGGAATAGAAATTAGAAAAGACAGAGCTAACAGGATACTTTGGTTAAGCCAGAGTAAGTATGTGAAGACCGTCTTAGATAGGTTCAGCATGGCAGATTGTAGACCATTGTGTGTTCCTGTTTCTTTGGGGACAAAGTTGTCTGTTAATGATTATCCAAAATCTCCTAGTGAGGTGGAGGACATGAGCAGAGTACCTTATGCTAGTGTTGTTGGCAGTTTGATGTATGCTATGGTCTGCACAAGACCAGACATTGCCCAAGCAGTGGGAGTCCTTAGTCGATTTATGGCTAATCCTGGACGGGTACATTGGGATGCAGTTAAGTGAGTGTTCAGATATCTAAGGGGTACTTCGAAGTATTCCATATGTTATCATGGTAATGTTACAGGACCTTCGCATTCAGTTTATATTCGTGGATTTGTGGATTCTACTTGGGCAGGTGACATTGACAGCAGGAGATCCATCAGTGCCTATGTGTTCACTATGTTTGGTGGTGCAATTAGTTGGATGAGTAAGTGACAACCTGTGGTTGCTTTGTCCACGACAGAAGCTAAGTACATGGCAGAAACTCATGCTTGCAAGGAAGCCATTTAGCTTAAGAGATTGTGTTCAAATATTGGTGTTGATGCAGGACAGATTACAATTTGTTGTGACAGTCAGAGTGCGATTTGCCTTGCGAAGAATACAATTTTCCATGCCAGAACAAAGCATATTGATGTACAGTTTCACTTCATACGAGACATGGTAGAAGATGGGAAGGTGAATTTGGAGAAGGTAGATACTTTGAAGAATGTTGCAGATGCATTGACGAAGCCAGTGGGCACAGAGAAGTTTAGATGGTGTTCAGAGTCTATGGGCCTCTCGGCCTATAGCAGTTAAATCCTATTAATTCTATTGGCTCTTACAAGGTGTTCGACAAGTGGGAGAATGTTGGGAATTAAGGTGTCTCAACCTTGGTAATTCCTTGTATTAATTCATTGTATTTATTTATTTATTGCCTATTGTATAATTTGGATGCAAATCCTATGTTGTCATATTGTGGGAGTTGGAACAGTGATGTGTCATCCTACATGGCATATGACCACATGTAAATTTATGCTCACATGAGGAGATAGGTGTCCCACGTAGTGGTAGGAATATTTTACCATGTGTCAGCATCTTGGAATGTGTGTAAGGGAATATTGACCGAAACGGTCATGACAGATTCCTATGACAAAGTTATGACATATAAGAGTCAGAAATAGAAGATCCTATGACAAGTATGGACATGTGCTGAGAAGCATCTTTGAAAAAGGCATCTTTGGGCGCCCCAAGGTGGACTATGACATGTTGTAAGAGAATATGCTAATTATAGCCTATGTATGACAAATTCTCTTACAATTGTAAGTTATGACAGCTATGACAGATTCTATGACGGTTGTAAGAGTCGTAAGAGCATCTGTCATAGCCCATTTTGGAAATACGTGACCTCCTTGGGATGGGGTGACTTGACAAGTGTTAGGGACATCCTACAGTGTTGGACAAGTGTCCATAGGCGTGGGTTTTGGGCCATGAGGCCATGTTGGACGCCCATCTCAATGTGGAACCATTTTTGCCTTGTATTCTCTTTATAAACAGGTGCTTTGGAGAGGTGATGCATTGTGTGATTGACAGGTACTGTTATACTATCAGATCATCTCTAGATATGAGCATTGAAGACTCCTGCAAGAGCATTGGCTATGTGACTATATTGTAACCTTCATTGTTTACGGAATACATTTGAGCTATGTTTTGGAGTGTGGGGTTTTTTACCCATAAGGGTTTTCCCCACGTATATCTTGTGTCTCTCTTCTTCTATCTCACATTCTTGTGTATGTGTTCGCTGCAATATCTCTGTTAGTGGGTTAACATAGCTATAACTGTAAAGATAAAATTGAATTTGCACTCTCCTCCCCTCATTAGATTAGTGTAGGAAGCAATTTTTGCACACCTGGCTTCCTTTCATTTAACAGAGAGCCAAGATCTTTAAAAATGTCATAGAATTTGATATTAGATTTGAATCACTAATCAAGAGAGCATGAGATAATTTTGGAGAAAAAATTCTAAGAGAGTGAGATTCTTAAAACTTAGTATGCAAAAAATCAAAGAGTGACTATTGGAACCCTTTGAGAGAACTTAGTTTTCATGTTTTAAAAGAGAGGAAAAATAATTTGAATTGGAGAAGGATGGGTGCCAACATTGGAACTAATGAGAAATCACGCAGGGAAGTTACAACATTAATTCATGTGCAACAGATGTTTGGGAATTGTCAAAACATAATTTCGTGACTCCTTTTCAAATCTTTATTTTCTTCTCCTATCTATGGATGCCAAGATAGTCACACTGACATCATTGTAGACATTGCAAAGTCTTGGGATCTAGGTTTTATAAACTATGACTAAAATGTGAGAAAATAGAAGGAGATGCTTGGAAGAACTTAGTGTTGAACACAAAGAAGTACTGAGAAGGGGGGTGAATCAGCACTAACTAAAACTTAAACAGATATTTGTAGATTAAAACTGAATTACTTAGAGAACTGAAAGGAAAGTATGCAACACAAGAAACAACAGAAGAACACCATGATTTTTATGTGGAAAACCCAAAACAGGGAGAAACCACAGTGAGTGTTAGCTCACAATATATTATGCTCACTGTGAAAAGTATTACAACTTTGTTTTAGGGCTACAACCCAAGGAAGCTACAACTCCCTGCTGACTTTGTTTTAGGGCTACAACCCAAGGAAGCTACTACTCCCTGAAGTAAGCTCGCTGCTACAAAGAATTATAATGATAATCAAAAGTATGAACTTCTATGAAGAAAGCATCTGACTCATGTTGATATTGCAGTCCTCTTTTTGCACAATTACTTCATCATATTGACTCTGCACACTTCATACTTCTCATTCTACTCTATCACTTTCACACGCACTTCTACAATCCACAAATGAAGTTGTGCTTCTATATATATCCTCTACAACCACTTAAAACCTCAATTAGGTCAGCACCAGAAAGACCTTAAGATGAAACTATAATTCTTCAAGGGTCAGCTTCAACTTATACAATATGTCAAGAAAAAAAGTTGTGGACCTTAGCACTTCATAAAAGGATTCAAGGAACATCACTTCACATCTTTTAATGTCAAAACAATTGATCAGGTTCCACCACACATGACATAAACCAGACTGTCGGCTCAAACTACACAAACATTGCTAACTGTTCATCTTCACACAACCAGGGAGAAGCCAAAAATATCATGCGGACCAAGATTTCAATAATGTACCTTCTCCACATCATCCATATACCTTTCTACTAGAGTATCAGATCATTTTATAAATCTGCAAAACAAGAAACATGTTGAATTGCTAAAAACAGAGCATTCCAAACTAACTGTGACATCCCACAACTCAAGATATTGTATTGTGGTACACCAAAACCTCTAAAACTTATAGAAATGAACTTATACATCATTATATGCATGTTCCTAGATCCTCACATTCTCATTTAACACTTTCAGAGAAGAACAAAGATTTGACTTAGGTATACTTGAGTCTGAAGAACAATGATATACAAATCTTCATTAATTAACTTACATATCTTGTGTGGTAGAGGAAATAAGATATATTTGTGTGTGGTTCATACCTGAGATACATTAGAGTATGTAAAATCTCCACACAATCTTTTATGGCTGATCTATATACTTTTCATCTTCCGCAAGTACTCAAACATGTATTCTTAGGCATTCGGAATAGTCTGCATTACTTCTGTCAGTTGAGAACTTGGCTTGCGGAACATCAATCCACTTGATACTTCAAGATAACATATATTACATGCCTTTGATCCTATCCTCAAAACAACATTATCAAACAATTACTTCTAGAGGATTGCAGAGTATTCCAACAAGTCTCCATCATTGCTTTGTCCTGTCTAAGTAGTAACCGAAACTCTGTCACCTGTAACTTTTTCTGTTGAAGGTGTGGTGACCTAAAATATTGGATATAGTATGTTAATATCTAGATAAACTTATCTTTTGAACCACAAGACTAAATCTTTCTTTGCGGAGAAATGCGGACCAAAACATTGTGACTCTGCCTTAGGTTATGTATTGTGAATACCTTAATCATATTTCTGCAACTTATCTCTAAGTGTGGTACTCCAAAATGATGAGATATACATGTAGGGATATAGGAAACATATTAGAACATAAGTATTCACCTCTGCATCATGCTTAGACACCAAACTGATCACTGCATCACACTTAGATAGTTTTCTCTTCATCTGCTAAGTCTTCCGGACTGACTTGCCTTAAGCATGCTGACCCCTTATCTTCAACTGTGTCAAACCATCTTTCTCAAATCTTCCACTTTTCATCAATCTCTCCAACTTATATACACAAACTCTGTACAAGTTTGTCCTCATATTTCCATATCCTATGTTGACATCAATGACAACACATATTGCCAACAATCTCCCCCTTTGTCATTGATGGCAACACATACTCCCCCTTAGATATATATTACATTTCTCTCTCCCCCTTTGACATCAAGGACAAAGGGCCTAATTTCATCTGCTTATATCAATCCAAAACTATATAAACTCTCCCTTGATATATGATTTCTACAAAACTGTACTGAACCCCTAAGATGGATATGCTTCAAAGATTGATGCTATGTACACAAAATGACACTACTAGCCTCCACAAATCTATATACATCAAAATTTTCATATTTACAAAAACTCTTGCAACTCATTTGGAAGGTAGAATGGCCTTGTAGATTACCTTGAGTTCTGTAAGAGTGGATACCCAATTGGCACTTTCTGAGACAAGAATATGATTTTGACATTCACATTACATGCATAATTCCTCAGCTTCCTCTATACTACTTGGAGTCTTCATATTTTGATCAACCTTCTTAGCTTCCCCTAACAACCCAGACAATGAAGCAAGTCTTGAGTTTACTGCTTCCCTCAGCTGACCAAATTGTTTCTTCAAATGTTCTCTCTGGTCCTGAAGCTGTGATTACTGTCCATGAAGATTTTCTAGTTGAGCCCTTGTTTCTCCATCTTTGTCCTTAGACAAATCATATACTCCAGCCATTTGAGTGATTTGTAGCTCAATGGTATCAATCTGAGCTTTGATATTATTTGTGGAGCTTGGCTATTTTAGGCAGAACAGATATAATGTTGTGGCCTCATCAATGCAACTCTTAAACTTGTTCAAATTTTCTTTTAGTTTATTATGTGCATTAGCACATTTGTCAGATATCTCAGCCAGCCTTTTACCATTAATTTTCTTACTGCCTCTTGTTCTGCTTTCTACTCAATATAGGAGGAATGATCCTTAAAAGAGTCCATTAGTAATTTTAACTTTTGTTCTAGATGCATGAAGGAGTCAATGGTTACCTCCGGTAACCCTTCCTGAATTAGTTTTACTACATCTTCAACTAGACTGGTCTTCTTTAGGTTTTCTTGCAAGAATTCATTTCTTGTTGAAGCATGCAAGATATCTCCAAGTTGAAGTTTGTGAAGAGGTGAAATATTTCCTAAATCAACTTGTCCTTCAAGAGTGGGAATTTGCAGCAGTTGTGGTGTGATCATAGGCTGAAATTGCATCTGCAAATCTAATAGGTCCTTGAATGATTCAGTCTCTGAGGAACTCTAACCTATATCATCAACTTTTTCATATTCCTCTTTCTCTATTTCACCTTTATTTTTTTCATCTTCTTGTTTCTCCTTATCCTTCTCAGTTTCATCATGTTTCTCTTTACTCTTTTCTTTCTCTTTTTGCTTGTCCTCAGGATTATCTTCTTTCCATTCCTCATCATTCCCTATATTCTCTAGAGGAGAATTGTCAGTGTTCTTTGGAGGAGATGCACTACATTTATCCTAACCCTCTGTATTTTATGTTTTAGTAGTTTTTGGAGGGGGAGAATCATGTCTTTCACTAGTATCAGTGTCATTTGGAGGAGATATATTCTCTTTATCTTGATCTCCTAAGTTCTGTGCTTCTATGTTATCTGGAGGATTATTCATTTTATCAACTTTCTCACCCATATCACCACTTTCCACAATATTTTCAAACACTAAAAAATCTATATCCTGAAGGGGTTCATCTGGTATTTCTAGAGGAACTTGTTCCCTAACTGTCACCTTAGCATTTTTCAATTCTTCAAGGATTTTAGCAGTTTTCTCTAATGTCTCCTTCTCCAGTCTATCTATTTCTTCCTTGTCTCTTCCTTCTTCTCTCAAGCATGACAAATTCTTCTTCTTCTTCTTCTTCTTCTTCTTCTTCCTCTTCTACATTCACTAGATTCAACTTTCCTCTTTTCGCCTGCACTTTAGGTCTATCTTTCTTTGTCTCTGCAATCTTGGTTTGTACTGGCACTTCGGTGGTAGTTCTTTTCTTGTTGGGAAGTGTAGGGGCAGGTCTGGAGGATCTTGAAGAGGTAGCAACAGCAGAGGCAGACCTACTAGTCCTTTTAGGTGCTTGTGCAACAGAAGAGGATTGAGGTTGTTTTGTTGAATCCTTAGGAGTATGAAGCATTTTTTCCAAATCAAACTTCATCTTCTCTGCTTCAGATTTTACCTTCTCTACATTTTCTTCTACCTCCTTTCTAATTGTTTTATTGGTGATTTCATCATAAGTTCCAAATCTTTCGGCAGAAGGATCTTTTGGCTTTCTAAGTAGCATATCAGCATATCTAGTCAAATCAAATTCTAACACTTCATATGGAAGAGTGGTTATCCAAAAATTTATTGGCTCTACAGCCTCCATGTAGCAATTATCTTTGTCCACCATGAATGTAATGTCATTCTTATATTTGTTTACAACTTTTTATGGGATTCTCTCCCTCATCTGCATATTCTTTTGAAAAGTCTTGAAAAATCCATAGAATAGTGTATCACAGTTCTCATGATTAGGAAAGCTAAGCATATAATCCTTAATTTGATGGGCAGTCAGAGTATCTATTTTCCAAGCCATACCCTTCATACCAGGTAACTCTTTTAAGAAATAAAACATAAGATAGATAATCAAGGAACCATACCAGAATTTGTATTTTGACTCTTTTGTTCTTTTCAGGTTGTCCAATAATTGCTACTGCAGGAGCTCACATAGGTCATAATCCTTTCCTTCTTTAACCATTTGATAGGTAGTATAAATTGTTGTAGCAATGGTAGAATTTTCTCTGTTGGTATAATAAATATTGTATGCAATGTTCATTGTTGCATACCGGACCCCCAAATCTTTAATATCATTCATTGTTGGGGTTCTCTTATCAAACTTTGCTCCAATTAGCCTTATAATTTCCTCATTCTTCACAGATTTCAATATGGGCACAGGTCCGGTGGAGCATAGTCTGGTCACAGCCCTGATGGCTTCCTTAGTTATCATGTATGGTTGATCAAGGAAGAAAAAATCTTCATGAATTTGACTTAGGGCAATCCTTACCCATTCTTCCTCTTACCGGAAGTTGGGAAACCCTTCAAAATATCAAGTTATTTTGCAGCAATGTTGGCAAACTCCAATTTCAATTGAAAATCATCTCCCAAAAGATTGTCATTTCTGAACTGTTCCAACTTTAGATGGTCATACTCATCTATCTGAGAATGAATATAGATCCGGATATCTTTTGTATGAAGTACATTCGCAGGTACATGAGAAAATGCACCTCTTTGTCTATTTTTGTGGATTTGTAAGAGTACTTTTTGAACTTTGGCCTCAGCCTCTCAACAGCATTGATTACAATAGGAGTCGCCATGATAATACCTTCAGAAACTAAGGTTTAATCAATGAAATTGAGAAATACCTAATAATATGGTGGATAGGGCTTATACAGATGCTTTGTTGAGAATCTTCTGCTCTCCTTTGGCTCTTCAACACTCCTAAATTCATTTAAATGAGATCAAAATGATCAAATGTTGCCTAAATAGTCTTCTCACTAACTATGTTCACTCCGCATTAATTGCATTCTTTGTTTTAACCTAATTTGCCTTTCAGTATGCAGAACCTCATAATCATGCAGAAATCCTCTG
Organism: Cunninghamia lanceolata; assembly: GCA_027924645.1. NCBI lineage: Eukaryota > Viridiplantae > Streptophyta > Pinopsida > Cupressales > Cupressaceae > Cunninghamia > Cunninghamia lanceolata. Next base: position 402,683 of record BSBN01001239.1, on the reverse strand, counting down.
CAAAAAGTCCAATTGCTCCAGAGATTTGATCAAACACCTTCATATCATCATGTTAACATGTCTATATCATTTTTAACCAAAATGTTGAAGATTTCAACATCTTGTGCATTCAGGGGTTTTAAAAAGTTTGCAGTTGCAACTCCCCCTTAACCAATACTTCCTCCCTTTTAGTTTTCGGATGATCCATCTGCACTAGGTAGAGGTGCAAATCCTTCCTTTACTTCATTCTCTTCCTTCTTCCTCCATATCATGTTCATTTCCTTCTTTTGATGAGCAGAGGACCTTACACTCTTTGCCCTGTAGAACCTTGCAATGTGTCCTGTTTTATTACAATTATAACATGTGGTATTGGACTGCAGAGCATATCCACCTTTTCTTACATTAGATCTGCAGTCAGTAGCCTTATGACCATACATGTTACATGTGTAACAGTAGCCATAAAAGAATTGAGGAGTCCTAACATTGTTCTTGCTTATAAATCCATTCCTTATTACTTTGCGTCTGTAATCTTAGCCTTATGACCAACTTTGTTGTAGGTGTAACACTGACCATGAAATGGTTGAGTGTTCATAGCATTGTTCCTTGGAGGTCTAACTCAATTCTAATTCATATTGCTTCTACATTCAATAGCTTTATGACCAATCTTATTACAAGCATAACACTTCACAACATTCTGATTTATCTTACTTCTACATTCAACAGCTTTATGACCAATCTTATTACAAGCATAGCAATTACCATTGAAAGCTTGAGAATACCTTGTAGGAGCAAGTTGCCTTGTAGGTGGAGGACTTTTGAATATTCTTTGTCTCTAGATAGGAGTAAATCCATCTTCTTTTGCATCTTCGGGGATGTTCTTCTTAGAATCTTCAGTGCATGTCTTTTCCTCCTTTGTTTCAGACTTTCCTTCTTCAACTTTGACTTTCAAATCAGAGATTACTTCTTCTACCTTCTTGAGGTTAATTCCACATCCTTTTTCTTCTTCTATTTGAGCTTTCAGTTTGCCAATTTCTTCTTTTAATTTTCTAGCTCGTGTCTTCAATTTGTCAATTTTATCCTCAGATTTTTTAAGCATGATTTCATATTTCATATTCAGTTCTTTTGCTTCATCCAAATCATCAAGAGCTGACTGCAGTTCTCCTTCAAGGTCTACCTCATCTAGATTTAAGTCCTGTCCTTCAGGTTCCATTGCTTCAAGATCTGGTTTCAGAACAAACTCATCATTAAATATTACTTCAAACCCCATGTGTTCAAATGCAGGATCTACCTTAGCTATTAGGCTTCTCAAAGGTACTTGGCTTTGATACCAATTGTTGAACAGAAAGAAGTGCTGAGAGGGGGGGTGAATCAGCACTAACTAAAACTTAAATAGATATTTGCAGATTAAAACTGAATTACTTAGAGAATTGAAAGGAAAGTATGCAACATAAGAAACAACACAAGAACACCATGATTTTTACGTGGAAAACCCAAAACAAGGAAAAACCATGTCGAGTGTTAGCTCACAATATATTATGCTCACTGCAAAAAGTATTACAACTTTGTTTTAGGGCTACAACCCAAGGAAGCTACTACTCCCTAAAGTAATCTCACTACTACAAAGAATTAGAATGATAATCAAAACTATGAACTGCTATGAAGAAAGCATTTGACTCATGTTGATATTGCAGTCCTTTTTTCTGCATAATTACTTCATCATACTGATTCTGCACACTTCATACTTCTCGTTCTGCTCTATCACTTTCGCACACTTCTGCAACCCACAAATGAATTTGTTCTTCTATATATATATATCCTCTGCAACAACTTAAAACCTCAATTAGGTCGATACTAGAAAGACCTTAAGATGAAACGTGTAATTCTTCAAGGGTCGGCTTCAACTTATACAATATGTCAAGAAAATAAGTTGCGAACCTCAGCACCTCATAAAATGATTCAAGGAACATCACTTCACATCTTTTGATGTCAAAACAATTGATCAGGATCCACCGCACATGACAGAAACCAAACTATCGACTCAAACTACACAAACACTGCTACTTGTTCATCTTCACACAACTGGGGAGAAGCCAAAAATATCATGTGGACCAAAATTTCAATAATGTACCTTCTCAACATCATCCATATACCTTTCTACTGGAATATCAAATCATTCTATAAATCTGCAAAACAAGAAACATGTTGAACTATTGAAAACAGAGCATTTCAGACTAACTGTGACATCCCACAACTCAGGATATTGTATTGTGGTACACCAAAACCTCTGAAACTTCTAGAAATTAACTTATACATCATTATATGCATATTCCTAGATCTGCACATTCTCATTTAACACTTTCAGAGAAGAACAAATATTTGACTTAGGTATACTTTAGTCCGGAGAACAGTGATATACAATTCTTCATTAACTGACTTACATATCTTGTGCGGTATAAGAAATAAGATATATTTGCGTGCAGTTCATACCTAAGATAGATTAGAGCATACAAAATCTCCACACAATCTTTTATGGCTGATCTGTATACTTTACATCTTTCGGAAGTACTCAAACATGTGTTCTTAGGCATTCAGAACAGTCTGTATTACTTCTGTTGGTTGAGAACTTGGCTTGCGGACCATCAATCCACTTGATACTTCAAGATAACATATATTACACATCTCTAATCCTATTCTCAAAACCACATGATCAAACAATTACTTCCAGAGGAATGCAGAGTATTCCAACGGGTCTCCATCATTGCTTTGTCTTGTTTGAGTAGTAACCGAAACTCTGTCACCTATAACTTTTTCTGTTGAAGGTGTGGTGACCTGAAATCTTGGATATAGCATGATAATAATTGGATAAACTTATCTTTTGAACCGTAAGACTAAATCTTTCTCTGCAAAGAAACGTGGACCAAAACATTGTGACTCTGCCTTAGGTTATGTATTGTGAATGCCTTAATCATATTTCTGCAACTTCTCTCTAAGTGTGGTACTCCAAAATGATGAGATCTAAATGAAGGGATATAGGAAACATGTCATAACATAAGTATTCACCTCTGCATCATGCCTAGACACCAATATGATCACCACGTCACACTTAGATAGTTTTCTCTTCATCTGCTAAGTCTTCCACACTGACTTTCCTTAAGCATGCTGACCCCTTATCTTCAACTGTGTCAAACCATCTTTCTCAAATCTTCCACTTTTAATCAGTCTCTCCAACTTCTATACACAAAATCTATACAATTTTGTCCTCATATTGCCATATGTTGTGTTTACATCAATGACAACAGATATTGCCAACACTTCCGATCTAACATAATCATTAGGTTTAACACAAACTGACACTATTTGGGTTAGGTGTAAGGCTATTGCAATAGGTTAAATGTGACCTAAAACATGTGTTACAAGAGTAGACACTAAGGTGAGTGCAACTTATAGGGTGGAAGTTGCACAGGTGTACAATTTTTGACACTACATTTTGCCTACACTTTAGCATGCTTATGTCACTGTGTGCAAAAGCTACAATAAAGTACATAAATGAAAAAAATTTAAAGGTAAATTGTATAAATGCAAATTTTTTGGATACATAAAAGGGACATGCTACATCTTTGTTGGCTAGATGGCTTATGCTTTGGCTTGAGATCTAAAAAATAGATATATTAGGAAAGTGTAGCCTGCAAAACCAAATGTTAGGAAGTATATTTCCTTCAAAATCAAGTATTATATGGCCTACAAAATAGATGTGTTAGGAAAACATAGCCCAGAAAACAAGTGTTAGCACATCATAATCATAATCCAATAACATGTATATATGTGCTATAACTGCTATAAATTAGAATTAAATCATACGTATAGGAAGGAAGATCTCCATAGGTGAGGATAAGGGATATCCACACAGAGATAAAAGAAATGTATCCAAGAGAGGAGGATAGATCTAGAAGAGAGATGTATGATTCTTGGGCCAATGTACTCTTTTGCTAGGAATCATAAAGAAGATTAATCACTTGGGCTAGCATTGCTCTATCGCTAGGTGATTATGAAAAAGGTGACTTGAAGCTTAAAATAAAAATGATGTGGCTCAAGGGCCATAATATAAGTGGTGTGACTCAAGGGCCAAAATGTAACTATTGTAGCTAAGAGTATAGAGGATATGCTCCCCCTTAAAACAATTGTATAAATATAGGAGAGAAATAATCATTTTAAGGAGAAAAATAAAGAGGTATGTTGAGAAGAGGATTAAATGGAGGACGTATAAGGGAAGGAAATATGTATTACAAATGAGTACCCAAAAGAAGCATGCAGAGGAAGAATGCAATACACATAATAAACTCTAAAGGAAATATAGATAAAGGTGTAAGAAATCAGGTTAGATGTTCTCAAATGTTTAAAGAAAGAGATGATGTTGATAGAGGGAGGTTGTGAGGGATAAGATAAGTGCAATCAATGATTATGTTGATAAAAAGAATATAAAATTTGGTGGCGAGAAGTGTTGGTGTGAACAGGTTAATTACCTATCTGGTTTACCCCTTATGTGAATAATTCATATTATTTAACTATTTATTAGTTAAATAATATTCACACATCACACATAATTCACATGTTAAGTTGACTTAGTGAGTCTACTAGATGTTTCTAGTTGTTTCTAGTTGTGTCTAGTTGTTGATAGTTGGCATCTTAATCCTATGACATGAGACAACTATAGGATAAGTTGTGAGGGGAAAGAGAAGTGTAACCAATGATTATACTAATAAAAAGAATACAAAATCTAGTGGGTTGATAGAAGAAAGTAAGGCAAAGAGGAAGAGGGGAGAGATGTGCTAGGATGCCAAAAATGCATATGTAGTTTGCTTTGCTAATTACATGATCAAACGAAAGAGAGGATGAAGCATAAAGGAAGGATCATGAAAGAAATGAGGGTTGCCCCCAAAGACTAAGAGCTATACACTCCTCCAAAGAATAGGGGTGAGCAAAGGAGATGTTGCTATGGACAAAAGGGGAGAGAATCATGACAACAAATATACAAAGAGATTTGTATGCTTTGGGGTTAGTATGTGTTATTCTTTTTATAATATGATAGGATATATAGTGACACATTCCATCATCCCCTAGGCATATATAACATAAATCACAAATGAAGAATGAGTATGATAGATAGAAAGTAGCAATAATGGTTTTCAATTGGGTCAACATTGTTTGTGAGAGAAGAGAATAAACACTTTGCATCATCCCCAAATGGACTAGGGCATAGAAAGACACATAGGAAGAATAAGGAGGAACAAATAAAAGAGAGGCAATCTGTGATGTTCGCCCTATATCCATGTCCTCACAAGAGTAACATGGGTCCTCCAAATTGAATTAGCATACATATAACACACAATTTTGGACTCTCATTGGCTATCCAATAAGTCATCCTCATCCCAATGACTAATAGGAAAGTAATGTACTGGTGGAAGGGGATGGTGGGGATTTTCTAGAGTGAACCAAGGAATGTGAGTTAAGGTATCAACAACATTAAGGGGGAAGAAAGAATTCTCATAGAAAAAGATTGGTTGAAATCAGTAGTTCAAACAAATGTCTGAGAATGGAGGTGGCATCAGGCCAAGAAGGGCAAGTAAATATATTGTTAAGGCTAAAATAAGCTCATTGGGGAAAGGAGTTGTCGAGTTAGATGCAAAAGGAAGAACATGCCTAAGGTCCTTGGTATTACTGATAGATGTGGATGCTCCAAGATCTAAAGACTATTGATGGACAATCACTATTTTGAAGGAAGAAGAGGATGATGGGGGTAGAAGAAGAGGAGTGGTGCTCATGTCTAATGGATGGAAGAGGTTGAGGGGATGGGGTTCTAGATGGAATATGTTGACTCCTTTAGAATTTGAGCCCCCTTATCCTTAAAGGCTAAATATTTTATTCCTAAAATAACCAATCTATAAGAGGCCATATGTTGAGAAGGGGAGATGCTGGATAGAGTCTCCATTCACTCTATCAAAAGAAAAACCCTTCAATTTTTTAACTAAGAGGAGGAAATTCCACAAATAGAAAAGAGAGAATGATTGAAAGATCCATAAATCTATATGAGATACATGCAGGAAGACATGAGAAGAGTTGTTGAGGTATTAAGGTGGTTATTACCTGGGACTTATCATTCACTCACTTATCACATGGTAATTTATTTATTCTTTGTCCTAATAGTTCAATCACTATAACATTGATCTATCTTCACTTGTTAGAAACCTTCATTTCTCTATGGTTACATCTTTACATAATGTCATTGGGCCCTAGTGTCAATGGAATAGAAGATACACTTGTGGATGAATTGGTTGTGTTGATGACACAATATAATAGAACGAGACATGTGCGTAGTCTAAAATTTATTTCTATAAAAATGAATCTAATTTGAAATTTAGTTTTTAAGAAAAGGTTGGCTAAGATCCACTTGAACACATACATAAATAAAAGTTGTGTACTCTTTATATCTTGTAGCCATAGAGATATTGGTATAATCTCCTATAATATTAGCAATTTCTTGTAAGAAATATTATGTCCAGAACTCCAAGGGCAATACATATAGGACTAGCCACAATGACACATAATCAATATGTTTATGCATATCATGGTTGAATTATGGTGTCAACTAACAAAGATAAAGACCAAGACTATAACCCAAGTATAAAAGTACAACTCATGTTCTAGGACTTTCTTTTTCTTCTAGACTAATAAAGCTTACATAGAAAAACACTCAAGTTGAATTTTGCTTGGGATTCCAAGTTTGTTGTATATAGTATATAATTTCTCTATAAAGAAAGGCCATTGAATTTCCCAACTACCATACATATGTTGGAGTAGGTTAGTTCTAAGATTTCATCATATTGTGGTAGATGACGATTAAAACTTGTTGATTGATTTGGATGGACATAAATCCCATGGGCCTTATTTAAACCCTATGGCCTCTTTAAGAATGTGTGTCCCTTACCCTTAGAAGGTTGAATCTTTTCTTAAACAACTATTCTATAAGAGGCCATGTGTGGAGAAGGTGATATATTCAATGGAGCCCCCATTTACTCCATCAGAAGAAAAACCCTTTAATCATTTATTGAAGAGGAGGGAATATCAAAGATAGAATAGAGAATTATTGAAAGAACCATAAGTCTATATGATATACATAAGAAGACTAGAAAGGTATTGTTGAGGTATTAGTGTCGAGCATTGATTCACATTTCATCACCACTAACTTACAATTTATCAACCCAAAATTATCTTTCACTCGATTCCTTATCAGTGACTAATTTATGTGTCCTTTGTCCTAATGGTTCAAACAATATAACATTGGTCTATCCTCCCATCAAAGACACCTAGAAAGCTTTAAAAAACCCTACTTATCAATATTTACGTAGAATTATGTAAACTTTTGTATAAAATTAGTTTAACTTAAGATGTTAGAAATTTAAAATTTATATAATTATGCATTGCTAATTGTAACAAGTTAATGATATTGAAACAAAAAGGCATCACATGTACAATTTTTTTGTTGGGAGTATAAACATTCTAACACTTTTAGCAACCCGTAAGCATTGGGTGCACGAGTTATCAACCTTTGGCTTAATGCTAAGGATTGAGGGATATCTATTATGTCAAATTCGCCCATGAGATCATCTCAACCTCATCTTTTATGGTGTCGAGCCTATGTACTCCGCAAGACATGATTCTTGGTGGGCTCTTCATGAACCATCCAACTTCACCAATAGATGAAGGACCACTTAACACATATACAAGTTTTGAAAATAAATGAAAGAAAGAAATAACAAAAATTGCATTAAAAAGTATTAATTCTAGTCAAGTCGATATGTTGTTGTTGAGACAATAAACTTGTTTGTACTTAAAGCTAAGACAACTTAAAATAAATATAAAATTTAAAGCTAAGACAACTTATTTGTGACTTTGAAACTTATGTTTTGAAAGTGAATATAAAAATAAAAGTTAAGACAATAAATGTGTTTATACTTTTCAAATTAAAAATCTAAAAATGAATATAAAAATAAAAGTCGGAACAAAAATCATCCCAATAACTCTTAAAAAAGTGAATTTATGTCAAATCTAATAGAACTATACATTGTTGATTCTCATTAATAAGACCCCACAATTCCTGTAGAGAGCTACACAATCAACCCTACTGACTACATTGATGATTTCAAACGCCGACAATTACGTGGGGGGAACTTTTGGCGGTCATTTTCACCGCGTATTTGAAAATGAAATTTTTGATTTCTCTGCCGCCCATCCACATAATTTGAATAACAATAAAAATTTAATTAAACACACACTTATCTAAAGTGTTGATGATGATGGCCTCCATTATAAGCTGACACGCGGTCACTCATTCAAACAACCGTTGTAGAACACTTGGGTGGACTTTATTAATAAGACTAGAGAATAAAGTAAAGAAAAAAAAAAAGAAAAAGAATGGCCCACTTAAACATAGACTAAGAGAGCAAGAAAAGCCTCATCTAACACAAATAGAGAACTTGTCTTTTTTCTTTCATTTTGCAATAATGGTGGGCCTTGTTCAGGTTTGGACGCTAGGTGCTGAAACAACGAAGTCCATATCTTTTTGACTTCTACCAGTTCTTTTGAGTTTCTAAATAAGGTATAAATTTGGGTGGGAGAGGGAGATTATGTCTCTTTGACATAGGTTTGAATCAAATAGTAGATGACAGTAGATTATTGTCAGCTCAAATTAATGGTTGAGCTTGTTGGTGCTTGTCTAGATATAGTGATAGAGCTCTTGTTTGTTAGTTTTCATTTTACTACGAGTATTAGATATATCTAGGGTACTTCAATTTTTTTTTGTTCATAGTTTTGTTAACCTCTTCAAATGATAAGTAATTAGAGTATAAAAACCAACTAAACAATTAGATTGTTTGGGTTATCATACTTTAATCATATGTTTATCATCACAATTCTTTAATTATAACTTTTAGTTTAGATATTTTAATTAAAAATATTTCTTCTTCTAGTTTTTTTGAGTTGTACTAAACTTACTTAGACATAAATCTTAAATTGTTACAATAAATAGACTATAATGAGTTTAATCCTGATTTTATAGTGTTTCTTTGGTGACACAAAGTTGGGCATAAAGGTCTATGATCATCCCAGGTTAGTTCAAAAGAACAACATAAATGCCTATGATCATACTAGTTTAGAGAGAAGAGCCAAATAGAGCATCAAGTCTGTAATAATATCAAATTTGAGGTGAAAAAGCATAGGTTCCTGTAAACTTTTAGTTATATATAGCATATCACAATGATGACTTTTAACATTCTTTAGGATAATATAATTTCTGCTTTGAACCTTCTCTCTAAAATGTAATCTTGTTTTTATTAATAACGTTTTTTACTTGTATAGATATTTTATTTTGTGTCTTTGTGTGCAACATAAGAACACCAAGTTTTGTTTGATTATCTTGATTTAAAAGAGTAAACCAAGTTATGATTTCAAATATCAACATTGGCATGCCTTTTATCATTACATAATACACATATTGTAAGGAAATAAATTTTATCTTCTAATTTATTTGAGTTATATAGCTCTAAGTTTTTTTTATGTCATTGCCTTAGTAAAAGTGAAAAGATGGTCTACAACAAAAAAAAAACTAACACATATCCAAATTGTTTGCATGGTTGTTTTAAGTTGTACCTTGGTTTTTGTAAAATATAACATTCATCTTTAAAATGATGATGATGATGATTTTTAGAGTTATTTTGACCATATTAGTATATAGAATCTATCAAAGTGTGTAAATATTTCCTTTAAACTTTAACTTTGGAGATTTGTTCTTACTTAATCCCTAACTTGATGTTCTCGATATTGCTCAACCTTGCTAAATTACCACTATACACTTTGATCACCATTTTTATGAATAATACATGATTATACTCAAGATTTTTGTCAACTAGTGACACACATGACTATAAGCACACAAAAATAGGCCAACATGGCAAGTTTGATGACGCGAATCCCCCAAAAGTTGATATGACATGATAAAATAAAAATGTGTCAATTGCCATGTATCTCCAAAGGAAAATTCCCAATTATTGAACCCCCTAGACCTATCTAATTATCTCTGGTAACCTTCATGTGCCCTTCAGTGTCTTCGCATATGTTTTTTTCCCAAAAAACTTGTCTTTTCCTTGTTATGATGAAAAAACCACTTCCAATAGGTGATGAAAAATAAATTAGAGTTTATTTCAATTTCACCACTATTGAAACCTATGATTTCATTAGGATGAATCATGCGCTTGAATTAGTTCAAAAACAAAAAATTTCCCTTTGTTTTCTCTCTAGCCTCACTCAATCAAGATCTATAATTTATGTTCCCACAACCCAAGAGTGCTCTCCCACAAAGCATCTAGATAAAGTCATTTACAAGGGTGCAATAAATTATCAATTTAGTTAACCCAAACTCTACCAAATTTCTCTACAACTAAACCAAACCATCAATCTTAGCCAATTTCATTCCCTGCCATTCTAATTTCCATTTTCTTCACCCTCTAGACAACACAACCAACTATACACAAGGAGGCATAAGAAGAAAGGATTTGGTACTGAGGACTACATAGCCACATCAAATTTGCTCCACATTTGTAGCATTTATCTCTAGGTGTGGATTTATTCCATTTATTGTTTAATTAGATTAAATTTATTGTTTGATTTAGTGTAGATTGATTTATTTGATTAGACTAAATTGTGGTGATTACATAGTTTAGATTTATTTATTTGAGTGAATCATTTAGATTTATATATTTGATTGAATCATTGGTATTGTTGAGGTATTATTGTGGAGCATTGATTCACATTTCATCACCACTAACTTACATTTTATCAACCCAAAACTACCTTTCGCTCGATTCCTTATCAGTGACTAATTTATGTGTCCTTTGTCCTAATGGTTCAAACAATATAACATTGGTCTATCCTCCCATCAAAGACACTGAGAAATCTTTAAAAAACCCTACTTATCAATATATACGTAGAAATATGTAAACTTTTGTATAAAATTAGTTTAACTTAAGATGTTAGAAATTTAAATTTTATATTATTATGCATTGATAATTGTAACAAGTTAATGGTATTGAAAGAAAAGGCATCACATGTACAACTTTTTGTTGGGAGTATAAACATTCTAACACTTTTAGCACCCTGTAAGGATTAGGTGCACGAGTTGCCAACCTTTGGCTCAATGCTAAGGATTAAGGGATATCTATTATGTCAAATTCACCCATGAGATGATCCCAACCTCATCCTTTATGGTGTCGAGCCTACATACTCCGCAAGGCATGATTCTTGGTGGGTTCTTTGTGAACCATCCAACTTCACCAACAGACGAAGGACCACTTAACACATATACAAGTTTTGAAAATAAATGAAAGAAAGAAATAACAAAATTTGCATAAAAAAACATTAATTTTAGTCAAGTCGATATGTTGTTGTTGAGAGCCCATGACTCTTAAGAGAAACAATAAACTTGTTTGTACTTTGAAATTGATGTTTTGAAAATAAATATTAAATTAAAAGCTAAGACAATAAGTTTATTTGTGACTTTGAAATTGATGTTTTGAAAATGAATATAAAAGTAAAAGTTAAGACAATAACCGTGTATACTTTTAAAATTAAAAATATAAAAATAAAAGTAGAAACAAAAAAACATCTCAATTACTCTTTAAAAAAAGTGAATTTATGTCAAATCATCTCTTAATAAATAGAACCATACATTGTTGTTCCTCATTAATGAGACCCCACAATTCCTACAAAGTGACAATGAACCCTAGTGACTACATTGATGATTTAATTTGGTTAATTAGCTGAAGAGGCGGCAAGTACTGCCACGAATTATTTCGAACTTTTGGCGGTCATTTTCACCGCGTATTTGAAAAGGAAATTTTTTGATTTCTCTCCCGCCCATCCACATAATTTGGATAACAATAAAAATTTTAATTAAACACACTTATCTAAAGTGTTGATGATGGCCTCCATTATAAGCTGACACGCGGTCACTACAACCGTTGTAGAACACTTGGGTGGACTTCATTAATAGGACAGGGAATAAAGTAAAGAAAAAAGAAAAGAATGACCCACTTAAACATGAAGACTAAAACCCAAGAAAAGCCTCATCTAACACAAATAGAGAAGTTGTCTTTTTTTCTTTCATTTTTCAATATGGTGGGCCTTGTTTAGGTTTGGACGCTAGTTGCTGGAAACAACAAAGTCCATTAACTAAGTGCTCTATATCTTTTTTTACTTCTACAAGTTCTTTTGAGTTTCTAAATAGGGTAGAAATTTGGGTGGAAGGGGAAATTATGTCTCTTTGACATCTGTTTAAATCAAATAGTAGATTATTGTCAGCTGAAATTAACGGTTGAGCTTGTGGTGCTTGTCTAGATATATTGATAGGGCTCTTGCTTGTTAGTTTTCATTTTATTATGAGCATCAAATATATTTAGGGCACTTTAATTTTCTTAACTCATAGTTTTGAAGAGCTCATATAATGATAGGGCTCTTGCTTGTTAGTTTTCATTTTACTACGAGCATCAGATATATCTAGGGCACTTCAATTTTTTTAGCTCATAGTTTTGAAGAGCTCATATAATGATAGGGCTCTTGTTTGTTAGTTTTCATTTTACTACAAGCATCAGATATATCTAGGGCGCTTCAATTTTCTTAGCTCATAGTTTTGAAGGGCTCATAGTTTTGTTAACCTCTTCAAATGATAAGTAATTAGAGTATAAAAACCAACTAAACAATTAGATTGTTTGGGTTATCAGACTTTTTTTTTGGCTACTAAGATAGATTATATTATATTGAAATATCAACAAAAAGGATTACATATTTGATGCCCCACGGGTTGCTTCCTGTCTGAATTCATCTACCCTGATAGATTCAAAATGACCATGCAGGGTCTTATTCAAAATTGCCATGCAAGGCAAACAACATAGAAATCTATACCCCAAGCCCAGACCACCTTTAAAGCCTATTCCCCACCTTGATAACTAACTGCATAGAGATATAAACATATAACAGAAAACATAGAAAAAAGTTGTTCTCCATCAAGCTTCACCCTGCTCAACAGATAATCCCTGAATTCCACTATCCGGTCGAAACCCTTGACCACTGTCAACTAGAGCATTTTCTTCAGAAAATCATGACCTTTGCGGGCTCTGATTCTGTGGAAGATCAGGTCATCACCATTTATATCCAGATAGAATGGGAAATACCTCACCACCTCCCCAGGCTGGTTGATCTTGCATAGGTCCCGCGGCCTAGGTAGCCCTACTCCAAGCTCTGCAGCTTCCAAAATTCCATCCAGCCCTTCTAACAAATTTGGCTTGAACAACCTCTGCACCAGAACTCGAATTTCATCCTTAGGTGCCATCGAATCAAGCAGAGACGCCACGAAATGCGAGGGAATACCAGAGTCTACTCTGTAACGCTCCTCATTTTCCACAAATGCCTTCCCCAAAATGAGCTTGGTTGCCCCGATCATAAACACATCATTCCGCAGCAACACCCTACGCAAACAATGTTCCGTGATTCTGCCTAAGAAGGCCATTTGCATAACCCTACTGGTTAGGCAGATGGGCGACTCCATTCCTCCGCAGGCTAGACTATTTTCTGAAAGATGGAATACCAGGTATGGTGCATATGCCATTAACTTGAAACCACAAATGTCACTGAAAAAAACATCCCCTTTCAATGAATACTTAAAACATGTTAACTCGACCTCCATAATTAGAAGGAGATGTGTGATGATCTCATCACCTTCATGCTGCCAGCTATGCCAACTCCTCTGTCTTGAGTCAAGCTCTAGGGAATGGCGAAACCATCGAAAAATGATGGAAGGTGTCTTCTCAACCATACTTGGCCCTTATTGCACAATCAATTCGAGCGTGTGAAGTCTCCTTTCAATCTGCCTTGAGGAACTGCCAACCTTGCCATTAATGAGTATAAGACACTCTCCCATTGATCTTCCAAAACCTCTAGCCCCTTGTTGACCGAGCTGCCAGCACACCCCTGTCCTGCCAAGTCAGCCACTTCACATTTTTGTGAAGTGGCACTTGCCCTTCCACCCACTAGGTTATCAGACTTTAATCATATGTTTATCATCACACATCTTTAATTATAACTTTTAGTTTAGATATTTTAATTAAAAATCTCTTCTATTTTTTTGACTTAAACTCTTACAATAAATAGATTATAATGAGTTTAATCCTGATTTTCTAGTGTTTCTTTGGTGACACAAAGGTGGGCATAAAGGTCTATGATCATACCAGGTTAGTTCAAAAGAACAACATAAATGCCTATGATCATACTAGTTTAAAGAGAAGAGCTAAAATGTGAAAAAACATAGGTTCCTATAAACTTTTAGTTATATATAGCATATCACAATGATGACTTTTAACATTCTTTAAGATAATATGATTTTTGCTTTGAATCTTCTCTCTAAAATGTAATCTTGTTTTTGTTAATAACATCTTTTACTTGTATAGATATTTTATTTTGTGTCTTTGTGTGCAACATAAGAACACCAAGTTTTGTTTGATTATCTTGATTTAAAAGAGTAAACTAAGTTATGATTTCAAATATCAACATTGGCATGCCTTTTATCATTATATAATACACATATTGTAAGGAAATAAATTTCGTCTTCTAGTTTATTTGAGTTATATAGCTCCAATTTTTTTTTGTCATTGCCTTAGTAAAAGTTAAAAGATGGTCTACAACAAAAAAAACTAACACATATCCAAATTGTTTGCATGGTTGTTTTAAGTTGTGCCTTGGGTTTTTTTAAAATATAGCATTCATCTTTAAAATAATGATGATGATGATGATGATGATGATGATGATGATGATGATGTTTAGAGTTAATTTGACCATATTAGTATATAGAATCTATCAAAGTGTGTAAATATTTCCTTGAAACTTTAATTTTGGAGATTAGTTCTTACTTAATCCCTAACTTGATGTTCCCGATATTGCTCAACCTTGCTAAATTACCACTATACACTTTGATCACTATTTTTATGAATAATACATGATTATACTCAAGATTTTTGTCAACTAGTGACACACATGACTATAAGCACACAAAAAAGGCCAACATGGCAAGTTTGATGACACAAATCCCCCAAAAGTTAATATGACATGATAAAATAAAAATGTGTCAATTAGCATGTATCTCCAAAGGAAAATTCCCAATTATTGAACCCCTTAGATCCCTCTAATTATCTCCGATAACCTTCATGTGCCCCTCAGTGTCTTCGCATATGTTTTTTTTCCTAAAAACTTGTCTTTTCCTTGTTATGATGAAAAAAATACTTCCAATAGGTGATGAAAAATAAATAAGTGTTTATTTCAATTTCACCACTATTGAAACCTATGATTTCATTAGGATGAATTATGTGCTTGAATTAGTTCAAAAACAAAATGTTTCTCTTTGTTTTATCTCTAGTCTCACTCAATCAAGATCCATAATTTATGTTCCCACAACCCAAGAGTGCTCTCCCACAAAGCATCTAGATGAAGTCATTTACAAGGGTGCAATAAATTATCAATTTAGGTAGCCCAAACTTTACCAAATTTCTCTACAACTAAACCAAACCATCAATCTTAGCCAATTTCATTCCCTACCATTCTAATTTCCATTTTCTTCGCCCTCTAGACAACACAACCAACCATACACAAGGAGGCATAAGAAGAAGGGATTTGGTACTGAGGAGTACATAGCCACATCAAATTTGCTCCACATTTGTAGCATTTATCTCTAGGTGTGGATTTGTTCCATTTATTATTTTAATTAGATTAAATGTATTGTTTGATTTAGTTGTAGATTGATTCATTTGATTAGACTAAATTGTGGTGATTATATAGTTTAGATTTATTTATTTGAGTGAATCATTGGTATTGTCGAGGTATTAGTGTGGAGCATTGATTCACATTTCATCACCACTAACTTACAATTTATCAACCTAAAACTATCTTTCACTCGATTCCTTAACAGTGACTAATTTATGTGTCATTTGTCCTAATGGTTCAAACAATATAACATTGGTCTATCCTCCCATCAAAGACACTTCAAAAGCTTAAAAAACCCTACGTATCAATATACGCGTAGAAATATGTAAACTTTTGTATAAAATTAGTTTAACTTAAGATGTTAGAAATTTAAAATTTATATTATTATGCATTGATAATTTTAACAAGTTAATGGTATTGAAAGAAAAAGGCATCACATGTACAATTTTTTTGTTGGGAGTATAAACATTCTAACACTTTTAGCAACATGTCTTTGGCTCAATACTAAGGATTGAGGGATATCTATTCTGTCAAATTCGCCCATGAGATGATCCCAACCTCATCTTTTATGGTGTCAAGCCTATGCACTCCACAAGACATGATCCTTGGTGTTTTCTTTGTAAACCATCCAACTTCAACAATAAACAAATGACCACTTAACACATACAAATTTGGAAAAACAAATGAAAGAAAAAATAACAAAAATTGCAATAAAAAAAGCATAAATTCTAGTCAAGTCATTATGTTGTTGTTGAGACCCCATGACTCTTAGGAAAAACAATAAACTTGTTTGTACTATGAAATTGATATTTTGAAAATAAATATAAAATTAAAAACTAAAACAATAAGCTTATTTGTGACTTTGAAATTGATGTTTTGAAAATGAATATAAAAGTAAAAATTAAGACAATAAACATGTTTATACTTTTAATATTAAAGTCCAAAAATAAATATAAAAATAAAAGTCGAAACAAAAGTCATCCCAATAACTCTTAAAAAAAAAAAATGTCAAATCATCTCTTAATTAGCCGATAGGCTTTTATATGTGAGCATTATAGTGCTCGGGATTGTCTGACGTCGTAAAAAATATTCACATCGGAAAATTTTCTAAACTTATCGATTGTTTCTATTGGCGGAAATTTTCTAAAGTTGTCGGTAAAAGTATATATTTTGAAAATTAGATTATTGGTAAAGATTTAACATGTAACAAGTTTCATGTCTCACATAGTGTTTAGTATATACTTTGGGTTGTGAATGATAAAAAGTAGAAAAGGGGAAAAATAGATGACTAAGATTGTAGAATACAAAATTATGAAGTAGAAAGTAATTTGTGAAATTGTAATGGAGATATATTAGAAGGATATTTTAGCTTTTTATTAATTTTTTTTGTGTTGATACTTTGTTAAATATAAAAAATACTTCTAGCAAATAGTTTCTATTAGCATTTAGAGTATGTTAGGTATGATGATGATATGGTACAAACGAAAGGAATTGAATTGAATAATTATCAATATCAAATACGAAATGAAAACCAAAGATTCTAGCCATCCAAGTACGAAGGCATAGAAATAAAATATAGTTTATTCTTTCTCAAGAAATGTATAAAGTTACAATTGATGTGTTGATATATATATGAAATATTAACAATTTTGTCATTTTCTATACGACAAAGTTGATACAATTTTGACATCTAGTATATTGTTATAATTGCAATGTAAGAAAGAACATGTTTCTTCATAGCAATGTGATCACTATTTTAGTAGCCTAGATGAATGACTAGGACTCAAAGTTCTTGTGGAGATAAAAGTAGATGAACCGGTGGTGCTGGTGAATGACGGATTGGATTGTCTATTTTGTTTTCAATGATTTCAAGGTGGGGTAATAGTATTTATGTATAAGTGGACATAAAAGTAGATGTAGTTGTGGAGTTGGTGGATAATCGATTGATTTGTTTGTTTGATTCTTAGTGTTTTCAAGGCTAGGTAAAAATAAATGTAAAGGTCATGCATGTCTTGGTTGGATGGCAATCAGAGTTTGCAAAATAGGAATGCTCATGTTTGTGATTTAATGCTTTAGTGAAGATATTTTTTATTATTCCTGCAATGAACATTTAAAGTTACTAAGTAATTTATCTCATCAAAATAAGCTTAAACAAGATCCACTCATTTTTGCATTAGCACGAAGAGGCACAAAAACTTACCTCACATTTCATTCTCAAGTTATTTAAGCTCAACCTTCACTAGTTCAAACCCAAGTGTAAGAGATGAATATGCCCCCCCCCTTCAAAATGGGGAACCTCATCAATTCTTTCTTCTTACTAATGTATATTAGCCAAACACAATTGTTGTTAAAGCTTGAAGGCTACTTTCCTTTACCACAAATAATAGGTGCTTTTAAAACCAAAACAATATGGAGACTTAAAGAAGAAGCTAGTGAATATGTTTTTCAAGCTTCTTCCTCTTTGCAACCTTATTGTGGTTGCTTATTCTTTGTAACAACTTTGTTGAATACAACAAAAAAAGAAACCTGTGAGTATGATAGAAACACAAAACTTCTAACAAACAAGCCATTAATAGAGTGTTATTAAGTAACAAACATAATATACATAGTCCAAATAAACTTATTAGGTATTCACCCTAAATGATTTGACAACAAGGAAATGACTATTTATACGCATAACAAGAGAACTCTACTTAAACATCATCTAGTAAATAGAACTATACATTGTTGATCCTCATTAATAAGACCTCACAATTCCAACAAGGAGACAATAAACCCTAGTGACTATATTGATTTCTTTAGGTTAACTAGATGAGGAGGCGGCCAGTCCTGCCACAATACATTTCAAACTCTGACAATTACGCCTAGGCAACTTTTGGCAGTGGGTAACTTTTGGCGGTCTTTTTTTATGGTCATTTTCACCGTGTATTTGAAAAGTAAATTATTGATTTTGGTCCCCCCTGCCCACATAATTTGGATAAACATAAAATTAATTAAACACACTTATCTAAAGTGTTGATGACAGACTCCATGATAAGCTGACGAGTGGTCACTTATTCAAACACCCGTTGTAGAGCACTTGGGTGGACTTTATTAATAAGACTAGGGAATAAAGTAAAGAAAAAAAGAAAAGAATGACCCACTTAAAGAATTCAAAAGCACCTTATCACTAGTAGTCTTAAAGTTAAAGCAACTGTTCCATATGAGATTCTTTTGGCAAAGGCCGGTACTTTCCCGATGGAAGCTGTTGCAATATCAAGGTTACTAAGTTACCTAAAAAAGGTGGAAAACATGGGGAATCACCGGTGGCCCAAAGTGGTGGTGAACGATGTGTTAGATTGGAGGAAGAAGACATGGATGAAACAAAACATCAAGTGGTTGGAATAATGGGACATTAAGTTGCATGAGTGTCCTAACACCAAAGAGGAAATAAAAAAGTTTGTGTTAGAAAAATTTAGGACTGCCATGTGGACAAATCAAATTGGGCGTAAAAAAATGCACTATATTAAAGAGTTCAATCCCACTTGGGAGCATGGGGATAAAGCATACTTAATTGCCGATCTTAAAGGTAAGGCTAGGCTCTTAGTGGCACAATTGAGGACCGGTTCACATCATCTTAGATGCGAAACTGGTAGATGGATGGTTCCCAAGGAAAGGTGGGAAGATAGGACTTGCATTTTCTGTAGTGATAGAGCGGTTGAAACTGAGTGGCACTTCATTAGAGAGTGCAATGTGTACAAGGATATCTGTATGCAGCAAGATAACAATGTGAATGTTGGTAGTTTTAGTGAATTATTTGAGGAAGAGAGGCTTCACAACATGGCCCGGCTATTGGTAAAGATTCATAGAAGGCAGGATGACATCGAAAGGAACCTAAAGAAATCCTAGCGCTTTGGGCGCTTGGTCCCATAGATTGTTTTTGGTCTCGTGGACGTTATTAAAACTCATTCATTCATTCATTCAAACATAAAGACTAAGACCCAAGAAAATCCTTATCTAGGTAGCACAAATAGAGAACTTGTCTTTTTTCTTTCATTTTTCAGTACTGGTGGGCCTTGTTTAGGTTTGGACGCTAGGTGCTGGAATTAACAAACTCCACTAAGTAAGTGCTCTTTATCTTTTTGACTTCTAAAAGTTCTTTTGAGTTTCTACATATGGTAGAATTTTTTTTTTGGGGAAGATTATGGTTGTTTGACATCTGTTTGAATCAAATAGTGGATTATTGTGAACTCAAATTAATGGTTGAATTTAGGGATTAAATTTGATGGTCGTATGGTTGTATTTAGACATTTTTGTCATAAAATACAATCAACATTTTAAAAAGATTGTATCACATGAAAGGAGAGATTTTGGACAAACTTATATATATATATATATATGGTTGTATTTAGACATTTTTGTTGTAAAATACAATCAACATTTTAAAAAGATTGTATCACACGAAAGGAGAGATTTTGGACAAACTTATATATATATATAAAGATGGCTTGCAACCAAAAAGAGTGAAAAAAATTCGCGCAACATTCACTAAAGGAAGATGAGCAGAGGATTAGCACTTTTGTTGTGGCAGATTTGTTGCTCGAATCAAAGGGTGATGTGAAGATGCTGGCGCACACTGTGATCATTGGAAGACAAATCAGCGTGAGACTTTGCAGGGAAGAAATTGAAGGATGGTTGCAGAAGAACTGGCTTTGGCAGTATGTAATCAAGTTTCTACCCAAGGTGTTTTTTATTATTATTTTCCTTGAAGAAGAAATTATGTGAAAGGTTCTTTCATCCAGTTCATGAGAAAATAACGGCTTTCTTATTTTCCTTCAACAATGAATTGTAGGAATACACACAACACTGAGAGGGGGAGTGAATCAGTGTTGTTTACAAATTTTAACACTTTTTACACCTTTTGATAAACTTAACTTCACAATTATAGAATTCTTCAGATAGATAAAAAGATTATGCAAAGAATCAACACATAAAATTTGACACAAGAAATTTCCCGAGTGGAAAACCCTCCTGGGGTATAAAAACCACTCAACTGCCTCACTGGCTTAACAAAAATTTTAGATCTACAACTATCTCACTGACATTACAATTTTGCCTCACTGGCATATTGTACTTCTCTGCATGTCTCACTGACATTACAACATCAAAAATTTATTGAAAAGAACAAATCAGGGGATTTCCCTGTTTCAATAATCACAATACCTTATTTATCCCTTTTAAAAGAATCAAAGAAATGTATTTTTCCTCTGCAACACAATTCCAAAATCAATTCACAATATTATAAACTCTCTGACTGCAAAATTGAAAAAATTAACCTTCTCTGAAAATGATTATCTTTCAAAATTTCAATCTGCTCTGTAACACTTCAACCTTGATTGCATCATCCCATCAACAAAAATTAATGCTCTGCTCTTCAATCATAAAAACCTTTCAATCTGGATTACACCATCATACCTGCAAAAATTCATCTCATAATAAAATCTTTCATCTTCTCAAGAAGTTTCTCTCATCCTCAAAAAAACTCTCATAAAACTCTTCAACTCAAACTCTTATCCTTCATCTCTTATCTGCAACTCTTTATATCTGCCATTAAAAAATCTCTATATACAAAATGAATTTCAATCAAACAATAATATCAAAAAAAAATTGTTCAACTTCCACCATCATTTTCATTCATCTCACATTCTCTAAAAAATAAAAAACTAAAACACCAAATATGAAGATTACATTCTTTTCATCTTCTCTGTCGTTGGAAACCTTCCAAATCTAACAAAAAATCTAAACAAACTTTCTAACTTCATTCTACAAGACTCCACATCTCTTGGGCTTTGCTGTCTCACTAGAATAGAAACAAAAAGCTTGATTTTCTTGCCTTTTTAAACACAGAAACCGTCAAATTTAAACTCTGTTAAATGGGGCTCCGTTTGAATCTCTACCATTCGATGAGAACACCCCCGCCAACTATCATTTAAAACTTAGCCGTTGATCGGCTTTTTCGCGCCCACATTTGAAGCTTGCACCGGCGCTCAACCGAAACCTAGCACAAGGGGCCGATAAAAACTACGAGCCAACACCCCTTTAAATTGTCACTTAAGTGACTTTGACTGCTTCAGCCGGTCAATAAACAATTAAAAGAAAAGTGCACTGACGTTTTAAAAAAGGCTTTTAAGGAAATTTAATTTAGGTCTTGTGAAACAATGAAGAACAACATAAACCACTATATGTGGCATTTGTCACTATAAACCACTTGTATGATAATTCCAAACAATGAAGTTTTACAACCTGAATACTGAGATAATTCCAAACCTTCAAACCATTGTGATTACACTGAATACTGAGATGATACCAAACCACTGTGATTACAACAGTGTACCATAATTGTATGAAGACTAATCATAATTCCAACCTTTGCCACTTTCACTGAGAAGATCATGTCACTGATGAAGACCATGTCACTGATGTCACTACCATCATTTTGACATCAATGAAAAGACAATATACTCAACTGTGAAATGTGCTACATGAACTCCACTTTTTAATCCACTGGAAGCTGCCCCTTGTGATTGACTAGTTTGGATCAGATTATACAATTTGCCCATTGAATTTTGGTTTGAAGAGTGCTTATCAAAAATTGGGAATGCCCTAGGTATGACGATGGCCCTAGATCTTCAAGCATTGGAGCAAAATTCCTACTTATATGCAAGGATCAAGGTAGCAACCATTAAGAAGATTTCACAGTCAGTAATGATCAATTACGCAAACGTTGTATGGACTCAAAGCATTATGATAGAGGAACATAAATTCTTCTGCTCAACTTGCAATCATCGCAACCATTCTTCTTCCAATTACAGGCTGAACAATCCTAAACAAAATCAGGTTTGAAGGGAAAATCTCAAAATCCAAAGAAGGCAGAATAGAGTGCGACATAGTTGTTCCTAAGGATAGTGTTGGCCATCCTGTAGAAATTAAGGGCTCCTTCCCTGGCCTTTTTGATGTTATGGAGTAAAAAGTAACCTCATACCTTTTTACCTCCTAGTTTAGCTCCTAGGTCCCCATGTTTACATTATGCAAGTTAAATACTTATCCCAAAGCAATTTCCCCTAAAACTCATATCAAATGGGACTTAGGGGCCTGTAATAAATCTTAATCAAGACCAAATTAGGGCCTTGGAACTTGGGCGCATGTGCCCAAGTCCAACCTAATTTGCCAAGATAAAATTAAATGTGTGTCAGCTTGGGCCCTCTCAAAAGGTTTCCCTTTGTCAGCCTGTGCAATTTAAATTACGAATGTTAGCGGGAAAGCATATATAAAAAAGTTTAGGACTTCATTTTACACCTAGATGAATAATGCAAACTTGTGGAATTGAGAAAAGGGATTTCAAGGCATTCATTGTGTTGCAGAGCAGAATTGTGTTGTTCTTGTGTTTGTTTGTTGCAGATTTGGTTTCATCAATGCATCTCCTCATGATTTGAAGGCTCTTCATGTCCATGAGGGTTTCACCTCAAAGGTGACATCAATTTGTGTTTCAATCATTTCAATTCATCATTTGATTTGGCCTCTGCCTTCCTTGGGCACACACTCTATCTAACAATGATGTTGGAAGACTTGAATGTCATTCCGGGGCTTGACCAAGGCAAGCTCCTAAACACCACAACCCCCAAAACCCCTCTATTTGTGATTGTAGGTTACAGGTGTGGGATTTGGCAAAGTGAAAATATAGAGAAGTAATTCAAAGGATAAAGATTCAAGATCTTGTAGAAATTCACTGATATTCCTCCCTACTGAACTAGGGTGCTTGCCCCGTAGTCCTCTCAACAGGCTTAGTTCAGAACTTAGAATCTAGGTGTAGTCTACAACATCTCTCTACTCTAGATCTACAAAAAAAGTGCCCTATTGGACTTGGGCGCCTGCCCTATAGTACACAAAGTTTTCATTTATAGAAACTCAATTCCTGGTATGTTTCTAATCATCTTTGAGCATCTTCATATATGACTTCCTGTAGCAGTTTGTTTATCTGTACCTGATTACATTATAATTAGGGTTTGAGGCTTATTCGATCTAGGGTTTAACAAATCTCTCAACCTAATCTAAAATTCCATATCATTCCTGAGTACATAAACATGTAGTTGAGTCCTCATTCATCTGTAGTGACTAGGCTCATTTTTTTCCCTCAAATGTTATTGTGAAAGGAGGGTTTGATTAGATACACTTTAACACTATCTACCATCTTCCCACTTTTCATATATAAAATTTTGGTGAACCCATGTTGTTACTGAAATTGCATCTTGTTGAGTGTTGTAATCATTCCTTGCATTCATTCATATCATATTAATCATCTTGCATTGAAAAATCTAGCATACATTTGAAAAAAATTTGAAAAAACAAGCATTCTAGGCTTGCATTAAGACATAGTTTTGCATAATTTGTGTTTCATATCATTGGAAATATTTAATTTTATGATTTTTAGATCAGATCTGAGAGAAATTATAGCATTTAATCATTTCATGATCTCTTACCTTGCATTTGCATATATCATTTGTTAGGATTCACTTGAAATTTTGATTTTTTTTCATACAACTAGTAATTCCAAAAGCTAGGGTTGGTAGTCAAAATCTCATTTCAGAGTTTGTTGCTCCTTTAAACACTCATTCAAATCTGATTTTGAATTGTAGTGTTGCTTCATTGTGTGTTCTTGCATTTAGATTTTAAATTTTGCAACTACACATTATGTATTTCAACAAGAATAACTACCGTCATCCTTTTTGATTGTGCATTGAGTGTTGTAGGACTTAGGCATCCTTCATGCATTAGATCTAAGATATTTTACACTATATACCTGATTAGATTCCATTCATTCATCATTTTTCATAGTTTCATAGCTTAATTTTATTACTGGGGTTTCAAAAATCCTTGCATTTTTAGTACATCTAGCTAATCTTCCACCTAATGTTTCAAGATTGGTGTGTTGTGATATATATTGCTTCATTATTAGACTAATTAAAGTTCAATTTTATGTTGTTGTACCTTATCATCCTCTTTGTCTCATAACATATTTGTCATATTTACATTGAAAATGTGAAAAAATCAAACATTTTAGGTTTACAAACAAGCAATGTTTTGCATTGTTTCATTGCATATGTTATAAATCATCTTAGAAAAATTTAAATCTCTAATTTTTCCATCAGATCTGATTCATATTACACTAGACATTCATTTTATGATGTTGTACCTTGCATTTGAAGATATCCTTTGTGAGGGTTTTGTTGAAAAATTGCATCTTTCCTATAACCTAGTCATTTGCAAAGCTAGAGTTTGTAGTCAAAATCTCATTTCAGATTTTACTGATATCATAACTATCTGTCAATTCAGATCTAGCATTCATTTAAGGCATATTTTCATTTCTCATTTAAATTTTTTGCATCATTTAATACTTTAGTTTGAAAATTGGCATGTTTGTAATTACACAGTGTGTATTTCAACATCAAGGGTTTTTAACACTCCCTTCACATCTATTTGAGCAAAATTTTTGCCTTGTTGTGTAGCACTATTTACATCATATTCACTTTGTTTGTAGTAAAATTAGTGTATTTTTTATCTTTAGAAGCCTGATTTCCTCATAGTAGTGTTTGGGTGTGCAACAAGTTATCATACTTTCATCATGGATGCTTCTTGTCATTCATCTTTGGAAGCTTTGTTCGCATACATCATATATTTTGATAATTTATCCAAATTCATTAATAAGCATCCTCAATTATAAAAAAAAATAGCATGCATATATGATATTGATATTTCTATGTGTTCCACACGAAATCCTTTGTTGTATATCTGATTTTGATAGGTTCACAACTCTCATGGGAATATATCCTTTGATATTAGACGATCTCACTAAATTCATAGATGGTAATAAATATGATGCATCATTTAGTAGTGATGACTTCAAAATCTTATATGAAGCCCTAGATGACTTTATCTCTATTGAACATTCCACTACGACACCTATTGTTAAAGGTCAGGACCATGCCCTGGATCTGGTCTCTAATACATGTGATGGTAACTTAGTTTTGTCTATTTCATCTTTTGATCTCTCTCCCTCCCACTTATGAGGACATTTTGGCACAAGAGGATGAAATCATTGACACGTCTCTTAACATCACCTTACCCTCTCTTCATTCCAATGCTCTCCTTGGCCAAGATAAAGCATTAGTGAATGAAGAACCCCCTCTAATGAAGAACACTCCATGGATAGATAATGAGCATTCATCTAACAATATTAATAATTCTATCTATACCATAGTGCATGAACTCTCTATGGATCGTCCTCTTGATCTTCCTCCTTTGGTTGAATATTCAAGTACCTTGGATATCACTAAGTGAAGACCCTTGATCTTCCTCCTTTGGCTAAATGTTCAAGTACCTTGGATATCTCTAACAATGCAAAGGCCTTGCATAGTTCTCCTTTGGTTGCATGTTCAAACCCCTTGGACATCACTAAAAATACAATCACCAACAATTCTCCTAACAACACTTTACCTTCCCCTCATTCCAATGCTCTATCTTCAAAAGATGAACCACTGGTGGATGAGGAAAGGTCTCTCATATTAAATCCCTTACAAATGGATGTCGAGATCACTCAACACAATTCACTTATTCCACCTGCTAAGGGGATAGTGAATAAGTGTACTAATGTTAATACAATATCAACAAGTTCAAGAATAAAAATGATATACCATGTGATGATAGACATGGATTGTCCGCCAGGAAATAGCCCATTGACATAGGTAAGTATTTCTCCCTCATTTAGCCACACTCGATGTAGCACCTATTCTAGTTACTCTCAAGGGTGGCCTCCTCCTAGATATATATGTTGTTAGCATTGTGTTGTGCTCCCCGATAATGTGTTAAGTGTTGTTTAGGTCTCTTTGGATGACCCTTGATACTCTTGTAAGGTCAAGGATACAAGGAGACCGCCTCTGTTGAGACCATTCCTCTATGTGTTTCTACATTCTTATATCCATTCTCTCTTCTATTTTTTGTGTTGTGCCTTGGGGGCATAGAGTTGTAGAAAATGTCTTGGGGGCATCCTCCTACATGGTGTTCCAAAGGCACTTGGTTCTCCTCTCTCATATTTATTGTTTACATTCTTCAATGATTCTACCTAGTTGACGGATGATGAAAACAAACAAATTTTGATAAGGATCGCGTGTCCCTTCAACAAGTAAGAAAAAATGGACCCAATCCATATATGAAGATGGGGTTGATATATATATCTGACGCTTGACTAGTAGAATCACTCCATGTTATGATTCATCTAGTATAAATCTCCTAATAAACCTTTTCAACAATATGCTTCTGTACACTTTGGATTGTTTTGTATCTCACCTTATAGCTACACCCGGTCCTAAGATACCTACAATACTCAGTTCATAACCCGCAAGTGTAGCCTTGGTCTCCTTGACGTGATCTAATATACATGCATAGCTTCTTTGAATTGATTTGGTTGTTATCTTAGAGTAAGATTTTTTAACCAAATCTTATATCTTGTTTATTTACTTAGCAAATGATATTGATGTGTTTGTTGGAAGCATTTGGTGATCGTAAAGCACATGTCACCTTGGGGGCATGGGCTTTGTGAAAGTCCTTGTTTCCTCGTGTGTTTGTTAACTTTACCTTAAATGTGATTGCTCCCGACAAGTAGAGTCAATCACTTTAAGGTGTGGGCATATATACTAGCATTTGTTTGATTACTTTTACATTGACAAAGCATGTTTGAAAGCCATTGTCACGAGGCGGGATGGTGTATCTCTTGAGCTAGTGCACATCCTTTTAAAAGCAAAAATCCCTCATCGCAAGGTGGGATATTGTATCTCTCAAGCTAGTGTGTATCCTATTATACAAAATCCCTTCTATGGAAGGTGGGATGGTGTATCTCTTGAGCTAGTACACATTCTTTTATACAAAGTGATGAATGCCAGGTAGCACCCATGAAATACACCTTTTTACCCCTCTTTTTCCTTCCTTCTTATTCCATTGTCCTGATGATTGCACCAAAGTAGATTAACAAGATTGTTTTAATTATGATTAATAAGAGATGAATTACTTAAAATCATGATTTTTGATTGAGGGACTAATGTGCATTGAACTAATGGAAATATGCAGAAATTCTCTCTTTTTGAATCTATAGGTGCAGATGTTCAGGCAAAGACAATTTTGGTCATCTATGGAGGTGGTCCTAATAATCTTCGGAGCTGACATAAGGATATCACACCAGTCTCCAATATGATTGGAGAGATTTTGAGATAAGGAGATGAATCATCTCCGGAGCTGGACTGAAGTCATGAGCATATCTCTGGAGTTGAACAGGAAGCCATAAAAGCATATATTTGGAGCTGCAGACAGAAGCACACACCTTCGGAGCCTCCTCAACACAAATGCAGATTTCCAACACCGCTGCTAGTCAACACTTCCAGTGGTAATTGGGGTGCTCCAGATATTACTCAATCAGCACTTGAGTAATTGAATGAAGACCCTAGTTAACTACTGGAAGTTTTATTTCTCTTTTTGATTTTACATGAGTTCTTGACAAACTGATTAATTACCTATATTTTAGGGCCTCGCTGCCCAATTGTATTTGAAACTAAGACTCAGATTTAGTGAGACTATTGTTCCACTAAATCTATTTTAATTGCTTGACTTTTTACTTTGTAGTTATATAGTTAATAGAATAAGAGATTGGTACTATCTCACAAATGAACTAGTAGTTAGGGTAAGTGATATCTCATCACTGGATTAGATATAAATTTACAAAAGTAGCAACAGAAGATATACAGCGGATGAATTATTATTATTGTGATCTCATTTTGATATAGATACTTTTCTTAATACAAAATGGTACTGATGGAATTGGACTGAAAGCAAATTGTGATATTATCTTCTTGTGTTGATTCATTGCTTTAGTCTTCATCCCTAAGGGTGTGGAGCAAGGGCCCACTCCCACTACCAAGGCAAAAGGCTAGTATTGTTTGTTTATTATTTTGTTTCAGATTTTGTTGTTGGCTGTTCTGTTTCAGATTCTATTTAGAAAGATAGTTACTATTTTATCATAGATAAATGCATGTTTCAATTGTATGGAATAGTATAGATCTACATTAGCAATTCATTATTTTAGTTTTGTTTTCAATATTCCTAGAATTCATTTTCATAGTAGATAGATCAGCAGCATTAATTTATTCAATCAGTAGAGATCATTAGAGTTAGTTAGATAAACTGGCAACTGTAGGATTCCTAATTGCAGACAGCCAAGGACACAACCCTGGATTTGACACATGAAAATATGATTAAATGTCAAGAACCAATGACCCTTGTCATTTTTGGCAATATTGTCAGGGATCTCTGTGTTAATTAGGGAAAATTAGTTACACAGTTTTAGGATAGACTGAATCTATATGGTTAGAGCTATGGATTCAAAAGGAAGATACATAAAACAGACACCCGATCAACAAACTATAGGAGAAAGTAGTGGGGTGGCACAAGATCTTGTTGAAGAGAGACACATAGAACCTACCTTGAAAACTATACCTCAATTCAATAATTCCTTAAATCCTCCAAATCTTCCACTTGTTGACTATATCCAAGAATTGCAATAGAAATTCCAAACAGATCCTTTGAAAAAAACTAATTCCTCATAAACCAATTCTTCAGAACCTCGCACCAAACCAAACATGGATGATAATCATGATAATCATGGAGAGGAGGATAATTAGGCCCCAAGAACCTTCTCATATCCCATTGTTCTGGTTGCTGGAGATAACGCCCCTATGAAAAATATTTCACTTGCACACTTGCCAAATTTTAGGGGTCTTGCTTCTGAGGATCCAGATTAGTTTTTGTTTGAATTCAAAGTGGTATGCCAGACTTATAATTATGGATCAGATAATCAAAAACTCAATCTGCTTCCCTCAACTCTGAAAGATTTTGCAATGAGATGGTTCATGGGTTTGCCCCAAAACTCCATCCATTCTTGGGATCAGATGGAGACAAAATTCTTGGGAAAATACCAGGACTACTGTAGAGTCGGTGATAAAAATGAGGAATTAATCAAAATTAAACAGAGAGAGGAAGAGACCTTAGAGGATTATGTGGATAGGTTCAACTTTGCTTTGAGAAGGTATGGCAACCCTGTAAATCACTCTTTGGCCAAAACCCTATATGTAAAAGGATTAGATAAAGAATCAAAACAGACACTGGTTCTAATGGGAAAAGGGAATATCAATAAAATGGATATGCCTGCTATAGAAGAACTCTGCAAGAACTATTCCAGAACCCAAGATGGAGTGAGAACACCCAAATCCTTCAAAGGGAAGAATGAAATAGGTTAGTTAATGGAGGAGATTGAAAATATGAAAATAGATATTCTAGTCCAACTGAATACTACATTCGATGGGATTTAGGGAAAAACTAGAACAATTGATCAAGGTAGAACAACTGAACCACTCTCCATCTATTGTCCTAGGTGTAGAAACAAACATATGTTGAGAGAATGCCCTTTAGATAAATCAGAGATCTATCAAATCTATGACAGGGAACATCCTACTAGTCAATGCAGTCAACTCCAAACCTTAAAAAGGCTAAGTAAAAAGAATGTTATTATAGAAGAGGAGTTGAACTATGTAGGACAAAAACAAGCTGGGAATTTTCCTTATAATCAGTATCCAAACTAGGCTTCTTCTAGGGGTCCTTCTAATTGGGGAAATAATCAATGAAATCCAACTTGGCATGGGCCTCAGAATAATCCTCCTTGGGGAACAACAAGATTGGCCAAACCAATAATGGCAGAACCAACATTAGCAAAATCAGCCCTGGGGGAATCAACAATGGCCACAGCAGTTTGGGTCACAAAACATGCAGCCTCATTGGGGTCCTCAACAGGGTTACAATCAACAATACTAGGGACAACCTCGATGTTACCAACCTCAACAACAAGCATTGCTAACTAGACCCCCAACACACAAGGTCAGTCACAAAATGAACTAGTTAGCCAACCACCCTCACCAACTCAACCTATACCAAACCCATGGAATAAGCAAGGAGCAGTTGTTTACATGTCAGAACAAGAAAACATGGCTAGTATTAATGCCATATATTCCAATAACCTCCAACTGCATTCTAGGAAAGCACTTCCAAGACCATCTCCTCCAACTATAGTTGAAGTAACCAATGATGAGGAACCTAAAAATCCATCCACTCAGCTTCCAGAGGAGATTACTATCGAAACAGTGCTAAAAGAACCATCCTTGGATAACTTCAAAGTTCCTCCTACAACAATGACTCCAGAGAACACCCATGGAAACATTTCTGATAAGAACTTTGGAGATGCTCTAGAGATAGAAAAACTAGCACCATACCCAGAACGGCTTAAACAACATGTTCCCTAGAAAAAGGTCTTACAAAAACAAGTCCAATCTACCCTATAATCAGAACTTTTACAAGAAATTAGACAATTGAACATTGAAATTCCACTCCTACAAGGAATTAGGGATATGCCTAAACTGAACCAATTCATCAAACAATATTGTGTTAAGACCCAGGGTAGGAAGAAAAATTTTCCTTCCACCTGGAGTTGTAGACCTCCTAATGGGAGAAATGTTCCTTCCAAAATATGGAGATCTTGGAAATCCTGTCATAACTGTTTACATCTTAGGGGTAGAAATTTCAAATGTTTTGGTTGATTTGGGAGCAGCAATAAATGTAATGACAGTTCATACAATGGACAAATTTGCCCTAATAGGTATCCAATCCACATCTATAATCCTTCAACTTGCTGACTAGTCAGTAGCTATTCCAAAAGGGGTGATTATTGATGTACCAGTTGTGATAGAATCATGGAAATTCTCAGTAGACTTCCTAATATTAGAACCAAGAAACCAATGAAATACTTATCCATTGATATTAGGAAGACCATGGCTGGCTACAGCAGCAGTATCTATTGATTGTTGAACTGGGGATATGGTCATTTCTAATGAAATAGATTTGAAGAAAATATCTTTGTATTCTCCAGCTAAACCATCAATACATTATTTAGGAAGAGTATGGGTAGATGAACCTAATAACATGGAAAACAATGCCTCAGGAGCTATGGTTACCATTAAAGAACATTTGGGTGAGTTAGAAGAAGAAATCCACTATGATACAATAGAAGATATCACCCACATTCTTATTAATGAGGATATAATGGAACTAGCCCAAGATTCAAGGAGAGAATTTCTCACTTCTGCTCATTGGACCCTAGCAAATATCATTCCTTGTGGAGAGACATTTTACAGAGACTTAGCCACATTCCACATGTTGCTTCCACATTCTTGCCCCCTTAATACCATGACTCCAAGATATGGATTGAATACATCTATGGATTAGATCACAAAATAGGTCATGATTTTACCTGGGAAAACACTGAATATCAACACCCAGTTAGCAGAAATGTAGGAAGAAGCACTTCTCAAACTCCTAATTTCCCATTCAACAACTTTTGCTTGGGAATACCAAGATATGAAGGGCATCTCTCCTAAGTTCTGTACTCATCATATATACACTGAAGATGTCAAACATGTCAAACAACCCCAGAGAAGATTAAATCCTGCTTTAAAAGATATTGTTAGGACTAAAACAAAAAAATTGCTACAAGCAGGGTTTATATATCCAATCTCAAATAGTCAATGGGTCTCCCCCTTAGTCATAGCACCTAAAAAGAATGGGAAGTGGAGAGTGTGTATTGACTATAGAGAGCTAAACAAAGCAACAAAGAAGGACTACTTTCCCTTACCATTCATTGACCAAGTGTTGGACAACCTTGCAGGGAGGACATACTTTTCTTTCCTAGATGGGTTTAGTGGATATAACCAAATCCAAGTAGCACCTGAAGATCAGGATAAAACCACTTTCACTTGTTCTTGGGGAACTTTTGCCTACAAAGTTCTTCCATTTGGACAATGTAATGCTCCAGCTACATTTTAGAGGCTTGTTTTAGCTATTTTTACTGAATTAGCTAATGAGTGCATGGAAGTCTATATCGATGACTTTACTATGTATGGGGACAACTTTTAAGAAGCTCTCATAAACTTAGTGTTGTCACGTAGAATTGCACCCTGCTTGGAAAGAGTCCAAGCATTCTAATGACACAATGGGAATGATCTCGAAGTGTGGGACCTTGCGAACTAAGATCAGACCTCCAAAGAAGGTTGGTTCCTCATTATAAGCCTAATGCTTAGAGGAATATATCTAAACCTAGTGCTAATGCTGCAGGGGAAAAGGGGTAGAAGGAAACATAAATAAAAAATAGGTGATACACCAGGTTGAATAAAAGAACCCTTGCAGAACTGAGAAAATGCACAAAATGACTAGATACAACCAATAAACATACACAGATCAAGCTAATTTTAACAAAGGAAAGGAGCAAGAGATGATTAGAAGGAATTAAACATTCACAAACACATCATTCTTAGATCACACAGAGTCAAAATAGCATGAAGAGGTAAAATAACCAGCATGTATTTAATTAGAAGGCAAGGTTACATTAGAGGAATGCTCTGTTTGGAATCAAAAGCATAGATTACTAAATTTTCCAACATTTTTCATATCTCATGTTCATGCATATATAGCATTTTGCATTTGACCTAAGTCAGTTACAATGAATTCTCCCCATGGGCTCTACCAAAAAATATCATCGCCAGAAGGGACGTCCACCTGCAAGAAGTTATGGAATAAAAAAATTTAGAACAGGGCAGGTGGAAGATATTTTGGGCCTTCAATGTGAGCAACTCAATCATCTATCTTCAACAATGAATACATAAAATATCTGAAGCATGGCAGCTGAGAGATCAGATTTGTATTGATGGCAGATGGTACATATCACCCCTTGACAAAGCTTTTACAACACTTTAAATCTCTGACCCTTTGAATTTTTGTATCCTTACTCGCTAAGATCATCTGCACAATCAGGCTCTGTATCCGTATAATTAGCCTTTGAATTTTCCCTTTTTGACCTAACTTGCATTTTTGGCTTCTAAGTTAGCGACCGTCAATTTTATCCTTGCTGCCAAGAGAACCATTGTTTGTATGCATACAAACATACAAAAATGGATACACTGTAAAAAAAACCATGATGATGTCAGCATCATATAGAACTTGGCCAAAGAACAGGCCTGGATGATGTCATCATGCTATCGGGCCCTTCAAATCCTTCGATTTTGCACTTATGCAATTTCTTCACTTTTTGCATTTTGCATATCAAATTGCTTTGCATGTCTTTGAATCTCCCTTTGTATATGCTTTTGTATGTGCAATTGTATATACAATACAATGGCCAACATACAAAAGTGGACCTTAACTTTTGCATCACCTTTTGTATATATTCCCTTGCCACGTGTCATCACTCCATTGGTCGCTGAGCTGAAACTGGGACCCATCGTTGCATCCTCCTTATCAAACATCGGAAAGACCTCAAACTGAGCCACGATACGCATTGTCTCACAAAAATCTATTGTATGTATCTTTGTACATTGCAATTGTATATAGGAGATACAATCGCATGTACATACTGTTGGTAATCATTTATGTTTGGGGTTTTAAGCCAGTCCCCTTCCCAAAAATCAAAAAATTTTGTCTTTCGGCCTCGCAGTTGTAAAAAATGCAAAAAATTAGTTAAGGTGCAGATGTCTTTGTATGCACAAGGTGTTTGTATATGCATGCAGGTCAAAATATACATTGGCGAGCTTGCAAAATCTCTTTCGGCCCCTGAAAAATGATAAAAAAATGAGTCAGATGCATGAGTTAGATGCGTATCAAGCTACAGTTTCCAGTGTCTGAATGTTTCTAAGAGTGGCTGAGAGGGTTTCTTCTTGCCAGTGTTGCGGGATCCGCAAGTGTCAAGCCTCGGTTCGAGCCGCAGTTTTGCTTCTGAGTGATATCTTTAATGTAGCGTGTGCCACGTGGCGGAAGATGTTTCTATTGTGTTTTAAGTTGCTTGCTGCGGAAGGCGCCACGTGTCGTCAGTGGAAGGCACTCCCTAAATGTTTCAGCTTGAGCGCGAAAGGTGCCATGTGTCTCTAGTGATAGCTGCGGAGCTTGCCAAGTGTCAACTTCCGCGTTATCGTTCATATTTGTTTCGGTGCTAAAGTGAAGACGGGGGTGGGTCCCAGTGAAGAGTCTCATGTGGAATGAATGTCTCTGACACAATTTTAAGTTACTCCCTGTGAATAGCGCCACATGTCATCAGCGGAGGCACAGTTAACAAGTTTCATTCTGTCCGCGGAAGGCGCCATGTGTATCTTATGATAGCTGCGGAGCTTGCCAAGCGTCAACTTCCGCGTTATGGGTCATATCTGTT
Source organism: Cunninghamia lanceolata (assembly GCA_027924645.1). Classification (NCBI taxonomy): domain Eukaryota; kingdom Viridiplantae; phylum Streptophyta; class Pinopsida; order Cupressales; family Cupressaceae; genus Cunninghamia; species Cunninghamia lanceolata. The sequence goes on along the minus strand of BSBN01001239.1, from coordinate 367,471 downwards.
TCGATGCAAGGTAGTGGATGGTGGTGGGCCACAGATATGAGTTTCTAAGTAACGCGGAATGTGCCACGTGGTGGATGCAGTGCCAATGTTACTTTTGCTTTTGCCCCTTTCTTCTAATGATACTTAAAGTTTCTAAGTAGCACGGAACACGCCAAGTGTGGGCTTCCGCAGGTGTTTCAAAATGTTTCTTCATTGTTGCGGAGCCCAACATGTGTCAGCTTCCGCGTGAGTTTGAAAAGGGTCTTTGTGTTTCAAGAAGAGTGCGGAAGCTGCCACCTATCCCGATAGTCGATGTTGCGGAAGCCGCAGCCTGTCCCTTTTTTTTTGAAAGGCAAAATGGAGGGAGCGATAAGCTAGCAATAGAAACATGAGGTGCCTACGTGGCACAATCTGGTTGGCTGGCAACTTAGTCAACATTTTTAGGGTAGTTGATCTCAGCGACAGGGGTAGATCGACGGCCATGTTTTGAACCTTCAGCGATGGTTTTTTCCTTGTGTCTGCAGCCATTTTTGAGCAGGAAAAACTTCTGATGCATCCGCTACTACATTTCGAAGGGGCCTGTGGGTAGATGAAGCTTTAACGGCAGACTTGCAGAATTTGGACGACGGAAAGGATAGGCCAACCACCATTTTTAAGATAAAAATCTAGAAACGGCGGCACAAATCCTGATTTTACCTGCTTCTTCCCTCTATTTCTCCGCTGCATTTAATTTTTGAGCGCCATTTTTCTGATGCATTGCATCTGGCGGGATTTGATTTCCCTTGTAATTAATTCGTTGAGTACATGGTTTTGCTATAAAAGGCAGACTGTGTCACTCATTTTTGTTGTTGAAAACTAGACAAATTTTGGTGTTGTGACACAATACAACTTCATTGGTGGCCCTGTACTGGATGTCTTGTGAGTTTATGAGTCTCATGTTGTATGTCTCATGCATAAATTTACTGGTTTCATGTTGATTTAAATGAGTAATGTTGTATTGCATGTGTTCTGTGATCTGTCTCCAAACTGAGTATGTTCTTCTTTTGAATCTGAGCATCTAAGGGGTGTCTATGATTCTAGAATATAGGTTTACTGTGTTGAACACTTGATCTCTAACTTCCACTCAAGGAGTAGATTAAAATGTTTTGGATCATGTGTTGGGAAGAATGTATTGCAATGAGGATATCTGTAAGCAGAGATAACTGAATACCTAGTCTTGGGCAGTATCTGTAAGGCAGGTGCTAAATAAACCCCCTTGAAACCCAGTCTTTGGTATATATTTATGTTGACCATTCACATGTGTATGTCTACTTACTCTGAGCCCTGGATAGGCACCAATCTAGTCCTGTATTGAGGTTACACCCCATGTCCTAGTTTTGCATCCAAACACTAAATCAAATTTAAAATTCATAAACAAACCTTTTAGGACATTAGAAGTAGTTTTAGGATCCAAAATCCTCTGTCTACAACTGAGCATAGGCCCAAAGCTAGCCCCTTTCCACTTATCTCACAGTTTTGGTCTACATAATAGAGGATTAATCTGCTTTGTGTCAACATCCTAGTCTTTTCACAGTTACATTTCATGGATGTTGAGTAGGGTATACCCCCCTTGGTTTTGTAGAGCCTAAAGAAGAAGAGATATTTATAGTCTATCTCCTATACTATTGGCCCCTGGCCCGGGAATCCTGTTGATCAATGATGGCTACTTTGTAGGGATAACTGGGAGTAAGCATCCAGTCTGGGAAAATAACCAACACATATAATTGTGGAACTCAATGGATTATCAACCAAAATGGAACTTTAGAACAGGTCCGGCCTTGTATCTTTTCTTTTTTGCATATCGGCATATACATGCACTTCAACATACAACTGCGGACCCCACCGCTGAGTTTGCCAAATTTAATTTCCCAGTCGGGTCCGCATTGTATATCCCTATTGTATCTATCTTTTGTATATGCAATTGTATATAGGATTGTATATGGGATGATACAATCACATATACATACAATAGGTGGACCCCAACTTGAAATCCGCCACATTTGATTCTTCATTCACATCCAGATTGTATGTATTCCCTACTGCATCACCTTTTGTATATCACATATACAATGTGATATACAAACAAAATTGCATACAACCGCATATACATACAAACCTTGTATCTGACTTTTGCATGTGACTTTGTATCCCGCTTTGTATGACCTTTTGTATCTGCAAATGTACAACGCGAATATACATGCAAATATGCATACAATTGCCTGTACCTTTCTTAACCAAATTACAACCTCTTTCGGGTCCATGATTGTATCTTAGGATTGTATATGCCATTGTATATAAGATTGTATGTGCAAAGATACAATCACATAAACATAGAAAAAATGGACACACCTTTTGTATCTCCCCCTTGTATATTGCCTTGTACATGCATTTGTATATGCAATTACATATACAAAGATAACCCGATGCACATTCACTTTTGTATCCCACCTTTTGTATCCAACCTTGCATCTTCCTTTGTATATACAATTGTATATACGATTGTATATACAATACAATAGATATACATACAACGATACATACAAAGGTACATACAAAAATGATTAAGTATAAAACTAAGAATTATCTGCAATGGAAGGCACTTGAAGACAAAAGATTTCTGGGTTTTTCTAGGTTTTTTGCAAGGATTCTCCATGCAAGGTTTTGAGATTTTTGTAAGGCAGAGCATGGGTTTTTGAAGAATTTAAGCTTTTTTCCCTTCTATTCAGGCTTTCTCTGATCGGATTTCTTTGATAGAAGGAGGGAAACAGGGATATTTTAGGGCCAGGCAAAATATGACAACACTTAGAAAAGGTATTAAAATGTTGTGAAAAAAATTGACTATCCCTGAGCCATGAAAAGTGCTTCATGATGGTAGACGAAGGAATTGTATTGGGACACCACATTTCAGCAAATGGGATTATTGTCGATGAGGATTGCACCCTTATGCAATGCTGTGAAACTCTGCAATCCTTTGAAACATGGGGACAAACTCAAGCTGTGGATGACCTATAATGAGTTTGAACCTCCAGATTATGGGCTGGTTCCCTTGAAATGTTCAATTTGAAACTATGATTTTTTGGTTTGGAAAAGGGTAAGAAGGAATCTCTAAGGTAATAAAAACTGTAAAGTTGGTGATGCACCTAGTAATGATGGAAAAATTATGAATCTAATTCACAATAGACTTTAGAAATCTTATCGACACGATCCACTTTTGACACAATAATCACATAAATGTTTCTAAGGAAAGCTGGAAATCATCTTCTTTATGAAGGAAAAAGAATTTTTCACAACATGAAGGAAAACAGACTTCAGTAACACAACCTAAGACCCGTGATATCAATATGCTTAACACTTGCAAGTAAGAATGACACAATAATTTTAAAGGTTTCGATATAAAAACACATTAAAATTTCATCAAATCATCCATACAAGTAGCATTAATGGAAAGGCACACTCTTGATTTCAATGAAAAATAAAGGAAAATATTGCATGAGAGACAAAAAATGGAACCTGTAACCTACTGTAATATCTATAAAATATGTAATCAATGAGTTACAAAACCTCCTTCTCTCATATTGTGTAAAGAGCAAAAAGGCAAGAACTCAAAAAATGAGTTACAAAACCTCTTGTCTTTCAATGTGTAAAAGAGAAAAGAATGCAAAAACTAGCAAAAACTAAGTTTTGCTTTACAATATATAGCTTGCTCTCTCCAAGAGGCATGAAAAATAGAACTGTTCCAAAAATAATCTCTCCAAAGTGATCCATGAGCAAACTAAGAAATCCCTAAAAATAAGGGTCCAAACTGTCACAAATTGAGCAAAAATAGCTCTAAGTTGACCTTCTCCATATGTTTGACCAAGAAGTTGACCAAAACTCCTCAAATTGCTCTCTAAATCATGCAAAAGTCTCTAAATAGCCTCAGTTAACTCAACTCATCTATTTTGCATGATTTTGCATTGCAAAATTGATGTGAGTGAATAACAAAGTAATTAAGTGACAATTACTTTACATTTTGTACTATTTTTTATGATTTTACAACTTGTGAAAAATAATAAAGTAATTTGTAGAATATTACTTTATTATTCACTTACATTATTTTAGTTGTAAAAAACATGCATGATGGATGAAAGAGAAAATAAATACCTTATCTCTCCAATTACACTTGCCTAATTTCCATAATTTGATTCAAAATAGGACTTGAGAGAAAACAAAAACCTCCTTATGTCTCCATGCAAGAAAGAACTCCTAGTTGCATGATACATGCACTAAGGCAAAAATATCACCCTTATTACTCTATTTACAATATCAAGGATAAGAAAAAGCATCACAAAATACCTAGGCATAAAAGATACTCCTTATTACTCCACATGCACTAAGGCAAAAATAATATACCATGCCTTATGTCTTCATGCCTTGCAAAAATATCACTTGTCTTTCTATACAAACACCATCATACCAAAAATCAACCCTATTCACAATGCCATCCACTTGCATGCATATCTTGTCTTCACATGTTCGACCACCTTGCAAAACTTACCTTATCCTCGTATGATTCTTGTTCTAATCTTTCTGAGCATTTGGAATATATAAGGTATTAAGTAATGCAACATGTATAAAGTGGGAGAATCTTTGACTCTCGACCACATGCATTATAATAAGGCATCCTTGAGATCTTTTGATTATGTTTGCAAAAATGACAAAGGCATAAACTTCGACCATGCATGAGTTTGAGGTATCTCGACCATATCATAGTCGGTCATATAGGAAATAAAATGGTTGAAAGTTTATAAGGCATAAGCCTTATCTTCTTATGATGTCGACCATTGACTCTTAAAACTCAAATGCATAAGTACTATGTGTTGTTGGCCCTTTCAACTTGTTGGTGCCTACATGAGTTTTTAGGTTTCAAGCATTTAAATATGCAAGCCCCTTCCTAAAAATCCAAAAAATTCCAACTCTTTTGGCCTTGGCAGTAGAAAAAATTACAAAAATCTGTTGTATGCATGTCACTTTGTATATACAAGGGTGTTTGTATATACATGCGGGTCAAATGTTGAATTGGCGGGTCAAAAATTTCCATCGGCCTTTGAAAAAATGAGTTATATGCATTTTTGAATGCATATCGGGCTTGAAAGGGTGCATGTACAAGGGAGAATCTTTCGCAGATTCCTGGGGATATTCGTTGCTTGCATATCAGCTCTGCTTGTATATCAGGCTTGTATGTCTGAACATACATGTGCAACATACAAAGGAAATGTACATTGAAAAATATACGAGGGAGCACACATACATTTGCTACAGTGCGACGGAGATGTATTCGGTGGGGCCCGAACAAGTTTGTACATGTTCAACATGCAAGCGCACAAATGCAAAGGCAAGCATATAAACCAGATTTTAAAGGGTTCTTCCAATCCAATTCATAAGAACGTGGAGTCCGCGCCTTGTATGTATATCTGCATTGTATGTTTACACATACAAGCCGATATACAAAGGAAAATATACAATCTGGATCCGATTGAAAATCAAATGTAGAGAATAAGGTTTGGGGTCCGTAACATGTATATTGGATGCTTGTATGTGCTGATATACATTGCAAAGATACAAAGGTTAAGATGCAAGCCGGATTTCAAGGCGGATGCAGTGTGTTTCATAATTTTGAAGTCCGCGCCTTGTATGTATGAGGTGAATGTATATTGCACTTGTATGTGAAATACGATATGCAAAAGGGGGAGATACAAGCCGGAACAAAACTCGATTTCAAATTGTTCTATAAAATTTGAGGTCTGGCTTATATATAAAGTGATTGTATATGCTTTTGCATATACAATGGGTGAAAGGGCAAAATGCATGTTAGTGATGGAAAAGTCAAGGAGCAAAGGGGTGCCTACGTGGCACGTTATCACTGGCTGACGACTTTTCTACAGGATTTTGAGCCGTGGATCACAGCGATGGAAGGAGGATCGATGGCTATCTTTCAAGTTCGTGGTAGCGATGGATTTTCTTTGCATCTGAGGCTGTGTTTAGGCGGGAAATACTCCAAAGGCACATTGTTGCTACGTCTTTAGAGCTATGGGTAGTTGGGCATTGATGGCGGTACACAGAGGAATGATCGATGGAGTGACAAGTTACCAACCTGATTTTATGAAGAAAATATTTGAGTGGCGGCTCTGATCCCGAGCCCAACTGCTTCTCTCTATTTCACCATTGCATTCAATTTTTGGAGTGCCAATTTGGAGATGCATTGAATCTGGCAAGATTTTGATCTGCCTTGTAATTAATTTGCTGAATACACAGTCTTGCTATAAAAGGCAAACTGTGTTACTCATTTGTTGTTGTTGAAGACCTGGGCATTTTTGTGTGAATAGTGAAAAATAGGGCATTTCCTTGTTGTTTTGTCTCATTTTGGAGTTTATGAGTTGCATTATGAATGTACATTGCAGATATTTTTAGTTTCATTGTTGTTCTATATGAAAAATGCTCTTATGCATGTGTTTAGCTGCTTGTCTCCATGTGTTGCATGCTTTTCCTTCTTTTGAATCTGGTTGCTAAGGGTTTCTCAGGTTCTAGGGTATGGATTTCTATATCACATGCTTCATCTCTAACTTCCATTCAAGGAGTGGATTAATTTGTTTTAGGTGAAGTATGGAGAAGGTTGTATGTAAACTAGGATATATGTAAGTAGAGGCAGCTAAATACCTATTCTTGGGTGATGTTTGTAAGGCAAGCATCAATCTAACCTCTTGAAACTTGAATCCAAAATGCAATCCATTCTCTTGTATATGTCTAGTTGACTCCTTACCCTGAGATAGGCATCGGTCTGCTCCTGGGTTAGTAGTTATGATCCAAAACCCCTTGTCTTACATCCAAAGCATAAAATCCATCTTTTCATAACTTCCATCCTGTTAGTTTGTAGGAGTAGGATTAGGACCCCTGCATACTCTCATCCACAACTAGATAATATGTCCAAGAATGTTGCCAACCTTGTGATGTATCATGCACATCTTGGTCCACACATGAGAGTATTCTGCCTATTGTTGTCAAGCTAAATCTTGCTGTCATCGGGCTAGTCAATGTTACATCTTTAGCTATAGGGATACCCCCCTTGGTGTGGCATAACCAGAAGTGAAGGGGAGGCAGCTCTCTCAACCTCCTGTATTAGTTGGCTGAATCTGCCTGTGCATTGGAACTGGAAAACCCTCTGCTGATTTAGAAGAAAAACCAACACAACTCACGATCACTAGGTATCTTCAATATTGGAGTCTTGACCGCAGGTGCATTCAGATAAGGTAATGATGTTTTATTTTGCTAAGTCAAAACAAAAAATGAAAAGAAGGTTCTATCGAACAAAACAAGAGAACCCTAAAGATTACTTCATTTTGCATTTTGTTCTCTTTTGTATTGGCTCTACAACATCAGCACTCGACCGACTTAGGGTTTGAGACTCTCTAGTTTTCTCTTTGATTTTCTTGGACTTTGGTGGTCGAATCCTTGGCATTTTTGTTTCAAAATCAAATCTGCAACAAGGTGAGCATGGTATACAAGATTTTGACTGGCATTTTTACTTCTTTTTGTAGTTGTTCTTCCATCAAATGGCCGCAACTATAAGCCTGTGCATACATTGTTTTTTCTTGACAAATCTTTTGTTTCTCGGTGTCTTTATCTTTTGCTACTATGACAAAAAGAAACCCTCAAGAATGAGGCCATGGCCATGCTTCTTCTCCCTCTGCAAACAACGAGGTGAGCTTCATATTTTCTTCTTCTATTCAGCTTACCTGTGTATAATTTCTTTTTACTGTGACAAAATAAGATATGGGTCTGTGATCTGGTGAAGTGGGTATCTCATTTTCTTGCAAAAAATGAACTCCCTGTTGTAGCCATGACTATGTATATAGTACTCAATGTAAATACAAAACTTTGAGGGTTTCAAAAATAAAAACCACTAGGGTTTTATCATTTTGTGTATACAAAAAACTCCACTGGCCACGACCATGCATATATATGACGTTTCTTTTAACTGTAAGTGTAGGATGACACTAGGGTTTAAAAATTTCTGACAACGGTTTGTTGTTTCTGCACATACAAAGCCTTCATTTTGTTATGGCTATGCTTCATCTGTATGTAGACACACAAAAAAATGTGAAAAATGATGAGGGTTTCTAAAATATGGAACAAGGGTTTCAATTTTTTGGCATAAAAGTGCCCCATTAGCCGCGGCCATGCCTATATATGATCTCTCTTTCTGTAACATCCATATCTGATTTTACTTGAAAACTAAGTTTTAACATAGGTATATTTTTTTTTCTTTCTTTGTAATCAAATATAAAAGAATTTCACTACTATCAAGTATAACATTTTTCTTTAACAATAAACATGATTTCATTTTTCACAAGCGGAAAGAAATGATAAACCATAAACATTTTGTTTTCTCACAATTTGAAATATTCTTGAAACAAATACAATATTGGAAACATACCATTATCACCGCATCTCGATTGTCGACCCATCACATTCAAGACTTGGCAATCCTCAATATTTGGAAGAGAAAGTATCTTCAAGGAGCTTAACCTCCAATCACAAATCATCGGTCTCCCGCACTCCTTCCTAACCGGAAGTGGCCTACCCTACTCAAGAGGATAGACTTAGGATAACCATCGGTGTTTTCCATCTGAGCTCTGGTGTTGTAACTTACGTATCTTGTTATCATGCAGATCCCTAGATACCCTCTAGTCATGCATGACTCTCCACAAGAATGCCATCCAGTCACAGTGAACATTCAATGCACTTGAGGATCGTGCATCACCTTGGCCAAAGGATTTGTATTTATATAGCGTTGTATGAACACATGAATATAGTTCACCCACCCTACTCGACTTGAATTAATCGCAATCCTACAGTGTTCCTATTTGTAAGGTTTATACAAACGTTGACCTTGATGACCTCAAAGTATTTGGAATTTCCTCATGCAATAGCACATGGCGCAAATGTTTACTCTATTCTCGAGTTTATGGATTCATCTCCGTTTACATGAGGTATAAAGGGTTTTCTATATCATTGTTTATATGGATAGCATTTGTAATGCAAAAATAATCCTGTAATCATATAAAACATCATTTATAAATATCCACTCCTAAGTGGTCTCTAACTTGGCTATACAGTTTCCATAAATTTATACAACATACTCAAGTATATGATACCGTTACCCGTAAGCCCAAAGTTTTTAAGTTTTAAACTCATAAGGGTCTTCAAGATAATAGCAACACAAGAATCATCGCATGCAACTTAATTAAGACACAAAATGCGGGTTTCCCACCATTATCTTTTCATTTCAAAATCATGACGGTTTTCGACCAAGAATAAATACTTATACTTCAACTGTACACCTCCTTCCAAATCAAATGGTTTCACATGGTTCAATGAGGTAAGAGTAATAAAATAAGATATTATAAAGATTTAGAATCTATCTTAAGACACTAGAGATGATCAAACACATTTGTCGACCTCTAACTAAAGGTATAAAACTGAATAAGATACTAGCTAGTTACTTTTGTCGACATTCAATGTCTTGTTTTCGAAATCTTTATCTATTTGGACCGAGAGATGTTTTGAAACCTTGTCCTCCTCTGGTTTTTATCTCCCGACACCACAGCCAGTTACAATTACACCTCCGGCTGTCAAACAAACTAAAATCTACGTTGAAACATGCATTAAATCTGAGGTTTTAAACTCCTACATAGCAAGCACGTGGTGCAATGTGGCTTCTCACTATGAAACTAACGTTTCGAGTGTACACAAGATAGTTTTAAGTTGATAATACAGTCATATAAGAACCTCTCAAAACATGCATCATTGCCGATAGCTAGTAGAATACAATTCACATTTTGCATCATGCATTGATCAACATTGGTGTGTATACATTTGTAAAACTATGTTCTATTATCATTATGGTTTCTTTCATGATATGCAATGATATTGTTTCTGAGAAGACAACCATGATTTCAAATTCTAAGAAGACAACAATGATACGTATTCATTGTAAATAACCTCACACAGAACTTTCAGTAAAAAGACATTATTATCACATCCTATACGTTGTAAGCTTATTACACTATCATTGTAGAAATGAGACACAAATATTGTTCATAGATTGCGCAAAAAGAAGAAATGGGAACCTGTCGATGTGCTTAGAGATCCGTTGTTGCTAGCTCGTCCTCACTAAGCTCTCAGCGAGCTCCAAGTATTTTCCTTCGACTCTAAACCACAGCACCCTCCTACCCGTGTCCTCCTCTGGTTTTTAGTTTTTTCACAACCAAAACTCATGCTTAGGCCACGCACAGCGAAGAAGGTTTAATGGCCTTTACCTCCCAATTTCTAGTTTCTAAACAATAGAAAACTCATGCCCAAAGTGCCCACGCACAGCAAAGAAGAAGAATGGCATTATTAACTCTCGGTTTCACTTTCTTCTCAACCGAATAACCACCTCCTCCGACTGCCCATGGTGAAGAAGCATTAATGCATTTACTCTACCGTCCCATGCCTTAACAAAAGGAGGTCGGTTTAACTGCAGCTACCCATCTTCCTTACTTGCAGCGACCACTAACAAGATGGAGGCTTCTTTATGGTGACGTGGCACAACAACCTCGTCTACTTCCTCCACAAGAAGGCTTCTAGCCTCTGAAAATGCAACTAACACCGCTTAGTGGAATAAAACTCTTACAAGGTGATGAACAATAAATGTATATTGAATCTCCAAGGTTGAAAAGAGGAGTAAAAACTGACTTAATAAAGAAGGTATAGGTTTGACTTATGATAACTCAAGTCTTAAGCTCGAAGGGAAAAGACGTATTCGCAAAGGAAGACATCCAAAACGACAGAACTTGGGCGTAAACCAACTTGACTTGACGAGAAAACCGACATCAAGCAAACTAACGAAAATACCTCCCGTTAACCAAGTTATGACTAAGGTGATTTTGGAATATCCTTCCAAATAACGACCAAAACAGTTATAGCTTAACTTGACTTCAAATTCGACTTTCATCGATTTTCAATAAAAAGAATAAATTCACAACACATGATCAACGCGTTTTTACGGCAATCACGACGGATTGGGCGTAACGCAAAACAAGTTTTCTAAATCGTTTGACACACAAATATGACTTCTCGCATCTTTCGACTACGAGACGTGATTCACAAATCCATCACAAATAGGTTTATTTATTTACCTATAAACAAAATATTAATCATCTATATAAGACGACTCGCTTTGGTGGACTTGCGACAATAATGTCGATTTCCAAAATTCTATATGACGACTTACAAAAAGGTGTTAAACCTTATCTTCATATGTCGACATCTAGTCTTAAACTATCTCAGTCGTAAACATGACTAAATTGAAGGCTTCAAGGTTTATCTACCTGCTTGGCGTTTTCAATAACAAACACCCATGGTTAATTTCCAGAGTCTATACTCTCTCTCAAAGATACTTTCTCTTCCTGTCGAATATGGTCCACCTATTCCTGCAACGACAATCTCACATACAATTTTTGTGGTCAAAGCACCTATATTCCAAATCAAAGCATAATATATCCAAACATCATTTTCTCCTAACAAAAGGCATTTTAGTTTATAATATCACATTGATCATAATCAATAGATTCCAAAATTTCATTGAACTAACTTTGTCTAATTACATCACCAATTTCCATGTCGTCCACAACATATTATATAACTAAAATTTGCACGAAAAGTAAATAGCGTTATCAATTCCAAAAAGAGGGATGTAACATATCCTTCCCCTTTAAAAATCATCGTCCCCGATGATTAAGTTTATCAAGCAAAAATTAAACTTAAAACAAACTTTTTTTTATAGTTCAACATTAATGTCTTTGAAAAGTTTAGAAAATCTTTGGTAAATGTCTTTATAGTCTTCCCAAGTGGCGCTATCCTTGCCATATTGGTCCCACTGAATTTTGCATTGCAAAACTTCTTGATTACGTAAACGAAGTTGACGCATTTCGAGCACCTTGAGTGGCTCGATCACAACCACCCCAAGTTCTTGCATCTGTAAGGAATTCCAGTTAAGGATGTGGTTATTACCTACAAAATATTTCTTTAAATATGAAACATGAAAAACATTATGCATCTTGGACAAGGCTGGAGGTAGTGCAACTTTGTAGGCAACTGGATTGATAATCTCAAGAACTTCGAAAGGTCTGACATAACGAGGAGCCAATTTCAATGATTTACCAAATTGTATTGAACTCTTTTTGGGTTTCACTCGCAAAAGCACTTTCTCACCAACAGAGAAATGTCTAGGCACTCGTTTGCGATCTGCATAACTCTTTTGCCTGTCATTGGCTTCTGCCAACCTCTTCCTAATCATTTTCACTTTTTCTTCCATATCAGCAAGCATTTCAGGTCCAATGCTTATCCTATCTTCCAGCTTATCCCAGCTTATAGGAGTTCTGCATTTCCTTCCATATAATGCTTCAAATGGCGCCATCTTAATGGCAGAATGATAGGAGTTGTTATAGGCAAATTCAACAAGAGGTAGATATTCCTCCCATCTGTATTACTAATCCATGCAATACATTCTCAAAAGGTCTTCTAATACCTGATTCACTCTTTCTGTTTGTCCATCAATTTTAGGATGATAAGCAGTACTCACATTAAGTTTAGTCCCTAATGCAGAAAATAAGGTTTGCCAAAAGTTATCCGAGCATCTCTATCAGATATAATCTTTTCAGGTACACCATGCAATCTGAAAATTTCCTACACAAATTTTCGAGCCAAAAGATGAGCTCCATCCGTCAAATGTCCCGGTATGAAATGTGCGACCTTGGTTAGTTTATCCACAACAACCAATATTGCATCATGCCTATTCTTAGACATTGGTAACCCCTGGACAAAATCCATACTAACAACTTGCCATTTCCATTCTGGAATATCATGCGGGTATAACAATCTAGCAGGATGTTGATGTTCCGCCTTAACTCTCTGACACTCCAAACAACTAGCTACAAACCTTGTAGCATCGCTTTTCATTCCCTTCCAGAAATATATCGGCTTGACATCCGCTAACAATTTTGTTACACCAAGGTGTCCAGAGTAAGGGGCACAATGAACTTCCTTCCACACAAGGTTTCTAAGTTCTACTGAATCAGGAACGTAGATTCTACCCTTGAATCTCATCAATCCATTCGATTCAAAACTGAATCCGTCATATCTTGGGTCCTTAGGGTTTAAGTGCAGAGCCTGTTTCACTTGCTCATAATACTCATCTCCAGATAAGTTTTGCATTACTAAATCTTTAAAGTTAGCATGTATGGAGATTATAGAAGCTATGTGTCTTCTTCTGCTTAAGGCATCAGCTACTCTGTTTTCCTTGCCTTTGATATAAGAAATCTCAAAGTCATAATCTGATATTAATTCCAGCCATCTCCTCTGCCTTGCATTGAGATTAGGTTGTGTAAATATGTAGCGAAGACTTTGATGATCAGATTTTAATATAAAAGTCTTTCCCAACAAATAATGCCGCCACATCTGAAGGGCGTGAATCACTGCTGCCATTTCTAAGTCATGAGGAGCGTAGTTCTACTCATAGTTTTTCAACTTCCTTGATTCATAGGCTACTACCCTGCCATCTTGCATAAGCACACCTCCTAACCCTTCTCCCGAGGCATCAGTGATAACCTCAAAATCTCCCTCAGGATCGGGAACTTTCAGAATTAGAGCGGTTGTTAATTTTTCTTTTAACAAGTCAAAAGCCTTTTGACATTCTTCCATCCAAACAAACCTTTTTCCTTTCTTTGCAAGGAGGTAATTGGGCTAGCAATGCTTGAGAAATTCAACACAAATTTCCTGTAATATCTGGCCAACCCCATAAAACTTCGTACCTCTGAAACATTGGAAGGTTCAGGCCACTCCATAATAGCTTTTATTTTGGTCGGATCAACTGATATCCCATCCGTTGATATTATATGCCCTAGATACTGCACTTCTTTCTGAAAGAAAGTGCACTTTGAGAGTTTTGCATACAATTTGTGTTCTCTTAATCATTGCAAGACTATTTGAAGATGTTGTCTATGCTCCTCTTCATTTTTGGAATAAATCAAAATATCATCAATAAAAACTAGCACAAACTTATCAAGACAATCTCTGAAAACACTATTCATGAGATTCATGAAAGCAACAGGTGCATTGGTCAATCCAAACAGCAACACCATGAACTCATAATGACCATATCTCGTTCTAAATGCTGTCTTGGGAATATCTTCATCTTTCAACCTTAACTGACGGTATCCAGATCTCAAATCTATCTTAGAAAAGACTGATGCACCACGCATTTGGTCAAATAGATCATCAATACGTGGCAAGGGATACTTGTTCTTTATTGTCGCCTTATTAAGCATCCTATAATCTATACATAGCCTTAGAGTTCCATCTTTCTTCTTGACAAATATAACCGGGGCTCCCCATGGTGATACACTTGGTCTGATTAGATTCTTAGACAATAGCTCCTACAATTGAGCTTTTAATTCCATAAGTTCAGTGGTGGTCATATGATACGGAGCTTTAGAGATTAGCTCTGATCCTAGTTTAATATCTATGCCAAAGTCAAATGTTCTTTTTGGAGGCAAGCCTCAGGAAATACATCACTGAAATTGCAAAGATATGGATATTTTTTCCTCAAATGTTTGTTTCTCCAAGGTTTCCTCTACTAGGTCCATTTTGACTGCAAAAAGTTGACATCCCTTTCGCCTAGCCCGTTTTAGTTGTTTTGAAGAAATGGATCTAATCCTTATTTCCCTTTGAATTCCTTGAAGATTTATTGAATTGCCCTTCTCATCCAAACACTCAATTGTTTTATGAAAATAATCTACCTTTGCTCAATGTTTCCACAACCAATTCATTCCTAAGCTGACATCGTAGGACCCTAAAGGTGCTACGTATAAATTTGCCTAAGTGGTGAAGTTAGAAATATCAATCTTAGCTTCGAACAAACATTGCTCTACCTGAGCCTTTGAGTTATTTGCATACTCAACTGTCCATGGGTTTGACATAAAACCAGCTTTTCTAGAAAATTTACTTAAGACTCTAGGTGACACAAAATTTTCTGTTGCACCAGTATCAAATAGAATAGAAATAGGGACTCCAAATAAGGTACCTGTCATCTCAATAGGGGTGATTTGATACTCCGCTTGTCGACTGTCAAGAGTGGCATGAATCCTTTGCTGAAATGCTTCCTATTGCGAAGGAAGTTCCATGTTCCTATGCTTCCCATTCTGCTTCTTGTTAGGGCAATGGTTGGCATAATGATCTCCTCCACAAGAAAAGCATCCTCCTATAGGTCCTCACTTCTTAGATGGCCTACTTGTAGAATCATCATTCTTCTTAAAATTAACATTTCTCTTATAATCTTCACCTCTTCGCTCATTACCAAATCTCCCTTGATTCTTTCGATTTCCTTTATCAAACCTCCTATTTCCATATCCCTTCTCATTCTTCCTTTTATATGATTGATCGTTGTAGTTCTGATCAAACTTCTTATGTTTCTTATCATGGTAAGCAGAGATAGATTTGATCTTCTACTCCTGCTTAATTGCCTTCTCACATACTTGATCCGTTGTGCTTGGACCATGCACCTCTACCTCACCGCCAATCTGAGGATTGAGTCCCATGATGAATTTTCTGATTCAGAATCTTTCATCCTTTTGGTATTGAGGAACATACTTCAGTAATCTAGTGAATTTTTCTGCATACTCAACCACAGATTGTTCACCTTGCCTGAGGTTTTGGAAATCTGTTAACTTTTGATCAAAATATAACTAAGGTAACCACCATTTTCAGAATAGTTCCACAAACTCATTCCATGTCACCTTCAAGGGACTTAATTCCAGTTCCATTTTCTTATTCATCCACCAAGTGGATGCTTCCCCAGATAGCTGATATGCTCCCCACACTGCTTTAGTAACCTTAGAGTAATTTCTGATCCCAAAGTATTTCTCCATCTCTGTTAACCATGTTTCTACTGCATCTCCAATTTTTGTTCCATCGAACTTAGGAGGGTTAACCTTCTTCATATCCTTAGATAGTTCTAATGCAAGTTTATCTTTGGTTTTTCTTTGAACTTCACTGTCGTCAGGGTTTTCACTTGACGTGCCATTTTCCCAATGTTTACTTTTGCTTGTATTATGTGAGTTCTCATTTTCACCCTCTATGTTCCCAGTTTCATCCATTTTCTTTTCCAGTTTGTTCAACCTTTCCTTGGTTTCAGTAAGCATATTTAGAATCCTATCCAACTTGTCAGTGGAGTTTTCCCGAGAGTTATGACCTTCCCAATCTTCCCCCTCGTTAAACTCTGATTGGTCCATGATAGTTTAGTTTCTCACCTGATTAAACATATACTAATCAGTTTTATGCTTATCATATTATATATCATCAAAAGAAAACAACAATTGATCATAATCATAATTGTTCTCAAACCAAAAATTTGTCTTTATTCAATTTGCAAAATTGTTCCAATCATCAATAGAGATAGACATATCTCATGTTTTTACTCAGTATTATCAAGTGGGGTGTAACCTTCGGATTCATTATCTGACACATAATCACGAGGTGTATACCCCTCAGACTCACTATCAGATGATAGCTCAATGATCTCAGCTCTAGGCCCTATACGAGGATCCCTAGTGATCATTGGTATACTAATAGGTACACTAACAGGTACACTAATAGGTACACTATTAGGTACAATAATAGGGCAGCAGTTGATCATGATTCAAGCTGTCGTCGTCGCTACCTCTAGGAGTTCTCTTCTCATTCGTTTAAGTCATGACAAGGCATTGGCAAAGGTTTCCACATCATCAAGCCAAATGTCATTTTTGTCATTAGTTTTCTCAATGGTTTTGATCATCGCAAGCCATTTCTGCTTAGCTTGCAGATAACGTTCCTTACCTATGAAGGATTTTCTTGTAGTTTTCTTGATGCGTACCATCCTGGCACAGTAAATCAAATCATTAGATACCTGCATAATGTTGATTTTCTAATCAAGTTAGTGGACTCATCAGCCCTAGTGCTGAACCTGGTTAGCTCTGATACCATATGTAACATCCATATCTAATTTTACTTGAAAACTAGGTTTTAACATAGGTATATTTTTTTTCTTTGTAATCAAATATAAAAGAATTTCACTACTATCAAGTATAACATTTTTCACTTTAACAATAAACATGATTTCATTTTTCACAAGCGGAAATAAATGATAAACCATAAACATTTTGTTTTCTCACAATTTGAAATATTCTTGAAACAAATACAATATTGGAAACATACCATTATCACCGCATCTCGATTGTCGACCCATCACATTCAAGACTCGGCAATCCTCAATATTTGGAAGAGAAAGTATCTTCAAGGAGCTTAACCTCCAACCACAGACCATCAGTCTCCCGCACTCCTTCCTAACCGGAAGTGGCCCTACCCTACTCAAGAGGATAGACTTAGGATAACCATCGGTGTTTTCCATCTGAGCTCTGGTGTTGTAACTTACGTATCTTGTTATCATGCAAATCCCTAGATACCCTCTAGTCATGCATGACTCTCCACAAGAATGTCATCTAGTCACAGTGAACATTCAATGCACTTGAGGATCGTGCATCACCTTGGCCAAAGGATTTGTATTTATATAGCGTTGTATGAATGCATGAATATATTTCACCCACCCTACTCAACTTGAATTAATTGCAATCCTACAGTGTTCCTATTTGTAAGGTTTATACAAATGTTGACCTTGATGACCTCAAAGTATTTGGAATTTCCTCATGCAATAGCGCATGGCGCAAATGTTTACTCTATTCTCGAGTTTATGGATTCATCTCCGTTTACACGATGTATAAAGGGTTTTCTATATCATTGTTTATATGGATAGCATTTGTAATGCAATAATAATCCCGTAATCATATAAAACATCATTTATAAATATCCACTCCTAAGTGGTCTCTAACTTGGCTATACGGTTTTTGTAAATTTATACAACATACTCAAGTATATGATACTGTTACCCGTAAGCCCGAAGTTTTTAAGTTTTAGACTCATAAGGGTCTTCAAGATAATAGCAACACAAGAATCATCGCATGTAACTTAATTAAGACACAAAATGCGGGTTTCCCACCATTATCTTTTCATTTCAAAATCATGACGGTTTTCGACCAACAATAAATACTTATACTTCAACTCTACAACTCCTTCCAAATCAAATGGTTTCACATGGTTCAATGAGGTAAGAGTAATAAAATAAGATATTATAAAGATTTAGAATCTATCTTAAGACACTAGAGATGATCAAACACATTTGTCGACCTCTAACTAAAGGTATAAAACCGAATAAGATACTAGCTAGTTACTTTTGTCGACATTCAATGTCTTGTTTTTGAAATCTTTATCTATTTGGACCGAGAGATGTTTTGAAACCTTGTCCTCCTCTAGTTTTTATCTCCTGACACCACAGCTAGTTACAATTACACCTTCGGCTGTCAAACAAACTAAAATCTACGTCGAAACATGCATTAAATCTAAGGTTTTAAACTCCTACACAGCAAGCATGTGGTGCAATGTGGCTTCTCACTATGAAACTAACGTTTCAAGTGTACACAAGACAGTTTTAAGTTGATAATACAGTCATATAAGAACCTCTCAAAACATGCATCATTGCCGACAGCTAGTAGAATATAGTTCACATTTTGCATCATGCATTGATCAACATTGGTGTGTATACATTTGTAAAACTATGTTCTATTATCATTATGGTTTCTTTCATGATATGCAATGATATTGTTTCTGAGAAGACAGCCATGATTTCAAATTCTAAGAAGACAATAATGATACGTATTCATTGTAAATAACCTCACACAGAACTTTCAGTAAAAAGACATTATTATCGCATCCTATACGTTGTAAGCTTATTACACTATCATTGCAGAAATGAGACACAAATATTGTTCATAGACTACGCAAAAAGAAGAAATGGGAACTTGTCGATGTGCTTAGAGATCCGTTGTTGCTAGCTCGTCCTCACTGAGCTCTCAGCGACGTCCTCTAAGTGTTTTCCTTTGACTCTAAACCATAGCACCCTCCTACCCGTGTCCTCTGGTTTTTAGTTTTTTCACAACCCAAAACTCATGCTCAGGCCGCGCACAATGAAGAAGGTTTAATGGCCTTTACCTCCCAGTTTCCAGTTTCTAAACAACAGAAAACTCATGCCCAAAGTGCCCACGCACAACGAAGAAGAAGAATGGCATTATTAACTCTCGGTTTCACTTTCTTCTCAATCGAATAACCACCTCCTCCGACTGCCCATGGTGAAGAAGCATTAATGTATTTACTCTGCCATCCCATGCCTTAACAAAAGGAGGTCAGTTTAACTGCAGCTACCCGTCTTCCTTACTTGTAGCGACCACTAACAAGATGGAGGCTTCTTTATGGCAACGTGGCACAACAACCTCGTCCACTTCCTCTACAAGAAGGCTTCTAACCTCTGAAAATGCAACTAACACCGCTTAGTGGAATAAAACTCTTACAAGGTGATGAACAATAAATGTATATTGAATCTCCAAGGTTGAAAAGAGAGGAGTAAAAACTGACTTAATAAAGAAGGTATAGGTTTGACTTATGATAACTCAAGTCTTAAGCTCGAAGGGAAAAGACGTATTCATAAAGGAAGATGTCCAAAACGACAGAACTTGGGCGTAAACCAACTTGACTTGACGAGAAAACTGACATCAAGCAAACTAACAAAAATACCTCCCGTTAACCAAGTTATGACTAAGGCAATTTTGGAATATCCTTCCAAATAACGACCAAAATAGTTATAGCTTAACTCGACTTCAAATTCAACTTCCGTCGATTTTCAATAAAAAGAATAAATTCACAACACATGATCAACGCGTTTTTACGGCAATCACAACAGATTGGGCGTAACGCAAAACAAGTTTTCTAAATCGTTTGATGCACAAATACGACTTCTCACATCTTTTGACTACGAGACGTGATTCACAAATCTACCACAAATAGTTTTATTTATTTACCTATAAACAAAATATTAATCATCTATATAAGACGACTCGCTTTGGTGGACTTGCGACAACAACGTCGATTTCCAAAATTCTATATGCCGACTTACGAAAAGGTGTTAAACCTTATCTTCAGACGTCAACATCTAGTCTTAAACTATCTCAGTCATAAACATGACTAAATTGAAGGCTTCAAGGTTTATCTACCTGCTTGGCATTTTCAGTAACAAACACCCATGGTTAATTTCCAGAGTCTATACTCTCTCTCAAAGATACTTTCTCTTCCTGTCAAACATGGTCCTCCTATTCCTGCAACGACAGTCTCACATATAATTTTTGTGGTCAAAGCACCTATATTCCAAATCAAAGAATAATATATCCAAACATCATTTTCTCCTAACAAAAGGCATTTTAGTTTATAATATCACATTGATCATAATCAATAGATTCCAAAATTTCATTGAACTAACTTTGTCTAATTACATCACCAATTTCCATGTCGTCCACAACATATTATATAACTAAAATTTGCACAAAAAGTAAATAGTGATATCAATTCCAAAAAGAGGGATGTAATACTTTCACTTTCTCCATTGTAGATGTAAGAATAGCACAAGGGTTTAAAGTTTTCAAACTGGGTATCCTTGCTTTTTGATAAGACACCTACTCTCTGTTATGGCCATGCCTTTATCACATTCTTGTGTTCTTTTTACTCTGCAGATGACAAAATGGCATTAGGGTTTGATGAACTTTGAAGAGGTTTTTTTACATTTTTAGCACAGAAATTGCTTTCCTACTCACAACCATAGCATCTCTTTTCTCTGCATACATTTTCCTTTTGAGTGCTTTGTATCAAAAGATGATATTATTGTTCTACATTGACTATATATACCTCTTTTGAGACAAGCGTTCTCAAACATGGGGAAGTCTTGATACCTCTGGGCAATGAAGAAACTCTTATATCTGTTCATGACTCTTCTGTATGCACAAAATTTTGTAAGTTTTGAAAACATAAGCTTGATGTATCTGCACTCTTCTTATCAGTTTAATTAGATGATTCTTTCCATTTCATGACTGTCAGTGTCAGAAGAGATCATGAATAATGAGAATGTATATATTCCATAGATTCCTTTGTTATCATGGCTATCAACTCATACATTCATTCTTTCTTTATGTCAGTCACTTGTCTTTAAAATATGTTGTGAAATAAATATTCAAACCTGTCTATATAGAATGGACTGAACCTACATTTCATCTCTTTCCTTGTAGCATCTTCTTGTTCTATTCTTGTGATTGTCACTGTAGCTAAGTAGGTCATGCAATTATATGATTTGTCTTCAGTAGTAGCTCCTAAGCATCATATAAACAAGGTTTTGACACTCAAAAAGCACGATTGTTGTTTCTTTGTATCTCTACCTGTAGTTGAGTACTTTGAACTCCTATAGCATACATTCTGTCAAATATATCTGTCAACTATTCATGGCACTTTATCATATGAGATGAATTTGATACATGTATCCTTTCTCTGCATTTAATGTCTTCCGTAGCTATATATTCCTTCTTGTCTTGTACATGGGACTTGTTTGGCATATGCTCTTGTCTCATAAAGTAACATGCAATCATTTGATCATACCGGTATTTGTCTCCTTCACTTGATTATCTGATATTATCATTTGATCCCTGAACATTGTAAAACTTGTTCACACTAATCTGTAGTTATTTTTTGCATTTTTCAATTGATACTCTGCTTGATCACAAGTTTGTCCTTATGATGCTATTATCTGATTACTTATGACAGCTATGACAAAGATCCATTCATCTAATTCTCCATTACATTTTGTATGTTTTCATGACCTCTTAATATCTGATCTTACAATTTTTGACCTATTTAGATGACTGTGGCATGAAATATGACAACAGCAAGGCATTCCAATGATAGTAAAAATAAAGAAAAGTACATTTTCATAGTTGCATTTATGTATTCAACATGTTGGCAAGTTGATTATGAAACACTGATCTCTTTGTGATCTGTAATGAGGCAATTTGAATATGTCTAATCTGATTTAATCAATCTGCTATCAAAGTGAACATAGTTTATAGGAGCAAATGCTCCTTTTATCTTTATCATGATGACACACTCTTCTACAAGTTGATCTTATGATGCATGATATATCTTAAATGATGCATCTTGTCCTTTATTCTGATATCCTTTTCAAATGAATAAAAAAGGGAAACATGCTGGGCTCAACCCTTGTGGGAGCCACATTTTCTTCACATGTTTTAATGTCTTCAAATCAACAACATTACTTTTCCTATACTTGCACAGTGAACAAACAAGTTAGCATAAAACATACCTTATGAAGATGATTGATCTTTCTCATGATGATTTGATTTATGGCATATGTTTGATTTGAATCCATATGAAATGCATGATGTGGCAAGTTGATATGTTTGTTTGATAAAAGCATATGATAGTGTTAAATATCCAGAGCTCTAACAGGATCTTCCCCAAATTTTTGCAGGTTCACTTGATATTACTAGAGCTGAAGATGAAGATATGAAGATCAGCCATCAACAAAGGACATAAACCTTGCTTTCAGGCAATGATGGATATTTAATATTCTCATTTGTTCCTTCTATTTCCTTTTATCATCAAATCTATAGCTTGCATATGTTTGCATTGCTCAGTTTAGTCACTCCCACGTCTTGTGTGGGACACATTTAAACACTTCTTTTAAATATGATTAGTTAATTTACCTTATGCACTTGATTTATGTATGCTTCTTTTCAATCAATGCATAGGATAGAATAACTGAAACTTGAATGTATGTTCCAAATATGATATGAAATGACAATTCAAACAAATACCTTTCTTTCTTGCTTTCAATTATGATCATTTGAATAATCAAATTGTCTTATAACTCTGAAAGATAAAAACAATTAGACCAACTATCTCTCATTGGCTATTTGATTTCTTGACATTAAAATTCACTTGTCATGATGATTTGACAGTCCTGATTGGATTGTTGGATTATCATGACAACTGATCTTTGTTTTCCTCTTGTCAAGACATCAAATATTCATTAATTGCAATAACTTAAAAGTTTTCTTTTACTCCTTGTGAAACAACTACAAAAAAGGTCCAACTAAATTAGGTGTGAACAAAATTTAGTAACAGGGATCAAAGTGGACTAAAATAAAATATAAGTGATCAAACAATTACCTTCACCTAAAAATTAGACAAATGTTAGATGTTTTCTGGGTCATGCAGGCTACTATAGGAGATTTATAGAAAATTTCAACAAAATAGCTACTCCTTTGTTTACCCTACTTAACAAATACACAGAATTCTTATGGACAAAGGATTGTCAATCAGCATTTGAAACCCTTAAGGAGAAACTTACTGTCACACCTATTTTAAGAGGACCCAATTGGACTCTACCATTTCACATACAAATTGATACTTCAAATGAGTCCATTGGAGCATTCTTAGGACAAAAAGAGGAGGGAGAAGGTATGCATGCCATCTATTACATCAGTAAAAACCTTATCTCTGTAGAAAGAAACTATACCACAACTGAAAAAGAATTCTTGGCAGTCATAAATGCTATAAACAATTTCAAGGATTGTATCACTAGATCAAAATATTTGTACATACAGATCATGCAGCCATCAAATACTTAATGAATAAGACAGTAGTGGGTGCAAGGATAATCAGGTGGTTATTGCTATTGCAGGAATTTGACATTACCATAGTTGATAATCCAGGCAAATTTAATTTGGTTGTTGACTTTCTGTCAAGATTGCATATAGGTGGAGAGAACCAACTAGTGGAGGATAGATTTCCAAATGAACATCTTTTTTCTATCTCCTCTACTGCACCTTGGTTTGCAAACATAGCTAATCTCTTAGCTACATGCTTGTTTCCATCCCATTTTACCTCAAAACAAAAGAAACACCTACTTAAGGAAAGCTTATCTTACAAATGGTTAAATGGTTTACTGTTTAAATGTGGTTCTGATTTCATTTTATGCAGGTGTCTAAAAGCTGATGAAATTTTTGATGTCTTAAAGGCATGTCATGATGAATCATCTGGCGGGCACTATTCTTCACACAGAACCATCCAAAAAAATTTGGGAGCTAGTTACTATTGGCCCTCTATTCATAATGATACTAAGAAGTATGTGCAGCAGTGTGATCAGTGCCAAAGGATGGGACAACCAACTTTCACCCAGGAAACGTCACTTCATCCTCAAGTAATGTTGGAACCATTTGAGCAATGGGGTCTAGACTTTGTGGGACCAATTTCTCCACCATCATCAGGTAAAGAGTACATTTTGGTATACATAGACTATGTGACTAAATGGGCTGAAGTTCAGGCATTGCAATTTGCAAGAGAAGAGAAAGTTGTTGATTTTCTTTATAACATAATTTTCTTAAGGTTTGGAGCTGCAAGATCAATAGTTTTAGATAGAGGACCTCAATTCACTTCCCAGGTAATTAGAGCATTCACAGACTTATATCAAGTTAAGCACATAAAATCTTCACCTTACCATCCCCAAGCCAATGGGTAGGTGGAGGTGACTAATAGGGAACTGGAGAATATCCTGACAAGGACAGTGGCCATGAATAGAAAGGATTGGGCTAATAGATTACCTGAAGTAGTTTGGGCTTACAATACCACTTGGAAGTCCACAACCAAATTCTCACCATATGAATTGGTTTATGGAAAGAAACCCATTCTATCTATAGAATTTGAACTACAAACACTCAAAACGTCATTAGATATTAGTCTACCATTATCTATAGCACTACAGAATAGGATTCTTCAGCTCAATGAGTTGGATGAAATCCATACAGAAGCCATACAACAAACAGAACTTGTTCAATATCAAAGGAAGCAATGGCATGACCAACACATCAAAAGGAGGACATTTCAGCAAGGTGATTAGGTTCTGTTATATGATTCTAAGTTATATGATTCTAAGTTCAAGGAGTTCAAGGGAAAGCTACAAACTCATTGGATGGGTCCTTATCAGATAAAAGAAGTTTTTGAGAACGAGATAGTGTTGCTAGAACCCATTGATGGAAGCACAGACACATTCTTAGTGAATGGCCATGGAATTTGACTCTATAAAAGGCCATCAACTAAAGAAGAATTCATCAAAGATTTGTGTTTAGTTACAAGGGACACATCCTTTGTCATAGATTTGGACTATATATATAAGGGGGGAAGGTTGAAAACCAGCAAATGGTGGCCTTCTTGATAAAAAAAGAGAAAGATAGAAAACTAGTAAATGGTTGTCTTTCTCGAACAAGGGGATTAAAAACTAGTAAATGGTGGTTCCCTTCTTCTTGTTAGATAAGAATAATCAAGCTACGAAGGTAATCAGGTGCCAAGAGTTACTAAAACACATCTCTGTAACAAACTAGGAGCACCTCAAGCGCTTTACAAACTAGGAGCACCTCCGACACTCCATCAATAAAGGTCCATTTTAAAATATAAAAAAAATGAGGGGACGCACCTCTCTAGGTAATAAAGTGGGATGCCATTTGATGAGGTTAGCATGAATCATCCTCCACTTTATGACAAAAACAAAGATGAAGTCAACATGCATATCGTCAGCAATAAAAAAAAGTCATCACTCTCACATGCACAAGCCATCACGAATTGATGTACCAACGTTGCTTGACAACACGGCATTCCCAGACCACCCAGAGGGAATAATTGCAGAATATGTGATGATAGGGATGCTGACAACATTTCAAAACCATGCAGGAGTTGCTCACATGCCGAGTCACATCAAGTCTCATCAAAGTCGTGACATTGCAGCCAAGTACATCAGGTCGTCATCATTAAGATTGATTCAGGTAATTCTCTTTAATTAACTTAGTTAGTAACTGTCTTGTCAATTCTCTTTTTAGGTGTCGTTATTGTGACACATCCCCCTACCATTATTTCCCTTCTTAACTCATGCATGCCACCATATTTGCCACACTATCGACCTGCCTACGAAGTGTCCCATCACTCTCCTGCAATTATGACTACATACCAATGTTAAACCAGTCTCAAATGTGCTTCCCATAATCTAGGCAGCAAAAGCAAACTGACATATCAACCACATTCAAATCTTTGAGTGTAAAATTCAAGTCTGCAAACACAGTCTTTAGAGTGAAAAGAGGAAAAAATAGACCACATACAGAACCAGGAAGAATTTTAGCCACATGAGGTGGAATAGGACAGAGAAATGGGAGTTAAAAAGAAGTCAGAGCTAGAGAATATAACATGCCTATTACAAGATGAAGTTATGGCAGACATTCTAAGGAATGCAGGGTGGTTAGAGTTCTTGGAGAAATTTGAAGGTTTTCAGGAGGATATTGTTGATGATTTCCTACGTAACCTGAGAGATAAACAAACAATTGTGAGAGGGGTTCAGGTCAATATATCTGCCACCATCATCAGTCATATCTCTCAGTTACCAGAACAAGGTGAGAGGTTTTACCATTTGAAAACCCTATATGCTGATTAATTAAAAAAAAATCTAAAGAAAGTGAACTCGCAATACAATTACATTTAAGCAAAAATGAGGTTAAAGGAATTGTTAGGTCTTCACTTCCACACCCATGGCAATCTATAGCATTATGGTTGATGAAATATTTTACATATGATGGCCAATTTTCCATAATTTTAGGACCAATAATGAAAATGCTAATTTTTTGGAGGCATGGAAATGCTCACCCAGAATTTAGCATAAACATTCCAAACTTTATGTATTCTGCCATTAAATCATCTGCAGACAAGTATCAACAAGGGAAAGGTCCTATGAAAAACCATGGCCTCATTTTTCTGATTGTGAAACATCACTTTCTGTCTCAAGCTAATGGTGAAGCATTATGGTAGATAATAAACCACAGGACAGAACACCAGAGAGGGCACAGAGAATGGATGAGGCTTCCTCTACCCAGCAAGAAGAGAAGGCAAAGCCTTCAACTTCTTCTCCAGCTACTGAGTGACGTAAAGGTCAAAAACCCTCACTGGAGGCAACTTCATCTACTGCCCCTGTTACTGGCAGAAAAAGGAAAGGGAAGGAAGTTATGGAACAAACCCCCTATATGACTCGCTCAGCGAAGTGGAAGATGAACTTGGATGAGGAGTCTATTCTAATTAAACAAACAAAGGAAACATATGTTATAGAGCAGACTTCCACCCGGACTTCTGACCCCAAGAAGCAAAAGAAGAAAACAAGGCAGGGTCAGAAAACAAAAAGAGCTTCAAAGAAAATTGATTCCAGCATACACTACTGGGCTGAGGAAGCATCTCATGATTTAGATGAAATTCCTTTTGTGAGAAAGAAGAAACAAAGAGAAGTTTCCCCAGAACAATTTGTTCATCCAGGTTCCCATAAACCAACTTCACAACATTCCCCTGCTTCGGAGATAGAATAGAGAGACACTTTTACTATTTCCTCAGACTCTGAGGATAATATACCTACTATAGAGGCACCTACTCCACATGTGCTACGGAGAAGAAAAAGAAAAAGGCAACTTACCCAAGATGAAAAATATACTGCTCTCCTAGCTGAAGTTCTCTTAGGTTTCAAAACTTCTGTAGATGAGGTTGGGCCTTCATCAGTACCAATAATTGAAGAGAGAGATCAAGAAGAAGCTCAGGATAAGGAGATTGCAGGGGAAGTTGAAATAGGGCAAGTGGATGCAGCTGGCAGTGAAGAGCAAAGAGCTGTGGAAAACCCTGAAGTGGAACAGACAAAAGAAGAAACATGAACTTATTCTCACCCCTCTGATCAGGAGGATGTTGAGATTTTAGGGGAACAATTAATGCTAGAGAAATAGATAATCTGAAGAGATTATTATGGGGGAAGAACCTAATTATTACTAACCTCAAGAAGGTCATGAAAGAAAAAGAAATGGAACAAAAACAGATGATTGAAGGACTGCAAGTAGAGCTCCAGAATAAACAGGAAATAATTCAGGAGAAAGAGGCAGAGATGAAAAACAAAGAAACAGAGGCAGCCCAAAGCATCAAGGAAAAGGAGGTAAAGGCAACACAAAATATTTCTGATCTTACAAAGGCTCGAGACAACAGTCTCACAATAATTGTAACACTTGTTGAGAAAGTACAAAGTCAAGCCAAACAATTAACATGGGCCAACAATAAGATAGATGATCAAGAAGAGTACATTCAGGAGTTGATTGGCCCAGTGACAACCATGGAACAGGGGCAGATCCATACTTAGGTCCAATTCCAATAGATATTCCTAAGGCCCTGTTCCATTGGGAAAGGAGATGTAGAGAATATGAGGCTTCTAAACCCATGCTACAATTACAAAGGGCAGTAACTACCATGTCAAAAAGAGTACAAACTTTGGAAGAAAATGTCCTTCATGTAGCTTCCATTTCATTTGAGATCCTATCTTGCAGACCCCCAAGTGGAAGTTATGCTCTATTTCTACAAGAAAGAATCCTACAGAGAAAAAATATCTTTGGTTTTTTCTGATTTGACTGAGGACACAGAGATAGGGATAGGGTTCATAGAGGCATACATGAGAAGTTCTGATGAGGATAAAGATTTTCTGTGTGAGTTATATTTGCATGGTTTCTACATTGATGATATTACCTTCGTTATCAACTATTTTGTAGGAGAATGTCAACTCAACGCATTCATGTCGCTGATTAGAAATCATCAGATTTGGAATGAAAGGATGGAGGCTTATCTAAAGAAGGATGCAAAAACAAGCCTTTTTATTAGAAAAGAATGTCCAAATCCCCATGCTTTTAAGGTCCATTTCAGGGTAAACATTTACTCCCCAGATGGTAAGACCAGAATTTTGCCTTAATATCTAAAACATCTGCAGGAATGCTCCATTGATTTTGGTCTCCTCATAAATAGTTTATCTAATCAAATGCTTCCAGTGGCAAAGAAAAGGTAGAACACCTTGACTACAAAATGTAAAAGATGAGGGAAGTGGTGTCCCCTGGCAACCTTAGGTTGTTTATGAGGAAGGCCAGGATAGTGTCCAAAATTATGGATAAATACCAACTAAAGTGGATAGGTGGCTGTTTCAGACCTCCTCTCATCATTGAGCCACTACCTATATGGGCTGAACAAATGGAAGATGATAAATTTCAAGAATGGATGAAGCAGGTTGATCAGTTCAAAGGAAATGGTAATACAAATCGCACCACTTGGTCTACTTATGCAAATGACTACAACTTGACTTATAGAATATTCCACTTGAATAAGTCCAGATTGTGAAAAGCATGACTTGCTAACCTTTAAGTATGGGGGGATGATGAGTGCCAGGTAGCACCCATGAAATACACCTTTTTACCCCTCTTTTTCCTTCCTTCTTATTATGTTGTCCTGATGACTACACCAAAGTAGATTAATAAGATTATTCTAATTATGATTAATGAGAGATGAATTACTTAAAATCATGATTTCTGATTGAGGGACTAATGTGCATTGAACTAATGGAAATATGCAAAAATTCTCTCTTTTTGAATCTATAGGTGCAGAGGTTTGGGCAAAGACAATTTTTGTCATCTCCGGATGTGGTCCTAATAATCTCTGGAGATGACATAAGGATACTACACGAGTCTCCAATATTTTCCAATATGATTGGAGAGATTTTGAGGGGTGAATCATCTCCAGAGCTAGATTGAAGTCATGAGCATATCTCTGGTGCTGAACAAGAAGCCATAAAGCATATCACTGGAGCTGTAGACAATAGCACACACCTTCGAAGCCTCCTCAACACAAATGCATATTTTCTAGTGCCGCTGCCAGTCAA
The DNA here is from genome assembly GCA_027924645.1 of Cunninghamia lanceolata. Classification (NCBI taxonomy): domain Eukaryota; kingdom Viridiplantae; phylum Streptophyta; class Pinopsida; order Cupressales; family Cupressaceae; genus Cunninghamia; species Cunninghamia lanceolata. Next base: position 337,575 of record BSBN01001239.1, on the reverse strand, counting down.
CACTTCTAGTGGTAATTGGGGTGCTCCAGATAATACTCAATCAACACCTGAGTAATCGAATGAAGACCCTAGTTAACTGCTGGAAGTTTTATTTCTCTTTTTGATTTTGCATGAGTTCTTGACAAATTGATTAAGTATCTATATTTCAGGGCCTCGCTACCTAGTTGTATTTGAAACTAAGACTTAAATTTAGTGAGACTATTGTTCCACTAAATCTATTTTAATTGCATGACTTTTTACTTTGTAGTTAAACAGTTAGTAGAATAAGAGATTGGTAATATCTCATAGATGAACTAGTAGTTAGGGTAAGTGATATCTCATCACTGGATTAGATATAAATTTACAAAAGTAGCAGCTGAAGATATACAGTGGATGAATTATTATTATTGTGATCTCATTTTGATATAGATACTTTTTTTAATACAAAATGGTACTGATGGAATTGGACTAAAAGCGAATTGTGATATTATCTTCTTGTGTTGATTCATTGCTTTAGTCTTCATCCCTAAGGGTGTGGAGCAAGGGCCCACTCCAACACCAAGGTAGAAGGCTAGTATTGATTGTTTATTATTTTGTTTCAGATTTTGTTGTTTGTTGTTCTGTTTCAGATTATGTTTAGAAAGGTAGTTACTATTTTCTCATAGATAAATGTATGTTTCAATTGTATGGAATAGTATAGATCTACATTAGCAATTCATTATTTTAGCTTTATTTTCAATATTCCTAGAATTCATTTTCATAGCAGATAGATCAGTAGCATTAATTTCTTCAATCAGTAGAGATCATTAGAGTTAGTTAGATAAACTAGCAACTGTAGGATTCTTAATTGCAGACATCCACAGACACAGCCTTGGATCTGACACATGAAAATATGATTAAATGCCGAGGACCAATGACCCTTGTCACAAAGTCCTCTATGGAGATGGGGTGGGTCTTGAGTCATTCACCCTTAAGCATGTCTTTGGCGGTTGTGGTAGTGTATCTCAACCGTCATGTGTGTTTGGCATGTTTTAGATGGTGGGACTTAGCAATAAGCTCCTTCCCATCACTCATGTTTGTCATGTATAAGATGTATAGTGTGTCTATGGCATACTATGCAGTGCTCGCGTATTTTGTGTCTTCCTTGCGTGTTTGTTTTGTCTACCCCTGAGTGTAGTCTAAAGGCACATAGCGATGATCCCCCTCCACATTCAAGTTTTGTTTTGCATGTCTTCCCGCTTGGTGTAGTCTAAAGGTGCGTAACGATGAGCTCCCTGTACTCCTTAGTTTCGGATTTATTTAAATTGTTAAACCAATGTATACTTTGTGTATTGTGTGACTGCTCTCATGTCTTCTTCGTTTATTGTGTGCTTCCACTGTATTCTCCATGTTTTGCATGTTTCTCATTGTCTTCATTGTGTCTTATGTGTCTTCCATGTGTTTTCTAGTGCTTACCTGAGATTAGGGGCTAGAAAAAGTCCTTCAACCTTTGAATATGCCTTAGCTCAATGTGTCTAGCAAGTTTGATGTGTTTTTGTGCTTTGACCATACTTTAATGCATGTATTGAATCGTAAGATCATACATACATTAAAGTAGGGGCTAAATGTTATGGAGTAAAAAGTAATCTCATGCCTTTTTACCTCCTAGTTTAGCTCGTAGCTCCATGTGTTTACATTATGCAAGTTAAATACTTATCCTAGAGCAATTTTCCCTGAAACCCATGTCAAATGGGACTTAGGGGCCTGTCCTAAATCTTAATCAAGACCAAATTAGGGCCTTGGGACATGGGCACCCGCACCTAAGTCCAACCTAATTTGCTAGGATAAAATTAAATATGTGTGTCAGCTTGGACCCTCTCAAAAGGTTTCCCTTTGTTGGCCTATTCAATTTAAATTATGAATGTTAGCAGGAAAGCATATATAAACAAGTTTAGGACTTCATTTTACACCTAGATGGATAATGTGAACTTGTGGTATTGAGCAAAGGGATTTCAAGGCATTCATTGTGTTGCAGAGCAAAATTGTGTTGTTCTTGTGTTTGTTTGTTGCAGATTTGGCTTCATCAATCTATCTCCCCATGATTTGAAGGCTCTTCATCTCTGTGAGGGTTTCACCTCAATGGTGACATCAATTTGTGTTTCAATCATTTCAATTCATCACTTGATTTGGCCTCTACCTTCATTAGGCACACACTTTATCTAACAAGGGTGTTGAAAGACTTGAATGTCATTATGGGGCTTGATCGAGGCAAGCTCCTAAACACCACAACCCCCAAACCCCTCTCTTTGTGATTGTAGGTTACAGGAGCGGGATTTGGCAAAGTGCAGATTGTTGAAAATGGGAGAGAGAACAAGGTAATGTTGCAGCTATGCAGCTTTAAATTATATTCAAATATGAAATAAATAACATATGTAAATCTAAAAATTACTTTCAGTTTAGATGTTTATTTCTCCAATTTAATCAATGTAGTAGAAGAAAATAGCTTGCAAGAAGAAGACAACTATTTACGTGGAGAAACCCCTAAGGGAAAAAACTCCACACCAAAGGTGTTTATGCTTGTATTAAATCTCTTGTGAAAGATTACATTCAATATTGAAATCCTTTGATTCTTTGATGCACTTCAAAAGCTTCTTCAATTTTCAAACCTGTAAAAAACTTCAAAAAGATTCTTGCTTTTTTTCTTCTAAGTCTTTTACAATTCAACTCGCTGAAAAATGTATGGGGCTTTTTAATTAATACAAAATCTTCTTAATTGGAAAGCTTGAAACTCAAATTACAATAAATTGTAATTGATAACATAGGAACAAATCCTCATGCAAAAACCAAGTGTTCCAAATAGAGAAGACTGAAGTCAAACAAAGTCAAGCCTTTTGTTAATTGCATGTCCTTGATGTGGGTACCCAAGTTAGCCCAAGTTAACTTTGCCAACATCAAACATATTTCCAAATAAAGGCAGCAATATAAAGTCCTCCAATTGGGCATCCAAGTTTGCCCAATCACTTTTTGTTAACTGAAGTGATCAACACACACCAATCTCATGCAAATAACATGAAAGATTGATGTCCCCAATGTTATTCTAAATTACCTTGTTCTGTATATGCAAGTGACATGCAAACACTTGATTCAACATGCAACTAATACCCATTATCTAAAACACTAAGATGTACCATCTTGCAAGTTTCTAAAGTTAGAGTTTTCTGTAAGTAATCTATTAAAACTGACATACAACAACATGCAAGATCATATAACTGACATGCAACAACATACACGATCATATAACTAACATGCAACAACATGCAAGGTCATATAAGTCCATAGGAGTGACATGTAAGAACATGCAAGCACATGAAAGTCCATAGGAGCAACATGCAAGCACATGCAACAACATGCAAGCACATACAAGTGACATGCAAGCACATGCAAGTCCATAGAAGCAACATGCAACAACATGCAAACACATGTAACAACATGCAAGTACATGCAAGCAGAGCTTAAATTTGACAGTTGTATAGCTGCATTTAAAGATTTTAATTGCAAACTACAATAAAAATAAATATTTGACTATATTAACATACATTTTATTTATTTTAGAAACTATAGAAAAAATAATTAATATGAAAATATGATTGTACGTGTATGTGTGTGTGTGTGTGTGTATATATATATATATATATATATATATATATATATATATATATATATATATATATATATATATATATATATATATATATATAATAGAAACTTCTTCTATTTTTCAATAGAAATTTCTATTTAAAAAAAATCCTAAATTTTATAGAATATTTTATATTCATTCAAGCCTTTTCAACACATCAAACAATTAAATTTTGTATTGAAGATTAGGGGCCTAAGAAATGGAATGCATACATTTGAAATACCTTGGTATGAATACATTAAAATTTGACTTGCATTAAAAAAAAACAATTGTCATGTGAAAGGCAATAATGAAGACTAAACTGTAGGAAAAAAATTTCTTGACAGGCAAGGTAGATTGTCAAATTTAAGCCCTGCATGCAAGCAACATGCAACATTGTGAAACAACATGCAAGTAACATGCAACATTGTGAAACAACATGCAAGTAACATGCAACAATATGCAAGTACATGCAAGTGACATGCAAAAATATGCAATTCCATGCAAGCTTTTATGAACTCATGTAAGCAATATCCAATTCATGCATCTCTAACACTTTAGTTAACTCCAACATTATATCCATGCAAGGTGTCTCAACATTATCCGCTCATGTACATAAAAAAACACAACTCCAAGTCTAAATATAAGTCCCATCAAAAGGGGATGCCCAAGTTTAACTCCCACTTACTAGGAGTTATCAAACTCTCAAAATAGACTTAGGGAGAAGTCAACAAAGTCTTCATGGCCCCCACTCTAAAAATGGACGCCCAAATTTGACCTTATCAATTAGGAATTGATTGCAAAAGTCAAAGTGATATAATTAATAAATAATTAATCTCTCAAAGTCTTTTGTTGTGGAACACATTCCAAGAACTTTGGAGACACATGAATTGGTTAGGATTACAAGTTAATGGCAACTTATCCCAACTTTCTCCCACTTGACATTATACATTGCAATAACTATAAATGATATAATCAAACTTTAAATCACAAGGAAAAACATCCCTAGCCATCAATGTACCATTGATTCTTCAACATGATTTTGTGCTCCAACAAGATACCTACAAAAGCAATCATGATAACCATCTTCTCAAACAAGAACTCCTCACATCATGTCACCCATGATAAACAAGAAACATGCCAAGGTGAAACATATCAATTGTCATTGAAACCTACATCAATCTCAACATGAACACAAGCATCAAATCACATGATAACATAAGACTCCGAGTGTTTGCCACACTCATACCAAAAGGAAAAGCAACCATAGCAAGTTGCTAGCTCATCCAAAATATCATACCTCAAAACCAGGGTAAACAAATCATCATAGGTAGAACTCCATGACATCAACATACCAACCCACAAATGCAATCAAGTCCTTGTAAAACAAACCTGCTAATCATCCATCCTCCCATCTCAAAGTAACATACCAATGTACAAATGACTAAAGACAAGGCTAGAAAACAAAATATGCACACACTGAATGGATTTGTGGATATTGACAGTCCACATCCAAGTCTTCAATGCAACCAATGGGTAAAGACAACCCACTAAACCTGCACAACTCATAGATCCCAATAGTGAAACATGCAAATTCATCTTCACATAAATAACCTACAAACTGAGACAACTGAGAAGATATCATGACAATAAAGATCATACATATCCAAGAACTCCCATTGCATGGGCAATGTCAAATCTAAAAATAAGATCAAGGCATTATCAAATCCTCCTATAGCACTTCTCTTAGAGGATGTGGATAACTCGTCTACCATATAGTGTCAAAACATATAATGATATGCATAAAACATCTCACATTACCAATCCCAATTCCTCTTAACCAATGAAGAAAAAGATCAAGGAGCTACCAAATTATTGTTAACAACAATAACACTTGACTCCAATGCAAACCTCAACTCCATAAACATGAGAACCTTTAAGAAGAAGACAATATACTAGAAAAGAGAGAAACTGAACAATCATACCATGCCTTTATACCACACTAACCTGTGCCAAACTGTGTAAAGTAAGATCTCTTTCAATACTCCCAAACTGAAAGGGTATCAACATCTAACATCCAAATTATAATGAAAACATGACAGCAATAGATGTTAACCTTTCACTTTGAAGAATGACACCTTTACTTGGACCAATTGTAGACGCAGCTTCACCAATATTGCTGAGAAATTGGACATGTTTCTCTTCACCTCGAGTTGGCTTTAGCTCCTTGTCATTATTGAATCATTCATGTTTCCTTACTCAGGTTCGAGCCACTACACGATTGTTCTCATCCTCTTTGGGGAATTTCCTCCTCCTCGCTATCCTTTCAAATTTGAGAGAATGTAGCTCAGAAGTGACTTGCTAAGAGATTTGATGAAGACTCGGTGGCAAGAGGCTCAGGTTCATAGTGGGTCCAAAATGTTCAAATTCGCAAAAAAATTGATCCTAATCAAAGAAAATATGAGAGAATGGAACACAACAGTCATTAAGAACATCTTTAAGGAAAAAGAAAGAGTGGAGGAAGAGTTGGAGGTGGTCAATCAAAACATCATCTCACAAGGAATGACCGTGCGGAGTTCAAAAAGGAAAAGGAGTTGTTGAAATTTTATGATGATCTTTTGGCTAGAGAGGAAGTTTATTGGAAACCAAAGTCGCAAGAAACCTAGCTCAAGGAAGGTGATCTAAATACCAAGTTTTTTCATAACTCGACAAAGATGCATAAGGCTCACAATTGAATCTCTTATGTTAAGAAATCAGATGGCACCATTGTGACTGAATTGGGAGAGATCTAAAAAAAAGTTGTAGCTTTCTTTCAAGATTTGTTAGCTCCTACAAATGCCATAAACATCCACGATCAGGTCCCCTTCTTGGCAAATATCCCTAGTTTGATCTCCTGATAGAAACACTATTGACAGTATCATTGTTGCCCATGAAGTGGTTCACTCCATTTCTCAACAAATCAGAGTGGAATGATAATGAAACTCGATGCCAGTAAAGCCTATGATAGAGTAAATGGGTAGTTCCTAATGAGCATAATGAAGTGGGTTGGCTTTCATCTGGATTGGATTCAGTGGATCTTTGATTGCGTCTCAAATGTCTGATATTCAATGTTGGTCAATAGAAGTTCTTATGGCTTCTTCGAACCTACTCAAGGTTCATGACAAGGAGACCCCATTTCTCCCTTTCTATTTGTGGTTATGGCTAAAGCCTAGGCCATGGGATAAAGAGGTTGTCCGAGACTGGGTCTTGGAAGGGAATACTTCTCAACGATTACTCATCAGTAATTTGCTGATGATACAATGTTGTATGGTGTTGCATGCTTGGAAGAAGCAGAGATAATTAAGCATCTACTAGACTCCTATGTGGAAGTTTCAGGCCAAATAATCAACAAGGATAAATCCAACATTTTTTTCTTCCACAAGAAGAGGCCTACAGAGATGCATCCTTTCTCTCAATTTTAATAAAACTGATTTACCTAGCAAATACCTGGGCATGCCATTATTCAAAGGTGCAATCAAAACAAATCTTTGGGAGGAGACTATCAACAAATGTAGAACGAAAGCTTGAACTTGGAAAGGGCTCTAGTTCACTCTATTAGGTAAGATTCAAATGATCAAATTCATTTTATTATCTATCAAATGGCTTGCACGCAAGTAACCAAGAAGGCAAGTAATTCATTGGAAGGCATTTTTAAAAAGTTTCTCTAGGAAGGAGTGAATGAAGACAAACGCATCCCTTTGATCAACTGGCAAATGACCTGCAAAGAAAAGAAGAACAACAGACTCAAATTCTAAATAATGGAAAAGCAAAACAAAGCCTTTGGTGTGAGTATGAGCATCCAAAGGTGAAGTGGAGTGGACTTTTAAGGAAAAAGTATTTGGACAAAGATGATCCTTTAAGAATTTTAACAAATTTGAACTCGTCAAATGGATCACACATCTAGAAATTTATGCAGAGTTGTAGAAGCTTAATCATGGATCACATAAGTTGGGTGGTGATCAATAGAAGAAAGGCCAATTTTTGGAAGGACTTATAGAATGGCCACAATGCCTTTATGGATATCCCCCCTGTTGACTTTTTCCCAGACTGGATGCTTATTCCCAGATATCCCTACAAGGTAGCCATCAGTGATCAACAGGAGCTCTGGGCCAGGGGGTCAACAGTGTAGGAGATAGACTCTATATTTTATCTCCTCTTCTTCTTCAGGCTCTACAAGACCTAGGGGGGTATTCCCTACTCAACATCCATGAGGATATGCATGCAAGGCTGGGATGTTGACAGAAAGCAGATGAGTCCTCCTGTATGTAGACCAAAACTGAAAGATAAGGGCAAAGGGGCTAGCTTTGGGCCTATTTGCAGTTGTAGACAGAGGACTGAGGTTCCTAAAACTAACTCTAATATCCTAATGTTGGTTTTAGATTTTGCTTTGGAGTTTAAGTGTGGATGCAAAGCTGGATGTGGTTATAACACAAAACAAAGCATGATTGGTGCCTATCCAGGGCCTGGAGTCAATAGACATACACCTGTGAATGATCAGCATAAACAACTAAAACTGGATTTCAAGGGGATATATGTGATACCTGCCTTACAGGCATCTCCCAATACAAAGTGTTAGGTTATCTCTACTTATGGTATCCCTACTGCAGTATATCCCTCCCAATGTTCAACCTGAAAACAGTTTAATCTACCCCTTGAATAGAAGTTAAAAGATCAGACATTCAACACAGGAATTCTATGCTCTAGAATCTAAACATAAGCAAACATCCAGATCCAGAAGAAGGATACATGCAATACTGGAGACAGAATTAACACAACACATGCCAAACAGCATTTCTCATATAAGTTTAATCATGAAATCAGTGGGTTCATGCCAAAAACAAACAACAAGAGATACATAAACTCACAGGTAAGCTGTACAGAGCAACCAGATCAGCTTGTTATGCATTACAGAGCCAAAATCATCAACTTTCAACAACAACAAATGAACAACACAACCTGCTTATAACAGCCAGGTAGGTGCTCAGCAATTAATTACATTGTTGACCAAAATTTCGCCAGATACACAGTATCATGAAAATGGCGCTCAAACACAACCGGATTGGCACCCAAACTTGAATGCAGCAGGTAGGGGAGGAGACAGGAAGATTTCTCGAGCCCTGCGCCATCATCCGCTGATCGACACCTCCAGTCGGGTACAAGATCGACCCACGCCATCGCCCATACCTCTGCAACAATCGCCATTAATGGCGCACCAACCCGCAGCCTTGGGAAAAACATCATACAGACTATCGCAAGCATTTCCCGCCGAGATTCATCATCATGATATTTCGAATATGCAGGATCTCAATATCCCACATGCACCCCGCGATGACCTCATTAACACCTTATATACTAGGTCATGAGCATATATAATGTCGGTACTTTTGCTCCTGACGACACTAGTATAGACTTCATCATCATCATCTTCCAGCGGCATGATATCCTGTTGTTCGAAATATCACCCTGACGTCATCATGATATTTGAAATATACCCTTCATGATAATCGGCACAACCTGATCCTTCGGAGGAACATCCTCCTGCTGAGCTTATAACAAAAATCTGGCCGATGAACACCCTGATGACGTCATCATCATATCCTGCTGACATCATCATCATATCTGCCTACTGCGCACCTCCTCATATCCGGATGACGTCATCATCATGTTTGTAAATATCAGGAGGTCTCTTCAAGATGATCAGTGTTAGAAATATGACCCCCGCGGACCTTGATGACGTCATCATCATATTCACATCATCATGATATTCGGAAGACAACCGGATATTTGGAAATATCCTCCTGATGTTCAAATATCAGGTTGCACTGTAGCTCCTCTATAAGATCGGGGCGATAACTGAATATGATGATGCTGCTTAAAAAGATCACCCTCAATAGATAACACGCGAAACCAGCAGGCGGATATCTCCTTGATATCAACATCATCATGATGTTCGAACAAACATATATCCGGGTGATATGAAAATATCACCCCCTCCTTCGCGAATATCATGATGCAGATAGGCAGAAAGAAAAATATCACCCTGATATACGGATGACGTCAGCATCATCAAGATGAGAAACAAAGAACAAGAAGTGATACAACATCATCAGGATGATATTGACTAAGATCATCCTGACGTTCCAAAATATGATGACCCTAGTGAATATCGGGTCGCAATTACAACTCTTCAACAACATCATCAGGATGATGTTAACCAAGATCACCCGATGATAAAAATATCACCCCGGCGAAATATCATGAAGGCAGAAAATATGATGACCTCCGCAAGCAGCAGGATGATAACTGGAAATATGATGATGATGGACACGACCCTTAGGAAAAAACAAGTTAGGTCGAGCAATTCAAAGAATAAGCAACATCATCATCATGCTCGCGCAAGGTGATAAATGGAAGATCACCGGAGACTTTGAAACATCACCCTCGCAAGCAGATGAGGGCGCACTGTAGCTCGGCAGCATCATCATGATAAAAACCAAACATCACCCGATGACTGAATATGATGATGACGATGAAAAACCCAGTCGACGAAGAACATGATGATGCAGACCATCGAAGACAAGATGATGATGATGACCTCCTTCTCAGGAAAACATGATGCTGCAGTTAAAAAATGCTGAGGAGGTCCAACACTTAGAAAAAATGGGCAGGAAGATAAAGGCTTCAAATGAAGAAGCCTCCTGATCATGACAAATCAACCCCTGGTCAAAATGAGTGTCAACAGTGGCTCCGAATGGGGACGTACAGGTGAAAACCTGCAGCGAGAACCAGATCTCCGGGCAGACCTGACAAAAAGCCAAAAAATGCGAGCCGCACAAGGCATTTACACTACATACATATTTTACAAATGTGCACAGCACCCAGTCATTATGCAAAATAGAACTTAAGGAATTGGCCATGCACAGGCAATTCCAGAATTTCACCATCTAGGGCCTGGAGGAAATAAGAATCCTCCCCATGAGTATTGCAAACCTGATATGGGCCCATCCATAAGGGCTGAAATTTGCCATGTTTACCCTTTTCCTGATCTTTAGCATTCCAAATGAGCACCAGATCATTTACTTGAAACTTCCTTTTTGTAGTTCTCCTGTCAAACTGATATTTCACATCCTGTTGTCTTTTGAGATTGATCTGGTGGGCTCTCCTCCTGTCTTCATCCAATGCAACCAGCTGATTCACTCTTTCTGTCATGGGATCTTCAATGTCCTCATCATTTTCATGAATGAACCTGTAAACTGGTAGGAGATTGTTTATGGGCAGTCTAGCTGATGCACCATATACTAGCTCAAAAGGTGACTTCCCAATAGCCCTTTTCACAGTCACTCTGTCAGCCCATACTGCTAAATTCAACTTTGAATCCCAAGCCCTCTTGTTCTTGTCCAGTATCCTCTTGACAATTTTCATGATGCTCCTATTGCTTGATTCTGCTTGACCATTTCCTTGTGGGTGATATGGTGATGTATATGACAGGCTTATCCCATACCTGTTGCAAAAATCAACAAACTCACCTGATCTGAAGCACATAGCATTATCAGTGATTATTTTAGATGGTACTCCAAACCTGATGATGATGTTCTCTAGTATGAAGTCTGTCACCACCTTACTTGTAGCTCTTTTAGTTGGAATGGCCTCAATCCATTTGGTAAAGTAGTCAGTTGCCACCAAAATCCAACTGTGTCCCCCACTTGATTTGTCTGCAATTTCCCCTATAAAATCAATTCCCCATTGCTGGAATGGAGCATCCACAGGTGCAGTTCTGAGGGGTAAAGCACCATGATATTTCAGCTTTCCTGAGAATCTCTGGCAAGGGTCACATTTTCTTACTAACCTCTGTGCATCTGAAAAGAGAGTGGGCCACCAATATCCTGCCCTCAGAATTTTATGAGCTGTTGTTTGGGCAGTATAATGGCCACCACATAATCCTTTATGCATGTCAATCAAAATATTGTTAGCCATATTCTTATCCACACATCTCAGCAGCACACCATCAGGATTTTTCCAGTACAGCTCACCTTGAACAACAACATACCTGATTGCATGTAGCTTCAGAGTCCTCTTTTGATTGTCACTGAAATGGGAGGGACAATTCAGATTTTGCAAATAATAGACAATATCCTTGTACCATTCAGATCCTGATGCACTTACATTCTCATCTTGGACTGCATTAACTTGGCATGCTTCCAAGTTTGACTGTGCCATCATCTTGGCTAGTCCTTGTCCTCTTATCAGCTTAGTAACCTGTATGTCTATGTTGAATTCCTGCAGTTTGTTTATCCATCTGCACCTTCTTCCAGTCACCTCCTGCTGAGTGAATATGTCTTTGACTGCAGCGTGAGGTACATATGCAATTATATGTGACCCTACCAAGTATGGTCTGAAACTTTTAATGGCTCTAACAAGTGCATATGCCTGCTTCTCCATAATGTCATATTTCAATTCAGAGGCCTGCAGGGACATACTGAAGAAGGCGATGGGCTGTTCAAAACCATCTTCATTCTTCTGTAACAAACATGCAGCTACAGTATGAAAGGAAGCAAATGAGAACACCTGGAATGGCCTAGAGAAATCAGGAGATTTAAGAACAGGGGCCATCTTTATTGCCTCTTTGATATTCTGAAATGATTCTGTTGCTTCCCTTTCCCAGTTGACAGTTGCATCCTTCTTCATCATCTTGGAAATGTTCCTTGTGATCTCTGCAAAGTTGGGAACAAATCTTCTGACAAAGTTTACCTGTCCAAAGAAGGACTGAACTCCTTTCACAGTTTTTGGCATCTGGATCCTGTCAATGGCTGCCACTCTGTCTGGATCTATCCTGACTCCATCCTTGGAAACAATATGTCCCAGAAGCTTTCCTTCAACTACTCCAAAGGCACACTTCTTTGGGTTTAAAGAAATACCATATTCTAGTGCTCTTATAAAAATCTGCTCCAGATGCAAACAGTGCTGCTCTTCCTTCTTTGAGTAGGCAGTCAGGTCATCCTGATATACTGCCAGGATTGAATCAATTAGCCCTGCAAAAGCAACATCCATTGCTCTTTGAAATGTAGCACCTGCATTTGTTAGTCCAAATGGCATTCTAACATACACATATGTTCCCCATGGAGTGGTAAAGGCAGTCTTATATTGTTCTGATTCCTTTACCTTCACCTGGTTATATCCTGAGAATCCATCCATCATGGATAGGAGTTCACAACCAGTCACTCTCTGCAACATAGCCTCCATATTAGGCAATGGATAGTTATCCTTCAAAGAGGATACATTCAAGTTCCTGAAATCAACACACAACCTAATATCACCATTCTTTTTCCTGACTGGGACAAGGTTAGACACCCAAGTTGAATGTCTGATGGGCACAATTATTCCAGCATCCCTGAGCCTTTTGAGTTCTTCTTGCATCTTGGGAGCTAAGGTAGGATTTATAGGCCTTTGCCTCTGTCTAAATGGCTTAGCTTCAGGCTTCAGTGGGATCTCATGCTGGAATAAGTCTTCTCTATAAGCTTTTAGGTCCTCATATGACCAAGCAAAAACATGTTTATACCTTTTTAGCAATGCAATCAACATACTTCTTATGTGTGGTTTGAGCTGTTTGCCAATATATACTTTCTGAGGGGCCTGAGATGTCCCCAAATTTATTTCTTCTAAATCCTCCCTATTTGTGGGGGATGTCCTTGTGACCATTTTGTCTCTACTGTCAAAGGCTCTTTCCAAAGCCACTAACCCTCTAGGGATCTTGTTAGTCTTCAACTGGATGATCTCCTTCCCTACAAGAGTCTCTTTTCCATCTACAGTTTCTACAAAAGCTTGGAAATCAATCTGTTGGTTCTCATACTCATCTATGCAGTGCAAAAATTTCAGCAAATCCCTATCATCATTAAAAACTTGCCAACTGCATATGTTTTCTGGTATGGCAGGCCTAATTTTAACTTCTATATCTGTGACACCTGACAGAGTGATGTCATCTGGCCTTATTGCAATATTAGCTAAGAAATCAGCCATAACATTTTTTGACCTTTCTACCCAGCCAATTGAAAATGCATCAAATAACTCAATAGTATCCCAAACAGCATGCTTGTATTGCTTCAGTCTTTTATTCTTTGCAGCATACTTATTTCTGATTTGGGATACAATCAGCTCAGAGTCTCCAAATACTCTTAACATTTTAATTCCATGTTTGAGAGCAATATTCAGGCCTAAAAGTAAAGCCTCATATTCTGCAATATTATTTGTGCAATCAAACCTCAGCAAGAAAGAGGATTTGAGGAGCTTACCAGTTGGAGACAGGAAAACAACTCCAGCTCCAGAACCTTCTTTTGCACAAGCTCCATCAAAAAACATGGTCCACAATCCTTGCTGATCCAGCTCTTCAGTGCAGACATTTTTCTTTTTGTCTTCTGCATCATCTGAGACAACCCTGAAGTTATCACAGTCAGTGTCCACAAAGCATACCTGTTCATTTGCTTCTTGGTCTTCCACTGTCTCTGATGATCTCTGCTCTCTGATTAACTTGACATCCCTGCCATTTATTGGAATCATGGCATATGATAGGTCCAGCTGCATACTTCCACCAATTAGTGCTGCCCATCTTCTTGACAGCAGCATACCATACTGTGGCTTGATGTCAACCACTGTTATATTCATTTTATATTTCTTTTCAGGAAATGCTGCCAGTTTGAAATCTACATCCTTCATGATTCCAATAACTGGTACCTCTCTGGCATCCATTGCATAGCATTTTCCACATGCCTTGTCAATTTTTAATCCTGTTTGTTGCATGATAGCCAAAGGCATGACATTTGTGGATGCTCCAGAGTCAAGCATACAATTTCTAATTATTTTACCATTTATAACCAGGGAAACATAAAATGGTTCCACCTGTGAAGGACACTTTGTCATGGTCATTCCTAAATAGACTTCAGGAGTCTCATCTTCTTCATTGCACATGACCTGTTTCTCACCCTGGGTCTGATCATTTTGCTTAGCTTGAAAAGGTACCCCTGAGATTAGGGATATTGTTCTATTCTTGATCTCTTCCACTTTCATGAGTTCCATAAGTGGAACAGAGACCTTTACCTGAGTGAGGATCTGGGCTATATCAAATGGAGCACAGTTTTGTACAGCAGTTGTAGCTTGCTCCACAATCTTGCTTTTATCCTGAGCTGACTTAACTTTCATTCTCATAGTTCCCTGATCATCATTCCTGTCTTGGGAACCTCTACTTTGATCTTCAGCCTGAGGGGTTTTGTTTTCTGGTCCTTGGAAATCATGACCTGTTCTGTATCTGAAGTTCTGTTTGTTATTTACCCACTGCCTTTTTTGTGGTTCAGTTCCTTTATGACCATGCATCTGCTGACCCGCAGAAATATCTTCTGGCTGATGTGGGCTGCCAACCTGATTTTTACCTCTGAGATTGTAGTTGCTCTTAACCTGAGCAACTGCTGCAGCTGTGAAGGCTCTGATTTCCTCATCAGAAGGTCGGTGTAAGCTACTCAGAAAATTGTGTGAGTTCTGAGCATACACATAATTATCCTCATGATCTTCATCATATGGGGACTGTTGGCAGGCCTGAACCTGATCATCTGTCTTCTCATCAGCACCATAAAGAGTATATCCATTACCTATGGACATCATGTTAACATCATCATCCTGCACATGATGTGGCTCATTGCACTCATTACAAGATGTAGCATTATCATACAAAGATTGGGCAATCATGCACTGTGACTGTGAATGTGGCATCTGACAGATTATACACCACGGAGCATCATCAGCAATATTTATAGTTTTCTTCAGGGGATCAGGAGTTTCCTTGGCATGTTGAGCCCTCTGATTTGTGTTGTTACGTGGATATACAGGCTTACCATCATGCCAATTGGTGTTATAAGGCATATCATGTAATGATGGCCTCTTTTCCTGTCTTTGATAGACTTGCCTATCAGGACCCATCCCTTTTTCACTTCTAGCCAATCTATAGCTCAGGTCCTTAACAACATTTGCCAGTTTGTCTATCTTATCTTCAGGAGCAGATGTACTACCTTGAGTGTTCTGAGGCTTATTTGGATTCTGCAGAATTTTTACATCATCCCTTCTATTTGTCTTGCCTGATGCTTTCCTATTGTTTTCAATATTTACTGCAATCCTGAAAGCATCCCTGAGAGTGGCAGGACCTTTATCTCTCAGTCCATATGCAGTCTTTGCATCAAAGGCATTGATGTACAAAATTATGCACATTGGTTCATTTGGCCTCATATGATGTGGCAATTTGTTCAACACTTTAGTAAATCTTGCATTAAAGTCTGCAACCTGTTCATTTGACCCTTTGGTGATGCTGGTGAACTCATTTACAAAGAAGCTAGGGTTAGTTTTATCACCATACTGCTCCTTGAACATCCTCTTAAAATCATCCCATGATGATATACTCCGGTCAGGCAGATTCCTGTACCATTCTCTTGCCTCATCTATTAAGGATTGCATGAATGACTTCATGAAAACATCCTCATGCTCAACCTCAAAATTATCCATGACATTTTGAAAGGCCTTTAGATGATCTTCTCCTGACACTGTATTATTTCCTGAAAACTTAGGCACTTGCAGCCTCAGATGCTTGTCAATGGGGTTAGGATACCCAGGAATACCATCAAACACCAGCTGTCTGAATCTGTCCAACTGCATGGGCTGTCTGTTTGGCTGATTAACATTAACATTTCTATTTGCATTTTGGTTTCCTGCATTGTTTAGTGGTATCCTAGCATCATTCACATTTTGTCTGTCATCATGATGCTGATGATGCACTTCATATCTTTGCTGATGTCTTTGCATATTTGCATTTTCTAAGGTAGGAACTGAATTATTTTGGGCAGTTCTCAAGGCTTGCACTTTCTGCTGTATATCATCTCTGATTTTCATGGCTTGTAAGTATTCTAGTTCTGCTCTTAGGCTTTTGATTTCTTTAGCTAGCTGTTCATCCTTAGGTCTGGAGGTAGATGGTCTCATGCCATTCTGGTCATCATCCTCATCATCCCTCAGAGACTCTGCCTCTTCAAACCTTTCACTTGGGTCTAGAAAAGGGCGTTCTTGGAACACCTCTGACCTCATTCTCATACTACCACCCTGTTGCCTCTCATATGCATCTTGGATATCAGCTTCTGCACTTGAAAAATAAGGGGCATGCTGTCCTGATGGCCTAGGGTTATCTTGTACATCATCACTTTTTCTGGGGGAGCTCTCATGACTAGCTGAGACAGTTCCCTTTCTTCTATACATCATTCTTTTTGTTAATGGTAACTCTTCAAATAGAGGATTTTGTTGGGACCTTCTCCCCTGCATATAAATTTACTTTGACCGGTTGGGAGATTACTTCGGAGTTGCCACCTATTGCTAGGAACTGTTTTCTTCTGAAAACCAGGGTTCTTCCACAAGGTTCCCCAGTGGAGTAGATTACTATTGCTGACTCAGATGGGTCACATATATATCACTGGAGATGATTAGATAGTCTTTTACTTCTCATCCCCAGTAGAGTCGCCAATTTCTGTTGACTTTTTCCCAGACTGGATGCTTATTCCCAGATATCCCTACAAGGTAGCCATCAGTGATCAACAGGAGCTCTGGGCCAGGGGGTCAACAGTGTAGGAGATAGACTCTATATTTTATCTCCTCTTCTTCTTCAGGCTCTGCAAGACCTAGGGGGGTATTCCCTACTCAACATCCATGAGGATATGCATGCAAGGCTGGGATGTTGACAGAAAGCAGATGAGTCCTCCTGTATGTAGACCAAAACTGAAAGATAAGGGCAAAGGGGCTAGCTTTGGGCCTATTTGCAGTTGTAGACAGAGGACTGAGGTTCCTAAAACTAACTCTAATATCCTAATGTTGGTTTTAGATTTTGCTTTGGAGTTTAAGTGTGGATGCAAAGCTGGATGTGGTTATAACACAAAACAAAGCATGATTGGTGCCTATCCAGGGCCTGGAGTCAATAGACATACACCTGTGAATGATCAGCATAAACAACTAAAACTGGATTTCAAGGGGATATATGTGATACCTGCCTTACAGGCATCTCCCAATACAAAGTGTTAGGTTATCTCTACTTATGGTATCCCTACTGCAGTATATCCCTCCCAATGTTCAACCTGAAAACAGTTTAATCTACCCCTTGAATAGAAGTTAAAAGATCAGACATTCAACACAGGAATTCTATGCTCTAGAATCTAAACATAAGCAAACATCCAGATCCAGAAGAAGGATACATGCAATACTGGAGACAGAATTAACACAACACATGCCAAACAGCATTTCTCATATAAGTTTAATCATGAAATCAGTGGGTTCATGCCAAAAACAAACAACAAGAGATACATAAACTCACAGGTAAGCTGTACAGAGCAACCAGATCAGCTTGTTATGCATTACAGAGCCAAAATCATCAACTTTCAACAACAACAAATGAACAACACAACCTGCTTATAACAGCCAGGTAGGTGCTCAGCAATTAATTACATTGTTGACCAAAATTTTGCCAGATACACAGTATCATGAAAATGGCGCTCAAACACAACCGGATTGGCGCCCAAACTTGAATGCAGCAGGTAGGGGAGGAGACAGGAAGATTTCTCGAGCCCTGCGCCATCATCCGCTGATCGACACCTCCAGTCGGGTACAAGATCGACCCACGCCATCGCCCATACCTCTGCAACAATCGCCATTAATGGCGCACCAACCCGCAGCCTTGGGAAAAACATCATACAGACTATCGCAAGCATTTCCCGCCGAGATTCATCATCATGATATTTCGAATATGCAGGATCTCAATATCCCACATGCACCCCGCGATGACCTCATTAACACCTTATATACTAGGTCATGAGCATATATAATGTCGGTACTTTTGCTCCTGACGACACTAGTATAGACTTCATCATCATCATCTTCCAGCGGCATGATATCCTGTTGTTCGAAATATCACCCTGACGTCATCATGATATTTGAAATATACCCTTCATGATAATCGGCACAACCTGATCCTTCGGAGGAACATCCTCCTGCTGAGCTTATAACAAAAATCTGGCCGATGAACACCCTGATGACGTCATCATCATATCCTGCTGACGTCATCATCATATCTGCCTACTGCGCACCTCCTCATATCCGGATGACGTCATCATCATGTTTGTAAATATCAGGAGGTCTCTTCAAGATGATCAGTGTTAGAAATATGACCCCCGCGGACCTTGATGACGTCATCATCATATTCACATCATCATGATATTCGGAAGACAACCGGATATTTGGAAATATCCTCCTGATGTTCAAATATCAGGTTGCACTGTAGCTCCTCTATAAGATCGGGGCGATAACTGAATATGATGATGCTGCTTAAAAAGATCACCCTCAATAGATAACACGCGAAACCAGCAGGCGGATATCTCCTTGATATCAACATCATCATGATGTTCGAACAAACATATATCCGGGTGATATGAAAATATCACCCCCTCCTTCGTGAATATCATGATGCAGATAGGCAGAAAGAAAAATATCACCCTGATATACGGATGACGTCAGCATCATCAGGATGAGAAACAAAGAACAAGAAGTGATACAACATCATCAGGATGATATTGACTAAGATCATCCTGACGTTCCAAAATATGATGACCCTAGTGAATATCGGGTCGCAATTACAACTCTTCAACAACATCATCAGGATGATGTTAACCAAGATCACCCGATGATAAAAATATCACCCCGGCGAAATATCATGAAGGCAGAAAATATGATGACCTCCGCAAGCAGCAGGATGATAACTGGAAATATGATGATGATGGACACGACCCTTAGGAAAAAACAAGTTAGGTCGAGCAATTCAAAGAATAAGCAACATCATCATCATGCTCGCGCAAGGTGATAAATGGAAGATCACCGGAGACTTTGAAACATCACCCTCGCAAGCAGATGAGGGCGCACTGTAGCTCGGCAGCATCATCATGATAAAAACCAAACATCACCCGATGACTGAATATGATGATGACGATGAAAAACCCAGTCGACGAAGAACATGATGATGCAGACCATCGAAGACAAGATGATGATGATGACCTCCTTCTCAGGAAAACATGATGCTACAGTTAAAAAATGCTGAGGAGGTCCAACACTTAGAAAAAATGGGCAGGAAGATAAAGGCTTCAAATGAAGAAGCCTCCTGATCATGACAAATCAACCCCTGGTCAAAATGAGTGTCAACACCCCCTATCCTTTGAATGGGAAAGGATATTAGAATCAAAAGGCTCCTTTGTTAGAGACTACTTTGATTACCAGAATAATAAGTGGGATTGGTTCAAAATTAATAATCTTGATATCTCTTTTGAGGCCCATGGTATGCTAATTACAGAAATTGAGAGAAGGAATGCTCTTTTGAATCATAAGGACAATGAGATTATTTGGTTGGGTTCCAAATCAAGGGACTATTTGGTCAAGATAGGTTATAAGATACAAAATGCCATGGAAGAAAGGGTGGAATGACCTGTGGAGTTGTGTTGGAGCAAGTGGAATCTTCCCAAGGACAAGGCCTTTGCCTGGTCGGTAATACACAAAAGAATTATAATGGGAGAAAGACTTAAGTCTATCAGAATTCTTGTCCCATCTTGATACATTCTCTGTAAAGAACATGAGGAAGCTACATACCACCTCTTTCTTCAATGCCTATTCTCAATGGCTTGTTGGGAATGGATGAAAGGGAAAATCAACTGGAACGAGCCCCTCTCAAATGACATAGTGGAAGTTTCCAATTGTTGGCTGAGGATTTGTAACTATATTTGGGAAGGTTTATGGTTCTCGGTGCCATCCATGCTCCTATGGTAGGTATGGAAAGAGCATAATAACAGAATCTTTAATGAGAAAGAAATGAGCATTGATGAGGTTTTGAAGAACATTGAAAGAGGGATAAAGGAAATTGTCAATGCAAGATTATCCACCTCTTCCTTGAAACCATTCTCTAGTTGGGACGGGGAATTTATGAAGGTATGGAATGACTTGAAGATTCCATAGACTTATAAATTGAATCAGTCCACTACTTTTTAAAAAAGAAAAAGGGTGATATGGTGTCCACTGTTGGTAGGTAGATTGAAAATGAACTTCAATAGGGTGGCAAGAGGGAACCTTGGTGTGTTAGGTGTTGTTATTTCCATTGTAAATGACAAAGGAGAGCTGATATGGGTGATTTCCAAGAAACTCCAGGTAGGAACCAATAATGAAGTCAAGTTTAATGCGTTGCTCCATGGCCTCAATTTCTGTAGGAAGGAGAACATTTTGAACATAGACATAGAAGGGGGCTCCTAGGTTTATATCAACTCAATTAGAAATTGAAGAGTAACTAATTGGAAGTTGAAAAATGTCACTAAGTTGATACGGAAACTCTTAGAAGGAATGAATGTAACTATAAACCATACCTACAAAAATGACAATTGCATGGCAGATTTTTTGGTAAATAAAGCATGTGACAGATAGGTTGATGAGTTAGTAACTAGCAACATATCTGACTGAGTTGATATTCCTACATAATGAATTTCATTGTTCACAAGGAGTGTTTAGCAGTGAAGGACATTCCAAAACCAATTTTTCTTGCCACCGTATCTATTGATTGTTCAGTGATCATCACACTTGGAGATTCAAAAGATTTGATTATAAATATCAGTGTGGAAAATCTAAGGTAGATTGCTCATGGGCAATTCTATGAGCGGTCTTATATTCCCATGATTTCACCCTCCTCTAATTCCATTCATTCAGGATGGTGGGCAAAATGAGTTTTGAATGCATCTGCAAATGTAGTGAAGGGAGAGATGGGTTGAAGGACCAGGATGAGAGCCAAGAGAAAGAGGATGAGGAGTCAGAAGAGGAAGAGGATCTAGAAGAGGAGGAGGAGGATGCAGAGGAGGAGCAAGAAGAATAGGAGACAATTGATGAACAACTCCATATATTGTTCAATGTAGATCGTAATGGCATGGTGGAAGCAATCAAGAAAGTGATAGGCATGCAACACTTCACACAAGAACACATCCATGACAATACCCTAAATGAGGATTTCCTAACACTAGTTGTGCTTATCATGGGAAGGAAGCAGAGCGGCAAGCTAATCACTCATGCCTTCGTAAGGAGAGACTTGAGGGATAAAGCTTACCAAGCTATTCCTACCTTCAACAAGAGATGAGCCTATGACTTGCTTAGAGGTATTTTTGATACTGCAACTATTAGAAAGAACAAATGAATAGTTGAAGCCTTAAGCCTCTTTTGGTATGGAATACACATAAATGATATGGAGATGTTTAACTATTTTCTAAGTCAATATGGGGATTTGCTCTCTCCCCCTTGCATTGAGCGTGCCTTTGAGCTATTGGAGGGCCTATGCTTCTTGTGGCATCTTGCTATGCCAAGTGATTGAACTCTTAAATTGCACTCATTGAACTATGCTTTATACTTTTTTTAGATTTATGGTTTAATAGAAGGGCACTACCCCCTTTGGTAGCACTTATCTACCTATATATATATATATATATATACATATATTGTCATAGTATTTAAGGGCACCTTTGAATGGAAAACTGTCATAAAAAATTGCTTGACAGGCAGGGTTAATCGTCAAATTTAGGCCCTGGTTGAGCTTGTTGGTGCTTGTCTAAATATATTGATAGTGCTCTTGCTTGTTAATTTTAATTTTATTACAAACATCAAATACATCTAGGGAATTTCAATTTTATTATCTCATAGCTTTGTTAACCTCTTCAAACGATAAGCAATTAGAGTATAAAAACTAATTAAACAATTAGATTGTTTGGGCTATCATACTTTAATCATATGCTTATCATCACAATTCTTTAATTATAACTTTTAACTTAGATATTTTAATTAAAAATATCTCTTCTTCTACTTTTTTTGAGTTGTATTAAACTTACTTAGACATAAATGTTAAACTCTTACAATAAATAGATTATAATAAGTTTAATCTTTGTTTTCTAGTGTTCCTTTGGTGACACAAAGATGGGCATAAAGGTCTATGATCATACCAAGTCAGTTCAAAAGAACAACATAAATGCCTATGATCTTACTAGTTTAGAGAGAAGAGCCAAATAGAGCATTGAATCTATGATAATATCAAGTTTGAGGTGAAAAATCATAGGTTCCTATAAACTTTTAGTTATATATGACATATCACAATGATGACTTTTAACATTATTTAAGATAATATAAGTTTTGCTCTGAATTGTCTCTCTAAAATGTAATCTTGTTTTTGTTAATGTCAACCTTCACAGTCTTTAGAATCTTTCCAATTGATTTTTTTTATAATCTTTGGACTCTTCCCAATTAAAAAGCTGACAAAATCATTACACTCTTCTCACCTAAGGTACCTTCACAATCCTCCAACTCATTCCAATTGAAGTGCCTAGGAAAACAAATAACATGTTAGAAGCATAGTAATGTTATAATTTAAATAATTAAACATAAAAATTAAAAGGAGACAAAATTGATGGAGAAGCAATATTTTTTACTTGTATAGATAGTTGATTTTGTGTCTTTGTGTGCAACATAAGAACACCAAGTTTTGTTTGATTATCTTGATTTAAAAGATTAAACTAAGTTATGATTTTAGATATCAGCATTGACATGCCTTATATCATTATATAATACACATTGTAAGGAAATATATTTCATCTTCTAATTTATTTGAGTTGTATATAGCTCCAAGTTTTTTAATGTCATTGCCTTAGTAAAAGTGGAAAGATGGTCTACATCAAGAAAACCAACACATATCCAAATTGTTTGCATGGTTGTTTTAAGTTGTACCTTGGTTTTTAAAAAAATATAGTATTCATCTTTAAAATTATGATGATGATGATGATGATTTTTAGAGTTATTTTGACCATATTAATATATAGAATCTATCAAAGTGTGTAAAAATTTCCTTTAAACTTTAGTTTTGGAGATTCATTCTTACTTAATCCCTAACTTGATGTTCTCGATATTGCTCAACCTTGCTAAATTACCTCTATACACTTTGAACATCATTTTTATGAAGAATACATGATTATACTCAAGATATTTGTCAATTAGTGACACACATGACTATAAGCACACAAAATAGGCCAACATGGCAAGATTGATGACGCAAATCCCCTAAAAGTTGATATGACATGATAAAATAAAAATGTGACAATTGGCATGTATGTCCAAAGGAAAATTCCCAATTGTGAACCCCCTAGACCCCTCTAATTATCTCTGGTAACCTTCATGTGCCTCCCAATGTCTTTGCATATGTTTTTTTCCCTAAAATCTTGTCTTTTCCTCGTTATGACAAAAAACCACTTCCAATAGGTGATGAAAAATAAATCATTGTGTTTATTTCAATTTCACCTCTATTGAAACCTATGACTTCATTAAGATGAATTATGCACTTGAATTAGTTCAAAAACAAACAAAAAAATCCCTTTGTTTTCTCTCTAGTCTCACTCAATCAAGATCCATAATTTAAATGTTCCCACAACCCAAGAGTGTTCTACCACAAAGCATATAGATGAAGTCATTTATAGGGGTGCAATAAATAATCAATTTAGGTAACCCAAACTCTACCAAATTTCTCTACAACTAAACCAAACCATCAAACTTAACCAATTTCATTCCCGACCATTCAAATTTCCATTTTCTCCACCCTCTAGACAATACAACCAACTATACACAAGGAGGAGGCACAATAAGGGATTTGGTACTGAGGACTACATAGCCACATCAAATTTGCTCCACATTTGTAGCATTTATCTCTAGGTGTGGATTTGTTTCATTTATTTTTTCAATTAGATTAAATATATTGTTTGATTTAATGTAGATTGATTCATTTGATTAGACTAAATTGTGGTGATTGCATAGTTTAGATTCATTTATTTGAGTGAATTAGTTTTAATTTTCTATTCTACTATGTTAGGATAGTATTGCATGTACTAATATTTATTTCATTAGATTTATAAACCAACATCACAAGTGAGAATATCAACACTCAAAGGACTCTAGAGGTTTGGGGTGATTAATTCATGTTTCAAACCCCATACTCTTATTCCTCACAAACAAAGATTTATTTGTGTTTGTTTTACATTTTGTTTATAAATTCCATTGCTATTCGATTTAAAATCCAAATAATTTCCATAGCTAAACTACTTGTGCTAAAATAATGCATCATTAAAACATATCATTCTACTTCCTAAAAAGATTTCCCCTATAGACCCCTTTTGGAAAACCTTTGCGGAAGTCGCATGGGAAATTTCTTTTGGAAGGGTTCTTGGTAAATCCTAATGCAAATATGCATTGCAAGTCTTTTGAGGCATAACTCACACAAAAACCTTAAAAGAAAAGGAATGTTTCTTGAAATTCATAATTAGACACACTTTAATTAATTGCATGTATTTCATCTTTTATTAAATAAAAATACAATAAAAAGATAACATATAGCATTCCTTTCTTATTTTTGTAATTTAGAGTATATTAATTTTTATATTTACTTCATGTAATTACATTAGTATTTGATTTATATTTTTAATATTTAGTGTTTAAAATTAGTTTATTTCTTTCAAAGCCCACAAAAACCACAAAAACATAACAAAACCTAAAAGTAGTATAAACAAACAAAACACAAAAGAAACATTTCAAACAAACACATTAACAATAGGATCAAAACAAAGAAACAACTTCAAGCATCTATCAATATATTTTGACTTGAGTACCTATGCAAAACCCTCACATTTTTGCTGCTCTAGAATAACCTAGGATAGAGTGGGCACAATTCAACCTAGTCCTAACATAGGACTATTAGAGTTAGTCTTTGAATGCACCCAAGTTCCTTCACTTCTTGTAGGTCAATTAAACACCCCGAATGAACAAAATCAGATCACCAAAGGTAATAATATTTTGGGGGTACTTGTCAAAGCAAGGGAAAGTTGAAGGCTTGGATGCCTTATGGTTACTCTACCTCTCGATCCTAATGTAGTATTTTTACTATATGTTCATTATTTTGTATCAATAATGAGCATATTTGAGTAGTGATAATGTTGATAGCAGGGTCATTAGTGGTTATTGACTATTTTTGCATTATGTGGTGCTTGAGACTTCAAAATATGTTAGAGCATAGTAATTCTCTAGGACTACGAGGATTGTCTTATGGCTTTAACCAATGGCTACATTTTCATGAAGGTATTAGTAGGTGGGAGAAGATAGATCCATCCATATTTTAATCTGATGGTCCTCGTAAGCCTAAGAAACAAAAGAAGTGTTAGCGAGCTACCCCGAGACTTATTGAGCATTGTTGATTCAACATGGCAAGCCCTACCTTGTTTTATTATTTTGTGAGCATATAGTGCATTAGTCGGAGGTTTTTATTAGATGAGAATGTACTTAGTGGGCCCATAAAGTTTTTTTTGTTTAGTGTAGTGTATCAATAGTTTTGGGGTTGGTTGATCATATATGAGGTGGACAATCATGTGGTTCTTAAGGTTTTGAGAAATAGCAACAAAAGTTTTAGGCTAGGACCATAAGGACATTCTAATGAGCTCTATCAATGACTAAGGATTGAAAGGGATAAAAGTGGTAAAGTAGATCACAATTGTCCAAGCAATATGATCAATGCTCCCCACTATCTCTCATTGGCTAGGGAAAAAGGGAATTATCTATGCAACTATAGTTGTCTGATCAAATAGTTCTCATCAACAACCTGCATAATTCTAGGGAGCGGTTAAAGTTCTATTTAATGTGGTTCAAGTCACAAAGGATTTTAAACTCAAATATTAGTGGGCATGCACCAATATTGAAATGCAGATACAAATGTAATCTTCAATCCACTACAGTTTTAATGGTGGTAGTCTCATGTATTGAGAGGAGGATTTAATGCAAGAATTGGACTCTCTATTACGACCTAGATTTGAAGATGTGATGCTACATGATCTAGAGGAATTAATTTATAACTATTTTTTATTTTTCTATTATAGCTAGTTTTGTATAAATAAGAGCACAAGGCTCATTGCTTAGGTTAGATTCGGTGTTATAGGCTTGTGCTAAGTAGCAAGCCTTGCCTATAATTTATCTCTCAATGTTTCTCTTTTAGATAAGTCTAAAAGTAAACCTTGATTCATGTGTCTAGAACTTCTAGACTTTGATTATTTATAGATGTGTATAAATGCTATATGTATTAATAGATGAAATTATGGTAATCTTTTTGTACTAGTTTTACTATTGTCTGAATGGATATTTACCTTCTGCATTATTATTTGTGTGCTTAATTTATTGTTTGTTGACTATTGAATTATGTGCTTTTCAAACTTTTTAGCAATTCTATAGAAGATCATAATCTTGGCACATCTCTTCCACTAGATTATAATTTGTTTTCAGTTATCTGTCTTTTCCCTTTTCTTAGTGAAGTGGAATTAGTGGAAATTCTTTGAAAATTCTATATGGAACCAAGCTTAGAAATCCTAGAGGTTGTCCTATGGCTCAAGTCTCACATTCACAAGAACTTCCCATTGTTGACACTCTTTATGTGGCATGGGTATTAGGTGCATTTGAAACACCATTAAGCGGCTATGATATTTAGGTATCAACATATAATCAACCACATTCTTCTCTTTAGTATAATCCATCGAATCAACCACTTCATCCACATCCACATCAACAATAAAGTCCATCTCATCCAACACCTGGTATCTTGACTTGGTACAACCCCAAACCTTCATGTGTGTTAGTTTTTTGTTCATGCAATGATTTGATTAAGTGTATTACTACTTCACTCAAATTATTCTTTCCTCTATATTATAGGTTTTTATCCACTCCATCCATATACCTTAATGTCAAATTGGCCACTACCCTTGTAATTCCCAGTATGACTCAACATGCAAGAAAATCCATAAACTAACCAAGTCCATTATGAATCATACACTAAATAAGTCAAATGGATGCAATGAATCAATAAGACCATTATTATAAGGAAAAAGTGAATTTGCCTAGAAGAGAAGTGTAGATCTAGTCTCCATTAGGTTTAATCAATCCCAGAACTATTTTGGATGTTATTTATCCATAGAAAGTTAACACGTGCAACCTCTAATCCATTCCACGTAGTTTTATTATGCATCTAACCTTTATGATGTTCCTAACCAACATTTCATTCATGCCAACCCTAGATCCATTTAGTTCCATTTTTTCTTTGAGTAACTATTTTTTCAAGCCACCATTAAACTTAGCTCCAATTAAGCCCACAATACATATTTTTTTATATGCATAGTCTATAAGTTTTAGCTATACATGTACACAAAACTTGTTTAACTGCATTATGTCCCATAAATTCCTACCATCATGGACTATACATATCATTCGCCCAATATTTAAGAATGAAGACCAATATGATACTAATAATCACCACAAAATTAAATGATTTGGCATACTTTGGTGAAGATCTTTGTCAATGATTTAAACATCCATGTCTATATGGGAAGAGACCACAAATTTGAGGGATATAAGAAAAGTTGGTTTGAGGATGAATCACTTTATATATTCATGTTAACATCTATTATTAAGGAGTCTAAGATAGGGAGATACAAATTGTAGAACTACTTTGTGGACTTCTATAAGGCATTTGACATGGTTCCTTAACACTTGTTCATTCGTCTACTTGGGTATTTGACTCATCAACACTTGGTGATATCACCTATGATGACACTCTATAAGTTTATTGTTAGAAAAGTTCACATAAGACCTACAAATGAGTCTAGAGAAAGTTATTAAGGTCAAAAAGTGTTTCCCACTCTTTCTTGCTCTTTTTAGGCAATACATAGATTGAAGCTAGAGGACATTATATCATATCCTTAGGTATATGGGTGTTTCTTATTTGGGGGTATATTGCCACTCTCCAATTTGAATATGACATCATTTTGATGTCCCACTCAAAGAAAGGACTCTAGAGACTACTAGATATTTTCATATCCTTTTATGAGACTCGTGAAATTGTAGTAAATTTGGGACAAACAAAAGGTATAGTTATCAAAACATCCAAACTAAAGGCAAAGCAAGTATTGCCAAATGCACACAAAGGCGAGAATATTGAGGTGGAATCATCCTATGTATATTTAGAGGTTAATTTTAGTGGATCATAGTTCAATTTGATATTAATGGCAACACTTTAGATTAATCAAGGCATAGAGAACCCTAACCACCCTTGATAAATAATGCTTTCAAATTCAACTTTAAGATACTTGGATGATAGGTGATTCACTAGGTGGAAATATTATACCGTGTTCATTCATATTAAGAGTTTTTTAATAAGGAAAATTAAGACCAATATACCCCTAAGTATTTAGGATTGGAGGGTTTATTTTAAGTTATTACAAGTTCCTATGTATTGGGTGTGCAAGACATGAGGGTTATACATGCATGTGTGTCACATTAATATTCCATGGTCTAAATACAATTTTGTATGGGACCAAATATGATAATTCATAACAGGGTGCTAGTTGAAAGGCTTGACAAATGTTTTTCTCTATGTTGTTGAAATGTTCTTTTCCATGAAAAATTGTAAAAATTAGATCAAGTGATAAGTTTCTAACATTTTCTAAAGTCAATATAATATGATAAATAATTTAATAAATGTGTTCACAAACATACTTGACATATTTAAGTCATTTGAGCATATGTTAAATTTTAATATAGTCCCCAATCTTCTCTTTTGATTCACAATATTATTATCCATTGATGCTGATTTCAATGCAATATTTTCTTCAATATAATATTGTTTCCATTCATTTTGTTGGGACCAATGGATGTGCATTAAGCACATTACAAGTACACATTTGACATGATTTCAATTTTTTAAAAATAGTTGTGGTTGGTTCTAATGAAATTCTCTCCAAACATTTTTTTCTTCCTATAGTCTTGGATTGAAATTTTGCAAGGGTAGTCATCTCTCGAGTCAATACTAAAACTTTTAATGGTCCAACCATTGGATATGGGAGTAGCATTCATGACATATGTAAAATATATTGTAAGTAGTAGAAATAAAAAGGGAATATAAAAACCTCTCTAGAAAAAAAGGTTGCTAAGGGATCTAATAAAAATAGGGGATATTTTTTATTGGAAAGGTGCATAAGGAGGGTTTTTTAAAATAGAACATTAAGAAGTAGAAATTAATTAGGGACTATTATTTATTACCTTGTGATTAGAGGTGATATGACATATGTTTATTGAGTGAAGCCCCCATGATTTGGACAAAGATTTGAGTCTTTGTCTCTCTAGCTAGACCCACTCTCCTACATGGGTTAAATTTTGGGGACCTTACTAAAAGAACACAATTTAGCTATATTTATTGTTTATTATGATTTAACATAGATTCTTTCTATTGCACATACTAACTTAAAATTAGATACAAGTAAAGCATTTAGACAAATAACTTCCAGATCTAATCTAAGAGAAGCAAATACAAGGAGTTAAGATTGACAACATTGATTGGAAATTGGACTAGGACATGAGACTTGCAAACACAAGAACATAACTTATACATCTGGAAACTATAAAGTGTGAAGTGAAAAGGCTTATAAATGCTTCATAGAGGTCCCTAAAAGTTTTGGGGGCTCCTAGATGAATATCATGGCAAAGGGGTGTTGGTAGTGGGGTAGATGTCCTCAAGGGGTATTGGTAGTAGTGCATATGGCCTCAGTGGATGTTGGGGGTGGTGTAAGTGTCCTCTGAGGTAAGACATACTCAATCCTTATCTACAAAAAACTTAGAATGAGCTCAAACTTTCACTAGAATTGGTTCTTCCAGTGTATGGGTTGTACAACTAATTTTTGTAAGTACCCAAGATTGCATGGGTCGATATTACATGTTCTATGATGATTTAGTGGTCAAGTGCATAACCCATGTGACATGCTTAGTTCTCTTCACCATCCTTTTTTGCCTTGATGGAAGCATTCCTAGAATCCTAGTATGCTCCTTCTATGTTTTCCATCCTCCCAACTCATCCTAACCTTTCCACCTTCTGAAAACCATGTTTCTTGCCTTAAGTTGTAAGGACACCTAGGAGACCTTAGGGTCACTCGGGAAGCCCATGTTAACATATAGGGTCACTCACACAACCTCCCTGGTAGAAGGGGTGACCCATACCCCAACATGAGCAACCTTGTCATGTTTTAAAGTGAGAGTAAGTTGCTTATTTTTGGTTGGTTCTCTTCCAACTTCCCTTCCAATAGCTAACTTTTGCCCATGCTTTCTTCCTTGTTTTCTTTCCAAATTTCTTTCTTGCTTTCATGCCTATCTTTATCCTATTTTATCTCCTTTCATTTCAATTCTCCTGCTATATAAACCCCCCTCTATCATTCATAAGAGGAGACTTTTTACATACACAAGCTTTGAGCAAATTTCAAGAAATTTTCTCCCCATAGGATAGAAGGATTAGGATTCCTTTGTAATTATTTATTACAAGCTCTACATCCCTTCCCCAAGCATCAAATTGCCTTAGGAGATTGCATGCCTCTCTATATAGCCTCAATCCTAAATCCTCTTGTTTAGTTATATTGGGAAGCTAATGCTTTCTTCTTGGTGCTTGCATATCACATGAAGCTAATGCTAGCTTCCTCTCAATTCAATCTCAATTCAGCCCCAACTTGAATCTTTCCTTTTCATCAAGTAGAGTACCCCAAGGTTGGAAGAGGAGAAGAAATAGATAAAATTTGGACCCTCTAAGGACACATTCACAACGATTCCTCAAAGAAGCTCAAAATCTTCTCCTAGGTTCTTTGATTTTGAAGCAATTTCATTTCTGAGTAACTAGATCACTTATCTTGCCTAAAG
This sequence comes from Cunninghamia lanceolata, assembly GCA_027924645.1. NCBI lineage: Eukaryota > Viridiplantae > Streptophyta > Pinopsida > Cupressales > Cupressaceae > Cunninghamia > Cunninghamia lanceolata. The sequence goes on along the minus strand of BSBN01001239.1, from coordinate 306,029 downwards.
ACTGTAACACTTTGTTATTGCTTCTTAGTTCAGTTTAAGTTTATTTGTTTTTTTCTTAGGTAGTATTGGATCTTGATTGCTTTTTCATTTAATTTAGTAGATTAGAAGTTTCTTTTACTTTCAATTGCATCTCAAAATTGAAAACATGGCGTAGGTTGCATGTAAAAGTTATATAGTTAAATAGCTCACACTTCATTTCAAAAAAGAAAAAAAGAGAATTAGATTAGATTTCTTTCTTGCATGCATATAGTTTAGTGTTAATGGAAAAACACAAAAGGAAAAGAAAAAGAGAAAGAAAGTCCTTGATTCTATCATGAGGCATCCAACATACATTAACAAATCATCAAGAAAAACAAAACATCACAACATCGACTTCAATAAAGAAAACAACAAACCAAACAATCACTATCTTTCAAATTCTTTATCCTTCATTTGGTTTTTTACGCCAAATGTGTCTTGGGATTAAAGAAGATTAGATTGAGGTGGTCCTTGATGAAATTCTAGAAAATATGCCCACACTTAGGTAAATCAAAGAATTCAACAAATGGTTCAGAGATAGATAAGAGAAGAGTCTCACTTAAGAGAACTTTCTTTCTTAGACAAGCTCATCACACACATTGATGCTAGTATTACAAAGAGAATGTTTGAATACCACAACAACTCAAGAAACCATCACTCCATATTCCACACCTCAACTCAACACCATAGTTCCCCACTAGGACCTTCTTCATCATGAAGTGAGTGAACCTATTGACATGATCTCCATTTCACTGCAATCTACAAGATCCTCTTGCCATGAGAAGAGAGTGATCACTTGGATTCCCCTTTGCTTAGTTTTTTTTGTTGGAAGAGCAAGAGTGATTTGATCTAGATCATTATCAAGGTTTCAATACACAACACATGTACCATTTTGAGTCCACCTCATTCACTTTTTATGGTGAGTGAATTTAGAATATCATAGTTTTAGACACCTGCAAGAAATAGAGAGAAAGAAATGAATGCAAAAAACACTATGCTAGGCTTGTGGAAATAGAGAAAATAAATAAAATGAAACAATCACTTGATAAAAACTAAAAGTGATGATTTACATTGAGATTAGAAGACTAGAGAAAGCTTTTGGCCAAATCTAGGCTTTGTAAGCGATGAATTCTAGGAAAGGGGTGCTCTGTTTGTTACATATGTCCAAACAGGGACACTAGATTGGTGCAAATAACATAGATGTCCACATAGGGGTACTAGTTAGGTGGAAATGGTGCACTCATCTAGTGCTCCAAGGGACTCCAAACTTTCAAAGATGCTTTGTCTTGAACTTGTACACACTTGTTTGGTTTGGTTTGACTGAACTAAATACAAATAGATTCTTTCACAACTAACTTGGAAACAAACTTGACAACGAGACCTTGAAAAATAGAAATGTTAGAGGGAACCCTACCATAGTCATTCCCCTTGTGAATTTTCCAACAAGATTCACATGAACAACAACAAACCAAAGTGCTTCAAACAAAGGCTATGACAATGATAATGGTGACAAGAGAAGCAAAACCCAAGTGGATACAACATAAGGTTAAGTGCAATAAAGGGACAAGGGAACACATATGTAGAAGGAAACTAAGGATCATAAAGGTACCAGAGGTGGTTGTAAGGGGTTGGATGAGGCAATGGAGTTATGGGCAATATGCAGACTTAGGGGGATGTCATGAAGGCTAGATGACTTCTAAGTGGTTTTGAGTCTTTGTGATCCACAAGGAGTGAGAAATGAGAGAAACAAGGAGAAGGATTTACTACACATGAAAGGGGATACCCACTATAAATTAAATGTTAGGAAGGAGAGGATAAGCATCGCATGAGAAAGATAAATAAGGTTTACACAAAGGGTCAAAAGCAAATGAAAAAAGGGGAAACACAAGCACATAGGGATAAATAAAGAAACACAAGGCTAGGATATGTGTGAACAAGGGATAAACATGGAGTAAAACCACATGCAAACGGGAACACCTAAAATAGGCACAAAACATGATAAAAAAAGTTGTAAGGTCTGCAATTTTTGTTATTGCACACACTTAGGAAAGCATATCAAAATTAACAAGAAAAATTTCTTATTCTAATGATATCTAAACATTTACTGTCAATATATTAGTTTCTTGTTTCATCATTCTTGTAGAGTTTAACATACACATTAATATAGGGATTTTCTAAGTAGTGACTATATTACACATAATAAGCACGAGGTTTTCACAATCCATGAGAGTTGAATGGAAAGATCATGGGAAAAACAAGCATTTTATTTTTGTGTTATATCACACATGCTTAGAAAAATGGGAAAATATTTAATTTACAATCTTGGGCAATATATTTAGCATTCAAATACCCCACACAACATGTAATGTGGTAGCTACTTTAGATGGTATGCCAAAACCTCTTCATTACTAGACCTAGTATATGTTAACATTGAAAGGCTTCCTCCACAATTTTTTCTTATAAATACATCTCTCTAAAACAATACAAAAATTTAAGATGAGATTTACAAACCCTATCTACAACTCATGTGGCTAGAGCTCGAGAGCATCTCTTGAAGCTTCAACATTATTACAATTAATACCTTCACTTAAAGAATGGAATCATCTAACCTTCACAATATCTTAAACTCTAATTACACTATATCTTGAGAGCTCCTTTATAATTGAATTTAAGGTTTGTTCCATTTATAAATTAAAATAAATAACCACATTTCATATGGTTTGTAATTTCATTTTGGAGATGTATAACCTTTCTCATTAACTAATTAGAGTTAAGACCTTTAATGTAAAACACATTAAAACACTATTTTTTTAATTTTGAAAAAAGAGATATGTAAATCTATTCTAAACTCTCAAAAGAGAGTTATAAGACATTATAGTCTACAATTTTATTGCGTTTTTTTTTTTTTGGGGTCTATTTTACTTTAGTATTCATTACTTCATTTATTTGCTTTCTCAAATGTAAGATGGGTGAACATTTATTTTATTATTACTTTAGTATTCATTACTTCACTTATTTGCTTTCTTACATGTAAGATGGGTGGACATTTATTTTATTACTTTATATGATATTTCTAACTTTTCTATAACCCAAACTCATGTTATGCAAACTATATTTATAATAAAAACCTTTTGAATTAAATTAACAAAATCACTAAAAATATTTAAAAATTTAAAATTTAATAATATAATAATAAAAATTAAAAATAAAGATTTTAGATTAAATTTTATGATTCATTAATCTATAAATTTATTAAATAATATGAATTTCCTTTAAATTAAGATTATGAAAATAATGTGTATAAACTTGTCAATTAAATAATATAGAAAAATAGATTTAATTTTGAAAAGATAATGTTGTAAAGGAAAATACTTTACTTAAGGTTTAGGTTAATTTAATAAGTTATATATACATAAATACTAGCATACCTATCTTAGATAAATCTATGTAAAAGACACTATAGATATACTTCATTTAATTTAGTTATATAATTCATTTAATTTAGTTTTTTTTTTTTTTAGTTATTTAGTTCTATTTGTTTTTTTAATTATGTGGGTATTGTTGTTAGCTATTTACTTCTATTTGTATTATTTTTTTATTATGTTTGCCATGTGTTTTTTTAAAAATAAAATTTAAACACACTCACAACATAAGGCACTTTTATGCCATTGTATAACACCTCTTGGTGTAATAAATCAACTTAGATTAATAGTTGAGATTCATGGGATAACTTAATTTAAAATTAAATGTTAATCTACAAAAGTAAATGGAAAGTAGATAAGGTGTATTTAGCTCTATGTTCAAGGGAGAAGGATAATTTTGATATGGCACCTCTTGTGTAATAAATCAACTTAGATTAATAGTTGAGATTCATGGGATAACTTAATTTAAAATTAAATGTTAAAATCTACAAAAGTAAATGGAAAGTAGATAAGGTGTATTTAGCTCTATGTTCAAGGGAGAAGGATAATTTTGATATGGCACCCCTCAATGTAATAAATCAACTTAGCTTATTAGTTGAGATTCATGGGATAACTTAGTTTAAAATTAAATGTTAATCTACAAAAGTAAATGGAAAGTAGATAAGGTGTATTTAGCTTTGTTCAAATTTTGATATGGCACTAGACTTGGATGCCTCGGAATTGAAAATTGATTCCCCATGTCTGTATTTTATTTGCACACTTTGTGAGGGGTTGAGTCCATGCTTGCGGGTCACTTTTGCATGGATGCGTATTTGATCCTATTGGGTGTACACTTTTGCTTTGTCTTGCTCTTTGTTATTTGAGTTGGTAGTATTTGGAAATACCTTTAGAGGGTTGCCAATATGTTGTTAGGTTCTACATCAACCCTAGAAAAACTTATGTAAAGAATTAATAATAACAAGCTTTAGTGATGCAAATACTCCACGGTGGTGTGACCTAGAATTAGGTTGTTTTTACATGCTCCAAATCAAAATATTCCTAGCATGCTCCCTTTATATATGTGAATGATATTTTGAAAATGAGTGTAATTGAATGCCTTTAAATCAAAATATTCCTAGCAAGCTCCCTTTATATATGTGAATGATATTGTGAAAATGAGTGCAATTGAATGCCTTTAAGTGCAAGTATATAGCAATAAATCATGCAAACATGTGTATACTTAGCTGAGGAAAAAATTGGTGATAGTTGGCTAAAATTTGAATGAAAATTCGAAAAGTTAGGGGCCAAATTTGAGGCCACGGGGTTAATCTCATGTCAAGTGGATAACAAAATGTAATAAATTAGGCATGTATGGGAATATGCACATACTTGGATAAGATAAGGTCAAATATGTGAGAATGTGTGTAAATGGATAAGCAATGGCATGGGGAAGGAGATCTACACTCTGTAAGTGTTATGCCATTTGTCAAAATACAAATGTATTGAGCTATTCTTTCAAAATAGATACAAAATTGAATGGAAATTGACGTAGATATGCAAATTTTACCATTACAAATGTGTACAATCTCATTAATTATACAATCTAGAAAATTGATTCCAATTAAATGTATTGAACTATTCTCTCAAAATAGATACAAAATTAAATGGAAATTGACATGGATATACAAATTTTACCATTACAAATGTGTACAATCTCATTAATTATACAATCTAGATAATTGAATCCAAATTCTTCCAAATTATAATTATGAGGATAATGTATACAAGATAAGATAAGGATATTAATGTCTAGGAAAGACTAAAATTGATCTACTAAATTAAAAAGTATAATAAAAAATAAGAAATAGGGAATACAAGTACAACTCTAATAAATCATATCTTACTTATATCTAAACTTGTCATTCAGTTGCTTCCAACTCAATCCTTGAAAAAATCCTAAGGTAAAAACAATCTTTTAAATAAATAATTCCAATTAAAAAATAAATCCAATCTCTGTCAAAGTAGAAGAGTCAAACAACAACTAAAGAAAACCAATGAAGAACCGCCAATGTATGACTTAATTGGTAAGCAATAGTGGGGCGGTGCGTCCGGAGTATCGTTCCTTGTGAAAGTGGGGAAATGAAAGGTGAATCCACAAAACGGGGTAAGATTCATTTTAGTCCGTTAGATTTATTTGACTTCTAGTTTCTAATGCTTACAATTTCTTCGTGTAACGCAAGATTAATTATTAAATACAGAGTTGGTACGTTACTATTTATGAAAGCTTCAAGAATCGTAAATTAAAATGGCCGGTCAGCATCAAGCGGAACGGAGCCAGTTATAACTAAAAGAGAAAGCGCGTAAAAAGATATGACTGGTAATGGCCGTTGAAGAATATGCTTGCAGAAATGCCAAAAAAAACTAGGGTTTGTCAGTAAACTAGGGTTTGCTAATCAAAGGGTTAGACCAATGAATTGAATGAATGGGTTATCCTGTTTGGTGATATTAAAGGAAATTGGCTGAGTCATAACTGCAGTGAGTGGATAGAGAGGTTTATCCGTATCATTGGTTTCCACGGAGTTTTTGTGGTGTGTTTTTTTTATAATTTTTTTTCATTTCTCTGGGGAATGTCGATCTGACAGCACATTAGAAACTCCGAGACGGACAGACAGATGGATTATATTTCAAACCAATGTAGGCATGAGGCCTAGTCAACAAGGTATAACATAATAATAAGGCCTATGTTTGTTGAATGGGAACAGGTACACATTTGCATGGAAAAATTAGGTAGAGGAGGGGTATCATGCATAGTAGAAGGGATATTTGGATAAAAGGATAAGGTCAGGGAACTCAGAGAAGTTGTACTGCTGCTTTTTGTATATTTTTATAGGATATCCAATTTCTGTAATTTTTTCTTCTGTACCCAATTCAAGGTTCCTGGTGGTTTTTTTGTTCTGTTAATGGCGGAGGTTGTGGGAGGAACTGGTTCTTTTGTGAGTTGCAGATTGAAATCTGTAGGGGGTTGTGTTTCGTTGCCACATGCAACAAAGGGGTCGTTTGCTAAAAGGGTGTCATTTTGTTCTGATTTGAGCAGGAAGCCTGTGTGTTTGCTGTCCAGTGGACAGCAGCCAGGCTCTTCTTGGTTGCAGCCAAAAGCGTCAAGGCAATGGAAGGCTCGGAGATCCATGAAGTTTTCTTTGCAGGTAGAGAATTGGGTGTTTTTTGGGATCTCAATGGTTTCATTTGGTTTACTGTTTGATTTTTTTTTTGTTTTTCAGTTTCCCATTCACAATTTTTAGACCTTTGCTGCATATGTATTTTTTAGAAATTCTTCATGCATGATTGTTGCTTTAAGTGCACTTGTTGTGGAGTTGGAGTAATGGATTGTGGTTGGCTTTTGCCATTGTGTTGTTTTGTGTTTATGGGTTCTTCCTTAACGGGAATTTTTTTTTTTTATATTGTTTTGAAGGATTGTGCAGATTGTAGGGCGTACAGGTTCTCCTTTGAAACTGTCTGGAAGGATTGGGTTTTGGTTTTTTTATAGGTTTTGACAAAAAATTGTTTGATGCCGTTGGGCTCTTTTTGAAGATGTCTACAAAGGGGTGGGCTGTTTTTTGAAGATATCTGCGAAGGGGTGGCATATGTTTTGTAGTGTTTGGCATGCCTTATAGGTCCGGGTTAATGCCTACAGGGGTTCATGTTGATTGTTCAATGAGCTTTGTGGGTTTCTTAGCGTTTTTTTATATCTAAAAAAAAAATCTTGTGATTGTTTACGGCAGAATATGGGGTTTAGATGTTTTTGAATCCTCAAATGATTTAGTTTATTAGATTCTTCCTCAGATTTTCTGAAAATTCTTCTGTTTGATTCTTTCGTGTGATTGAGAGGTTTTACACCATCTTTTTCACATGGAATTCTTTGGTGTTTGGTTGTTTCTATGGGTTTCATATGTTTTATGTCCTAAAATTTCAGAGATGGGTTTATTCTGCTCGATTAATAATCCAGGTAGGATTTCAGCTGCATTTCGTTCTATCCAATTTTTTTCTGAATGAGTGGGTTTTGGCTTTTCTTGTAAGCTCGGCATGGCCTTTTGCACTGTCCTTCCCAAATCTGCCTTGAAGGCACCTTTTCCTTTCTTTAGAGGCTTGGCTTCCATCCTACCGTTGTTGTTTATTAAGATCCCTGTACTTTTATGTGTTCAGATTTATGCAGCACAGACGTGTATACCACGGACAATGAGATGGTGGGAGAAAGGAAATGCACCCAACATGAGAGAAGTTCACTCGGCCCAGGAATTAATCGATTCCCTTGTAAATGCTGGAGATAAGCTTGTTGTTTTAAGTTTCTTCTCCCCTGGTTGTGGGGCTTGCAGATCTCTGCATCCGAAGGTGTGTGCTTGATCTAATCGCTTGTTATGAAAATGCCATCTGTGTATTGTTTTGCGTTTTCTGATTGAATCTTACATCTTAGCGTTCTTTTCATAGGGCAGGCCGATATACCATTAGGGTATTGTATGAATTGATTGCACATAAAAATTTAAATCTTGGATGGATATAGGAATAAGGGAGGGAGGGGGCTTTGTCTTTTACATCATATTCATGCCTCCTTTGTCCGGGTTCTGTTATTAGGTTTGATAGATAAAGAGGAATATGTCAAGTGTAGAGTTGTAGAATCAAAATTTACAACAGAGTTCTAGTTTGTCAAAGATAATTATTTTATTTGATATTTGGATTAGACTATCTAACTGTATTAGTTTCTATGTCATCTGAAATCACCATTATTTTGATGAATAGCTTGCAGTATCTGTATATAATTTTGTTTTCTCCTTGCAGAATTTTGTTAGTATTTGCATTTGAAATTTTTTTTCTCATTTCATGATTGTTTTTACAGATTTGCCAGCTTGCAGAGATGAATGGCGATGTGGAATTTGTGAAGGTGAACTATGAAGAAAATAAGTCTATGTGTTATAGTTTGAACATCCACGTTCTACCCTTTTTTCAATTCTATAGAGGCGCTCAGGGGCGTCTTTGTAGCTTCAGTTGTACTAATGGAACGGTGAGTCAAGTTTATTGTTTTAGGTTCCTGATTTACTGATCATTTTCAATGATTTTATTATGTATATTCACATTATTGAATTTGGATATATTATTGTTGAACAGATAAAGAAGTTTAAGGATGCCCTTGCAAAACACAACACCCCAAGGTGCAGCCTTGGACCACCAACAGGATTTGGGGAACGTGAACTCTTGGCATTGTCAGAAAATAAATCTCTGTCTTTCAAAATGCCTGCACACGTTGGAACTGGTGGAGGAAAAGGAGAGACAACTTTTGTTGGGTCCGAGAGGAAGCCAGAGGATTTGGCACCTGTTGGTGCTGGAAGGAGTCTAGAGGACTCGGCACTTTCCGAATCCAGCCAAAAGTCGGACGAATTAGCTCTTATAGGTGCACGTTGATGAGATATTTCTGTCCATGAGATACGCCCATATTTTTGTGTATCTTAAGTGGCATTTGGAGTGAATTTTGCTTTCATGTACAGTTACTTTTGTGTATCTAACCATTGTACAGAACCCTAAGGAGGAGGTTTCACTTTTATTGAAACCCCAGTAGATAGTTTCAGGTGGTCTGAACTTTTGCTGATAGCAAAGCTGTAACCAAGATCTTCTTTTGGTTTTTCCCAAGAAAACACATCTCAGCTGTAATTTTTGTGAGAGTTATTTAAGATCACCGCTTGTGGTTTTCTATAGTAGTCTGATTCAAGAGAGTTTCAGAGAAGGTTGATTTTTGTAGCATGTTTGAAGGCCTCTGACAATCAAACCCTCGTAGAAGTAGGGGAAAGGTATTTGGAGCAAGACTCTGGTGTTTGTTGATCTGTCCCAATTCATATATAGCTAATGCTCTGGATATGAGCTTTTGTGATACTGGAATACTTATATAGTATCGAATTCTGTACAGTTCTGTACTGATGCAATTCTGTATTGCCAAGTTTGCATTTTATTACAATAAAAATGGGGGTTTATTGATTATCTACATTGTTGTCCTGCCTTCTGCCTTTGTGCAGTGTCATTGTGATTAAATTGAGAAAAAAATGGTGGTCTATTTTTTTGTTTATTGTTTTAATTTCCATGTAGTTGAACATGAAAAGATTTTCCTAAACAATCTTGATAAGCTTTGGTACAAGAACCAAAATAGATTTTGAATGTAAACTATGCAGCCTGTGTTATGAATTCATTTCTTTTTTGTTCATTCTAAAGAGCTTCTATAAACTTAAAAATTAATATGTAACTTCAGATCTGCTCTTTCATTATACGAAACAAATTTTATGATCAGTCAAATTTTACATATTTTTATTGCATCATTTAACTGCCTTTAAAACTCAATAGGGAAGATAATTCCATCTACAATATTTTGAAGATGGTGTTCAACAAGAAATTTCTGGTGGGCTTGTCAATTGGGCTGTAGTTTACTTGTAAAGTTGTTTATGCTGTTAGCATCTACAATATTCAGAAGATTGGTAAAAAGAAAAAATGTATGGCACGCTTGTCAATTGATGCACTCTAAAAATTGTTATGTTATTCAAAATTTCAGTGGTCCAGCTAAATGGAATGCAGATTTCTTTTAGAGGAGGTTGAAGGATGGTGCTTAACTTAGAAAATTTCTTATGCTTCAAAAGAAAACTTGTAAGTTATTTTTCCAAAAAACTTGAGGCATTCAAAACTGGAGCTAGTTTTGTGTATTTAGAATAAATTCATTTAATTAATGAAAGTGTTGATAGCAAAAGGAAGGCACAGGAATGATCCCGTGGAAGTTAAAGCTCTGCAGAGGAAACTTGGGAACTTATGTTTGAAATCTTAAAGTCACGAGATCCTTACAAAGATTAAGTTCTTGTGATCGTGCTAAAAAGAACACCTAACGCTGTGGCCTTAGAAGACAGAAGGGCAGAGATGAAAATGGACTTAGCCTTGAGGTTTACAGGTACCTAAAAGATTTTATGCCTTTAAATCAGCGTGCTTGGTTCAGAGTCTGATGAAAGAAAATTTTGGGGTAGCCTGGGCACCAACGCATTCCTGGGCATATCAGCAGTTTATTTGTCTGTGGGTCACAGTTCCATGAATCAGAGATCCCTAACAATTGAATTAGATGCTACAAAGGTTTTGCAACTCTTTCAATGAACTGCTTGTCCTGTACCTGGGAGACGGAGATTTTTCAGATTAATTAGTTGGCGGTTTCCTAATTTTATTTACTTTTAGAAAAATTAATGAATACGTGATAAGTAGGAGATAGTTTTGGCAGCCTGTCAAATTATGATGTGTAGTTTTTTGAGTGAAACTCTTTGACCCATATTTCATGAGTAGTGGTTCACACAATCCCATCTGCAATGAGTGCTAAGTGGACCATTCATTCTCATGAGAGATGGGTTCTTGTGAACCACTACTCATGAAATATGGGTCATTGAGTTTGACTCACAAGACTACTCAGTTGAATCCTGAAATAAATATCATAACTTAATGAAGACCTTTCATTAAACTGTTAATTGGTTGATAGGCTGATTGGTTTTGATTTTAGAACTGCAGTCTCCACAAGATTGACATGAAACAATGTAGACATGGGATTGGGAAACAATGAGTTGCTTATGAGTCCTTAATTAGCAGGTAATTTGCTGATTCAGTTCCCACTGGCATAAAAAAGGAGTAGCTTATTGGTATTTTCTAATCAACTTTTTAAATTTTATTTATAAAACATGTAATTTTTTAATGAGAAATGACCAAAATATTATTAATGTTAGATTATTGGATAAAAAAAAGCTATTATGGGTCATTGAGTTTGACTCACAAGACTCCTCAGTTGAATCCTGAAATAAATATCATGACTTAATGAGGACCTTTCATTAAACTGTTAATTGGTTGATATGCTGATTGGTTTTGATTTTAGAGCTGTAGTCTCCACAAGATTGACATGAAACAATGTAGACATGGGATTGGGAAACAATGAGTTGCTTAATTAGCAGGTAATTTGCTGATTCAGTTCCCACTCACATAAAAAAAGAGTAGCTTATTGGTATTTTCTAATCAACTTTTTAAATTTTATTTATAAAACATGTAATTTTTTAATGAGAAATGACCAAAATATTATTAATGTTAGATTATTGGTTAAAAAAAAGCTATAATGGGTCATTGAGTTTGACTCACAAGACTACTCAGTTGAATCCTGAAATAAATATCATAACTTAATGAAGACCTTTCATTAAACTGTTAATTGGTTGATACGCTGATTGGTTTTGATTTTAGAGCTGTAGTCTCCACAAGATTGACATGAAATAATGTAGACATGGGATTGGGAAACAATGAGTTGCTTATGAGTCCTTAATTAGCAGGTAATTTGCTGATTCAGTTCTCACTCACATAAAAAAGGAGTAGCTTATTGGTATTTTCTAATCAACTTTTTCAATTTTATTTATAAAACATGTAATTTTTTAATGAGAAATGACCAAAATATTATTAATGTTGGATTATTGGATAAAAAAAAGCTATTTCTTTTACAATTCAATGTAAAAATAATAATAAAATTTTCAACCATTATTTATCAATTAAATAATAGACCATCAACATCAATATGTTTTTACAATGGTCCACACCATTCCTTCTTCCTTATAATATCCATGATGCTTGAGAGGAAAATCAATGCCACCATACTACTCAAGCACCTTTGGGGAAATTCCTAAAGTAGTTATGGGCCTATCACCTTTTGAATGGTGCTCTCAACAAGAGGGGAGTTGATGATGAAGACCCTTGAGACTCTCCAAATCGAACTTGGCAATGTTTGTCACCTCCCATTTGCCAGGGATAAGGTGTACTCTAAGGCTTATGGTTGAAGACAACCTCCACAATATACACTTGATTTTGTGATGCCATCATCATTGTGACAAGTATTAATCTTTGCCTCACATGCTCATCTTGGTGCCTAATTGTCCTTATCAACTTCTCTACACCATTTCAAGCATGAAGGATGTCATCATGGCCTTATCAAATTCTTTGGTTAATCCCCCATCTTTGGATAACCACCCAATCCAAATGCCTTCCTTTTCTAGGATTCCCAATGAAGAAACCAACTTATTGTGAAGCTACGAAATAACCAGATCACTATCCCTGTGGAATGATTGTTTCCATTTTTTGCATGAGTGAGGTTCACCATGTATAACGAATATTTTCAATCTTGGTGGAGACCTTAAACAAGTGCTATCCCACTTAAATCCTCCCATGCTAAAATATTTTGGCTAATGATTTTGAAATCCATGTGATTAATGGAAAACTTTGCCAATATGTTGACATGCTAAGCCCTTAATTCTATAGTGTGCACAGGGATATGAGTAGTTGGCTTGTGTTTACCATAACTCTTTAAGTTATATGATCATTAATATAGTATTATATAGGTAGTTAAGTCGACTTGGGTGACACCCTTGACATTAGTATGGTATGTATAGGAGGTAGAGGATAGCTTATTATCATCATATTGCAAATTGTGTTCTTATTGGAGACTTTTGGAGGTTTGCCCCCTCGAGGCACGAATTATTATTCTCAAATATTATCGAGTATTTGCAACATATTTTTCTTCTGTATTCTTCTCTTGTGCAAGTTATTTCATTACAAGTGGTATTAGAGCGTGATCTTGGCATCTGGTAGGCAAGAAATAAGGCGAGTTTTTCGATTTAGGAGGTCAAATTGTGAAGCATATATCTCTCTCAATTTGGTGATTTTAATTTTTTTTGGAGGGTCAATTAAGGACATATTGGAGCTACTACAATCCAAATTTGAGGTCATTTGGAGTAGATTTGAAGGAGTTATTGCGAAATCGGGGTTTCCACCATATTCACTGCTAGGATTATCAAACAATGATTTTTTTTTTCTAAATTCTAGATAGTTGATCAAGGGAATATTGAAGCTACTGTAGTCCATATTTGAGGTCATTTGGAGTAGAATTGAATGAGTTATTGTGAAATTAGGGTTTCCACCATTTTCATTCCCAAGGCTACAAATCAACAAATCACTTGGAGATTTTTCAAGCAATTGAGATCTAGGCCCTGGTAAATTATAGTAAATTTTTTAGATTATTTTGATTTGTTTTGAGTAAACTATTGAGAAAACTATTTTCGCGATATCATGGTGGGGGCTTCAACAAGAGATAAAGGAAGGATTCCAATCACTCCTAGAAAGACTCTTGACATAGAGAATCCATTAGTAGAGGAGAGGGATACCATAACCATTGACGATATAAGGGAAGAAACCAACATGATGAAGGATGGAATCTTGTCAAGGGTGGAAGTTAGGATAGGAGATCTGACAACAATGTTCAAACGGATAACTTCTCACCAAGGTTCTAGAGATTCCTAACTAATGGAGTGAAACCACAAGACTTGGGAAGAAAATGTATCTTCTAAGGAACACGATGCTTTTGGGTTTGACTCATATCTAAAGATGGAGCATCACCCAAATAATTCTACAGCTAGGCACTTCACACCAAAGATGGATATGCAAAAGTTCGATGGTAAGGATTCAACCAATTGGCTCTGTCAAATGGAGTAGTTCTTTGATCTTTATCATGTTCTAGGACCACAAAAGGTTGCAATGACATCTTTATACTTGGAACTCACAACAATGTTCGAATGGATAACTTCTCACCAAGGTTCTAGAGATTCCTAACTAATGGAGTCAAACCACAAGACTTGGGAAGATGTGTCTTCTACGGAACATGATTCTTTTGGGTTTGACTCATATCTAAGATGGAGCATCACGCAAATAATTCTACAGCTAGGCACTTCACACCAAAGATGGATAGGAGATCTCACAACAATGTTTGAACGGAAAACTTCTCACCAAGGTTTTAGAGATTCCTAACTAATGGAGTCAAACCACAAGACTTGGTAAAAAAATGTATCTTCTAAGGAACATGATGCTTTTGGGTTTGACTCATATCTAAAGATGGAGCATCACCCAAATAATTCTACAGCTAGGCACTTCACACTAAAGATGGATATGCAAAAGTTTGATGGTAAGGATCCAACCAATTGATTCTATCAAATGGAGTAGTTCTTTGATCTTTATCATGTTCTAGGACCATAGAAGGTTGCAATGACATCTTTATACTTGGAACTAGATCAATTCATTTGGTATTGTTGGCTAAGTCAAGAGAAGAAAAAGAAGGCATGTGTTGCCACTTGGTTGGTTTTCCAAGAGGAACTCACTACACATTATGGGGATAATCTTATGGATAGCTACTTCAGCCAATTACCAAATTAAAGAAAACATGTGCGGTCAAGGACTACACTCAAGAATTCCAAACCTTGTCTTTAAGAGTGGAGCATGTTATAGAGGAAAATTTGAAGGAATCATTTCTAGGGGGTTTAAATGACCACATCGAATATGAGGTATGCATGTTCAATCCAACTTTTGTGTCCCTAGCAATGATTATGGCAAGGCAAGTAGAGAAAAAGTTTTTGGCTAATAGAAGGGAGGAATTCCCTAGCAACAAAGATTGGAGGACCCATGCATCCTCATTTATTTAACGTGTGAGATTGACACCTCAACAAATTAAAGGAAAAAGGGCCAAAGGGTTATGTTTCAACTATGATGGAAATTATAGTAGAAGATATATATGTGCCAAAAAGAAATTGTTCTACATTGAGGGCACCTATGATGAAGAAAATGATGATGAAGATGCATTAACTATGGTTGTAGGAGACTTAGAAGATGTCCAACCATCTCTTGCCATGCACTGTTAGGTATTAGCACCTTGCAAAGCCTGAAGGCATTGAGTTTCCTTGAATGATAGAAGGTAACAATATTGATTGACTTAGGGAGTACTCATAACTTCATCAACAATAAGTTGGCAACATAATTGAACTATTTAGTTTACCCAATCCCATAATTTCAAGTTATAATTGTAGATGGAGGTATATTTAGTTGTTTGGAGAAATGCCACAATATTGAACTCACTATGGGACTACATGCTTGATTGTCCTATGTTTGCTATCCAAATGGTTAGAGTAGACATTGTTTTGGGAGTCCAATGGCTCACAACCTTAGGAACAATTGAGATAAACTTCTAGGAGTTATTCATGCATTTTCACTCAAAGGATAAAACATTTGAACAAAGGGGGTTGCATGCAAAATATCCACATATGGTAAGCTCGCACCAAATGCAAAAGATGCTTAACAAGGGGGTAGAAGTGCAATGGTCAAAGATTTCTACATAGCTAAATTTGTAAGCTATTTTGAGCGATAGGCCAAAAGGATTACCTCCTAAAGGAGATTCTAATCAGGCCATTCAATCAATGCTAGGGTACCATCTACCATCCTTCACCTCTTCTTCGAAGGTATACCAAAAGGTTAGAGAAATAGAAGAACACATTTAGCACCAATAAGAGGTATCGTCTAGTCTCAAGGAGAACAAGGCAAAGACACAAAATAGAATGAAGATGCAAACAAATCTACACAATATCCTAACATAGACAATGCTACCCAAGTTAGATGTAGATGGAAGGCCCATCTTGGAGGTTGAGTTAATTTTCCATACACACATGAAGAAGTTGAGGACTAGGACAATCACAAAGTACCTCATTAAATGCAAGTATTTGCCTATCAAAGTTACCACTTGGGAAGCTAAATATTTTGTGTAGAAGCATCCACAATGGATCAATGTGGACAACACTTGTGTGGAGGGAAGGCATGCTACACCCTTAATCATATAGCATGCATACGGATATGAGTAGTCAGCGTGTGGTTACCATAACTCTTAATTAAGTTATATGATCATTAATATAGTCTTATATAGGTAGTTAAGTTGGCTTGGGTGGCATCCATGGCACAAGTATGGTATATATTGGAGGTAGAGGATAGCTTATTATCATCATATTACAAATTATGTTGTTATTGGAGACTTTTGGAGCTTTACCCCCTTGAAGTGGCTTATTATTCTCAAGCATCTTGCAACATATTTTCCTATTATATTCTTCTCTTTTGCAAGTTATTACATTACACAACATATTTATTGTCTTGTAGCAATGCTATACTGTAAATGAGTTTAACATTGTTAACTTCAGCCATACGTTTTCTATAATGTTCTTGATTTTTCAATTAAATGAACTTTTATTTTTTATTGTGTTTATTATATTATCATAGAATTACTTTCTATAATTAGATCTTGAATATCATTTATAATGCATACCCGAAGGCTAAGTAATAGAGCTTGAGCCTTTGCTTCATTATTTGTTCCATCCATAAGTTTCTTGGAAGTTGCCCATTTCACCTCCCCTTTCCAGTCCCTTATGCAACCAACTCCTGATGCTCTCAAATTTCCCTAGGCCACACCATTGAAATTTAGTTTGATCATCTTTCTTGGTGCGGGATTCCATTTAATATTTTCCTGCTACTATCTTTGGATTAGCCCACAAGATCCATGAACACGAGGGTTATTTGACAATTACTATAACTAGTCTTAGAAAATTATATGACAAGCACAACATATATCTGTAATGCAAATTTTTCATCTTGACACTTAACTTAAGCAAATAAACTAATTAAGATTTTGTTTAGTAGAGAAGTTATTGTTCTCATTGTAGTAGAGTAACTATAACAATCAATATTTGTTGGTACTTTGAATAGGTTATTATCAAATGTAATTTCTAACATGCTGCAAGGGCACGTACTAATTGCTACATGACACTTATTAATACATAGATTAGGAAACAAAGGGATTCTTATCAATACAACAAGTACCTTGAACAAAATACACAAGGTTGCTTAATACAAGTAGCCAATAGATGTATTATAGAAAATAGCTATGGTTGCTTTCAGGACTAACCTATTAGTGGGCATGAAGATTGAGTATACCTCTCCAAATGTTTGGATATAGTCCTTGAAGTGTATTAAGAGATTGCTGAAAGTGTATTGAACAATAGTTTTTTAGCTAGTAAATTTGTAGACTGCTTTGAAGTGGGACAACTTTCTCTCAAGAAATACCTTAATTTAGAACATGGATTGAACAAATTGAATGTGGAACATCTTTAACTACTTTCTAGCTATCACAAAAACATAGTAGGGTTTTAGTAGAGTTTGATGTAAACTCTGTTTTTGATGGGAAAGTTTCAAAACCTTAAGATTTATATTCCTTGAGAAGTGGTATATTGTATGCAACCCAATTCAAAGGCCTATGCTAGCTACAATTAATATTGTTGGACTATAGGTTTTAAATCCATTTGGTAAATTGTTGTTCATAAATACTAATATGACGTTAACATGGATTTGAATGACTATTTTGTAAAATGAATATTTTAGTACAAATATCATTGAACCTAATTTTTGGTAAAAGATTGTTGTTCAAAAATACTAACATTCTTGATTGATTCTTTACGAATAATTCAATTTCACCTATAGATTCCTTAATCCTTAACTCTTAGTCAAAAGAGGTCGATTATTTTGCAACTTCGATTTATACTCCTAATAACAATGAATTCAAATATTATTAAACCTAAATTTTAAGTATTCAAACTAACTCTAATTAAACTTAGAACAAAACTTTATTATTTTGACCATTTTAACAAACCTTTCAACCTACTTCTAAAATATTATATACTCTACATACTAAATTTAACTTTTTCCTTTTAAGAGGTGTTTTGTGGGCCTCTGGTCATGCAATAATTATTTTCCATAGAAATGTTGTGTGTTCTAAATAAAGCAGCCTATGTGTCCTACCAGTGGAAGATTTGGTTCCATGCCTAAATCATTAGATACAAAATTGTGTTGCCCCTTCTGTTTGAATGGTGACTTTATAGCCCACTATGAGAATACTACTTTACAATACGCGTTCAACTTTGACAATGAAACATCTAGCTGGCTTATTGAATATTTCTCATAATATTACCTTCTCTTTTCCTTATGAAAACACATCCATGGCAGGCTTTTGTGTTTCAAAGTACATTACAAGAGTTGAATGTTTGCTTTACTTTTTTGGTTGGAACAAGTTACTTGTTTAAGTATAAACACGATGAGCTGCAATTTTATATATTAAGACAATATATGTGTTAACCACGTGGAATGCCAAAAGAGAAAAAAATAAAAAAAATCTTGAGAGGTATCTTCTTTACTTTTATTTCGTCGTCTCAAAGGAAAAGGGAATAAATTGCTTTTGAGTTCCCCCATGCAACTACATACTTAAATGAAAAAGAATTAACTTTAATTTATTCTAGAATATCTAAAAGCTTAGAGAGCAAGGATGATTATTATAAATGATAATTAGTGTAAAAAAATAATTAATTAAATAAAATATATTTAGCTTTTAATTTGATGAAAATGATTGTCATAGATGTTGCAAATTGAATTTGTATTGTATCAAGAAATCTATTTTTTCAAATGACGAATTTTAGATAATATTTTTTTTGGTTAATTGTTTGGTTTGTTTTTTACTTGTTAATATGATCTTTGTGTGTATGGAAATGAATTGTGTAGAGGTGAAAAAGAACTTGATGTGTGAATATGAATTTCACTTGTAGAAATGGTCTGTTTGAACTTTGCAAAATAGAAATGTTTTGTTTCAACTTGTACTTGTTTATGAAGTGTGGTGGTATTGAGAGACATTGTTCAAAAGATACATTTGATCTCGTTTCCATTTAAATTTGAAACTAAGCCCCTTAATGTTCATATATGCTCGCTATGCTTAACAAATATTAATTGGTTGATATGCTGATTAGTTTTGATTTTAGAGCTGTAGTCTCCACAAGATTGACATGAAACAATGTAGGCATGGGATTGGGAAACAATGAGTTGCTTATGAGTCCTTGCTTAGCAGGTAATTTGCTGATTCAGTTCCACTCACATAAAAAAGGAGTTGCTAAGTGGTATTTTCTAATCAACTTTTTAAATTGTATTTATAAAACATGTAATTTTTTAATGAGAAATGACCAAAATATTATTAATGTTAGATTATTGGATTTAAAAAGGCTATTTCTTGTACAATTCAATGAAAAAATAATAAGTTTTTCAACCATTATTTATCAATTAAATAATAGACCCTCTGCATCAATCACACCTACTTCGATGACTATCTTGTGATTGCATTTGACAACTTTGGCTCCATGATATATATGTCTTCGATAAATGCTTCTACAATGGTCCACACCATTCCTTTTTCCTTATAATATTCATGATGTTTGAGAGGAAAATCAATGCCACCATACTACTCAGGCACCTTTGGGGAAATTCCTAAAGTAGTTATGGGCCTATCACCTTTTGAATGGTGCTCTCAACAAGAGGGGAGTTGATGATGAAGTCCCCTAAGACTCTCCAAATCGAACTTGGCAATGTTTTCCACCTCCCATTTGCCAGGCATATGGTATACTCTAAGGTTTATGGTTGAAGACAACCTCCACAATAGACACTTGATTTTGTGATGCCATCGTCATTGTGACTAGTATTAATTTTTGCCTCACATGCTCATCTTGGTGCCTAATTGTCCTTATCAATTTCTCTACACCATTTCAAGCATGAAGGATGCCATCACGGCCTTATCAAATTCTTTGGTTAATCCCCCATCGTAGGAGAACCACCCAATCCAAATGCCTTCCTTTTCTGGGATTCCCAATGAAGAAACCAACATATTGTGAAGCTATGGACTAACCATCACTGTGCTTGTGGAATGACTGTTTCCATTTTTTGCACAAGTAAGTGAGGTTCACCATGTATAACGAATATTTTTAATCTTGGCAAAGACCTTAAACAAGTGCTATCCCACTTAAATCCTCCCATGCTAAAATATTTTGGCTAATGATTTCGAAATCCATGTGATCAATGGAAAAATTTGCCAATGTGTCGACATGCTAAGCCCTTAATTCTATAGTGTGCATAGGGATATGAGTAGTTGGCTTGTGGCTACCATAACTCTTAATTAAGTTATATGATCATTAATATAGTATTATATAGGTAGTTAAGTCGACTTGGTTGGCACCCATGACATTAGTATGGTATGTATAGGAGGCAGAGGATAACTTATTATCATCATATTGCAAATTGTCTTCTTATTGGAGACTTTTTAAGGTCTCCCCCCTCAAAGTGGCTTATTATTCTCAAATATTATCAAGTATTTGCAACATATTTTCCTTTTACATTCTTCTCTTGTGCAAGTTATTTCATTACAAGTGCTATCAGAGCACGATCTTGGCATCTAGAAGGCAAGAAATAAGGTGATTTTTTTTCGATTTAGGAGGTCAAATTGTAAAGCATATATCTCTCTCAATTTGGTAAATTTTTTTAAGGACATATTGAACCTACTGCAATCCAAATTTGAGGTCATTTGGAGCAAATTTGAAGGTGTTATTGTGAAATTAGGGTTTCCACCATATTCACTGCAAGGATTATCAAACAATAAATTTTTTCCCTAAATTCTAGAGGGTTGATCAAGGGAATATTGAAGCTACTATAGTACATATTTGACATCATTTGGAGTAGAATTGAATGAGTTATTATGAAATTAGGGTTTCTACCATTTTCATTCCCAAGGTTGCAAATCAATGAATCTCTTGTAGATTTTTATAACAATTGAGATCTAGGCCCTGGTAAATTATAATAAAATTTTTAGATTATTTTGATTTGTTTTGAGTAAGTTATTGTGAAACTATTTTTGCAATATCATGGTGGGGGCATCAACAAGAGGTAAAGGAAGGAATCCAATCACTCTTAGAAAGACTCCTGACATAGATAATCATTAGTAGAGGAGAGGGATACCATAACCATTGATGATATAAGGGAAGAAACCAAAAAGATGAAGGATGGAATCTTGTCAAGGGTGGAAGCTAGGATAAGAGATCTCACAACAATGTTTGAATGGATAACTTCTAAGAGATTCCTAACTAATGGAATCACACCACGACTTGGGAAGAAAATATATCTTAGATAAGGAACATGATGCTTTTGGGTTTGACTCATAGCTAAAGATGGAGCATCACCCAAATAATTCTACATTTAGGCACTTCACACCAAAGATGGATATGCAAAAGTTTGATGGCAAGGATCCAACCAATTGGCTCTATCAAATGGAGTAGTTCTTTGATCTTTATCATGTTCTAGGACCATAGAAGGTTGAAATGAAATTTTTATACTTGTAACTAGATCAATTGATTTGGTATCGTTGGCTATGTGGAGAGAAGAGAAAGAAGGTATGTGTTGTCACTTGGTTGCGTTTCCAAGAGGAACTCACTACACATCATGGGGATAATCTTATGGATAGCTACTTCAGCCAATTACCAAATTAAAGAAAACAGGCGCGGTCAAGGACTACACTCAATAATTTCAAACCTTGTCTTTAAGAGTGGAGCATGTTATAGAGGAAAATTTGAAGGAATCATTTCTAGGGGGTTTAAAGGACCACATCAAATATGAGGTATGCATGTTCAATCCAACTTTTGTGTCCCAAGCAATGATTATGCGAAGGCAAGTAGGGAAATTTTTTTTGGCTAATAGAAAGGAGGAATTCCCTAGCAACAAAGATTGGAGGACCCATGCATCCTCATTTCTTTAACTTGTGAGATTGACGCCTCAACAAATTGAAGAAAAAAGGACCAAAGGGTTATGTTTCAGCTATGATGGAAAATATAGTAGAAGATATAAATGTGCTGAGAAGAAATTGTTCTACATTAAGGGCACCTATGATGAAGAAAAGGATGGTGAAGATGCATTAACTATGGTTGTAGAAGACTTAGAAGATTCCAACCATCTCTTTCCATGCACTGTTAAGTATTAGCACCCTGCAAACCCTTAAGGCACTGAGTTTCCTTAAATGATAGAAGGTAATGATATTGATTGACTTAGGGAGTACTCATAACTTCATCAACAATAAGTTGGCAACATAATTGAACTATTTCGTTTACCCATCCCATAATTTCAAGTTATAATTGTAGATGGAGGTATAGTTAGTTGTTTGTAGAAATGCCACAATATTGAACTCACTATGGGACTACATGCTTGATTGTCCTATGTTTTCTATCCAAATAGATAGAGTAGACATTATTTGGGAGTCCAGTGGCTCACAACCTTAGGAACAATTGAGATAAACTTCTAGGAGTTGTTCATGTATTTTCACTCAAAGGATAAAACATTTGAACAAAGGGGGTTACATGCAAAATATCCATATATGGTAAGCTCACACCAAATACAAAATATGCTTAACAAGGGGGTAGATAGGGGTGTGGATCAATTATTGTCAATGAAAGTGCAATGGTCAAAATTTGTACATAGCTAAATTTGTAAGCTATTTTGAGAGATAGGCCAAAAAGATTACCTCCTAAAGGATATCTTGATCAGGCCATTCAATCAATGCTAGGGTACCATCTACCATCCTTCACCTCTTGTTTGAAGGTATACCAAAAGGTTAGAGAAATGGAAGAACATATTTAGCACCAGTAAGAGGTACCATCTAGTCTCAAGGAGAACAAGGCAAAGACACAGAATAGAATGAAGATGCAAGCAACTCTACACAATATCCTAACATAGATAGTGCTACCCAAGTTAGATGTAGATGGATGACCCTTCTTGGAGCTTGAGTTAGTTTTCCATACACACATGAAGAAGTTGAGGACTGGGACAATCACAAAGTACCTAATTAAATGCAAGTATTTGCCTATCAAAGTTTCCACTTGGGAAGCTAATGATTTTGTGCAGAAACATCCACAATGGATCAATGTTGATAACACTTGTGTGAAGGGGGGCATGCTACACCCTTAATCATATAGCATGCATATGGACATAAGTAGTCATCTTGTGGCTACCATGACTCTTAATTAAGTTATATGATCATTAATATAGTCTTATAAAGGTAGTTAAGTTGGCCTGGGTGGCATCCATGGCATAAGTATGGTATATATAGGAGCTAGGGGATAGCTTATTATCATCATATTGCAAATTATGTTGTTATTGGAGACTTTTGGAGATTTACCCCCTTGAAGTGGCTTATTATTCTCAAGCATCATCAAGTATTTGCAGCATATTTTCCTATTATATTCTTCTCTTTTGCAAGTTATTTCATTACACAACATATTTATTGCCTTCCTTGTAGCAATCCTATACTATAAATGAGTTCAACATTGTTAACTTCAGCCATACTTTTTCCATAATGTTCTTGATTTTCCTTTATTTTTTATTTTGTTTATTATATTACCATAGAAGTACTTTCTATAATTAGATCTTGAATATCATTTGTAATGCATACCTGAAGGCTAAGTAATAGAGCTTGAGCCTTTGCTTCATTATTTGTTCCATCCATAAGTTTCTTGGAAGCTGCCCATTTCACCTCCTCTTTCCAGTCCCTTATGACACAACCAACTCCTGATGCTCTCAAATTTCCCTAGGCCACACCATTGAAATTTAGTTTGATCATGTTTCTTGGTGGTGGATTCCATTTAATATTTGCTCGCTACTATCTTTGGGTTAACCCACAAAATCCATGGACAAGAGGGTAATTTGACAATTACTATAACTAGTCTTAGAAAATTATATGAAACCACAACATATATTTGTAATACAAATTTTTCATCTTGACACTTAACTTAAGCAAATAAACTAATTAACATTTTGTTTAATAGAGAAGTTATTATTCTCATTGTAGTAGAGTAACTATAACAATCAATATTTGCTGGTACTTTGAATTGGTTATTATCAATTGTAATTTCTAACATGCTGCAAGGGCATGTACTAATCGCTACATGACACTTGTTAATACACAGATTAGGAAACAAAGGGATTCATACTGATACAACAAGTACCTTGAACAAAATACACAAGGTTGCTCAATACAAGTAGCTAATAGATGTATTATAGAAAATAGCTACGGTTGCTTTGAGGACTAACTTATTGGTGGCATGAAGATTAAGTATACCTCTCCAAATGTTTGGATACATGCCTGGAAGTGTATTACGAGATTGCTGAAATTCTATTCAATACTAGTTTTTTAGCTAGTAAATTTGTAGATTGCTTTGAAGTGGGACAACTTTCTCTCAAGAAATACCTTAATTTAGAATATGGATTTAGCAAATTGAATGTGGAACATTTTTAACTACTTTCTAGTTATCACAAAAACATAGTAGGGTTTTATAAGAGTTTGATGTAAACTCTATTTTTGACTTGAAAGTTTCAAAACCTTAAGATTTATATTCCTTGAGAAGTGGCATATTGTATGCAACCCAATTCAAAGGCCTATGCTAGCTACAATTAATATTGTTGGACTATGTGTCTTAAATCCATTTGGTAAATTGTTGTTCATAAATACTAATATGACATTAACATGGATTTGAATGACTATTTTGTAAAATGAATATTTTAGTACAAATATTATTGAACCTAAATTTTGGTAAAAGATTGTTGTTAAAAAATATTAACATTCTTGGTTGATTTTTGACGAATCATTCAATTTTACCAGTAGACTCCTTAATCCTTGACTCTTAGTCAAAAGAGGTCGATTATTTGTGCAACTTCAATTTGTACTCCTAATAACAATGAATTACAAAACCATCAAAAAATTGTTTACGCTCTCAAGAAAAAAAACTAATATAAAAACTGACATAAATTTAAATGACTATTTTATCAAATAAATGTTTTACTCAAATATTATTAAACCTAAATTTTAGTAAACATACAATGAAACTTTAAAGAGGTTTAGAATATATGACATAAAAATTTTAGTCGTTCACCAATTACTACCGACATATTCAAATTCAACTCTAATTAAACTTAGAACAAAACTTTATTATTTTGACCATTTAACAAACCTTTCAACCTACTTTTTAAAATATTATATACTCTACATACTAAAATCAACCTTTTCCTTTTAAGAGGTGTTTTGTTTTAAGAGGTGTTTTGTGGGCCTTCTGGTCATGCAATAATTATTTTCCATAGAAATGTTGTGTGTTCTAAATAAAGCAGTCTGTGTGTCCTACCATTGGAAGATTTGGTTCCATGCCTAAATCATTAGATACAAAATTGTGTTGCCCCTTTTGTTTGAATGGCGACTTTGTAGCCCACTATGAGAATACTACTTTACAATACGCGTTTAACTTTTATAATGGAACATCTAGCTGGCTTCTTGATCCGAATATTTCTCATAATATCAACTTTTCTTTTCCTTATGAAAACACATCCATGGCATGCTTTTGTGTTTCAAAGTACATTAGAAGAGTTGAATGTTTGCTTTACTTTTTGGTTGGAACAAGTTAATTGTTTAAGTATAAACACAATGACCTGCATTTTTATATAATAATACAATATATGTGTTAACCACGTTGAATGTGGAAAGAGAAAAAATTAAAAAAAATCTTGAGAGGTATCTTCTTTACTTTTACTTGGTGAGGTCTCAAAGGAAAAGGGAATGAATTGCTTTTGAGTTCCCCCATGCAACTAAATACTTAAATGAAAAAGAATTAACTTTAATTTATTCCAAATTAAAATATCTAAAAGCTTAGAGAGCAAGGATGATTATTAATTAGTGCAGAAAATTAATTAATTAAATAAAATATATTTAGCTTTTATTTTGATGCAAAATGATTGTCATAGATGTTGCAAATTGAATTTGTAACTGTATCAAGAAATCTATTTTTTTTAAATGACCAATTTTAGATTTTTTTTAATTAATTGTTTGGTTTTTTTACCTATTAATATGATCTCTATGTGTATGGAAATGAACTCTATAACTTGATGTGTGAATCTGAATTTTACTTGCATAAATGCTTTGTTTGAACTTTGAAAAATAGAAATGCTTTGTTTCGACTTGTTGTACTTGTTTATGAAGTGGGGTGGTGCTCGAAGACATGAACTTGCTAGGCAATAATTTTGTTCTCCTTTGGTCAAGCCCCTAAGCACACCAATTTAATGATGATGAACACACATCGAAGACAACAAACAAGCATGCAATATGTTTAGGATGATGATGCAATTAGGATATGAATGTTCATCAATAATGCTTAACGATGATATTGATTTAGGGCATGTAATTAAATACACCACCTTATATGCAAACTTAAATAATTCATGCTTTAGTCAACTCATAATGCCTATAAGAGAGGAAGACATAGGTCCAATTTTAAATTTTAAATTTAATAGTTTAGAATTCAAATGTACATGCAAAAGTGATCCAAGTCAACTCCACACTTGTGAATTTGAACCAAGGTGATGAATATTGGAGATCCTAGATTAGGTCTAGATCCTTGGGATGTGTAAAGATGGAATGAGGCTAGAATAAGGTTATTTGCCAAATTCCTTGCAAAAATACACCAACTTGTGCACTAGTTAATGCATAAAGGACAACATTGTTGAAGTGAGCTCAAAATATAAGGGAAAAGGGCAAGGGTGTGCAAATCTCATCATTATTTTGCCCTCACTTTGATATGCATGCGAACTACTATGAGGATGCATGTCAAAGTAAAACAAGTAGTGAACATGGAGAGTAAATATTTCAAGTAATCAAAGGATAGATATATGGATGTTGATTCTTGTACTCTCTTCACATGAGAACTCCATTAGAAATCTGCAAAACAAAAAAAGTATGCAATGAATAGCATTTGTCACGCATTTAAAATAGGTACTAACTACAACTTAGTTGAAAACTATATTTGAAAATAGTAAAAGAAAAGGAGAAGGGCAAGATATTCCATCTAAGTGGAAAGTGGTAGGACTTTGACTATGCAGAAAAGTGATTCTGACTATGCAAATGATATTGACAACACAAAAAAAGTGATAAACGTCCATTCGAAATGGAAGTGATTATGAGCCTATTACTACAAAACATAACTCACAAAAGGAATGCTAGTAACATATATGCTACACTTTAATTGATTGCTTACAAAGGATGCAAGGAATTGGAGGCAAGGAGAAAACAAATATGATCATGTAAAATATGTAAAAGTATGAAAGATATCATCATGTGATAATAATGTAAGAGCATATGTAAGATGTGATCATGAAGCACATGTAATGAGGGAAAGTAATGTGCCCAATAGCAAGATAATGATAAACATAGATGCTAGATAGAGATCATGTAAACACAAGTAAGATGAAAGGATATAAACATGAAAAGGATCATAATATGTAAGGATATAAACATTACAAACAAATCTTGATGTTTCAAATAAATGTACATTGAATAAAAAAGTGCAATATAAGCCTTCTACTGCTAGCATCAGATCTAAACAAGCCTCAACAACTATTGCCTCTTTTTATTAGAAACTGCCAAGGCCCTTAAATGATGACACCTCTAACAAAGAAATTTAGGATGATGCCAAGTTGAAGAAGGCATTCCCACCTAACACTAAGGTAGTCTAAAAAAATTGAACTAGATGATACCTCAAAGAGGAAGGTTGGGTCATGAAAATACTTTACATAAACACTGAATGCCAGTGACGCTTCTCTTAGACCTAGTCAAAGAAAGAGGATTGAAGGAGAGTTGCCCAATGCTGATGAATATGATAGTGAAAATTGGGTAGTTGTAGCTAATTGTGCTTATGACATTTACCATTTTTATTGGGATGTAGAGGCATTTTGCATGAAAATGCACATCATCATGCTACATGTCAAGCCAACTTGATATCACTCTAATGATGTTGGCATTACTTTTTTATTTTCTTGTTGATTTGCATTTAATGTTTGAACTAATTTCATAAACTCTTTTTCTCGTGACAAATTTTCTAGATCATAAATATGAAAAGATATAAACACAACAAGGATATAGGGGAGAGGACCCAATAGTGGTGCACCCTAACTTCATGCCTCTCAAAATCATAGGTGGCAATTTCGAATCACTCCAAAATTTTTACAGTAGCTTACTTGGCAATGCCTTTGCTTATAACTAAGGTTTCAGGGCCACATCATCAAATATGATGCCACATCAGCATGCTTTTTGTTGAGGTGTCAAATAGTTCCCCCCAAAAAAGGGTGGACCAATAGGTGTGCATTAAGACCTCCTTTGTTGGTGCGCTGATGTGACATCACATGATTGGTTGTTTTTTAAATCTAAAGGGTACATTTCATTCAATTATTAGTACTTATAGTAACACTAACAACCTTAAAGTCACAACTATTGGTACTAAACTTTAAAAAATATTGGGCCTTAAATCCACATATACTATCTCACTTATTGGGTCTTTTCCCCTAATATTACCTTTGCTTTTCCATATGACAACACATCCATGGCATGTTTTTGTGTTTGAAAGTACATTGCAAGAGTTGAATGTTTGCTTTACTTTTTAGTTGGAACAAGATACTTGTTTAAGTACGAAACAATGAGCTACATTTATTCTATTAATAGTGTTAACCATGTGGAACATAAAAAGAGAAAAATTAAAAAAAATCTTGAGGGGTATCTTCTTTACTTTTACTTGATTAGGTCTCAAAGAAAAAGGGAATAAATTGCTTTTGAGTTCCCCCATGCAACTAAATACTTAAATGAAAAAGAATTAACTTTAATTTATTCCAAAATAAAATATCTAAAAGCTTAGAGAGTGAGGATGATTATTATAAATAATAATTAGTGCAGAAAATTAATTACTTAAATAATATATATTTATCTTTTAATTTGATAGAAAAATAATTGTCATAGATGTTGCAAATTGAATTGTAAATCAAGAAATCTATTTTTTAGATGATGATTTTTAGATAATAATTTTTTAATTAATTATTTGGTTTTTTTTTACTTGTTAATATGATCTTTGTGTGTATGGAAATGAATTCTGTACATGTGAAAAAGAGCTTGATGTGTGAATCTAAATTTCACTTGTAGAAATGCTTTGTTTGAACTTTGCAAAATAGAAAAATGCTTTGTTTCAACTTGTACTTGTTTATGAAGTGGGGTGGTATTGAGAGACATTATTCAGGAACTTGCTAGTCAAGGATTTGTTCTTCTTTGGTCAAGCCCCTAAGCAGGCCAATTTAATGCTGATGAACAAATATTAAAGACAACAAACAAGCATGCAATATGCCTAGGATGATGATGCAATTTGGATGCTCTATGATGTTCTCATATGAATGTTCATCAATAATTCTTCATGATAATAATGATTTAGGGCATGTCCTTAAATACACCACCTTGATGTGTAAATTGAAATAATTCATTCTTTAGTCAACTCATAATGATTAGTAAGAGAGGACATGGGTCTAATTTAATATTGAATAGTTTAGGGTTCAAATTTGCATGTGTGGAAGTGATCTAGGTCAATTCCACACTTGTGAATTTGAAGGTCAAGGTGATGAATAGTGGAGATCCTAGATTAGGTCCAGACCCTTGGGACGTGTAAATATGGAATGAGGCTTGTATAAGGTTATTTTCCAAATACATTGCAAAAATACACCAACTTGCACACTAATCAATGTGCATAAATGACAACATTGTTGAAGTGGGCTCAAAACATAAGGGAAAAGGTTAAGGGCATGCAAATTTCATCATTATTGCCCTCACTTTGATATGCATGTGAACTACTATAGGGATGCATGCCAAAGTAAAACAAGTAGTCAACATGGAAAGTAAATTTTTTAAGCAATCAAAGGATGCATATATGGATGCTAATTCTTGTACTCTCCTCACATGAGAGCTCCATTATAAATATACAAAACAAAAAAAGTGTAATGGGTAGAATTTGTCACACATTTAAAATAGGTAATAACTACAACTTGCTTGAAAACTATATTTGAAAATAGTAAAAGAAAAGAAGGGTAAGATATTCCATCTAAGTGGAAAGTGGTAGGACTCTGACTATGCAAAAAAGTGATTTTGACTATGCAAAGGATATTGACAATGTAATGTCCTAGCTTTTACACTAGGACATTAACGGACAAAAATAAGGCAAATAATTTTTTTGCGATGTAATTGTAACAATCACATGTCACAATTGCACACTCAAGCACGAAAACCGCCACACAATGGCACAAAAGGCATAATAAAGAAGGTGGAAACAAGGACACACACTTCTCTACTTGACAAGAACAACCAACATCGACAAATGGCCAACAAGCCAAGCAATGCCGATAAATGATCAACAAGCCAAAAGGAGGATCAATCACAAACCCTTCCAAGGACAAAACGTCCAACATGGATCCAACACATAGTATCTGATTGCTAACCATGAATCAAAATGCTAACTAACCAAAAGCATGATAACAATTCAAATAAAGGTAATATACAATTCCCAATTCAAACTAACATTCATGTAAAATATGAGAAATACCATATAGAATTCCATTCTCATTTGACATCAACATTGAGATGGGCTAAATACAAATATGGTAATCTCATCCATTATGTGGGCACAATACAACTCAACTCATAAGCATAACATAAACCAATAACATCACATATAAAAGATGGACGCAACATGCCAATTTAATCATTTCTACACCTAAAACAACTTTCACAACATGAAAATCTCCTTTCAAAACAAGGTTCATTTTCCAACTAAACAATCATATAAATTAACAAAATGAAGGAGACTACTTCCCAAACATGGAAGAATCACACTCCAATAATAAAATTATACAAATAATAATATTACAACATTAATAAATCACCTCCAAAGTGCTCCAATAGACATGAGATACAACATGATCATAAAGTAAATAATACATAAGGAGCTCCTTTAGCTCCCAATAGATCTTCTTGTAGGACCAGTGGGAAAATGTTACCCACCACCCTACCATATTTCCATCGTTGAGTGCAATAGATGTCTATGCCACTCTAGGCAACCCCAAGCTACAGAAAAGAAGATCATGGCAAAACTGCTATCAAGCCAAGGCTCACACAAACAAGCGTCTCAAACAAGACACCAAGGTAATCTACACAAGGTTAAACATTGGTTCCACGCACACCCAACACAACACTAAGGGGATCAAAAGACTAGTAGAATTCAATGCACACCACACATGAATGCACACATAACATGGTCCAATGCATAATCCACCACAAGGTTACTCATGACCCAACCAAGAAAAAGAAGGGAAAGAGTTTAACACAAGAGCATCAATACTTTTAAATTCATACACATCCTTATTTTATTAATCATCACTAACCATACCATTACAATGCAGTGGAGAAGAGAAAGGAAAACACTCCAAATCCATAATACAATTCATCCATTAATGCATACTAAAACATCATTTTCTCAAAATGGAATATAGCATGGAAAATAAGATACGACACCCTCATGTCAATAACTTACATATAATCATCTAGATAAAACAATGATGCAAGGGGATTATGGCCTTCTATAGGAAAATCACAAGAATACTAGATATCCATTCCTAAGTTTAAAAGTTGACTTTGACTGAAAGTCAACTTTGACCAAAAAGGTCAAAATATGGATAAATGAGGTCAAAATATGTAACACTCATATCCACACGAGAAAAAGTATACAATTCTAACATAAGGCCTATAAAAAGGTCAACATTGACCAAAAAGTAAAAGCACGAAAAATGAGGTCAAAACATGCAATTCTCATGTCCAATAAGTAGGGAATCTCAGTTCCCACATGAGACTCTTCGTCTCACAAAATAATATTGAAAACTAAGGTTTATAACACATTTTTCATTTTTCAAAAAGAGGGAAAAATCATAAAATCCCCAATTCCACCATTGGAGACATCCATCAAGAACACCAAAATGTCAATTTTTCAAAATACATAAAATTTCAAAAAACTAAAAATACCCTTATGGTCCTAACATGCACAAAAACACACTTTTCAACTCAAATTAAATTTTTCCTACTTACAAACCATTCTAGGAAAAAAAATCCATAATTTGGCCTCTTTTCGTGCATTTTCAAAATTTAATTTAAATGCAATCTAAAACACAATTAAATCTACTTGTTATTTACATCAATCAACTCTATTCATTCCTACAATGAAGAGACCATATACATCCACCTATTGTGGGCATGGTAAATACAAAATTTAAATTCTTAAAAGCATGAAACCACAAGGAAATTACCTCTTTCCAAGCAAGCTATCAAATGGAAAAATCTCTTCTTGAGAGGCACAAATGCAACAAGAATTCCTTCCTACACGGAAGTAACCCCAAGCCCAATCCAATGCACTCCCAAACACAAGTAGAATCCAAGTGTAGCCTTCTCCTTGAATTTCTTTCAAAGGAGAAGAAGAGGGAGAGAAGGAGAAAATACAAAAAGCATAATGAAAAATATAACTCTATTTTGCTTATATGCTCCCAAAACCCTTTTTTCATTTCTTTTGTCTCTTTATTTCTTTATTTCCCATTTTCCCAATTTGCATAAATAATTATTTCCAAAAAGAACTTTTACAAAAATAATTATTTTTCCAAACAAAATTAAATAAACCTTAGGAAAATACTAACATTACTAAAATATTAAATAATAACAATTAAATTAACTCTTTTCTGAATTACCTTTCCAAAAATGACTTAAGTGAACAATAAATTTAAACAATTAATTAATGCACTAAATTCCACAAGGCAATATCATCATAATGCAATCACATTAATAATTTCTGAAAACCAATGGAATTAAATTAGATTTCTATTAAAACGTAATTCTACCTTTAAATGCAAGTTATTTCATTTCAAAGAAAAGATTAACTTTGCTTTAATTTTCTTCCACTAGAATAAAATAATGCAATAAACATTTCCACTAAGGTAAAATTAATCCTTTTCGACTCAACCATTAAAATATTCTTAAAACATGAAAAACTCACTTTTTGAGATAAATCAAAATATAATGCAAAAATCTAAATGAACCACACACAAATGACTCATTCACACTTTACGAGTTTAATCACAAGGATCCAAAATCATAACATATTTAGATTAGAGGCAAACTACATAGACACCAGAAACATCCTTCAATTCACAACTGAATAGGATGGGTTAAGCAACCAACCTACTGCAATAAAGACATGGTCAACAACTCAACCACTGGGACTAGGTAAGGTGAGATGGCTAAGCATCCCATGTCAACATTCTCTACATCCCACTCATTGGTCAAACACTTGTATAAATATATCCCATACTCAAGGCAAAGCATCAAATTCAACAATGGAGATCATAATCAAAGCAACATATAATGACCAATGAGGATGCGTAATCTAGAAAGGCACATATGCATCTTACAATTACATCATAGAATAATCAACTCAATATATCCTTTAATCTAACCATAACAAATAATAGAACATGATAAGAGTTACACATGGGTGGGTACTACAGACAACAAAAAAAGTGATAAACATCCATTCGAAATGGAAGTGATTATGAGCCTATCACTACAAAACATTACTCACAAAAGGAATATTAGTAACATATATGCTCCCCTCTAATTGGTTGCATACAAAGGATGCACAGAATTGGAAGCAAGGAGAAAAATATGATGATGTAAAATATGTAAAAGTATGAAAGATATCATCATGTGATAAGCATGTAAGAGCATATGTCATTTGTGGTCATGAAGCACATGTAATGAGGGAAAGTAAAGTTCCCCTCAATGTTTCCCCCAATGAAGGCAAATAACAAGATAATGATAGCCATAGATTCTAGATAGAGATCATGTAATCACAAGTACAATGAAAGGATATAAGCATGAAAACGATCATAACATGTAAGGCATGTGAACATAAGATAGACATGTTATAAACATGATTTCATAGGAAATGAATGTGAGAACCATTAGAAGACATGTAGATATTATAAGCATATTACATGTAAGTAGCATAAAATGGAAATATGATAAGCATTAGCTAAACATCATAAGCATGTAACATAAAAACATAAGAACATCATAAACATGTAACATAGGAACATACAAGAGTCAAACATAACATATAGGAAAGCATACAAACTAACACGGAATATGAGAAAACATAGTAGCTAAATGAGGAACACAAGAAAACATGGGAGCTAAACTAGGAACATAGGAAAGCATATATGATAGACATAGAAGAAACAAGAGGAAAGGTGGAATAAACATAGGAGATGCACAACTAACATGACATAAAAAAGGCCGAAGTGTAAGGGCATACAAAGTAAATGGAATAATAAGCAAGGAAGATCACAACATACATCACATAACAAAAGGATAAATTAGACATGATATAAAATACATAGAATAAGTGACATGAAGGACACAACACATTTTCAAAACCACTTGTGTCAACATGTACCACTAAGGGTGTCTTTGTGTCATCCATATGCTAACTAGGAACATGGTTCAACAACATAACATAAAGCAAAGAATAGAAAAACAAAATACAAAAGGTGACAACTAGTAAGAGAGATGGGTGAGGATATCTAACCAATTAAGTCATCCCCATGAAGTGTGTATATAATATTCTCCAAGAATGTGTCATTGAAACTGATGCCCCTATGAGACTATCCATGTCATCGTGAAGTATGCCCAATGAACAAAAGTGTGATGTAAAGACTCCAAGTATGATGTATATTTTGAAAGAACTAGCTTAGATGTTAGATTATGTGTTTTCTTCTTTTCTGCATGGGTAACCTCAACATGTAGTGCACTATGATACACATACTCATTAGTATAAGAATCTTCATCATGGAATGCCATATAATTAGCCTCAACCCGTATCATCTCTTTGTCTATAAGATCTTGACTTTTATTTTTATGCAATAAATCTATTTGTAAAATGTCCATGTCTATGGTGATAGGCACAAAAATAAATAACCATGTGTGTTGCAAACTTAGACATATACATTGGCTTAACTAGAGCTAAAGTAATAAGATTCCAAAAGTTGTTCCAATACACGTGGAGTTTCCTCCAACAAAGTGAATTCTCTAAATCTCTTTGGTTTGATATGTGCATGATGATCATAATTAGGTACATCCTCATTACCCTCATTATCCAAATGTGACAATGATGTTAACTCATGATCATAAGGAGAAGTGCTAGAAATACGATGACATAAAAGAGTATCTTCTAGTAAAAGACACTCACATTTACATACACTATCACATAAATATATGAAAATGAATGATAATATTGCAAACACCTGTTCTTTAAAGATTAGAAGTAAACATCAATAAATATATGTTGAAATCCCCCATCCTATAATGTAAAACTCATATTATAATCAAGGCTTGAAATTTAAAAATATAATCCTTAATTAGCTCTTGTTATTCTTGCTTGCATTGAATGACTTGAGCAATATATGTCTTAGGCTTAATATTGTAATGAAAACGTTTCATGAAAGCATTAGCTAAATGCTTAAATGAAGTGATAGAAGCATGAGGGAATGAATACAACCATGTAAATGCATGGCCACTCAAGCTTGTTGGAAATAATTTAGCAAGCAACTTATCCTCATGAAAATAGGTATATAGTTTATCAAGCACTTAGAAGAAGCAATGGACCACCTTTACCATCGTACTTTGTAAAACAAGGTGTTGCAAATCCAACTAGTGAAGGATAAGTCAAAATGTCATATGTTAAAGGATTATGTCATATCACACTAATCTAAACTTTCTGTTTAAATTTTTGCTTATAAGCATACATACACTATTCTAGATGATCAATCCTACTAATGAGGGAAACTCAAATATGGTGAAATATAATTGTTAACATGTCCCTATGATATTTTAGAACATCACCCAAGTATTAGGTGGATGAGTTGAGCTCCAAAGAAACACATGGGGGATCAAGAACCCTTGTAGAGGTGAACCCTCTAGTCACTCCTACTATGGCTACAATAGCTCATGAAGTGGGGGCGTCACTAAGGGGTTGTTCAAATCCAAGGAGAGTGGGACTTCGTGGGCCTGTTAGAAATGAAGGTGCAAACCACACAACGGGAATCTGATTCAAACCTTATTAATGTCCTCTAAACAATGTATAATCAATGGAGATTGCAATAGAAATAAAACCCACTACACAAAAATGACATGCATTAAGAACTGAACACATAACACAGTATGTAACATGGAGAAAACCCTTTCGAGTAAAACACTCCACCAAGAAAAGAGGCTCCAAGTTGTATTATCTTCAAATATGAGATTACCATACTGCACTTCCTCTTCTTCTTCAATCTTTAATCCAACGACGCTTGTTACTCTCAACTCTACTAACAACGTAGTACAAATATCCTTATAAAATGGGATTGCCTTCTAGGGCAAGAAAACTGACATAATATCGATCATCAGATCTGTGATCTAATGACGAATGATCTAGATTTACAATGATAAAATATAAATAAAATGTGGTTTCAGGGGCGCTGCCCCTGAACCCCCATCAGAGTGTGCAGCCCCTGGACCCCTCGCAAGGGGGAAACCCACCTACGACCCCCCGTTGCGGATGAATTAGCATCAAGTATCAGATATAAACATGCTACTGAAACAAGATCATTGTTGGTCAAACCTTTCATCCCTTATGGGTGATTTACAAAAAATAATAGGAATAATAAATTACATAGGATTTACAAGGTTGATGGCACCTTAATCCTAATAGGGCCTCGATCACAACAGTTGCACTTGTCAGTGGGGCGTCTTCATCACCCTCGTTGTAGTCACTATGATATGTTTCTTGTTCTTATTCTTCTTCTTCTTCTTGTTGGTTTAGTTCATGTAGTTCAAGAGTTATTTGTTGAATTAAGTTTAAAACTTCTATGTCCTCTTCTCGTATAAGTCATAATTCTTTCACAACTTCTTGGAAGAATATCTCAAAGATTTGATCCTAAAATTTGAATACTTGGTTGATATGAGTAGCTAGCGTATCACATCTAATATTTCCTAGGATCTCGACTTGTTGTTCAATGTTTTCTTCTAGGTTGTTTTCTTGTTTTGGTTGTTCTGTGCCAATCAGATTGATGAATTTTTGAGGGAGATTCACTCTGATCTCCTCTAATACTTGTTCTATCCAATTTCCCTCACACCTGGGCACATTGAATGCTTGGAAGCAAGAATATGGATGCTATAAAGTTTGGTGTTATATGATGTAGTTTTCTATGCCTTGTGACAAGAATGAGGGCTTGAATGCCTACGTTTTGTTTCTTTTTTTTGTTTGCATCTTGATGGAAACAAGGGCTTAAATTTTCAGAGATGAAAGTTATGCATAACTTTGTTTTATAAAATTTCTAAATGCAATTTGAAATTATGCATGCATGCGAATCATTTTTGTTCTTTTGTAATTTTTTTATGTTATCTAATCACCATGAAAAGGGAATTTGTATGCACACTAAAGGATTCTTTCTCTAAATGTAGTTTTACTATGTTTATGTGTTTTCAATTTTAATAGCATAATAATTGAAAATCAATCTTGTTTTAGAATGATATGTAATATTTCCCTATACTAATGCAAGTTTCAATGCAAGACTACTTTTCAATTAATCTATGAGTGTGAAGGTGATGCAGGAGCATCCAGGGTATAAGGGCAATCTTGCATCAACAAAAAAAAATGTTGTTTCTTTTCAATAAGGGCTAAATTTGGAAGGGTTACTATTTTTAGTAGTGCATGGTTGGATACAAAATCTTACACGGACCTCCAAAATGGTGAATTGAAGCTAATGGTGAAGAAATCACTTCAATATCATTTGTCATCTGTGAGATATTAAAATTTCAAATTCCAAAAATCCTATTGAAATATTCAAAGTCAAATTTGAGGCACTTAGAGGCTCCGAATGGGCCCGAAATTTGGTGGGAAACCCAAGCAATTTACCTTTAAGTACAACTTGTGTCCACAGATCTTTTTGAGAGCTTTCCGAAAAGGTATTATAATTGAAAATCCAACAGTCGGATCGAAAGTTATGGCCCCACAAAGTTGACTTATTTTTGGAGGGAGATGCAAATTTTGAAATTAAGCTAGTGGCCGCCAAAAAGGGCTATATATGACCATTTCTGGGAACCCTTGGGGTAGTAGAGTTAAGGGGGAAAGTGTAGAGTCAAGAATAAGTGGGAAAACAGAAACCCTAGCTGATTTGGGGTTACAGAAGGTAGATGATTCCAGAGTCTTGAGAGAGGGAGTTGTAATGTGTTGCAGCCTGTAGGGGATTCATCCTCTAATTGTATTTGAGCTTCTGTAATGTAATGTTTTGCCCATATTAATAAAATATAATTCTATTTTCTGTGTGCAATTTTTGTTGTGTGTTTTATGATTTATCCCCTTCATCAAGTGGTATCAGAGCAAGGGTTCCTGAGTGTGTAGATAGATCACCGACTGTGAGGCAGTTTGCACTAGGACCTGAGGTTGTGGGTTTGCTGCGGAGATCAAGATGCCTCCACGAAGAAATCAAATTAGGAGGAATGCTTTGATAGAAGAGGGTTTTAGAGCACTGCAAAGGCAAATCGATGCATTGCAAGAGGAGCTACGAAGAGGGTTTGAGCCGAGAACAAGAGAAGAAAGCGAAGATGAAGCTAAAGAAGAGCTATCTGAGGAAGAACAAGAAGCTGCAGGAGATCCTGCAGAAGTTAGGTTGTTGAGGGCCATTTCGAAGATCGGAAAGAGGGCCAGGATCGAAGTTTCTACATATTCTAGAGATTTGAATCTGGAACAACTTATTTCGAGTATGAAGATGTGGAGGACCCAGATCGGGTCAAGTTTGCAAAAACAAAGTTGAAGGGCCACGCCAGTATTTGGTGGAAGGAGGTCCAATTAGAGAGGAATAGAAGAGGAAAAGGAAAGATCACCAGATGGGATTGGATGGTGGAGAAACTAAAGAAACAATTCATTCCCGTGGACTATGAGATGGAGTTGCTAAAGAAGCTACAAGGACTGAAGCAAGGTAACAAGTCTGTTAAGGAGTATACATAAGAGTTTTATAAAATTACTATCAGGACAGGCTATGTAGAGCCCAACAAAGAGAAGGTAGCCCATTACATTAATGGGTTGAGGCCGATTATTCAAGAGGAGCTGAGCCTGGTCAGAATGACCACCATAGAAGATGCATACCAGTTTTCCCTGAAGGTGGAAGAGAAGATGAATAAAAGATTCAATAGCAAGCAAAGGGGAAGAGGTTAAGGTGGAAGGACTGGTGGAAGACCCTATGGAAGCCGTAATGAAGATCAAAAGAAAAGTGAAGAAGCTGGCACCAATTGAAATCAGAGAGGGGATAATGCCTTTCGCCCTCGTGACTAGAACAATGGTGAGCAAAAAGGAAGAGAAAGAGGCAAACTTGGGCAAGGACCTGGAAGAGAAGGTTTCAGAGGAACATGTTTCCAATGTGGAGAAGAAGGGCATCGAGCATACGAGTGTCTGCAACATCAAGGAAGGACAAATAGAAGACCTGAAGGTAATGTATGAGTTGCACATGTAGATGAAGATGCACAATCTAAGCACTCTGAAGATGCTGAAAGGGGAGAAAGCCTAGTTGTCAGAAGAACTTTGTTGAATGAGGAGAAAGAACCCAATCAGAGGAAGAGTTTATTCCGCACAAAGTGCAATGTGAAGCTAAGTGTTGTGATATTATTATTGATAGTGGGAGCACTGATAATCTTGTTTTAGAGGAGATGGCTAACAAGTTGAAGTTGACAAGAAGAAAGCATCCGCATCCATATCGGATTGCATGGTTACAGAAGGAACATAGAGCTTTGGTCAATGAGTAGTGTTTAGTGAAGTTCAAGATTGGAGACTACCATGATGAGGTACTATGCGATATCATACCAATGGATGCATGTCATATGCTATTGGGGAAGCCGTGGCAGTATGATAGGAGCACTGTCCATGATGGTCGTGCAAACTCATATTCGATAACAAAGGATGGAGTTCGTCATAAATTGAAGCCCTTGAAGGAGGTGGAAGAAAAGGTATGTAGTACTGCTAGAATTTGCTTGGTCAATGGTAGAAATTTTTTGGAGGGTATGAAGCATGAGTGATATTGCATTGCTTTGATTCCTAAGATTAGTCAAGAGAAATGTGAAGATGTACCAACAGAAGTTTCAGATATGTTGGAAGAATTTCAGGACATTGTCTCTGATAATGTACTAGAAGGTTTACCACCGGTGACGAAGATAAGTCATTAAATGGATTTGATATCAGGAGCTAGTTTGCCGAATAAGGCAGCCCACAAAATGACCCCTGCAGAGAGTGAAGAGCTGAACAGACAAGTTCAAGAGCTGTTAAGGAAGGGGCTGATAAGAGAGAGCCTAAGTCCATGTGTGGTACCTGCAATACTAGCACCGAAGAAATATGGTGAGTGGAGAATGTGTATAGATTCTTGAGCCATCAACAAGATCACGATCAAGTATAGATTTCCATTACTAAGAATGGATGACATAATGGATTGTTTGAGCGGAGCCAAGTACTTCACGAAGATTGACCTGAAGAGTGGGTATCACCAGATCCGTATCAGAGAAGGAGACAAGTGGAAGACAACCTTCAAGACAAAGGAAGGTTTGTATGAGTGGTTAGTCATGCTATTTGGGCTAACCAACGCACCGAGCACATTCATGCTGCTCATGAATGAGGTACTGAAAGAATTTTTGGGAAGTTTTGTTATTGTTTATTTAGATGATATTTTGATTTTTAGTAAGACTTGGGATGAGCATATGATGCATATCAGAAGAGTTTTGGAGAAGTTGAGGGAGGAGAAGTTGTTGATCAATCTGAAGAAATGTAGCTTTGCAAAGGAGTTGGTATACCTGGGATTTGTTATCTCAGAGGAAGGTCTTAAGATGGACCCAGAAAAAGTAAGGGCTATCATTGAATGGCCTACACCAAGGAGTGCCATAGAGGTACGATCTTTTCATGGTTTGGCAAGTTTCTACAGAAAGTTTATCAGGAATTTTAGTAGCATTTGTGCACCCCTAACTGAGACAATGAGAGGGGATAGAAAAGAGTTTAGATGGACTAAAGGAGCAGACAACAGCTTTGATACATTGAAGCAGAAAGTCGTAGAACAACCTATTTTGGCACTTCCAGATTTCAATAAGGTATTTCAGGTAGATTGTGATGCTAGTGGTAGTGGTATAGGAGCTATTTTGAGCCAAGAAGGTAAGCCCATTGCCTATTTTAGTGAGAAGCTTAATGATGCCAAGAAAAAGTACTTTGTTTATGATCAAGAGTTTGATGCAATAGTTCAGGCTTTGAAGAAATGGAGACATTATTTGTTGCCAAAGGAGTTTGTTTTATATACAGATCATTAGGCTTTGCAGTATCTTAATAGTCAAGGAAAGTTGAACCAGAGGCACTTAAAATGGGTTGAGTTTTTGCAGAGCTATACTTTTGTTTTGAAACACAGGAGTGGGAAGTCCAACATAGTTGCAGATGCCTTGAGCATAAGGCAAAATTTGTTGACAGAAATGAAGATAGAAATTGTTGGGTTCGATGAGCTCAAAAATTTGTATCTTGAAGATCCAGATTTTGCAGAGGCCTGGAAAGCTTGTTTGGAACCTGTTACTTTGGAGAGGACAAAATGGTTGGATTTCATAATCCAAGACGGCATGTTGTTTAGAGGAATCCAATTGTGCATTCCAAGGAGTTCCATGAGAGAGAACCTGATTAAGGAGAAGCATAGTGGAGGATTGGCTGGACACTTTGGTCAAGATAAGACCATTGCTATTGTTGGTGAAAATTATTATTGACCATAGTTGTAGCAGGATGTGAGGAAATTTGTGTAGAGTTGTCGAGTGTGTCAGATGGAAAAAGGAACCAGTCAGAATACGGGGTTGTATCAGCCACTACATGTACTCGAGAAGCCATGGGATGATATTAGTATGGATTTTGTTCTTGGTTTACCAAGGACATAGAGAGGACATGATTCTATTTTTGTGGTGGTGGATAGATTATCGAAGATGGCACATTTTATTCCTTGCAAGAAGAGTAATGATGCTATTCATATTGTAGAGTTATTTTTTAGGGAGGTGGTGAGATTACACGATCTACCAAAGAGCATAGTTTCATATCAAGATACCAAGTTTGTTGGTTATTTTTGGAGGAAATTGTGGAAGAAGTTGAAGACAGATTT
The DNA here is from genome assembly GCA_027924645.1 of Cunninghamia lanceolata. Lineage (NCBI taxonomy): Eukaryota > Viridiplantae > Streptophyta > Pinopsida > Cupressales > Cupressaceae > Cunninghamia > Cunninghamia lanceolata. The sequence goes on along the minus strand of BSBN01001239.1, from coordinate 263,676 downwards.
GAAGTTCAATTCTGCACACCATCCACAAACTGATGGATAGACTGAAGTGGTGAACAGGAGTTTGGGTAACCTGCTACGATGCTTAGTAGGAGATAAGCCCAAGGGATGGGATTTGATTTTACCATAGGCATAATTCGCTTACAACAATTCTGTCAATAGGAGTATCGGTAAATCACCATTCCAGATTGTATATGGCAATAGCCCAAGAAATGCTTCCGAGTTAAGGAAGCTAGACAAAGGAGAAAAGACAAGTGCTGAAGCCACAGACTTTGCAGAACATCTAAAGAATTTGCATGAAGAGGTGGGAAAGCACATTAATAAGATGAATATTCAGTAGAAGGCTAAGGCAGATCAGAAGAGGAGATATAAGGAGTTCTAGGTAGCAGATGAAGTCATGGTTCACTTGAGAAAAGAAAGGTTCCCAATTGGAACATACAATAAGTTGAAAATGAAGAAATTTGGACCATGTAGAATCCTAAAGAAGCATGATTCAGGAAACGCATTTGAGGTAGAGTTGCCTGATGACATCAATATTTCACCAGTCTTCAACATTTCATATTTGACATAGTATCATGATGATAGACTTGATAAAGGAACACAGTGGGACATTCCAGCATCTACTTCAGAGAAGGAGGAGATAGAGGGCATTCTGGATAGCCGTGTGGGTAAGAGTACAAGAAATAAGCAGTATACAGAATACTTGGTGAAATGGAAATGAAGCCCTGTTGAAGATTCATCATGGTTATCTGAGACTGAGGTTAACCATTTTGGTTTCCCTCTAACTCATGAGAAGTGACAGGGTCACTTTTCAAATTACCCTAGATGTCTGATGCAGGAGCATCCAAGGTGTAAAGGCAATCTTGCATCAACAAAAAAAAATGTTGTTTCTTTTCAATAAGGGCTAAATTTGGCAAGGTTACTATTTTTAGTAGTGCACGGTTGGATACAAAATCTTACACGGACCTCCAAAATAGTGAATTGAAGCTAATGGTGAAGAAATCACTTCAATATCATTTGTCATTTGTGAGATATTAAAATTTCAAATTCCAAAAATCCTATTAAAATATTCAAAGTCAAATTTGAGGCACTTGGAGGCTCTAGATGGGCCTGAAATTTGGTGGGAAACTCAAGCAGTCTACCTTTAGGTACTGCTTGTGCCCACAAGTCTTTTCGAGAGCTTTCCGAAAAGGTATTATAATTGAAAATCCAACGATCGGATCGAAAGTTATGGCCCCACAAACTTGACCCATTTTTGGAGGGAGATGCAAATTTCAAAATTAAGCTGGTGGCCGCCAAAAAGGGCTATATATGACTATTTCTGGGAACCCTTGGGGTAGTGGAGTTAAGGGGGAAAGTGTAGAGTCAAGAATAGGTGGGAAAACAAAAACCCTAGCTGATTTGGGGTTACAGAAGGCAAATGATTCTAGAGTCTTGTGAGAGGGAGCTGTAATGTGTTGTAGCATGTAGGGGATTCATCCTCTGATTGTATTTGAGCTTCTGTAATGTAATGTTTTGCCAATATTAATACAATATCATTCTATTTTCTGTGTGCAATTTCTGTTGTTGTGTGTTTTATGATTTACCCCCTTCATCAGAAGGGAAGAATCAATCTTTTCTAAAACTTTCTTTTACAATGCAAATATACTTTTCCACATGCAAATTGATTAATGAATGCAAGAAGTAATATTTTCTTAAACTATTTTTATATGGAATGCAAGTTTACTTCCCTAAGTGTAAATTAACTAATGAATGCAAGAAGGAAAAATAATTTTTAATCTATGCTATGAATTTTTTTTTCAAGATTTTTAATGAAATGCATTCACTTTTCTAAATGCAAAATAATCTAAGAAGAAGAAATACAAGTAATCTAGAAATGATTTTTCTTCTATACTAAGAACTTTTTAAAATACAAACTATCTAATTTCCTATATGTGAGATATCCTCTAACTACTTCTAAGATGCAAAAATAAAAGGAACTTGAAATCAAATCATGCTAATGCCTGGAAAATCATCCTCATAGGTCTAGCTAGTATCCATATGTCCTCTTCCGCAACAATGGGGTTCTCCACTTGATGATAGGAAGAAGAAAAGATGCAAAGAAATCAAAGTATCTGTAAACGAGAAATTTGGACAAAAATGAAAGATAAAACAATACATGCAATTACCTTTTTACCCAAACCTTTCGAATACCTTAGATGTTGATGCATGCATGATTGATTGCTCGAATGATTGAATGTTGGTTGCTCAGATCTACAGCATGACGATAGGATGAAGAAGATAGATAGAGATGGACGAGAGGATTGGAAGAAGATTGATGCAAAGGTTCTGATGTGATTTCGACATCATAACAATATAAAACTCAATGCATACAAATGACTTATGAGAGGCCATATTTATAGACAAAGGTGAGAGGATGATCAATAGTGGAGGATAAAAGAAGAAATCAATGGATGAGGATCATGGATGAATGTGCAAGTGCCATGTGTCATAAAAAGGCACTTTATTTAGAAAATTTAGGTGGGTTGTTGATGAAGATAAGATTCCTTCTCAAGATAGAATGTTTTTCTATTTTGAAATTTAAGTAATGAGGATAGTTGGATTTTTTTCTAATTTATTAAATCTTCCCATATCTGATTTTTGCTATTTTATGGACAAGGGGGCCCACTTGCACGATTTTCGAAGAAAATGATAAGGATGGAAGATAATATAAATTAAAATTTATTTAATTTATGGACATGGTGAATAAATAAATAAAATAAATGATTTTATTTATTTATTAGAAGAAAAGACAAAATAATTAAATAATATAAAATTATTTAATCATTTGATGGTAGATGGAAAAATAATGAAAATCAATTAAATAAATAAAATTTATTTAATTAATTAAGGATATGAAGAGGAAAATGAAATATAAGTATGTTAGACAAAATGAAGGTATGCAATGCAATATGAGTTTCATACATAAATAATGAAATGGGACAATTTTGGGTGTTTACATTTTGCCCCTCTTTGAGATGGTGTTTGAGATGATGAGATTTATGTCGAGTAACATCATTTCAAAGAAACTAAGGTATGGATGGAGGAAAAAGGGTGGATGATAGAAAGATAGGATGATGATGCCCCCTTGAGAGGATAGGCAGGTTGGACAAACACGGGTATGCTCTCAAAATGAGGCGAAATGATAAAGGAGGGATAAGATGAATGATGCAAGATAGGAAGTGGAGGAAAGAGATGAAGGATACGTTATGCTGCAATGAAAGTGAGCAATCATATGTTTGATTTAGCACTAGACGTTATGCACTAGGGTATGAGGACCAAGGTGATGACATGTCTCGTGCCCCAGTGTAATACAACCTTGTATAGATACAAGATATGAATATTAGCTGGGTTGGATTTGATGCAAATGCAAAAATGATAACACACACAAGCAAGCAAGCACAAATAATACAAAAACAAACAAGGTATTGGCCCTGTCAAGCTATAAACCAATGGTTAAGTGATTGATTGATGATGATGATAGATAGTGTTGTCATTGCGGGGAACGATATATCCCTAGATCAACACAAGGATGATTGTTGATTGATTGATTGATTAATTGATTGGGTTTACAACAAGGCTAGGATCAAGACCAAGGATGTGATTGGATAATTTGGCAAGATTGATTAACTTGGTTGGTATGGTTTTAAGGATTGATTTGCATTTGAGTTTATTGCTTGGGTGATTGATGATGAGATTGAAGAAGAATTGAAGTGATGATAAGAAGAATTGTTTTGAAAGATTAATGAATTGATGAAGATAGATGATAGAAGAAGATGCTGAAAGAAGAAAGAGGAAAATTGTCTGTGCCTGAATCTGGGTACTTCCTTCGTATCCCAGATTGCCTACATACCCTGTATCCACGGGATCAAGGCACTTAACGATAGAGATGAGATGTAGTTCTGATTCGTGATGGTGATGATGGGATGAGTGGATTGGTTGAGTTATGGATTGATTGGAATTGATTGGATGATGTTATGATGGGATTTGGTTTGATCTTGATTTGATGGATTGATTTTGATGATTGAATTTGTTTTGATGGATTTGATGTGATGGATTGATGATTGGAATAATGGATTTGAAAGATTGATGATGATGAATTTGATGTGACAGGTTCGATTTGATTGAGTGATGTGAGGGATTAATGTGATTTGATTTTATTGCATGGATTTTTTGATGGAATATTTGATTTTTTTTGGATTTTTTTAGGACAATTTATAATTTTTTTGCTATTTTTCAGATCATTTTATGATTTTTTGGATTTTTTTAGGACTTTTTACGATTTTTTTGGATTTTGAAGCGTTTTTATTTTTTTTGGATTTTTGGGATGTTTTGGTTTTTTTGGGTTTTTGAGAATATTTTGATTTTTTTGGGTTTTTGGGAATATTTTGGATTGTCAATGGATTTACAATTTGGGTAGCCTTTGTGCTAGATACCAATAACAAGGGAGGACAAAGTCTAGGTGCAAGGAGATTGGTAGGTAGGATTGAATGGATGAAAGGATGGGTGATAGTGGAGTGGAAAGGATGTATGCATAAGAGAGCAAGGTTGTGATCTTAAAAGGCTATGTCACATAGGAATAACATGCCCCATTCCAAGTGCAATACTTAGGATTTTTCATGACAATGCTTATGACAATAGGACTTATGATAGGATTAGGCTTATGACAATGGGATGATGATAGGACGATATGATGGATTGGTTTGGAAATGATGGAGTACATCAAGAGATAACCAAAGCATGTTTTAACATTTTGCCCCAATATTTATCAAGATCAAAAGGAGGAAGGGAGGATGGATAGACTGCAATGGGATAGGTATGTGTATGTCGATGGATAAGGACATGGTAAGAGAGGATATGACCAGATGGAAAATGATAAGTTGGAACATGATAGAAGGATGAGACAACGTGCCCCCAAGTCTAGGTGACATAGAAGATCAATTTACATATGACGCCTGTTTGCCAGGTTTCATCATGGTACTTATCCAAGGTGCCTGTTTACCGAGTTTTCACCATTGGACGGAGGGATTTCTCTTTACTTTTTTTTTAATTTATTCTTCTCTCTTTTTTTAAGAACATTTGGAAGGGAGAGGGTGGATATTGGATGGGAGAGACTCAAGTGTCTAGTTCTATGAAAGGTGATAGTCCCACTAGATGGATGTCGTCGAAATGGACCATGCCAAGTGTGCTCATAGATGTTGGTAGGGGGTTGCACGAAAGATGTAGATGGAGAAGGTAGATAGTGAATTATGATATGGATTATGGATGGAAGGATAGTGGATTACGATGTGGATTTATGCAAGACTTATGCATTGAAGATGGATGGAAGTTTTATGCAAAAGCATGGACCATAGGAAGGTGATGGGTAAGATATGTAGGATAATAGTTGAAGGAAGGAGAGATGGAGGTATGTGGTAATGTCATGGGATGGAAGGGAACCATGACCAACGGTTGCACACACTGTTATAAACGTTGAAGCTTTTGATGGGACGGTGGTGTAGGATGCAATGGTGACATTGGCTTAGGAGATGGTCTATTTAGGCATTTAGGGACCCACATGGACTTAGTATTTTTATGATTTTTATTTTTCATGTGGGATGGAGAAATTTGAGACTTTTGGATGGAATGGGATTTTTGGATGGAAGTGGATGATTGGGATTCTTGAGAGGTGGATGATTCATTTGATTTGCTTGTTTTTTGCTTACGAACCCACACCATTTTAGTTTTTGACTTTGCTTGTGAAGGTATGGGTTTGAATAACTTTTTGGATGGATTTTGCTTTGATTCTTTGCTTTTGTATCCGAAGGCATTAGGATTTTTAGGATTTTTTTCCTTTATAAGTGTAGGCATCCAAATTTTTATTTTTGAATCCCATAGGTATGGTGGAAGTGGGGTTGGTGGAAGCTCCTTGTTTAGACAATGTGTGCATTTGTTGGCCATGATTGAGATTTTTAGAGGATTTATGGATAGGTGGATAATTAGGTGTTGGAAGAAGTGGAGGTAAAGTGGATGAAGGGATATTAGGAGTTGGAAGAAGCGGAGGCAAAGTGGATGGTGGAAGGTGTATGGTCACATGCTTTTGACATCTGTAAGAGGATGGAAGTGGAATGGTAATATATGATTTAGAGGTATGATGGGATTTGTGATGGAAGGTGGTGGACTTAGGATGAATGGAGGTATAACCAACATATTTAGAATGTTGTCCTTGGGGTGTGTATCCAAGGACATGTGAGCATGGGAAAGGGACTTTGACATGGATTGGCTCCAAAATACCTTGTTCAAGAAGGCCTAAGCCTTTACCTTGATAGTTCATGTTTTGAAGCATACGATCGACAATGGGACTATGTGTAGGTGGAACACTAGACACGAGTTCCTTATTGGATGGAGAAGGTGAAGTGGAGGACAAAGGTTGTTGTGTTCCTAGGGAGGAACATTCATGAATTAGGGTGGATAGACTAATAGGACATGATGGCTTTGAAATAGGGTGGATGGTGAACATGGAAGGATCACGAGGATCTTTCTTTTGCTCATTAGGATCCAAGTTATTTGTTTGATCTTCTATGCTTATGTGTTCTTGGGAGGCACATGTCTCATTATGAGAAGTGGAAGTTGTCTCATTAGGGTCAGATGGAGGAGAGATAGGAGCAATTTGGACATCTTGATCATGGATGGGTATAGGATCATGGATAAGATCAAGGTGCTCATGGATAGCTTCTTCATAGATAATTTCATCTTGATCATGGAAGAGGTAAATGTTGTGGATGGATTACATGGAAAAGGTTTGATCTTGACTTAGACAAGAGGTTGATGTTTCCACATGCTTAAGATTATACTCTTGATATAACTCTTGGGGTTTCATAGAAGTGAAAGTGGGAGTCCCTTGGATGAGTTTGATGGGTTCTTGATATTCATCCATAAGAGAGTATGATGAATTTTGACTTGGGATTTTGATAGGAGGCTCTTGAATTGGCTCAATGGCTTGTGGGTCACCTGATGGGGTTTGAGGAATAACCATGTTAATGGGGAGCTCATTGGGAGAGTCAATGATAGGTGTTTGTTGACATGGAGATGTTTTATTTCTTGCTAGTAGCCATTGGATCACATCCTTTGCAAGTGTATGTGTGAATGGACAATATAAGGGATGGACGATAACAGTAGATAATGTGGTAGGCTTAAGATTAGGACTTGTGGAAGGGATAATGGGATTAGATGGATTGGACATATTAGGGTTTGGATTGGGACTGGTTTTGGATGGAGGAATGTTAGGGTCGGGTGAATTAGGACTTGGATTAGGACTAGGATTACATGAAGGTGTCGAGATAGGACTAGTAAGCTCATGTGTTGGCATTGGAATGGATGGTGATGGAGGATACTCATAGGGTGCATAACCTAGATTGGTATCTCCCTCGTCAAAGGATATCAAATCTTTCTCCAACGATTGATTTAAAGACACTTGACTTATGTACAAGGGGCCACTTGGAGTAGAATTAGGTGACACATAGGTATCTCCTTCATTAAAGGATATTAGATCTTGATCCAAAAGTGGAATTAAGGACACTTGATTTATGTACAAGGGGTCATTTTTGGCTTGCATGTACCTCTTGTGAGAACACCTTTTGGCCTTGGAAATGGGTTTGATGATGATGTGGCATGTTGGAAGAAGGAATTGGATAGGTTGATATGGTATTGACATTATAGGTGGATGGGTTAAGTTGGCATGATGGTGAAGGTGAAACATAGGATTGAGATAGAATGGGTTGGAGGTTTGGATGGTGTTGTGATGTGATTGGTTGTTGAATAGGTTGATGTTGGAATTGTTGGATAGGTTGATGTTGTTCATATTGTTGTGGTTGAAGGTGTTGATGTTGTGTTGGAAGAGGGATCACATAAGATAATGGTTGTTGATAGATGGATTGATATGGATAAGGGTTGAAATTAGAAGAAGTTTGATAGGTTGATGAAGAATTGATGTGACATGTGGATGGACAAGGTTGACATGATGGGATAGGCGGCACATAGGATTTTAGCATTGGTTGAGGATGTGCTTGTTGGATTTGACAAGTGTCCAAGAGTTGTTGGATTTGTGCTAAGAGGTGTTGCATTTGAGGGGATTGGCTTGTTTGCATTTTTTGGATTATGTCTTAGATGTCTTGGAGGGTTTGTTGATCTAGAAATGATTGACTTGTTTGAGTTTGTTGAAGTAAGTGAATGCATTTTTGTGCTAGATCTTCTAATGTTTGCATGGTGTCACTTTTAGCGAATGTTTGATTAGGATGATGATGATGATGATTTAGAATGATTAGATGAAATTGAAGGTGATTTAGAATTTGGTTAAGGTGAAGATGAGTTGTCTTAGATTGACTTGGGCAAAATCAAACACAAAATTTCACATGTAAATGCATGAATCACACACACCAAACACAATGTTCAATTTTCCTTTCAAGATTAGATGTTGTGATTAAGCAAACACTTGTAAACAAAACAACAAGCCCTAATGATTAATCAGGTAGGATATGGCTGATAGGTCTTAAGCTAGGCTGCACAAGGGTTAACTAGGTGTCCCTAATATACACGAGGTACGAGGGACCCAAATCTGTGAACACTAGCTTGTTGAAGGGATGTGACATAAGCATAAGCGAATACCACTTCACCTTGTGTCTGGAATCACCTGGGGCCCCAAGGTTGTCCCAATGACTATGTAGCTAGATTGAGGTACAACTTTCACTCTCCCCCCTTTGATATACCCCCCTAGAACACATGGTTGAGGTCGTCTCTAGGGGTGATGAAATCCCCTAGCAGACCTCCTAGATAGGGTTTGACAAATCGTAGTTGTTAATTAACCCTTAGAAATGAAATGTGTGATAAGAGGACAATGCAGACACTTGTTCTTTTTAAGATCCCAAAGCCAAATGTGTAGGAAGACACTTGTTGTTTTAGCTTGATTGCAATGTTGTAATATTAAACAAGATTGGTTTTTAAGCCCAAGTCGAAGTGTGAAGGCAAGCAATGTTTAGAGATGAGAGATGGATTGATTGCCCCTGATTTATTTTCATCCTTAAATTTGCTATGGATGTTGATGCCCCTGCTATTTCAGCTCCTTAGATGCCCCTGAGAATCACTAAGACAAGAAGAAAACCAAACTTGCAAACAAAAGGGGGATTAGGTCAAAAAGAGTAAATCTGTTAAAAATATGTGATAAATGACCTGATACATCAAAATAAGTTGCATAAACAGAAAGTTTAGAAAATTCTAAGCAATTTAAAAAAACAAATTAGCTAAAAAAGGATACGTTTAGCTCAAGTTATGCTTAGTTGAAGTTTTAAAGGAAGCTAAACTTTAACAAATTACCTGATGAAATGGTGAAACTACCTAAAACTGTTGATGCCACTGCGAAGTTTGTGCTCTCAACTTTCCAACGAGTGTTCATTTGCGAAAACCTGATGTCGTATGCCCCTGTTATGACAAAAAGAAAAGAAATGCCCTCCTATGCCATATAAAAGAAACCCGGTTGACTTGTTGTTGACTGGTTTGACTTTTGACTTTTTTGGTGGTTTTGCCAAGTTTTCCCTATCACATGTGCACTGTGTGGAAGAAGTTTTATGTTGATGGTTTTAATGCTAGCGATCTGATTGGGCAGTTAGGCTTAAAGGAGCTCTCAATCTCACATGTGTCTGAGAGCTAAACAAAAGGCAAAAAATAAAAAAGATGAGGTCGAGGGCTTATAGCCCCTTCAACTCGATGACCATGACTCTCAGAACCACATTAATGATGTCGACCAAACAGCAGTAGGCACACACAAGAATTTGAAGACTGTCGGTCAAAGTTGCAGGTCGACAATTGGAAATCAATAGCGATGTAGAAAGCTGCAAAAGTTGAAAGGATATTAAAAAGAGAGTGGAGGTCGATGCAATTGGGAACAACTATAGTATGTAGACGTGGTCTATGTGAATGTCGACTCCCTTCGTTTGATGACAAACTAGGAGTGGTCAGGTCTAAGAGTGGAGGCGACAACCTATAACACAGAAGCGACCAGAGGGACTCGTGAGTGGAAAAGAAGCAAAGTAATAGCGGCAATGAAAGGGTTTAATCGGCGGAAGAGGAAATTATGAAGGATAGGGACTAATAATAATGGTGGAGGTCAGTGAGATCTGGGCATCAACAATGCTAATGGATCCAAGAAAGGTAGGACGCTGGTCGGGAAATTATATGGTAAAGAAAATGACGTCGGCAACGGGTTAGGGTTTAGGTAATGGGGGATGGGATGATCTCGACACTGCACCCAACTCGTCCAATTATCCAACGCAAAGGTAGATCTGCGGTCACAGGTTAGTAGGGAGGGATCATAATCTGTTTCAAATGGACGGGCAATCTCAACCAAATGCAAACTTGTCAACCGATAAAAAAAGAAATCATTTTACACAAATAGTCCCAAGTTATACAAGCTATCCCTTGAGAGGCAAACTCAATCCCAGCAAAATTGATTAGGATAATAACTAGTAGACATAAGTAATGTTGTTATATGTAAAGTGCTAAATGTACGTTGAGATCGCGCATAAATGTTCACCAGCTTCTGCATGTGAGCGGGGGATGAGGCAGAGATCGGGGATGAACAGAAGGCAACCGAGAGCGAGGCTTTCTACAGGGAGGCGACGGAAATCAAAGATAGAGGGATGGTGACAAGGATCTTAGGGCTCCACGATGGTAAAAAGAAGCGACGATGGAGACATAAGCCAAGCAACAGGATCTTCCATTAATGGTAGTTGACTGTGGCGATTTAGGAGCTACGAATAAGGATCGAGTAAACAACCTTTAATGTAGACTGGGGATTTTAATAGTGCAGCAGAGGCTTACCCAAGGGTTTCACGATGCGACAGAGATGATTCAGTGGTCTTAAACCGTGGTCAATGGTTATTAAGGATTTTGCTAGATCAACAACGGATCTTTGAACAACCGAAGGAAATTTTCAAATATAGTCGACAGAGACAAGGATTTTTTCCTTCAAATGGATATCGACAGAGAAAAAGGCAATAAGGACCTTGCACTACAGTCAGCAGGGAAAGTATTGGCCAGTCGATAGGAAAACCCTTAAAACTAGTGCATTTTTCCTGCAAACAAGCTTATTCTACAAACAACATCAAACCCCAATCCAAAGCACAACAGAGAAATATGTAGGTTAGACCCCAATGGTAGTCCATACTATACGAATCTGTACGGATCCGTACAGCATGACTGCCAAAAAAATTCAAATTTTTACAAAAAATTTCCCGTGATGAAATATATGCAAGTTTATAGTAAAAAAGATTGAAATCACCCTCCCGGACATGATGGCAAATGAGGGTTAGAAAGCATACAAATTTTTATACCAAAAATCTGGAAAAATGATCAAGCGAAGTGGGTCCCACCAGGCATGCCAAAATGTAAACAAGAAATTTGGACAAAAATGAAAGATAAAACAATACATGCAATTACCTTTTTACCCAAATCTTTCGAATACCTCAGATGTTGATGCATGCATGATTGATTGCTCGAATGATTGAATGTTGGTTGCTTAGATCTGTAGCATGACGATAGAATGAAGAAGATAAATAGAGATGGATGAGAGGATTGGAAGAAGATTGATGCAAAGGTTCTGATGTGATTTTGACAGTGTAAGGATATAAAACTCAACGCATACAAATGGCTTATGAGAGGCCATATTTATAGACAAAGGTGAGAGGATGATCAATGGTGGAGGATAAAAGAAGAAATCAATGAATGAGGATCATGGATGAACGTGCAAGTGCCATGTGTCCATAAAAAGGCACTTTATTTAGAAAGTTTAGGTGGGTTGTTGATGAAGATAAGATTCCTTCTCAAGATAGAATGCTTTTTCTATTTTGAGATTTAAGTAATGAGGATAGTTGATTTTTTTTCTAATTTATTAAATCTTCCCATATCTGTTGCTATTTTATGGACAAGGGGGCCCACTTGCACAATTTTAGAAGAAAATGATAAGGATGGAAGATAATATAAAATAAATAAATTAAAAAATTATTTAATTTATGGGCATGGTGAATAATTAAATAAGATAAATGATTTTATTTATTTATTAGAAGAAAAATAAAATAATTAAATAATATAAAATTATTTAATCATTTGATGGTAGATGGAAGAATAATGAAAATTAATTAAATAAATAAAATTTAATTAATTAATTAAGGATATGAAGAGGAAAATGAAATATAAGTATGTTAGACAAAATGAAGGTATGCAATGCAATATGAGTTTCATGCATAAATAATGAAATGGGACAATTTGGTTGTCTACAGTATCAAGAAGCTCTATGGCTTGTGGGAAAAGAAAAATAAAGAAAGCTCTGCACTTGTAAGGCCAAAAAGCAAGAAAAGGCTTAAGGCTTGTATGAGAAGCTCAGGTAGGCTAAAACTTCTAGATATATCTATGCTAAAATATATCTAAACTAAAACAATAAAAAAAAGGCTAAATCCTTATGTGGAAGCTTACAAGAAGTTTGAAAGTGCAAAGAAGATGTGAAGAACTCAAGAGAAATTGAGAGTGTGTTTCAACAATGAGGTGAATGGTTGGACTTATAGGTAAAAATGGGAGGGAAGGGAAGAGAAGAGATAAGATCAAAAGAAAGAGTTCAATGAATAAAAATAAGGAAATAATCCATGAATAGGTGAAGAGATAATCGAGAAATCAAGAGATAAATAAAGAGACAATTCAATCAAAATAAAAAGACAAAACTCAATCATAAGTTCAAAATGGAAAGAAAGCAAGGCAAGGGGTGAGTTAGTATGAAAAAACACGAGTTAAAATGGCCTAAAAATCAAGATATAAAGCCAAAAAGATGAAATTTTGTGCGAATGAAAAATGAGAGGGTCACCTATTTTGCCAGTCAAGGTCACCCGGGAGATCTTGGATCACTAGGGGCGACCCTAAATAGGCAGAACGAGGGGGTCAACCAGGCAACAAAAAGGTGAAAAGATCAAATGAAAGGCAAGGCAAGAGGGGGAGAAGACAAAAAGATGAAAAAGAAAGTCGTCAAGCCATTAAATTGTTGGGAAGAGGTAAAATCATGCCTTTAAGGGTCATGAGTTGTGACTGCCATCTCATCATAGGACTACCACAATGGCTTGACCTAATATTTGTGCATACAGTCCCATATCTGTATATGTATGAATTTCATGTGTAATAGCGGGTAAGGATGGGAAAATTGTATCATCAACTAGTGGTATGGTATCCTCACATATACCAAGATCCTCATGTTGTTCTACATCCTCATGCATGTCTAAGTCATGCTTGTTTAATAGGTGTAGAGGAATTTACTCCATAATCAATCAATGATACATCATAATAAAGCATAAAAGGATACAAAGGAGAGTCTCCATGTACATCAAAAAGGAATATAATTATGATGCACAGAAAAATATGAGATTCACTAAGGGAGGGACACTAAAATGTGTAATATGAGAACATAATAAAATCATGTTCTAGGGCCAATAGTAAAGTAATCTATGAAAGCACATGACAAGGAATTGAATCCTATATAATAATCATGACATAAATCAAACCATTGTTTTTCTTTATCAACCAAGGTAGCACCAAATGCATGTATCAAAGTACTATCATCATGTATATAAGCATAACATGAAGATAAAAATGATCTAACATGTAACATTGCATCTTCATTTCCACTAATTGAATTTATCATTAGTAATTTAAAATAATGTGTATCATAAACCAAATCACATGTGTATAAGCATAATATGAAGATAAAAATGATCTAACATGTAACATTGGATTTGTTGGGAAAGGTGCAGTGTGCATCTTGCATAATGATAAAAATATAAAAAGAAATGTTTAATTGTGGTGCATCTTAGAGATGTGGATACCACATGGGTTAGGCATTATTGGGGATACTTGTATGTTGTATGTGACATGGATAAATATTTAATGTGGGTATCATATTAGGAAAATATTATTATTGGGAAAACTTAGTGTTGAATATTTAATTTGGGGTCATGGTTTAGTGAGATCATGGTTTTGAAGCACATGGTTCATGTAATACCACTTAATGGTTTTGTGCAAGCTTTTATTTACAAAAGCAAGCACATGAATAGTTGTTGAGTTTGGCTCATGTGATCTTTGAATTGTTGGCTAAGGTTGGATTGTGCATCTCTTGTAGGTTGCATATGTGGAAGCATGGATTGGGATGTGTGACTACATGGTTCTCATTTACTTGTTCACATGGAGGAATGTAACTAAGGTTCTTGATGCTTCAAAAATTTTGCATGGTGACTCTGTAAGTGTATTGTAATCTTGTTCTTGAGATAATAGATTTAGGTAATATTATTTTTTCCCTTGTGAGGGTTTTCCCAGGGTACATCTAGTGTTATCTTGTGGTATGCTTTGTTATTCTTTCACATTGTGGATTCTGAATACTTGTTTTGTATTTGTTTCTCTCGTGAGGGTTATGTGGAAATTGTATAGGTTTCTACAAATTTCTTTTCAACATCTTCATTTACACTAAATGAATTTATCATTAGTGCTCTACAAGAATGTGCATCATAAACCAAATCAAATTATGAAAAAAAGTCATAAATCATACCATAAGAAGATAAAGAAATATCACTAACCTCATAACTAAATATATCATCAATAAAGCATTATCTAAGCTATATAGAAGTACTACCATAAGCTATATGGGGGGTAACAACCTCATGTGAATGTGACCATAAATAAGGTATATCATGTAGAGGCACATTGCTAGTGATAGAAATACAATCATCGTAAAGTTCATCACTAGGATAGTCATCATAAATAGGTAATCCCAAAGAGAAGATATCTTGAAGAGACACATCAAGATTGTAACCATCAACAAACATAGTAGGCATGAGAGAAAGTGTATCATCATCAAATAAAACATGTGTAGCTATCAAGCATACAACACTAGGCTCCTAAAGGATGAATCAAGAGAAGCACATGGAGGAGAGCCATCATAAGATGTAGAGAGAAGAGGCTCATTAGGTGTAAGAAAGTCACATGAATTAACATTCCTAGATAGATTAAGTGAATATAGGCTAATATCATAAATCATAATGAGATAGGAAGCAAATGTGGCAAGGAGAGAAGGAAATATATCCATAATGAAATATTTAATAATGAAGCACAAATGAACATAGGATCTAAACTCTAATTAGATCTAAAATGAAAGGTATACCATCAAAAACATCAAATATGAAACTTTAATGAAAAAGGAATAAACCTTAATGACAAACCCTACAAAGTGTAAGAAAGTTAGGTTTATAATTTTATTAAACAAAAATAAATGATTTCACTACAATTTACCTAGGGAAATAATTAAAATAACAAAACCCTAATATTTTAAAGCTGAGACTAGTAATTGATAATGTAATAAATATTACAATTAATGAGGGAAATAAATAAATAAAAGATACTTAACTCTTAGTTTGATAAAGAAATGACTATCCCAGATGTCACAAACCAATTTTCCACTATACTACGAAATTTGGATCTGTAAGTGTAATATCAAAAAAGTGATTCTTTCACTTTCTACATTACATTACATAGGTGCTAGAATGGAAAACATGAACTAACTAGAAACTAGAAAATAATTTACAAAATTGAATTGCAGAGTAACAGAAGGGATATAGAGATGAACCTGATATTGAAAGGAGAAGCTCACTGTCTAGGACACCAGTACGTCGCATGGACGTCCAATATAAGCGTTGTCATTTGTACGACCCGGAAACATGAAAATCCAGCACCACAACTCATCTAGTCTGCAAAACTAGAAAAGGGGAGACAACATGAAACTACCAGGTAGTAACAGAAGTAGAAATAACAAGAATAAATTCATTAAATCAAATGAAACAATAAAATGGAAAAGGGAAGGGAAGAAACTAGCAAACCTCCGTGCATTCGATTATTTCTCCACAACTTGCACAACACAAAACAGGAAAAATGTTTGGGGTTGTTTGGGGGTTTGCCTCAGTCAAACCCCTATTTTGGTATTTCTACCTCCACAATAACCAATAATAAAAAGATAGAAAGTAGTGTGCACTCCTATCCTATGTGCATATCAGAATTACGAGCAGTGATAACAAAATAAAACTAAGAGCATTATCCCTAGTCTACGGGGAAACACCCTAGTGTACAAAAGATAAGAAAGGTGGTGCTCCACACCAAGATTTGCCAAATAGAAATGTAGAAGCAAATAATAAAGAAGTTTTGCAATACTATTTAAAATGAAAACAAGGATAATATTACCAGCATGATTGTAGAAGAGGGAAGAATGAGCTCTTTTTAGGAGTCAACCAAAGTGTCACAATGTGAATCCTTGAGAGAGATTCAAAATGGTGTTATTTCAACAACATGCAGCTTCAACAAGCTCAACAATGGAGGTAAATGCATCTAAGCATAACCAAGAGAGATCTTCAAAAATTAGTGTTTGCATAAGGGTTTGAAAGAAGCTGAGGGTCAGATTTGAACGTTGGAAGCATTTTTCAAATGATCGAGCATTACAACAGGTGACAACAAGTGGCTGAGTAGGAAACCAACATTTTTAAATCTTGGGACTTTTGGGATTCTAGCGTGTCATGCGAACATCCGTGCGTAGTGCTAGTGTTCTATAGAAATTGCACAAAATTCAACACGTGTTCCCAACACAATGAGAAGAATTAGAATTTGATAGAAAAATTTGTCAATCTGGTGAAGGAAGAGGCTAAGGATAGGCTAAAATGATCCCTAAATCATGCTAAGGGAATGGACACTAAAGCAAGCCCAAAATATAGCGTGAAATTGCAAGGGTATGCAATTTTCTACACTACATTTAGCCCCCACTTTAGCAAGCTAATGACACTAGGTGATAACCTACACTAAAGTACATAAATGAAAATACTGGAAGTAAATAACATCTCAAAAAATACCCAAAAGCATATTGTAGAGGATGCAGATCTCTTTAAGTAGAGGAACCAAGCCCCCAAGCTGAGAACCTACAAAACAAATATGTTAGAAGAAAAAAACATGCAAGACAATAGTGTTAGGGAGCATAAACTTGTAGAACCATTGTGTCAAAGTATCACAAACATACATATAAACAACACAATACATACATAGAGGAGAAAAACACATAGCAAGCAAAGAAAAAATTTGAGTTAGCAAAGAAGAGGAGACCTCAATGTGAAAGGTTGTCTCAATTATCATGCGTCGTCCCCAAAATACAACAAAAATTGAAGAAAACAACGAATAGAGGAATTCTTAAAGAGGATAGAAGAATATAATGAGTTGATCGATTGCTTCAAGGAGAGAAGACATACAAATAGATAGGGAAGCAATCAATATGAAAAAAGAAAAGTACATGACTCAGGAACTAGCTTGCTTTGTCACTAGGGGTCATGCAAATCACAATATCATCATGGATCACATACTAGCAAGTTGTGTTATGCTAGGTGACCATGGATGTAAAAAGGTAGATCATATTGATGAAGGGGGTAAATCACAAAACACAAAATAGTAGAAATTGCACACAGAAAATATGAATGTTCTTTATTGATTTGGAAAACTCATTACATTACAGAAGCTCAAATACAATCAGAGGAATCAATCCTCCACAGGCTGCAACACATTACAGCTACCTCTCTCAAGACTCTGGAATCTTCTGCCTTCTGTAACCCCTAATCTGCTAGGGTTTCTATTTTCTTGCCTATTATTGACTCTACACTTTTCCCCCTTATCTCTACTACTCCAAGGGATACCCAAATATGGTCATAAATAGCCCTTTTTGGCGGCCACTAGCCAAATTTTGAAATTTGCATCTCCCTCCAAAAATAAGTCAACTTCTGGGAGCCATAACTTTTGATCCGGGTGTTCGATTGATGTGCCATTTGAAGCGTTGGAAATCTCATGGAGTTCTCTATGCGCTTAGAACTAGCTTTGTTGGTTCCGCCCATTTTGGGGTCGTACAGGACCATTTAGTGCCTCAAACTTGAATTTGAATAATTTTTAGGGGTTTTTCAGGAAACGAAAACTTTAATATCTTTCATCTCACAAATGATGTTTACCTGATTCCTTCACCAAAGGTCTTATATTTCATTTACAAAGTTTCCTGCAAATTTTTACTTCCATCTGTGTCCAAATGCAAACTTTCCAAAAAAAAGCAGTTTGGAAAAACTGAAAGTTCTACATCATTATTCAAGCAATTATGGAACCAGAAACATTATTTATGGAAAGAAATGAAAACAACTTCAATGATTTTGAATCAACATATTTTTGGGCGATGCAAGATTGCCCTTACACCACTTGATGCTCCTACATCAGACACCCAGGGTAATTTGAGAAGTGACCTTGTCACATCTCAGGTGTTTGTTTGAGGAAAACCCAAACGGTCAACCTCTGCCTTAGACAACCAATAAGAATCTTCAACATGCCTTCCTTTCCATTTCACCGGATATTCTTCATATTGCCTATTCCAAGTGCTTCTTCCCACACGGCTATCCAAGATCTCCTCTATCTCCTCCGTTGAAGTAGATGCCACAATACTCCACTGTTCTTCTGTTAGTCCATCCTCTATGCCACTTTCATGATATTCTATTAAATCAACAATGTTGAACACAGGGGAAATATTGATCCCACTCGGTAGCTCTACCTCATATGCATTTCCTGAATCATGTTTCTTCAGAATCCTACATGGTCCAAATTTCTTCATTTTCAACTTATTATATTTTCCAATTAGGAACATTTCTTTTCTCAAGTGAACCACGACTTCATCTCCTACCTAGGACTCCTTATATCTCTTCTTCTGATCTACCTTAGCCTTGTACTGAATATTCATCTTATTAATATGCTTTCTCACCTCTTTATGCAAATTCTTTAGGTGCTCTGCAAAGTCTTAGGCTTCAACACTTGTCTTTTCTCCCTTGTCCATCTTCCTTAACTCTGAAGCATTTCTTGGACTACTCCCATATACAATCTAGAATGGTAATTTACATGTGCTCCTATTGACAGAATTGTTGTAAGCAAATTATGTCTGTGGTAAAATCAAATCCCATCCCTTAGGCTTATCTCCTACTAAGCATCGTAGTAGGTTACCCAAACTCCTATTCACCACTTCTATCTGTCCATCAGTCTATGGATGGTGTGCAGAACTGAACTTCAAATCTCTCTTCAACTTCTTCCATAATGTCCTCCAGAAATAACCAACAAACTTTGTATCTCGATCTGAAACTATGCTCTTAGGTAGACCATGTAGTCTTAGCACCTCCTTGAAAAATAACTCTGCAATATGAACATCATTAGTCTTCTTACAAAGAATGAAATGTGCCATCTTCGAGAATCTGTCCACCACCACAAAAATGGAATCATGTCCTCTCTCTGTCCTTGGTAAACCAAGAACAAAATCCATACTAATATCGTCCCATGGCTTCTTTGGTACAGGTAATGGTTGATATAGCCCTATATTCTGACTTGTTCCTTTTGCCATTTGACACAATCTGCAACTCTATACAAACTTCCTCACATCCTGCTACAACTATGGCCAATAATAATGTTCACCAACAATAGAAATGGTCTTATCTTGACCAAAGTGTCCAGCCAATCCCCCACTATGCTTCTCCTTAATCAGGTTCTATCTCGTGGAACTCCTCGGAATGCACAACTGGCTTCCCCTAAACAACATGCTATCTTGGATTATGAAATCCAACCTTTTTGTCCTATCCAAAGTAACAGGTTCTAGACAAGCTTTCCAAACCTCTGCAAAATCTGGATCTTTAGGATACAAACTTTTGAGCTCATCAAACCCAACAACCTCTATCTTCATTTCTGTCAACACATTTTGCCTTCTGCTCAAAGCATCTGCAACTCTGTTAGACTTCCCACTCATGTGCTTCAAAAAAAAAGTATAACTCTGCAAAAACTCAACCCATTTTAAGTGCCTTTGATTTAACTTTCCTTGACTATTAAGATATTGCAAAGCCTGATGATCATTATATAAAACAAACTCTTTTGGCAACAAATAGTGTCTCCATTTCTTTAAAGCCTGAACTATAGCATAAAACTCCTGATCATAAACATAATACTTTTCTTGGCATTATTAAGCTTCTCACTGAAATAGGCAATGGGCTTACCTTCTTGAATCAAAACAACTCCTATAACACTACCACTAGCATCACACTCTACTTGAAATACCTTATTAAAATATAGAAGTGCCAAAAAATGTTGCTTTGTGACTTTCTGCTTCAATGTATCAAAACTCTTGTTTGCTCCTATAGTCCATTTAAACTCTTTTCTATCCCCTCATTGTCTCAGTTAGGGGTGCACAAATGCTACTAAAATTCTTGATAAATTTTCTGTAAAAACTTGCCAAACCATGAAAATATCTTACCTCTGTAGCACTCCTTGGCGTAGGCCATTTGATGATAGCCCTTACTTTCTCTGGGTCCATCTTAAGACCTTCCTTTGAGACAACAAATCCCAGGTATACCAACTCATTCTTTGCAAAACTACATTTCTTTAGATTAATCAACAATTTCTCCTCCCTCAGCTTCTCTAAAACTCTTCTGATATGCATCAAATGCTCATCCCAAGTCTTACTGAAAATTAAAATGTCATCTAAATAAATAATAACAAAACTTCCCAAAAAATATTTCAATACCTCGTTCATGAGCTGCATGAATGTGCTTGGTGCATTAGTTAGCCCAAATGGCATGACTAACCATTTGTACAAACCTTCCTTTGTCTTGAAGGCTATCTTCCATTCATCTCCTTCTCTGATTCGGATCTGGTGATACCCACTCTTCAGGTCAATCTTCGTGAAGTACTTGGCTCCACTCAAACAATCCATTATGTCATCCATTCTAGCCAATGAAAATATGTACTTGATCATGATCTTATTGATGGCTCAGGAATCTGTACACATTCTCCACTCTCCATCTTTCTTTGGTGCTAGTACTGCAGGTACTGCACATCGACTTAGGCTCTCCCTTATCAATCCCTTCCTTAACAACTCATGAACTTGTCTGTTCAATTCTTCATTCTCTGCTGGAGTCATTATGTGGGTTGCCTTATTTGGTAAACTGGCTCCTAGAATCAAATCCATTTGATGACTTATCTTCCTCACTGGTGGTAAACCTTCTAGTACATTATCAAAGACAATATCTTGAAATTCTTCCAACAGATCTAAAACTTCTTCTGGTACATCTTCACATTTCTCTTGACTAATCTTAGAAATCAATGCAAAGCAATGACACTCATGCTTCATACCCTCCAAAAGTTTCCTACCATCTACCAAGCAAATTCTGGCAGTACTACATACCTTTTCATCCCCCTCCTTCAAGGTCTTCAACTTATGATGAACTCCATCCTTTGTTAGGGAATATGTGTTTGCATGGCCATCATGGACAGCACACCTATCATACTGCCACGACCTTCCCAATAACATATGACATACATCCAGCGGTATGATGTCACAAAGCACCTCATCATGGTAGCCCCCAATCTTGAACTTGACTAAACACTATTCATTGACCAAAGCTCTATGGTCCTTCTGCAACCATGCAATCCGATATGGATGTGGATGCTTTCTACTTGTCAACTTCAACTTTTTAACCATCTCATATGAAACAAGATTGTCAATGCTTCCACTGTCAATAATAATATCACAACACTTACCTTCACAGATAAATAGCCCTTTTTGGCATCCACATCCATAGCATAGGTAATTATTATTGACAGTGGAAGCATTGACAATCTTGTACATTATGCATCTTCATCTACATGTACAACTCGTGCATTACCTTCAGGTCTTCTATTTGTCCTTCCTTGATGTTGCGGACACTCGTCTGCCTGATGCCCTTATTCTCCACATTAGAAACATGTTCCTTTGAAACCTCCTCTTCCAGGTCCTTGCCCAGGTCTGCCTCTTCCTCTTCCTCTTTGCTCACCATTGTTCTGGTCACAAGGGCGGTAGGCATTGTCTCCTCTCTGATTTTGACTGGTGCCAGCTTCTTCACTCTTCTTTGGATCTTCATTTCGGCCTCCATAGGACCTTCCACTAGTCCTTCTGCCTTGACCTCTTCCTCTTTGCTTGCTTTCAAATCTTTTATTCATCTTCTCTTCCACCTTCAAGGAAAACTATTATGCATCTTCTATGGTGGTCATTATGACCAAGCTCAACTCCTCTTGAATACTTGGCCTTAACCCATTAATGTAACGGGCTACCTTCTCCTTGTTGGCCTCTTCATGGCCTATCCTGATAGTAATCTTATAAAACTCTTATGTATAATCCTTGATAGACTTGTTACCTTGTTTCAATCCTTGCAGCTTCTTCAGCAACTCCATCTCATAGTCCATAGGAATGAAGTGCTTCTTTAGTTTGTCCACCATCCGATCCCATCTAGTAATCTTTCATTTTCCTCTCCAATTTCTCTCTAACTAGACCTCCTTCCACCAAATACTAGCATGGCCCTTCAACTTTGTCTTTGCAAACTTGAGCCGATCTGGGTCCTCCATGTCTTCATACTCAAAATATTCCTCCATGTCATTGATTCAATCAATAAGTTGTTCTAGATTCAAATATCTAGAATAGGTAGAAACTTCGATCCTGGGCCTCTTTCTGATCTTCAAAATGGCCCTCAACAACCTGACTTTTGTAAGATCTCTTGTATCTTCTTGTTCTTCCTCAGATAGCTCTTCTTTAGCTTCATCCTCACTTTATTCTCTTGTTCTCGGCTGAAACCCTCTTCACAACTCCTCTTCCAATGCATCGATCTACCTTTGCAAGGCTCTAAAACCCTCTTCCATCAAAGCATTTCTTCCAACACGATTTCTTCATGGAGGTATCTTGATCTCCACACTAAACCCACAACCTTAGGTCCTGGTACAAACTACCTCACGGTCGGCGATCTGTCTACACACTCAGGAACCCTTGCTTTAATACCACTTGATGAAGGGAGTAAATCACAAAACAATAGAAATTGTACACATAAAATATGAATGCTCTTTATTGATTTGGACAAATCATTACATTACAGAAGCTCAAATACAATCAGAGGAATCAATCCTCCACAGGCTGCAACACATTACAACTACCTCTCTCAAGACTCTGGAATCTTCTGCCTTCTATAACCCCCAATCTGCTAGGGTTTCTATTTTCCCACCTATTCTTGACTCTACACTTTCCCCCTTATATCTACTACTCCAAAGGATTCCCAAATATGGTCATAAATAGCCCTTTTTGGCGGCCACCAGCCAAATTTTGAAATTTGCATCTCCCTCCAAAAATAGGTCAACTTCCGGGAGCCATAACTTTTGATCCAGGTGCCCGATTGACGCGTCGTTTGAAGTGTTGGAAATCTCGCAGAGTTCTCTATGTGATAAGAATTAGCTCTATTACTTCTGCCCATTTTTAGGGCCGTACAAGGCCATTTAGTACCTCAATCTTGAATTTGAATAATTTTCAGGGGTTTTTCAAGAAACAAAAAACTTTAATATCTTTCAACTCACAAATGATGTTTGCCTGATTCCTTTGCCAAATTTATTATATTTCATTTACGAATCTTCCTATATATTTTCACTTCCATCTGTTCCCAAATGCAAACTTTCCAAAAATAGCAGTTTGGAAAAACTGAAAGTTCTACTTCATTATTCAAGCAATTATGGAAGCAAAAACACTAATTATGGAAATAAATGAAAACAACTTCAATGATTTTGAATCAACATCTTTTGGGTGATGCAAGATTGCCCTTACACCACTGGATGCTCCTGCATCACATATGAAGCACACAGGCCAACAAGTTGTATTATGCTAGGTGGCTCATGGACTACCTAGATCACAGGCTAGCAAGTTGTATTATGCTAGGTGATCATGAGTGTAAAAAGGTAGGCCATATGAAGCAAACAGGATAGCAAGTTGTATTATGCTAGGTGGCTCATATGCTACCAATGCCTTAGGGAGCATAAAAATAAACAACGCCTTAGGGAGCATAAAAATGAACGCCTCAGGGAGCGTAATAAACAACACCACAGGGGGTGAATTAATATGCAACACCTCAAGGGGTGAAAATAAGTCAAGGTGCATATATGGATGCACATGTGAGTAGAATATATGCCTCCCCTTAAATAATTGCATAAAGCCATGTATGTAGTTGTTTTTAAGGTAAGTGAGAGGGGGTAAAGAAAGAAGAGTGTCCATAGGAAGGACACCCGTAGAGTGTCTGCTTTCGGAACAAGTTGCTATTGCCCCCTAGAATAGGAGTGAGGACAACAAAGATAAAAGAAGTTGTGATTTTACCCCCCAAAAAGAGAAGGTGGTTGCACCTAAAATTGTACAGCCACGAATGGCAACAGACAAAGAGAAAAAAGTTATGTGCCACATAATAGGTAGCAGAACAATAGGGTGATAGTAGAATTAACCACCAATAGTGAAGTGATCAGATGACTCAGTGAATCCACATCACAAGGAGAATAAATGAAAGAGTTCTCCAAGGGTAGAGCTACAACATGAGTGAATGTAAAGTTATAGGAGGAACACCAACAATGGACTAAAACAACTTCTCATTACAAGGAGAGAGAAGCACGTATTATCAAATTTTAGGTGATAGGAAAATAAGGTGGTTCTCCTATTAAGACGGAGTTGATCTCAATGTCATAATAGAGGTAGTCACAAAGTGATGATAGAGGTAAACTCGATATAATAACCAAGGACTCTCAATGTTATAGCAAAGGTAAGCTCAATTTCATAATAGAGGAATCACAAAATGATGACAAAGATAATCTCAATGCCAAGTGTAAATGTTAAAGAAGCATGAAAGTCTAGGTGAGTTGGACAGAGGTATATCTTGATGTTCCAACAAAGTGCACCCAGCCAAGAGAAGAAGAAAGAAAATTCTATGAAGATAACAATGTACCTCCAATAAATGTAGAAGATAGAGAAGGAACCTCATCAAGAGACCGAAACATCAACTCATTAGAAGAGGTGTGTTCATTTTTTTCATGAAGAGGAATATAAGAGTTAGTATGAACAGAAACAAGCTCCATAGCTATAGGAGGCTGACTTATAGGAGAAGTATAGGTACGAGAAGCATCATATCCAATATCATACTAATCATGATCAAGGAGAGTGTCATGAATTTGTGCGGATTCAACTACTGAATCAATGTCATCATTATGTAAAGAAGGAAAAGGTGCATTATAAGATGAGACATAAATGACACTTGTATCCATAAGGTCTTGTATTATGTCTTTTAATGCTTGACATTGATTGGTAGAATGACCAAGAACTCTATGATACCCACAAGAAGGAAGTGTGGAATGACCATGCTTAGAAAATTTCTTGTGCATATGAGGGGGAAGAGTGATTAACTGATTCTCTAAAAGAGTGGATAGAATACTCTCAGGAGATACATTAAAAGAATGTTCTATATGTATTAAAGGACTTTCGACCAAAGTGACATTCTTGAAGTGATGAATGGTACTAGCATGATCACCCTTATCTATAAGAGGGGGTTCATCCTCCAAGGAAAAAGGAGGGGATGAACAAAAATAGAGTCCATCTTGGCAAGATAAAGGATCAATAAAAGCATGAGCCTCATCGCCACTCAAAGAAGAGTCGTCAAAGGCATTGAAAGAGATTTTATCACTAGAACTTTGAGAATGATGTGGTGAAGAAGTATCATCAACCATAAGTATAGAATCCTCACAGACGATGAAGGAAGAGAGAGAGAAAGAGAGATCTCTACATCCTTTGGGAAGTTTAAAGAGTGTGAACATGTAACCAAAGGATGGAGAGAAGAGAAGGATGTGTCCACATCCTTAATGATGTCTAAAGGACTTGAACATACAAACAAATGAGGGAGAGAAGGTAAAGAGGTCTCTACATCCTTGGTGATGTCCAAAGGACTTGAACATGCAACCAAAGGAGGGAGAGAAATAGGAAGAGACATGGAATCATCATGGACTATGGAAGATGTGGTAGAAGTATAAGAAGAAATAGAAGACGTATTCTCAACATCTATTCGAGGGGGATCTGATGTGAGGTGAGACTCTTCATCTACTAATGCCTCATCTCTAGAAGAGAGAGCATCAAAATGAAGAGAAGGTAAAGTAATTTTAAGAAATGTATCAATGATTTCATCCTCTTGCACCAAAATATCCTCACAAGAAGGAGGAATTTTAGGAGAGGGATAAAAACATAGAGTGACATAGGTAGAGCTAAATCACCATCACATGCTTGAAATGGAACATCACTCTCACAAACCTTTTGAGCAAAGTTGGAAAGTGATGTAAGAAAAGAAGAGAACAAGTTGATTTAGAAAAATAGAAGGAGAGAGTTAAGGTATTGATGACCCGATGAAGGCTAGGGTTCGGGGTAGCGCATTGGACTTTTTTTTTAGGAAAGAATTTTAAAAAAAATTGGAAGAAAAATTGCATGAAAAAGAAGGATCTTGAAGTTAGATAGTCGGGTTCACCAAAATGTAATATTAAAAAAGCGATTCTTTCACTTTCTACATTACATTACATAGGTGTTGGAATGGAAAACATGAACTAACTGGAAACTAGAAAATAATTTACAAAAATGAATTGCAGAGTAAAAGAGGAAATACAAAGAGGAACCTAGTACCGAAAGAAGAATCTCACTGTCTAGGATGCCAACGCATCGCATAGACATCAACGCTAAGCACTATCATCTGTACCGCCCAGAAACGTGAAAATCCAGCACCGCAACTCACCTATTTTGCAAAACCAGAAAAGGGAAGACAACAAGAAACTACCAGGTACTAACAAAAGTAGAAATAACAAGAATAAACTCATTAAATCAAATGAAACAATAAAATGGAAAAGGGAAGGGAAGAAACTAGCAAACCTCTGTGCATTTGATTATTTCTCCAAAACACAACGAGAAAAATGTTTGGGGTTGTTTGGGGGTTTGCCTTAGTCAAACCCCTGTTTGGTATTTCTACCTCCATAGTAGCCAATAATAAAAAGATAGAAAGTAGTGTGTGCTCCTATCCTATGTGCATCTAGGAATTAAGAGCAGTGATAACAAAATAAAACTAAGAGCATTATCCCTGGTCTACAGAGAAACACCCTAGTGTACGAAAGACAAGAAAGGTGTGGTCTACAGGTCAAGATTTGCCAAATAGAAATGTAGAAGCAAATAATAAAGAAGATTTGCAATATTATTCAAAATGAAAACAAGGACAATATTACCAGCATGATTGTAGAAGAGGGAAGAATGAGCTCTTTGTAGGAGTCAACCAAAGTGTCACAATGCAAATCCTTGAGAGAGCTTCAAAATGGTGTTATTTCAATAGCATGTAGCTTCAACAAGCTCAACAATGGAGGTAAATGCAGCCAAGCATAGCCAAGAGAGATCTTCAAAAATTAGTGTTTGCATAAGGGTTTGAGAGATGTTGAAGGGTCAAAATCGAACGTTGAAAGCTTTTTTCTGATGACTGTACATTACAACAGGCGACAACAGGTGGCTCAGTGGGAAATCAACATTTTTAAATTTTGGGATTTTCAGGATGCTAGCACGTTGTGCGGACGTCCGCACATAGCGCTAATGTCCTACAAAAATCACACAAAATTCAACACGTGTTCCCAACACAATGAGAAGAATTAGAATTTGATATAAAAATTTGGCAATCTAGTGAAGCAAGAGGCTAAGGCTATGCTAAAATGATCCCTAAAACATGCTAAGAGAATGAAAACTAAAGCAAGCCCAAAATATAGCGTGAAATTGCAAGGGTATGCAATTTTCTGTGTTACAGTAAGGCGATGACCTCAAGATAATAAAATTCTTTATTGACTATCAAGTTCAAGTCTGTGCTTGCAAATCTAATCTATGCACATGTAGAAATGAACATGACACATGGATCTAAACTTCACTTGCAAAAATGACTTGCCAATTATTATACTTGTGTCTAAAGTGGGATGATGTCTTAATACACCATTTGGGAACTTGCTAGGGAGGATTTGTTCTCCTTTGGTCAAGCCCCTAGGCAAATTGATTTAACAACCATGAATAAATTCAAAGACAAATGTAGTATGTCTAGGATGATAATGCAATTAACATGCTTTATGACACTCATATGAATGTTCCTTGATGATCTTAGATGATAATAATGAATTAGGGCACATCCTTAAATACATCACCATAGAGTGCAATATAGAATAATTTACAATTTAGATGGCTAATAATGGCCAAAAAGAGATGGGACATGGGCTTAATTTAAAAATAATAATTAAAAGTTTGGGGTTCAAATTGATGTGAACAAAATTGATCTAGGTCAATATTGGATATGTGAATCTAAACCTACGTGGTGATTGATGAAGATTGCAAATTGAATTCAGACCCTTGGAATGTGTGTAAATGGAATGGAACTAGGATAAGGTTATTTTCTAACTTCTACACAAAAGTTTGCCAACTTGCACATTAGTCATTGCACAAAGGACAACCTTGTCGAAGTGGACTTAGAACATAAGGGCATGGATATGTGATTTTCACCATTAATTTTACACAAACCTACTTAAGACCATATATGTGCACTTGTCATAAATACTATTACCTACACTGTTAAGAGGTGGAGTAGATTTGTGGATAAGAAATTTAAAATGTGTGCCTATATATATATATATGGGGGGTGGGGGCGGTGGTCTAAAGAATATTTCCTCTTGGCTATATATAAAATTAGGTACACAAATAAAATCATTACAACTTCCATGATTTAATAGGTAAGAGAAACATCAAAAATAGTCATGGACTTGTTCTCCATGTTCATTCACAATATTTAAATATCAATTTCATCCCTTTCACGATGCTTTTCAAATCTGTTAGAGAGTTGAGGGGAGAAATGGTCAAATACGTGAATGAAGTATTTCAACTTCAAAGTTAACGTGTTAGGAATGAAAGGAGGACTTCATCTAAGATGTAAACATCTTAAATTATTCCTTGCTTCTTTTGGTTATATTCAAATAATGCGTATTGTGATAGGTAAGCGATGCCTTCACGTATAATAACAACATTATTTTGGTTTTTTAACCCTCTTAATCTTTTTCCCCTTAACAAAGTTTTCAAATTATGTAAAAGCAACTTTTATTTTATTTTTTATTAATAAGAAATTAATCTGTATAACTGTGAAGTTTGTATATTTGTGTCAATTTTTATTTAGTTTTGGATTTATTTGATAGAATGTCTTAGTGTAATTATATATTATCATATAACATATTTTTGTGTGAAGTTGGACTTATTTTCTAATTCTTCATATATCCCCACCTCTTATATTCTTATTTATTTGTGTAATGATGCAATTTGTACACCCATACCATTTCCCATTTAATTTTGTGCTTATTTTAAGGAGAGTGCTTTGATACATAGACGTATTGACAAATGACATAATTTATTTGAACTCTAATCCTTTGCTATATACTATCCAATTACCTCATTACACATGTGCCTATGTACCTTCTATTCATCCCCATTCCCATGCTTACACACCCTTATACATTCATCCTATTGGCTTGTTTATCATACCTATACTCACACTTATTTCCATGCACATGTTACTCTTTTGCGATCTATCCCCTTTTTTTGTTTCATGACTAGTTTGTGGTCATAAGGTCATCCACATGGTCATGGACTCATCCTACCCTAATCAAAAATTTTAAAATCAAATCAGACTGACTTCCCACCTTTACCCTTCTTGCCTAGGGCTGACTAAACACAAGTTTGCACAATATGCTTCTACGTCCTTTTATTTAAAGGCATTCAATGCATTCATTCTAGTTATATCCTAAGTTCAGGCATTATCCCACTATCATTTACATCACACACTTCAATTGGTGCACTAAAAGGAATCTAGTTCTACACAAGCATTCATAGGAGCATATGCATGACTAAAGATTGTTGTTTTCAATCATTCATACACATTTCTACAGATTGACCTAAGAGAACATCTCTTTATCTTTGCTATTCTAAGGGCACACTTTTATAAGGATAAGGATGTGTTTTCCATGTGGTGTTTGTTCTATCATGTCTCATATTTTTAATGGAATTGATTAGTATTCATCTATGCTTATTAGATACACTTATGGCATCAATCCATGAGCCTAATGATGATCATATGAATTGTAATATTAACAAGTACACACCAATTGTGGATATACCTTGCAAAATACCTTGTAGGATGGACATAGATGGTATAGTTTTACCGTCAACACCTATACATGGCACTGTTATACCTCTTGATGATATATCTCTTATATGTCATGTTTTCCCTATGTCCATAGATTCATGTGCCTTCAATGAATTACCTTCTTTTATACATGATGATGAGTATAGTGACAATTATTTCTCTACATCTCATGTTGAACTATGCTTCATTGCCTTTCCCTACATTACATGATGATATTATAAGCCTCCCAAGGAGTTATTATAGGATGATTACAATGGGACTAGTGATGCATCCTTACATGTGAAATCATTCTTACTTGCTAATTATATGCACATAGATGATGACATTCTATTGATTAGAGACTTTAGATTATATCGAAGTGGTACATCTTTACAATGGTTTGATTCATCTTGCTTGCTCTACACTTCTTTTCATAGTTTGACCAATGCTTTCATTGCATACTTTGCTAGACCTAATTCGCATGAGGATAGTATGGACTTAGCAATGCTCTCTTGTGATTTATCTTTTGATCCTATGTCTTATACATATACTAAACCTACTTTTCATTATACACATGGGTTTTTTTAAGTATAGAGGCATTGCATTCAAACATAAAGAACTTATAGGCAAAGGGAAGATTAACGTTAAACTTACTTTCAAGCACAAACTCCCTCACTTGATAAAGTGAATCATGGGAAAACAAATCATGTATGTCAAGAAGTTAGTATTGCTCGCCATGACACACCCTATATTGAGGTCACACATGACATAAAAGAGAAATCACTTGGTATAACAAACAAATTCTTTGCTTAGATATCTTATCGTTGCTCACCATATTTTATGCTTTTGTTCTCTTTGGTTTTATGTTTCTATGTTCATAATTAGCTTGTGGATGACATAAAGACACCTTTAGTGGTGCATGTTGGCACAAGCGACTTTGAGCATTTGTTTTTTTGTTCATGTCACTTCTTCCTTATGCTTTGTAGCATTTCTATTTAGGACCTTTTGCATATGCCATGCATATTTTGATTCCCCTTGCTTATTCTTCCATTTACCTTTTGTGTCCTTAAAATTTGGCCTTTTTATTATGTCTTGTTCATTATAATTTACACGATTAGCTCATTTTCTATCTTTTGTTTCATGCTTATCTTTCCCACTAGGGGAGTCATTTTGGTTTCCATTTTCCTCCTATTCTTTTTTACATCTTCTTTATGCTTATGTTTTCTTTACCATTACCTTTGCACTTTATTTCCCACTTGGGTTGATCTTTACCTATTGATTTCTTATTTTACCTTCCACATCCTTATGTTATTTAGCCTTTTACTCATGATTTTATGTCCCTTGCCTTACAATAGGGTCAAGAGAATAGACATAGGTAGAATGGTAGGTACCACAATAGGTACCATAACGGCTGCCCTAATAGCAGTAGTAGGTGCCACCACAAGGACCTCCTCAGGGAAGAGACGATGGATAGGGGATGGTAGCCATGATGTAGAGGCCATAGATGTGGATGTGGGTGATGTACTTGGATAGGTCCCATAGGGAGGAGGCAAAGACAGACAGGAGGATGTAGAGGTGAGGTTTGGTGTTGCACTATCAAAGCATGATGTGGTGATAGCTGAGAGGGACCAACTACAGATGGATAGAGATACTCTATAGGTGAGGCTAGATAGCCTCCAAGCTAGGCTAGATAGGGTGATGGTAAAGAGAGATACTATGACTATAGAGCAGGATAGTCTACATATGGAGAGGGATAGGGTGGTTGGAGAGAGGGATGGCATACTTGCGAGGAAGGATGGGCTGCAATTTTAGCTACAAAGAGCACATGTAGATACATAGAGGCTCCACCATAAGCAGGATCATGATAGAGCAAGGCTGAGCTTGGAAGAGATAGGATAGATGTTTGC
Organism: Cunninghamia lanceolata; assembly: GCA_027924645.1. NCBI lineage: Eukaryota > Viridiplantae > Streptophyta > Pinopsida > Cupressales > Cupressaceae > Cunninghamia > Cunninghamia lanceolata. The sequence continues at coordinate 231,542 of BSBN01001239.1, read as the reverse complement.
TGATATGCAAAGGGCCATAGAAGATGTACTACGAGCTAGCATGGAGGTGATGTACTATCACTCCCTATATGAGGTGGCAATGACTACAAAGCAAAGAGTAGCTTCCTATATGGAGCACACTCATAGTAGGTCAGCAAGCAGGATAAGAAGTAGAGCACATTAGGATTAGTGGGCATGTGGCCACCACCTCCTCCACCTCCAAGTGTGAGCAGAACACCTTCAAGATCACACTGATACAATGCTATCCAAGCCTAGAAGATTTTAGATGTAGTGTATTTTTTATACATGTATATGATTGAACCATTTTTGCAATGTAATTTATTGATGATACTATGCTCTATAGAGTTCAATGTACTTGCCCAATTTTTGATGATATATATATGATGAGATAGTTATACCATGATTTATTTTGTGATTTATATGATGATATTATATGTTATGATGTGATTCAATTATGCATATGTGATGGATGTAAGTGATTTGTGTATGATTATGGTTTACGGATGGATGCTCATGTGATTATGGATGCATTGATCTATTGGATGTTTGATATGATGTGATGAAATGTATGCATTTTGATATTACTTATATGATGTATGATGAAATGCAACTTGGTAAATAGATTAGGTTATTTATGGATGTTTTACTTACACGATTTTGATATGATACTTAAATGCAAATTGATGTATGCATATGTATGATGGACATTAGATGATGTATGATTCATGTGATTTTGATATGATGTGCTAATATAAATTGATGTATGTGTGGTGTGGAAATGCACATAAACTATGTGGAAAATACCATGCCAGTTCTACATGTGGGGGAAATTTTACTTTGATTCTCATGACTCAATGACTAGGGTGTGTGAAAAGTTGTCATGGGAAATGAGATTGTATGATGTGTTTTTTACTTTATGCAAATGTGATGATTTTACATGATGATGTTTATTTATGTTTATGATGATGTTATGCATTGTATGATGTGATTATGATATGTATGAATACAATTGATGTATGCTTATATGTGATAAATGCAAATGGGTAATGGAATGAGTATTCTTGTTCATGGTATAACTGTGTTAGAAGAAAAATGATAGATAGAAAATGATAGTAGATAGGGGAAAATGATGGTAGATGGGTGCTTAATCATATAACTAGCTAATCAAACAATTAACCAACTAAATCATTTGCACATTTCAAATTATGATTAATCAAGGTAAAATGGAAAAAAATTCACAATGAATGATGGATAATGGATAGGCTAATGATTGGTGTGTTCTTGAATGTAGGTGTTATGTTGAGATGTTGTGAAAACTTATTCTAATATAGCACAAGATATTATGCACCAGGTATAGAGACCAAGGTGACAATGTATCTCCTGCATAGGACTGACTTGCAAATAGCACACAAAGTATGTCTTAGCACAACACAAGGTGTTTGATGATTTTGGTGGGTATTGCAATGAGACAACTGATAGATAGAAGGATGTCCCACACATCACAAGGCATTTGATGACCTTGGTGGATATTGTACTAGGACAACCAAGTAACACAACAAATGAAATAATAAGACCATGCCCCTTACACCTTATAAAGATGCACCATGATATAAAGGATCATGGCGACCTTGAGGAGGTATTGTGTGAGAAATAAGAAAAATACACAGAGATCAAAAAGTAACAATCGACTGACATACAACAGTGTTACCTTTTGTCAAAGTGTCTATGATGATGATGGGATTGATGTGATGCATGATTTGGGGAAAGATATATCCTATGAAGGCAAAGGATGGAGGGATAGTTATCTTTATGATGGTAACTAATGCGATAGATGGATGTTATCAAGATTGTAATAAGATCTTCATTGTAAAATTTAAGTTAGATGTTTCAAGTGTTTAGCCTACGGATATAAGACCATAGGGCTTGCAAGTGCATGAAGCTCAAAACCTAGAAGGAGACATATTCAAGACGCTGAATAAGCAACAGGGATAATGCCAAGAGCCTTTTCCAAATCCAAGCACAATCCATTGCCCCCAACATACAATAGGGTCGACGGTTGGATTAGTGAGCTACGGGTGAGGGATTTATGGTGGTGTGCTACACAAATCTCTTTTGGAATAGGAATAGGGCATTCTCTTAGTTCATATCATACCCATGGATAAGTGAAGCATATAAATATCATTTATTAGATGGGTGGGAAGTGGATAGAGGAAGTAGGAAGGGATGGAGTGATGCTATGAGGGGTGTTGAGAAAGAGTGTGTTTAGTCACTTTATAAGTAAATTGGATGTGCATGGTAGATGGATGGATGATGTGAGGAAGACATAGGCGATGGTCTAGTAGAGGACCTGGAAGATAATGGAGTCTGACTTACACTCATGGTGCCCACAAGTAGGTTTTCACCATAGGATGGATTATTTATCTTTACTATATATATTTGACTTTTTTGAATTTTTTGATTGGGTTATTCCATGGACTAGGCATGGAACCATTTGAGATGGATAATGTTGAGAGGTTTATCGAGATCCTAACCATCTAGAGTAGCTAGTTGATAAGCACTTGAACCATACTTGGCGATGAAGACATAAGGACATAGCCAATTAGGCTCAAATATACCTTTATTCATGGTCTTGAAGACTCTTTTGATTTTCTTTTCGCACAAGGTCATTGATCTCAAAGTCACAAGCCCTAATGTTCTTATTGTAGCTTCTTCGAAGGTGATTCTGATAAGCTTGTTGATGATTTATGGCATTGACGTGTCACTCATCAAGTAGTTCCAGCTCATGGAGGTGTGCAACCTGATATTCCTCATCATCAATGAGGTCTCACAATGAGATGCGCAACGATGGAAGTTTGATCTCTATGAGAAAGATAGCTTTGGAACCAAAGACTAGGGAATAAGGTGTAGCATTGGTAGGCATGCAGATGCTAGTGAAGTAAGCCCAAAGGGTAGGATTGAGATGGAGGTGTTAATTATAGCTAGTGTCATTAACAGTTTTCTTTAGGATCTTGAGCAAGTTTTTATTCATTGCTTCTGCTTGACTATTGCTTTGGGAATAGTACATAGTGGACTAGTAGTGTTGGATGTGGAAGCATTTGCAAAGAGCATAAACTTCATGATTTTTGAAGGATTTACCATTGTCTGTGACAATAGCGGATGGGATGTTGTAATGGCCAATGATGTGATAGAGGATGAATTTGGATATTTGGGTATTTGTAGTGAAGGTGAGGGGGATGGCTTTGACCCACTTCATAAAATACTTAGTGGTAGTGATGATGAACTTATTACCACTGGAGGAGGAGGGATGGATCTTGCCGATAAGATCTAGGCCTCACTGAGAAAAGGGCCAAGGAGTCATGATGGGTTGCAGCACCTGTGATGGTGTGTGAATGAGGTCTCCATTCTACTGACAAGCTAGGCATCGCTTGACATACTAACATGCATCATGTTCCATAGTAGGCTAATAGTAACTTATTCTAAGAAGATTTTTGCTAGGACCATGCCACTAGTATGGGCACCACAAATACCATCATATACCTCTTTAAGCACAAGGTTAGCCTCTTTCATGTTTAGGCATCATAGTAAGGAGCCATCATAGCATCTTTGATAGAGTGTGTCGCCAATGATGGTGAAGAGGGAGGTGCATTGGAGGATGGATTTATGTTAGTTTTGGGATAGGTTAGGTGGAAGGGTTTAATCATAGAGATAGTTGTAGATGTCGCGATATCATGGGAATTGAAGACCAACAATATCATGTGGATAAGCTCAGATTCTAGGGTGTCATACACAGGTATGAGAAGCTACTCAACTAGGAACTCACAACACTATATGTCATGAGGCATATCTAGCAAAGACCCAATGGTATCCATGGCATCTGCTACTTTGTTGTTAAGGCAAGGAACTTGCTCAAACTGGATGCATGTGAAATATTGTTTGAAACTATCTACCATCCATTTGTATAGGATGATCTTATCATCTTTTGTCTAATATTCATTGTTCACATGTTTGATTACAAGCTAGGAGTCCCTATAGACCTTGAGTTGTTGGATGTTACATTGTATAGCTATGTTAAGACTTGTGATTAAGGCCTCGTATTCTGCCATGTTTGTACAAGGAGAACCCAATTTGAAATCCTTCGTTATGAAGTCTCCTTGTGGAGTGATGAAGAGAATGTCGATACTTGATCCATGATTAGTGTAGGAGCCATCAAAGTATAGTTTCTAGGATGTTTGCTCTATTATTATGGAAAGTGATAAAAGAATATATACTAAGAAATCCATTTAGAAATGAGAAGGAGAAAGTTAAGAAAGATATCGATGACCCGCTGAAGCCCGAGGTTTGGGGTAGTGCCCCGAAAAAAAAATTAGGAAAGAAAACAATTTTTTCACTTTTTGGAAGAAAAAATTGCATGAAAAAGAAGGAGCTTGAAGTCGAACAGTCGGGTTCACCAAAAATGTAATGAAGAAAAATTGAATAAATCACTTTTTGTATTATATTACTTAAGCTGGAATGTAAAACATGAACTAACTAAAAATAGAAGTACAAATTCCATAAATACGTTACAGAGAAAGAAAGAGGAAGAAAAGAAGAGTTTGTCACCAAAGGATGGGAGTCTCGGTCTAGGACACCAACGCGTCGCAAGGACATATGTGTGTTGCGTTGTCATCCATACATCAACAAAACAATAAAAATATGTATTGTACGATGTGGCCTGGATTTGCAATTTCACCTAGTCTACACACAAGACCAAAATGAATGCCCAACAACACAATACACAAATGAATCAAATAAATAATGCATTTAAATAAAAGGTAATGAAGATAATAGAATGACAAGATAAAAGGCTCAAGAAATAAGAAAACTCTCGTGCGTTCGAATCTTCTTCTTCAACCTGCACAACACGGAAGGGGGAAAATGGTTGAGGCTGTTTGGGGGTTTACCTCAGTCAAAACCATGCTTTGGTCTTTTCACCTCCACAACAACCAATATAGATACATAAAAATGTGTGTGTGTGATCTTAATCTAAGTGTGTCTAGATTTAAGAACAATAACTAAAATGAAGTTTGGTAGGGTGTGAGAATCCCAAGGTGCTCAAGGGCACAACAAAATAAATACTTGCAATAAAATAATAACAAGAACAATATCACCTTAAAAGGTCTTGAAAAGCTAAAAAGTGTGAGATAGTTGAAGGTAGAGCAATGTATCAAGTTGTAGAAATTTGCAGTATGCAAGAAGGAACCAAGAGAGAGCCAAGAGGAATGCCAAAGTAAAGATAGATTCAAAAAGAGGGAAAGGAGGGAAGAGGAAGATGGTGACAAGCCACTTTGAAGATTCTTAGATTGTTACATCTGACAGACGAAAAACAACAAGTGGAAAAATGCTCAGAAACGGCCACAAAACACAAAACTGTCGTAGGACGCTAGCGCATCGTGCGGACATCCACGTGAAGTGCTAGTGTCTGGATAGTTTGGGCTCAAAAATGACAAGACACTAGAACATCACATGACTAACACAAAAGTGATGACAAAATTGATGAAAAGACAACACTGAACATAAAGCCTAAGCACCATGGGAAGGAAAAAGGCTAATACAAGGGCTAAAATGAGCCTACAATCAAACTAAGGGAATGAACACTAAAGCAAGGCCAAAATATAGCATGAAATTGCAAGGGTGCAATTTTTGACGTTACAAGCTTATCACTCGTGGAGGAATAGAAGTTGGCATGAGAGAGAGGAGAGTTAAGAATAGATCAATTGAGCTAATTATGCATGATTGGAGATGGTAGATGAGCTAAGAATAGTTCACTCTATGTTTAGGTTGAATCTACATGCAAACTAGAGCAAAAATGGAGCTTTTTGGGGGCCCAAACTAAAAGAGAATTCGTGTCCAAAAACACAATAGGCTCGCCCATGGGTTGCCCCTTTCACCAGGTCAGGTCGCCTGGGGGGATCCATGGGTGACCCACAGAGGAAGGGGTCTAGGTGAAAATCACAGGTTGGAGAGTGGTCTTGGAGGGATAAGGATGCAATATGTCACTAGAGGTAAGCCAAACAAATAAATTAAATAGGATCCCCCCTTTCACCAGTAGGGACGCCTGGTGGGGATCTAAAAATAATAGGGGGGATCCGGAAAGGATAAAACTTAACTCAATTATGAAAGTTTGATTTGGTCTGCGAGGTCATTTAGAGGCCTTTAAAAGGTGGAGTGAGATGAAATGAGTATGGGAAAGGTGAAATTATCTCATTAAGATGAAAATTGGCTATGTAGGCAAGGTCAAGAATGCAAAAAAAGAATGGTCGACAAGGGCGGAAGTGAAGAAAAGTTAGGATTAAGAAGAATTGATGAAGCAAGAGATTAATGTTCATGTGTCGCCAAGAGAAGAACTACTAAGAGGGTGTTATATTTATGCTTCTATGTATGTGATTAGGATTATACATCACCATACGGTCCTCGTGCAAGCTCATGCACATTTTAGTGCTTACAATCTTTGCATTAGACTTAGGACAAGTGACCCTTGGGGTCATATCATTATCACAACAACAACAACAATTGAACACTTCCATCAAACATACACAAACACACATCAAATGAATAACCCAACCATAATTCGCGACATTCTGCTTCCTTGCGAATAGAACCCCCTAGTTATACCTCCACTTGACTAGCCTTTGCCATGAGAGCAGGAGTGACTAGGGGATCACCCATAGCAAGGATACAATTCATGTGTTGCATTTAAGTTTGACTCATTCACATTGTGTCTAAGTAAAATTCTAAGCAACACAGTAACGAGCAAATAACCACAAACCACTACCAAATCTCCCTTTGCATGATCAATATAAAATCTAGGAACTCTCCATGACCTCGTGATTTACATTTTCCTCATAGAAGATCATCTACATCCAAAGAATAGATATGCTCCTAAGAGTGCCAATATCATGCCAAGACTATATAAAAACAAAAGATCTAGAGTCCTTTATGGCACAATATCACATCACTGCCAAAGCTCCTATTGCAAGTGATCCAAAGCTATCCATTGAATCATGATGAACATCTCCTAACTGAAGATTACTCATGGTCCCCACACAACCAAAGAACTCAATTGCAACATTAGGAGCTCCCAAAGGGCAAAGTAAAACCACAATCTCCAAAAGAAGATAACTGCTACATGTTCCAAGAAGATACAACTAAAAGTGACCCAAAGAACTCTTACAAAAATGTCACAAACATCCCAAGTACTGCAACATGAATCACAAGTACTTCATCCATTCATCTCATTGTCAAACTGTTACACTACATCAATGCATCATGATGGTCAAAGTACCATCAAACAAGAATCTACAACTCATGTCCTTGTATAATCCACTATCTTGATCAAGGTTATCATCTCCCCTGGTAACAAACACACCAATGTGCAAAAAACCTAAAGATCCTTGATACTACAATCCAACAAACATGTCCACTAATGACACATATACCTCTTAGAACTCCCACTACACAGGTAATGTCAAGTCTGATGCCAACCAAAGCAACACAGTCTACCAATCAACACTCATTGTGGCTCATATCATTAAAACTAGTATCGAAGACAACACACAATGATCTACACACTACAACCAACCTACTGCAAAACAAAGCATACTTCCTCAAATAGTTTTCCACTCACTCTCTCGCCTCTGATCTCCTCAACTCTCCTAAGTTCTCCACATCACAAAAATAGATTAAAGATCTCACATACTATTGAAAAAAAAAATTAAGTACAACAATAGTAAATGACCACAAAAATAGTGATCACAATAGCTCCATGCAAATCTCAACCCAAAAGTCATATGAATATGAACCTCCAAGAAGAAACAACAAACCATAGAGAGAAATTGCAAACCATATTACAGACCATGACCTGTCAAGACCACCGAGTGCTCAAGCTATGATAAGATCGATCCTCACTTCTGAAACCCCAAACAGAAGAGTCTTAACAACATCCAACTGTTCAACCCTAAGGTCAAACACAACATCAGTAAATCAATAAACTTGCAAGGATGTAAGCTTCTCAGGTGAAGGAAGATCAAACCAATAACCATTCCCGTCACTAGAGAATATGCCCAAAACCATCCTCTACACTCACAACCAAAACTCCATAGCACACTCTAGAGCACAATTTAGAGCTCACTTACTCTGGAGCTCAATCCAAAGGACACTCCAAAGCTCACTACCATGAGAAAAAAAAAGGAAAAAACACCATGCCATGTAATCCTCAAATAAGCCCTTCAAAACTGGCATTCACAACTAAAGACTCATTCCCATGAGAGAACAAAGCATAGAAAATAGAATACATGTGAATACCAGGTGGGCAATACCTCTCAAATAATTCTCTGTTGAGTGGACCAAGTGGAGAATGAGATTGCTCCTCCTAAGATGCGTTGAGTCACACGGACTCTCTCCATGAACAATCTCTTCATCAAGGCCATGTGAACTCACATTGAACTTCCAGGTGAAGGCTTCTTGGTCTCTATGTTGAAACCTCATCAAAGAGTCAGTGTTCCAAAACATGATCCCCATTAATAAGAGATCTCTAACCTCACCCAAATTTTGACTAGTAGCAATAAGTGCCCAATTGATTATCTTATGTTAAACTCTAACTATAAAACTTCAATCTCCAAAAGTATCCAAGTAAAATGATCATGGCACACAACTAACAAATCACCTCAAACCACCGTCAAAGCTCCCTATATATGATTAGTACATAATCCAAGAACTCTCCATGACCTCATGATTCACATCTTCCTCACAGAAGATCATCTACCTCCAAAGAACAGATAAAGAGCACCCATATCATGCCAAGACTATAAAAAACAAAAGATCTAGAGTCCTCCATGGCAAAATATCACATCATTGTCATAGCTCCCACAAGTGATCTAGAGCTACCCATGACATCAAGATGAACATCTCATAAGTAAAGATAACTTGTTGCTCCCACACAAGCAAAGGACTCAACTACAACATCAAGAACTCCCAAAGCGCAAACTAAAACCATGATCTCCAAAAGAAGATAACGGCTATAGGTTCCAAGAAGATACAACTACAAGTGACCCAAAGTACTCTTACAAAAATGTCACAAACATCCCAAAGTACTGCAACATGAATCACAAGTACTCCATCCATCCATCTCACTATTTCACTGGTACACTGCACCAATGCATCGTGATGCTCAAAGGACCATCGAACTAGAATCTATAACACCATGGCATCTAAATAGTCTACAGCCAAACCCCACTACAACAAGATACCATCAACACTACAAATATCAATGGGTATAAACAACCCACCGCCAAGTGATTTATGCAACCTGCAAGTATAGACAACCCACAAAACTGCACAACTCATAAATCTAAAAACAACACAACGTGGATCCGCCAACCAAAGTAGACCCAAAATAAAACAAACTCAACACTTCATTAATAACAAGAAAATCATAGACGTCAAGAGATTAATACTATAGATTCTTTACTACACTTAACATCAAATCCAAAATATTGAAAATCCACCACTAGAGACAACTGTAGTTCAAGAACCCAGCAAGAACCATCGTAGAAATGTTGAGTGACAAATCATGTACCAACACCTCCACATCGAAAAAGATACAAACAACCTCCTTGAACCATGCACAAAGCATCATGTAAATCTACAAATATCTTACATCTAGAAAAACCCCTACGAGAATCACAATCTAAAAAATAGTCTCTTTGTAGATCTACAAAACCACATATTTTAATTAAACATGCAAAACCATTAATGTCAAAGACATGCATACAAATATGAATCTACTTAATATCTAGAAGGCCCACAAGTCTAAAAACACCAAAATGGTTAAACCTGAATAATGGAATTTCCCTAATAAACATAACCACATATTTTGAATAGAGAATCTACAAAATCCATGGATCTAATCAACATGAATTTGAAACATACAAGTACAACCATCCATCAAAACCAAGACATCTACGAACTCCAAGCCATTAGAGGACCAATCCCACAACCATCACCATGTAATGCATATAGAGGAAGCTAGGTTGTTCCAAAACCTTCCAGGTCATCCAGTGACCAACTCTACAGCCTAGCTAAATTCTAGTGCTTTCCAACATCAAGGGCCAAAATTAAGCACACCAAATTGTAGTCTAGACAACCAATCCTTTTCCATGTATCTAGGGAGCCAAAGCCAAGCGCCCAACATGAGCTCTCTATTGCACATGACCACAAGATGAAAACACTCAAAGATACCATGCAAGAGAGTTGCTTCATACTATCATATAAGAGCTTTAGGTCAACACCATGCTACATGACCAACTCCATAATGTTCCACCTTCTCCATCCTTCAAGTGCATGTAATAGTATATGCAAAAAAACAAGATCAATCACAAGACTTCCACTTGAACAAGGATTAATAATTAGTCAATTCCTTCCTATAGATTCTCACAAGTTTGCCAAGCTAGGAAATCAAAAACGGAGGAATACTCAAAACTAAGTCACTATGGATCCATCACATGCAACCACATGCAAGTACATGCAAATAGCATACAAGTACATGCAACTCACATGCAACCAATGAATCCTATACTCTAATACCAAATGTTAGGAAAATACCCAATATGCACCTTCAGTACCGTAAGATTTATTAGAAAAAAAAAATCCAATACAAGTACAAACAAATTATGTCTACAAAGCGAAATCAAGACACAAATTCATTTTTCACATTAACCCTTAGAAGAAAGAAATGCAAATCTCATATCTACATAAGTTTTAGCAACATAGCATGTAAAAAAACACTTTAAAAATAAGAATGAGAAAAAATAACTAGCATAGATAGAAGACACTTATGAATGTGGGGAAAACCCTTTGGGATAAAAAGCCCCACCCTCAAAAACATAGAACCAATGTATTATTTAGTAAGACATAACAGTTACAATACACTTCCAGGCTCTTGCCTTAACATGGAGAGCCACATCCTTCTCCCTTGGAGAAATCTGACAACATAACCCTGCGATGAAAACTCAATGCTTCCATCTCAAGTCCTTTACATATAGACTCAAGGAAGCCCAAAAAACCACCAAAAGGCATTATCATGGGCCCAAACAATGTCCCAAAATAGATGGTAAGAATCCTCACAACCCACACTCCATTTTGACTCATTATTTGTCATTTAACTCCTTTAGAAAAATGATCTATGATACATCATAACATGTCATAAATGGGTGAAGATTCCTAGTCCACTTTATAACTCTCTATAATCATGCTCTTACATGTGTCATAGAAAGTAACTTTCACATCTTATAGCGTCATAATGTAATTAGATGCTCTTACAACTTCTTACACATACAAAAATAGCCGACAAGTGGCCAAAAGCACCACCTCAAAGTGGGGCGCCTCAATTCCATAATGAGGACAAAATAATTAAATACAATCAAACATTAAGACTTGCAAGGTGAATGACACACCTAATCCCAACATCTTTTGCAAAACTAAAACATGGAGTTTTAAGAAATGCTTCTAGAGTGGATGGCCTTTACATTTTGGGTAGCACTTTTTGCTCTTTTGAGAACGTTGTGAAGTTGTATAGTTGGTGGTTGTGGTACATGTGGCTTTTTTGATAAAATATTGAGAAAAATAATAAACAGCATGACAAATACAACTACACAAATTCTTCTACTTTATTCAATAAAATAGATTACATTTATAACTAAAATTGAAGCTCTGCAGCTCCCTTCAAACACTCAACAACTAGCTATAAACCTGGAATTCTACATGACACCTATCTCAAGCTAACTGACACCTCTACAACTCTTTGTAACACCTCTACAACTAGTTGACACATCTGTAGAAGTTATTCATTAATTCCAACATTTTTTTCCTTAAAATAAGAATGCTTTTATTTCTCTAATTTCTTAGCATTAGATTTTTTGTATTAAGTTCGTTTGCTAATTCAATGGCTTTTGTATCCTTATTTATTTATATTTTTAGACATGCCAAGCCACTTTCTATTTTGGGTTTTTCGTTTTTTGGATTTCATTATCATTTTGGAGCTTAGTTCAAAAATTATGCAATTTATATTACAAAATATACGTACATTATTTTTTAGACCATATGGAGAAAAAATTATAATTACTATTGATGATGATTTTGTGGGCAGGTCTTTCAGTTTTTTCTAGATTTAGTGTATCATTTATTTGGAGCTTAAGTTAATTTTTGTTTGGTGTACAAAAATCCTACAATTCAAGTAACAGGATAGAATGCATACAAAACTTTTCTACACAATGTATCAACACAAAGCAAAAACATGGAACTGGCATATTGACACTTTGTCATAAAATCATCGATCCTGATTCAAACCTTTGTGTATATGATCATCAACTAACTAGGATAATGTTTGTCCTCAACTAGCAGTGAGCAACTTGAATGTGAATTTTGACCCTACAAAATGATAATTAACATGTTCTTCAAGAAAAGTGGCCACGATAATATGGGGCAACAAAGAATCCCAAGAACAAGTTTGAGGTGAATTTTGATGGAATAACCTAATAATCTCATGGAGAGGGCTTATAAAATTTTGGAGCCATCTGTAGTACAATGGTTCCTAGGGAGATAAGATATTCAGCCATTCCATCATTTTTTGGAATCAGCAACCAAAATTACCACTTAATAATTTGGGGAAAAGTTACATGGAGGCTTCCATCCGACAAAAACAATTTGTCAAATCCTGAAAAATATCTTTGTGAGTGACCCAAATTTCCAGACCTTTACTCTAGCAACCTCTTAAAAATCACATTTTTATGACTACCTGAACACTGGAAATGTGACTACATTTTAAAAAAATGAACCCTCTAAGAATGGTGAATTTTGCATTGTTATTGATAATGTATCATAAAGAGTAAAGTAAAAGAGTGTCCAATTTAACATGGGATGTTTACAGAAGAAGAAAAAGTGTCGGAAAAAGCTAACCTCATTGTGCTATAGAAGAAATAACACCCGAATTCCTTTGAGGGCAGTAAAGAGAAATTGCAACAAAATCCCTACGACTAGATGAAATATAGAGTGGGAGGCACACCTAAAATATAAATGCAACAGATGGTAAGAATGGATGTAATAGGCGAAAAATAGTGAGAGAATGTTAAAAGTAGAATTTATGGCAGCATAGAAGGTGTGAGATGGAAGGCAAAGTATCTAGAAAGGGAAGGAGATGGAAACTCGAAAAAAATAATAATTAATAAGCTTTTAAACCCTTGTGTTAAGATAAGCATGGGATTTACATGTTTGGGTATACGGTCCCAATAACTTTTGGTCACCCATACATGTCATCCACGTGTCCACTGTTAAGTTTTCCAAATCAGATATACTGTTGTATATTTGTTTCTTGCTTTTTTTTAAATTTTAACTCCCTTTCCATCTCCTTTTTATATCTCCTCAAATGCCTCTTCACCCAAGAGGCGATCCTCCAAGGAGAGGTGACTACTCACAAAGGGAGGTCGGCCTTTTATTTATTAATGGCCGACTTGACTTTAGGCTTACCTCCCGAAGCTACCAAAACATTAACACTCCCTCTTAGCTAGGGAGGTATAGCAAAGTCTCCACTGAGTCCTTATGTGCCTTGAAGGGTTGCTTTCTTACCATCAGCCACTACCCTTTCAAAAGGCACCATTTCATGGAATCAATTTGTTTATCTTTAGTTTATTTGACTGAATGCTTTCCCAAATCGGTTTTCCATAATCAATAATAGTTATTATCATTAACTATTGTCATTGGAGTGCATAAGGAGGGAGTTGGCCAATGGATGTATTGTTTTCTCTAGCGCTAGAACCATTCGGCCATGAAATCTGTAACTTCCCTAAGCTACAAACATTAACACTCCCTCTTAGCTAGGGAGGTATCCTTCCAGATATCCATGTCATGGAGTCTCTCAACATGACATCCACAATGGCTCCACCCATTTGTGAAATAGTTCATCACAGAGTTTCTCAACGTGATATCATCATGGAGTCACTCAACATGACGTCCACCATGGCTACTCCCATGTGTGGAAGAAAACATGTGCACAAGTGCCCATCACGGAGTCTCTCAATGTGATGTCGTCATGGAGTCTCTCAACATGACGTCCACCATGGCTACTCCCATGTGTGGAAGGAAACACAAGTACAAGAGAATCATCACGGAGTCTCTCAACGTGATGTCCACAATGGCTACTCCCATTAGTGAAAAAATACATTGTCATGGAGTCACTCAACATGACATCCACCATGGCTACTCCCAAAGGGTGGAAAGAAACATGTGTACAAGTGCCCATCACGGAGTCACTCAACGTGATGTCGTCATGGAGTCTCCCAACATGACGTCCACCATGGCTACTCCCAGAGGGTGGATAAACACAAGTACAAGAGAATCATCACGGAGTCTCTCAACGTGATGTCCACAATGGCTACTCCCATTAGTGAAAAAATACATTGTCATGGAGTCACTCAACATGACGTCCACCATGGCTACTCCCAGAGGGTGGAAAGAAACATGTGTACAAGTGCCCATCACGGAGTCACTCAACGTGATGTCGTCATGGAGTCTCTCAACATGACGTCCACCATGGCTACTCCCAGAGGGTGGATCAACACAAGTACAAGAGAATCGTCACGGAGTCTCTCAACGTGATGTCCACAATGGCTACTCCCATTAGTAGAAAAAATACATTGTCATGGAGTCACTCAACATGATGTCCACCATGGCTACTCCCAGAGGGTGGAAAGAACCACATCTCCGTCTCATAGATGGACAAGGGCTTTCACCTCAAATTTCTCTGTCTCAGAGAAAAAATGCATTACAAGGAATCTTCATGATGATGTGACTCCCTCTGAAGCTCCAAGTACTAGCATCAACCTCCTGACCTCCTCGTCCAAGGTTGCCTCTGTTTGATTGTCAGACTCCCTCTGAATGTTAATTCCTCCTCTTCGAAGAAACTGATCGACTTTATAATAAGAAACCTTCTGAATCGACTTTAGAGCTTATCCACTAGTGAACTCTATCACTCCTCCTCTATGCCACTGCACTAAGGAACCTCTCCAACATGGAATGCCAGGAATCAACATTGCTTCCTTTCCTAGCTAAAACAACCTCTAGTTTTAACCTGAGTTGAGCTAACAAATCTTTAATAAATCTAGATGTTGATAATTCCTTGGAACATGCTAGACTCAAGCCTGAATCTTGAATGTTGATGAACACTGACTCGCCAACAACAAGAGGCATATCAAGAACTTCTACCTGCGTATCAAAGTTCACGAGCTCCTGCATTTCTTCATTTGAATTTGTGGGAGAAAGACACCCCATATTGATGGCATACATGAGATTTCTCCTTACGATGTCAACTATGATGGCTACACGTTTACTGTCCATAGAAGACCAATCCTTGACTGCAATTTGAGCAATTATAAGCTTAAGGTCTCTCAAGAAAATAGAACCACTATCATAAGAAGAATCTGTTTCATACACTGTATGTGCTAATTCCTTTAAGCTCTCGTGATAATATTCAGACCGGTTGTAAGGACTCATAGCAGTAATCTCGAACTTCCCATCATACAATTTAAATATGAAGTATTTCCTAAGATTCGCTGCATATTTGAGAAATCTTCTCTTGGAATTCTTGGATAAGGTCAATTTCATCAGATTCATCCACATCCTTGATTGCAATGTAAAATAGGCCCTTGAATAGTTTTTTGTCCTGCTCCAATAGATTGATCCCACTTTGGAAGCGGCTAAAAGCAAACTCTGTATGGTTAAGGTTCTTGTTCGCTTCTCTCAAGACTGTCTAGCCCCTCAAAGTCCAAGAGCACATACAGGCATGGTCATCCACACACCATCAGTGCATCTTCCGCCAAAGTTTGATGCTTTGCTTCCAATGGTGATCATGATCTGGACTCATGATTTTACTTTTGCAAAACTTGTCTTTCTTCGTCGTGGATCAAGGTGTGGGAAACTACAATGCAAGCACTGACCCCTCTAACTTTAATCTGCTGGATCCTCTCAAGAGAAACACAGTTGGAGTTCCCAGTGGAGGTTGGGTGGCTCTCAGATTCCTAGTTGATAATCCAGGTATTATTTAATCATATGCTCATTTTATTCAATAATATTGTGCTTGTTTCACATAAAGGTACCTATCCAACTGTATGTACATGCATTGCAAGCAAACATCTCCACGTTTCTCATGTCAAGCAGTAGATGAAATAATATTTGTTGAAAATATCACCGGTAATTCAAATCTCACACACCCTGTATTACTACGCCCAACAAAACAGGTTGAACGTCTTCTCCATGCAATAGTCACACGATGCTCTATGGGACGATTTTCCTACTGCATAGACTCATGACGCCATAGGCACAATGAAACATGTGCTACTATGAACTACCAAATATGGGTAAGGAATAAATGTAAGGAATCTGTGACGACTATCTGACTGTTGGTGCACCGAAGATGTTCATAGGCACATTGGATTGTGTATACATGTTCCCAGAAATCAGTATCCAAAATTCTCTTATACGGGATGAACTCTCATATTCTTCAAATAATGACCCTCCATGGAGACCCCTTCTGTCTAGATCAGCATCCCATTCTCCTAGGGCACAGACGCCTACTTGCAAGATCATAGGATCAAAAACTGCTCTAATACCATGTTGAGACATGGACCAGCTAGGACTCGAACCTAAGACCTTCCATTCACTACTGGAGTGCTCTACCACTGAGTTACTGGCCCCTCTTGGACCAATCCATCGTCGGTCCGGGTGTGGCTTATTTCCAACACCAACACCCCCCCTTAAGCCACACCTCTTGTATACTTGGGGCTCCTAGCCTGGGCCTAGTTCTGATACCATGTTAAGTTTTCCAAATCAGATATACTATTGTATATTTGTTTCTTGCTTTTTTTTAACTCTCTTTCCATCTCCTTTTTATATCTCCTCAAATGCCTCTTCACCCAAGAGAGGTGATCCTCCAAGGAGAAGTGACTATTCACAAAGGAAGGTCAGCGTTTTATTAATTGATGGCCGACTTGACTTTAGGCTTACCTCCCGAAGCTACCAAAACATCAACACTCCCTCTTAGCTAGGGAGGTATAGCAAAGTCTCCACTAAGTCCTTATGTGCCTTTAAGGGTTGCTTTCTTACCATCAGCCATTACCCTTTCAAAAGGCACCATTTCATGGAATCGATTTGTTTATCTTTAGTTTATTTGACCGATTGCTTTCCCAAATCGGTTTTCCATAATCAATAATAGTTATTATCATTAACTATTGTCATTGGAGTGTATAAGGAGGGAGTTGGCCAATGGATGTATTGTTTTCTCTAGCGCTAGAACCATTCGGCCATGAAATCTGTAACCTCCCTAAGCTACAAATATTAACATCCACCACAGGGCAGTGTTCAATATTATTTTATTTTTGGAAATGGCCTAGCATTTATGTCAAGATCTAGTTTGGTTCACTTCCAAATTCTCCATGTTTGCCCTTCCAAATTCAAGGTCCAGGTGAAGTGAAAATATTTGGACAATAATATTGTTCACATTAAACTAGCCAATAGGATGATTGTTAAATTGATTATTTATATTTTTTAAGGGAAAATTGGCAAAGATAACACTAGAGAATTTGGTCAAAGTGTTTAATTTTTGTTTTTCATTGGTTGATGTATTGGAATTATTTGCACCCAATGGATGCATAAGTAACTTGCCTGCTGCCAAGAACTAATAAAAGATTGCATTCCTACATTCATTAGGTTGATTAATGAAAAATTGTAAAATAAAGTTTGGCAGTGAATACTATGTGGACCATTCATGGTCATGAGAAATTGGATCTTGTGAATCACTACTCATAAAATATGGGTCGATGAAGATTGACTCAAAAACTACACAATTGAGTCCCAATAAATCATTACATAATTTTGAACACTGCAAACACACAACATATGTGAAAATAATGTCACTCATTTTGCTTCTATGTCGATCTCTTTCATGTCATATCTCTTTGTATAATGAATTCAGAACAAGCATGATCTTAGTAGTCATTCAAGATCTATTTATGTTTATAGATTCAAGAGGCACAAAATATATGGTCAATACTTACATGTACAAAAAAAATGTGGGATATGTAAAGACTGCCACATCGCAAGCACAGTGAGAATTAAAAAAGCCTGGTTTTTGTTCAAATAAGTGCAAAAAGAAAAACTAATATGCCATAGACGTAAAACTACAGATCTGAATTAGGTTGCATGAAGATTATGGACTAATCACTAACATGAGGCATATCAAATCCAAAACATGTTATACGACCAATTTCAGAAATCACAACATTCATTTGGGGAATGAGTCAAGCACTGTTACAATGGCATTGACAACAAAAACAAATCCATAGAGAACACGTTTGTCCTTCTAATGTGACAAATGCACCCCATTTGGTGTGTACAAATGAATTTCCAGCCTTGATTCCGTACTACTCTTCCATAACATCCCCTTCAATAACTTGTACTTGCTCCCTCAAAGGGATTATTTTTGTTGACAGAACCTCTGCATCACAGAGCAGAAAATTAGTTCAACAAAGAAAATTGCAAATCATTAGTTTCAAACAAAAGAAAAGGGAAATTTTACAAAAAATCATGACTGCTGTTTAAAAGACCAAAAAAAACTGAAAATCATAATTTCAACTGAAATTTTGATGTAGCATGTCATGTTCCTAGCAAAAACCAACACTTCCTTCTTCACACATCTACATGTTCTGCAAGTTAACACTAATTTGATTTTCCAACAAAGTTTTTCAAAGTGCATGCAGTCTCTAAAAAACAAAATACACAGCTTTGACCAAAGGTCTGAATGTTGTACAAGAAATCTCAACACTCAAATGTCTCGTTCTTTCTAATAAATTGATACCCCAATACACTGAATTTTAAACTAGAAAAAGCATGCATATATAATATATAACACAGGAACTACAAGGTATCATGCGTACAGTTCTAGAAGAACTTATATTGTACTGAGGATTATACCATCAGTACAAATTTAGAACATTGAACGCCATGATAACCCTGGTTATGCACAATGTAAAAAAATTGGTGTTTTCACTGCTTAAATTGTGAAGATGAGTACATTCTTAACCGACACTAGCAAAAGTTCAATATTTTTTCTTTTATAGGTAGATTGTGGATTCTATAGGAGGACTTCTTCCAAAGATGGATACAATTACAACCATGCTTCTAAGCCAAAATCAGCCCAAAAGAGCAAACAAGATACAAAAACAAATAACATACTGCCACATCCATGCAGGAAACTACATAGAGACTAGCCAGCACACGCTTTGCTCACCAACCTGTTTCTCTAATGAGGTCTCAAGATCATTTGAGAGGAGTCCTTTCTAGAAAAAGAATTCCAATAAGAAACATTAGTCCAAACACCTTCATCCAAGGCTAATACACCAAAGTCTGAAATCGCTAAGTTCTCTTGGGAGAACCCAAGACTGAGGATGTAGCATGCCCTAAGAGACTGACTAAGAGGAAGCAGAAGCAACCAAAGGAATGAAAAGAGGACAAAGCAGAAACAAAAGTAAGAGGACAACGAGGAGGGGAGGCAAGCAACTGCCCCACATAAGGAACTCGCTTAGAAACTTAAGAGGCACACAGACAGCAAGAGGAGCAACTGAAGGATAAGGTGGCTTAACAACCAGAGATGGCTTCATTGAAGGCGTCAAAGAGGGCACTTGAGAAACTCCACACAAGGCACCATAAACCAATAAATAGTGAGGCTTTGAGTCTTCTGCTTGAATTAAGTGTAAGGATCCACCATATGACCTATGTCATAATAGTTACGACATCTCAAAGCCATCTTCTCATAATCTAACTTCTTTTTCTATATACGATCTTCCACTTTAAGCCAAATTTCAGCCGGCACCCCCTTTGAAACATCCATTGCTACATGGATACAAGCAAAGGTAGCATGAGATAGAGTGTTTGTCTCCAAAGAGGGAAAAAAATTACCAAGAGTGTTACCAATAGCCTCCACACAAGTGTCAATCCAAAACTCCAAAGGGAAGTTTGCCAGTCTGACCCACACCTAAAATCACCAAGATGGTTTCCGTAAGAGGGTTCAATATTAGACCAGTCTTCCCCAAAAACCAGTGCCACTTCTCCAAAAATAAACTCTTTATCTCACTTCTATTCACATGACACAGACAATAATAAAAAACCATAAGCACTCTGGAAACTATCTACATCTTTTAACAAGAAAGGCTTCTGGGTCTTGGGAACCCGGGCATATAGATCCAACAAACTTGGTCAAAATGATTAAATCTATAAATCAAAATCATCTCAGCATAATGAGCTTCTAGTTCTTTCACAACATCATCCCCCAAAACGAGTAGGAGAATCTTCTCCGAACTCAAAACCAGGCTAAAACCCTTGTTGCTTTTAATTGCACCAGCAGTCACTGCTGAGGGCTGAATGTAGTGTTCTGCCCCTGCCGCCAACACAGATACATCACCTGCAGCAAAAGCTAGAACTCTAAGGGATACCATCAGAAGGGCATACAAACAGCGTGGGAGAAAAGAGGGCAGCACTCAAACCAGCAATAGAAAGCATAGAAGAAACATCAGCCGAAGAAAAAACAAAAACATTCTTGGACATGCTAGGAGTTGCTTCGATCAAATTTTGCAGAGCATAAGCGAGGGCAATCTTCTGGGAAAGCGTCTACTTCCAGTTAGTCTTAATTTGGTTATAAGGAATATTCTTTGTAAAGATTCTTTATTCAAAATTCTTTGTAAAAGGGATTCACTGTTTTATAAAGCGGACCCTACCAAACTTCCAAAAGGTTCCTCTTTTCTAGGGCACCAGGATTTTGCATGATATTTGGGTTGAAAAGTCAAAATGGGATATGCATGCAGACATGCAATGCTTTAACTGGTGTTGCTTTCTTAATTGCATGTCTTGGTGGAGATAAAATCAAGGACAAAGCGCTGCATGTTTTTTTTAAAAGCAGTTTTCTTTTTGTTTTGAAAGCAGTTTGCTTTTTGGGATGCTTATATAAATGAAGGACCTATTTTGCCAAAAAGGTCCGCTAGTTGAAGAATTAGGCTATTGGTCCATACTTAGCATTTTTTTCAGCAAGTTAGTTAGTTTTTACGGCATTCTAGTTTAAAGGAGATAGTTCTTTTGGAAACAGATCCTGTAATTCCGGAGTGTTATTGCTGGATTTATATCTTGTACTCAAATTTGAAGAAATTAATACAAGATGGTTGTCAATTCCTCTGGATTCATCTTCATGCATCTGGTGTAGTGCTTTAAACTTCAACCTTTACTTCCATATTTGTTTGAGAAATTCTGAATCTGAGCTTAAATTCTAAATTTTATTTCTGATTTGCGTGTGAAATACAATAATCAAAAATATAATTCATGTTACCTTATTGAAATCCTTTGAATCTTGCACTAGTGGTATGAACAATTGAGTTTATAACTGATTTTAATACTATAGTTAGTGTCAGATTTGTTGATATAAAGGCAGAAACATAAGTATTGCATCAATCATTTCTTGAATTCCTTATAATCTTTTGAGCTTTCTTTAAAAACAGCAGTAGAATACAAATTAAATCTGATCTAGTTTGAACAATAAGAAAAACCAAGGCCCCTAGTTAAACTGTCTACATTTACCTTGTGCTTACGCAGCAGAGTTGTGACCCAACTCCCCAAACCTTGGGGATAGTTGATCATTTTGGATCGGTTGTCCTTTCAAGAGAGGTGGGTTGAATCTCATCTTGCCTATGTTGCATGTGTGTTAAAAAGAGTAAAGACCATCAACAGAACTGGCACTAGAAGGAGGGCCTTTGAATTCACAACTTCAAATTGGAGCGCATAAATTTCTTTTCTCCTGAAAGATTTAGGAGAATTCTGAGACCTTCACCTGATAAAGGAGATTTTTTTGAGCTAGGGTTTCCTACTAAACCCAGAAGTGTAAGAGGGAGACATAACAATCAATCATTTGCCTCTTCATCAAACCAATGGCATTCTTTCCAGTAGAAAATTCACCTTTAAGAACTATTCTTGGAGGGATTCATGAGCTGCCCAGAAACATAGAAAAGTTTTGTGCAAAATACATTTATGGGGAAAGTAAGACAGCGGAAGAACACATACAAGCTTTTAAAGATGTTGCAGTCCAATCACAGATAGCCCATCAAGACAGTGTGTGTAGGTTGTTTCCCTATTCGCTGGGAGATTTTGCATATATTTGGTATCTGAGCCAGCCCTCAAATTCAATATCTTCATGGAATGAGCTGGAAACAACTTTCATTAACCAATTCAAAACATATGTGGATCCATCTTTCTTGTGCCATCAGTTTGCCACATGTAAAAAGGAACCAAATGAGCCCTTGACAATGTTTAACACTAGATTTCAGAGGTTGTACAAGAGGTTACATGCACCCTACACAGTTGCAAAAGATGCAGCCATTCAAGTCTATTTAAAAACAATTGACCCTTTGACTGGTTTATTCTTGAGAAGAACTCAAACCCTAGCAGATATAGACACCTTGGCTAAAACATACAAGTTGGCCATTGAGTTACAACACCAGATTGATCCTTCCCCATGAGGAATTAATGGATCTATGCCTTCTTTGGGATATCTAGGAGGACCAAATCAGTGACCTGCAATAAACAATGCTTTGGCTAGTAACATGCCATTGCTGAACCCAATACCTCCAGCTATGCATCAGTCAACAAATCAGACATATGGAACACCTGCAATAACCTGGCCTAGTTTAAACCAGAGCAACCATCAAATGCCGATTACAAACAGTGGGAGCTCATTCTTTGAGAAACCTACCATGACTCAAGCATCTCAAAACAACTTTCAAGCTAACGCACAAGTAAGTCAATCAAGTACGAACCAAAGTATGCATTTGACATCTGAGATAGAAGCACTAAAATAGACATTATCCCAAGTCACAAACGAGCTCACTCAATTTAGATTAAATCACCCACAATCTCAAAGTCAAACAACTTCCAAAACCAAGGTAATTTCCAAAACCAGAACAGGAATTACAACCAGAGACCTTTTAACAGGTAGTGGAATACAAGACCTAACAGGGGAGTAACAAACACAGGTAATGGTCCAAACAAGGGAAACCAAGGGGCTGCTAATACATCCAATACAGTAAACATGGCTGAGTTAAACCATATGGCTAATTGGTGCAGGTTACACGATACAACAGACCCTTCCGAACTAGATTGCCCCCAAATGGAAAAAATGGCTAGGATCGCACATGCGGACTCACAAACTTCCTATAACATAGTCCAAGAAAATAATAGCAGCATAAATACAGCCATGGTCTTGGATACTTATGTTTTCCCATTCGAAGAGGATAACGAACCATTTGATGAAACTCACGATATCCAGACTTTTCAGCCAGGAAAGAACAATTACTTCCCAAGGAACAAGGCCAAAGGTCCTTTTACCACAGGCATACCACCCAGCAATGGACCTACACAACCTGATCCCAAAGCTAGTAATAACCTGGTGCCACTTACAGCTCAAACAAAAGGAGAACCAAGGTCGAGTCCTATGATACGAAATCTCATGCAACTGCAGATATGAAATATGATATAACAGAAGATCTCAAGAAAACAAAGTCCAACATGTCAATTTTCGACGTTCTTCAAAACTGTCCTAATCAGAGGGAGGCTTTGATAAAATTCCTGGACAAACCAAATGCACTCAAAGAAAAGGCAAAGGTGGTGGCTACTACTGATGCTTACACAACGATGTATAGAGGAAAATTAGACTCTCCATTTTTGCTCTGTATATAAATATTTGGAAAGAATTTGCATAATTCCCTAGTGGACTCAGGAGCATCTAACAATGTGATGCCCTATTCAATATGTAAAAAGTTGGGAATGACACAGACCCCCACCCAGAAGAAGGTAATCCAACTGGACAAAACAGAAGTTAGTGTGATAGGAGAGATTAAAGACGTTCAAACTTCATATCTAGTTAGTCTCTCACCCTAGAATCCAACAACATATTGATATTCAAGTGGTCGATATTCTTGAAGCATATGGAATGTTGTTAAGTAGAGATTGGTCTAAAAGCTTGAATGTATATTTTGCAACTAATTTCTCCCACCTGTGGCTTCCTTGGAGAGGAAACCAGGATCAGATTAGAATCGCAAGTGAACCCAGGTTGAAACATATGATAACTGAATATAATCATCATAACGAGGTTGCCTATACTGAAGTTGAGCCAAGTGTTTACAGGATAGATGAAATTCTAACCACCATTGTGTTCTCTCAAGACACCTCGGATAATAAAGAAACCAGAGGTTTGGACTTACACTCAAAATGCAAGCAATTTGCATAGAAACTAGAAACAGATTAGATTATTCTTGGGGACGATATCAATATCCATGATTTATTACTCCCAAACTAGTGTCGGGTTCACCATTGTGATCATTCAGAATTAACATGTGCAGTATGTATTGTTGTTGTGGAAGGGTATATTTGCAAGGAATCACATCCAGAACCCTTACGGATAAATGACAAAGTCTTGGACAACACAGAGTTGCTGGTTAGACAAGACAACGCTGAAAAAGTGGTAAGCACACACAATGATCAATGGACAGGAGAAACAGGTGCAGATCCCATTAAACCTACGGATGGGCAGCCTGGTGTTGGTGTTACAAAGGAGGAAGAAATAAACATACCCAAGAAAACTTTCTGGGAACAAAGACGAGTCGACCTTACTCAGTCTAAAGAGGGCTTGACTCTGATAATCGAAGAAGTTCATTCTTCAGAGGAAAATGAAGAAGAGCCAAGTGTTGCTGCCCAGGGGGTTGAAAAAGATATATGTTCAGCAAACTCATAGCACAAAACCAATTCATAAGGGACGACTATCATCAAAAGATCAGATGTGGACTTTAAGATTTGATGGATCCTGTTCCAAACAAGGATCTGGGGCAGGAGTGGAACTAGTGAGTCCCAAAGGCAAAGCATTTTTGGCATCTTATCGGTTGCAGTTCAACTGCACCAATAATGTGACTAAATATGAGGCAGTAATCAGAGGATTGATTTTTGCACACAAGAAAGGAGTACAATGTCTGAAGGTACAAGGGGATTCTGAATTAGTGGTAAAGCAAGTAAGGAATCAATATGCTTGCCACGACAAAAGACTCGCAGCCTATAGGAACAGAGTGTGGAACCTCATTGAAGATTTTGAAGCTTTTGACATAAAAGTAATTCCAAGGAGGAGGAATCACATTTCAGATGCACTCGCAGTGGCTGCTACTACTCTCGAACCCATTCAAGGTTGAGGAGATTTTCTGTAGAGTTAGTCCCAACACCGGCAATACTAGACAATATACGAAACTTCCAAGTCTTTCAAGATGATCAGCATATCCTAGAATTCATTACTAATTATGGAGTCTTTGAAGGACAAATTGTGGATGAGTCTAACAGGGAACCTTCTGAAGAAGATGATGAAGGGGTAATTAACCTGAAGACCAACAGCATATCGAAAGGCATGGTAGCCTTAGAAAGGATTTTTGATTCAGATCCGAGAGCTAAACAGGAAACTCCTTCCGATTCCAAAGGCGATAGATACGAGACTTACAACTTAGGGGAAGTTGGAATGGAGAAGAATATTTTCATTGGGAAAACTTGTGATAGAGAAGAGAGAGAATATCATTCAGGCGTTGAAAGATTACAAGGATGTTATTGCCTGGAGATATGAAGACCTGAAAACATTCGATACCTCTATTATCACTCATACAATTCCTCTAAAGCCAAACATAAAGGCTTTCGGACACAAGCAGAGACCTGGCAATGGTCTAATTGAACCCTTGATCTTTAAAGAAGTCCAGAAGTTGCTAGCTGCTAAGATCATCTTTCCGGTAAGACATTCTACATGGGTAGCAAATTTGGTACCTGTTAGGAAGAAAAATGGCGAAATCAGGTTGTTTAGATTTTCGAAACCCGAATAAAGCATCAGAAAAAGATAACTACCCTCTTCCATTGTTAGATGAGGTGCTGCAAATTGTAAATGGGTCTCAAATGATGTCCCTTTTGGATGGATATTCTAGATACAACCAAGTTCTTGAAGATACGAAGACAGAATGAAGACTGCCTTCACCACTAAATGGGGAATGTTTGCGTATAGGAGGATGCCCTTTGGTTTGATAAATGTCGGCGCCACCTTTCAGCTGGCAATGGACACAGCATTCGGTGATCTAGTGGGTAAGTGTATCACCATTTATATGGATGATCTCACAGTGTTCTCCAAGGATAGAAATAATTATGCTGCAGATTTGAGGAAGATGTTAGAAAGGTGCAGGCGGTATGGTATATCGTTAAACCCCAAAAAGTGTATTTTCGGGGTTACTGAAGGGAAGTTGTTAGGCCATATCATATCTCAAAAAGGAATTTCAATTGATCCAGAAAGTGTAGTCTATTCTGAAATTACCCATGCCAGGCAACAAAAAGGAAATGAGATCTTTCTTTGGAAAGATAAATTTTGTAAGGAAGTTCATAACATGATTCGCTAAAATCGTAAAACCATCGAACGATATGATGAAAAAGGAAGCCAAGATTGAATGGAGAACAGAAGCTAAATCAACATTCGCTCAAATCAAGCAATCCATCATCGAGGCACCAATCTTGATTAGTCTGGATTATCTACAACCATTCTATATTTATTCATTCGCATCTGAACATTCATGCACGGCTGCCCTTACTCAGAGGAGGGAGAGTGGAGATGAATGACCCATTGCCTAATCATGCTGCAGATTTGAGGAAGATATTAGAAAGGTGCAAGCGGTATGATATATCGTTAAACCCCAAGAAGTGTATTTTCGGGGTTACTGAAGGGAAGTTGTTAGGCCATATCATATCTCAGAAAGGAATTTCAATTGATCTAGAAAGTGTAGAGTCTATTCTAAAATTACCCATGCCAGGCAACAAAAAGGAAATGAGATCTTTCTTTGGAAAGATAAATTTTGTAAGGAAGTTCATAACATGATTCGCTAAAATCGTAAAACCATTGAACGATATGATGAAAAAGGAAGCCAAGATTGAATGGAGAACGGAAGCTAAATCAACATTCGCTCAAATCAAGCAATCCATCATCAAGGCACCAATCTTGATTAGTCTGGATTATCTACAACCATTCTATATTTATTCATTCGCATCTGAACATTCATGCACAGCTGCCCTTACTCAGAGGAGGGAGACTGGAGATGAAAGACCCATTGCTTTTATGAGTTCCCCTTTTAAGAACGCTGAAGTAAGGTATCCTTACTCGGAGAAATAGGCTTTTTCCTTGGTGAGAGCAGTTAAGAAATTTAGGCATTACATCCTTAGGACCAGAATCTTTGCAATTGTCTCGAACCACACTGTGAAGTCTCTTTTGATGCAAAGTGAGTTGGGACAAAGGGGAGGCAAATGGATGGCGATTTTACAGGAATTCGACTTGGAGATCCAACCAATGAAACTCATGAGAGGACAGGGACTGTCCAAAACAATCGTTGAGTTTGATCCTCAAATAATTTGTCAACAATATACTATCTAAGCTATCACCAAGGATGACTAGTATAAGGATATAGTACACATTCTCCTGAACAACAAATGCCCTGAGGGCCTAAATTCCACTCAGAGAAGAGCTCTCAGATTGAAAAGTGCTAATTTCATGGTTAAGAATGGGACATTGTTTCGGAAGAATTTTGAAGGAGTCTACTTGAGGTGTTTGACTAAACAAGAAGCAAGACGGGTTCTTCAGGAATTTCATGGCAAATATGGCACGAGACATGGCTTAGTTCTTTTGTGGGATAAAGCCAAGGAAAAGAAAGGTGACAATCAAAAATTTGAAAAATTGTGGCTTGGTCCCTACCAAATCTCTGAAATTCTCAGGGAAAACACTTTCAGGATTAGTTCTTTAACCGGAGAACCTATCTCATTGCCCGTCAATGGGCAGTTTCTCAAACATTACTTTGGTCCTTAAAGTGCTACAAACAATTTGTATTATAGTAGAGTAGGCTTTTGTTGGTCGTTCTTGTTGTTGTCGTTTCTTTGTCTTGTTTTGGTGTCTCTTTCTTCCATTTGTTCGCCTGTGTATGTGTGCCTCCCGTTTTCGGACGGGGTTTGTATGCAGTTTAATATCAAGGTGACTTTACTAGGGTCTTCTTGTTTAGTATTTTTCAGTATATAGCCAGTTGTTTCCCTTTAAATCCTTTGTTTACTTCCATCTCTTATGAACTCTGGAACACAAAGCATTTATAAACACCTGGATTGTTGTGAAGATTGAGAGACATCATAAGAGCTTACTATCTTATACACACATCTTAATATATTCAGAAGTTAGCTAGGATTTGGATATGGTAATGACCTTCCTCAAGTGAAAATCTTAACAATTATATTCCTTAGAATAGGCAATTCACTTTCATAACATTTGATTCACCTTGGTGTTGCAAAAGATGTTATCAACAAAGAGGTATAATTTCAAATCAGTGCACATTGGCCAAAGGAAATGTAGCAACTCACCGAAACTTGGTGTTGATTACATCTAATAAACTGAAAGATGGGCTACACCTATGGTCGACTATACTTCAAGTATCAAGTGTTACTTTTTAAACATACTACAAACAACATTCAGGTGTAGTATGACAAGTCAGGATTTGGCAATTCTAAAGTTTAGGACAGGCGACATCCGAGATGAAACCCTATGGAGCAGAAGACTACCATAGTTGCAGACCTTGCATCTAATTTTGACATGGGATCTTTTGAATTCTCAAATTCAAGTTGACTTTGCCCTCATGGTTCACATTTCTAGACTTAAGGTATCATAAAAGAAGGCTATCCAGAAATTCTTTTCAGCTTTATAGAGCAATGTCCTTTGGCTCCATGTGAATCAACGGCAGCAAGAAGTTTTAAGCACGAACATTAGCTAAGGTAACTATATCTGTCTGGGTCTACTGGAGTAAGGTTCTTCAACTGTTCTTATCATCATTCCACCTCATCCTTCCATTAGCCACCTATTCTCACAGTGGTGTCCCTTGTACCTGTTGTGACCTAATCACACATCGCCCCATTGCAAATGGGGACCCCCCCTTTTTTGAGCTCTGATGCTTTGCTTTAGTCTTGGTGTCTTAGCACTTTTTCATGGTGAAGTCAGTAGTGTTTGAGTCTATAGCTTCGTGGTGGAAACCATAATCTCCTGATATGTGTCCTGAGATCCTAATGTTCTGAGATTCTGAAAATGACTAAGTTTGATATCCTGAAAATCCTGAAAATTGGCTAAGTCTGAAATCTGGTGGATCCCCCAAATTCTAGAATTTGCATGTTAAATCCCATGGATCCGAGACCTATCTCAAACATCCTGGAAGGTATATTGAAAAATATTTAAAGTATAATCAATATACCTAACCTTGGGGACTTCCATTTCTTAGGCGCAAATTTGCTCTAAGTAGTTAGGCACATTTTCTCACCTCTGCAAACCCAAATATGTGCCTAAGGTGGAGACTCAAATGTGCGCCTAGAGGAGAACAAGCTTCGAATCATTCCAAATTTGTGGCGCTTTGATAGTACTTGACATTTTGATCTTCCAAATGCTTCAAACATTGAAAGTTTTACAAAGAAATGACTCTAAAACTCAGGGCGCAAATCCACTCATGAACAGCCCCAAAAGTGCGCCTAAGATTGAGACTGAAATATGCGCCTAAGCTTCAAACACCAAAGTGCGCCTAAGGTGGGAGGAGGGCAAGACATCGTTCAGAGACCCTATTTTGTGCCCAGGATCAACATAAAGTGTTTAAGACTTAGAAATTTTGAAAAAACCTCACAAAATTGAGTTAGGTGCATTTAGGCTTCTCTACATGACTCAATGTGCGCCTTAAACAAATATGCATTAGTAGGACCCTAAATGGGCGCCTGAGGAAGAATCTTGCTAGAAATTGTTGTTTTGACCCTCATTATGACTTAGACTTAGAAAATCTTGCAAGAAACGAGCCAAATTGAGTTAGGCGCACTTCCCCACTTGCAGAGACCCAAAGTTGCGCCTAGAGTTGGAGTCTAATTGCCTAAGAGAGTCAAGGCGCATTTCATCATCCAGAGAACCCCAAACTTGCGCCTTGGAGAATGATGTTGGAAGTTGCAAAGAAAATGGGCGCCTTGAAGAGTTAGACTTCCCAAACACTCCCAATTGCTTAAAGTCCGAAGAATTCACTCATCCTAGGTTAGGCGCCAATTTCCCTTTGTGCAACCTCATTTTTGTGCCTAGGTAAAGGGAGGTTTGAAACCTTGAAAGTTGATATCACCTTGAAGTAAGAAGTTCTTTGGATGTCAATGCATTTGCTCGAAATCATTCAACTGAGTTTGCAACCATTAAATTCACTAAGTTACCTAGGCACAATTCCATGTCTCTACCACCACCTTTTGGCGCCTTGAAAGCCTAAGTTCTTGTAACATCAAGTCTAGCGCCTAGTGATAAAAGGGTCACTGGGAAGTTTAAATAAGAGTTTGAGACCATCAAAATACCAAAAACTAGATCAAGCAACCTAGGCGCACTTTTGCACTTGGATAACCCTGAGATTGCGCCTCAATTGCAAAGGCATGACTTAATGTTTGGGAGACCTTACTTTGTCAAAATGAACATCCATTAAGGCTTAAAACCATCAAATACACTAAGTGTGTCAAGCGCACTTTTCACCTTCACAAGCCTAAATCAGCACTTCAAGTTATAAGGGCATGTGATTGAAGTCATAAAATGCATTAAGTTGTGTAAGGCGCACTTTTGACTTCCTGCACACCTCAATGTGCGCCTAGGAGGAAATTACATGAAATAACACCTTTGAGTAAGTTCCTTAAGGAAGATAAACGTTTTAAATCATTCCTATTGTTTGAAAGCATTAAAATGACAAGTATGAAGCTATTTGGTCTTAGGCACACTTTAGTCTCCCTGTACACCAAGATGTGTGCCTAAGCTTGCAAAGGGTTAATAAGTGTTTAGAAGTGACTTCTTTATGATATAAAGTGATTGATATTATTTCTTTGTTGTGTTGTAGGAGCGTGGACTGGATTAAAGAGTCATCTAAGGAGCAAGCACCTGGAACAACCTTCATGCAAGGAGTAAAGTGAAGATAGAAGATAGCCACTCCAAAGGATCACATCAAGTTCATTGTGCAAGTATACTTCATCATCTGCGGGGAAGGCATTCATCCTTCAAGTTCCATCAATCTTCAAGTCTTTGAGAAGAGTCTCCTACTCCATTATCAATGAAACATCATCATCATCTTCTACACTACTTTCTACAAAGAAGCATTCACTAAAGATCAACGTATATCGTGCAAAAGGAGAAGAATAACAAAGTTAGACAAATAAGCAACAAGCATCATACGCATTCAACTTACAATGAACAAGGCAAAGTCAACAAAGATACATCCCAAACATGCAAGTTCATTCAAGCAATCACATTCGAAGACATCACACAGATGATGCAATTTGGGAATATGCTGAGGTGGCACCTACATGGCATATACATATTATTCACCAATCACAGTTCACCACATCATTCAACAAGCAAGGAGCCAAAGAGGACGCCCATGTGGAAGATGCTCTGAAGATTCCATTTCATCCTTATCTTCTTGGAAAACGTGCCTTCATTGCCTCTCTTATGTACTAAAAATAGCAAGTTGTTGTAACTAATTGTTGAGATGGCATGATCTGGGCCCTTGGCTACTTGAATCGATCCAGGCCATTCATTGTAATTCTGGAACTCTATATAAAGGCCTTGTTGCCTCATTTGTAAAGTTAGTAGCTAGTGGTAGGAGAATAGAGTAGTAGAGTAGGAAGAGACTCTCGAAATTCTCTGAGAGTACTTGAAGATTGTTGTAAATATTTCTCAAGATTAATGCAAAAACACTGGAGTTCGCTTGATGCTAAGTGTTGTCTTGTGGAATAACGTGGTTTCTTGTATCTTGATGAAATGGAGAGATGTTTCTAAGTAGATTAGAAGTAGAGTAGTAGCTCATTGATGTAATGTATGTTGTATTGAATATTTGATCAACTCCTAGCTCATGCTTTTGACATTCATCGTTGGTGACGTGTTGTGTAAAGTTAGTCTGAGCTTCATTGTAATTTGCTTAAGTTCGATTGTGGATGCTTGTTTGAGCTGCGCCGTTTGATGGGTGCTTATATGAGCCTTCATGATTTGAAAACCTTTCGCTATCCTTAGGAGATTGCACCAACTCCATGTAGTTGTAGGCATTCTTGGCGAAGTGGAGTGAGGTTGATTAAGGAGTTTGTCTATTCATGCATCATCATTGCTTATTGATCTTAGATTAGCTTCTCTAAACCTTTATCTTTTTTCCTTTTCTTTATTATTGAGACATTGTACATATATCATCCACACTAAAAGGAAAAATAAGTAAGCTGAATGAAAGAAGAAATCTGCGTAAGTCCCTTTGTGATTACCAGCAATATCGCATCAAGTCACTGAGTTCATCCATCGCAAATCATAAATAAGGAACCTTGAAGTTACCTCATTGGATCACATAGCTTAGCCTTCGAGGAACTTTATTCAAGAGAGAATAGGATGCTTAGTGTTTTATTCTATTGTTGTGTTGTCTAAAAAACATCATCAACAGTACCCAATCTAGGTAACCCCATTGCAAAATCTGTTGACTATCATGATTTAAGTATGCATCCTATGTCAGGATAGTCTAAGAACACTCAATGATCTCTCCTCTTGGAGCATGTTTAAAACATCAACTTGGGAATTATATCATCTGAATCATAAGGTTTCCCATCTCAATATCTCGTATCCTATCAGATGCTCAAAATAATTACTAGCAATAGGGTATTTCAAAAAGGGGAACCCTGATACCATTGTTTATCATTGTCCAACCTTCACCCTCCCACCATTTAGGCAGTCAAAATAACACTAATACCTCTAAAAAAGAGAGGAAAACATATAGATCCTTCATTAAGATCCATGCCATTTGCTTTTCATCCATATCATACTTCTCATTAGCTTTGTTTCCTTAGCCAGTTTTTCTTAAGAACATTGAAGAATCCTTATGAAGGTAGACCCTTTCAGAGACAGCCAACTTAGTTGATGTGATAGTTTGAAGCAAAACGAGTACAGCTGCAGCTCCAGAATGTTAGGTTCATATTGAAAACAGTCAGATACTTGTCCCCTATAAGATACCCAACTATATCTAACCAATTTTTTTTTCCTTACTTAGACAAATTTACTTGCACTTAACTCATCAACTACTCAACTAACTCAATGACATACATCAAAGATAACAACTTGTATGAATCAACTTGAAGTTGGGCACTTGTATTACACTTGATTCAAATCAATACAACTGTCTTATTACAATGGATAATGCCCTCAATGGCAATGAACATACAATCTTATTCAACTGATTACAAGAAAGGTCTCGAAGCCTTGATATTTACAATGATTCCACAATTGATCAACTCTATGAGCACAATGATGTCAACTATGTGTTAACACCTCACAACTTGACAAGGGAGCATCACCTTATCACTGTTGAGGGAGCATCACCTCAACTACTTGAAACGCGTAGGCCTCAAGAACAAGCATAAAGCTTCACAGAGAGAAATTCAAATGCCAAAAGATGTAAGATCTCAAATGAGGAGTGCTCTCCTCTTTTATAGTGCTCTTCAAAGGCAATGAAGGCACGTTTTTCAATGCACAAAGAGGAACCAAGGCACGTTTCCCAAGAAGCATATCCAAGGGAATATTCCATCTGATGACTCATTCTGAGTTGGCAACCTTATCTAATGACTTGACACGGATCCCAAAACCATCTATTTGACCAATAGGATCCTAGGCGCTTACTTCATGCATTATGATTTCTAGGCCCCAGTTTGATGCTCTAGCATAAGGAAAGTGTGCCCACACTTGCAAGTGTTCTTCTTCATGATCTAGGCGCCAGTTGAAGGTTGTAGTTGCCAAGAAGTGCGCCTAGCAAGATGAAGTCCTTTGAAGCCTCCAAAACACTTGTCCGGCATCAAGATAACCTTTCCCAAGTTAGGCGCTTCAAGAGGGAAGTTAAAACATGAATAGGCGCCAACTTGTCTAGGCGCAAACTCAAGCTTGTTGAGGAGACATATTGTGCCCAACATTCCTTGGTGATTTCATGAACTTCAAATGCTCACAATTGTTCAAGCGATGCCCAATGCCCCTTCTTGATGATAGGCGCCAAAGTGAAGGTGGTAGAACATGGAATTGTGCCTTGATGGAACTAGGCGCTATCTAGAGTATGCAACTCCATGGAAATGCGCCTTCTTCCTTAGAATAGTTTAAACACTCCAAGGTCTTCAATGATCAATTCCCCAACTTATGAAATGTCCCCTTCATTTCCAAACACATTGTAATGCCCCAGAGAGATGACTATACCTAGGCGCCAATTTGGGTTAGAGTTTCCTCCAAAGTGCGCCTTCACCTTCAAAGTGCAAAACAAGGGCCAAAGATGCCAATGAACTTAGGCGCTTCCTTGGAAAAGTCCTGGAGGTCAAAATGCACCTTGTCTTTATGAGGCGCAATTCATGGGTAGGAAAGCTTGTGAAGTGCGCCTAAGCTTAGTGAGGTGATTGATAGCCTTCAAACCCTTTCTGGAACTTAGATTCCTTCAAATGATGATCATCTTGCACCAATGCATCATCAATCTTTCAACACAAGATCAAATCATACTTAGGCACTCATTAAGTGTCCTCTCAATCTAGGCGCATCTGAGAGGTTGAACTGGCAAGAGGTAGCGCCTAGCTTCCTAGACCTCATTTCAACATGTTTGAGCTCCAAAGTTGACCCAATAGCATCAACTGAAGTCTAGTAGATGAAATCCTTCCTCTCTATACCTGGGCGCATTTGGGGTGACTGAAGATAGGAAAGTGCGCCTATCTAAATCTAGGCGCAATTTCAAGGTCACTTGATTGCCCAAGTGCGCCTAACACTTCAAATCACTTATCTGACCTTGACAACTTGCTAGGAGCTCACTTCATCAAACAGAGTCATCAAGATCTTCATTCTGGCTTGTCCAATCCTAGGCGCACATTTGACATTGAACGGGCAAGAAGGTGCACCCTGACTCCAAGAGTCATGCCTTAGTCAATTTTGGCTTCCAGACATAGCCAATTTAGCCAGAAAGAATCAATACAGACAACTGGAATGGTCTTTGACTTAAACAATATGTTAGCCAAAAACCAAGTTCATTCCCTCAAGATTGGTATTAGCCTCCGAGAATGATGAGTAGGCTAAACCATTGTTCAATGTGGATCACTCCGGAAATGGGGACATGACAATCTTCCCAGGATTGCTTGTCCTCAAGCAATTGAAGGTTAGGATGCTCAAGTATCTTCTCTCCTTCCCAAGTAGCATCCTCCATCGGCAACCCTTTCCACTTCACCAACTATTCCCTTATGCTCCGGTTGTGCAGTTTCTTCTCCCTCATATCCACCACACTCTCAGGTTCAAGTGCAAGCATTCCTTCTTCATCTAGTGGTGGAAGTTCATCAGATGAAACCACATGTTGTCCTAGTGCCTTTTTGAGACACGACACATAAACACATTATGAATGCGGCTTCCAGCTGGCAGATCAAGTTCATATGCCACTTCTCCTACTCTTCTCAACACCTTGTAGGGTCCATAGAACTTAGGTTTCAATTTTTCTATACCTGACTTCTTGAAAGTACTCTGCCTATATGGTTGAAGGCGGAGAAACACCATGTCACCAACTTCAAATGTTCTTTCAACTTGGTGTTTATCGACATATAACTTTTGTTGATTTTGAGCCCGTTGCAAATTCTCCTTAAGCACTCGCAAGATGTCTTGCGTGTCCTACATCAATTCCTTTGCTCTAGGAGCTTGACTATCATCGAGTGCCAGATCAACAAATGAAACTGCATCATATCCATACAATGCATGAAAGGGAGACATGCCAATTGACATGTGGAAAGTGGTATTGTAGCAGTATTTGCCCAGATGTAACCACTTTATCCAAGCACGCTGACGATCAGATATATAATTCCTTAGATATCCCTCAAGCCACTTGTTGACTATTTCTGTTTGCCCATTTGTTTGAGGGTGATAGCTTGTGCTTGGTGTTAAGTCAGTTCCAGCTAACCGAAATAGCTCTCTCCAGAACACACTGATAAACTTGCTATCCCGATCACTGACTATGGTCTTAAGAAGGCCATGTAGTCTGAAGACCTCTCAGAAGAATAACTCAGCTACTTGCAATGCCGATGTTTCAACTGGAATTGCAAAGAAGTGAGCATACTTAGTTAGCCTGTCAACAACTACATAAATACAATCCCTTCCTTGTACCTTCAGAAGACCTGTGATGAAATCCATTGAGATACTCTCCCAGTTATGTTCTGGAATTGGTAATGGTTGAAGTAATCCCACCAGAAAAGTATGTTCTGACTTGCTCTGCTAGCAAGTCAAACATTCCCTAACATACTGAAGAACTTCTTCCTTCAGACCCTTCCAAGTGAATCGTTCTTTGATTTGTCTGTAGGTTTTGAAATAGCTAGGGTGTCCTGCAAGAGGAGTATCATGATATGCTTTCAAAATTTGCCTTTTAAGCTCAGATTCAAGACTTAGAAAAATTCTATCCTTGTAATAGATGATGTCATCAACCACTTTGTATCTATCATCCTGAATGATTCCATCCATGATTTCACAAGCAAATTTTGACTTGGAGTACTCAACTAGAAGTTGAGACTTCCAATCAGCCGAAACTTCACTCAGGGCACAAATGGCAAGTTTCCTAGACAAGGCATCGGCCATGACATTCTTCTTGCCTTTCATATACTCAATGTCAAAATCATATGCCTGTATCTTAGTAACCCACTTCTGCTGTCTTTCATTCAGATCCTTCTGCCCTAGGAAGTACTTCAAACTATTGTGATCAGTCCTGACCACAAACTTAGATCCAACTAGATACTAGAGGAACTTAGCCAAAGCATGCATGATAGCCAGCATCTTTTTATCATATGTCGAATACAGCCTTTCTGTGTCCTTCAACTTCCTACTTTCGAACACAATTGGATGATGATCCTACATCAACACTGCCCCAATGCCTTCTCCAGAAGCATCACATTCCAACACAAAGGGTTTAGTGAAATCCGGCAGAGCCAACACTGGTGTTGTACTCATCACCTCCTTCAATTTTTCAAAGGTTGCTTGAGCTTCCATCAACCAAACGAAAGCTCCTTTCTTTGTTAGATTTGTTAAGGGTGCAGAAAGCTGTGAGAATCCCTTAACAAACCTTCTGTAGTAGCTACACAAGCCAAGGAAACTCCTTAATTCAGATACATTCCTGGGTACTGGCCAGTTACGAATAGCTTCTATCTTTTCTTCCTGAACTTTCACCCCATTAGCTCCAATAACATGCCCCAAGTACAGGATTTCCTTCATGCCAAAATCCAACTTAGACATTTTGGCATACAATGATTGTGATTCCATGACTTCTAGTACTTCATCCAAATGTTGGAGGTGTTCCTCCCATGTCTTACTATATATCAAAATATCATCAAAGAATACTAACAGAAACTTACGCAACTGCTTGTTGAAAACATGATTCATACAAGACTAGAATGTAGCAGGTGCGTTAGTTAGACCAAAAGGCATTACCAGGAATTCATAATGCCCGTAGTGACATCTGAAAGCTGTCTTTGGGATGTCTTCTTCACGAACACAGATTTGATGATACCCTGATCGAAGATCAATCTTTGAGAAGAATACAACTCCGTGCAATTCATCAAGTAACTCATCAATTCTAGGTATTGGATACCTATTCTTGCTAGTCTTTTGATTCAATGCGCGATAGTCAATACACATCCGCATTGTTCCATCCTTCTTCACAAGCACCACGATGATGTGAATGGACTAGATGAAGGTCTAATATGTCCCATCTCCAGCAAATCTTTGATTGTATTCTCAATCTCAATCTTAAAGTGTCTGGGATGTCTGTAAGGTGCGATGTTGATGGGTTTGGTCCCATCCTCCAACTCAATCACATGTTCAAAACCCCTCTCTGAAGGTTTGCCTGGAGGTATATTGCCAAACACCTTACTATGATTATCTATCATAGCCTGAATATCCACATGATAAGGTTCTTCATTAGAGTGAAGATGATTCTCCTTGATACACACTTGTGCTGCCCATTCAATATCATTATGTCTGATCAATGTTTCCATGCGTTTGGCTGTGACAACTTTGGGATTTCCGTCAGATAATGATTTCAGCTTGATCTTTCTTCCGTCATGCATGAATTCCAATTCCATCTTCTAAAAATCCTGAACTATTCTTCCAAGTGAATGTAACCATTGTACTCCAAGCACTACATCAATATGCCCAAGTCCAACTACATAGAAATCATCCTGTAAAGTATAATCACCCATTTGAATTTGCAGTTGGGTCACTCTCCTTGTGCAATCCATAATGAATCCGTCTGCGACTACTATCTTGAAACCTTTGAAGTCTTCAACTGTCAGACCTCGCTTAGCTGCTAAGCCTTCATCAATGAAGTTATGAGTAGCACCACTATCAACTAGACATGTGACTCTTTGTCCTTTGATGACTCCTTTTATACAAAAAGCATGATACTTAGGCACTCCTGAAAGTGTTGCAAAGGTTACTTTATCTTGTACTTCTCCCATAGCAACATCAAGAGTAACTTGATCAGTTCCTTCTTCTTCATCATGAATTGATTCTTCCTCGCTTTGTGAGTCTACTTCACTCTCTTCACCTGATAACACTTCTATCAAATGAGCTTTACCTTTGCCAAGGCACCTGTGTCCTGGTTCCCAAGGTTGCTTGCATGAGAAACAAAGCTTCTTTCTCCTGAGCTCATCTCTTTCAACAGCTATCATGTCTTGAAACTTCTTTGGTGGAAATGACTGTCTTCTTTGAGTTGAACTAACTCCTTTGTAAAACTTCTTCTTAGATGTATAGGCAGGAGTAATGTCAAGATCAAGAGCAAAGTCAATTGCTTCTTCCAAGTTGTTTGGCCTTTGTACCTTTACCAATGGCTTAATATGACTGTTCAATCCCTCAATGAACAACATAGTGATTCTTCGGTCAGTCACGTCAGGTACCATCACCGCTATCTTCTGAAACTCATTTACATACTGCACAACCCTTCCTTCTTGCTTGAGTTGGGCTAGTTCGCGATAGTACACTTCAGTGTCTTTTCTATCAAACCTTTGAATCAACTTGGTTACAAACTCATCATAGGAATCTATCCTATCATGATGTTGAGAGACTAGGCCATGATGCCACCATTCATAAGCCAACCCTTCAAGGTGCATTGTAGCAAAGTGAATTGCCTTATTTTCTATCAAAGCCTTAAGAGAAAGGTATGTATCCAGCTTGTTCACCCAAGCTCTAGCACTGAGCTTACCACTTCCATCAAAGGTAGGAATAGGAACTCGATTCAAGGCTTGTTTATACTCCTTTGTATCATCATCCTTTCTCGAACGAAAGCCTCTAGCTCTACCACGCCTATCCCTATCTTCCCTCTTTTGTCTGCAATATTCATTGAAAGTCATCATTGCTTGAACACATTCTGGTAGTCTGGCATAGAGATCTGCAAAGAGTGCACTTCATCTTCAAAGTTATTCTATTCTCCTTCATACTCGTCATCAGCATCATTGACATGTTCTGGAAGGAAAGTAGGTCTTAAAGGCCTATCCACTGTTGGAGTTCTAGTACGAACCCTTCTTCCTGTTGCACTAGCAGCTTCATCATCATGTCGATCTTGTCTAGCATCATCTCTACGACCTTGTCTAGCTACTTCACCTTGATTCATGTTTTGAAGGGATTGTAGGACTTGTTGCAATATTTGAGCTGTTTGTTGTTGTCCAACAGCAATGTTTCTAAACATCTCCCTTGCTTCACGATCACCATCAACAGGTGGACTTCTACTTCTCCTTTCACCCATAGCAACTTGTCTAGCTTCAATTGCTCCTGAAAGAGTATCCCGTTGAGGATATGGATTAGTCCACTGATACTACCTTCTTTGATTCCTTGCTATGTACCTTCTTGTTCTATCACTTTGTTGACCACCTTCTTGCATTACCCAAAGGCTGGCAGGATCCAAGCTCTGATACCACTGTAAGATACCCAACTATATCTAACCAAAAAAAATTTCCTTAGACAAATTTACTTGCACTTAACTCATCAACTACTCAACTAACTCAATGACATACATCAAAGATAACAACTTGTATGAATCAACTTGAAGTTGGGCACTTGTATTACCACTTGATTCAAATCAATACTACTGTCTTATTACAATGGATAATGCCCTCAATGGCAATGAACATACAATCTTATTCAACTGATTACAAGAAAGGTCTTGAAGCCTTGATGTTTACAATGATTCCACAATTGATCAACTCTATTGAGCACAATGATGTCAACTATGTGTTAACACCTCACAACTTGACAAGGGAGCATCACCTTATCACTGTTGAGCGAGCATCACCTCAACTACTTGAAACTCGCAGGCCTCAAGAACAAGCATAAAGCTTCACAGAGAGAAATTCAAATGCCAAAAGACGTAAGATCTCAAATGAGGAGTGCTCTCCTTTTTTATAGTGCTCTTCAAAGGCAATGAAGGCATGTTTTTCAATGCACAAAGAGGAACCAAGGCACGTTTCCCAAGAAGCATATCCAAGGGAATATTCCATCTGATGACTCATTCTGAGTTGGCAACCTTATCTAATGATTTGACACGGATCCCAAAACCATCTATTTGACCAATAGGACCCTAGGCGCTTACTTCATACATTATGATTTCTAGGCGCCAGTTTGATGCTCCAGCATAAGGAAAGTGCGCCCACACTTGCAAGTGTTCTTCATAATCTAGGTGCCAATTGAAGGTTGTAATTGCCAAGAAGTGCGCCTAGCAAGATGAAGTCCTTTGAAGCCTCCAAAACACACCAAAACACTTGTCCGACATCAAGATAACCTTTCCCAAGTTAGGCGCTTCAAGAGGGAAGTTAACACATGAATAGGCGCCAACTTGTCTAGGCGCAAACTCAAGCTTGTTGAGGAGACATATTGCGCCCAACATTCCTTGGTGATTTCATGAATTTCAAATGCTCACAATTGTTCAAGCGATGCCCAATGCCCCTTCTTGATGATAGGCGCCAAAGTGAAGGTGGTAGAACATGGAATTGCGCCTTGATGGAACTAGGCGCTATCTAGAGTATGCAACTCCATGGAAATGCGCCTTCTTCCTTAGAGTAGTTCAAACACTCCAAGGTCTTCATTGATCAATTCCCCAACTTATGAAATGTCCCCCTTCATTTCCAAACACATTGTAATGCCCCGGAGAGATGACTATACCTAGGCGCCAATTTGGGTTAGAAATTCCTCCAAAGTGCCCCTTCACCTTCGAAGTGCAAAACAAGGTCCAAAGATGCCAATGAACTTAGGCACTTCCTTGGAAAAGTCCTGGAGGTGAAAATGCACCTTGTCTTTATGAGGCGCAATTCATGGGTAGGAAAGCTTGTGAAGTGCGCCTAAGCTTAGTGAGGTGATTGATAGCCTTCAAACCCTTTCCGGAACTTAGATTCCTTCAAATGATCATCTTGCACCAATGCATCATCAATCTTTCAACACAAGATCAAATCATACTTAGGCGCTCATTAAGTGTCCTCTCAATCTAAGCGCATCTGAGAGGTTGAACTGGCAAGAGGTAGCGCCTAGCTTCCTAGACTTCATTTCAACATGTTTGAGCTCCAAAGTTGACCCAATGGCATCAATTGAAGTCTAGTAGATGAAATCCTTCCTCTATACCTGGGCACATTTGGGTTGACTGAAGATAGCAAAGTGCACCTATCTAAATCTAGGCGCAATTTCAAGGTGACTTGATCGCCCAAGTCCGTCTAACACTTCAAATCACTTATTTGACCTTGACAACTTGCTAGGAGCTCACTTCATCAAACAAAGTCATCAAGATCTTCATTCTGG
Organism: Cunninghamia lanceolata; assembly: GCA_027924645.1. NCBI lineage: Eukaryota > Viridiplantae > Streptophyta > Pinopsida > Cupressales > Cupressaceae > Cunninghamia > Cunninghamia lanceolata. Next base: position 189,496 of record BSBN01001239.1, on the reverse strand, counting down.
CTTGTCCAATCCTAGGCGCACATTTGACATTGAACGGGCAAGAAGGTGCGCCCTGACTCCAAGAGTCATGCCTTAGTCAATTTTGGCTTCCAGACATAGCCAATTTAGCCAAAATCAATACAAACAACTAGAATGGTCTTTGACTTAATCTTGCAAAACTAAAACAATATGTTAGCTAAAAACCATGTTCATTCCCTCAAGATTGGTATTAGCCTCTGGGAATGATGAGTAGGCTAAACCATTGTTCGATGTGGATCACTCCGGAAATGGGGACATGACATCCCCATTAAGACATTGGGTAGATAACATTCAACTTGGTATCACAAGGATATTTCTTAAGGAATGTAATTCTTACACAATCTACCATGGATCAGCAGAAGCACGGAAGTTTTATAGTGGAGGATATTTTGATCTTCATACTTTGGTTGTTCTAAGAGCCATATAAAAAAAAAATAGAAAGAGAAAAGAAAATAGTAAAGAAGAAAATTGTCCTTTGGTGAAAACCATGTTCATGGCGCCTTGGACAAGTACCATGATGAAAACCTGTTTACGGGCATCATGCGTAGAATATAATCGTTACGAAATAGCTTGAGGAAGCAAGTTGCCGTGTTTTGGGTCCAAGTGAAGCTTTTGAAGGGAATAAATCACATGCACACAATTGTAAGTTTCAAGCTTCGTCTTAAGACCGTTACAATAATCTCCTTGTTTATAAAGTTTGTCGTTTATTCGTCATCCTTGATGGATTCAAACTTAGGATTTTCGAAAAATTGAGGGTTCTATATTCCAAAATGTTGCATAGCATTTTCTAGTTCAGTCACCATTTGTTATGCTCTACATACACACCACATTTTTTTGTCAGTTGGGGGCCCCCCTCCCTTTGCTTCTTCTTTCTTCTTCTTTGCTTTGATCTTTTTGATCCCCTTTTAAGTCCTAAGTTTTCACTTAGGAATTTTTGTCTGCCTCAAAACAAGTGTTTTTGAGTGTTTTTCTAAGAGTTCAAGGAGTTCTCTCACTCCCTAGATCTCAAGCCTTGAGTCCATTTTTTGCATTCGGGCCTCGAGTCGAAAAGTCCAGCTTCTCCCCGCGTTTCCGCTCACGACCTACCGCATTTATTGCGGCACGATTTATTAAATATGGGGGTATTTAATCACAATTTATGGTTTATTGCCCTCATTTCGACTTCTTTGATTCTCGATTTGAGTGCTTTTACTGGTCAAGCGTCATTTCTGCATCTGAATTTGCAAAATTTAAGACATTGGTTTGATTAAGCTATTTTTTTTTAGGATTCTAGATCGTTGTGGTGGCAGTTTTCCTATGTTCTTCATTTCCGGTCGCCATTCCTTCCAGGTAGGGTTTTAAACCCTTTGACATTTTGATCTAATTGTTGTTATAGCTTAATTTCTTTGTTGTCTTTGTTGTTGATGGCTTGTTTTGGATTAGTTTAGGTTTCACTGTTGTCCTAGTTTAGCGTTGTCGTTTTTGTTTTTGTTCTAACTTAGGGTTTTTTTGTTGTTGTTTTTCCATTTCATAATTAGGGTTTTCTTTTAGCATTTGGTTTCTGGTTTTGTTTTAGGTTAGAATAAATGGACCCTAGGGTTTATCCATTAAAAACCTGGCCCTCAAAATTCAGAAAACTAGTCGTACCCCTTGAAATTTCCAAGTGGATCCTTTCAAGATGTCGGGCCCCGTAGGGATAGTTGGACTCCATAAATAGAAAACCAAAACCTATTTTGATCCCCTCTAGCCCTCTTTGAGTCACTTTGAAAATCGCTAAGACAAGAAAATATCCTTTTGAGACTTCGGGTCCCAAAAGGATCTTAAGACTTTTACATCTCAGAGCCTTAGGTCCAAAATCCACCCAAAGCCCCGCGCCTTGTTCAAAAACTTGGAGAAATTTGTCAAAAGGAAAATATCCTTTCCCTTTCAGGACTTCGGGTCCCATAAGGATTCTTGGACACGAGACTTTAGGGCCCAAAATTTAAAATCCGCCCGGAGCCCCACTCCCTGAGGTCACTTTTGTAAACATAGAAAAATCTTGTATACGAAGCATCCTTTCGAGACTTCGGGTCCTGAAAGGATCTTAGGACCTTGATACCTTGGGACCAAAAGACCAAAATCTGCCCGAAGCCCCGCTCCCCAAGGCCGCCTTAGGAAACTTAGAAAATTTGCCATACGGAAAATATCCTATCGGGACTTCGAGTCCCAAGAGGATTTTCAAATGTTAAGTTGTGAAGCCCAAAATGCAAAATTCCCTCGAAGCCCCATTTCCCAAAACATTAATCATTGAAGCAAAGTCTGATCGGGACTTCGAGTCCCGACAAGATTTTCAGTACAAAACCTTTGAAACCCAAAATCCCATGTTCACTCGAGCTTCCGCGCCCCGCAGGAGTGTTTGACTTAGACAATAGCGAAATAAGATCCGAAAGGGGCTTCGGGTCCCGGTGGCACTTTCAGCCCTAAATCAAAGTGTCCAAAATCCATTCAAAGTCTCGCGTCCCACGCAGACTCTGCTTACCTAGAAAACCTTCCAAAAGGAAGTTCCTTGGGGACCTCGGGTCCTGAAGAGACTTTTTCACTCTGATAAAAAATGTCCAAAAACTTAAAAGAGCCCTACGCCCCGCTTCCAAATTCACAGTTCCTCGTGAAGAGTCCGATCGGGACTCTGGGTCCCGAAAGGATTTTCGAACCTTAAAGCCAAAAGACAGAAATGACCCAAAAATCATCATTCTTCCGCTAATCCAAGGCCCAAAAAGAAAGCGATAAGAGTCCTAGCAAGACCTCAGGCCCCGAGAGCACATTTGGACTTGGTCCAAAAGTTTGAAATGGACCCGAAAACCCGAAAATTGGCAAAACACTTAAAATGATCAGAATTTTATGCAGTTTAGATTTTCTTTGGTTGTTACTCCCTCCTATGCCTCTTTCAGGTACAATTAAATGTTAGAACTTGAAGCAGCTACCCAAGCAAGTGAGGAAACCATTTTAAACTCTAATAAATCTGTCGAGGATGTTGCCGAAGAGACTATTTCTGCTGAGACTGTAGAGAAACGGAAGAAGAAGAAGCAAAAGACTAAGAGAACCACCTGCAACCATGAAGTACAAATTTCAAGGCATCCCCAAAGTGTCTAAGTTCAAGAGTGAATTAGCAAACATCATAGACACGGACCTTGGACACATTGATTTGGTACAGTTTAACGCAGATTCCTTCTCACCAGATGCCAAACCTCTTTCTACGAGGATAGCTGCATCCGGCCTAGCTCATGTGGCAGGATTTTCCCAAGTTGTTCAATGCCTAGAGCTGATTCTCACAATTGCTCATCACTATGATCCAGACACTAGGAGATGTGTAGATGCAAATGGAAACCTGGTATGGGATATTACACCCCCTATGATTAGGGAAGCTTTTGACCTTCCTCTATATGGGCAGGTTAGCCCTCTAATCATTGCAGACTCTACAAAACAATATAACACAGATGTGAATGGTTATAAGAAACATCTGAATAAACATTGGTTGGCTACAAAGAAGAAATCTATAACTAAGATCCCAGCCAGGCTTACCAAAACAGATTTTAAAGGGGAGATTGGGGATATGATAACCCTCCTTAGTAGAGCATTCAGAAAGGAAGAGTCCGGGAATTATGAGACCTGGATGTTTCAGTTTATCTACATTATTCATAAAGGAGAGATACACCTAGACTGGGGTGCAATGATCTCAAATTGCATCCATGAGCAAATCATGTCAATCACCAACACCAAGAAGTTTTACATGACATCCTACGTTATGTACCTGACAGCGAAAGTTGGCGATTTTCCCGGTTTGACCACAGTGGGAGTCAGAGGAGAAGGACCAAGATAGAATAAGGTTTGGGATTTCTTCCCTCAGCTGGAAATAGAAGAAGCTGATAAACATTTTAAAAGAGTTAATGATGCATTCTTATACCCAATAATCCTCTAGCTCACAGGAGATATAGGATGGAGAATATCAGATAAGGCTATGGAGGTAGTGAGAGGATGGGGAGAATGGTTCATTCAATTCCCCAAATCTACACACATTAGGGTTGCAGGTTTCAAGAGCGCACCCTTTTTGTCGCCTAGCCATTGCAGTGATAGGCTAATTTTGATTGAATTCTCCTAACAAATAAGTGTACACCTTAAATTGTCTGGGAAACATAAAGCTGGAGTGAAATATCCATTTGAGTTGGGCTTTTACGAATGCCCATCCATACAGGTGGCCAAGACAGCGGCAGAGGAGCTTGATGCTTTAAATTTAAAACTGTGTGAGGCAAGGGAGAATTTTGACCCTGCTGGCAGACTTAAGCAATTGTTTGCCACAATGGGGTTTGAGAATAGGCAATCTCTTGAAGACTTTTGGGCCAATTGCAAAGATGATTTTGAAGTAAGGAAAAGGAAGTATACAAGGCTCACTGCCTTTTAGATTAGAAAATTTGGATTGATAAATGATATACCTGTAGAATTCTCAGATGACGGAATTGTTTTGGATCCAGTGTATCATTTAGACACCGTGGACGCTAAGGGCTTGGATCCAATTGATTGGTCTCAGAAGGAGGACATCTCCTTGAGGGAGCTCAATGCAATGGTGCTACAACGCAGCAATGAATAGTTGAATCTTAGACTGCAGAACTTCAGGCCACCTCCGACAAAAGGTAAAAGCAAGAGAAGGAGACCCCTTCATCAAAGCTAGAAACATATAAAGGACAGAAGACTTCAAACATAGGTTCGCCTTTAGTATCTGAGCCCAAAACATACCAAAAGAATCCAAAAGCCCCACCAAAGAAAATGAGGGGATCAGTTAATACCACTTCTCCTGAGCAGTTGGCATCCATGTTAGGAGATGCTTTCAAAAAGGCATCTATCACAAAGAAAGCTGCAAATGCAGGAGTTGCTGGCCTAGGTGCTATTCCACAAGCACAAATCATTCCACCAAGGCCAGTTTTAGGACAAACTCCGAGAGGAGCTGAGACCTTGGGCGAACAGGATCAAACAGAAGCAAATTCCCCTATGAAAGAAGAAATACAGTCAAATGAGCCAAACCGGAGGAAGTACTGAAAAAAGATCATCACCCTGGAGAAACCTCAACTCATACTTTTTCTGATGATGTGGACAAGGCACAACAACAAATGGAGGAGCATGTCTTGACTGTTGAAGAACAGGAACTCATTAGAAATGTTGCACAAGAGAAACATGCTGCAATAACGAATTCCACTAAGGAGAAAGACAAAACTGAGGAGAGCATGTGAAATAGACGATAATTTAAGTTCTTTTATGGTGGAGGCTAATGAGCAAAAGGAGAAATTAGAGAAAAGCTTAAAGTTGGTAAAAGAAATAAGGAGAATGAATAGAGAAGAATTGTTGGATTTCAACATTTTGCAAGATGAAGATCCAGATTTTCTGGAACATTGTATAAGGATCTCCCAGTATAAGATTGATCAGCTTATCAAATATGCTCCTGGTTTACTATCCCTACAAAGGGAAATTTTTGAGTTCATGGCAATATTTGAAGTCTTCATTAATGCAGTAGTTGGCACGGAGGTGTTTTTGCCTGACAAACATAGAATTGATACAAAGGAAAAAGTAAAGGAAGCATTGCAGAACTTGTTGACTGCCGCTTCAGGGCTAAATGAAGACATTTTGGATGAATTTGTAAAGCCTAAGGCTCATTTCATACTTGCAATGGGCGACCTCAGGAAGTTAGAAAAGAAATGTGAACAAGTCTCCAGCAAGTTTAATGTATTCAAGTTCATAATGGAGTGGTTGGATGGGCCTGATGAGGAGCAACTTGAGTTGCTCCTATCAAATTTTTCAGAGCATAAGCGAGGGTAATCTTCTGGGACGATGTCTACTTCCAGTTAGTCTTAATTTGGTTATAAGGAATTTTCTTTGTAAAGATTTTTTATTCAAAATTCTTTGTAAAAAGGGATTCAATGTTTTATAAAGCGGACCCTACCAAACTTCCAAAAGGTTCCTCTTTTCTAGGACGCCAGGATTTTGCATGATATTTGGGTTGAAAAGTCAAAATGGGATATGCATGCAGATATGCAACGCTTTAACTGGTGTTGCTTTCTTAGCATTTTTTTCAGCAAGTTAGTTTTTACGACATTCTAGTTTAGAGGAGAGTTCTTTTGGAAACAGATCCTCTAATTCTAGTGTGTTATTGCTAGATTTATATCTTGTACTCAAATTTGAAGAAATTAATACAAGATGGTTGTCAATTTCTCTGGATTCGTCTTCATGCATCCGATGTAGTGCTTTAAACTTCAATTTTACTTCCATATTTTTTTGAAAATTTCTAAATCTGAGCTTAAATTCTGAATTTTATTTCTGATTTGCAAGTGAAATACAGTAATCAAAAATATAATTCATGTTATCTTATTGAAATCCTTTGAATCTTGCACTAGTGGTATGAACAATTGAGTTTATACCTGATTTTAATACTACAGTTAGTAAATTTCTTAGATAGATTTGTTGATATAAAGGCAGAAACATAAGTATTGTGTCAATCATTTCTTGCATTCCTTATAATCTTTTGAGCTTTCTTTAAAAACATCAGTAGAATACAATTAAATCTGATCCAGTTTGAACAATAAGAAAAACCAAGGCCTACTTCACAGCTTAAGGTGAAGATATTGAGGACTTTTCATGATGCACCCATGGTTGGTCACCCGGGCTTCTTCAATACTTACCGGCAAATCAGAGAGGTTTACATGGAAAGGACTTAAAAATGAAGTTCTTAAGTATGTCAGAGAGTGCCCCATTTGCCAGCAGAATAAAAATGAACACACTTATCCAGCTGGTTTGCTTTAGCCCTTACCCATTCCTAATCAAAAATGAGAATGTATCTCCATGGACTTCATCACGGGGCTACCTAAGGTGCAGGGCAAGGACTGTATATATGTTTAGTAGAGAGATTGATCAAATTTGCACACTTTTTTTCTATTTCTACAACATATACTGTCACACAGGTAGCTGATTTATTTTTCAGGGAGATCTTCAGACTTCACGGGATGCCCAGAAGCATAGTGAGTGACAGGAACAGCAAGTTCCTAAGCAGCGGGAATTTTTCAGATTGAGTGGAACTGAACTCACTCCTAGTACTAGCTACCACCAGAAGACAGATGGGTAGACAGAGATAGTGAACAAATGGGTGGACGGGTATCTAAGGAATTACATTTTAGGACAATAGAGAGCATGGGTGAGATGGCTACACCTTGGAGAATATTGCTATAATTCTACCTATCACATGTCTATCAAGATGTCACCATTCATGGCATTGTATGGGTATGAGGCACCTAACTTTATTGATCTGCTCTTTGGGGATAGTAGAGTTGCCTAAGGCAAGAGATTTGTTGCAGGAGAGTCAAGATATTATGAAATCATTGAAGGAGAACTTGCAACAAGCACAGAATCAATAGAAGTTATCTGTTGATCAACATCGGATAGAGCACATTTTTGAGGTGGGTGACATGGTATATTTGAGGCTCCAGCCAAACAGACAATCCACTCTCAAGAAGAGTGGGTCAGAAAAGCTAAAACCCATGTTCTATGGTCCTTTCAAAGTCTCCAAAAGGATTGTAGAAGTAGCCTATGAGCTAGAATTACCGGCTAGCAGCAGAGTGCACAACGCATTTCATGTGTCTAGGCTCAAGAAGGCACTTGGGCATAATGTGGTTCCTTCATCTGAGTTGCCACCATTAGAAGAGGAGGGAAAGCTAATCTTGATTCCAGAGGCCATTATTGACTATAGGGAGTGTACTCTGCGAAAACGGATCATAAAAGAGTACTTGGTCAAATGGAAGAACTTGCCGGTAGAGGATGCAACATGGGAGAATGAGCACATTTTATAGCATCCAGAGTTGGAATTGCTTGGGGACAAGCAATTTTGGGGAGGGCGGACTGTAATGTCCCCTTCCTAAGCACTCAGCTTGGTGACCGTTAGCCTATTCAGCAAATTCTCGTGGGCTAATGAGTTAGGGTTAGGGAACCCTTGGTGACCGTTCAATCCAATTTATTTGGCGATGACAAGTGTTGCATAGAGCTCCGTCAATTGAGATTTGCATAATGACCTTTTTTGGAGAGGATTCAAGCAATTTGTCCACATTTACTATTTTTAGTAAGTCACAGGCTGGACACCAACTTGGTCAATTGGCGGTATTTATATTTTGGGAATGTGGACAAATGTGTTTGATGGTGTTATCTTGGTAGTTAACGTGGTCCAAAGCATTTAATTTTAAATAACGTTAAAATATTAAAGTTAATTTAAAGATTTAACTTTAGCGTATTTAAATTAATAAAGTGACTTTATGTGGCGCCTAGGGAGACATAAGAAGTTTTTAAATTAAATAAAGTGTTTCCTAGGGATGGGCGCCCACATGGGAGATAAGGGGATGATTTAAATTAAATAAAATATTTTATATCCCCACTTGGGTGTGGGAATTGATGGGCAAATAAAAGAGCTTTTTTGGAGCTCATTTGGTGATGCATGATTTTGAGAATTGATAATGACACTCTGCTAGATTGAACCTTGTTCATCCTTTGACTTTGTGGAGACGGAATCCTTCATAGAGAGCATCTTCTTCGTTGGTGAAAGATCTAACCTGGAGGATTAATTGGTGATTTCATTTAGGAATCACATAGGAACTTATTGTTGCAAATTTTAGTGGAGTTTTGCCAAGGATTTCAAATTAGATTTTGAGGGTAGATTGAAGAGGTGTTAACAACAATTTCGGAGGGCAAAAAATAACAAATCTTAATCCCCATTTGTTGGTCATACATCTTCCTTTGTTGGCCGTACAGCTGCAGCAAGGGTGTGGGGTTTTGTGGGAGAAGCGCCTAGGGTTTGGAACCCATTTCTTCATCATTGGTGGCGCCTTGAATGTCTAAATTGTTGTTTGACAATTTGGAGGTGGAGAACGTATAGTTTGTTCATTTTTGGCGCCATTCTAGGGTTTCAATTTGTTGTAATATTTCATATCAGACCTTCAACATATAAAACAGCAAATGGGTATGTCTGATTTTGCATTATAATAACATTTCAACAACTGGGTATCTTTAGTTTTGATGATTTATTGCATTTTCAGTTTATTGCTGATTGTGAGTACTTTCAAATATTACATTTAAAGAGTTATTTCAGTTCTTATTATTGCAATATATATATATATATATATATATATATATATATATATATATATATATATATATATATATTCAGTTTATTGCTGATTGTGAGTACTTTCAAATATTACATTTAAAGAGTTATTTCAGTTCTTATTATTGCAATATATATATATATATATATATATATATATATATATGCCCTTATGGGCGCAATGTGGTGGTGAGTTCACTTGGTTGCAGTGATCACCACCAGGGTTCAAATCCCCGTTGGGCCAAAGAGCTCGCAGGCCTTGTGCCTTCGCTGGGCTGCCGTGCTCGCAGGATATGTGCCTTCACGGATCCTTCACTGGGCTGACGTGCTCACAAGCTATGGGCCTTCGTTGGGCCAACGAGCTCACGGATTTGAACTAAATGGGTGCTAATGCCCGGGTGATAATGCCTTTGAGGACTGAGACCCCCCAGTTGTGGTCTCGACGATAAAGCCATGGGAAGAGATCCCCCGTAAGGATCTCTCTGGGCTCGGACCAAGCTAAAAACCCGAGTAACTCCATCATATATATATATATATATATATATATATATTGTGAACACACCTTCTACATCTCCGTCTTCTTCTATTAAACACTACAAATCATAAAACAAAACAAAAAAAACAAGGGTGTATGATTGCCAAGGAAGATTCATGTTCAATATCTTAATTAATAATATTGTGGCATTTACTATCTTAAATAATATTTTGTTAAACGACATCCATTCATAGTAGTATCATCCATTAACCTGTCTTGGTTGAAAAACTGATATTCTAAAGATAAAGGTATATAAAATTTTCAGTTTTTTAAATTCTAATATTTCACTACATATGAATTCTAATAGTTGCAATTGAATATCTTATGTTTTATGGATTTAATAACATTTTAAGAGCAAGTGGATGGAGATTGATGGTTAAAAATTAATACCCTGTTAAAAGTCAATAAAGAATCTGAAAGAAAAAACAAATACCGTTAAGGGGGAAAACACGGAGGACATACAATGATTAGTGAAAATACTAATAGGAAAAGAAAAAAATTGAACACAAATAACTAATGTCTCATGCACGACACCAAAAATTACTTACCAGTATGTCCTTTAGCAAATAAATAACCTCTTGAACTAACATAAGTACGAGGATTTGGAAGTTGATGATTGCGCAAATATTCTGTTTGACCCTGTGCATTAACCATCAAGAGTCAGTAATGTAGAAATTGTGATAAAATACAATGTCAAGAATAACCTAAATTCCATGGTCTGGAAACCACTCCAGTCAAGTTCTTGCATCACTAGTAACATAGAAATTGTGACAAAATACAATGTCAAGATTAGCCTAAATTTCATATTCTGGAAACCATTTCGAATCAAGTTCTTATATCACAACCTTTGTGATTACGCATACATCAACGTTACTGCCACTTCCTAAGTCATTGAAGATGCCAGAACAGATAGCTTCACAAACCAACTTTATTCCCTCCTCTCTCTGCAAAAAAGGTTAACAGCAACAAGTTAGTCAAATGAAATCTATAAACTAAGAGGCATTTAATTGGCATTGATATTTGTCCAACTTGTACATAGAGTAGGAATTGTGACCTCTCCCCTCTTGTTAATATTTCTCTTATTTTCCTCATTCTAGAAGACCAATCTTAGTGATGGTGATGATAATTTTGTGCACACTCCATACTTTTTTTCTATTGTTGGTGCAGGCTATTGTAAGATGCAAATGTTTCTAGTATACATGGAGCTTATTCTCAATAAGGGTTCACTCCTCGTAGACAATCCTTGTCTACATTGCTGGTTTAGTAATTTTTAGGTATTTTATGCCTATAGGTGTCTATTTTGTAATTAGGCAGTAATCCTGTTGTAGACCAACAAAATATATTAAGTTGGCAATGACAATAAGTAAAGCGATGATTAGCAAATAGTTTAAAAGAATTAAGTTGTCTAAATTATGTTTTATGTGTAGACAAGGAATGGACCACTTTTTTCTGATGTTGGTGGAGGCCATTGTAAGTTGCTTCTGTTTCTAGTACACACGAAGCTTTTACTCTCAGAAAGGAAATTATCTTCTTAGACAATCCTTGTCTACATTGGTGGTTTGGAAATCTTGAGGTATATTATGCTTGTGGATGTCTATTTTGTAGATAGGCAATAATCCTGCAGTACACTGACATTTTGTATTAAGCCAGAAACAACCATAAATAGAGCAATTCTTGGCAAAGAGTAAGTTGTTTATGTTTGGCAAAGAATTAAGTTGTCTTAGTTATGTTTTATGTTTATACAATGTATGTGCCGCTTTTAATTTTTTGTTAAGCCTTGGTTGACAGGATAGGTAGCAGTTGCAACTACCACACTGTCAGGCTGACAAGTGTTTGTGGCCAAGTCTTGGACAAAGATAACAAGCTCTCGTGTGCATTCTCCCTAGAGTTCCAATTGTCATCAAATGTACATTACTTTCTTATAAATAAAATTGTTGTTCCAAATTGTTGTGTTTTTCCTTATTTCTGAATTGCTTTATATCATACTATAACTGTTATGTTATTATTGTATATTCTACTTAGACAACCTACATTTCTGGCATCATTGTCATATGATCCAAGTCAGGTGAGGTGACATAGGATGAGGAGATCTCTCCATAAAAAGAATTGGAGGATAACCGACCAATTGCATGGGCAAAAAGTTTGATCATACAGAATCCAATTAAGAACAAAAAGAAGCCTGGCAGAGGACTTCTCCTTGCAGAACAATGTTGTACGTGACTACATTTGATAAGAAGCCGTAGATCAAAAAATCAGCAATAGCTTAATAAAAATTCAAAATTTTATTTAGTGAACATATTGACCAAGACCCCTGATAACAGGATTGGCAGAATTAGGAAAGCAAGGGTAAATGAAAAATGGTCTCCTCCTTTCCCTGCTATCAAACTGAATTTTGTCAGTGCAGCAAAAGACAACCCAGGTTGGGCTGGGGCTGGAGGGATCTTTTGAGACTCTAAGGGCTCGATTCTGCTCTGATTCAGCGAAGCACTAGGAAAATGTACTAGCAACCTTGCCAAAGTAAAAGCCCTCTAGAGGGAGCTAAAACTTGCAAAAAATATAATTGGACATTTTTTGAAATTGAAGCAGACTCAAAACTAATCCTGGAAGCTCTTCTGAATAATCAATGCAAGAACTGGCATCTGACCCAGGTTTTGAGGGACTGCATCATCCTCTCCAATAAACTTAAGGAGACTAAGATCATCCATATTGGCAGAGTCAAGAACAAGGTGGCAGACCACCTTGCCAATCTAGGGGTGGGCCTAAATTCAACTCAAACCATCTAAAATTGTTTACCCCACCTCTCTCTAGCAGAAAGCTAATTAATCTCATCTCACGTGATGGCATCACCATTTAATCATGCAAGCTTTTGGAAGAAAATAAGCATGAACACAAAATAAAATAAGTGAGGAAGGGAAGAAGGTTGATATTTGCTCTCATATAGCTCTTGGTTGGCGCCTTCAGGCCTGGTATTGTAAATTCTCTATTTTTAATGTAGTTGGATTTTGCCTTCAGTTGTAAGGCTGTATTATGTACCTGACTTGGTCAGGATTTTGTAATATGACTACTATTATATTAGACAGGTGATAGCCCCTTTTTTTTGGCCAATAAAAAAAAAGATATTGACCAAGAATTCAATTCAACGAAAATTGCAAGGATATACCAAAAAGGGTAAACATGGTTGACAACAATTCTGACAGCATGGTTGAAGATTTGCAGAAAAAATCGGCCACCAAAAATTCATGACAAACAAGAGAAGGCGCACAACCCAATCTATGGCAGCACAAGTCATAAATACTTCCACCCTATGGCCAACATTGGCAGAAACAAACTACAGCAACAGGCAGTACGGCTGAACTCAGCAGCAACACACATACACTATATAGCAACCAGCCATATGGCTACTGGACATACAGCAAACGTGGACCTGTCATGCAATGTCAGACATACAGCCAGTTTCCACTTAAGGCACAGCTGTCAAGGGCACAATTTTCCAATTGAACATCAGTTGAATGGGTACATATTTTGAGGACAATTTAACATTCTTCGGAATCCTCCACCAGTTGACTTAAGCATGAGTATCAGAATTTGGTTTCCATTACGTGAACTTCCAAGAGAGTTGCCAAAGTTCTCTGTAGTGGTTAACATCTTGGACAATGAAGTATCAAAGAAATTAATAATCGAAGGAGAAGAGTCCTGACGAAGAGTCCTGACAAGGATGATAGCTCAGACAAAGAATATTGGCACATGAAAATGCCAGCAAACTCAATAGTGCCACAACAAGGGGCGAGCTCCTATTTCAATTTCTTTAGACTTCAAATGGTAGTGCTTATGTAACTGTAAACCAATAGGGTGTTGGATTGATTGTAAGTTTGGTGGACTTGCCCCAGAATTCGCCCGTTGAAATCTTTCACATATATGACTCAACTGTGTGTTGTACACGCATTGAGCTGGTAAGAAGTATGCTATCATGATCTTTGCCAGCCAACACAGTTTCGTTAACTTTGTCATTTATCACATCTTTGCCAGCAGCACCTGCAATGGCTGAGTCAGTTTTAGCTTCCACCTCTCAGAGTGCACCTCAAGATATTTTCTTGAATGACATACAATTTTTAGTGGAGGCAGCAAGCCAGGAGATCGTGACATATTGTAGACATAGACCTGGCTCCAATCAACAAAAGAGTTAAGAGGAGGACCATGTTGACCCAGAGTTGAAGTCCCCTCAAAATGATGAATAACAAGTGGGTGATAATGATGAGGAGAATGACAATTGTTAGTAAAATGCAAAGAAAAGAAATGAGAGAAATTTGCTAGGAATGGCTTGCTTCACAAAGAGTGAGAGCAGCATTAATAGAATTAGAAAAGTACTATTAGAACTACCATATTAACTGGTACAACAACTATATTAAAATCCTCCACCAGTTGACTTAAGCATGATTATCAGAATTTGGTTTCCATTACGTGAACTTCCAAGAGAGTTGCCAAAGTTCTCTGTAGTGGTTAACATCTTGGACAATGAAGTATCAAAGAAATTAATAATCGAAGGAGAAGAGTCCTGACAAGGATGATAGCTCAGACAAAGAATATTGGCATATGAAAATGCCAGCAAACTCAATAGTGCCACAACAAGGGCGAGCTCCTATTTCAATTTCTTTAGACTTCAAATGGTAGTGCTTATGTAACTGTAAACCAATAGGGTGTTGGATTGGTTGTAAGTTTGGTGGACTTGCCCCAGAATTCGCCCGTTGAAATCTTTCACATATATGACTCAACTGTGTGTTGTACATGCATTGAGCTGGTAAGAAGTATGCTATCATGATCTTTGCCAGCCAACACAGTTTCGTTAACTTTTTCATTTATCACATCTTTGCCAGCAGCACCTGCAATGGCTGAGTCAGTTTTAGCTTCCACCTCTCAGAGTGCACCTCAAGACATTTTCTTGAATGATATACAATTTTTAGTGGAGGCAGCATGCCAGGAGATCGTGACATATTGTAGACATAGACCTGGCTCCAATCAACAAAAGAGTTAAGAGGAGGACCATGTTGACCCAGAGTTGAAGTCCCCTCAAAATGATGAATAACAAGTGGGTGATAATGATGAGGAGAATGACAATTGTTAGTAAAATGCAAAGAAAAGAAATGAGAGAAATTTGCTAGGAATGGCTTGCTTCACAAAGAGTGAGAGCAGCATTAAATAGAGTTAGAAAAGTACTATTAGAACTACCATATTAACTGGTACAACAACTGTATTAAAAGGCAGTACAACATGCTCATTAAGAGCTGTAACAACTACAACTCTATTTAATAACCTACACCTAACTACCCAAGTACGCTAAAGTGTGAACACACTTTATTACATCATTATTATATTCTAATACCTCCTCTTAATGACTAAAAGTCTCAACCAAAAGGATCTGGAGGTTTAGTCATTAAATTACAATATGCTCCTACAGAGGTGCAGAAACGGGAAGGAGTATCTGCACGAACAAGCTTCGTGATAGCAGGCCCTAAAGAAAGATATGCAAGGACAACATGATGAACTTGTCTTGTTGTGGAGTTATCAACTGGTTTCCTTGTCTTCTGAGGTGATGCATCTGATTTGGTGAAGTCTTCATCGGGCTCACCTCGAAAATACCATTGGAATCTCCAAGGCATAACAAGGGAATGCTAGAAAGACAAAGTCTCAACTAGAGACCAACTCTATATGGGTTGAACCTCAACGGAAATGCAGATACCTATAGTTCTACACTGCCAATACAAAGGTGGAAAAGAACAACCCAAAGCCTAACACATCGAAACACCCTATGAACTGGAAGGTACATCTGACAATGGTGACATGGTACTCACTTCTATCTTGACCTCCTTAGATTTATGATTAGCCCACAGTTCGTCTAGTGTAGCATGCAAAACATGATTAGTAAATTTGTATAAGCCTTTGTACACACCACCTGGCCCAACACCTCGAGCAATTACTTTATCCTATTAGACATCACAAACAATGCACTTTGTCCCACGAAACTGAACTAAAACATTAGGATTTTTTGTAATCTCCCTGACAAAGAGTAAATTTTTGTTCAATCCTAGAACATACCTAACATTCTGTGCTAGAAGTTTGAGGCCATTGTTGAATGCAATTCTTACATCACCTATCCCTTTAACTGTATATGACTTGTTGTCACCAAGTGAGACAGAGTCTCTATGTCATGTCCCCATTTCCGGAGTGATCACATGTGGAGTTGATGATTAGCCTATTCACCATTCCTGTAGGCTAATACATTTGGTAAGGGAATGATTTTGGTTTGAGCTTGATTATTAGAGGATGGAAATCTATAATGTTGGCTCAACTAGTGATTTTTATTGGATTTTGGCTAAGTATTGCTAAGTGGTTTTGTTTATCTAGCCAAAATATCAAGTTCTTCTAGAGGATAGAGAATGGGAGAATGGGAAATGCAATATTTAAATTGTATTTTCATTATTTCATTGATGATTCAAATTGACGCAAAGTGGACGCCAAAGGAAAATGTCAATCTTTAATTGCATTTTCAAAATATCTATTATTTCTATAAGTCCAACACTCATATGAAGGATTGGTTATGGGACTTCTTGTGATGTAATCACACATCGCCCCATTGCAAATGGGGACCCCCTCTTTTTTCTTGCTTTCTGTCTTTGTTTTGCTTTAGGTTTAGTTTTCCTCTGAGCTTGTAGGGTTTTGATAGTGTTGTTTTGCTCAGGTCTCAACAGTTTCTTGCTAAAGGTCTATATGCCTTCATCTTGATGCATGTCCCTGAGACCCTGAAAATGACTAAGTCTGATATCCTGAAAATCCTGAAAAAAATGACTAAGTCTGAAATCTGGTGGATCCTCAAAAATCTAGAATCTGCATGTTAAATCCCATGGATCCAAGACCTATCTCAAACATCCTGGAAGTATATTGAAAAATATTTGAAGGATAAGAAATTCAATATATGACTTATACTTTAATATATTTTTCAATATACTTCCATTCAGGAAAATCCAAAATTTGACTAAGGCAAGAAATTCCTCACTCTATGTCGAAACCCGCCTAGACTGGGCGGCCTTGGCATGAGGTCATGGACTCAACCTCCTGCACATGCACTTCTCCAGACAAAGCCTCCAGATGCGCCTTAGGAGGAAAGATATCAAGGTTTTAAGGTTTTAAGACTAAGAAATGATAAACTCAAAGATAAATTCATGAGTTTGAATGACTCTAAGGCATCACAAGGTGGATTCCATGCACTTCTCCCCAACCCGCCCAGCCTGGGCGGCCTCACAAGGTGCTAATGGACAATGTCATCACCAGGAGAGTTTATCCAAACACTCCATTCAAACCCGCCCAAGGGAGAAAGACATCAAGTTTACAAGGTTTTAAGTTTAAAGCACAAGGATGTGATGAAATTCCAATGGAAGTTTATAAGTTTGAAGGAATCAAAGGTTTTTCAAGGAAGAATCCAAGGGTCACATCCAAACCCACCCTACCTGGGCGGCCTCAAGAGGGAGTCTTGGACTCTATCATGTCTCACAATGCACTCGCCACACACTGCTTCCAGAACCGCCCAAGGATGTAGACAATACAATTTGCAAGTATGACTCAATGAAGATGATGAAGATGACAGTTGGAAGATGAAATGATTAAGTTTAGAAGAGTGAAGATTTTCTAAGTATAAAATCCAAACCTCACTCTCAACTCCGCCCTACCTGGGCGGCCTAGAGAGGTGAGTCTGAAATTTGGTATCTAAAGCACTCAAGTCACTCCATTCTGACCTTCCAAGTCCGCTAGTTTGCCTCCACACCTATGCAGGGTCATTTAAGAGGAAGAAAACATGAAGAAAATCACTAAGTCATGCAAACAGAGGAGAGAAGAGTATCAAGGTCAACTCAGAGAATGTTCACATTGCAAAATCCTTCTGCACCCTCCAAAGCCGCCCTTACTAGGCAGATTTCACTAAGGCATGTGGACAAGGTCATCAAACATCTCAAGTGTGCCTTCCAACTTCACAAAACACCTCAAAAATCACTAAGTCTTGATGAAGTTGGAGAAAAGAGTTATCAACAGGAGGAAAGAACATCAAATGAAGTTTAAGTTACAAAATCCATATACCACCTCCCAACCCGCCCTTCCTAGGCGGCCTTGACCACCTTGCATGGACTTTGTCATGTCCTTCACATCAAACACTCCGGATGACACTTCCAAACCCGCCCAGCATAGGCGCTCCTAGCATGTGAACGTGGAAAACCTTCAAAAAACATTAAATTCTTTCTCAACTAGGCCGACCTGCCTTGAAAAGGTGCAACGACTTGTATAAAAGAAGGTTCTTCCTTGCATTTTTTATCAAATTCAAATCAAATTCTAGTCTGATTTTCAGCAGAGCAGACCTGCAGCAGCAAGAAGGAGCAGATTTTCATGAGGAGAAGTTAAAAATTGAAGTGTTTTATAAGAGTCAATTCTTCCAAGTTTTGATTTAGTATAAAATCTGATTTTTAAGGTATGTTGTTTTTAAAATGCATTGATTTTGTCCCACATGCATGAGGAGATGAGTTAAGTGTTAGGAAAGTCCTTATATCAAGTGTCACATCAGTCTTCTAACACGTATTGTCTTCACTTGCAGGAGGAGGTAGACGATGAACGCCAAGGAAAGACAAGCCTTGATCAAGAGTGACAAGCAAGGAGTCATGCTGGAGAAAAAGATCATGTCCAAGTGGAGGAACATAAGCGACACCAACTTGGGCCACATCAACATGGAAAAGTGATCGAAGAAGGTTCATCGTACAATTTCTCTACTTGGAGAGGTTGAGGTTTATGATGTGAAAAACTACATACACTCACAGTACTTTGACACTTCTCACTTCATCTCTAGTGAGCAGTTGGACAGCATCTACTCCTTGATCTCATTCATTGGTGCAAAGCAGGTTGGTGTAGCTGAGTGGGAGAAGACACTTGACGAGCACACACAAGATGTGATGATGGCAGAAGGAACCATTCATAATGCGCCAAGTGTACCAGTTGGTGACATGGCGAAAATTGTTCCAAAATTCGCAGCATTGGTCAAGAAGAATAAACACAAGAAAGAAATGCCACGTGGGCAGTCCACATAGGCACCAAGGTGTCACCTTCGAAAACATGCCTTTATTGCTTCTTGTATATCTCTAAAAATAGAAAGTTGTTGTAACCACCTTTGATGTGGCATGATCTCGGCCATTGAATCCAATTTGATCTTGGCCGTTCATTGTATTTTGAGGTCTATATAAACCTCATTCCTCTTCATTTTGTATATGAGTTTTGAGCTAATTAGAGTTGTTGCTAAGACTTTGTTGAGATTAATACAAATTCATTGTTGAGCTATTCATGGTGATATTGTGTTCTCTTTGCAAGTTGCATGGTTGCTAAGTACTCACTCACATTAGATGTTTTAACTTAGTTTATTTCTTTAAAGTTTGTTAGTTTTAGTTCGTGGAAGTCATTGTCTTTCAATTCATTGGTGAAATCTCTATATGTTCATACCTTTTATGATTTGTCGCTGTCAAGTTATAGTGTAAGGTTAGACTGAACTCATCTACAAGCCTCACTTCGATTGCCCATAAAGCAATTTGAAAATCTTTCGCTTACCCTTAGAAGATTGCATCACCTTTGTGGAGTTGTTGTCTCATGGCAAAGCAAAGCGTGGTTGAGATTTCCATGAATTGATGATAATAGCTTACACCTAGATTAGATATTCTCCCTAAACCCTCATCTTTTGTACTTTTTTGAAACACATTGTTAGAAGTAGGATCAAGAGTTGTATTGTCATATCATAAGTTTATCATAGCGTGTAGCCTTGAAGCAATTGTTATCTCCTGTGTGAATGTAAACAGTATTTTCCTGCAATTGAATAGTGAGTGTAAGTCCCTTTGTTGAAACAGCAAGACACATCTTTGCCACGAGTTATCCTCATTTGTCAAGTGAAAGAAGATATTTTGGAACCTTGGAGTCCACTCATTTGATCATTTTGGAGTGACTTTTCAAGAGAGGATAAAATACGTAAGTATTTTATGCTGCGTTGTTCGTGCAAGGAAAACACATCAACAGGACTTTGTGCCAACACCTAAAGAGAAGGCGATTTTTATGGAGTTTTGTGCCAACGCTCAAAGGAAAAGATGAGTTCAAATTGACTTCATTGGATCATGCGTCCAACGCCTAGGAGGAGTTTTCAAATATTAATAAAATATTGTTCTTGCTTTGGATCATGAGCCAACATCTAGGTGGGAGATGAATAAAATAATGGATATTATTCGCCCAAGGAGAGGATCGATGCCACAAAGAGGTAACATTTAAAAATAATATTGTTTCATTTGCCAATGTGGATCGACACCCAAGACAAGAAGGTTTTTAAATGATAAAATATCATTTCTTCATGGTTCGCCATACAAGGAGGGAGTTTGAATGATTTTTAAATATTGTTTTTATTTATTAAATGCTTTTCCTCATGATCGTCACTCAAGCAAAAGAAAATCATTTAAAATTGCATGAATTGGTTATTGCTCAAGGCGTTGGAATTGAGAGGCGAAATCATTTAATAAAATCACGGAATGATTTTAAATGTTGTACGTCATTGATCAAAAGCATTTAAAATTGTTCAAGGAGAATTGCATTTCATTGGTGGACTTCAAACAATTGCAAAATTGGAGCTAATTAGGACGCCTAGGCCAAGAGGAGGATGAATAGCACCATTTGCCATCAATTTGCAACTATTGATCACTTGGTAGGTTTTGATATTCTTGTGTTTGTGGTTGGAAATTGCATTTTTCAGTATTTTGCTGTGTTCCACGGGGACGCATCCCCTGCTCTGAGACCCGCGTCCCCGTCCCCGCGTCCCCGTTGTCGTCCCCAAAATCAAACATACATTTTATAATGTTTAGAGAAAAAAACTCACAACTGGCAATGAAATATTGTCGTTATATTGCTGTCATGATTAAAATTACTGTTATATTGCTGTCATGATTAAATTGCTATTATATTGCTGTCATGATTAAATTTTATTGTTGTTATACTGTTGTCATGATTAAAATTACTACCATTATATTGCTATCATGACTAATTTTATTGTTGTTATGCTGCTGTTAATATTTATTGTTGCTATTCAGCTTATAGTCTTATACTGTTGTCCATTAACTTGTAGAAATTTGAGTCTCTCTCTCTCTCTCTCTCTCTCTCTCTCTCTCTCTCTATATATATATATATATATATATATATATATAATATTTTGAAATATATATATATTTGAAAAATTCATATATATTGCCGTCCCCCCGCCATCCCCAAAAAAGGTCCTCGGACTGCCGTCCCCGAAACGCATCCCCTACCGTCCCCCCGTCCCGGTCCCCGAAACACCGTGGAACATAGGTATTTTGTCAAGGAGATGATCCCTTGATTTTGATATGGAGATGATCCCATATCTTATTGTGAGATGATATTGTAAGGATTTCATCATGATCTTTGATTTGCAAGTTTTCATTGTGATATTGAAGGAGATATTGTTTGCATTAATCATTGAGAGCTTCCAAGGTAGCCGATTTGCATGAAAAGGCTATTTGAGTGTGTTTTTGCTATCATATAACAATCTGATTTCTGAATCAGCGAACTAGAAATTGATCACAGGGCTGTTAGACATCATCCAAGTGCATATTTTGAAGGTTTGAAGCATGGAGAATCATCATAAGTCAAATCGCTGCCCTCCTTTGTTCTATCGCTAGCCTTTGGAGGCTTATTTTGGCATCATTTTTGCATGTTAGACAAATCTGGGTTGTTGGTACAGTTGCAGCAGTCTGGTCAGCAGGTACAGCAGTCAAATAAGGGCGTATAAGGTCAGCTACAGCCATCATACATCCCTAGTTGAAGATATTTCATCATTGGACTTCATTGCCTATCACTAGGCTAGGGTTTTGCTACATAATTGTTCATCTTTTTCATTTGTATGAGGACTGATTTTAAAATCAGTCAAGGCTGATGTAATAACCCAGCACTTTGCAATTGTAATCATCATCATTGAAGTCAATAATAAAGCATTGGAGGTTTCGGCATTTACTTTCTCATATGTTCATTTGCATTGTTAGGTGTTTATAGTTAATCTTTTGGTGATTGATTTGAAATACATTGGGAAAAAAATTCAGTTATATCTAGTAGGGTATTTTACACTCTATGACTATCACCGACAGTGAACTTGACATACCAGTCCTTTCTACAAGTGAAGTGTCTAGATGTGCCTATTTCAAAGAACCAGCAACTACTTTTAGCATTGTCTGAAAGAGCCATCAATGCAAGCTCCTCATCATGGTCTTCTTCAATAGTATCCACCACATTAGCTTCATTATGTTGCTTCTTGTGGGATAGATCATACTGTCATTTCTTGTAATCATTCTTCACATGCCCAAATTTCTAACAATAGAAGCATTGTACTTTTCTCCGTGGTTGTAAGTGGAAGAAAGATGAGAATTGTGGTTTGTACTATAAGACCGTGCAGCAAGTGCACTTTCTGAACTCCCAAAAGAAACTCCACTCATTTGTTTTTGTCGTCGTTCTGTCTACAACAAATATGAGCTGACTTGTCAAACGTCAAAGTTTGACTTTCAACCAATAGATTCAATGATTCCACAAGTCTCATAGGAGGGTGGCAGGTTGTTAATGGTCAGAGCAACCATGTCCTCATCGTCTATTGCTTTGTTAACAACAATAAGATGATCACTAAGATCCTTGATTTTTAGGAGATGTTCTGACAATAACCCACTCTCATGCAGTTTTGTAGAAAACAACAAATTCTTCAAATATAAAACCCGACTTTTCTCGGAGACTTGATACTTGTTTTTGAGATTATCCCAAAGTGTGAGTGCAGACATGGCGTTCCAAACTTTGGGGATTAAATCATCAGACATAGTAGGGCTTCCCGGTGACGCTTGTCAAAATCATCTAGGTTGGTTGTAGGTTGGGTTCCGGTGCCTAAGATAATTTTGTCACACATCCTATACTCAGTAATTGTGAGTATTTTGTGACTCCTGATATAATAATTTTTGCCAGCGAGTTTTTGTGCCTCCAGCAACACTAAAGTTTGAATGTTGGCCATTATCCTAGAAAATAGAGTCTTCCCAAAACTCAAACAATCCCTTTAAATTTGACCCAGAAAATTTTCCTAATTTTTTTTAATATGATCTCAAAAAAATTTCAAACCCTTGTAAATTTGAAACCCTGGATATTTTGAAACCCCCACTCGCACTGAGATTTGTAAAATCCCAGAAATTTACAAATAATTTTTCTAAAAGATAGAGGGAATTTTTAAATAAAAATATAATACTCAGAAATTACTATCACGTGGCCTAGCAACTAGTATTTTTGGCCTTGAAAATGGTTGTGAACCGCACAAAATCGTGCCCTAGCCACGCAATAACAATGCCCTAGCTGCGACTTTGAGGATTGAAGGCAGAAATGATGAATTTTGTGCCCTAAAAATTGCTGCAATTTTCTGAAAACCATGAGCTTTGTAAAAAGTGAAATTCATGTGACTTAGCCGTCACAATTTACTGAAAATTACGACCTTTCAACATGGGAAAACCTCTGAAAAACTGTTGCGACCCTACAACACGTGATTTTGAAGGATTTTCTATAGAAAAATGACGATTTTCATGCTAAAAATGAAGCGATTTTGACTGTTTTTGGTTGCCCGTGATTCAATGATTTTTGCACCCGTAACAAAACTACAATTTCTGCTCACAAATGGGATAAAAAAACCCGCAATTTTCCACCAGAAAATTTCTGTGTTTTCTAGCAATCAAAAATGGCATGATTTTACCTATGTGACTGTGCCCTAGCTAGCCCTTCACAACCTCTAATGATTTGCTCACATTTTTCGGCAATCCCATGATTTCAACCCACAATTACAACCTCTTCCCGACTTTTTTTGCACGATCAAACCCTAACCCTTACCTAGTTTCTATGATACCAATGTTAGTAAAATCCAAAGTTGTAAAGAACCCTACTAGTTCTAACTAAATTTTTTCCATAGCTGAACTGAATTATAAATGAAACAAACACCAAATGAAGTTATACTCAAATCATATCAATCAAAACATGAGAATAACATACCCGAAAAGTGTTGATGGCTTCTTATTGAATGAACAAGATGATTACAATTAGGTAATTGGTTGTAGCTTCAATCAGCAAGTCCGATTTGAAAATCAAATCACATACATTATGAAAATTGCTCAAAATACATAGCAAACCCTTGCCAAATGATAGTAGATTGAAACCCTAGGAAGCCATGATGAAAAGCACATCAATCCTTGACTGATTTATGACTGTAGCAACATTGTTTCAGGTCTGATATGACTGATAAGAAACCCTGATATGGCTGATATGCAATTTGCCTTCAAACCCTAGGCTAAAACCATGCAAAACCCTCTAAAATATGAAGCGATAGGGCTGGATATTGAGCTGATTGAACCCTGGACTGGTATGAGACGATCAAAACCTTGAATATATGACTGATGTAGGTCTGATTGGGTCTGATATACACCTGTACTTGACTGAAATCTGCCCAGATGTAATGTGCCGTACCTGTTTGTAAATTTTAAGATCTTTTTATGTGTGATTTTTATTATTTTTCTGTGATCTTTCAGACTAGACAGAAGAATGCAGAAGGGGTTTTCAGTTTTCCTATAGATGTGTTGCCAGAGCATACAATATATTGCATATAACAGAAACCCAGAAAATATACAGTAGATATGAAGAAACTATCAACAACCCAGATAGTAAAATAGCCAATAATGAATTACTATGACATACCCATGTGCAAATATGCAACTTGGTACAACAGCCAGAAGTGGACCAACAAGTGGGTATGGTTGGAAATGCTTCAAACTCCAAGGGATAACAAGAAATGTTCATATAATCGATATCAGCAAGAAATGGGGCACTAAACGCCTCCCAAGGACCAAGAATGAAGCGGCAAAAACAATGAAAGGAGTCCTCTACAAGACCCACGTCTCCTCATGATTTGGTACAGCCCTGGCTGGTATGAATGGCTGCAAACAGCAATGAAACCTCTTCCAAAATCTCTGAAATCTGATTGAAAACTCCTGCAGCAGCTAGGCGACCATGTAGCAAGTAATCCCAGCCTCAAACCACACTCCAAAACTCTCCTTTCAGCAATACGACCAGCCTAGGGTGGTACGGCCAGCAAGGAAATGGCAACCCCGCAGCAAACTCACTTCAATCTCAACAAATCTACCTCTTAAATCTCTAAAATCAAAATACAATAACAATACCAAATAATATATCATATCAGCTCAACAAACTACTCCGAATGTCTCCATTGCTAGCACAAATGTGAATACTGAATGCATCCACCGTCAATGGCACCTTTGGGTGATCTTCCACACCTATAGAATGCCGTCACTCAGGGAGGTTTTCGTCTCCAAGAGCCTGGTCGAATCCTCAAACCCTCAAACCCTAGTAGAGCTCACAAAGAGAAAATATCGAAACATAGCATAACACAAATGAGCATTTTTCCATCTTTTATTTCCCTCCTCAAGTTGGGCGTTGGAATTAGAGAGGGAACATTATAATTTTAAATTCACTTTTTCACTCCTAGGGATGGGCACCCAAGGTCAAAACTTGCCTTATGTCCTCATTTTCCATAAGTCACTTTTCCTTAATATTTATAAAATCCCAATTAAAATATAACATTAATAATCTTCAGACTTTAAAATAAATATGAAGACGGTGTTGGAATGCAATGATCTATAGCTTGTTGGAAAGCCCTCGACGAGACGAATCTAACCCCACTTTGAAAATCCCTAACCGACACTAAACCCGGACTTACTAAAAATAGTAACTACCAAGAGCAAACTGGGCCAACTCTGAGGGTGCCAGCTGGATCCACTAAATACGAACCACATCTCCATCATCAACAAATACCT
Source organism: Cunninghamia lanceolata (assembly GCA_027924645.1). NCBI lineage: Eukaryota > Viridiplantae > Streptophyta > Pinopsida > Cupressales > Cupressaceae > Cunninghamia > Cunninghamia lanceolata. Next base: position 163,836 of record BSBN01001239.1, on the reverse strand, counting down.
CCAAGGCCAACTAACCACAATTCCCTAACCAAACTACTAGTCCATGGGAACTCAATGATGGATTGACCATGTATCAAGAAGGGGACATTACACCAGAAATGCTGAAACTCACTAAAACATGCAAAAATTGCCCAAATCATGAAATCGCCTATGCTAGAAAAGTGTCGATTTGACCCAGCTTGCATCTAATGATTGAAATATGATGAAATGTGACTGATTACAAGTCTGAAACACAATTATCAGCAACCTGTGATGAATTTCCAGTCAACCCACAAAGCCAAACTCCTCAAATTTGAAGTGCCATTATGCTAAAATGCATCAATTTGTGTCTAGAAGCCAAATGATATCAATATGCAATCAAATCTGCCTTATTCTTCTTTGAACCTGCAAAAACACTCTATTGAAACATGTCAATTAAGCTCCATGATGAATTCCATGTGAACTCATCTCACCATGGTGGAATGGGAGCATCACCAATCCACAAAATGCCAAGGGAACACCAACTTGAGCAAACTGAAATGCAATTCCAACCAAGAGAAACTCTCAAATACAAAGTTTGTCAAATGATCAATAGTTGCAAAATGAAGCCAAATGCCTCTATTTATCCTCCACTCACTCTAGGCGTCCCAATTAGCCAAATTATGCAAACTTTTCAAATCCACCAATGAAATGCAATTTTCAATTTTACAATTTTAAATGAATTGCACCTTTCAACCACCATCATTTAAAATAATAAAATAATAATATTTTATTATTTTCCTTATCCCTCCTCTAGACACCAATATTAAAAAAAATATTATTTTATTTAATATTTTTCTCCTCCTCAAGCGTTGATTTTCTCCTTGGGCAAATAATTTTTTTTAATTAATTTTTCCCTTTCTTCTCTTGGGCGCCGATTTCCACAAATAAAATAATATAACTTATTATTTTTCAAAAACCTTCCTTGGGCGGCGATCTTGGCATTATTAAAATAATAAAATAATATTTATTATTTTAATTTTCTCTTTTTCTCTTCTAGGCATCAACTCCATAGGATAAATAAATAAAATATTGAAAATACAATTAAAGATTGCATTTTCCATTTTCTCACCTTTTCAATCTTCAATTTGACCAACATTTATTTTTCCCATCCTTGGCTTGGAAAATGTCAATATTTTGGCTATATGAAAAATGTGATAAAACAACACTAGCCAAAATCCCAATAAAATCACATGTTGAGCCAACATTATAGTTTTCCATCCTTCTATACAAAGCTCAAACCAAACATACGTCTAGCTCAAAAAGGGGACATTACAAGTCCTCCCACCCCAAGATTGCTTGCCCCAAGCAATTGCAAGTGCCAAATTAGAACTAACCAATACCAGGATCCCAAATCCATCTAATCTCTCCATACATACTCAAATTTATCTCCTCAAAGCTGCTGATGTAAAAGATCATGGAACCGCTTCTGCTGTCATACAATGATGCAAACTCAACATCACTCAACCTCCAAATGATAAATCCATGCCATGAAATAATTAATCAACTCAATAATGAAGATGTCGATGTCAATCAATGAGCCAATCAAGCTGAAAATCCCTCTAACATGGAAGTGTAACATAAACAAAGGATGGATGTCAAATACAAATGCAAACACAAGTGTCTCTATCCCTGTTATCTCGCTGTCATAAATCAGAACAGCGACATACAAACTGAAAATATCATCTAAAATGATACAAAAAGTGCCATCCATAACCCATGATGATAGGAGACCATCATTAGACCCATTCTCAACAAGAATATAGATATCTCCACTATACCAAACTGTCCCAAACACATCCAATAAGAAAGCATCATCAAAAGAATGTTGTGTTATCTCAAGAGTAGGTTGATCTATCTCTCCAATGGGGACTAATGTATCATGCAAATCTGATTTCCCTTCATCTTCATCTATCCATGTGTTTATATCATTATTAGCAACCTCCATAATATCTTCCTGTCTAACTTGAATGCCTTCAATAGGAGATATAACAACACTAACTTCTTCATGGATAGGGGCTGCTATCTCATGAGAATGATAGAATAAAGTGCTGCTGTCCTCAAACAAATCAGGAATGATCTCATGCCATTCTATAGTGTTGTTATCCATTTCAAACCTCAAATACTCTCCATCAAAGGCTGATCCAATATGTGTCTTTCTATGTGACTTACATATGTCTTCATGAGACACTTCATGGCCCATAACTATCATAGATTTTGCTGCTATTTGATGAGGCAAAGTGTACTTGAGTGCTCTCATAAAAATTTGTTTCCCATCATGTTGGAAACTCAACTCCATAGCTTGTAGATCTTGGACGACCCGTTGTAAAAAATATAACCATTGCATGCCAAGCACAATCTCATTGTCCTTCAAGTCAAGTACATAAAAGTCATCACAAAGTGTATACTCACCAAATAGAATGTTAAGCGTGTTCACCTTTTTGCAAAGAATAGTGAGTCCACCGGCTATAGTCGCATCAAAGCCCTCAAAGTCATCACAATGCAAACCTCTTTTCTTTACCAAACCCTCATCAATGTAGTTATGTGTAGCTCCACTATCAAGAAGTATAACTTTGCGACCAAAAAATGTGCCCTCAAAGATGAATGGATTATATCTTGAAGCCCCTGAAAGATAAGAAATCCTAGAACTTTTGTTACCATCATTTACTAGTTCTAGTGTTGGCTGCCCATTATCATTTTCTGAAGTAGAATCATCATCCACCTCATCAATTACCTCTATATAATGTACCTTGCCTTTGCCAAGACACCTATGACCAATCTCCCACAGTTCTTTACAATTGAAACACAACTTTTTCCTTCGAAGTTCATTTCTTTCTTCAAAATCCATCTTTGATGTACCTTTGTCATTCTTTTTAGGAGTGGGCTGCTCTTGGGATTGTTGACTTGAGTTTTCATTCTTGTTCTTCTTTTGATTTTGAAATGTTGTGGGATAGGTGTCTAAATCAAGTGCAAGCTCTATAGCATCATCCAAAGTCTTAGGCTTACGTACCTTCACCAATCCTCTCATCCTATCATTCAAACCCTCTACAAACAACATTGTGACTCTCTTCTAAGGCATTTCTGGAACCATGACTGCAATCTTTTGGAACTCATTAATTGTAATGTCCCACTTATTTTTTTTATTTTTATTTCAGAATATAACAGCAACAAAACAAAATAGGAACATTGAATTTTCAACACAAACCATGGATAAACATATACTAGAACAATAGCTTTATTAATTCATGTCTTCCAATGAGTCTTTTTACAAAATAGCAATGCAAATACTGAAAATATGCAAATAACAGCAATCTGATATAAATTTCTGCCTGTCAGGATGAGTGCTGGGAACCACTGACAAAAGTTGCAAAATTATTTATGCACAGATCCCAATGCAACCTCCAGGCTGGCCGTACCTTCCCAAGAGGGCGAATTGCTCCAAAAAATTAAATACTTCGTTAAAGCTTCTGAAAATGCAAACAAAGGGTCGCCCTGGGATGAGAAAGTGATGGGTCAAATACCCAGAATGATATTTGTCTCTGATTTTTCTCCACGAACCAATCTTTGGTTCAGTAATGTAAAAACCAGCAACACAGAAATCTCCAATAAGCACCTGTGCAACCTCTGTATGAAGCTACTCCCGAAGAAACCTCTGTATGAAGCTGCTCCCGAAAAATTAGCTAGGGATTGTCTTTCAAATCCGAAACTAATGTCAACTATGAGGGTTTTCGTCCTCAAAGCCCTGAGATCAATGGAAAATCCAACAGCATTTCATTATTAGCAATATTCAACATAATATAATGAAGAGCCTTCACATCCTTTTATAATCCTCCTCCTTAAAAGATTTTGGAAACTTCCTCAATATGGGCGCCACACATGAGAGGGAAACCTTCCTTTTTAAAACTTAAGAAAAAAAAAACATTTCTTTCCATCCTTTTCTAATCTTTCTTGTTTTCACTTTTCCCTAGGATTAGAAAAAAAAACACTTTATTTCCTTTCTTTTTCTAACTTTCCCTAGGATTAGAAAAAAACACTTTATTTCCTTTATTTTTCCCACTTTCCCTAGGCGTTCCCTTTTTGGCATAATTAATTAATTTATTTAAATGCTCACATGGCCCCCTTTTAAAACAACTTTAAGTTATGACTCCTAGGCATAAGGGTACAACTTAACTTTATAACTTTATAATATTTAATTATGCCAAGGTTGCCTTTTTGTGAATATAATAATAAAATGCCCATATTATATTGTCCTTGTCCATTCCAACTAGAAACTATCAAGGAAGAACTCCATGCTATACCCTGCCGTAAATCATGCTGCTAGAAATAGCGCTTACTAAAAATAGTAAGCTCAAGAAAGTCCTTAGTTGCCAATGCAGAACATATCACCCTGAAGCTCTCTGAAAACCCTGAAGGAATCTAGCAATCAAACTGCCATACACTAACAAACAGATCCCTGAAAACTCAGAAGAGATCACTGCCCAGCTAGAAACCCTAATTATTGCCTCTGACTAGCCTACGGGACTCCAGAACAGGCTAACGGTCAAACCTAGATATCACTGATGCCTTTTGGATCATGTAGAAATTCCTCAAGATGAGGGAGATATCCGTGGTCAAGGTTGCGGTCAACCGGCATCTGGATATCCACGTGTCATCATCTCGCAGCCGCGCAGTGGGAACATGACGCCAGCTTCAACGGTCTGCGGGCTATGTGATATCCGGATGCACCCGTCAAATTTTCCTTCGCAGCATGGAGGGACCGTCATCCGCATGGATATTAACCTTCAGGATATTAACTTGATATCTAGATATTAACTTAACATCCGGATGCCTTTTACGAATATCCTAATGATGTCATCGGCATGAAGAGCTTCGTTGAAGAGAAGATCTAGATGATGTCATCAAGATGCTTTATCAATGCAGGATAATATGCCAAAGGTGAAATGTCCAGATGACGTCATCGTCATATGCATTTCTTTGGGGAGGGAGTTCGGATGATGTCATCACAACATTCACAAGGTCATGGATCTTTAAGAAGGATCCGGATATTAGGAAATATCCGGATGACGTCATCGTCATATTCACAAGGGTCTGCACATTCGCAAAGGACCCATACATTAGTTAAGATCCAGATGTTTAGAAAACATCCGGATATTAACTAAGGTCCAAATATGAAGGGGATATCGAGACCTTAGCTACGGTCCGGGATATTAAGATAATATCCGGGATGTTAGCATAGATCCAAATGACTTCATCAAGTTATCTATACCAAAATAACTAAGTATGAAGATGGGAAATCCCTGCGAAGGAAGGCATTTGAAGATTAAAGATTTTTGGGTTTTTCTAGGTTTTTTGCAAGGATTCTCCAGACGACATTTAGGGATATTTGGCAGGCAGAGCACGAGGATTTGAAGGGTGAAGGCTTGCAGGACCATATTCCGAGGGCTGTCCAGGATATTTTCAAGGTGAACTATTTGACTCAGGACGGAGGAAAATAGGTCAACAGGTACATTGGAGTTTTGGTTTGCTTTCCATTTTTGTTGTGTGGGTGTTGTTATTTTGCTTCCAGTTTTGGTTTGGCTCAAGTCTTCTGCAGTTCCCCTTCATGAATTCATTGGTTATTGGTGACTCTAAGAATCAAATGAATCAGCGCTGGTCAAACCAGAGAGTCTGGAGTTCTCTGCTTTCTGGCACGGAAAACAGTCCCCAATTAGAGCCTGTTGTTACCCAAATTTTTGAATTTGAAATTTTTTTAAAATTTTCAATGTTGCGGCGACATTTATTCTGCTGGTGAAGAAGTGGTTGCAAAAGGCCTTGCGTAATCTTTTCTCTTCATGTGACCGGTCTCCAAATGAAAGGAACCATTTCCGTCAAAGATTATAAAATTTATTTTCTTGCCGTTGCTGGACAGCCTTCAAAAATTACAGAGTGTAAAATATTTTCTTTTATTAACTTTCCTAAGGATGGAAAATTAAATGGGTACATTATCGTCAAAGATAATTTTATTTGCCTTTCACGGTGAAAAGTTGCAAAGTCTTAATATTTGCCAATCGTTAGATAATTTTATTTGCCTTTCACAGTGAAAAGTTGCAAAGTCTTAATATTTGCCAATCGTTTAAGGCTGAAAGACTTTATTAAAATCAAATATTTATACCGGCTTTGAAACTTTATACGTCGGCGGTTTATGAGGTTTTTGAACTTTATAAATATCCGACTCTCCTCTTTGTCGGTAGTTTTACGAGTTTTTGAACCTCATATATTATCTATTGCGAGTTCAAAGTTCTTAAAAGCTGCCGATAGCCGATTGACTCCTTATCGGGGATTTTTAGGGTTCCCGAACCCTCATCTTTGCCAATGGCTGAACCCCTCAAGGAAATGTGATCTCAAGAACGCGACAGTTGCAGAGTATGTTAAAATGAATTTGTTGAAGGGGTTTGAGAAACTTTCAAGCAAATAAGCAAGCTTTGTCTCAGCAATCATGTAGCGGTAAAGCTGTAAGAAATGAAGATTGTTTCTGCGGTTAAATTTTCCAGCGATTATATTATTAACAGTTGCTGAATACATAAAGGAGGTGGGGAGTTTCTGCGATGTGATACTACCCAACTTGCACATGTAAAGGATTATCACACAATGTGCACTCAATTTGTAAAGGAATTGAATCAATACCGGGAATGGAAGATCTTGATACTGAACTAGAGTTGTATGAAGAAATTAAGTTTGAATCTTGTGTGAGGTGCGGCTGCATATCTACAGAATTATCTACCACATAATACGCAAAGACAACGCAATTGTTACTACTGTCAGTTATTACACCAAAAGTATTGAGAATATTATACACAAATCAGATATCATTGTAGGGCTATATCAGCTATCACAGAGAGCAAAATATGATTCAGAACGGGAAGTGAATAGTACTGTTGGTGACAAGGCAAAGGTCCCTCACAGTTCTGGTTTATTTCAGAGTAATCATGGGATTTATAGGGATGACCGCTACCTATCATCTTATCATGGTGATAGTAGAAGTGCTCTACGGCCATCAATGTATGGCAATGACTGGTGCTCATGCAGTCTCATCAGCACAAGCTAATTATGATGGTAGAGGTCTTCAAAGTTATACACCAACATTTGGTGGTGTGGATAAAAGTTCACTTGGATCATCTATGTACGATATTGGTGTTGTGGCAAACTCCTCAGGCAGTCTGCTGAAAAATAATTATGAGAGGGGCCCTAAATCAAACACCTCAACTTTTGGCGGTGATAATTTGAACAACATTAGTTCATCAATGTATTGAACCAAAGATATTTTTTGATACAGAAGAAAATGTACAACAGATGGATATGAGAGCAGTGAAAATTGATCTCGACAAATTTTGCAAAGCCTTCTATATTTGCATAGTCATGATCCACTCATCATCCACCGTGACCTGAAATATGACAATATATTTGTTATTGGAAATCAAGGATAGGATGCTCGTGCAAGTTCTTGGTGACTCGGACGATGCAGATGTGCAGTTACTCATTAAGGCAGAAGTTCGGAAATGGCAACAGAGGGGTATTAACATTATATACAGGGCAATTAAGATTTGGCACTGGTGCAAGCAAGATGGACCTTTGTCAACAAGGACAAGTGATCGTGATCAACATAAGCATGGGAATGGTTTTCATGAACAAATACCATCATCATACCACAGTGTCCATTACGGGAATGTCATGTAAAGATTCCTTGTTCTGTTCGAATCAAGAAATTTGCCCCAAATGTAAGAACCTTATAAATGAGAGAAGTTGCAAATGGAGTGCATTGGGTTCTACATGAGCAGGATACTGTGTCCAAAGTCAAAAATTTTGTGATATTGGAGATGCTCAGAAGTTTACCATCATTTGAGGGCTGCAACAACTGATACATTAATGTGGAATTCACATTTTCAAGGTGATCGTGAACTACAAAATGTGGAATTCAGTGAAAGCTTCTTAATTTTTCAGACAGTCCATATGCTTAACATAACAGTGAGGTTGTTACTTCAATAATCACACCATCACATAGGGATAAAACTTTGACATCCATGGTAAGCTTACATGCCTGAAGAAGAATCCAACCAACTACCTACAAGCCATTTGTAATATTCCAAGAACATTGAGAATGATGTATGTGCATAGCTATCAAAGCTATTTGTGGAATCATGCTGCCGGTGCAAGGGTTCAGAAGTATGGTATTGGGAAAGTTATTGGAGGAGATCTTGTGTATTGTAAGGAAACTGAAGTAGACAAACAGAATGAAACTAATAAGGATGAAAATGAAGCTGTTGATGATGATGCTGGATGTGAGTTTGATGTTATAGATGAGACTATTGAGAGTGATTTGTCTCAAGAAAGTATCAGTATAGCAATGATTTAGAGTCAATGAGATTGGTGATATCCATACTACCTCTCAATTTGTTGTTTTAGTAATGCAGAGCTAATTCATGATTGCAAATGTCAATGATATAGCCTTCCTCTTCCTGGGTCAAGAATAATCTATCGTGTAAATGATATTGCTGAAACATTGCATAATCTAGCTGGAAAGGATTCAGTTAACTTGCAAGACAACTCACATAATGTGAAAGAATATTCAATAATGAGCATGATAGGAGGATTTAGGGTTCAATATAGATGTTTAGGTTGCAATATATGCTTTTGGGAGTAAAATGATATGTTTTTGATAAATGTCATCGGGCTTTCTAAAATATTTAAATTCACTTTAAGAATAAAAAGTGAATTGGTTAAAAAGAGACGGGAGTGCTTTTCAAGAAGCGGTCACTCCACGGGAAGATGGAAAAAGTGAAGGAGACCCTTTAAAAACTCATCGGCTGCTCATTGTAGAGGATTCGGAACTTTTATCTTTCTGCTGCCCTGTATAGTCAGAGAGCTGTGTACAAAGATAAACTGGAGAATTTGAGCCCAATTTCTATTTTTCAGATATTAATAGAGAAGCGTGCTCTTATGTTCATATTTTCTCTGTGTATGTTGATTGTTTCTATGTCCAGTCCATACATTCATGTGCTGTAATCTATTGTATTTGCTCATGGTATGCAGGTTCTGGGAGACCTTGTGTTCTCTTTTCATTTATTTTTCATTCCCTTTGAGAGACCCAGTTGTATTCATATGTCTGCAATTTGATTTCTCTTTTCTCTCTCTTTTTCCTTCTTTCTGTTGCCTTTACTGCTTTTTTGGTTACAAAGCATACATTGTTTTCATTCATTGTACATCATTAGAAGGTAGTTGCACCTTGTAAAATAAGCAGAGTCATTGCAAAATATCATTGCAATTGACTCAACTGTTGGTTCAATTGTCATTTGTATGGGCAAGAGAATATAGAGTTAAGTGACAAATCTGTATACCAACATGGAGAAAACAGAGATTGAATTGCTACAAGTGTTTAGTGATACCAAACTAGTGATTAGACAACTGAGATCACAATGTCTAGCAAAGAATCTACTAATGATGCCATACAAGCACAAGGTCTAGAACCTAATTTAGTCCTTTGATGCTTTCAATTTCCAAGTTGTTCCCAAATCCCAAAATCTAGATGCTGACAAGACGGTGGGTCATAGTTTGACCCTATAGATCACCTATTGTAATAAGCAGAATGTGAAGCTAGTTGTGAGACCAGCTATTCCTGATAACTCTTCACATTGGCAAGTCTTCGAGAGTGATGAGCACATTACTCGTTTCATCCAAAATGCGATAGAGTTTGCAAAGGATTTGAGTCCTAAAATTGAAGAGGCGTACTAAGACCAAATCATTTAATTAAGGACTAACAAGTTGTCAAAGGGATTGGTGACTCTCGAGTCTTTGTTCAACTTTGATGATTAGTATAAAGGAAAGAGAGGAATAACTGCAAGCAAAAAGGATTATTGTGAAGTCGAGATATCCCTAGGCTGTGTTGTATAGCTAGCAAAGGTCTCCACAAGGGAGGAGAAAGACTTCTTTTTCAATCCTTGTAGGAGATATGACAACATGATGACGTGGACTTACGAGGATCTATGGGGGTTATGACAAAAATGTCATTCAACATACTATTGAGCCAAACTCCAATGCCAAACCAGTCTGCCAAAAGCAACATCCAATTAATCCCAAGATTGAACCATTAATGGAGTTGTTCAAGCTTGTGGACTCCAAGATCATATACCACATAAAACATTCAGCTTGGGCATCCAAATTCGATTATGCGTGGACTTTAGAGACCTTAATAGGGCCTCTCAAAGGACCACTATCTCTTGCCATCTATAGACCAAATCCTACAAACAATTGCCAATTCTAAAAGGCTTTCTTTGCTTGATGAATTCTCAAGATATAACCAAGAGTGGGTAAAAGAAAAGGATCAACACAAAAGGCCTTCACTACAAAATGGGAAACTTTCACCTATCAAAGGATGTCATTTGGGCAATCAAATACCAATGCGACCTTTCAAAAGGCAATGGACATAGCATTTAAGAACCTCATCAACAAGATAATTTTGGTCTATTTGGATTACCTGATGATGTTCTCCAAGAAGAAAGAGGACCATTTTGCACAGTTGGAGAAGATATTTCAACACTGCCAAGAGCTTGGCATATGTCTCAACCCAAAGAAATGTATCTTTGGCATTCCGCAAGAAAAGCTACTAGGATATGTAGTCTCCACCTAGATTTGTCATTATTGTAGCACAAAAAAGCCCTGTAGTCATTTTTAGACACATTAACTTCAGAAGAAAGTCTATTTCTGATTTTGCAAGGATCACCAGGCCTCTCACCCTCATGTTCAAGTAGGACCAAGCCTATGGACAAAGTAGGGGAAGAGGGCCTTTGATAACATTAAGCAAGCTATAGTAGAAGCCTCAGTGCTAGAAAATCCCAATTTTAACAAGGAATTCATTATTTACACATATGGAGGTGACTTCAGTATTGTTGCCACGCTCACACAGAAAAAGGATAATAGCCAAGACGAACACCCCAGAGCATTTTTCAACCAAAGTATAAACGATTATGAGGTGAAGTATAATTTTGTAGAAAAGCAAACTAGCGAAAGGATTGAAGAAATTTAGGCACCTAGTATCTAACAATAGGATCATTGCCCACGTGGTCCACTCTAATATAAAGGAGTATATTACAAGCAAAGAAATGAGTGAGAAAAGGGCCAATTGGATCACTAAGGTGTTGGAATACAATATTGAGATTAAGCCCAACAAGTTGATTAGAGGAAGAGCACTATGTCAACAGCTCGCAAAAAACCTATAAAGAGAGGGCAATAATGAAGAGGATTTTTGGTTAGCTCTAAAGCCAACATGTCAAACCGGGTAAAAGCGAGGGTGAAATTCATGCAAACAGGTGCCTACCCAATCAATCCCAGCCCTACTAAGAGAAGATCATTCAAGCTACAAAGTGCTCCCTTCACAGTGATAGACAAAGTTCTCTTCAAGAGGAACTATGATGGCATCCTCTTGAGGTGCATTGAACCAAAACAAACACAACACCTGTTGCACGAGTTCCATTAAGGATTCTTATGAGACCACTATTTCACCCAAACAACTACAACAAATATTATGAGAGTGGGACATTATTAGCCAAATATGTTTCATGATGCCCATGATTGGTGAAAAAATGCAAGAGTGCTCATTCTTCACTAGTGGGAAGAGGAACGCACCCATGCCCCTAAACATAACAGCAGATCAAACATTTGCCCAATGGGGCTTGGATTTCATCAGCATGATCAATTCATCGTCAAGTGCAAGTCATAAATGGATTCTCATAACCACCAACTACTTCACCAAGTGGACCAAGGTTGTACCATTGAAGGAAGCAATTGAGAGGGTGATTATCAACTTCATGAAGGAGATAATTATAATTACTAGGTTCAAAGTATTGAGCGCCATCATCACTAATAATGCCAAAGCATTCACAGGAGCAAAAACAATTGAATTTGCTCTAAAGTACGAGATATACCTGAAGGCCTCTTCCAATTACTATCCTTACGAAAACGATATGGTTGAGTCAACCATCAAGAATTTGATTCAAATTATTAAAGGAATTGGCACTAAGAATCAATGGCAATGGCATGTGAACATTCAAAAGGCCCTATGGGCAAAATGAATTACACCTAAGAAGGCATTGGGGTGCTCCCCATTCACTCTAGTATATGGGAAGGAAGCTAAAATGATGGTGTCAATAGAGCTCCCAACTCTTGAGTTGGTCTATCGCATGGAGATACACGAAAATGACGCCATGACCGTCAAGATAGCAGAGTTGTTGAAGTTAGAGGAACAACGAGAGACAACAAGAAACCAATTGCAAGGACACTAAAAAATTGTAAAGAGATGGTTCGATAAATGGTCAACTCCACTAAATTTTAGCATTGGTGATCTTGTGTTGAAGTGGGACAAAGATGGAAGTAAATTGGACCGCCACAACAAGTTTAGCACCTTATGGAGTGGCCCATATGTCATTTCAACCTACAAGCAGGAGAATTCGTTCTAGTTGTCAACCCCTAGTGGTCATGCCTTGCCTATTAACGAGATTCATCTCAAACACCATATATGAATCCTACATTCTTGTAATAGATGTATATTGGTTTGTTTTGTTTTGGTTTGTCTCTATAAATTTGTACCATGCTTGTAACATATGTGCCCGTGATTTTGTGTTCAACCTAAAAGTCCTATGCATTCCCCTTTGTCTTCCTTGCCTATGCAATGTCAAGTTTGAAGTAGTTTGCAGGCACAACCTACACTCCCTCCCCTATTTCAAGTCACACAACCAAGCTTATGGAGCATTTTGGCCTCTATATTGACAATCGATCTAAGAAATCCCAACTTAGACTCCATCTTGCACTTCCATCAAGCTGCATTCCTTTCCCAACATTAGCTCCTATGGTTGTGCATTTGCCTAGCTCCTATCATGTTAATGTCGACCCGTAAAAGTACAAGTATAAACCAATTTGCAGACTAAATGGATGCTTTTCTACTATTGGTTGAATAGAAAAGCCCCAATGAGCACTAATCGTCTAATCATCAAGAAAAGGAAGCATCTAATGATTCGCAAACTCTCCAAAATCTTAAGGATGAAAAGTTGTTCAACGAACAATTAAGTCACAGTCATCAGATGAACTCAGATGAAGTCATTCTAGGCAATGTCAATCATCAAGTATTTTAAAGAGAGCATTTTTATTGTAGTGACTCTTCCTAGTTTTGTGAGATCATGTCTTCTTTGCGAGAGCCTGGCCCAACTGATCATCTTTCTATCCCCGCAGTCTACAAAGGTATTTGATGGGCCCCAACGAATATTTGTCAAGCCAAGAAGGTGGAGCAACATGGCATCTTTATTTAGCCACATAGCAACGATGAATGATTCCTATTGGTCAAAGACCAATGAGCAAAATTCCTAAGGCAGCCAAGTATAATTTGTGTTGGCACTATACAAAGAATTTGGTGTCTCCAAAGAATACTTGGTAATGAAACATACAATGTGTTAGAAAAAAGAAAGGATGCTATTGGCTGGCTTGACACTTTGTTGTAATCTCTACCCTCCATTCATCGGATCCAATGGCTCACAGGAGTTTTGGTCCGAGATGTGACAAAAGTTTGGGAAGCTTCTACCAACCATAGGATCTTGTGAAAGTCTAAACTAAGTCATCATTCTAAGGCCTTAGCTATAGAAGGTTTTGAACTGACATGTGGAGTGGCCATGTCATATCCACTTTAGAATTTGGAGCCAATAAACAAAAATTAAAAATTCAACATTGGTGCAATACACCTACCATAATTAATGCAGCTATGTCAATTAGTAATTAAGGCTTTCAAGCATCTAGGAGAAGACTTATACTTAAGCCACCGCCTCAATGTAATTCATATTATTTGTACATTTAACAACTAAGAAATGCAAGTATTCCAAGAGCAAAAATATTCCTAAGTCAAGAATTCCAAGCACGCAAAACCATTGCTCATATACGATTTGTGAAGAAGATATCCAGAGCTCATCCTTCCCCACTGTGCCAACTTAGTAGGACAAAGCACACAAACAAGGTTGAATAAAGAGGGGTGGTAGACAAACAAAGCATAGCCCACCTAAGTGTACAATTGAAGAGAAAGGTATGTATGGCCCAAAGCTCCCCATCTATTCTTTTGCTTGTTATAATTTCCTTTACTTCCCTAGTAGAGAAGTAGAAGCTAAAAAAAAACCTATAGATAATACCCTTGTTCAAGAGGAGGCTGACCATGTCATTGAGCCTAAACTGACCAAATCAATCACCTCCTTGAGAGAGGGAACCTTTGCTAGGGTAAGAAATGGGGTAAGTCTAGATGGATCCTTCAGTACCAAGATTTGGTCCACGGCCTTAGCCCAATATATGATTCATAGAGTCCATCCCTGCCTAGAATTAATAGAAGATAAGGAAGATGTTCGTAGTGCTAAAAGGCAGATACAACCTAAGTATTGATAACCTCACCTATTACTGGACTATCAGTGTGAGGGACAAAGATACTTTCATCAGAAAGGAAGTATAGTGTGTCAAGGGTGAGAAAATGCTAGAGTTTCCCTAGCTTGCAGTATGTTCAAGTATGATGTGAAGGATGCATGCAGCATGCTATCATGTATCTTTGGCCGAGATAAGGACAAGCATATCCACCCTTACCATATGGCTGCTATCTATAGGATGAAGAAGGAAATTGAAGGCTTTGTGCTATTATTTGACTTTGCCAACATTACAGCCACCAAAATTCATGAAGAGTTGTCTGCCTTCCAATTAAGAGAATCTACACCACTTATTCCTAACTTGTCCATATAATCCTACACCAAAACATCAACTACTACCAACATATGGTCCTCAACCTAAAGGTTGGCATTACTAAGGTAGCCTTGAGCCCAATCACGACTTAGACCCCTACCTATCCAAGCAATCCTCTTATTATGAATTTGTCATCGCATTTATGGGGCCCACCATTAGATACCTATAGGGAGTGCCTCTCAAGAGGATACCTGATGAGGATGTCAACAAGCTAAGCATCCTAAACAAAAGGAACCAGTACTTAACCAAGCCTACACTATGATCCGTCTTTATGGCTTCATTGAAGAAATTTTCAACTTGCCCAAATATGTCATAGGCAAGGTCTTATGCCCTGGAGTACCTAAGGCAACTTCACATCATGGATGCACATTTCGGACATGGTAGGAATAAGAAGGCACTCCATGTCATGCCATATGCACACCACGAGATTACCGTCATGAAGTGGAACATTGTAGACTTCATGGGTGAGAAATTGTTGGACCTACAACTTGAGATCTTGGTAGACAGATGGATCTATGACCCAAATAAAATCTTCTCCTTCATGCTAGAGAGCATTGGCAACTATATGGCCAAAGGATCTGTTCATGACAGTAGGCCAAAGGTGGAAGCAAGAAGAAGACTTAAGGAAGACAAGTATGAAAAGTTCATTCAAGTCAGTGAGATCCATGGAGACTAGACTAAGTCTAAGGAGCCAGAGGTACAAATTATCAAGCCTTATGAGGTTTTCTACCAAAAGCTAGTGGTAGCTAGTTTCAATTCCCCCCACAAAATTTTGTCCAATTTCCATAATATATTGGCAAAGGAGCAATGGGATGAAAAGCAAATTGATGCTTGGTAGAAATTCAGGGTTAAGACCAACCAAACCAAAGTACCTCGTCTCAAGCATCACCTAGATAAGGAGTGGATTAGGCTATACAACAAAGAACATCTGGTGGGCAAACCAACATCAAGTTATACACTCCCTAAGGGAGTTGCTACAATGGAAGGTTAAAAAGTGTCTTTGCAATTCATAGAGAGATTAAAGGAAAAAGCCTCAACTGTCATCCCACCTACTCAACAACCTCAAGCAATGGAGAGGGATTAAAGGAAAAAGCCTCAACTGTCATCCCACCTACTACAACCTCAAGCAATGGAGAGTAGCACGGATAGCCAAACCTAAACACAGAGTATATTTGCCACCCAACAAGTGCAAATGCATCAGGGGGTCACTCAAGCACTAAAAATGAGAGGGCAACTTCCCTCTCCTGTAATGAGAGGGCCAATCCTATTAGCTATAACACTTCAACCACCCAAACAAGAAAGATCCTCTCCAAAAGGCAAGAACCAATCAACAAAGCCGGCCTTAAGCACTCAAAGTGGCTCAACCAAGAGAAAGGTGGAGAGTGCATAGGGAAGTAAGAGCAAGAAAATCAAATTGGTTCAGAAGGTAGTGCAACGAGAAGCAGCATCAACACCAACGAGGAGCATCGTAAGTATTGCTTCTTCCCCTATTCACAAAATAGTTGGACTTGCCCCTGTCTCATTTACAATTCCCCACACACCTCTCTCCAATATTCTGTCATGTGTTGTAAGCCCACCCTGCCAACCTGTCCTCACCCAGCCTACTCCCCCAAGCCAACAAGTTCCCTTTGGGGTCACTAGTCCCCTAAAGTTAGGCTTGACTCCTCCCAACCTCTCCTAACTCCTACACCAACCCAGCACATAGTTCCGACCCAGCACATGGTTCCAACTTAGCAACTTGTCTCTGTCCTACTCTTTTCTCCCACCTTGTCTATCCGGCCCGCCAACATCCCTATTCTAGTAGATGACCTAACCACATATAGTCACTCATGCAAAGGTTGGATCAAGAGTCCAAGGAGGAGGAAAAGCAAAAGAGGCTAGTCGTTGGTAAGAAGTTGACCACAAAAAAGTTAGTAACAAAATATGACGAGCAAAGGCAAATGTTCTTCACCCAGCTCAACCCCACAATAGTCAAACCAGTTGAGCAGATGCAGGCCATAGATTAACAAGTCCAAGGTCCTAGGATAAGCATGGAACAAGCATGAGGAGCTGATAGGGTGAAGCTAATGAAGGAAAGCTCTCACATGATCACTTTAGATTACCTCAAAGTAGAAAGGAAGCTGAAGAAGGTTGAGGTAGAACTCAAGCAAGAAATGCAAAGCTTCCACAATGCAGATTCCACGGCCAAGGCCCTAGAGAAAGAGATCAACAACATACAATAGGTTGTGGTGGACCAAGTTCTTGAAGCCATGATTAGAAGAGAGAAAGAAAAAGTGAAGGAAGCAAAGCTCAAGGCCAACACTATCGAAGCCAAATTGAAAGGGTTGGAGCAAGAAATTGCATCCCTCAAGAATCAATTGCAAATAGAGAAACGGAAGATCTCTACAATTGAGCTAGCGGATATCACTTTAAAAGTAAAGGTTGACACCCTAAAGACCCAAGTGGCTTCCCTAATTGCAGAGACGAGACAAAGAAAAAGGGATCATAAATTGGAAACATCAAGCACATATGTTGGCCCCTCAAATCAACCAACTACAACGCAAGTTGGAGGAGAAGATCAATGAGTTAGGCAAGCAACAAAAAAAGGCCCAAGCCACAAACTTCAAAGAGAAGATGCCCAAAAAGAAGCAACCACTAAAGTCAAGGGCTAACAAGCTAAGTGATAAGATTGAAGAAATGAGGAAGAAGGAAGAAGAGCTGAAAGTGAATATCCAAGAGTTATAGACTCAAGTCAAGATCCTTAAGGTCAATGAAAAACACCAACCTGGCCTTAATCGCCAAAAGTTGTCCACTCAAGATAGCACCATCACTCAACTCCAACATCATGTTAATGAGCTAAAGGAGAGAGAAAATGAGCTAAGTGATAAAATAGGGGTTGGAGTAGGAGCTACACAGCCTATCTCTGGACCTGGTAAAAGAGTTATACCAATTTTATTAGGACGGCATAGATCAAGCCATCAACATGCTATTGATTTTGTGGGTGTTGTCCGTGTTCAAGCTCAAGGCAACCAATTTGTGCTTTATCGCATTCCACCACCTTGGCACCAATGATGGCTAATGTAGAGATTTTCAAGCAAAAACTCTTCACCCTTACAACTAAGGTACTCACAAGCGCAAGAATAACTGGCAAGTAGAAGATAGCAACTAGAGTGTTTAATGCATAGTTCAACAGCTTAGTGAGTACTAGGCAAGTCGCTGAGTACTCACCAACTTTTTTACTTATTGAGTTTTCCTAATGTTAACTCATTGAGTCTAAGCGCCAGGTTTTAGGCGAGTTTTTTGCCAAGTATTCGACGAGTCTGACTCTACCACTTGCACCACACACGATATACACACCAAAAATGCACTTCAAACACTGAAAAACACATTTTGGTGGCTTTATAAGCCCTATCCACTCATATTAGACAAACACATAAGCATTACAACATTTTAGAGCAAATTGCAAGGATTTTATAAGTGATTCGAAGAGCAATTTTCTGGAATTTTGAATTTGCAGGTTAGTTCTTTTTCTTTTTCTTTTTTTCCTTTTTTTTCAAGCATATGAAATATTTCTAATTTTCTAGCATGTTAGATCCTTTACAACATGTAAATTTTACAAATTTTATTGCATTGAATTCAATTTATGCAAATTTTTTTACTGATTTACACAAGTTTATGTGAATCAATTTTATTTTTCCTAAATATAGTGTTTACATTTTAAGATAAAAACATGTTATTGTTATCAAATTCATTAATTCAATAACCATATTGCCATATTATGTTTCAATTTTTCAAATGCATTTAAATTTGACATGATTTTTAAAAAATTTGTGTTCAAATTGTTGTATTTTTTTAAACACTATTTTTTTAATTAATGTTGCAAGTTAATATACAATGGCATCCAACTCTACATCAAGTTCAAACTCGGCAAGTGGAAGCCATCCCATTGGAGTAAACCCCCTGGAAGCCATGAGCCCACTTGGAAATATGGCGTAATCAAACTAGTAGTGGTGAGTGTGATTTGCATCTAATGCACGAAGAAGTTTAATGGTGGCAAAATACCATATTGTAGGCACACCTAATCGTGAGACGAGAGATGAGAGCACTTCTTGCATTATTGGATGAGAAAAAAATGGAGAGAGCGAGGGCACAAGCAACCGTAGAAGCAGACATTGCTCCTAATTTGCCAGCAGAAACCAATGTAGCTATGGTAAGCACTATGGGCTCTAGTCACAGTCCATGCATACGTGGCACATCCAACTCAAGTAAAGCCCAATCACAGGGCTTTTTTGTGCCTAGAAACATACCTGGAGCACAACCTTCACTACAAGGTACAAGGTGGAACAAGGACGTGCACAAAGAAGTAAATAAGGCATGCACAAATTTTTGGTATTACAACAACCTTTCCCTTCAATATGGCAAAGAGTTTATATTGAGAGTATTTGGTGACACCATTGACAGTTGCAAGGAAAGGGTACAAGGCGCCCTATCCAGGAGAGTTAAGGGGGAGGTTGCTCCAAGATACAATTACATATACAAAAACAATTGTGTTAAGATCAAAAGCAGTGGCAAAAGTTTTGATGCACAATTCTATCAAATGGGTGGACAAATGGAAGGAACCACACCCCCATCAATTTTTTGGTGACTTCAAATGGTAAGTTGAGTTTCCTCAAATCAATTGATGCCTTCAACAAAATAAAGAATGCTAAACGTTGAGCTTGATGTTGGAATAGGTTGTTTTAGAGGTGGGCATACAAAATGTTCTGCAAGTTGTCACTAACAATGCAACAGCATACGTGGCGGCTGGAAGATAGCTTCAAGAGAGGCATCTGACACTCTTTTTGACCCCTTGTGCAGCCCATTGTCGTGACCTTTTGGAGGACATTGGCAAAATTGATTGGATGAGACTAGTTGTATAAGATGCAAGGAACATAACAAAATATATTTATAATCACCCTTGGGTTCTCAACTTGATGAGATATCACACCAAGGGGAAAGAGCTTATGAGATTGGGTGTCACAACGTTTGCAACTAACTTTCTAACATTGCAAAGCACTTCTAGTTCATTGACATTCTTGAAGCAAATGTTTGTAAGTCAAGCATGGCTAGACTCAACATATTTAAAGAAGGTTGATGCAGAGAGGACCACAAAGACAGTTTTTGATGATGTCTTTGCTAAGAGAGCTATAGAGATTGTCAAGGTACCTTCAAACTTCAATTTAAATTTCAAATTGAATCCTTTGTTTTTAAACTTTAAAAGTATTCATTTTCATTGTAACCTGTAAGTTTGTAACTTTAATTTGTTTGTACTTTGTAGGTATCAAAGCTATTGGTGAGGGTTTTGCGCTTGGTGGATGGGGAGCAAAACCCAACGGGATACATTTATGAAGCCATCCAAAACTATTACAAGGGGGATGCAAGTAGATTTTCCTTTATTTGGGAGATCATTGATCGGAGGTGGAACAATCAACTCCACCAACCCATTCGTGCAACGGGTACTACCTCAACCCCAAATTTTTCTTCTCCGATAACTTCACAAATGCTAATGGAGAGGTTATGGAGGGCCTCTTGACATGCATTTAGAGGATGACACTTAAAGTTGAGGTGAGAGACAGGTGAGTGCAAGAAGTTGGGTCCACTTTTAATGAAAGTGTCGTGGGTAAAAAAATTCCTGACAAGAGTGCATACGCATTTTTACGTGCTTAGGAATGGGAGCCCGAACCTGAACAACTACCCGTAGAGAACAAGTACTCGTTTTGGTTTGGGCTACCGTTCCTAAACAGGTACCCATTAATAACACGTACCTATTTCGAAAAGCTAAATTTGGGCCAACAATGGATATAATTGAAATGGGTACCTGTTTCTAAACGTGTACATGTTCTCTTTTAAAACGGGTACCTGTTTCTAAACGTGTACATGTTCTCTTTCAAAACAGGTATCCGTTTCTTTTTAGAACATGTACCCGTTATTTTTTAGAATGGGTACACATTTCGTAGCAGTACACATTCGCTAAAATTTGAAATTTGACACCCATGCTTTTGCTTTGGTTTTAGGCTTGGAAAGACTTGGAAACCCAACCTTCAGCCTTGGACCTACAAGTACAATGTCATGGTAGCAACAAGAGTAAAAACTAACTTTGGCAATATGGATGATGACTTCTTTTTTAGAATTTTTGAACGAAATTAAAATTCATTACAAATGACGTCTAGTTTTCAAATATGTAATTTCTTTTTAGTGTTAAAACATAGTTTTCTATATATTAATTAAATTTTAAACAAAAAGACACAAACTTGAAATGACATATTACTATTTTTTTAATAACTTTCGATTTTTATTTTTTTTTTATTATGTCTGACCAATATAGACATCATTCTCTAGATGATGGAAAAAAATCATGTTACAATTAGTTTAGGTCAAATTATGTTGGTCGTGCCCAGTAAAATATTAATTAAAAAAATAATTATTAAAAAATATCTTGACCAAACTTCATTATTACATGCATATTTCCACCAAAAAAAAAAAAAATACTTTCATTTAGGTCAAATTATGTTGGTCGTACACGTGCATGTTTTGGCCTAAAACATACTTTTTTAAAAAGACCACTTTTGTACATCCTATACAAAACCAACTTTTATCATCTAGGTATTTAAGAATAAATTACATATTTAAAAACTAGAAAAAAAATCCTCCATTTCATATTTTTACACCATGTTAATATTTTGTGTAAGTGCTTCAAATTTTTACCCCAACTATGACAAACTTTGATTTTCAAGAAAAATATTCCCAACTTCTTGCACTCACCCAAACCTCATTATTTCAAAGTTGTAGAATTATAAGCAAGCTAGGGAGAAGCTCTTTTTTTTTGCCACTAGCTATCCAAGAAAGATCCACCCAAACACCAAATAACAAAAACTGAAGTCCAATATTTTACAAGTTACAAATTACAATTATTAATAAAAGATTACTTGCTTAAAAACTCTTGAATATCTTATTTGCAGGTTCTTGGTGGGAAGATCGGGGTGGAAATGCCCCAAATCTCCAAAAGCTAGCCCTCTGTCTCAACCTTGTAGCGCTTCCAGTTGTGAGCACAACTAGAGTTTGTTTGACATCATTCACATGAAGAAGCATAATAAGTTGACTCAACAATGCCTCAATGACCTAGTTTTTGTGCAATACAACCTTCGGCTTCCCACAAAAAAGGTGGAGGACAAATCAAAGCAGCTTATTGATTTGGATGAGACTAATCCCTATAATGATTGGACCACGCAGGATGAGGTGCCCTCCTTGTTTACAGAGGATGATATTGTTGATTTCGAGAGGCGAGCTATGGAGGATGTGGCTACAACAAAAGCAAGAGAGATTGGATTGTCACTAGATGACATTGATGTGGTAAAGGAGTCATTACCATCTAGTAGCAAGGTGGAGCCACGGGCGCAGCCTTCTAGGCCAAGCGAGGAGCCATAGCAGAGTGTGAGGACTAGACCCTCCCCCCCCCCCAATTTTTCACTACAACGGGGAAGAGGAAATTGTAAAATCTTGTAATTTTTTACTTGCCTAGATCTGCAATTTATGATGATGATTTTCAAAAACAATCATCATAAATTCATAATAGTTGTCAACTAGCTATTGTATCCGCATGTTTATGCAATTTTGTACTCTATTTGTATTCAAATCTAATAGAAAACACTTCCCCATGGTTTTATAGACTCATTTGATACATTTTGTAACTGAATTTTGCAAAAAAAATTGTGTTTTTAAAGAAATTTAAGTAATTTTTTAAGTTGTCAAGTTTTGTCAAATTTTTGCCAAATCAGAAATTTTTGGTCTAACAAGTCCAAGTTTGCAAACTATGGTTTAATGTTCACACCAAGAACACGACTACCCAGTGTCACAAGGCCCAACTAGCCTCTCTACAAAAGATGGTAAGAAACATGACGAGTCATATCAACCAACAAGTGCTACAAGGTCTCTTGTCACCATTTGATGCAAATGGAAGGAAGCTACCATTGAAAAGTATCTCAGGTTGATTGAAGATAAGAGGAAGGACAAGTTTGTGTTTCAAGGCTCACCCCTAGCTCCAATAGTAGAGGAAACATATAGTGTCATCAAGCCTTTGGCCGAGTTGGAGGTTCAAGTGCGGAATGTAATCGCAAAGGTGCAGGGTTTCTCATATGAGGAACTCTTCAAGTTGGAATCCCTCTACAACATGCTAGAGATTCCTTCAATGCAAGAATGGGGTCAAATCAAGGCCACCCTTGATGCACTTTAGAGGTATTGCCCCAATTCTAAATTATAATAAAATAAAACAAAAATGCAGTGAATGGAAGGAAGAGGACTATTGTATCAATAATCTTTGAATAAGGAACACTATGTTTTTACCATTTCTAGAAGTTCCATATAATTAATTGATAAGAATAGCATACATAACCAGCCAAAGCCCAATAAATTTATGAAAAATTCCAAATGACCAAAATCTCATTATTATGGCTATGAATATAAAGAGACCCTGAATCAGTAAAGGATAAAATCATAGTCATCAGGAAACTCCATTACAGGGACAAGGACCCTCCCCACACACCCACATCCTCTGGTGGCTATGCTACAGCAGCATCTTCAAGTGATCATTGCTAAAGTTAGGGATCCAAATACATACAAGTTTACAACTCCCAATCCATATGTATAGATACTCAAAATGATGCTTTTTACATATTGATGCTGAACTCCAAATGTCTAGTTCTAGTTGCACAAACTCCATTAATGGAAAAAAGCCTATACATTACAATCTAGAACCTAATCTATATGTTGAGAACCAACCCAAATAGTGGATGAAATCACTTAGATATTTTAAAATGTGCAATTGTTTAGTTAGCCACAACCCACTTTAATAGATAATGCAAACAAAACATGTGTTGAAATCCAAAGATGAGTTTGTTATCAAGTATTTCCATAGTTGATTTGGAAATAAATTAATAATAATTGAAATTTTCAACAAATCACATTTAGAAAGCATAAATATGGCTTCAGCATCAAAAAGTGGCTTGCAGAATTCACAATAAGCAAATAAAGCCAAACTGGTGCAATCAAAAACATTGACCTGCATTACAACAAAAGATGAACGAAAATGAACTTTTGAACTTACTGTCATGAATTCTCTGTATCTTGACTCAAAAATAGCCATGGCAGCCAGGGATCCAGAACCCATCGTAGCAAAGGGTAGAGAGTCTGTTGATCCATGTGGATATATCTGCATTACAAAAGAATAGAACTCTCTAAGAGATTTATCAAGCCTGTTTACTCACTTTAAACATGAAAATGGACACGGTGCACAAAACAAAGAGTTGAGGATAACAGAATTTTCAGCATCTCAAAAAACATAATTCTCCAAGTGATTTAGTGTGTCTGTCCACTCAGCCTTGAGCCTTAACATATAAAGAAGCATGAAACACAAAGGAAAGGGGATGATAATATGATATATCAAAACTCCCATGGTACATAAGCAGCTTACAGTGTGCAAGTGTGGTCCAGTAACATCCACACCACCAAGTACTAAGGCTGCACTCACATGGCCTTGATACCTGTTCAAAGAGGTAAAGAAAATGTATTAATACTTTCTGGCAAGTTAAGACAGGTTCTCAAAATCAGCATTAATGACAACAAATGGTTCACACACTACATGTGACTTGAACACCAACTTACCCAAACAGATGAGATTTAAGAATAGTAAGGGCACTAATAACCCGTGATTCTCGACCAGTTGCATAACGATGGAGTTCAAGTTGGGAACTAACCATATCTATAAAAATACAATAGAACCTTTAGTACCTCATCATAGACATAATGAAGCATTTTCAAATTGAACAATGAAATTGTATAGCTCCAAGATTGAGAAATCGCCCTCCTTCATTTTATAGCAGCACCAAACATGAAATAAGTCCCACTACTATGACTTCAGTAAAAAACATAACAGAATAGAAAGAAAACCTGTTACTGCTTCTGTGTCTGCAGCAGTTCCAGCTCCACAGCAGTATATGTTTGGTGCAATATAGTGTATCTTTTCACAGTTCTTATCACACACTATTGGACCTTCAGTAGCTCTAGTGTCCGCCCCAAGAATGATTCCATCCTGAATTGGAAACGTTTGAACTGGTAAAATATTTCAATGGGACTCGAAGTCATGACGCATGTAAAGTAGAGAACAAAGTGAAGGAATACCTAAAGCATGACACTATGTAATAGTGAAATACACTTCTAATGAAACCAAACTTATAGAGATTGAAAAATTAGAATCATCTTGACAATAAAATAAATTAATGGATTAGATATTGCATGAAACAAATCCATTCAATGTCCATTTGAGAAAAGATTCCATGCCACTTGAAACCATTTTTAAGATGTACTCATCCAACTAATAGTTGCAAGCCTTGGGAACTGAACAATTCCCCTCCACAGACCCTGGAATAAACAACATACCTAAAACATTATCACATCCTTCCCCTTTCCCCCTGAAACTCAGGTTTGAAACCCTGCAATTTACATCTCACTTCATTTGAAACCCTAGTTTGCCAGTTCCTCAAGTTCTAAATGTTTCAAGGAACCTCCTCCACATTTTCCATGTTGCTCTACTACCTTTCTGGACCATTCTTAAATATAACACAGACTCTACTCAAATTATAAACTACAGCTGCTAATCACCTTCAGTTGACTGAAAATAAAATGAGTGCACCAAAAAAAAATACAAAGATGCACAAAACAAGGGAGGTGACAGAGCTGACCTTAAAAACAAGACCAACAATTGTTGTGCCTGTTTTACGAAATCTAGGAGGCTCAACACCTTTCTTAACAAGCATTCCATTTCTTTTACACAAATCAAAAGAGAATCCCCCCTTGGGAGGAAGGCTGATTTCAGCACTCGCCATAGCTTGAATCTGCCTCCAGCTGGACTTTTGATTCTGCCAGTAGCAATTAAAATACTTCCAAAGTGAAAAGCCCTCAAATCCTCAAACTTCAGGTACAAACTTCAAAGCCCTGAGACTTCAAAAGCTCAAACTGCCTATTCTTTTTAAGAGAAAATCCCTTTGCTATTTTACCTGAGAAGCAGAGAAACCCAAAACAAAGTCAAGAACTCCACCACTGCGCGAATGATTTCAGATTTTCCATAGACAAGTATAATAAAGTTTTTTAAAAATACAAAATTTAAAACTTAACATGCTGCTCATCTTCCCACATGTAGCTTGCCTATGCATTTAAATTTCATGAGATTTGTACTGCACTATGTCAAGCAACTGTGTTAAATTTTGAATATGATAAAATTTAAATATGTTTACCTTTCAAATTCAAACATAATTCTGTAGTTCAGATACAAACCAATCAAAATACAGCTGCAATCATAGTTAGCACTTTGAAGCACTAGGAATAGCTTAAACCACTAAACAAATAAAAATCCAACGCTTGGGATAACTAAAATAGGCTCATGTCATAGACTTTTGGAAACAAGTACAGCATTGAGATCCCCTTGAATTGGAGAAAAAAAAAACAGAAACCCTAAAAATTTGGCTGCACTCAGTCACTAACAGGGAACATTCCACAATTATTGAAACTCAGCTATACAGTTATGTTCTAACATTACTCCGTCCAAGCTTTGCTTCCTGATCCAGAAAAGAAATCATTTTTTCTTAAATCCTAACCCTGATACTAATATAGTAAGAAGACAATAGGTAAATCATTGATCTCTATATCCGATCATGGATCATGGAGGTTGATCTCTATCTCCTAATGATGAATCATGGAGGCTGACCTAAAATATGAATGGTAAAACTCTCACATAGATCTCTCCAAATAATCATTGACCGCTGAAACTCAAAGTCTATAAAATTTAACATCTGTCAAAAGGGAATAGCGTCAACGCTTCTATAGTGGAGCTGTCCAAGGTTCAAATCTTCAGGAGACATGAGAAAGTGTTAGATAAAGTAAATTATGTCTCCGGTGGACAAAGCCAGGTACAAGCTCTAAGTGACTCTCACCAAAGAGATACCCTAAACTGTGGCTTCTGGGCTGAAAATTACTCCACCAGAAGGTTTTATCCTACTATTATTATTATTATTATTCTTAATAAGGTATACCCTGAAGCATTTCCATAACTTAGAAAAACTTGGGCCAGTATAAACCAAAACTAATTACAACAATGTGAGAAAGAGAATGTAAAATATTTTTGGATGTTTAAACGCTCCATTTTCTGTATCTTAGTGCAATTGAATTTAAAAAAAAAAAAACTAATAACTACTATTATAGTAAAAAAGACAGTAGTAGGTTAATGGTTGATCTCTATATCCTGATGACGGATCATGGAGGCTGACCTAAAATGCGAATAGTAAAAGCTCTCACATAGATCTCTCCAAATAATCATGGAATGCTGAAACTCAAAGTCTATAAAAGTTTAACATTTGTCAAATGGCAATAGCGTCAAGGCTCTTATAGTGGAGCTGTCCGAGGTTCAAATCTTCAGGAGACATGAGAAAGTGTTAGATGAAGCAAATTTTGTCTCCGGTGGACAAAGCCAGGTACAAGTTCTAAGTGGACAAAGCCAGGTTCAAATCTTCAGGACAAAGTGTTAGATAAAGTAAACCCTGAGGCATTTCCATAACTTTCAGAGGCATTTCCTTAGAAAAACTTGGAACCAAAACTAATTACTACAGTGCGAAAAAGCGAATGAAAAATATTTTTAGATGTTTATACGTTCCAGTTTCTGTATCTTAATGCAATTGAATTTACACAAATGTCCAGAGGCTAAGGCAAAAGAAATTACGGTGAATCTCTGGGAGCTTACCTCGGTCAGGCGCAATGAAATTTTAAACCGTGAAGCAACGTTGGCTGCTCTGGCGATTTGAATTAACGAGGACTGGTTATTCCCTGGCGGCGGCTTGAGCACTAACTTAACTCCCAAGAAACTACTTTCCTATTATAGGGGTATCACTTATGTTTCTAACTAGTGTGAAAAGCATCTAATCAAATAACTAAATCTACAAATAAATATTTAAGAATTGTAAGGGATTAAAATCTCTTTTATGTAAATTTAGGATAAATAAATAAATGCAATCCATATGCATAAATTTTTAACTTAGATTAAGTAGAGTTGGGATATATAATTGTAATAAATGTTAAAGAAAATGTGAGGGTTAAGGGTGTTTAGCTCTAAAATTTATGATGGATGAAGTTTTGCAAAATTAGTTTGTCATTTATTCAAAAATTGATGTCCTCAGTCTAATGATTGTCTTAAAATCTGCATTGTGTCAAAGTTCTTTGTGGGTCAATCCCAAGTGCTGTGGGTTCAATCTCGATTATCACAAAACTAATTTGTCGTGTGAGATTGTTTTTTGTTGTGTGGGAATAATCTAACAAAATATGCGCCTCAAGATTTGCCTTTGTCTTCTTTGGTATCTGAATTTGTCAAGATGGTGCCTAGGGACACCATTTAGGAGCTTCCTAACTTGAAAGGTGAGCGGGTTCGCATAGGTCCAACCTTTTTGGTGGTTCAAGTTAACAATGATGAGACATATTGAAGACGACATGTGTAGACATGTACATAGCCTATATGATAATGATTGCATATTTTATTCCCTAAAAAATTGAAGTGTACCCTAATTATTTTCCCATGTCTTGCATGATTCCTAGATGAACTTAAGTGCAAATTAAATGTCTTTACATACAATGACATAGCAACATGTCACACAAACGTGTGTTAAGTTGGCTCATACCAATTAGTAGAAGGGGGCGAGAAAATTAGAATTTAAATTTTAGGTTCATTCTCGTGTGCCTCGAGATTGAACCAAGTCAATCTTAGGCCACTTGAAAATGAACCTTCGGACTAAAATGATAATTTTGATGCAAGGAGTGAATGTATGGAAGTCAATGCAAATTAGGGTGCACAAATGATGAGTAAATTGTGAATGTGTGGGAATCAGTGTAAATGAGAGTAAATAAGGATGGATAGGGATCAGGTGATGAACCAAACCAAGCATAAGAGTATGCCACTTGTTGATATGTTATTGCATTAAGACATTCCACCACAATGGGCACAAAAGCTAAATGGGAAATGGCATGTGTATGTTGATTTCACCATTACAATTAATCCCCACTTTGATGCATGTGTGATTCTAACATGAACATGCATTTTGAAGTATATGGACATTCTCAACCGGCATGAAAAAATAAATATATAGACAATCATGAAAGGATATTGTCTCTAAAAAGATACAATTTTTTTCTTGTATTCTCCTTGGTATGAGAACTCCATCGAAAGTTGCACTTGATATAGAAAAGATATGCAATGAGTAGCTTCTACCTCATAATCAAAATAAGCATAAACCACAAGTTACTTCAATTGTCTACGAAAAATGAAAAGTAGAGAGAAGGGATAGAAAATTCTACTTGTGTGAAAAGTGATACAAAAATACTCCATATGATGCATTGATGTGAGATGGGTTTACATGATGTGGTCATTGGATTAAACTCCACATGATGTGATAAAGTGATGCAAGTAATGTAATCAACACACTACATAATGTAACATTATGATCAATCTCGACAAGATGTGGCAAATGCAATAAAACTTTGCACAATGTGGGCGTGTAATATAATAAATCTCCACACAATGTGGTAATTGAAACTTAAAGCTAGATAAAACTACAAAACTTCCTACTTAACCTAACGATAAAAGAAATGTTTAATAGAAAAAGATCTAGTAATTTATAAAAGAATAAGCAACATGCAACACAAAATGACATCACACAACACAAGGTATACCTTAGTAAAAACCCTTTCAAGAAAAAGATAACATCAAAGAAGCACTCAATGTATCATCTTGAACACTCAAATTACAATACAATATCAAAGTAGTGGCCCCTTCAAGAAAAACCTTCAACCTATGTCTAAAGAAAATATGACAACATAACCCATATTGGTATTTTCTCTTGGAACCCTCGATTCTAAGAGATGACACAACTGCTAGACCCAAGGATCAAGTTGATCCAAGTAGAGTGACAAACTTATGATTAAACCAAGGACAAGAAAAGACTAATTTGACAAGAGTCGGATAACTCTTCTACATTTCAAGCCCTGCCAAGCTCCAAGAGGATGTTCCTACATGATTCAACCAAACACTATGGACAAAAACATTCGTAAAATAGGTTATCACACCATGTCTTCACACTGGTGTTACCAGACATGCAGGCCACAAATCTTTTAATAAAGTAGACTTATAGTAGGTTATGATATAATACTAGATGTATAATAAATTTATACACCCAGAGATATGTTCATTCACAATCATTTACTCTCGTTAACAACTTGAATCATTTCCCTACTCTCACAACAAGTTCTTAAATTATATAAATTATTTCTAACCAAGGATTCATGTTAAAACTGCATTTAGATAGCTGGGAGACAAAAAATGATCAATGCCTTATAACTTGGGTACAAAGTCAAGAGTTAGATCTAAAACTAAAAGAGTAATTCAAATATTTCTTATCTATTTTGAGCAACCTAGTGTACTCAACCTTGTCTTGCAAAACCTAGGCTATCAATTACCTCTTAATTTCAACTAAGGAAATTCTACTTAGTGATCTGTTGATCTATTTTTTCCTTCCCAGAGTCAACTAATCTAGCTTGAAAATATTGTTGAAATACCTTAAAATCCTGATATCCTTTAGTTTTCAGTGTAAATCCTTGCAAAAATCCCTAAAAATTCCTAGGGAGAATCCTTGTAGAAAACCCAAAAAAACCCAAAAATTTCTAAGTTCTTGCGTTAGTTTTTGGCCCCCTTTTGTCTTTTGTCAGCAAAACTTTAGGTTCACAAACCTACCAGTTCGCTGACAAAGGGAGGAAAACTCAAAAAATGACTAAAGCAAGAAGGCATGTTCCTCTTTATCGGCAATTCTCATGTTTCACAAACTCTCCAAAAGTTTGTATTTTCACAAGTTCACTAATTCGACGATTTGCCGACTAAAGGGCCAGAAGAGCGGATTTCTTCAAAAATTGACTAAGGCATAAGGAGCAAAAGCATGCCTTTTTCGGCAATTTTCCAAGGGCACAAACTTTTCACAAGTTTAAAAATTCTTGAGTTCGCCGATTCGGTGATTCCCCAATAAAGGAGAGCAAAAAAAAGACAAAGTTTGGGGAAAGTGAACTTTCCTAACAAAGGAAGTATTTGTAAGAAATCGGCTAAGGCAGAGGAAAAGGAAACAAAGCTTTGTCAGTGATTTTCCAAAGGCACAAACTCTTCAAAAGTTTGAAATTTCTTTGGTTCGCCAATAAGACAAATCACTGACAAAGGGTGAAACGAAAGGAAGAGGCCAAAAGAGAAGGTTCGCGAAAAGTCAAGTGGACCGATAGAGGGAAAATTTGGCTAAGACATAGTTGATTCAAAGTTTCAAAGTATTGCCGACAAAGATTTTACTGATAAGGAAAAATAAGAGTGAAGAATCAACTAAGGTAAAATGGTTCGGCAAAGTGACATTTCGCCAACAAAGAAGACTTGGTTCAAAAGTTGGAGATTTTGCCGATAAGGCAAAATAGAAACATGGCAATAGCTAAGGCAAAGAAAAAGAAAGCCTTATCGGGAAATCGATAAAAGTGCGAACTTTTCACAAGTTCAAAATTTCTTTGGTTCGTCAATGGGGCGATTCACCGATAGAGAAAGAGCAAAGTGGGTAGGGCAAAATGGTTTGGCAAAATAGATTTTTGCCGATAAACAGAAAAGACAAAAGCAAGGCAAAGTTCGTGAAAGAAAAATTTTGCCAATAAAGAGGAAAAAGTTAGCCAAAGGAAGAGTTTGGGAAATGATGATTTTGCCGATAAGGCAAAAAAGCAAGACTAGTTCGCAAAAGACAAGTTTTGTCGATAAGGCAAAAAGAGACAAAGCCAAAGGTTTAAAAAAGTGGAACTTTTCTGATAAAAGGAAGCAAAAGGCAAAGTTCGCAGAACTAGAATTTTGTCGATAAAGAAGAAAAGATGGAGCCAAGCAAAGTTAGAAAAAATGACAATTTGTCGATAAGGCAAAAGATGATCAAGAAACGAGTTCAGAAAAATGGATTTTTGTCAATTAGGGCAAAAATGGGAGAAACAAGCCAAAGTTCATAAAATTGAAAAGTTGTCGACTGAAGATGAAAATATGCAGAAAGAAAAGACTGAATGGTTTGTAAATGACAGATTTTGCCGATAAGGCAAAATTCAAGTCAAAGTTCAAGTAGAGTGCAAAATAGTTTGTAATGTATTGTAGGCTTTAAATATTTGAATTTGAATATTTAAAGTGTTGTAAAAGCCCTGTATTGGGGGATTTTGGTGGGAAAGTTTATTTGAATATCTTCTTCATCCATTAATGTAGAATTAGATTTGCTCTACTACTCTATCTCTAGATATTTTATATTTATTGTTGCAGATGATGAATCAGCTGCCTGCATTCAAGGCAACAAATATCTCTCAACTACTTCAAGATCCAAGAGATTGTTTTCATTCACGTTTGGCAGATAGACATCCCTTCTGGCAGGGATATTTTATGATAGGCCCATGGGACGAATTTATGATGATGGATGACTCAGGTCAATGAAATGAAATGTTATATATACATGTAAAAAAAATGTAATAAGGGTTGGATACAGAGACTTTTTTGGTACTCCAAACAGAAACCTCATCTGTTGTAACAGTGCCTTTTTTATTAATATATGCTGGTTGTTTTTACCTCTTCGTGTTGTTTTAGCTTTGTGTAATCTAGGATTGGTTTGTCTGTGAATGCTTATTTCCTTACAACCCTGTTCCACTCTTTACCTTTGTTAGAATCAGCTAGATCTGTGTAAATTTATCAATTGTATCTGGTTATTTTGTGCATTTTAGTTTTGTGAGTGTTCTATATTCAAGTTTGGTGTATCATTTCTTTTAATTTCCAGTTTCATCCTTCTTCCCCTTTTCCCAATGGTGGATAGATTAGGTTTAGTCTTAGCAATAGTTGAATCTCCCATTCAACAAAGGAACCAGCCTCTCTCTAGAGATTTGATTTCCTTGCAAGGTCCCATACCTGGAAATCATCTCAATGTTTCACTAGATTGTTGAGGCCCTAAACCGCTTCAACACAGGGTGCAAATCCAAGTGACAATAGTTTTTATCATGCTCGATGGGACCATTTTGATGATCCTTATCATCCATTGAAGAGTTCTGGTGTGCTCTTCAGTGCATCTTGCCATTTAGAACAGTCTCTCCAACACCATGGTGACTCTATTGATCAAATTTGTTGTTGAAAGCAGCCCAAGTCCTAAAGAACTTCAATGATCAGGATGTGGTGATACTCTTGGTCTAAATTGCTTTTAGAAGCATTTCATCACCTAGTGACTCCCTAGTATGAGCCTATTTCTCAGAAGGGTAAATATGTTTGCTCTTTTTCCTATATTATTTGAATGATTTATGTTTCTCTTCATGCTATATTATGTCAAACTATTATGGAAGCTCTAAATATCATCAGCCTCATGATGCTTATTCCCCTCCATCTTGTCAAAATACACGTTGTTGGCCTCCATATCGACCATTTCAAGCCCAAGATACCTCTGGTTTTACGTCGTATGGCTCTTCTTCAACAGAATATCAGCATCCTTATAATGCTTGCCTCCCACCCGCCTCTGCTCAGTATTCTTGGTAGTATAATGATGCTTATTTTCAACCCCAAGAAAACCACTTTGTCCCTAATCAATATGATTGTCCTCCTAACCCACCTCAATTGGACTATGATTTTGATAACATGAGTTCCATGGACATAGTGATGGACTTGCAAATGAGGTTGGGGGAATTTCAAGGAGTGATAGAGTATAACCAGCAGCAAGAGGAGATTGCTTATCAGACCCATCTTCAGGAGGTACAAGAAAGGGTTTTCCAAGAAAACCTTGCTATGCAAATTGCAGCTCAAGAAGAACAGATGAGGCAAGTGACTCATTATGTGCTCTCTTTTCCCAATTTCAAAACCTCCTTGTCTACCACTACAAATTAGCTTACAACAGAGCAATCTCGACGTCACAAATTCCCAACAGAGTATAACCAGCAGCAAGAGGAGCTTGCTTATCAGACCCATCTTCAACAACAACAACAGGAGGTACAAGAAAGGGTTTTTCAAGAAAACCTTGCTATGCAAATTGCAGCTCAAGAAGAACAGATGAGGCAAGTGACTCATTATGTGCTCTCTTTTCCCAATTTCAAAACCTCCTTGTCTACCACTACAAATTAGCTTACAACAGAGCAATCTCTATCACTCCTTGAAATGAGGTTGGGGGAATTTCAAGGAGTGATAGAGTATAACCAGTAGCAAGAGGAGCTTGCTTATCAAACCCATCTTCAACATCAACAACAGGAGGTACAAGAAAGGGTTTTTCAAGAAAACCTTGCTATGCAAATTGCAGCTCAAGAAGAACAGATGAGGCAAGTGACTCATTATGTGCTCTCTTTTCCCAATTTCAAAACCTCTTTGTCTACCACTACAAATTAGCTTACAACAGAGCAATCTCGATGTCACAAATTCCCAAGTTTCAGAAGCTCTCTCCCTTTGCAAGACCTTGTTCCTGTGCAAACCCAGTTTATCATCCCCCAGGAATAACTTTTCCAAGAACCCTCTCCCCTCTAGAAAATTCAAGAAAATATTCAGGTCTCTTTCCTTGATACTATTTCACTTTTCAAAGGTGGACCTGTTGTCTACCAGGCTAGTTGGTGGGATGCATCAGAGGTGAAGGTGGAAGAAAAAGAAACCAATGAGGAACGGTTTGTTGTCCCTACGCTCACAGAGGTGGAATTCTGTGAACCTCTTACACCTGTGAGTAATGTTAGGGTTGAGCCCTCTAGATTTTTGTTCTTTTGAGGCTTTTTCTCAAGCATCTGATCAAGTAAACAAATATGAAATGCAAAGACTATATTGGGAGAACCTTCGGCTGTAGAAATAACTTGGGCAAAATCTAGTGGAGTTGCAGTCAATTGAGGACATTGAAGAGGAGATTGCTGCAGTGGCTTCAAAAGTTGACGACGCCACCCTATTTCATGAACTACCCAGTTACATTGAAGATACATATGGCATGCAAATGCCAACATTAGCTACAATTCTAGAACAACATGAAGATGTTGAAGGCTATGGTAAGTTGATGACATGTGAGGTCAAGTGTGGCAATGAGGTTCCAACTAATGAAGAGGAGCAAGTAGGTAGCCGTACAATGAAAAGTGCAGAGGCTGATAATACAGACCTAATTGAGGAGCTCCCATATTTTATTGAAAATGATGATGTGGAGATTGAACATGGGCAAGAAGAAATTGAATATTTGTTATTGATTTTCCAATAGGGATATCAACTCCTTTGTGAAAGAGATTTCACCATTGAGCATGTGCAGGGCTCATTTTGTGAGCCTAATTTAGAAAATCATGAGCATATCGTTCATAAGGTGGAAGCAACCATCTTTCTGAACCATGTGCAACAAATAGAGCATTTAGACCAGCAAAAGGTTGCAGAATCAGAGCATGAACATGAATGCAATAGTGATAGCTTACATACCATTTCAAGGGGATTCCCTATAAGGCATTTGGCCCAGCTGGGGACAGATCATGAGAAGGAGTCCCTACCTGTCATGCTTACTTCAAAGCATGAGGTTGAGCATCAAAAGGGGCTAGATTAGCCCATTTATCCACTTCCAGGAATCCATATTTCCAATCAGTGCAAGTGGATAGATGAGCTTTCCTTTGTCCTTGGGGATGTATTTCACTACCTTGTTGTATGCCCATACCTTCCCCACCTTTTTTTAACTGCCCACAGGCATGAGAAACATTGTAAATTTTTAAGAAAAGGGAATTACTTTCAGGAACCAGTTAATAGCCTTGTTTAAGTTAGTTTTCTGGTTGGCTAGTTTAGTATTAGGATAGGTTTGTTTCTGTTTTAGTTTTTCCTTTTTCCTAAGTGTTGTTGCACAGGTTGAACTCTCATTAGGAGAATGCAGGCCTTGTTTAACATTCCTTAGTAGTTAAACTAAAAATTATATTCCAACTTAGATAAGATTTCTTGCAATCGTTTAGTTCCCTCAAATGTAATTGAACAAATACACAAATTTGCAATGAAACTCCACTTCCAATATATTATTTATTTGATTCAAATGATGCCAATACAAATCAAATGCTCGTTGTCCACTGTGACAGTCGCCTACAAAAATGAAATCAGTCCTCTTATCTTATTACAAATAGTCTCAAATAATAACCCAGTGATGAAGGATTATTGCCAAGTGATTGCTAATTGTCTTTAGCTCTTGACAGTCCTTGAAACTCCTCCAAAGGGCACTAAGATATGACTGTGGGACTGTTGCAAAAGTCTGATATAGACAGCAAACAAGAGGATGTCAAATTTTCTTCAATGATAGCGCCAAGACTTGGAACAATGGATCCTTGAGAGTTGCCACTGATATTTGAAATGCAAGTGATACTTCTCCCTTGTGATGATGCTATGATGGCTGCAATGATTGTAGTGAAACCCTTGTAACTGAAACAAGATGGGATCTTCAGTGCAAGACTGTTCAATGACTCCTCAATGATGTTCAATGTTTAGCAACCTTTACTCCAACCTACAATAACACTTAATACCTGCAAAATCAATAGCAATGATGATATTAGAAGCAATATCAGCTCCAAAGCATAGGGGGTCATCACCCTATGTGCAAGGGCACATCACCTTGCAAGGAAGTAAGAAGTAGGAACCTTCAAACTTGAAAAGAATATGAAAACATACCAAAATTCAAACATGTGTTCAATGGTCATGGATTCCTCTATTTATTCCTTCTCCTCATGGCCAATGACTTGCATTGGGTTTTTCTTGCATTGGATCTTGGGCAAGTCCCTCTAGGAGAATGTGTTGGCATTTGAGCATTGTTTAAATGATTTTCTTCTATCAATGCTATGGTTCTTCATGCTTCTCACACCATTTTCCTTGGCAGCGCTAACCGAATGATGTAATTGACTTATGTAAACCCTCATTATGGGCGAATGGTGTCATGGATGAATGTATCAACCCTTCTTGTTTTTGGTGATACCTTCTATGCTTGGTCGATCCCCTATGCATGACATAAGCGAATGTATTTGAGTCCTTTTTTGTCTTGGCCAAATGCCTTGGTGAATGTGATTTGGAACCCTCATTACAATGCTTTGGCCGAATCCTTCTTTGTGTTGGAGAATGTAGCATGATATGTGCGAATGGCTTCCTCTTTGTATTCCTTACATGGCATTTTGCATAGGCGAATTGAACCCTTTCACATGGCTGAATGTGTCTTGGAGATCCCCTTTTGATCTTGGATGAATTCAACCTTCAAACATGGCTGAATTCCTCATGAGTATTGGCGGATGGCATTTGATATCTTTTTGCATAGGTGAATTCTCTATCTTGTTGGATGCTCCTTCATGGATGAATAACTTTAGCTATCTTTGCATGGGCGAATGTACTGCCTTCTTTCAACCGTTAGCTCTCCTTCATAGGCGAATGCATTAAGATTAGCCGAATCCATCACATGATCCCATGCTAGGCACAAGATCCCATCGTTTACCCCTTCTAGCATAAGCGAATGTATTTTGAGGTCTTCTCTCTCATGGGCGAATGCAACGCCATTCATCCAACTATTTGCATTTGAATTTGAAAATAGGTAAATTTATCTTTCCTTGGTTTGGTTGAGTTTCCCTCCAACACATGCTATTTGATTTTGAATCTCTTTTCTTTATGTTCGTTGGGTCCTCATGATGGCCGATCCCTCCTTGGAATATCATTTCCTTAGTTGAGGCCTATTTCCCCATGGGTGTGAATGCCTCATTTTATGATGTCTTCTTTCCTCATCGGTTCCTCTTTTGATTTTGCATTTGGATTTTGAATCTTTTATTGAAGTGGTTGATCTTTCTTAGCTTGGACTTATCTTGCATGATGGCCGATTAGCTTGGACCTATTTCTTGCACACTCCATGATAATTGTCAATGGGTTCTATTTTAGAAGTAGATTAGAGAAATGTAATTAAAGATTTCATTTCTCCCTTATACACAACACTTATCCTTTTTGCCCCCTTTAATTATAGGTCCTACCCCCCTGAATGTGTAAAATTACAAAGGGAATTGCAATTCTGTATGATGAAACCCCTATGACTTTGGCTAACATGAAAGATATAATGAATAGGACTTAACCAAAATCACCTTCATTCCCTCACCATGTGGTTTAGCCTACGGGAATGATGAATAGGCTAAACACTTAAGTTATTTAGTGATCACTCTGGAAAAGGGGACATGACAGTCCTCCCTCCCCGTGATTGCTTGTCCTCAAGCAATCGATTATCACGGTGCCACCACCTGTGATTCTTTCCTCTGTCAAATGATAAACTGAACAAATTCCAATGATGATCCCAAAACAAACCTTCTAAATCAACATCAAACCGTGATCTCTTCAAGCTAGAATTGTGAAGTGGTGTTGTGAATTCACCATAGGTGCTGAATTGTGGTGCAACTTCCAGTCTATCCGTGCTGTTTGTATTCAGACCAGCAACATCTAAGTTGAAAATATCATCAAGAATGTGATGTGGAGTGCCATTAGGAGTGCCAAAAACATGAATGGTCTGAATGAGAGGATTCCAAATATCCCTTACAGCTATTTGATCTTCAAAGATGCCTTCATCGTGCCACCATTCAAACTTTTCGTGCATCTTTTCCTTGTCTTCAAAGTTCTAATATGAGAAATTAGAAAGTGTAATGTCCTATTTTTCCATCAAAGAACCATCTCCCAAAGTCCATTCTTTCATGCCAACATTAGTGGAACATATGGAACTTTCTCATGAGTGTTAATAATTGCATGCCATCAAAATTTGAAACCAATTTACTGCTATCCTTTGCCCAATCAGAACACCATCCAATATGAAAAATGAGACTCTTACCTTCCATTATGTCTTCATGATAATCCCCATCAAGCCTCATTGGTTCCCCATGAGGTTGAGCACTCTTTTTCATGATGCTTGGCCAATGTATGCTTGCCATCAAATCAAACAAATGATCATCTTCATAAGAAATGTACTCACCAATCAAGGCATTAGGCTTGTGAATTTCATCCTTGCATGGTAGGATCAATCCATTGGTACCATCACCCACTTCATGAGCTTACCTTGGATGTTCACTCGGAGGTGAATCACAAATGATGTTCCACACTTGTTGCTTGAGCTTGGATTCGGGAACAAAAAATATCTTACCCATGTAGTAAATGACCTCATCCATTACCTTGTACCTTTCATCCTTAATGTTGCCATCCATAATCTCGCATGAAAATGGGGACTTGGAATACTCAACTAAAAGTTGTAGTTTCCAATCAACTGAAATTTCCTCCAATAGATTAGGCCTCCTAGCAAGTGTATCCTCAACAATGCTCTCATGATCCTTGGCTATCTCATCATAAAAAATAACCTTCATACTCTTGGTTGAAACAACTTTTGGAGAATTCTCTGTGATGGCTTTCAACACTATCTTCTTTCCTTCATGCATGAATTCAGTCTCCATCTTCTTCACATCATGGATGTACCTACTAATAGAATTCAACCATTGCATTCCCAAAACAACGTCGATACCTGACAAACCTACCATGTGGAAGTCTTCTGTCAAAGTGCAGTCTCCCATTTGAATGCTAAGCTGTGAAATCTTCTTTTGGCAATTCATAGTGAACCCATCCGCTACAACTATTGTGAATCCTTCGAAATCTTCGAGCGTCAAACCTCGCCTCATCACAAGTCCTTCATCGATGAAGTTGTGTGTAGCTCCACTATCCACCAAGCATACGACTCGTTGACCATTGAGAACTCCTTTGATCCTAAATGCATGATATTTAGGAAGTCCTGACATAGTAGCTATGGTTACTAAATTAGCAAGGTCATCACTTGCTTCAAGTTCCTCATGTGTTGTATCATCATTATCCTCATCATCTGTGAGTACCTCAATGAGATACGCCTTGCCTTTACCTTTGCACCTGTGCCCTGGTTCCCATGGTTGCTTGCAATTAAAGCATAGCTTTTTTCTCCTTAGTTCATCACGCTCTGTGGAAGAGACAGTGAGTTTGGTGGGCTAGAATGGCCTCCTTTGGTTGGGATGAGAACCCTTGTCGAAACTCTTCTTCTGTGTGAATGTAGGTATAATATCTAGATCAAGTGCCAAATCAATAGCCTCCTCAAGTGTAGAAGGTTTGTGTATCTTCACCAACCCTCAGATCCTGTCATTGAGACCTTCTACGAATAACATAGTGATTCTCTTATCTGTCATGTCAGGAACCATCACTGCTATCTTTTGGAACTCGTTCACATATGCTTCAACTCATCCACTTTGCTTCAACTGTGTAAGTTCGCGATAGTAGATCTCCACATCTTTCTGATCAAACCGAGAGATGAGCCTACGAACAAACTCATCATATGAAGTAATCTTATTATGATGTTGAGAAACCAGACCATCATTCATATGCCAATCCCTCCAAATGCATAGTAGCAAAGTGTATAGCCTTCTTCTCACTCATGGGCTTGAGTGTGAAAAAGGTGCTCAACTTGTTGACCCATGCTCTAGCACTCATCTTTCCACTTCCATCGAACATAGGAATAGGCACCTTGTTCAAAGCATCTTGATATTCCTTGGGTTGAGTTAGTGTAGTCCTCCTAGGCCTTGGCTGAAAACCTCTCCTTCTTTGCCTTTGTTCCTCATGGCTCACAAAGTTATTGAAAGTAACTCTATCATGAACATGATCTGGCAAGGAATCATACTTATTGAGTAGTGTCTTGAGATCATCATCTTCTTCCTCTCTTTCATTCTCAAACTCTTCTTCATCTTGAAATTCTTCTTCTCTAGGAAGGAATGTTGGCCTCAATGGTCAATCAATGGTAGGCATAAGATCTTCTCTTCTTGGTCTTTGGGATCCTGCATTGCTAACCACATCATCATGATTAGCCCTGTGATTTGCATGACCTCCATTGTTGTTATTATTGTTCCTCATCAATACTTGGAACATCCTTTCAATGTTGGCGTTGATTTGTTGCATGCCTTCATTAGCTTGTCTCTGGTGTCCCTACAGACCCTCATTAGCTTGTCTCTGATATTCCTCCATTCTGTTTTGACTTTCAACCATTCTTATTTGGTTTTCCACCATCTCTCTTATCATGTCTTCAATGTCAATCTGTGAATTTCTTGATCTTCGGTCACCCATTGTGCCTTGTCTTCTCCTATAATGATGAGGAAGTGGCTTCACGTGCTCGTCACCCATAGGCTGGCAAGATCAATGCTCTGATACCACTTTAATGTTCCTTAGTAGTTAAACTAAAAATTATACTCCAACTTAGATAAGATTTCTTGCAACCGTTTAGTTCCCTCAAATGTAATTGAACAAATACACAAATTTGCAATGAAACTCCACTTCTAATATATTATTTATTTGATTCAAATGATGCCAATACAAATCAAATGCTCGTTGTCCACTGTGACAGTCACCTACCGAAATGAAATCAGTCCTCTTATCTTATTACAAATAGTCTCAAATAATAACCCAGTGATGAAGGATTATTGCCAAGTGATTGCTAATTGTCTTCAGCTCTTGACAGTCCTTGAAACTCCTCCGAAGGGCACTAAGGTATGACTGTGGGACTGTTGCAAAAGTCTGATATAGACAACAAACAAGAGGATGTCAAATTTTCTTCAATGATAGCGTCAAGACTTGGAACAATGGATCCTTGAGAGTTGCCACTGATATTTGAAATGCAAGTGATACTTCTCCCTTGTGATGATGCTATGATGGCTGCAATGATTGTAGTGAAACCCTTGTAACTGAAACAAGATGGGATCTTCAGTGCAAGACTATTCAACAACTCCTCAATGATGTTCAATGTTTAGCAACCTTTACTCCAACCTGCAATAACACTTAATACCTACAAATTCAATAGCAATGATGATATTAGAAGCAATATCATAGGGGGTCATCACCCTATGTGCAGGGGCACATCACCTTGTAAGGAAGTAAGAAAATCAGAACCTTCAAACTTGAAAAGAATATGAAAACATACCAAAATTCAGACATGTGTTCAATGGTCACAGATTCCTCTATTTATTCCTTCTCCTCATGGCTGATGACTTGCATTGGGTTTTTCTTGCATTG
This sequence comes from Cunninghamia lanceolata, assembly GCA_027924645.1. NCBI lineage: Eukaryota > Viridiplantae > Streptophyta > Pinopsida > Cupressales > Cupressaceae > Cunninghamia > Cunninghamia lanceolata. The sequence continues at coordinate 121,865 of BSBN01001239.1, read as the reverse complement.
GATCTTGGGCGAATCCCTCTAGGTGAATGTGTTAGCATTTGAGTATTGTTTAAATGCTTTTCTTCTATCAATGCTATGAGTCTTCATGCTTCTCACACCATTTTCCTTGGTAGCTCTAACTTAATGATGTAATTGACTTATGCAAACCCTCATTATGGGCGAATGGTGTCATGGATGAATGTATCAACCCTTCTTGTTTTTGGTGATACCTTCTATGCTTGGCCGATCCCCTATGCATGACATAAGCGAATGTATTTGAGTCCTTTTTTGTCTTGGCCGAATGCCTTGGTGAATATGATTTGGAACCCTCATTATAATGCTTTGGCCGAATCCTTCTTTGTGTTGGAGAACGTAGCATGATATGTGCGAATGGATTCCTCTTTGTATTCCTTGCATGGCATTTTGCATATGTTGGGAATTAAGGTGTCTCAACCTTGGTAATTCTCTGCATTTGTAATGTTTGTATTTATTATTCAATTGCCTATGTTGTAATTAATTAGAAATTCCACTTTGTCATATTGTGGGATGTGGCACGGTGATGTGTCAATCCTACATGGATTATGACAACTTGTTATTTTGTCCTCACATGAGGAGATAGGCATCCCACTTAGTGGTAGGAATATTCTGCCATGTGTCGGCATCTTCTATGTTGTGTAAGGAATGTTTGACCGAAACGGTTATTACGGATTCCTATGACGAATCTATGACATGTAAGAGTCGAGAATAGAAGGTTGTAAGACAGGGAATGACATGTGTCATGTAGCATCTTTGAATGAGGCATATTTGGGCACCCCAAGGTGGAATATGATGTGTTGTAAAAGAATATGCTATTTATAGCATGTGTATGACATATTCTCTTACAGCTGTAAGTTGTAACCGCTATGACAGATTCTATGACGGTCGTAAGTGTCGTAAGAGCATCTGTCATAGCCCATTTTGGAAATAGGCGACCTCTTTGGGATGGGAGCTGTGGACAAGTGTCAGACACATTCTACAATGTTGACCAAGTGTCCCTAGGTGTGGGTTTTGGTCCAAGATGCCATATTGGATGCCCATTCCAAGAAAGGTCCAAAAATTGCCTTGTATGTTCTATTTAAATAGGTGCTTGGAGATGGAGTTTGTATCATAGGTTTACAGGTACTGTTATGCTACCGGATTGACTCCAGACACGAGTGTCAAAGACCATTAAGGCTTGCATTGCAAGTGTATTGTAAACATTCTTTTAGATTTGTTAATACATTGTGCAGGTTTCTAAGTGTGGGGTTTTTCACCCGATAAGGGTTTTCCCCACCATAAATCTCTGTCTCTCTTCTTCTGTCTACTTTCTAGTTCTTGTGTTTTGCTGCTATATCTCATGTTAATGGTTTTAACATCGTTGTAATAGTTAAAATAAAGTTGAATTTGCATAGCCCTCTCCTCAATAGATTAGTGTAGGAAGCGTTTCCGCACACCTAGCTTCCTTTCAGTTGGTATTAGAGCTTGATCACCTTTCATCCTAGTTGTAGGGTAGGGGTTTTTTGAGCTAATCTTAGGTTGAGTGGGAGTTTGTGCAGAGCATTCTGTATCTTATTGCAGCGAGGAGATGGCAAGCACATCAGGAAGGTTTGAAGTGGAGAAGTTCAATGGCAGTAATTTTGAGTTGTGGAAGCTCAAGATGGAAGACATGTTAGTTGACCGAGACCTTTGGGAAAGTGTGAACAAAACTAAACCAGCTACAATGACTCAAGATGAGTGGGATCTCAAGGATCGGAAGGCTAAGGGTCTCATAAGACTTAGTCTTGCCGATTCTGTGTTGTTAAATGTCCATGAGGAGGCTACTGCAAAACTCCTTTGGAAGAAGTTGGGGGATGTGTATCAAGCCAAATCCCTTGTCAATAAACTTTTCCTGAGAAAGAAGTTGTATTCTCTTCGAATGGAGGATGGAGGATCCGTGGCTGAGCATATGAATGTCTTTAACATGTTGGTTGCACAATTGACATCTATTGGTGTAAAGATGGAGGAGGAGGATCGGTGTGTGATCCTGCTTTGTTCTCTACCAGACTCATGGGATCATCTTGTCATGGCAATCGGAAGCACCACATCCACATTCAAAATAGAAGAGGTGGTTTCTTTGTTGTTATCTGAAGAGATGCAGAGAAAGTCTTCTGAGGCAACCAAAGAAGCCCTTGCAGTTCGTGGAAGACCCAAGGAGAAAGGGAAGAAGAAGGACAAGAAAGCTGAGAAGGGTAGATCCAAATCCTGTGGGAGATCCAAATCTCCTGAAAAGTCTAAGGCTCTTTGTTGGAACTGTGGCAAGACCGGGCATTTTTGAAAGGAATGCAAAGAGGAGATGAAGAAAAAGAAGAAAGCTCCTGATTCAGATTCTGACAAATCACAAGATGACGGTGATGCTTTCATCGCAACCCTGGCAACCCATGCATCTGATGATGTGTGGCTAATCAACTCTGGTGCATCATTCCACATGACCTCGCATCAAGATTGGTTCACTAAGTATGAGGAGTTCGATGGAGGAAAGGTGTATCTGGGTGACGACTCTCATCTGAAGATCGTTGGTCGTGGAAGAGTCTCTATCTGATTCCCTGATGGTCGAGTGAAGGGGATCTCTGGGATTATGCACATCCCAGGCTTAGCATAGAACCTACTTTCTGTAAGTAGTTTGAATGATGCACGTGTGTAGGTTGTCTTTTTGAAAGAAGGATGCAAGATGACTAGAGGATCTATGGTGCTTGCTAAGGGTACTCGGAGAGGTACTCTATTTCAGCTGGAAGCATGCATTGCACAATGCAATAGTTATTCTGACTCAAGGAAGAGGGCAACAGTCACTTCATCCCCACCATTTGAACGAGCAGTGAAGAAATCTGTTATTTCTAGTCTTGATGGTTGTAATCATGCATTGGAAGTTAAACTTCCTGCAGAAAAGACAATGTTATGGCATAAGAGATTTGGCCACATTGGTGAGAAGGGTTTGTGTACCCTGAAAATAAGAACCTCGTTGAGGGGTTAGATGATTTTAATCATGAGTTCGACTTTTGCGAACATTGCATTTATGGAAAACAAAACCGTGTTTAGTTTTACTCGAGTTCTCATAAGTCTTCTAGTGTGTTGGACCTTATTCATTCTGATGTGTTTGGTCCTGTTAATGTTCCTTCCTTATCAAAATCTCTATACTTTGTATCTTTTATAGATGATTACAGTAGGACATGGATTTATTTTCTTAGAAGCAAATCTGAAGTCTATAGCAAGTTTAAGGAGTTTAAAGCCTTTGTTGAAAATTAGACTGGTAAAAAGATTAAATGTCTAAGAATTGACAACGGTGGTGAGTTATGTTCTATAGAATTTGATAAGTATTGCAAGGAACTTGGGATTGAAAGACATAAGACAACTCCATACACATTGCAGCAAAATGGAGTTGCAGAGAGGATGAACAAGACATTGATGGAGAAGGCTAGAAGTATGCTTAGTGGAGCTGGTCTAGACCAAAAGTTTTGGGCTAAAGCTGTTGCCACTGCTTGCTATCTAGTAAACAGATCTCCTACATCAGCTCTTGTTGGAAAGACACCCATGGAGGTGTGGTCTGGTAGAAAGCCTTCAGTAAGGCATCTTCATGTTTTTGGTTGTGAGGCATATGCACATGTGCCTAGGAAGAAGCGGTCAAAGTTGGAGAACAAAGTTGTTAAGTGTATCTTCGTCGGCTATGGCGTTGGTGTGAAAGGATACAAGCTTTGGGATCCCATGGCTAAAAAAGTGTTGTATAGCAGAAGTGTCATCTTCAGAGAGCTTACACCTTCTTCCTCTATTTTACAGCCAGAAGAAAAAGAAAAGAAAGAGGATGTTGTTCAGTTTCCACTCACCCCTGAGAAGACTGAACAGAAAGACAATGTCAGACCTGATGATGAGGAGAGCTCTAGCAGCTCTGAAAGCTCAAAGGAAGAAGCTGAACCTCAACCTCAACTCTTGAGGAGGTCTACACGGATAAGAAAGCAACCTGAAAGGTTTGGTTTTACATTGCTTGATTCTAGTTGTGCTTATGTTTTAATCACTAACAGTGATGAACCTAGAACTGTATCAGAGGCTTTGTATATGAAGGATTCAGATTCCTGGAAGGAGGCCATGGCTGAAGAAATGGCTTCTTTGGAAAAGAATCAAACTTGGGACTTGGTGCCTTTGCCTCCTGAACAGAAACCTGTTGGATGCAAATGGGTGTTCAAGAAGAAGATTGGTGCATATGGCAGTATTGAGAAGTATAAGGCCAGATTGGTTGCGAAGGGGTATTCATAAGTGGAGGGTATAGATTATGGTGAGATCTTCTCTCCCGTTGCAAAGCTGACATCCATTCGATTCCTGTTGTCACTCACAGCAGCTTATGACTTGGAGGTAGAACAGATGGATGTGAAGACAGTTTTTCTTCATGGTGACTTGAAGGAAGAGATCTACATGTCATAGCTAGAGCATTACATGGTAAAAGGTAAAGAAAAATTGGTTTGCAAAGTTAAGAAGTCTTTGTATGGTTTGAAGCAATCCCCTAGGAGATGGTACTTGAAGTTTGATGCCTTTGTGTTGTCAATTAGATTTGTGAGATCAAAATCGGATCACTGTGTTTATTATAAGTTTGATGGTGATCGTATTCTCATTGTCGCACTATATGTTGATGATATGTTGCTCATTAGGAAGGGTAAGAATATGATTTCTGATTTTAAATCTCAATTGTCAGCTCAGTTTGAAATGAAAGATTTAGGAGCAGCCAGGTACATTTTAGGAATGGAAATCAGAAGAGACAGAACCAATAGAAAACTTTGGTTAAGCCAGAGTAGGTATGTGAAGTCCGTGTTGGACAGATTCAGCATGGCAGATTGTAGACCGTTGTGTGTTCTCGTTTCTTTGGTGACAAAGTTGTTTGCTGAGGATTGTCCAAAATCTCCTAGTGAGGTGGAGGACATGAGCAGAGTACCTTATGCTAATGTTGTTGGCAGTTTGATGTATGCTATGGTCTGCACAAGATCAGACATTGCCCAAGCAGTGGGAGTCCTTAGTCGATTTATGGCTAATCCTGGACGGGTTCATTGGGATGCAATTAAGTGAGTGTTCAGATATTTGAGGGGTACTTCTGAGTATTCCATTTGCTATCATGGTAATGTTTCAGGACCTCCGCATTCTGTTGATATTCATGGATTTGTGGATTTAGATTGGGTAGGTGACATTGACAGTAGGAGATCCATGAGTGCTTATGTTTTTACACTATTTGGTGGTGCTATTAGTTGGATGAGTAAGTGACAACTAGTTGTTGGTTTGTCCACAACAGAAGCTGAGTATATGGCAGCAACTCATGCTTGTAAGGAAGCCATTTGGCTTAAGAGATTGTGTTCCAATATTGGTGTTGATGCGGGTCAAATCACGATCAATTGTGACAGTCAGAGTGTAATTTGCCTTGCAAAGAATCCAACTTTCCATGCTAGAACCAAGCACATTGATGTTCAGTTTCACTTTGTGAAGGACATGGTTGAGGATGGAAAGGTAAATTTGGAGAAGGTAGATACTTTGAAGAATGTTGCAGATGCATTGATGAAACTAGTGAGCACAGAGAAGTTCAGATGGTGTTCAGAGTCTATGGGCCTCTCGGCCTATAGCAGTTAAATCCTATTTTTTATTAGCTCTTACAAGGTGTTCGACAAGTGGGAGAATGTTGGGAATTAAGGTGTCTCAACATTGGTAATTCTCTGCATTTGTAATGTTTGTATTTATTATTCAATTGCCTATGTTGTAATTAATTGGAAATTCCACTTTGTCATATTGTGGGATGTGGCACGGTGATGTGTCAATCCTACATGGATTATGACAACTTGTTATTTTGTCCTCACATGAGGAGATAGGCATCCCACTTAGTGGTAGGAATATTCTACCATGTGTCGGCATCTTCTATGTTGTGTAAGGAATGTTTGACCGAAACGGTTATGACGGATTCCTATGACGAATCTATGACATGTAAGAGTCGAGAATAGAAGGTTGTAAGATAGGGAATGACATGTGTCATGTAGCATCTTTGAATGAGGCATATTTGGGTGCCCCAAGCTGGAATATGATGTGTTGTAAGAGAATATGATATTTATAGCAGATTCTCTTACAGCTGTAAGTTGCAACCGCTATGACAGATTCTATGACGGTCGTAGGTGTCGTAAGAGCATCTGTCATAGCCCATTTTGGAAATAGGTGACCTCTTTGGGATGGGAGCTATGGACAAGTGTCAGACACATTCTACAATGTTGACCAAGTGTCCCTAGGTGTGGGTTTTGGTCCAAGATGCCATATTGGACGCCCATTCCAAGAAAGGTCCAAAAATTGCCTTGTATGTTCTATTTAAACAAGTGCTTGGAGATGGAGTTTGTATCACAGGTTTATAGGTATTGTTATGCTGTCGGATTGAATCCAGACACAAGTGTTGAAGACCATTGAGGCTTGCATTGCAAGTGTATTGTAAACATTCTTTCAGATTTGTTAATACATTGTGCAGGTTTCTGAGTGTGGGGTTTTTCACCCGATAAGGGTTTTCCCCACCGTAAATCTCTGTCTCTCTTCTTCTATCTACTTTCTGGTTCTTGTGTTTTGCTGCTATATCTCATGTTAATGGTTTTAACATCGCTGTAATAGTTAGGATAAAGTTGAATTTGCATAGCCCTCTCCTTAATAGATTAGTGTAGGAAGCGTTTCCGCACACCTAGCTTCCTTTCAGCATAGGCAAATTGAACCCTTTCACATGGCCAAATGTGTCTTGGAGATCCCCTTTTGATCTTGGATGAATGTAACCTTCAAACATGGCCGAATTCCTCATGGTATTGGCGGATGGTATTTGATATCTTTTTGCATTGGCGAATACTCTATCTTGGTGGATGCTCCTTCATGGATGAATAACTTCAACTATCTTTGCATGGGCAAATGTACTGCCTTCTTTCAACCGTTGGCTCTCCTTCATAGGCGAATGCATTAAGATTGGCCGAATCCGTCACATGATCCCATGCTAGGCACAAGATCCCATCGTTTACCCCTTCTAGCATAAGTGAATGTATTTTGAGGTCTTCTTTCTCATGGGCGAATGCAACCCCATTCATCCAACCGTTTGCATTTGAATTTGAAATAGGTAAATGTATCTTTCCTTGGTTTGGTCGAGTTTCCCTCCAACACATGCTATTTGATTTTGAATCTCTTTTCTTTATGTTCATTGGGTCCTCATGATGATCGATCCCTCCTTGGAATATCATTTCCTAAGTTGAGGCCTATTTCCCCATGGGTGTGAATGCCTCATTTTATGATGTCTTCTTTCCTCATCGGTTCCTCTTTTGATTTTGCATTTGGAGTTTGAATCTTTTATTGAAGTGGCTGATCCTTCTTAGCTTGGACTTATCTTACATGATGGTCGATTAGCTTGGACCTATTTCTTGCACACTCCATGATAATTGTTAATAGGTTCTATTTTAGAAGTAGATTAGAGAAATGTAATTAAAGATTTCATTTCTCCCTTATACACAACACTTATCCTTTTTGCCCCCTTTAATTATAGGTCCTACCCCCCTGAATGTGTAAAATTACAAAGGGAATTGCAATTATGTATGATGAAACCCCTATGACTTTGGCTAACATGAAAGATACAATGAATAGGACTTAACCAAAATCACCTTCATTCCCTCACCATGTGGTTTAGCCTACGAGAATGATGAATAGGCTAAACACTTAAGTTATTTAGTGATCACTTTGGAAAAGGGGACATGACACCTTGTTTCCCCTTTTGGTGTTGTTTTGACCTACTGCAGTCCCTTTTTTGACTCCATGCCCAATGGATGCTTAAGGCCACTGGTTCATTTGTTTAGCAGGCAAAAATCCTTGAGAGGTCACCAAGATGCTAACCTATTTTTCCCTTCCTAGAATCAAATAGCCCAACTTGAAAATATTGTTGAAATCCATTAAAAGTCTGCGATCCTTTATTTTTCAGTGGAAATCCTTGCAAAAATCCCTAAAAATTCCTAAGGAGAATCCTTGCAAAAAACCTAAAAAAACCCAGAAATTTCTAAGTCCTTGCCTTAGTTTTTCGCCCCATTTTAGCCTGTCAGCAAAACTTTAGGTTCGCGAACCTGCCATTTTGTCGACTGGTTGATTCGTTGACAAAGGGAGGAAAACTCAAAAAATGACTAAGACAAGAAAGCATGTTTCCCTTTATCAGCAATTTTCATGTTTCACAAACTCTCCAAAATTTCGTATTTTCACAAGTTTGTCGATTCGGTGATTTGCCAACTAAAGGGCCAGAAGAGCGTGTTTCTTCAAAAACTGTGTAAGGCATAAGGAGCAAAAGCATGCCTTTATCGGTGATTTTCCAAGGGCGCAAACTTTTCACAAGTTCAAAAATTCTCAAGTTCGCCGATTCGACGATTCCTCGATAAAGGAGAGTAGAAGAAGACAAAGTTTGGGGAAAGTGAACTTTCCCAACAAAGGAAGGATTTGTAAGAAATCGACTAAGGCAGAGGAAAAGGAAACAAAGCTTTGTCGGTGATTTTCCAAAGGCACGAACTCTTCAGAAGTTCAAAATTTATTTGGTTCACCGATAAGGCAAATCACCGACAAAGGGCAAAATGAAAGGAAGATGATAAAAGAGAAGGTTTGCGAAAAGTCAAGTGGACCGATAGAGGGAAAAATTGGCTAAGACATAGTTGATCCAAAGTTTCAAAGTTTTGTCAAAAAATATTTTGCTGATAAGGCAAAATAAGAGCAAAGAATCGGCTAAGGTAAAATGGTTCGACAAAGTGACATTTCGTCGATAAAGAAGACTTGGTTCGAAAGTTGGAGATTTTGCCGATAAGGCAAAATAGAAACATGGAAATGGCTAAGGCAAAGAAAAAGAAAGCCTTATCAAGAAATTGGTAAAAGTGCAAACTTTTCACACGTTCAAAATTTCTTTGGTTCGCTGATGGGGTGATTTGCCTATAGAGAAAGAGCAAAGTTGGCAGGGCAAAATGGTTCAGCAAAATAGAGTTTTGTCGATAAAGAGAAAAGACAAAAGCAAGACAAAGTTCGCGAAAGCAAATTTTTGCCAATAAAGAGGCAAAAGTTGGCCAAAGGAAGAGTTCAGGAAATGATGATTTTGCCAATAAGGCAAAAAAGCAAGACTAGTTTGCAAAAGACAAATTTTGTCGATAAGGCGAAAAGAGACAAGGCCAAAGATTCAGAAAAGTGGAACTTTTTTGATAAAAGGAAGCAAAAGCCAAAGTTCGGAAAAATAGAATTTTTCCGATAAAGAAGAAAGATGGAGCCAAGCAAAGTGAGAAAAAATGACATTTTGCCAATAAGGCAAAAGATGATCAAGAAAAGAGTTCAGAAAAATGGATTTTTACCGATTAGGGCAAAAATGGGAGAAACAAGCCATAGTTCATAAATTTGAAAAGTTGTCGACTCAAGATGAAAATATGCAAAAACAAAAGACAGAGTGGTTTGTAAATGATAGATTTTACCGATAAGGCAAAATTCAGGTCAAAGTTCAAGTAGAGTGCAAAATCAGTAAAAATAGAGTTTGTAATGTATTGTAGGCTTTAAATATTTGAATTTGAATATTTAAAGTGTTGTAAAAGCTCTGTATAGAGGGATTTTGGCAGGAAAGTTTATTTGAATATCTTCTTCAAACATTAATGTTGAATCAGATCTGCTTAGCTACTCTATCTCTCTAGATATTTTGTATTTATTGTTGCAGATGATGACTCAACTACTTGTATTCAAGGCAATAAATATCTCTCAGCTACTTCAAGATCCAAGAGATTTTCTACATTCATGTTTGGTAGATAGACATCCCTTATGGCACGTATATTTTCTGATAGGCCCATGGGGCACATTTATGGTGATGGATGACTCAGGTCAATGAAATGAAATACTATATATACATGTAACAAAGATGTAATGAGGGTTGGATACAAAGACTTTTTTGTACTCAAAATAGAACCCTCCTTTGTTGTAACCATGCCTTTCTGATTAATATATGCTAGTTGTTTTTACCTCTTCATGTTGTTTTAGCTCTGTGTAATCTAGGACTAGTTTGTCTATGAATGCTTATTTCCTTGCAACCTTGTTCTGCTCCTTACCTTTGTTAGAATCTGCTAGATCTGTGTAAATTTATCAGTTGTATCTAGTTATTTTGTGCATTTTAGTTCTATGAGTGTTCTATATTCAAGCCTGATGTATCACTTCTTTTAATTTCTAGTTTCATCCTTCTTCTCCTTTTCCCAATGGTGGATAGATTAGGTTTAGTCTTAGCAATAGCTGAATCTTCCATTCAGCAAAGGAATCAGCCTCTCTCTGGAGATTTGATTTCCTTGCAAAGTCCCACACTTGGAAATCATCTCAATATTTCACTGGATTGTCGAGGCCCTAAACCACTTAAACACAAGGTGCAAATCCAAGTGACAACATGATCCATTATGGTTACCCTTTACTCCATCTGTTAGGCACGAAAGATTTCCTATCAAAAGGATTATTTAACAGGACATTTTACAGTATTCCTTAAACATTAACTAACATGATTCTAACAACTTCATACCAAATGTATACACGTAAATTGAGACTCTTTGAAGCAATGAGCAATATAATGGAGACAACTTCATATTTCAAAGCAAGAATGTCTTATGTTAATTCCTAAAAAAAGTAATAAATGAAAACTCTATAATCATATCACATAACACTAGCCTTATAATCCTATAACATCCCAATATGAATATAATAATTTAATTTTGAAAAAAAAAAATCAAATAATTGACAATTCACTATATTCCTTTTTTTGTTTGATCACAAAAAGTAAAGCAAGTACATTTATGATTACATAATAATTGTTCAATACAATATCTGAATATCACATTACTTGTGACTTACAATTTTATACAATTTACATGAATAAATGAAGTAATGTCTTTTGTATCACAAGTCTTTGGCAATTCAATTGCAACAGGGAGAGCATCACTTGGGCGCTTTTCCTCCAACCACAGACTGGCGGACCTCCGCTCACCTTTCTACTAGAAGTGGCCCTGCCCTTCACAAGGGTATAGATAGTAAGAATCAGCAAGATTTAGTGTGCCATCTAAGAGCTAGTGTTGTGTCCTAGCAAAAACAATTGGTTATACAAATTCTAGTCTACCTCTAGTTATGTACAACTAATCTGATCGTTCATGCAGACAAAGACAATGCAAGCAATGATTTTGCATTACTTTGGCCAAAGTTCCAAAATAAATGAGTCGACTGTTCACACACCTCTTTCTTGACTTGGAGAAAAATAGTCTTCTATTCTTGTTAGTTATTAATGATAAATCAAGATAATTAAAGTTTAATTACCGTATACCTATCTAATTGGCATTACCAGTATACCTTCTACTAAAGGTCAACTAGACAGTTATAAGATAAGAGCATGGTCAGCTTAAAATCATGTATTGAGCCCCTCTTTGTGTCCTCACAATCTTGAGTCTTTAACAACTGTCAACTACACAATGTTTAGTCATCAGGTTTAATCATAAATTTTATTCATAGTAACACAAGGTCTCATTGCCTTTTAACCCAAAGAACAAACTTCCTCTTTGTTTAAAGTTTATGCCAATCTAAGAACTTGAATTGTCTTACAAAACATATTTCAACTGAAAACTTATACTTCTAATTTATTTGAAGTATACTCTAAACTAGAGTTTGTTACAAAGGAGTTTTTTCCAAGAGAATAAGGGTTCTCATCTCAAGGTAAGTGTAATTATGAGTATATAATGTATATCAATCTATATAGCTTTTATATACACATAAATAGGCCTACATTGGATTTCTAAAAAACAAGACGCTTTAAAGATTCAATCTTTCCACATATACTACTCCTTGTGGCAATAAAAGAAATAAATGCAATAATGTACGCATAGAAGAAATTAGGTTCCCTTTTCTCAATTCTCTCTGAACCCAAGATGATTTATTAGCCATAAAAGAAAAGATGATAATATCTTTCATTTCTCGGGTTTATCTACCACCCTTGAATATATAAATAAATAGGTTTGAAATCAAAATAATTTAGATTCACCATATAAATCTGCACCTTCACAATACCATTGATCCCACAGAATATAAGGTCACATTATTACCATATTAACATAATGGATTCAAAGTGATATAGAAGGCTTATCGACCATCTAAACATAGATAAAGGAAAATATGTAACATTCTCTATTCTAAACCCTAAATTGGTCACCAAACCGCCTTCAACATCAACTCAGCACTGTCTGAAATCAGCTAAAACTTATTTTGATCATGAAGGTTTTCAGATTGTTATGAACCAAACATACTAGGTGTTACAAGATGCTTCCTTGATATTTCAGGAATAAGTAAAATACTCGCAATCCAAACTCTAAGTTTGTATACAGCTCGACCCTTACTTGGCCCATTTACTCTCTAGAGTGACTACGTAATGAGATTTGGTAACAACATGTGTATCATGATTTTTTTAAAGCCTAAGTTTAACTCATATAGAAATATTGGAATCGTAGCATTGCCTGAGTGCAGTATTGCTCAATATTTAAAGGTAGTTTACATGCAAAATCTACATTTTCTTGAAGAGTGAACTCACAATTCTTTCTTGGATTATGGTGAGACAACATGGTATTTGGATTGGAAAAGAATAAGATAAGTGTAGATCTGAGTACCGAACCCTGTCTACACCCTCCCACAAGCTCAAGGTTCCCGCCATATGATAAACACTTGACAACAATTAAAACATGATAACAGATGAACTCGAGTAGGTCAAGAAGGATTAAGCCATGAGGCCAAGATGCCCAAAGGAATGGTGTAAAGACTATCAACTGCTATTCTATTCCTTTCATTCTTAAAGTAAAATGATGTTAATAATAGTTTAAGCACGCAACTAACATATATAGTTTACAGTCTAAGGCATGCGCCAAACATAAACAATTCAAAGTAAAGTTGAATACATACCTCCACCCGAGGATGTTATTCTGCAAACAAAAAGACAACCAAAAACCCTACTTGTTGTCCTCCTCCTTTCTATCTCAGTGTCTCGAATGAGTTGGATTTTCCAGTAAAAATAAACTTTCTTTTTCCCCCAACTACCCGCAGCCTATTTAGACATGCTTGAATTTGGGCATTATGGAGCTTCTCGCTCCTCCTCCACTCCTCTTAGAATCTAGGGAGGCACGGTGGAGGTTTATCCTCTTAAAAAATAATTAAAATCTCCTCAGCAAATGAGAACGAGGATCTTCAATTTTTTTAGTTTTATTATGCTTTAACTCTATGCCAAGGTTCTCACAAAATTAGAGACGTTGATATGCATTTTTGAATATTTAAGTATGCATCCAAAGGCTAAAGCATTTACGATGGCACTCCATAAAACTGACTTAAACAAATTAAATCTCTCCACAAGAATATACTTGATAGGTTGACTTCTCAAGTTGACTATACTTCATTAATATGACTGAGAAAACATAAAGACCATGAAGCACATCAAAACGACATAACCCCTAAGTAAGTGTGAGTTCTCTAATAGCATGTTGATCACTTATCTCTCACAATCTATTTCCCTCTCCCCAGTGATGCTCTCCCTCCTCATTTGGGAGGGGGAAAACACTATCCCTGCATTCACCTCATTCACACGACAAGTAGTTAGTCCATCTCATAAATCAATTAAGTGCAATAATAACATCTTATATAACATTTCGTTGCATATTCAACAATGTAAAATAAACTCGTTTTCTTGGCTAGCATAACTTTAGATTAACATAATAATTTATCTTTCTAACTAGCAGTTTATGAAATAAAATGATGAAGTACGTTTGATTAACATATCTCCCCCTTAAAGATCATTGTCTTCGATGATTGAGTTCTTGCCAAAACAAAATTTTAATAGATAAGTTCTTTTAAACATCAAGTTTGCATAAATATTTATGTAGAAATTTCTGATAGAAATCATTATAATCTTCCCAAGTGGCACTATCTTCAGAGTATTGGTCCCACTAGACCTTGCACTATGTAACTTCTCCGTTACACAAGAGGAGCTTGCGAACTTTGAGCACTTTAAGAGGCTCGATCATGACCACCCCTGGATCTTGTACCTTAGAATTCCATCAAACTCAAAACAAAACCCTTCGTATCTTGCATCCTGAGGATTTTCACATGGAGCTTTTAGAACTTGCTCATAATATTTGTCTCTTGAAGAATTTTTCAACACTTGATCTCAAAAATCGGTGTGAACTGACATCGTTGCAGCAATATGCCTTCTATGGATTTAGGCATTTGCAACTTGATTTTCCTTGCCTTTTATGTAATTGATTTCAAAATCATAGTCAGATATAAGTTCCAACCATTTTCTTTATCGTGGATTGAGATTTGGTTGGGCAAAAATATATTTAAGACATTGATTATCATATTTAAGTTCAAACCACTTACCTAGCAAATATTGCCTTCATACTTGGAGAGCATGAACAATTGCTACCAATTCTAAATCATTCAGAGCATAATTCTACTCATATGACCTTAAATTCTTGGATTCATAGGCCACAACTTGACCTTCCTACATAAGTATGCCACCTAACCCTTCTCTTGAAGCATCGGTTACAACAATAAAAAGACCTTCCGGGTCTAGAAATTTGAGGATCAGTGCTGAAGTCAACTTCTTTTGAAGAATATTGAAGGCCTCCTCACATTTTTTAGACCATTCAAAATGTTTTTCTTTCCTTTGCAGAGAAGTTATGGGGTGGGCAATTTTTGAAAAGTTCAATACAAACTTTCTATAATATCCTGCTAGACCCATAAAACTATGTACGTCATGCATGTTTTTAGGTGTAGGCCATTATAGAATAGCCTTTATTTTAGAAGGATCTACTGCAATTCCTTCTGCAAAGATAATATGGCCTAGGTATTGTACTTCTTTCTGGTAGACGGTACATTTGGATAGTTTCCCATATAATTTGTGCTCTCTTATGTGTTGTAGAACTATCTGCAAATGTTGGAAGTGTTCTTCCTCATTCCTAGAATATATCAGGATATCATCTAAGAAAGCCAACACAAACTTGTCTAGACAGTCCTGAAAATACTATTCATCAGATTCATGAAAGTTGCTGGGGCACTGGTTAACTAAAAAGGTAAAACTGTAAATTCATAATGCCCATACCTTGTTCTGAAGGCAGTTTTATGGATGTCCTCATCCTTCAATCTCAACTGATGGTAGCTTGACCTTAAGTTAATCTTTGAGAACACAACTGCACCATGCATTTGATCAAAGAGATCATCTATGCGAGGTAAAGGGTATTTATTCTTTATTGTTTCCTTATTAAGCATACGATAATCGATACATAAACGTAGGGTACCATCTTTCTTCTTAACAAAAATCATCGGTTCTCCCCATGGCAAAACACTAGGTCTAATCAAACCTTTTACCAACAACTCTTGAAGCTGAGCTTTTAGTTTAATTAGTTCCATTGTGGTCATTTGATATGGTGCTTTAGACACTGGGGGCAAACTTGGGAGGTCTTTAGGAAATACGTTCTGATAGTCATGAAGGAAAAGATATTCTTCCATTGAAGGTTCCTTTGATATCCCCAACACCTCACCATTTTCATTCATTTCTTTCATCTTGACCACAAACATTTGACAACCCTTCCATTTGGCTCTCTTCAGTTGCATGGCAGAAATTTACCTAATTTTCATTTTAGGTTGGACTCCTTAGATAAAGATTGTATTTCCAATGTTGTCTAGACATTATATTGACTTGGCAAAACAATCTACTTTCGCTCTATGCTGCCACAACCAGTTCATCCCTAGAATAACATCGTAAGATCCTAGAGGGGCTACATACAAGTTAACTTCTATTGAAAAAGTTTGTAGGTTCAATTTGGCTTTAAACAGGCATTGCTCTACTTGAGGTCTTGTCTGGTTTGCATATTCTATTGACCATGGCTTAGCCATGAAACCATCTTGTCTAGGAATTTTACTGAGTATCTTAGGAGTTATGAAATTTTTAGTGGCACCTGTGTCTATAAGAATGGAAAATGGAATTCCAAATTGTTACATTCCCAACTTACAATTAGACTTAATCTTAACCTTGCATGATAATTAGGAGGATTAATCATAGTTAACTGATTTGATATTGTGAAATATCTGATTTAATATTTGATTATGAGGTTAATGATTGATGTTAATTAGTTGTGAATATTAATTAATTTGAATTATGGAATATGATAATGATGCACTGATCATGGTTTTGTGGTCCTGAGTGTGAACAGGAAAATGCAATGTCCTTCGAAGAAGGAAGGAGAGTATCATCTTGGAGGAAGGGTTAGATGTTGAAAAGACAAGGTTAACTAGATATCTAAGTATCAGACTTTGTCCATTGAACCCCTATTAGGGTAAGTTACATTCTCTTTCTCTTGATTGGTCAATTAGACTTTACTCGACATCTTTATGTTTGATTTGTCGAAGAGACGTTGGTCGCAAGGATGTCATGTTGAGTTGTTTATCAATTTTCAGGAGAGTTGCTGGGAACCCTTTGGTTCCATGCCCTTGTTTTACATTTTTTGTGTGCATATGTTTATTTGATTATCTATGTTCTAGGGTGAATGATACTTTCTAGGGGAGAAATGCTCGATCCCTTAGTCACATCTTAAGTATGCAATCTTATATGATGGAGTTGGTACTATTACTAACGCTTATGTATAACCCTAAATCCTTAGATAAGGGTGTGTAAGTGTAATTATTTATATAATTCTTTTGATTGAATTTGCTTGTGAGATCAAATGTGATTGATAACCATATCATCTTTTTATCTCATATTGTTATTAGTGGTGGGGCACATGGCTTGCCATCAACCATGAAGAGTGGGAAGGAGGGTGGCGGCCAAGTAAACCCTATCTTCATGCCTACATTCTTGTCATCGGATCGCATGATGGAAAGGTGGCGAGCCTAACAATCTTGTTCTCGCATGCATGCAAGAAGGAATCAGTTATGACCAATTGAAGGTATAGAGAATTGGCTTTTGTTTTTCTGGATGGTTTTTTTTGCTTTGGGAGAGAGTTACATGTATTGCTTATGTGGAGCTGTCATACAACTCTGGAAAGAGATATAAACAGTCTTTTCCTTGTGCAGGGTTATAGTTTTACAACAGTAGCTCGTGATAGCCGAGCTGGGAATTGAGTAAAGTTTGTTATATATTCGATACAATCGAGCATAACATCGATTTGAGGTAGAAACTGAAGCTTATATTCTTCATCCAAACCTGTACTTATTATTCTAAGTTTTATGTTATGAATTTGAAAGACAAAGTTGATGGTGTTGACATGCACAGAAATATGATGTTAATATGTGGCTTCAAGTCGTATCAAACTCTTATTGTTGCTATGTATTATGAATGTGAATAATTGTTCTTTATCGTTGTTATAGATGTTAGTATACAACTATGTATACGTTCAACCCTCGGTTACCTGAGTGATTATCAAATGTGAAATGCAAGGAATAAGCTCTCAAGGCATCGCCCAACAAAGAACTAAGCTCTGCTTAAAACTTTTATGTGATATGTCATCGAAAGATGATGGTGATGATGAGTGAAATGCTTTCATCATTCGCCTATGTTTAAACCTGGTAGGGTTATTATTTTGTTGAACAACTTTCATGCCTTGTGCTGCATATAATTTAATGTAGTGCTAGATAGTAGCCACGAAGGCTTATAGTATTTGTTTAACTATCGACTGCTTTTTAATGGCTATGATAGATGAGAGCCTAGATATTGTGTTTATGATAGCCAGAGCTCACTTATGGTTACAGGTGAAGTACGAACCTTTCTATGTTATTGTCTGGTTTAGTTTTCATAAAGAACTCTCTTGAAACCAGTATTATTAATAATAACACTAATACCACGAAGTAGATGATGCAGAACATCGACTGCATGTAATGAGTCTTTGTGCATGCAATGTACTTGCTTCTATAACATTTCATATAATAATGAAAGGTCTCTTTTGGTTAAGTTATTATTTTGGGACTCCTATGGGTTGAGTCATATCGATATAATATGTTATGTATTAGTTTATGAAAGCCTTCTTTCAAATGGCTAAGTATACTTCTTTAAGAATTATGTATTCAAGAAGGTATCTTGTGCTAAGAAACTTGTCACTTTATATTTAGTTGCAAATAGAACATGCATACCTTGTTTCATAAAGGTCAAGTTACTTTTTATGAGTCACACACATGAAGGTCTTTTAAGACTAAACTTTATTCACTATAAGTACAAACCATTGACTCTATGAACTAAGTGTAATCGTGGACTATGGAAATAAAGTAAATTCCTAGCCAATAAGGCAGATATGGAGAACATGATGGAACCTTTATTTATTTTTTCAACCTTGTGCGGGACAATGTGACGTGGAGTCACTAGTTCCTAGTTGCCTGAATAATTAGAACCTCAAGATGGGTTATCAAGACTAAGTCTGATGTCTAAGGAATGGACTAAGACGTTTTTAGGACATGACAACTTATAAGTCAAGTCGAGGTGGTGGATATACGACAATGTTCAATGTGTAACGTTATGTGTGTAAGTCTTTGGCCAAAGTAATGCATCTGTCTCAACATGCATTGTCGGTCCACAATGCTCCAGATGGCTTAGTGTCTCTAGTAGTGTCATACATAGTTAGAGTGGATCTATAGTTGTGTGACCGTGAGACATTAGGAAGGACACAACACCAGATACTTAGATGGCTAACTTAACGGTTCCTAATATCTAACCTTTCCGTGAAGGGTAGGGCCACTTCCAGTTAGGAAGTTGAGTGGGGGACTGCAGGTCCATGGTTGGTGGAAAAGTA
Source organism: Cunninghamia lanceolata (assembly GCA_027924645.1). NCBI lineage: Eukaryota > Viridiplantae > Streptophyta > Pinopsida > Cupressales > Cupressaceae > Cunninghamia > Cunninghamia lanceolata. The sequence continues at coordinate 103,023 of BSBN01001239.1, read as the reverse complement.
CCAGGATGATGCTCTCCTTCCCAAGCATGAGACAAGATGATGCTTATGGAGACAAATGTCATTTGTTCCTGATACAGTGTTTTGCATTTTGTGACTTGTTGATCAATTGTAATGTATAAAATTGATTTATGATGCCTTGGGCATAACTTGTACATGCACAATGATGATTACTCACTGGGATATGTAAAAGATTATTGTAATTAGAGGATTTGTTTTATTCTATTTAGAATAACATGCTTAGTTGATGAAATGATAATGAATCATTATGATTTAACTTTGTTTTGGGTAATCATATTGTTAATTAATCTCTTGATTAAGATGCATGCTTATATTAAATCTTGAGCATTATGGATTGAGATGTTACACAAATAAAGTACATGTACTCTCAATGGGGGTGATCTGATATTATGCTTGACGATTATCCAAGGTAGCATGAATCCTTTGCTGGAAAGCAGTTTGCTGAGATGGCAAAGGGTTGTCACGATACAGGTTCCTTGGTTCTTATTAGGACACTGGTTGGTGTAGTGGTCACCTCCACATGTGAAACATCCTCTAGAGGGTCCTTTCTTTCCCATGGAACGGTTGGAATTATTGCCATTCTTTTTAGATTTATTATCCTTTTTATCTCCTTAGGTTCATTTATGTTATTTCTAAAACCTCTTCCCCAGTTCTTTCCTTTAGTCTCCCAATTTCCATTTTTCTTCTAGAAGGATGTAGATGAACAGTTCCAATTAAACTTCTTACGAGATTCTCTAGATATGTTGAAATAGATTTGAGTTTTTGATCTTGCTTTATAGCTTTCTCAAAAACTTGGTCCATGGTTATGGGTCCATGGACATCCACTTCTCCCCCAATTTGTGCATTCAAACCCATAATGAATTTCCTTATTCTGAATATTTCATATTTTTGGTATTGAGGCACATATTTTAGCAACTTGGTAAAATTCTCCCAATATTTCGTGATTGCCATGTCCTCTTGATGAAGATTCTAGAAATTAGTTAGTTTCTGATCAAAGTATAATTGGGGTAACCATCTCTTTTTGAAAATACCCACAAATTGATCCCAAGTCTAACTTAGGGAACTTAATCCCAATTCCATCTTCTTGTTCATCCTCCATGTGGATGCATCCCCTGCCACCTGGTAGCCTCCCCAAACTACCTTGGTGATCTCAGAGTAGTTTAATATCTCAAAGTACTTTTCCATTTCAGTTCATCATGCTTTGGCTGCATCACTACTCATAGTTCCCTCGAACTTAGGAGGCGTGATCTTTTTCATGTCTCTAGCCAACTCATGGGTGAGATGAGACCTCATCTCATGTTGAACTCAAGAGTCCTGGTTACTTTCTTTTAGTTCATTGTGGAAATTATTTTCTTGAGTGTTATTTTCTCCTTTTTTAGGATTGGGTTCTTTGTTATTTTTTGGTCTCCTACACCCCTCACTTCTTGTTATAGGATTCCCAATATTTCCTTGGTTTCATTTAAAACAGACTATATCTGATCTAGTTTGGCCATTGGATTCTCTACAAGATTTAAACCATCCTGGTTCCCTCCTGGATTGATTCCCGTGCGTACCATAATGGAACTTATCCGCACCTATCAATCATATAGAGATTCACTAAGAATCAACATTAAAAGCTAAGTTAAAACTTCATGCTCAAGATATATAAACTCATAAATGTTTCACAAATACAACTGTTACATAGAAGCCCAAGATTTTCTTTATTTACAAGAGTGGATTTACATATCCTCATTTAGGTACAAAATTTCTTTTATATATGTGACTACATGTCACTATGAGACAGAGGGATTTCTTTGTGTTCCTCTTCCCCATTAGAGTCCACTAAAACAAACTTGGAGAGTGGGTCTACTCGCAAGTACTCTACAATCACCTCTTTTCCTAAAGCAGTCACTTCACATCCACACCCAAAGAGCATGTCGCGATAAGCAGATGGTTTACTAATTTTAACCAAAGTGGGGGTTGTTGACTTCTCCACTACGTCCATCCACTTCTCCCTCTCTAGGCAGATGCACTTAAGCGCGTCGACAAGTGTCTCGGAGTCAATAAGCCAAGCCCATCCAATATAACTCAATGGGTTCATGTTTTTCTTTTTAAGTGAAGGTTCTTTCTTTACTGTAATTTCAGGCAAGTTCTTAATTTTTGTTTTCCCTACTCACTTTCATGTTCTTTTCCCTACCATTCTGGCACAAGAACAACATTTCGGTCTTAGCTTATCTGCTACTCTGTGAAAATTCACAATGAGCTCCTAGATCCTAGATTTAAACTTGGTAGCTTTGATACCATATGTAACATCCCAATCTGAATATAATAATTAACTTTTGGAAAAATAATTGCAAATAATTGACAATTCACTATATTCCTTTTTTTTATCATAAAAAGTAAAGCAAGTACATTTATGATTACATAATAGTTGTTTAGTACAATATCTGAAGGTCGCATTACTTGCGATTTATAACTTTATACAATTACATGAATAAATGAAGTAATGTTTTCTGTATCACAAGTCTTCGATAATTCAATTGTAGGAGGGAGAGAATCACTCAGGTGCTTTTCCACCAACCATAATAGACCAGTGGTCCCCTGCTCACCTTCCTATTGGAAGTGGCCCTGCCCTTCGTGAGGGTATAGATAGTAAGAATCAACAAGATTTGACGTGCCATATGAGAACTAGTGTTGTGTCCTAGCAAAAATAATTGGTTATACAACTTCTAGTCTACCTCTAGTTATGTACAAACAATCTAACTGTTCATGCAAACAAGGACACGGTGAACCGACAATGCACATAGTGATTTTGCATTACTTTGGCCAAAGTTTCAAAATAAATGAGTTGACTGTTCACACACCTCTTTCTCGACTTGGAGATAAACATTCTTCTATTCTTGTTAGTTATTAATGATAAATCAATATAATTAAAGTTTAATTACCCTATTCTTGTCTAATTAGCATTACCAATATACCTTCTACTAAAGGTCAACTAGATAGTTATAGGATAAGAGCCTGGTCAGCTTAAAATCATGTATTGAGCCCCTCTTTACGTCCTCGTAATCTCGTGTCTTTGACAACTATCGACTACTCAATGTTTAGTCATCAGGTTCAATCATATATTTTATTCATAGTAAACAAGGTCTCATTGTCTTTTAACCCAAAGAACAAACTTCCTTTTTGTTTATACTTTATGCCAATCTAAGAACTTGAATGGTCTTACAAAACATATTTCAACTAAAAACTTATACTTGTAATTTATTCGAAGTATACTCTAAACTAGAGTTTGTTACAAAGGAGTTTTTTTCCAAGAGAATAGGGGTTCTCATCTCAAGGTAAGCATAATTATGAGTATATAATGTATATCAATCTATATAGCTTTTATATACACATAAATAGGCCTACATTGGATTTCTTAAAAATAAAACGCTTTAAAGATTCAATCTTTTCACATATACTACTCCTTGTGGCAATAAAAGAAATAAATACAATAATGTACACATAGAAGAAATTAGGTTCCCTTTTCTCAATTCTCTCTAAACCCAAGATGATTTATTAGCCATAAAAGAAAAGATGATAATATCTTTCATTTCTTAGGTTTATCTACCACCCTTGAATATATAAATAAATAGGTTTGAAATCAAAATAATTCAGATTCACCACATAAATTTGCACCTTCACAATACCATTGATCCCATAGAATATAAGGTCACGTTATTACCATATTAACATAATGGATTCAAAGTGATACAGAAGGCTTATCGACCATCTAAACATAGATCAAGGAAAATATGTAACATTCTTTATTCTAAACCCTGAATTGGTCACTAAACTGACTTCAACATCAACTCAACACTGTTTGAAATCAACTAAAACTTATTTTGATCTTGAAGATTTTTAGATTGTTATGAACCAAACATACTAGGTGTTACAAGATGCTTCCTTGATATTTTAGGAATAAGTAAAATACTCGCAATCCAAACTCTAAGTTTATATACAGCTCGACCCTTACTTGGCCCATTCACTCTCTAGAGTGACTGCGTAATGAGATTTGATAACAACATGTGTATCGTGATTTTTTTAAAGCCTAAGTTTAACTGATATAGAAATATTGGAATCGTAGCACTGCTTGAGTGCAGTATTGCTCAATATTTAATGGTAGTTTACATGAAAAATCTACATTTTCTTGAAGAGTGAACTCACAATTCTTTCTTGGATTATGGTGTGACAACATGGTATTTGGATCGGAAAAGAATAAGATAAGCATAGATCTGAGTACTGAACCCTGTCTACACTCTCCCACGAGCTCAAAGTTTCCTCCATATGATAAACACTTAACAACAATTAAAACATGATAACATATGAACTTGAGTAGGTCAAGAAGGATTCAGCCATGAGGCCAAGATGCCCAAAAGGATGGTGTAAAGACTATCAACTGCTATTCTATTCCTTTCATTCTTAAAGTAAAATGATGTTAATAATAGTTTAAGCACACAACTAACATATATAGTTTACAATCTAAGGCATGCGCCAAGCATAAGCAATTCAAAGTAAAGTTGAATACATACCTCCATCTGAGGATGTTATTCTGCAAACAAAAAGATAACCAAAAACCCTACTCGTTGTCCTCCTCCTTTGTATCTCTGTGTCTTGAATGAGTGGGATTTTCCAATAAAAATAAACTTTCTTTTCCGCCAACTACTCGCAACCTGTCTTGGACATGCCTGAATTTGGGCATTATGGAGCTTCCCGCTCCTCCACTCCTCCTAGAATCTAGGGAGGTACGGTGGAGGTTTATCCTCTTTAAAAAATAATTAAAATCTCCTTAGCAAATGAGAACGAGGATCTTCAATTTTTTCAGTTTTATTATGCTTTAACTATATGCCAAGGTTCTCACAAAAGTAGAGACGTAGATATGCATTTTTGAATATTTAAGTATGCATCCAAAGGCTAAAGCATTTATGATGGCACTCTATAAAACTGACTTAAACGACTTAAATCTCTCCACAAGAATAGACTTGATATGTCGACTTCTCAAGTTGACTATACTTCATTAATATGACCGAGAAAACATAAAGACCATGAAGTACATGAAAACTACATAACCCCTAAGTGAGTGTGAGTTCTTTGATAGCATGTCGGTCGCTTATCTCTCGTGATCTATTTCCCTCTCCCCATTAATGCTCTCCCTCCTCGTCGGGGGGGGGGGGGGGAACACTATCCATGCATTCACCTCATTCACACAACAAGTAGTTAGTCCATCTCATAAATCAATTAAGTGCAATAATAACATCTCATATAACATTTTGTTGCATATTCAACAATGTAAAATAAACTCATTTTCCTCTCTAGCATAACTTCACATTAACATAATAATTTATCTTTCTAACTAGTAGTTTCTGAAATAAAATGATGAAGTATGTTTGCTTAAAAATGAGGTGTAACATATCTCCCCCCTTAAATATCATTGTCCTCGATGATTGAGTTCTTGCCAAAACAAATTTTTAATAGATAAGTTCTTTTAAACATCAAGTTTGCATAAATAAATGTGGAAATTTCTGATAGAAATCATTATAATTTTCCTAAGTGGTACTATCTTCAGAGTATTGGTCCCACTGGACCTTGCACTATGTAACTTCTCTGTTATGCAAGTGGAGCTTGCGAACTTTGAGCCCTTTGAGAGGCTCGATCATGACCACCCCTAGATCTTGTACCTTAGAAGTCTATCAGACTCAAAATAGAACCCTTTGTATCTTGCATCTTGAGGATTTTCAGATAAAGCTTTCAAAACTTGCTCATAATATTCATCTCTTTCAGAATTTTTCAACACTTGATCTTGGAAATTGGTGTGAACTGACACCATTGCAACAATATGCCTTCTACGACTTAAGGCATCTGCAACTCAATTTTCCTTGCCTTTTATATAACTAATTTCAAAATCATAGTCAGATATAAGTTCCAACCATCATCTTTTTTGTGCATTGAGATTTAGTTGGGTGAAAATATATTTCAGACCTTGATTATTGGATTTAAGTTCAAACCGCTTACCTAGCAAATAATGCCACCATACTTGGAGAGCATGAACAATTACTGCCAATTCTAAATCATGCGGGGCATAATTATAATCATATGACCTCAACTTCCTAGATTCATAGGCCACAACTTGACCTTCTTGCATAAGTACGCCACCTAACCCTTCTCCTGAAGCATTGGTTACAACAACAAAAAGACCTTCCACGTCTGGAACTCTGAGGATCAATATTGAATTCAACTACTCTTTAAGAATATTGAAGGCCTCCTCACATTTTTCTGACCATTCAAAACATTTTCCTTTGCTTTGCACATAAGTGATGGGGTGGGCAATTTTTGAAAAGTTCAATACAAACTTTCTATAATATCCTACTAGACCCATAAAACTACGTACATCATGCACGTTTTTAGGTGCAGGCCATTCTAGAATAGCCTTTTATTTTAGAGGGATCAACTGTAATTCCTTCTACAGATATAATATGGCCTAGGTCCTGTACTTTTTTCTTGAAGAAGGTACATTTGGATAGTTTCCCATATAATTTGTGCTCTCTTAGGTGTTGTAGAACTATTTGCAAATGCTGGAAGTGTTCTTCCTCATTCCTGCAATATATCAAGATATCATCTAAGAAAACCAACACAAACTTGTCTAGATAGTCTCTGAAAACACTATTCATCATATTCATGAAAGTTGTTGCAGCACTGGTTAACCCAAAAGGTAAAATCGTAAATTCATAATGCCCATACCTCATTCTAAAGGCAATTTTGTGGATGTCCTCATCCTTCAATCTCAATTGATGGTATCTTGACCTTAAGTCGATCTTTGAGAACACAGCTGCACCACATATTTGATCATACCAATCTGTAAAATCTTTGAACTATCAAGATCCTCTAGATCCTCTAAAAAGTCCTCCCTAAACTACTATAACACCCATGTGACTAGATCATACCAATATAGGCTAGTTTAGGAAGGACTTTCTATTGGTATAATTTTTATTGATAGTAGTTTAGAGAGGACTTTCTAGATTGGTATGATCAAACTATATGAAAATAGTCATACCAATCTTTGAAGAGGTCATGAATAGTTAGGTTATAAGATAGCTAAAAAACCTGTCAAGATCATATCATCCTAACAAGCCATAAATAGACCTATATGATGCTCATTGATGAGTAAAGTTGCCCTGTTATGATCCTAATAAGGAGCATTATCATAAAAAGGCCAAAAAGTTGATATATAGTCATGAGATATTTCGAAGGTTTGGAAGATAGTGATATGCAAAATGATTAAGAATTTAACAGTATAGGAGAATGTTGTTTAAATTGGCATTGTGAATGTCTTAGACCTTAAGTTGTATTACCAAGAGACACAAAAACAAATACGATGAACATGAGGTGAATGATCAAGATATGAGGAGACAAATTAGGTGGGGTTATCAATGGAAACACCTAATTTGTCTATAATTTAGATAGGACATCAAAATTACCCTGAGAGAGACTTGGAGAGGGAAGTATTATAGTCAGGTCTCATGAATCTAGGATTAGGTAGAATAGCGACTTTTAGATGTGAATCTTTTATTTTATTAGATTTGTACTTGGAATGGCATGTTGATGAAATTTAATACTTTGTTATCTTTTAGGTATAGGTAAAGGGTGGCTAATCAAGATAGGTTGATGTTGATATACCATAGAGGCTCCTTGATCCTAAAACTTCATACCTCTACCTCCCTTTTGTACCTACAAATACTAAAACAATAATATATCAAGGGGTAGAAAGTCATGAAAGACACAAAGGATGAATGAAGATAAATTGTGAAATATATGCCTAATTTGAAAAGCTTATTACTACTATGATATAGCTTCATCCTCTTGATTTATTGTTGTATGCAAGTTGTCTTATGGTTTAAAGTATAAATATGAGATCTTAATGGAGATTGTGCTATGGAAGAAAAGCTTGAGTATGACAAGTTAGTTAAGTGACAATATGTTACTTGTGATTTGGAAGTTTTCTTGGAACCACTTATGCATTTCAACAAGGGGAAATACCTAAAAACTTGTCTTGCCACTATCTAGGTTTTCATAGTAACTTAAAAACTATTTATTTAATCTTTATTCCAAAACATTAGGGGCCTATTCATATGTTCAGGTATCACTCCTCCTCGCTAAGAGACATTAAACATGGATCCACAAACTTGTACATTTTCAAGAGAGGTTATGAATGAAAACATTGAAGAACATGTAGGCAATATCAAAACTTTTAAACATGACACATTATCTATCCTACGTAGAATGAAACCCTTCTTAGGCAAGTTCATACCCTTCATGGGTATGAGTCAATACACTCTTACTTTTGACAAAAAGAACAAACCTACTCATGTCAAGACAATTCACACTCACCCAAATAAGCTCATAATAAAATGAAATTATAATATTGCATAACACAAGTCATGATTAAGGGTATATCATTGTATATCTATGTCTAAAATTTGATAGCATCGTATAGAAATAATAAATATGACATCTATAACCATAATTGATTATAATATATAATGTAAAATGTCATATACATAATGTCATGAAAACACCATACAATTTGTATATATAATGTCTTGAATACGATGAATGTATAAACAAAGCACCATATAGTCATACAATGATATACATCGGTAAAACATAAATGTATGTATACAAAGGCATATAGGCATACAACAAAATATCATAACATAGAAAGTCCTATGGAGTGTTATTGAATAGTCGACGACCCTTGCTCTATCATGAAGGTGGAGAAGCAATCAACACCTCCCGCTCTCTGATCCACTAACTAGACCTCCTCTCATGAGATTTTTGGACCTCCACCTTGTTAGTGCCCGAATCAGAAGAGGGTTTGCCAGCTCCAATGCACAGGCAGATTCAGCCAACAGATACGGGAGGTTGCGTGAGCTGCCTCCCCTTCATCTGGTTTTGCCGCACCAAGGGGGGTATCCCTATAGCTAAAGATTCGACCTTGACTCACCCAATGACAGAAAGATTTATCTTTACAACAATAGGCAGAATACTCTCATGTGTGGACCAAAATATGCATGATACATCACAAGTTTGGCAATATTCTTGGACATTACTAACTGGTTGAGGATGAGAGTATGCAGGGGTCCTATTCCTACTCCTACAACTAACAGGTTGGAATAATGGAATGATTTGAATTAATGTTTTGGATGCAAGATAGGGGGTTTTGGATTACAACTACTAATCCAGAAGTAGACCGGTGCCTATCTCGGGGCAAGGAGTCAACTAGACATATACAAGATAGTGGCTTGCAACTGGCATTCAAGTTTCAAGGGGTTAGGACTGGTATTTGCCTTACAAACACCACCCAAGGATAAGTATTTAACTACATCTACTTACATACATCCCAACTGACATACAATCTTCTCCATACTTAACCTAAAACAGTTTAATCCACTCCTTGAATAGAAGTTAGAGATTAAGCATGTGATACATAAATCTATACCCTAGAATCTGAGAAACCCTTAGCAACCAGATTCAAAAGAAGAGAATGCATACAACACATGGAGACAGACAGATAAACACATGCAAGAATGCATTTTTCATATAAAATGACAGGAAACTGAACATATATGCAAGGTGCACTCAAATGCAACTCATAAACTCCAACAGAGATAAAATAGAGAATAAATGCTCTGTTTTTCATTATTTTTCCCCTAAAATGCCCAAGTCTTCAACAACCAAAAAGAATAACACAGCTTGCCTTTTATAACAAGATTGTCTATTCAGCAAAATTTACAAGGCAAAACAAAATTCCTGCCAGATACACTGCACCAAAAATGGCGCCCAAAACATTAAAAGCACAGGCAGAATAGGAAGGAAAAATAGGTGAGCTTGGGAGATGTGCCCGCAGATTTTCCTCATAAATTTGGTAGTTAGCCCATCAACTCCATCGACCATGCCTCTGCAAATAGCCAATACTGGCTCACCTACCAGTGGCTTCCTGGAGTGCAGCGGCCTGTGAGCTTAGAACTTTTCCCACCCAAAAATGGCTGCATATGCACAGGAAAATCCTTCGCTGAAGGTTTAAAACACAGCTATCGATCTTATTCTCCTATCACTGGGATAAATGGCACCAAAACATGCTCAAAAGTCACCAACCAATAAGAATGTGCCACGTGGACATCTTGTGCTTCCATCGCTGACTTTTCCGCCATCGCAACATGTATTTTGCCTCTTTTTGCCCTTGTATATGAAGTTGAAAGTGAGATTGTATATACATACAATCACTTACATACAAGGCGGATCCCAAGACACTATAGAACAAATTTGAAACTACATTTGGATCCGGGCCTTGTATGTATATCCCCTTGCACATCGGCACATACAACACACCATACATACAAGCCACGGACTTCAAATTATGATGAAGCATATCGCAATCGCCTTGAAGTCCAACTTGTACCTAAACCTTTGCATCTTCATTTTGTATACACAAACATACAATCGCAATATACATTCTGCGGACCTCAAATGACTATGAAGCGCTTTGAAATTCAAATCAGGTCTGATTTGTATCTCTTTACTTGTATATTTCCTTTCATATCGCATCATACAAATGCAATATACATACAACAAACCCCAACCATTTATCCATCAGATTTGAAAAACTTTCAAATCCAGGCCTTGTATCTCCTTTTGTTTGTATATCGGCATATACAATGCCATATACATGCAAGATGCGGATTTCAACACCTTATTTGCTAAATTGGAACATCCCTTTGGAATCCGCGTTGTATCCTTCTCATTGTATCTTGTTGTCGTATATCACATATACAACGTATAACATGCAACCTGCGGACTTCAGCCTGAAATCTGCCAAAACATACTCCTTCTCGCGTCTGGATTGTATATTCCTTCTTTTGTATATCGGCATATACAATGCCATATACATGCAAGCTGCGGACACTAGCCATCTTATCAATCAAATCGCAACAATTTTCAAATCCGGCTTGCACTTTATTCTTGCATCCTTTGAATGTATATCAACATGTACAACACAGACATACAAGCAAATCATACATACAAGCAGCGGACTTTATCCCTTATCAACTGAATTGCATGTTCATTCCAGATTCTGACTTGTCTATTAGGAATGTATATTTGAACATACAATTGCAAATATACAAGCGGTGGGCCCTAGCTTCGTAACCTGTCTTGTATGTGTCTTCTTGTATATTGCCGCCGATGCATCTAACCTACATACAATCCGCCTTGTATGTCCGCGGGCCCCACCCTTTATATGTCGGCCCCTTGCAAATTTGCTTTCATATGGCGAATGCACATTTGCCTTGTACATTTTGCTTTGTATGCGAGATACAAACCCCTTTGTATGTGAGGCGGACCCCACCAAATGTATCTCCTACTTTGTATGTCACCGAATGTACAAGACCTCTTGTATCTTCTCAATGTACATGTTTCTTCTTGCACATGCATCGGCCAATGTATCTTTCACTGTAGCGAATGTACATGCACCTCTTTGTATATTTTCTTTGCATGTTTTCCTTTGTATCTAGCCATTGTATGTCTGAACATACAACACAAAATATATATGCAACCTGATATACAAGCAGGGAATATTCCCAGAGTCTACAAAAGATTCCTCAATGTATATGCACCTTTTTAAAGCCCGATATGCATTGCAAAATGCATACAACTGATTTTTCACCATTTTTGAAGGCTGATTGAGATCTCTGACCCGCCAATGCACATTTGACCAGCATGTATATACAAACAACCTTGTATATACAAAGTGACATGCATACAACATAAATTTTTGCACTTTTCAACTGCAAAGGCCAAAAGACTTAGAATTTTTTGGATTCTTTGGGAAGGTGCCTGCATATTTAAATGCTTGAAACCCGATTGTTTATGCAGGCACTAACACACCTATTAATACAATTAAAAAATATACACATTAATATAGAAAACATGAAATATACAATGACATATAAGTAATCAATCACTTACCACAAACTAATGATCCCTCTTAATCATTTGTTACCTCTCTTCATCCATAGGTGCGCAAACAAGAGTAATAACAAAAAATATACCAATATATTGGCAGATCCTCTAGAAAGTCCTCATTAAACTACTATAACACCCATGTGACTAGTTGAGTCTCCACTAAGTTGTGTGTCAATCAAATTGCTCATCCCTTTGTAGTAATCTCTCAATGTGTCATCTCTTGTCCATCTCCCCTCCATCTTTGTATAGGAATCTATGATAATGTCAGCATGAGTCAAATTCATCAGCACCCATGTAGTTGTGTTGAAGCGCCCTAATCTACACCATTTAATGGCCTTGGGAAGCGAAAGATCTAGTCTAGGCATGGATCATTATGTTATCCTTAGGGCACACAACTGAGAGGGGGGGGTGAATTAGTTGTGTAAAGCTTTCTCCAATTTACACTCTTAAATCCTTTTAGTGATTAGCAGTATATTGAATATGAAACATAATGCATTCAAATCAAAAGTAGAAACTCATCAACACATGAGACACCAAAATTTTGATGTGGAAAACCCGGTTAAGGGAAAAACCACGGGGTGATTAACCCAAGAATGTATTCTCTGTTAGAAGAATAGAAAGAACAAAATGGCACATGCCAATTAGGGCTCACTGCCTGAGCACACTGCTCACAAATGGCTCACTACCTACAAGAGACACACTGTCTACAAAGAAATAAGTATCACATACATGAACTGGAGAATAGCATCTTCACCATGCTTGAATCAGTTCCATTAAGCTCAATACTTCTGCTTTGCCTTTCGCTCTCTTCTTTGCTACCACTTGCTCATCTTCACAAGACCCATTTCAAAATGACTTCACAATCCCTTATTTATACAAGGCATCGACTTAGAAACAATCATCTACGTCGGCAAACACCTACAAGAACATCCGGTCGTCTAGTCTCAAGAAGAACACCAATATCCGGTGGTTATTCTTCAAATGCAAACTCTAACTTCAATGCGGACCACCAACATGAATTGGACATGATCCAACGATCATCATAATGTTCCCTGAATCACCAAGAACATCCGCACTTCATCATCCTGCTGGAATTCTTCTTTCCTAAAGAATAGGCTCTTCCAGACCTTCAAACCACGAACCAATCTAGTTGATACTTCATAGGGACGTCCTCAACACTTCCTAAAATCCACAGAACGGGATAATGAATTTCTGGATCTCACCGGACCTATCTGTGGCACTCTGTCACCTCTGAACACCTGCCAGAACCGGTTCTACTTGAGCGACCATAACTTCCTCAGATCTTCATGCGGATCTTTGAAAACTTGACTGGAGTATCTCAAGACTTATATCTACAAACCCTTTAAACCGCATCCTCTGATCCTCAACCTATGAAGGACTTTTACCTTCTTGTCATCACTATTCTTCACTGTTCCTGATTGAGACTAATTTTCTCAATATCCTCAGCACACAGCTCATCTAATCCTTCTCATTATTGCAACATGATTATGTTGACATCAATGACAACATTGGTTAGGCCCATACTTGCAACACATTAGTAGGGTCTAATATGCTTTATTATCCTCACCATAAATAAAGAAGGATGAATGAATGCTAATGCCCCACAATATGTAATCTAATAGAGGTCATGGTGACCAACACTAAGATGTTGATCCCTTATGCAAAAACTCTACCCTACTCCACCTACTAGATGATAGAGCCCATAACCACCTAAAAAAATGTCCCTTCTTAGCCCTTAACAAGAAAGAAGCAATCAAGCCAATGAGAACTTTCTACAGTGGTAGAATTTCAAGTGTAGGAACCTAAGTTAGTTGAAACCCTTCCTATCTATTGGTCTCTCATCATCCACAAAAGAAACCTAGGCTAGTCTCTCAACCTTCAACTCCCACTTTACCCATGTCAATCTATTCCTTCGGGCACAGACACCAAGAATCTGGTAGATGTTGTAAAGTGTGATTGCCCACTTCCCAATAATGCTAGGGAATTGGAAGGTGTTCTAGTCTACATCCCACTATATCATAATAAATATGTGTTGAGGGTCACACAATAGGAACTTGTACTACTCGATTTAACCTAGATCACTAGAGAATAACTTGATCCACATTAGAAAGCTCCTCCAGTACACTAAAAAACCAAGACCACTCTTGAGTGTAATTACTTCCAACAAATGTAGGTGTCTTATTAGCATAAGCACCCATCCATTGTTCTAGAAATTAGAATACATAAAAAAATTTTGTAAAGATGTGAAATCCAAAAAATAGTAAAAAAATCACTCAAAAATCCAAAAACATACTACTGTCCCAAATCGCCCCTAGAAAAAGGGAAACTTGGTAAGCCACTCAAGCTACCTTAGTGCCAAGGTGAACTAATTTACCAAAAGGAGTGACCTCGGTCATACCCCATCCAACCCCAATTCACTTGAAAAGAAAAAAATAAACATGAAATCCAAAAAAATGAAAGCAAGACTATTTTTTCCACCTAGACACCTATCTTTTGCAACTAACATAACTAAATTTGATGGCTATTTTATCATGAATTTGAAAAAAGTTTAAACTAAGGCAAAATAGAGTTCTTCTCAATTTTCATACCTATGGGTCTTCCTGAGGTTGAGCTATGACCATAATCAAAATCCTCTCATCACTAGCTTTTTGTTGACTATAATTTTGTTCGATTTTGTCACCATTAGTCCAAAGCCCAAATTTTTGCCTCCACCACAAAGTGCACATAAAGTTTAAATGAGTCAATTTGGCATATATAGGCTAGTTTTTTATTCTTTGTATAAGTCATCTAGGTGAGGCAAGGTGACATAGGTATATCTCACACCTCACTATCATGGTACATCCTCTTGTCTATGTTGTCTACATAATTTAAGCCAACGTTTCAATTAAATGCACTTGAGTTGGTTTTCATTTTTCATTTTACAGGTTTCAAATAGGTGACGAAAGTGAATGACAAATGTAGTATTTCTCAAACCCCACATCAATGGTAAGTACTCTTATTAGTCTTATTATCAATTGTATTTTTAAGATTTTCATATTACGCATGATATTTATTTCATTTTATAGGTCTAGATGCAGGACAACGACTAAGGTAAGTATAGGTAAGTTTTGGGGTCCCACATGCCTATTTTGGGAATCCAAACACCTACCTTCTATGTAGACTAACATAATTGAGGGGGCAAATATGTAAGTGCCCAAAATTGTATGGGTATACATGGTAGTTTGATGATGATCTAACGATTTAGCTCACGACCCTTGTGGCATGAATAAGACTCACTCTCAGCCTTTATGACCTTGATAGGAGTGTCTACTCAATCTTTAGGACCCTCCCTTACTTGCCTCATCCTCTCTAGCCTTCTACCTTGCTTGCATACCTCCTGGCTTCACAAAAACTACAAGTTTATCCTTTAAATTATATGGTCACCTATTTTGGTCTTGAATCACTTAGGCCTTTCCTAGGCCACTCAAGCTTTTCCCAGGTCACTCGAGCTTATCCTAGGTTGTCTAAGCCTTTCCAAGGTCCTTGAGCCTTTTTGAGGTTGTCTAGGTGACCTGCCTTGGAAAAAGAGGTAACCTACATTGACAAAATGGATGACTTCAATGTCTTTGATTGGCACATGAAACTTCTAACTTCTACCCCTTTTTCCATCAGTTTTGGCCTTGACCTCAAGTGTAACTCAGTCCTGATTGTACATACCTCTATCTACTCTTCAATTCCCCCTATAATTGTGAATCTAAATCTAATTATACACCCAAAAATGGATTCATAAAAGGTCTTTTGTTACTTTTTGGTTGCCTCTTGCACGAATTCTAAGTTTTTGCCTCTGTTGTCATAGCTATTTGAGCAAGTTAGAAGGTTGATTCTAGATGTCCCTGAGCAAAAGTCCAAGTTTTTCCTACAACATTCATGCTCTACAAGCCTCTAGGATTTCCCAATAGTCTTTTTGAAGCTTCAGATATTCCAAAACAATAGCCATAACACTCACTACTGGGTGAAAGTTCAAAACTGTGTCACACTTTTATAAGGGAACAACCAACAAAAACATATTTTTCCAACTTAATTGTAAAAAAAGTCATATGTATATTTTGAATTTTAAAATGACATAAACTAATGAAATGTAGAATTTTTATTGTAGTTTATGCTTATAATTTTTTAATTTTTTTAAAAAATAGGTGGATATTTTTTTTATAAATTTAATTGATGAATTTTAAATACTAATATTTTTCAAAAAAAGTGACATCGATGGGACGTTAAGAAAAATATAGCAAAATTAATATTTTATTTTCCTAATTAGCCAACTCAAATATCTAGTGCATGGAAAAAAATATTAATTTTTGATAAATATATATTTTTAAAAAAATTTAAAGTCAATTTTAATCAGAGCAGAGTAGTTTCTATGGGACACCAACTTTTTTACAATATATATATATATATATATATATATATATATATATATATATATATATATATATATATATATATATATATATATATATATATATATATAATACCCTTTTGGAGAGGATTCTCTCCTCTAGTGAACCATATATTTTTCAAATTTTTTGAATATGTTTTGCCTATTTATTTTTAATTTCTAATTAGCTGCATGTTTGATTATAATAACTTACTTGCAATGAATTTAAAAACAATCCTCATAAAACTTATCAAAATATATAAAAAAATATATTTCTAAGATCTAGACTTCGATATCTACCAAAGGGTATTTTTAAATTTTCATGAAAATATCCTTTGGTTGGAGAATTTTACAGTTGAACTTGAAGTTTTGTTTAATTTGTTGTAAAAGGGGGGTTGGCTGCCACATGGGATGCCACATAGACAGTTCTGGGCAGAACCTTCAATGTAAACAAACACATTTTTTAAAATTTAAATCAAATTTTATATGTTTTTAAAATTTGGGCGAAATTGTTTCGCCCGGAACTATTCATGCCACACAATGCCACATAAGTGCTACGTGGTTCTGGGGGAAACCCTTTCTATAGAAACTATTTATTTGGCTGAAAGTGTGACAGAGGTTTTTAACTTTTACCCTACCATTTCCCTCTTAGTTTAGCTTCTCATTTCCCTTACTTCTTCCATTAAGTGGATTACCCTAGATTGGAGAGGAGAGAAGATTATAGAAGTTGAATCATTAAGGACACACATGCCACAAGCATTTCATCAACATCTCAGGTTTTCAATTTCTCCTAGGTGTGAAGTTCTAATTTTTGCTTACAATTTGTTAAAATACTTTGCTTTCAAAAGATTAGAATAAAATAACAAGTAAAATAGATTAATCTATCTTCCATCTTGCCTAGATCCATGACATTTCATTGAGAACTGTATCTCAAATCTAGCATTACTTAGATAGGATTTCTTTATTTTATTGCAATAGAGTAGTGTAAATTAAATTATAAATTGACATCATTTAGTAGTACATTCCTTCTAAAAGAAAACACCATCAATGGTATCGATCAATCAACAAAATCATCTTCAAATAAGAGAACACAAGTCAAGGCAAAATGCACATAGAATACCCATTTGTAAATCATACATGGAAATAAGAAAAATAAAACATTAGCTTGCTCATTTGTGCATTCATTTAGTTAGTTACATGATTTGATAGCTAATTAGCTCATATTTTCTATTTGGGAAAACACAAGAGTACATATTAATTGTTCATTTCTTGCATTTAAAAAAGAGTACATTATAACATTTAGTTTAATCATAATTATTCATTCCACTTGTTTAAACTCATAGAAATCTTGGAAGAAAATATGTCAACTCAACTCACAAACCTTTGCAAACAAGACAAGACGACAAGCAAATAAAAGAATTAAACAAATTGCAACTAATCAGATAAGACACGTCAAACACAAAGCTCAAACTAGCACACTAAAACATGTCATACCCATCTCTTGTCTCTCTCACCATCAGGCTTACGTGTCATGGGGTTAGAGAGGATTGGGTAGAGTCCATCTTAAATGAGCTTAGAACACTCAATTGAACCTAGAGGCACTTGACCAAGAGCAACTCCAGGAGCAAGCTTTCATTTTGCAATAAATATACGAAGAGAACAATAAGCGACAAGCAAGAGAGTTATCCCTTCTCCAAGAGTTAATTGAAATAGAAACCTATCAATTGGATGCTTTCCTCATCAGTGCTCAATAGGAACTCAACATAATCCATGCAAACAACATGCTAAATCATACAAGGATTACCTATTGAAATATACCGGAGGCTCAAACTTGGAACATAGCATCTTCCGATGGACTTCTAAATAAATTCCAATCCGCAGACAAAGATATTCATTCTACAGAAAATGTGGAGCATTCTTCTAGACTATTCTTCTGTATGCAATACACTGTTTCCACTGCAACTCACTATTTCTACCGGAGGGGCTAATTTTCTCAATATCCTCAACATCAAGATTTACTTAGATAAGTAAATACAAAGCATCTTACTCATTACAAGTAGACAACAAGATAGGAGCACAGTTGACACCAATGACAACATAGATATGTTGACATCAATGACAACACCGATTAGGCACATACTTGCAACAATCTCCCCCTTTGTCATTGATGGCAACATATGACGTGAAAAACTGTAAAGACCATCAAGACACGATTCCCCCCTTTCTCTTTACACATCTGTACTTCTTTTCTGCTTCTGAGTTTTTCACATGATTTCTCTCCCCCTTTGACATCAATGGCAAAGGGCACATACTTGCACTTTGCTGCTCTGATCCAACTGAACTTCTGCAACCAACTCTTTTATCATCATTCAGCTACTCCCCCTGAGAGGTAGCTCTCAGAACATCAATCCAGATCAAGAAATGAATCTTTGGGCACTATTGGACTAGTGCATTCCTTTGCATCTTAGTTCAGAGCTGGAGGGGTAATGACCCTATTTTTTTCCTGAGATACTCAAAAGTATCTTTATGCAGAGGCTTAGTGAAAATATCTGCAATCTAATCCTTTGTAGACACATATTCTAACTTAACTTCATTCTCTGTCACTTTTTCCCTCAAAAAGTGATACCTTATAGATATATGCTTTGTTCTTGAGTGCATCACTGGATTCTTGGAAATATTTATGGTACTTGTATTGTCACACAAGATTGCAATTGGATCTTCATAAACAACTCTTATATCCTTCAAAGTTTGCTTCAGCCATAACACTTGAGTACAACAACATGCTGCTGCAATATAGTCTGCTTCTATAGTTGACAATGAGATTGAATCTTGTTTCTTGCTCAGCCATGAAACCAATCTATTTCCAAAGAAGAAAGCACCTCCACTTGTAGTTTTTCTGTCATCAACATCTCCTGCCCAATCAACATCTGTATAAGCACTGAGAGTAAAATTATTATCCTTTGGATACCATAAGCCATGATCTGAAGTGCCTTTTAAATACCTCAGGATTCTCTTTACTGCCATCACATGTGATTCTCTTGGATCAGCTTGGAATCTTGCAACATTACCATCACAACACCTCTCCAGAATTTTGCTAGACCACATCCCATATTACCACCACTACACCACAAATCAACACTACCATCCATCACCAAATTCTCCTTCCTCATGAAGACACTAGTCAAGCAAACACCACAATCCCCCACATATGAACATTGTTGCTACTTTTAGGACACTCCTTCCTTGTGAAGAGGGTAGTCCTTTAGACACACCCCCCCAATCCATTGGCTTCTGCCATGTGAGCATGAGTGATTTGTCTACATGTAGGCCACACACGAGTAACACATGTGCGCCCAACTCATACATAGTAGTGGTGAGCAGATTTGGAGTAGCACTATTCCTAGGAACACTCCTTGATGCTTAGGACGTTCAAATGATTATCAAATGTGTTTTAATGCTTAAATGAATGTCTTTAAATACCAAGACATAATGAATTATCACACAAACGTGTAGCAAGTCGACTCTTAACAGCTAGTGGAAGAAGGTGGGAGTTGACAAATTTGAAAATTGGGTCAGATCCGTGCTATGCAGGGCCACTCTTCCATGTTGTGGGATTGACCTAGGATAGGAAATACAATATCTTGTGATTAAGATGGATATGTGGAAGTATATAAATGAGATGAATATATGATGATATGTGTAGATAGGACTAAGACAAAGCCAACTTTATGAGAATGCATGTGGGTGAGAGAAAATGAGGATGGATAGGGATCAAGGAAGGAACAAGACTCAATACAAAAGTATACATGTTACTACACAACCATATTAAACATTCTCTCAAAAGAAAACCAAAACTAAATGGAAATTAACATAGGTATGCAAATTTTACCATTACAAATATTATAAAGTGTTTCCAACATACTTTTGATCTTCGTCTAAAAGTCTCCTTTTTAAAAGCAATATAAGATTTTGACCCAAGTAAAATAATTAGAAAATTTGTTATCCAATATAAAAATATATTTTGAATCCAAACTGTATAAAAAATTCTGGCTATAAAAAAAAATCCAACTGAAGAATCTAGCTATCAAGAAAATATCTCATTTCTCATGCAACCTATCTCAGTTTTACAACCATTTAAAAGAATGTGAGAATTCTACAATAGAAGATTGAATGATGACCACCCTTTTCTAACTGGACGATCATCTTATCTGATTACAATTTGTTCAGTGAACACGACATAATATAATATCCTCCATGTGTTCAGCAGAATAATATCATGCATTGGAAATGGCTACGGCATTAATGGCTACTGCTTCTACAACTCTTGTCAGTAGTCCTATTCATCCTCTTCGACACCACAGCGAAAAAACACATTTTAAAACCTCTCACACATGGGTGACTAACTTTACCCAATTTTCAAACTCGTTTTTCATTTTGATATGCAACCCATTGATCAATTCCTCAATTTTTTGAAGGTCCAGGTTCAAGGCTACCAGGGATCGCGTTTCAGTACTTGTCACAGTCAAAATCAGGCTAAGGTTACAATTCTTTTTTTACTGCAATTATATTGAAAATTCATGCTAATTCTTGGACTTATCAGAGTGTATTAATTTGTTTAGAAGATTGTATTTATGGCTGTCAAAAAATTTATATTGTCTTGATTTAAGATTTTATGTAATAGGTAATGACTGCAAATATCTGTGCCATTACGCAGGTTCGAAGCAACAGGCAAAGGGCAGGTTCATGGAGGATTCACGCTTTTCCAGATTTGTCTTGGTATAACTTGGCAGTTGAGCAGCTGCCAGAGATAATAGAGAGGTCAAATTGGCATCTAGACGAAGAAGCTACTAAGAATGTTTGTAAGACCTTAATCTGTGTATTTTAAATTTGGTGTGCAAAGATTTTTAGCTCAGAGTGGTATTCTCCTCTGCCTTCTTGGCTTGCTATTAGGTTTCAAATAACAATTGATCTCTTTTCAAAGAAAATTGCTAAACTTTTTGTCACTAAACCGCATAATACGAAACTGCCAAGGTGCCATAGAACCAAGTGAAGGAAAAATGGAGTACTGGACAGGTTTCTTAAGGGCTTGAGGAATTAAGAGTGCCTGTAAAATCTACCATATCAATGTTTCCAGCATATTTGTTATGCGTAGCTTCCCAGGGGTTGCTCAAATTTGGGGTTCAGCAGCATTGTATCTTTTAAGGTATACAGAATCATTTCATGAGGAGGAATCATTTAGCTCTGTTTGGTATATCTTCAAAGAAATCTTTCCAACTAGGTTGTGGAATACCTAGCTTTTAATAACAGTCCTTCCTGTATGTAGGAGCAGTTCTTTCAAGAAGAAATCTGTATAGGTGATGTACACTGACTGAATTAAGGAATTTGGAAATTAGACAGTTGAAAGGACATTTTTGTAACAGCCTTACAGATATTTTTTGGGTTTTTTCCTTAGTGCTATTGGCCCCCCTCCTTGATGGATCGGCTATGCTACTAGAATGTATAAAACAGCAGCTCTATGCCACTAAGTCTTGAACTTGGGTCTTTTAAGACACCGTCTTAAAGACATGCCGAATGGACCCAATTTTGTAATTATCCTGCTTAACACGTCGTATTTGAGCCTTATTTCTTGCTAAAAGTTTCAACTCCAACTAAGCTATTTGGATTTTGTTTTGCATGATAAAGTCAAACAGTTTGTGTCCCATTTTATTCTGCACGACGATATATAGCTGGAAAAGATACCGACTTTGAAAGCTATACCTTAGAAATTTATAAAAATGTTTTGACCTTATATTTATGAATAGGTTTTATGAGTTCAATGCTGAAATCTTGTGAGAATTGGCATTCAACAGTGAAGTCTATATTTTGCTATATATAGTTATGAATTTGACTAAGTCTGAGATCAGAAATTATTGCTCCTGGAATGCAGAATTGCATCATTGGGTACTATTAATGGTGTCTTTTTAAGATCTAAGACAACAAATTCGTGAGAACTACTACTTTAGTACAGTGATCACTTAGGTTCTGCAATTTGCCCCTGAAGATATCTTAACCTCATAGTTATGGGATGAAGATAGTGTTGTCTTACATGATTGATATCCAAACTTTTAGTGTTCAAACCATAGAAATTGGCTGATATTATATGCACTCATAATATAATATTATTAGGTTTATTACACTTCACAAGTACTGTATTGGCTTAAGATTTGCCCTGAACTGGATCAATCCTAGCCATGTCTTTTGTCCTTGGAATGATTTTTACACATATCTTTGTGAAGTGCTTAACTCATTAGTACAAAAAGAATGCTATGCTGAAAGGAAGCTAGGTAAAACTACGAAACTTCTTACACTAAGCCAACAAGAGAAGTAATGCTAAATAGAAACACATCTAACAAGCTCACAAAGAATGAGCACCATGCAACACAAGAACACACACATAACACAAGATATGCCCTGGGAAAACCTTTTTGGGAAAAAAGCCAGCATCAAAGGAGCACTCAATGTATTATCTTCAACACCTAGATTACAATACAATACCAAAGTAGCAGTCTTTTCAATGGAAACCTTCAACCTATGTTTGAAGAAAATCTAGCAGTATAACCCCTACAAATCTACAAGTGCATAATACTTCCATCCCAATCTTCCAATAAATAGAGCAAGGCCAAACTAGAAACCATGAGTGGTTTCCAAAACTAGGAGCCCAATTTGGGTGCCCAAATTGGTCTTACTAATTCCAATGCCACTCTCATGATGAGTCAAACTATTGGGAATGGTATGTAACTCTTGATGTCATAGATTCCACCCACCAAACTTGTGTGCTCCATTTTGAACTATTCAAACCTCCTACAAGATGCTCTCATGTGTTATAAACTGGTCAAAAGGTCTTCCACACTCTTCCAATTCTACTTTGTAACTTCCTCTTACATGCTCTTACACATCTTGTAATGTCATAAATGCTCTTACACATCTTGCAATTGTTAGAAAGATGGTTGCCATTGCACCAAAAGATCGACTTGTTAATGCCCGATACAACCACTAGAGTTAATGAATCCACGAGAGGCGGTTAAGCCTTGTCGTGAACCCAAGCGTTGCACTGCACAACACAAGGAGACCAAGGGCGCACACCTTGCAACAATCCCCCCCAGCACAAGCGAGGGGTTCAAACTCGTGACCCAGGCTCTGATACCAATTGTTAGAAAGACGGTTGCCGTTGCACCAAAATATTGACCTGTTAATGCCCGATACAACCGCTAGAGTTAATGAATCCATGGGAGGCGGTTAAGCCTTGTCACTAACCCAAGCGCTGCGCTGCACAGCACAAGGAGACCAAGGGCACACACCTTGCAACAACAATGTCATAAATGCTCTTACACACGTCACAATACAATAGCCAAGTGGCATAATGTGTCGTACCAAGGAATCTTGAGATTGCTCCCAAGTGAGGAGTCCTTTTCCATGTGGCCCCAAATTTATAACATATTACAGTATTAAATAAATATAGCGTTTTCATAGACTTGCAAGGTGTACAACACCTAATTCTAACATATGCATGGGTGACAATTTTTATATTTTTTATTATAAATGTGTGGGGTCCATAATGGTTAACCTTTCTTTCTAGAGGTGGTCATGATTAGGTTTTTACTAAATGTAATGTCAAAAGGGTTGTGTTTACGTATGGTTTGTGTTTGTAATGGCCAAAGAGCCTAGATAACATACTATGGAAATTTAAACAAGCTCACAATTGAAGAGTATCTAATGGGAGATGGAATTTGTCATCTTCAAGTAAGAAATGAATCCATTTTGTGTATAGCTTTGCAATGTTCATATTTTGTTAGATTTGAGAGAGAGGGGCAATACTAACACATGTTTGTACCTCTTCTTGCCAATGGGTTTTAAGCAAGTCAATAGATGAAAATGATTTAGTTCAAGATGAAAAAATGTCCTTTATGTTCTTTGAGAGTCATAATAACTAGTAAGGGCTCAAACAAAATCCTTGGCACATGTTTTCAAAGTTTTTGAACATTGGAGCGAATCATTGTTCAATTGAAGAATGATGTTTTCTTATTTGAGTAAGCTTCAGTCACGGCTATTCTCGTCCACTATTGTGGATACAAGAAACTTGATTATTATCTATATTCCACAGGGATGCATCCGCAAGATTTTTTGCCTCATACCCATACCAAGGACATTTCAGAAATGTCCCCCTGTCATCCCCGATCAAAAAAATTTGTCCTAGCCATCTCAAAAATGTCCTGGAAATGCGAGGACTTGGCAGGGATGGTCGAACGTCCCCAAGATGGTTGACATCCCTTGACCATCTCGAGGATGGCTAGCCATCCTTGCATCAAAACACTTAATTTAAAAAAAAACCAAAATCAATTAAAAAATATTTTAATGTTTTCATTTGTGGGTGCCGACATCACACAACCCTAAATGAGTAAAGAAGCCTCCCTCTTCCATTCCAATTCATTTTTACATGCCAAAAAAGTTTGCACCTAAGTTGGAGGAAAAAAAAATCATTTTGAGCAAGGTTTGAAGGTGCAGTTGGAGAGATCAAACTAGGGCAGCATTAGTGAGCAGTGAGATAGCAAAACAAGTAGTAGAGGTAAGTGATTCTTTCCTTTATATTTTTTTTTCTTGAATTTTTTCCAAAGTTTTAAGGAAGAAATGTTTGATTTTTTTTCTATTTTCAGTTTGCACTTGCATTATTTTTTCACAAAACATGGACAACAATAGTGAACATGAAATGGAAGAAAGAAATGTTAGATTTTTAGCCTCAACTGGGGGTTCATCAGGGTGTGGGAGTGTTGTGGGTGAAGAAGAACAGCGACATAACCCGTTTGACTGCCTTTCCACCATCTTGAAAAATTATGCGAAGTAGCCTCAACTGGGGGTTCATCAGGGTGTGGGAGTGTTGTGGGTGAAGAAGAACAACCACATAACCCGTTTGAGTGCCCTTCCACCATCTTGAAAAATTATGCAAAGGGCCCTTCCAATCCCAAAAACCCTCTTCTCCAGTTTGTGATAGCCCTAGACAAAGACAAGGAAAAATTTGTGGTGGAGTAGAGTGTAATTGTGTCATATTTGCAAGACAAATTTTAGAGGGAGCGACACCAAGGTATATTCTCATCTCTTGGGCATTACATGACTTTGTGTTAAGGTGTGTCCAGATATAAAGGAGGATGAGAAGGTAAAGGTTAATAGATTGCATATGGATGCGGAAGCAAGGTCTAAGGGTGTGCCAATGCCAATATAGTCTGCACAATCAGCAATGGATATGCCATCCATGGTTGATAGTGGTGATGTTTCCACAAGAGGAAAGAGAAAAACTAGTGCTAGTGAGAGGTCATGGACAGTTGCAAGTATGTTCAATATGCAAGCACGAGATGTGGCAGAGTCTTCCATTGTCAAACTTTTCTATGCCCATGCCGTCCCATTTCATGTGACATGTTCTCCCTACTTCAAACAAATGTTCAAAGATGGCTTCTACTGGTCCCTCATTTGCCCCCCTAGAGAACATTAACTACATACTACTCTCCTTGACAAAGAATATGCTAAGGTGAGTTTGGTGATGAAGGACATGAGGTAGACTTGGATTAGGATGGGCTTCTCTATTGTCATGGATGGGTGGACCGATATTAGACATCGGTCACTCATCAACATCATAGTCACATGTGCAACTGACTCTTATTTTCTCAGAGCCATTGATTGTTTAGGGAATGGCAAGGATGCAAACTTCCAATTTCACATTTTGAGAGAGGCCATAAAGGAGGTTAGGGCCTCAAATGTTGTACAAGTGGTCATTGATTCGACATGTATGTGCAAATTAGCTGGTTTGATGGTGGAGGGTGCTTACAAGCACATCTTTTGGACCCCATGTTGTGTTCATGCAATGAACAATGCATTGAAAGACATAGGGAAGATAGATTGTGTTACATCCCATTCTTCTGAACAATGAAATGTTAGTTATGTTGTTAGTTGTGTACAACTGCTTTCATGTGAATATGAAAAATTATTCATTGAATAATGTGTATAATTATGTGAGAATGATTTTCTTTTATATGCGAATATTTTTCAGTTGTATGTGAAAATGGATGTATGGATATAATATATATTATTTTTCGCATTGAGGAAATGATTTAACCTTCATTATTTGTTGAAGTGGTTGCAGGACAAATCAAATGACAAGAAAAAAGGGATATCAACAGGGAGAGGGTGATTACAGGAATCGAAAAACAATAATAATCTCTAAGCCTAAGTTTTTGTAGCCTTGGCCAAGGCACATGCATATAAGTATAAATATATTCTAGTTGGTGAGAATTATTTTTCCTTATGTCTATTAAATAAATTATAAATTGTGTCTTACCTTTTGAGGAGCGCTTGGTAGTGTGCGAGCTGGAGTCTTGTTTTGTAACTCCCACTCTATCCACACGCAAGAAGGAAACGCTTCCTTCTTGCATGCAGACAGGGTAGGAGGAGCGTGCATATAATTATTGGCGTTCATTCTTTCTTGGTCATTCATTCTTTTTACTCAATCTTGGATAGAAAATAGCATTCGCACCATTTCTAAAAGCATTCGCAAGAATTGTAAGCTATGCATTGATTAGTATTTTTGCATTCCGCTGAAGTGCTTCGTCTCTACAATACTGAAACCTAAATCACATATTCTGGAGCATTGTTTTGCATTCTTCGGAAGTATTTTCTACTCTGCATTTCAGTAATCCGAATCATACATTCCTTGGTGTATCAATTGCGTACTTGCTAACTTTGTCAAGTTATTATCATCAAAGCGGCCGCAAGAACAAATCGGCAGTCCAGTTTTGTCTTGCTCGGTACTTCCTTCAGTTTTCGATTAGTAAAAGAATCGTCCAAGGAAGACCATAGTTCCTTCATCATATTATTTGTCATGCAATAGAAATACATCATTGGGATAGCCGCAGTTATCAAATCATTCTATCTTTCTGTAATCTTTGTTCTGTGATTCATGATCAATCTTCTGAATCAGTATATGTTGTTCATCTATCAAGTCTTTCGAATCTGCAGAAGTATTGTCCTTCCTTACACCTTATACGTATATATATAACAATTATATCTGCTCATATATTTATAGTTCCTTGAGATATATGACTTTGGTCACTAAGTAAGAAAAAATATTTTTCTATCTATATTTTTTATGCTGCATCTCTTGTGAATCTATAAGTATGTCAAGTGGATCATACATGATTTTCTTTCAAACCTGCAACCAAAAAGAAACATATGAAATAATGTAAATGCCGAGCAAGGGTGAATGCTGACGACACAGTAGTGTCAGATAAATATATTAGAAATCCTTGGCCAAGGTTACGATGCAGTATAGGCATCTGTCAGCTATCAAGTTCCAGATATACCACTGATCAGAGTGATCTTTCCAGTAGGAGGTACCTTAGGGAAAAGATCGATCAGGAGGTATAGGATCTTGACATCAGGCTCAGAGGCATATTGTTGTTATTTGATTCCTCGTTAATCACCCTCGTGAAGGGTCGGGTTTCTTCAGTTGAAGAAGCACGGGAGACTAGTTGGTCTTGGTTGGGTGGATAAAGCCTTTGTTGATATTTCTTTTTCCAGAATCCAGAGAAGGATCTACAAACAAATCAGCAGGAAACTATTCAAGTCGTACTTTCCTTATCCTCTCTTCCTATTTTAATATTTGAGTTTGTTGAAAAGAAAGATAGTTAATTAAAGTTAGTTAGATTACTTTGGTTTACATGTATGCTGATTAGAAAAAATTATTTCAGCTGAAAATGAAAGTTTGTTGAAATTCGAATTTTATTGTATTCGTTACTTCTTTCATAAAAGTTAGTTAATCTTTCTACTGAAATTTTGTTATTAGATAAGTTTCTATTCTGTTAAATTAGAGTGGGTGTTACAGATTGGGTGAAGCAAGTGGTGGCAGAGGCTAGAGATATTTAAATGTTCATTTGCAACCACCACACCTCACTCTCTTTAGGACTTTTTCAAAGAAAGAATTCCTCAAACCTGTGGAGATTAGATATGCAAGTTACTTCATTTTGTTATAAAGGATGCTTGAGGTGTAGGAACCTCTATAGTCTATGATGGTTAATTTAGAGTGGAGTAGATGGTCTAATGCAAACACTATTGAAGGAAAAACTATCAAACAAAGATGACGATTGGTGGTCTACTGTGAGGTAAGAAATTGCTGATTTTATTAATAAATTGCTGATTTTATTATTAAGTTTATGATTTTATTGCTTCTAAGTTTCTAACTTGTCATTTGAGTTTTATTCATTTTTGAAATTTTTGTTTGTAGATATGTTTGCTCTCTCATCTCACTTGTTGTAGATGTCATTAGATATGCTAATACAGACTCTCCTAGTCTTGGAGAGATTTATGAGACATTTGATAGCATGCTTGGGTGGATGAAGCAAGCAATTTGTGATAGGGATCCTAATTTGGGATTATATGAGTAGCATATTAAGCCCATTGTGATTCGACAGTGTAACACTATGAACACCTTACTTTATATGTCAGCCTTTTCTCTAGATCCCAAATGGTATGCACCAAAGGTTGGGAGTCTACCTCCTTGTGATGATGAAGAGGTGAAAGAAGGGTTAATATAGGCCCTTTGAAAGATGTATTCAAGTGAGGAGTTGACTTTACTTCGCACATAATGGCTTGCCTTTACTAATCTTTGTGGGCCAACATTCAGCAAACCAGAGGTGAAGATAGATAGAGCTACATTAGCTCAAATTGAACCTATTGGATGGTGGACATGGCATGGCAAGGATACACTAGAATTGAGGATGCATGCCATTCGCCTCCTTTCACAGGTTGCTAGTTCCTCTGTTGTAGAGAGGAATTGGTCCACATACAACTTCATCCACTCTATCAAGAGGAATAGGCTTACCTCTAGACGAGTGGAGAAGGTGGTCGTGCATAGTGCCCTGCGACTTCAGGGTCATCAAATGCCAGAGTATCGACAACTCCAAAGTATTGACAAACTCCAGCTTTATGATGGGATGGTCCCAAAGATGCCACCCAAATTGATGAGGAGGTGGCACATGAGGGCTTGATTGGGGTTCCATTGGATGAGGTAGCCCCTCATAGTTGTAGTGACTTAGAGTCAGACTTCGATTTTGATGCAGTGTTGGTAGATGCAGATTAGGGGCAGCAGCACATTTTCTATGTTTTGTCATTTTATAGTTGAAACTTGCAGCCTTCGGGCGTTTTGTTGTATTTTTTTAGTTTATATAACATTTAATATATCATATGCACATTGACAATGAATTATGAAAGCAATTAAATTTTGTTAATTTGTTCGACTCTCATGTGAACTCCTCTATTCAACTCTAATATTATGTATTAAGGATCTATAATGTATATGATGAATGTCTTATCAATGCTATTGTATGAATATTTGAAAGTTCCCTATATTTTTAAATTTTTTTCTATTTTTTCAATAGCTGTCCTCTTAACCGTCCCCTGCTGTCCCCAAAAATGGCCCCAAAAAAATCCATCTCGAAATGTGTCCCCCCATCTCCTACCATCCCCATCTTGGAAACTTGGTGTAACATAGATTATCATATATGATCAATGGTTGTGGGAAAAATCTTAGCCTTGTCTTTGGAGCAAGTTTTAGCCACGGTTATTCTTTTTCATTATTGTGGATACAAGAAGCTTGATTATTATATACAATCAATAATTGTAGGCTTAGTTCACACAGTGCACTATAGAATAAGCCTCAAAGGGAGTGTCTCTGGCAAAATTTTCCATAGTAAATGATGGCTCATTTGACATCAAAACTCACTAATAACCTGGCATTGGATGTGGTAGTTCCCATTCAACTGGAGTATAATGGAACTCTTGGATTATCGAGTTTATGACATGGCATCCATAGCCAAGGACTGCTATCCCTCTGTTCTTTTGTATCTGCTTTATAACATTTAAGTTTTTAACTGATAATATGTCTAATGGTCCTTAGAGCCACAAATGTAAATAGAGTCTAATGCAGGTTTATTCACCTCTAACCTTGATTGTCTTGATCTAGCAGTAGCACATATGATGAGATATTATAAGCTCACTTTGTAGAAATTCTTTTGCAATGCCGTAAATTGGGTTTTTTTTTTATAACAATGAATCAACGTTCTTTCTTAACCTTAAACTATAGAAGAGAGTTTTTGTTCCCGACCAGTCTTCGTCCCTGTGACACAGAAATCTTGAAGAAGTAGAGGGCTGCAATGCACCTACTCAGCCATTACAAATGGAATAGAATGCTCATATATTCCGTCTGAACCCTCAAGTTAAGAAGAGGATAACCATATTTGTTCTGTCAATCTCAACAGGGGCTGTTTTATGTTCCTACTGATATCCTATTAGGAATCAGGTTTAATAATTTATGGATGCAACCAACTCTACCATATCCTTTCTGCCCAATAATGAGAGGGAAGTTACGTTGCCTCAGAGAACTTAATGGTCTGTGCATTGTCTTTAATATTTATTCAAGATAGACTAATGGGCTTACAAACATTCTTGATTACAGGGGACCCAGGTTCTGTTCTTGACATTAAGCAAGCCTACAAAACAAAATCACAACAATTGAAGCACCAACTTTCATAAGAGAAATATTTTGCATCTAAGGTTCATTTGTTCATGCAATCCTAATAAAAAATTGATGTTTCTTTGACATAACTTGGTTATCACATAATAATCAGCAAGGATCAGCTATTTTGTACTTTAAACATATGATACAAAAGAATACTTAATATAACTACTATAAAAGTGAGCTGAAATAGAAGCAAACCATGATATATAAAACATACATTGAAATATTTAAATTCCTACTGTTGTCTGCTATTTGTATAACGAGAGAAATTAGAATTGCAATGTTTTGAGTGAGCCCCAGTTGGGCATGTCATATCTTTGATGTGAATTTCCTTAGGTAAATCTAGAAGTACTCACATAATGTGCTGATTTTGGTAGCATACTTTCTTCACATGACTTGTCCGATATAACCTCTTCTGATTCAGAGACATTGTTTAGTTTGTATGCCTTATGATGCCAATCTCTTAATGTTTATGTGAACAGTCTCATAGGTCAAGGTGGCCTTCTTCTTACCTTTCAAGCATTTGATTGTTGATGAATTTAAGCTATCTTCCATGAGTTTAATATTCAGGTTGGCTCTTTCTTGGGAAGACCCTTTGTCCTCAATGAGCATCAATTCTATTGGAAATGGTTTATTCATCTCCTTGTAGCTTTTTTATTATATTATATGATCATTCTATAAGATATTTGTATATTTTCTCTTTTTTTGAGAAATCTTAGGGGATTGTATGCTGTTTATTCAATATCTACATAACTTGGGAGGATATTGTTGACTGTGGATTGTACTTTCTTTCAGAAGCTTACACAGATTATTAGTGTATTTTATGTAATGCTGATTTTAGTTTATGCACACTACTTCATTTACTTATAGTATAGTGAATGAAATCCAATTTTTTGGTGTCTTCTTGTGAATAATTATATATTTGGCTTGAATTTCTATAGCTTCTCATCAAATTTAGATGATTTGAGATTTGAGGCCAGTCTTAATATAGTTTTTCTCGTGATTATGCTCTTTTCATGTTTCTTTATACATTTATTTGATTGAACCCATTCTAATGAATGAGCGTGCCTTGCTATTGTATGAGAACCATAAAATTGGTAATTTTCTTTCTAAAGACATTGTTTTTCTCATATGATCTCAACATATCCAGTGTAATTTGGTTTATGCTTTTATCAAACTATCAAATTTTGGGGGGTCTCTCCTATGCTGAAAAGGTACTTCTAGAGTTTCTTGAAGGGCAGTCTTAAATCTACGAGAAAAACTATATTAAGACTGGCCTCAAATCTCACTTCTAGAGTTTCTTGAAGAGGTATTTCTAGAGATTCTTGAAGAGGTACTTCTAGAGTTTCTAGGGAAATTGGAGTCCTTGGCATATATAATGTTCTTGGGATGGCCATAATATGTGAGTGCTTTGAAGACACGAAATCTACAATATTTTTTTTTACTAGTCACGCAACATGGAATGAATCTTGGCATTTTGATGACTCTATCCGCCTTTAATAGAATTTGGTTGTTATGCTTACATGTTTTAGGTATATTGGTTCAAAGTTGGTGGAGATGGTTTCCCATTTTTTACTGTGTGGAGGTAGTAGCATGAAGATTTCTAATTGGTGGATTTCTTGTACTGTTGTCATTTGGCAAATGTCACAAATGCTTATATATTTTTCTATATCTTTTCCTGCTAAGTGTGTTTTTTTGGACGAGGATGTATAATAAACTAAGAATATGATTGTTTTATAAAATTGCATGCAATATTTACTATTATTTTGCATTGCATGCAAAATTACTATGCTTTTTACACTGAACAAAAGCTTTTCTATGCTTTTTGCATAGCATGTCATTTGAAAAGATGCTTTTGAGATTTTTCTAGCCTTTTTCAATTTGCATTCCATGTTATTTACAAATGCATTTCCAAGGTGAAAATCTCAGACCAATAAGGAAAAAATAGAGATGTGGGAAAAGGAAAAAGCTATTGAGAGTGGGAAGGAAATAAAGGAAGCACAAAGGATAGAGAAGGAAGAAATTATCTACAAAGAAAGGAGGTAGAGAGGGAGGGAATTGTGATTTGAGGAGGAGCAGGAAAACGCCACAGTATTGGAAATTATAGAAGGAAAAATTCAGGGCAAGGGAAAGAGCTCATTGCACATAGTGGGCAGATAAAAAAAGAAATATGCATCAAAGATTATTTTTGTGTGATAATAATGTTTTTTAGATCAAAAGAACTTTTGTCATTTCTAAGGTAAATTCATCTACTTTAGAAAAAATGGTTCTTTTGAAAATGCCAAGGTCAGCAAGCCAATTAATGGTCTTGTTACATTGCATTAATCAACAAACACTTTGTCGAATTGCCATTCAAATTTTCTAGCTTCCTAAATGAGACGAAGTATTCAATTATTCATTTTCCCAGTCATGATTCTCTTAATGATTTACATGGAGTCTCGCTCCACAATTTTTAAAATTTTTTTTTTGATAGCCATTCATAAACCCATAGTCAGACCCTTATCCTTCACATCATTGTTTGTGGTGTCTACGGTAAAGGTTGTATTAAATTCAATAACAATGCCATTATAGTCCCTTAAGGTACAACTAAACCCTAAAACTCTTGGTTTAGCTTTAGATGCACCAGCAAAGTTAAGCTTATAGCAATCCTTATGAGGAGGCTTGAATTTGATTATCTAGTTTCCTCTTGCTATTTAGAAGAAAAAGATAATCGCTCTAACTTTAGGTTGGTTCCACAAAATAGCTAACTCACCTAGGTTAGCTTTTCTTGTCTTAATAGTACTCTTCAAAAAAATTGTCTCAACATTATCTCTTTCAGTATATTTCTAGAGTTTAAATG
This sequence comes from Cunninghamia lanceolata, assembly GCA_027924645.1. Classification (NCBI taxonomy): domain Eukaryota; kingdom Viridiplantae; phylum Streptophyta; class Pinopsida; order Cupressales; family Cupressaceae; genus Cunninghamia; species Cunninghamia lanceolata. The sequence continues at coordinate 69,099 of BSBN01001239.1, read as the reverse complement.
AAAGTATACTGATTATTCTTAAAATGATGGCATTTCTTTCTTTCTAGATCTTGTAGGGTATCATAGTAGGAGCTAAAAACTTGAGATCCATAAGAATATGAAACAAATAGGACAAGTCCAAGAGGAGACCAAAAGAAACCAAGAGGAGGGTGCAACCTGTGGCGGATTGAAATTCTCCAAAAAAATTGGCTAGAGGTGATTAGTGTATCTGCAGTGAAATACTAAATGTGAAACCTCATCTTCCACTTCCATACACATAGTATACCTAGTATGGTCCCAGAAACCTTTCCTCTTCAAATGCTCTTTTGTGAGGATTTTACCATTTGTAGCCAGCCAAAGGAAAGCCTCTGCTTTCAGCCATGTTTTTCAGAACCACACTTTCTTCCAAACATCATTAGAGTGATAAAAATAGCTCCTATAAGCTTTTGGTATCCAACCACTAAAGAACATTCTCTAGTCCCTTGTGATACCATCCAACTCCTCCATAGATTATGCCATTCAAAAATCGAGAAGAATTCCATTCATACCTTATTTGGTCTTAGTCTCCTCCCCTTGGAGTAGCCCAAAGTATTTCTGTTTCCTTACAACAACACCTTTTGATACAATTTCCAGGCAGTAATCCTTAACTTTGCAGCCCTTTTTGGCACATGCTTCGTCCTTAACTGGGATAGGTGATCTCCTGGGAAGTCTTGATGCTTCACCCCTGTGAGCATCACTTAGTTGCAATGAGTGCTTAAGTGGACCATTCATGCTCATGAGAGATGGGTTCTTGTAAACTGCTACTCATGAAATATGGGTCAATGAGTTTGACTCAAAAACTATGCAGTTGAATCTTGATAAAATATCACATAATTTTACATGTTTCTAGAGAGATTAGTTTCATGAACCATTACAAACCCATCAGTTATAAGTTATAACTTATTTGTCTTCCTTTGACAAAACTATCATGCTCTTCAGAAATCAGCTTTGGGAGCAAGAGATCGAGCCTGTTATTGATCATCTTTGAGATGATCTTGTACACTATATCACAGAGGGAGATATGCATAAAATCTTTAGGATCATGACATATTCTTTTAAGTCTTTAGGTTATGTTTCATTCTTTGGATGTTCACTGCAATAATGTAAACTTGTAAAGTGTTTGTGTATGCATTACTTGTGATTGGATATGAACTAATTTATGTTATTATATTCCTATATTCTTCTACAAAATTTCTTAGTCCTTCTGACATTAGTGTGTAAACCAATTTTAATTCCTTTTATTTTATGCTTATTGATAAGTTGCATACATGTATCATCTTTGTCACTAAACAGATGCTTCCGCTTTTATGTTTACAGATACATTTTATATATGTTTCACCATCTGGGGATGCTGTGTTTTTGGATCTATGAATGTAAGTTGACTTGAATGAGGCTCTTCTTTGTTGGAAACATTTGCACCAGCACTAAATTTGCATTTTTGTTTCTGTTACAGAGCATGGATGAAATTTTGTAATCTATTTCATTCCCAACCTAAATATGAATTATCATGTTCAGCATAATGAATTAAGTATGTTCAATTCTTTGTTAATTTGTGAATTATGAGAAAAAACCAATTAAGGATATTTTATGTAGGATCCATTCTATGATGGTGACCCATACCGAAAAGATGGTGGAGACGGATCTCAAAATTGGATGTATGAAAAGGTGAGGAATACAATTTAAGTCTTGTATCTGTTCTATAATGGATATAATTTGAAACATTCTCCAAGACAGCAAGATGTTTCATTATCATCTTCATAAAATATTTAGTCTCTCCATACTCAAAATTGTAATCTTTTTACAGATTGATTGTTTGGATGTTTGACCTCTAGTTCTTTTGGTCTGTTGAATCAAAAAAATTATAAGCATATGTGCATATATATACATACACACACATATGCATATATATGCATATACACTCAAGGAATATAACACTATTCTATATGTATAACATCAATGTAGCTATGATCATATTGCAGGAAGAACAGGATGAAGCATCAGCAAGGGAGGAACTATTGAGAGAGGAGTTAATTCAGGAAATAGAGCGGAAAGTTGGAGGGCTGAGCAAGCTTGAAGAGGCAGAGAAAAAGGAGAAGGAACCAGTCTGACTGGCATGCCACAGTCAATAATTGTAAAAGAAACATTTTTTCATCTCTGCCAGCTGATCATTGTATTTTTCTATGCATCTGTTGATGCACTATAGTTTGAAATGGGTGCTTACCATTGCATTCGATGATCCTATGGTTAGAGAATACATCATACCACAAAAAGAATCACAAATTTAAGAGACCTGGTTATGGCCTGTAAAAAATCCACCAGAATCATTGCTCAAGAATATTGAAAAGAGAGAAATGGTGTATGCTAATGATCAGCCATGGCATAAGAACAAACACAAAACTGTAGACTGTTAGTAATTTGTATATTAAGCATCTTAGTTATTGGCTATTGCGAACTAATTTCAACGTGGGTAAGGCATGGTTGTAAAGGTTATGCATGTTCTTTTCTATTATTCCTTGTTGGCATTTACCATAGTCTTTACTCTTCACAACTACTTTTTAGCCCATATAACTAATAATATCCCCTTTTGTAAAATTTACCATTTACGATCGATTCCACCTGCAGAGATCACCCCCTAACTAATTGTGTTACACATAAAATGAATATAGATGTGATATAGATCTGATAGTCTGGACTTTTCTACTGTATCAGAGATAGATCTGACAGTACAGATCTATAGTTTGAAGATAAATCCAATCAATATATCTGTTCATGTGGTTCTCTAGTTGGTTGGTTCAGTCAGTCATCAGTGTTTGATGGTGTTCAGTGTTCGGAAGGTTGGCTCAGTGCTGGGAATCATTTCTGGGAATGGGAATACTTTCTGAATCATTCAGTGTTGGGAATAATTTCTGTTGGCTACTGTCCATCAATGCCAAATCGAAAGGTTGGTTTGGTAAATGGTTTGGTTCAGTGGGAATAGTTCTATGACTAATTAGTTTCTGTGGTAGGTTCAATGCCTACTGTATTGGATTTCCATACCGTATCGGAAAGGAAGAATGGTTCAGTAGAGGGAGGAGGGGGAGGAAGCAGAGGATTCCCCTCGATCTTTTGATTGAGTGCTTCAAGGCTCTCAATTTTGAATGGTTTGTTTCATTCACACCTTGGCCTCCTTTGTTGGGAGAGGCAATTATGAATTAATTGAAATCCATTATTCTGATAAACTATTCTACTTGTTGATAGTGTATATTGAATAGAAGTCCAACTCATCATGTCCACAAGTAACAATTCACTACTTTAATATTTTAATATGGGTATATTGAACTTCACATCATCAGCAATTCATAACATAACATTCTGATCCCTTAAGAGGGATCTAGAGGATAGACTGGAAACTCTAGCATACAAGGTGGTGACATGACGAATTGAGAAAGCAAAAAACTAAAATGGCTACCTATGGAACTCTGAAAACTCTCATTTCACTATATTTATGATAAAGAAATGGTCCTTTCTGCGAGAATATGAGACGATAAAGTTAAACCATCTTAATGTGTCGGGAAACTAAACAGAATAGAGATTGCTGGTTCATAGAATTGTTTTTCTTGTATATTACCTCTTCGGGATGCTTAAAAGACAATCTTAAGTTCAAGGATGCACTTACACCCATAAAGTTCTACAAGATGGTGAAATTTATTGTGTGTTCACGATGCAACTAACATATGATAAAGAAACTACAAATCAAGTGGGGGTTTCAGAAAAAAAATGGAACTTGTGACTTCCAAAGCCGCGATCTTATGAGATGGTGCATGAGAATAAACCAAGGTAAGTCAGCCTAGATTTGGATGGGCTGGAGCGAGGATCAAACAAGTGATGAGAATAAATCATTGTATGCTAAATATAGAGCATATGGCTTTAAAGCTAATTTCTTCCTTAATATGCAGATATTGTTTCATAATCAATCTTTAGAAATGCGAGGATGTTTCTGGTCTTAAACATTTCATTATTTCTTCCTTTCCGTTATTATTTTTTAGCCTATTGACTGAAGCAAGAGAGGGCTTGTATGGGGGAATTGCACTTAAATTAAAACCACAACCTAGAGAATATAATTATTGGTTGTTAAAAAGCATATCATGGTTTTAAAAATATAGGTAGTCTAAAATTTATGAACAATTGGAATGGAGTAAAAAAATAACAATTGTGTCTTTCTTGTTGTCCTTTTTAATTTGGTTCAAAAGAAACATTTCAAAGCGATTATTTGTTTGAGGAGATTCTTGTTCTTAAAAAACTAACAAGGGCTGCACTGCAGCTGCAGTCCCTGCCAAGGGCTGCAAGGACAAAGTGCCATCCAGGGAAGTCAGGAAAAAACATATGCCTACTTACAGACGAGCATAATCATAAATTCAAAAGGTATTATTAGTTCGTTCATGTCATGCAAGAGTCAAATTACTGTGTATAGTTTTGTATATTTTTGTAAGAATTGTTACTGTAACACCAAACTATGTGATATGGTTATTCAGGATTGTAATTTGGACTCAATTTACATTAACCAATATTATGTTTTTATCATGGCTAAATGACAAAAAACATAATATGATTATTTAGGACTCAATCTATATTAACCTATATTATGTTTGTATCATGACTAAATGACAAAAACATAATATGATTATTCAGGACTGTATTTGGATTCATGGCTAAATGACAAAAACATAATATGATTATTTGGGACTGTAATTTGGACTCATGGCTAAATGACAAAAACATAATATCATTATTCATGACCGTAATTTGGATTCAATCTCTAATTTGTTCCTTTTATTGGGTGAATTAAAGTCTGCAAAAGAGCAACTTCAAGGCTAAGCACAAGCCTTAGAAAATAATCATTTAGCTAGAGAAGTGACTGAAAATTGAAATGAATAATTATGTGGGATCTGTTGGCAAGAGACACTGTGTGGCTTCATGATTGTTGTCATTGATGGCAACAAAGTTCATCCCACACATCTACAGCACATAGTATGTCTTTACCGGAAGTCAGATTGAAGAGTATTTTGGTCCGGTAAACAAGAACAGAGCATGCAGCAAGGTCCGACAATCAGGTCCGGATCTCTCAGAGGATGTATCTTAGCAAAGTGCGGATTTGGGGAAGTCAAGAGTTGTACCATTACTACTACTTTCCAAAGATTGAGCCTCCGGTGATGAAAGAGTGAAAAGATATGAACATCTAAGTGTTGGGTTCCTGACAGACAGAGCAGTCTGAGGAGGAACTAATCGGCAGAGCATCAAACCTTAATCCGGATGAGAAATTGATGATGGTCAAGCTATTTAAGGAATCATACATGGTTGGCCGACATGATTGATGACTTCTATATCTATGTTTTTGATACGCATCACATATTGAGCATGGATCCAGCCGACAGATCAGTGTTTAGTAAATATCTTGAGTATTCCGGTTGCCGACTAGAAAGATGTTGAAACCCTTGGTGCGGATATATATACTAGATAGATTTTGGTATGAAGGAGTATGTGTTGAAAGAGTGTGCGAAGAAAGGCAAAGAGCAGAGTGGAAGTAGGAATACAAGTCCGGTATGTGACTGAACAACAGCACTAAAGCAGAGGAAGAATAAAGTGCAGTAGATCAGTATATTGAGCCTAATCGAAACTGAACCTCAGCATAGGTGGATGCCTCTTCTTAGTTCAAACACTTGGTTACCTTCCATAAACATTCTAGACAGTGAGTCTCTTGTAGGTAGTGTGCTCGAGCAGTGAGCCCTAATTGGCAAGTGCCATTTTGTAATTCTTATTTTTTTAACAGAGAATATAATCTTGGGTTAGTCACCTCGTGGGTTTTCCCTTAACAGGGTTTTCCACGTAAAAATCTTTGTGTTATGTGTGTTGATTCTATTTCTGCTCTCATGATTATGTATGCTCTTATGTTTTGATGCTGCACTAATAGTAAAGAAGAAAAGAAAGTTGAGATATTTAAGATAACTGATTCACCCCCCCTCTCAGTTATCTGCCTTGTTTCCAACAATTGGTATCAGAGCGAAGTTCCTCCAAACAGAGCCTAACAACTTAAGGAAGATTTGGGAATCTCAATGGATATGTATGGTATGAGGGGACAACTTCAGTCTGCCCTAGATGATCTTGAGCAATCTCACTTTGAAGTCAATAACCTGAGGGAAAGACTTAAACAAGCTGATGATTTCATAAATGAACTGAAAGAAAACTGAGTATCTCTGTGAAAAAGAGAAAAGAACTACTTCAACAATTAGCAAGTCAAAGTGAAGCCAATGACACTAATGAAGATTTGAATGAGAAAAACAAGTTATGTTGGAAGCTATCAAAAGAGGTCATTACGGTAAGACATGAAATGGAATAAGGGGTTATGAAATTCACCCAAGAAATTGAAGAGAAAAGAAATATTGAAGATAATCTAAAACAATCTCTCAAGGAGAAGTCAGAAGACTGCCACAAAATGGATAGGATAATCAGGGATCTGGAATCTGATCTTGAAGAAGCTAGAGATAATGAAGAACAACTTGAGAATCAGATAGACACTCTCAAAAGGGATCTTCAAACAACAAATGAATACAAAGAAAAATTCAAAATAAGCTCTTCTCAACTTGAAGTTCTTCTTGAAAGCCAAAAGAGGGTGGATGACAAGCATGGTTTGGGGTATGAAAAAGGTGAAAGCTCCGGATCTGGTCAAAAGAACTCTGGATCAGGAAATCCAAGGAATAGGCCTAGAAGATCTCCGGTAAGCCAACCAAATGCTCAAAGATATCCATCCTTCAATGGATACTGCCACAACTGCAATAACTTCGGTCATAAAGCAAATCAGTGCAGAAGAAGAATGAATCAGACTAATTCATCCTTCTCTGGACAATGTTTTAACTGCAAAAGGTATGGTCACAAATCTCATGAATGTAGAAATATACAAATAAACAATTCATTCAATAGTAGATGCTTTGCATGCAATAGAATGTGACATATGGCTAATCAGTGCAGATCAAGAGGATATCAGTCAAAAATGAAAAGAAATGTTGTTTTCTACAATTGCAATAGATCCGGTCATATTGCCAAATTCTGTAGAGGTAAAAATCAGGGTAAAAAGGGTCTGGTGCATCACAACCAAAATCAAGACAAAGGAAAAGAAAAAGTGAATGCAGATGAAGCTCAAAGGGAGATGAACAAGATTTGGGTGAAGAGAAATACAGAAAATGTTGGGAATGGATCCGCACCAGAATCTGGTGCTGATATTCCTTCCGAAAACTAAATTAGATGAGCTTTGGCTCAGGGGTAGTCACAAGGAAAATAAATTCCCTCAGCCAGTCAAATGGTGCCTAAATTTGGCACATGGAATGCTGCGGATTAAAGGGTTCTGAGAGATATATCTAAAATAACCCTTGGTAAAATATGAAAGATCCGCAAGAAGCTTTGAAGAGTTTAATCATCCAAGATTGATCCGGTGTGATAGCCATTTGGTAAAAGCAGAATTTTCACAGTTAGATCCGGTGTGATTCTAAATTGATATATCTTGATCTGCGGATAATTGGGATGATTCGAGGAAAGGAGATACATGGTCAATTATCACTAAAATAGTTCTAAGTGCTTCTCAGTAATCCGGGAAGATCTCTCTCAGAACAAGGCAACCGAAATAACTTAAGTTGTGCATTTATTGCAATATAAATTTAGGGTTTGTGTAGAGATAAAATGGTTCTATTATTCATCATTTGTACAATTGCATTCGAGAAGAAGAAAGAAAGAGCTTTGTAAACAAGTTTGCTTCAACCCTGTCAAAGATCAACCGTAGAATCCGATTCAACCAACGATCTTTTCTGGCTCAAATTGTGAACCCTAAAAGCATAAAAAGGTATTTCCGCTCTTGAATATCTCTCTCTGAATCTTTTGTAAGATGGCTACTCCAAATGTTGTTAAGATCACTGATAGGCCGTGCCTAAAATTCAAGAAACATCCTTACAAATCCCTAGAAGTTGATCCCTTAGGCACATTCTCTAGTATTCCGCATGGGGTTCTACACGTACAAGATGTTAGGGTATACATCCATGCAAATATTGAGGAATTTAGAGAATCAAAGTTGATGGATATCTACCATAAGCAATTAATAGATGAAACATTTGAACTTAAACCTCAATACAAGGCCCTCTGGGACAAGCATTTTGGACATTTTATCCACTTTCCCTATTTTGCAGAGGATGAATGGGTCCGGTATGTTCTTAGTAGAATACATGACAACTTCATGTGGTTGATGAGGCCATTCAAAATTACAAAAGATGCCATTAGGGCAGTAACCGGATTGCACTCATCCGGTGGGTTGCCTGCTCTCAAATTGGTCAAGAACCAAACAGTGAGGCTACCGGATCAAAATTCGACAAGAGAGCAATGACAATAGAAGATATCACAGATCCAAATATCAAATTTGCCTCTGATAATTGGCTATAAAATATATCACTCCAGTAGGGAGAATTCTGTATCCGGAACTGCAATATACACTGCATATTAGATGCTAAGGGAAAATGCAGACTATGATCTATGTGAGCTTCTCTTGAGCCAACTGTTAGAAAAATTGCAAAAGATCAAAAAGGACAAGAAAAACTCATTCAAGTATGGTGGGCTAATACTATGTTTATTCTTTTACTATATGAATGAGCTACTCGGATCAAGTGGTTGGGTATGGCAAAATGACAGACCAGTTGCCATACAAATTAGAGATTATATGTATGGGCTTGGTGATGCCAAGGCACAAAGTACAACACTTTGGGGATACTTCAAAAACTTCCAAGGCATGATGCAGGCCAGAGAGAGAATCCCCCAATCTCTTGTTGAAAAATACAAGGATACAGTGTGCTTCATGGTAGACACTGATCAATGTCTAATGGAGGCAGTGAAACCCATAACAGTCTGGATTATGCCAATGGGCTGTGAGGTAGATGAGAAAATTCTGGAGCTACATGTCCAACACCTGTTGAGTCAGCCTAAGGACCCTGAGGCAGAAAGGTTTGGAACCTTTCAAGAATTGAGTGTGAAAATTTATGTTGAACTAAGGCAACCTGAAATAAAGAGAAAAGTCAGGAAGGAAGTAGAGGAAATTGCCAAGAAATATGACATATCAAAGGAGGCAGTTGATGCCAACAGAGAGAAAGTAGAAAGAGCAGAGAAAGAGAGACAAGAAGTAGAAAAAGAAAGTGCTCCGGTGCAATCCCCCTCTCGGACTAGATCCTCAAAGAGCTCTGCACTTGCCACTTCTAAGAGCCCAAAAGCCTCAAAACCGGAAGCAAAGACATCCAGAAAAGGAGAGAAGAGAACAAAAACAAAGGCCACAAGGTCATACACAAGCCAAAAGGATGATGAAGAGATAGAGACTGATGAGGAGATTAAGAAAATGAAGAAGAAAAGGAAAATTTCTGGGAAATCCTCTGCCGGTGAAAACAAGGAAGAAGAAGCAGAAGAACTTGTTAAAAGGCCTACTCTTTCTGTTGATGATCTCATCAAGGTAGTCACTGTAGATGGGAATCTGCAGCCCATAACAGAATTTTATGATGAGTATAATGACACTGACAAAAGAATTTTGGAGGAAGCCACAGTCAAGTATTTGAATATCTATAATAAAGCATTCATTGAAATCATCTCACTAATTCCCAAAAGCTTGGAGCAAGTACTTGAAATGAGAAAAGAAAATGCTAAGGCAAAGGACCTTGAGATCCGGGAACATATTGCAATCCAACTCTATCCTTCCATTACTCCAAAACAAATGAACATGATCTTTAAGGACTGCAAGGAAGAGTTCCGGAGCAAAGCAAGAATAAACAAATGTATGCTTGGAGAGACAGATCAAGTTGCCAAAGAAACAGAGGACATCCTTCGGATTGCATTTAAAAGATTCAATCTTCCTATTATAGAGGACATAGATGATGAACCTACTAAGAAAAATATAGAAGAGCCAAAGGAGATAACTGAGGGGAGGACTAAGGACTTGGATTCCTCTATTCCGGAAGAGGAAGTCCATGAAGAAGTAAACATCTCTCTTCCGAATCCCCCAGCAGACTCCGGAACTGAAGGAGAAGAAAGAAAAGAAGAGAAAATTAGTCAAGGAGAAGAGGTAAAGGGAAGAGAAGAAGATCAAACAGAGAAGATCTCAGATGATAGTTCTGAGGTGGGAAAAGGAAAGAAGACTCTGTCTTCGGCAAGAGACACTGCTGAAGCAGTAAAGAGCTTCTTGAACAAAGACATGTTAGAGATAGATGAACCAGAATTATTTCAAGGACCACTCAATTTTGACCCCCTCTCTCCAGTCCAGACAATGAAAGTAGCATCTTTTGCTCAAGCTAAAGCAAAAGAGAAGCTTCTAAAGTCTCACATGGAAGATTGTGAACTAATAGAGATTGCACCCGGCGTGCTAGAGAAAATCATGCCATCCTTCCAAAAGGATCTTTCGGCCTCTTCATCCAGTAATCTGAAATCTCTTGTTAATTTTGTTAGCTTACATTTTGATTCTTTGGAGAAATCAGCAGAAGAGAAAGTCTGAAAAGAGTTTTTGGGAAAGAGATTCTCCGAAGTGCAGGGACTCATAGCAAATGATAGGAGAAATCTGGATATTGGGATAAATAGTCTAGAAAATGCTCTTAAAGATGGCGGAGAATTATACAAATTTTGTTTATCTTGGTCCACAGTGACAATAGACATTACAAAGAAGATGGAAGAACAAGAGGGTAAACTATCAAGTTTATCTCAAAATTTTGATCCTCTAACCTCATCCATAATGAATCAAGAGTGCTAGGCTATTGCCACTATAAATGAGATAAAGAGGCTTTAGAAGGAGAAGAAGAATAGAATAAGCAGAATGAGTGAACTAAGAGGGATAATTATCCCTAAGTTGGAGGCCATGCATGAGGCCCTAACTGATGCTCAGACCACAGCCTGGACCAGTGATCCAACAGACTTAAAGAGGGCAGAAGCTTTTGCATTTTTGTTGAGTGGTCACATCTCAATTTTGGACAGGATGAAGCAGAGTAGGGCAACATAATTTATCTAGTTGAAAACCACCTTTGTAGATATACTTAAGCATATGTAAGTACAACATGTATATATACTTATGCGGCAATGTATAGATTGATTTTTGCAAATTTTGGTGTGCGGATTTCACTCTTTGCCATTGATGTCAAAGGGGGAGTAAGGGGTAGTGAAAAATGTGGTATCCAGCTAAGGGGGAGCTCCAGTAAAAATGTACATAAGACAGAGCATCAGTCAAGGGGGAGTTTGCTACGACACTTAGTCATTTTTCACTAAGTGTTGCCATCAATGCCAAAGGGGGAGATTGTTGGCAAGAGACACTGTGTGGCTTCATGATTGTTGTCATTGATGGCAACAAAGTTTATCCCACACATCCACAGCACATAGTATGTCTTTACCGGAAGTCAGATTGAACAGAGCATATAGCAAGGTCTGACAATCAAGTCTGGATCTCTCAGAGGATGTATCTAAGCAAAGTGTGGATTTGGGGAAGTCAAAAGGAGTACCATTACTACTACATTCCAGATATTTAGCCTCCGGTGATGAAAGAGTGAAAAGATATGAGCATCTAAGTGTTGGGTTCCTGACAAATAGAGCAGTCTAAGGAAGAATTGACCGGCAGAGCATCAGACCTTAATCCGGATGAGAAATTGATGATGTTCAAGCTATTTAAGGAATCATACATGGTTGGCTGACATGATTGATGACTTCTATATCTATGTTTTTGATACGCATCACATATTGAGCATGGATCCAGCCGACAGATCAGTGTTTAGTAAATATCTTGAGTATTCTGGTTGTCGACTAGAAAGATGTTGAAACCCTTGGTGCGGATATATATATTAGATGGATTTCGGTATGAAGGGGTATGTGTTGAAAGAGTGTGCGAAGAAAGGCAAAGAGCAGAGTGGAAGTAGGAATACAAGTCCGGTATGTGACTGAACAACAACACTAAAGCAAAGGAAGAATGAAGTGCAGTAGATCAGTATATTGAGCCTAACCGGAACCAAACCTTAGCATATGTGGATGCCTCTTCTCAGTTCAAACACTTGGTTACCTTCCATAAACATTGTAGACAGTGAGTCTCTTGTAGGCAGTGTGCCTCTTGTGAGCAGTGTGCTCGGACAGTGAGCCCTAATTGGCAAGTGCCATTTTGTAATTCTTATTCTTTTAACAGAGAATACAATCTTGGGTTAGTCACCCTGTGGTTTTTCCCTTAACAGGGTTTTCCAAGTAAAAATCCTTGTGTTATGTGTGTTGATTCTATTTCTTCTTTCATGATTATGTATGCTCTTATGTTATGATGCTGCACTAATATTAAAGAAGAAAAGAAAGTTAAGATATTTAAGATAACTGATTCACCCCCCCTCTCAGTTATCTGCCTTGTTTCCAACAGGATCAATGTTGAGGCACACAGTGAACCTCCACGTGATTAGGCATCCCAAACAAATCCTAAATTAATACATGGAATTCTTGATGATGTGAAGAGCACCATTAAAAATAACTAACTTATCATCACAGAGACTAATGGTGCTTTTGGGCTAGTATGGATGAATGCCAAGATGGCCCCTCACAAAATGGCTATCACAGTGATCTCAATTTGATTAGCACTCTTGTGGACAACATAATAAGTTCTTAACAAGAAGAAACTACTTACTACAATTACATCATAAAGATAATTCCCTGATTGTAATTAAATCAAACATTGATGAATGACAATAAAAATATACAAAACAATAACAATAGCCAAAAAAGAACTACTTGGATTTGATATGTATGTACAACTATCTCTGAGAACAGATATGTACCATGCCCTATTCTTTGTTGTCTAATTTCCATTTAATGGTTAAAAACTATGGACTTCCCCCTAATCTGCATTGCTCTCTACTACATACAACTGTACACGTAGCTCTACAAAAAAGTAAGTATAGGCTCTTAACCAAAGTTTATGAAAATAGTAGAGGCTCTTAACCAAAGTTTATGAAATGATTTTTATATAAACCATCCAAAGAGAGTGCAAAGTGATGTGTATGCAGAATCCATTGCCACAATATTTTATATAACACATCAATATCTTTGATAATAGTTGAGACATATTTATAAGAAAAAAACATAGATATATATTGAGAAATAAAAATTCATATTTTTGGGAAAATAATCTTAACAAAATGAACAAACATGTATAGTAGTATATTAGCAAACCGGAAAACCACAAATTAATATTTTGGTATCTAAAAAGATCAACATCAAGAGGCCAACATGAGTAATTTAGTATCTAACTCCAAAGTTTGGAAAACTCTATGCCTAGCTATTCTTCATGTGGCATATTCACTGCCTGCACATGTCGGAATTGCCTGATTATACTCTTCAAAAAATATCAACTACACCAACCTACCAATGGAATTAGGTACATGTTTGCATAAGTAGGTTGTTCTTCATGCGACATCCTCACTGCCTACATAGGTTTGAATTGCATGACTAGACATTTACAAAAACATTAGCTACACTAATTTGCAAATGGAACTAGGTACACTAAACATGTGAATAATTCAAGATATGAAATAAGCCTCAATATCATCTCATGCAAAGATGGAATAGGAGGAAATGTGAGATATACTTCTCTACCTCTAGGTTAAGACTCTTACAACATGTAAAGATTCATTGTAACAATCTGCAAGTAGGACTGATGCGTAAAATGTTACAATGGAGAATCCTAACAGAATAGGGGGCTTGCTATCCATCCAACTAAGCCATACTCCATGCTAATGATAGAACTACAAACCCAATTACCACTATTATCATGTGACATGATGCAATCCAAACATTGCTTGAAAATTCAAAACATTAAATAGCCAACAACGACATCAAATGGATATATACACATTGAAGATATGCCCATATCTAACTAATGGGTAGATATTGTAATATGTAAATTTAGAATCTATCAAAATGGAAACAAACATATAAAAAATGTGCCTCCTATTCTAAACTCACACAAAATAAGGTTAGAGCATAGAAATGGAAGATAAACTAATCAAATGCAAATTCAGAACACAAGTGTTATACCTCCCATTTGATGTGCTCCAATGGATTATAGATGATGTTTGATGTTGCTTGCTTTGAAGTCCCAACAACATGCCTTTGCATTCAAAAGTGCTTGGAAATGACTTGAGAGGGGTTGCATTTATAGATTTTTAGGATGAGGATTGGATTGATGAGATCAATTTGGAAGATTAATGGATGAGAATGGTTAAGAGGAGAAGATGAATGAGAGGCCTCCAAGTGGCATCTCATGATTGATGCTTGTGATGAGGATTGGATTGAAAGGACATTAATGGACAAGATTTTCTAGGAGAAGATGGAGGGTGATTATTGAGAAGTACATCTTAGGATCTTGTGAAAGCTCTCACACATGTGTGACAGGAAACATGGGGATGTGTGATGAGACCTCTCACACATGTGATCATGACAAGTGATTGTCTCACATGTGTGAGAGACATGGGGAAGAGTGGATGTGACAAATGATTCTCTCACACACTTGTGAGAGACATGAGGAAGAGTGGATGACTCATGATCCTCTCACACATGTGTGAGACACATAGGGAAGAATAAATGTGACATGTGGACTTTCTCACACATGTGTGAGAGTTATGCGAATCACATGTGTGAGAGTTACGTGAATCACATGTGTGAAATAGAGGGTAGGGATTAAAAGATTGAATGGAGGGCTAGGATGAAAAGTTGATTGATGATGTGGATTTAGGGATGAGATTGTTTAATTAGAGAGAATAAGTGATGTGGATTTAGCCTAGTTAATTAAATAAAATGATTTATTTAATTAACTAACATTAGGATATTAATAAACATTAGGATAGGATAATTGAATAGAATTAATTAACTGATGGATGACCTAATTAATTAATTAATTAGTGTGAGTGAATATGATATCATTAAGATGAATTTAGTTATAACATAGTGGTAAGTTTAGGTGTCTACATTTCGCCCCTCTTTGAGATGGTGTTGCGATTAAGAGAAGTAACAACATTTCAAAGAAGATAAAATATGATGGTGGTAAGTTTAGTTGCTTGATGAGATGAAGGGGGAGGCAAGATGCCCCAGTTGGCTGAGGGAGAATGGAGTTAGTAAATGGATAAGGGATGCCTCCTCAAGAGGACAGGTGGGTTGAAAGAACATGGGTGTGGTCATGAATGAAGAGAGAGAAATGATTAGATATGAGGATTGGAGAGAATAATTTGAGTGTGGTGGATGGAAATGATTGAGTGAAGAAATGGAGGAAGGGATTGGATGATAGGTCGTGCTGCATTGGGTAAAGAAACATTATTTGACATAGCATGGAATGTTATACACTAGGGTATAAGGAACCAAGGTGACAATGTATCCCACACAGAAGACTAACAAAAGGATGCCCCAACACATCCAAGGTGTGTGATGACCTTGGTTGGTACTGTGACGGGACAACCACCAAGCACAACACACACAAAAATAGATGCATGCCCTGGTATACACTATTCAAAACACACCATGATATAAATGATTGTGGCGGCCTTGAGGAGGTATAATGTGGGAAAAAAGATAAAACAAGATAAATGAAGATAATAAATCAATAGTCAATCTACATGCAAGAGGTTTCCTTTTGCTAAAGTGTTGATGGTGGTGAAGATAATGATGCTTGATGATGGGGAATGATATATTGTGTAAAGACAAAGCATAATATAGGTCATGGATGGTAGGATAGCAAATGGGTGGATTGAAGCATGTTGTCAAGGTGCATTTGGATTTTTGTCAAAGCATTTAGGTGTGAAATTGATAGGTGTGGGATCGATGTTGTTGCAAGTGCATGAAGCTCAAAATTGGGAAATAAACTCATCTGAAACACTAAATAAGCAATAGGGAGAATGCCAAAATCCCATTCCAAACCATGGCATAATCTGTTGCCCCCAGCGTACAACCAAGGTAATGGGAGATTATACTAGGATGGGAATGGTAGATGAGGCATTGATATCATAGAGGAGCTAAAGGATAACAGAGTCTGGCTATACACATGGCACTTGCGAGCAGGTTTTCACCAAGGTACTTATCCAAGGTGCCACAAGAAGTGGTTTTCACTAGAGGATGATTTATTTCTCTTTACTTTTTCTAATTTTTTAAATATTTTTAAAATTTTTTTATGAATTTTTACTTTTTTTGGATTTTTCTAAAATGGGATACTCAACAGACTAAGCATGGAAGCATTTGAGATGAATTATGTTAAGATGTTCATCAAGTTCCTGACCATCTAGAGTAGCCAATTGATAGGAACCTGAACCATACTTGGCTATGATGATGTAAGGACCTAGCCAATTAGGCTCAAATTTACCTTTCTTGTCTTTGTCATGTAGATTCTTCTAGTTTTCTTTAAGCACAAGATCACCAATCTCAAACTCTTGAGCTTTGATTTTCTTATTGTAGCTTCTATGTATCAGATTCTGATAGGCCTAGAGATGATTCAAGGCAGTGAGGTGCTGTTCATCAAGTAATTCAAGATCATGTAGGAATGTAATATGATACTCCTCGTCATCGATGAGGTCATGCAAGAGATGCATAATGATGGTAATTCAATCTCAATCAACAAGATAAATGTGAAGCCAAAGACTAGGGAATATGGGGTGGCACCAGTGGGAGTGCAAATGCTAGTATGGTAGGCCCAAAGGGCAGGATTAAGATTAAGGTTCCAATCACGGCCAACATCAATGATGGTTTTCTTAAGAATTTTGAAGACCTAGTTTTGTTAGTATATTCTACTTGACCATTGGATTTGGGGTAATAGGGAGTGGCCCAATCGTGTTGGATGTGGAAGTGCTCATAGATGGTGCAAACTTCATAATTTTTGAAGGATTTACCATTATTTGTAACAATGGAAGAGGGAGTACCATAGCAGAAAATGATATGATGGAGGATGAATTTAGATATTTGAGTGCCAATGGTATAGGTGAGTGGAATAGCTTCGACCCACTTAGTGAAATATTCGGTGGTGGTGATGATGAACTTATGGCCACTAGAGGAAGAAGGGTGTATCTTACCAATGAGATCGAGGCCCCACTAAGAGAAGGGCCAAGGAGTAGTGATTGGTTGCAAAGCTTGTGACAGTGTGTGAATCAGGTCTCCATGTTGCTGATAGGTTAGGCATCTTTTAACATATTGACAAGCATCATGTTCCATTGTGGGCCAATAGTATCCTATTTTGAGAAGCTTTTTAGCTAGGACCATGCCACTTGTATGGAAACCGCAGATACCATCGTGAACTTCTTTAAGTGTGATGTTAGCCTCTTCCATGTTTAGGCATCGCAAGAGGGAACCATCAAAGCCTCTTCAATAGAGAGTATCTCAAAGGAGGGTGAAATGTGAAGTGTGTTGGATGAAGGATTTACATTTATTATGGGATAGATTAGGTGGAAGGGTTTGATCATGGTGGTAAGTGTAGATATCACGGATTTTTTTAGTGACGAATCTTTGCCAATTGACAAATAGTTGAAATCGGGGCCTCCAAAAATGGTGAATAGTTCAGGCTATAAAGGGAACTAAATCACCTGATTTTTATAAAAAAATAATTTAGTCTTAGTTAATTCACCAAAGCATTATTTTTTTAAACTAATAAGTTGAATTATTTCGCCAGGTAAATGATGCGTCATTAGAGCTGATTCACCAGTAGTTTATAATATAATTATAAATATTAATCATATTCACTAGTAATATTATATTCCCACCATTACTTTTGGGGTAATGTCGCCATTAGTAATAAATTATTATGTACTTTTAGGGCTATATTCGCTTTTAATATGACTTCTATTCATTATCGTTGATTATGGATTTGATCTAATGGTTGTCATTGAATTCTGTGGGCTACAAGCACATGCCTTTTAAAAGGCTTGTTGAGGCTCGAAATTTATTTTGAGTCACTCGATTAAATAAATTCCAGGCCTCAACAAGCCTTTTAAAAGGCATGTGCTTATAGCCTACGGAATTCACTAACAACCATCAAATCAAATCCATAATCAACGATAACAAATAATTGAATTAAAAATGTGCGATTAAGGTAGAATATAAGGTGCAAAATCACTCTTTTTTAGTTTGATTTTGAAAGTAATATATTTTAAAATAGTTTAGTTTGTGTGTGTTTGAATGCATTTCTAATAGTGGATTTGTGCTTGGCGCCGGGGCCGCTATCCCCGGACCTTGCGAGGGGGCGCTAACCCATCGACCCTCGCAAGGAGCACTGCCCTTTGACCCCGCTAGTGGCTACCACCCCCAGGCCCCTACTTCAACATTACAGAAAATAAAAAATATATATAGGGAGACTATGCCGACCAACTATGCAAATTTTTAAAGGAAAGATTCACCATTGTAATTAATTGATTTATTTATTATTCACTAGGATTTGCCATTGTAATTATTTTTTTTACCAATTATTCATTAGGATTTTCCAGGATTTTACAACAATTTCTAATAATATGCATAGATTCATCAGGAAAATTAATATTTTTTTCAAAAAAAGGAAAGATTTGCTAGGAAAATTATAGTACTTAGCTAGGATTCACCAATATTTTATAAGTTTTTTTTTTTTTTTTGGGGGGGGGGGTTCCTTAAAGTTATCACTGGTAGATATCATGATATCAGGGTGATTCGGGACAAACAATATCACATATAAGCTTAGATTTTGGGTCATCATATGTGGGCATGAGGAGTTGCTCAACTAGGAATTCGTAGTATTTATTGTCGTGTGACATGTCGAGTAGTGACCCAATAGTAGCTATTATATTGACCACTTTGTTGTTGAGACGGGTACTGATTCAAATTGGATGTCAGTGAAATATTGCTTAAAGTTGTCAACCATTCGTTTGTAGGGGATCAACTTGTTGTCTTTGGTGTGATACTCATTGTTGACTTGTTTGATGACAAGTTGTGAGTCTCTATAATGAACGCATGTTCATTAACTTAAAAACAACAATAACGTAACCAAATTCACACAATTTTTTTAAATAATTATAATGAAGGTTTTTAAGATTTTTTTCCAATTTCATAACCATATGTCATAATGTATAAACTTACATCCATATAGTACTTATTACAAGATTGCATCTTCATTTTGATGCTTTTATATTTTGCAAATAATAATGATACGTAAACATATGATGTACAATGATGTTTTTGAATAACCAAGTCTTTGACAATCTTCAGTTGCAAGAGGGATAGCATCACTGAGTGTTTTTCCTCCAACCATAGACCAACAGTCCCCCACACACCTTCCGAAAGGAAGTGGCCCTACCCTTCACGAGAGTAGTGGATTATGGGAATCAACAAGATCCAGGATGACATCTGAGAACTAGTGTTGTGTCTAAATTACAAACAATCAACCATACAACTCTAGAATCCTTCTAGCTAAGTATGACACATTCGACTGAATTTGCAAATTAAAGACACTATGAATGGACAAATGCAAGCAGTGATTTTGTAGTTCTTTGGCCAAATACTCATAAATCAATAAATACATTTCATAACAACAACGTATGTTGTAAGTTCATACACCTCTATCTCAAACTAGTTTTCAACATTCATTTCATCTCATAATATATATAGATTCTAAATTATAATAATCAAATACAAATAGACAACTTCAATCTTTAGTTTACCTATCCTAAACTTGGCTAATTGACTTAGATCCCTCTATAATCTCAATAGTCAAGTTCAAGGTAGAATAACTAATTGTCTCAATAATATAGTAGCGAACTACTGTGTATTCATGCACTCTCAGCATACTGTCATCTTGACAGTTCTATCTAAATATTTTAATCCTTGATGATTTCCATATTTAGTATTAGGAAACTCCTTTCCTATTTAAATGAGATATAAGATTATGCTTCATCTAAATCATTACTAAGAAATCTATCTCAAGTAAGTGTTATCTACCTTACTCTTTACTAGGTAGAAAAACATATTCTACAATGTTCTTGTTTCAATGGAACAATTACTTCCCCACAATATTATACAACATTTAAATTTTGAACAACATGCAGATAACACAGTTCAGTCATAAACAACATCCTACCAAGAATTCTTAACCATGATTTCAATTTGAACAGATAAAAATATTCATTCCACTTAAATAAGATTCCTATCTTTTTCATCAAATGGAAAACTGTATATTTATATATGAATATATGTACTCAACATATATACATTTATAAGTATATATTGATGTAACTACTGCAACATCAAAATATATATAATTTATTCTTCATTCACATCATAGTCTAACAAATATATTCTGATTTAAGTTTTAAATCTTCTTTCATAACTAATGAATCAATGAAGAAGACTGATTAATAGCCAACGATACTCCATTACTTGTCAATAAAATAACTATTATTGCAACATCAAAATATATATAATTTATTCTTCATTCACATCATAGTCTTACAAATATATTCTGATTTAAGTTTTAAATCTTCTTTAAGAACTAATGAATTAATGAAGAAGACTGATTAATAGCCAACAATACTCCATTACTTGTCAATAAAATAATTGTTAAGTCAACATATCAACTCAATTCATTATAGACAGTAATATCTTTAGCATCTCTGTATAACACATAAGATGATAATATTATAAAAAAGATAAATCTTGAATACTATCACAAGTATTCAAATGTTTACATCCCCTGTTTTCGATTCATGAAACAACTTTCATACTATATATCATGGACTATTTGAAGGCACCAAAACTGACTCAGTATAAGTTAATAAAAGACAAACTGTTCTCAACTTGAAACATTTTTATAAAGAACTATGTTCAAGTAAAAAAATGTACGCGAGCATTTATGTACTCTACTCTCAGTTTAATGTTATCTCGGCTGTTTCAAAAACAAAATTCAAAATGATAGACACGATCTCAAATCATGATTCCAACTATAATCCCAACAAAATTAACTCTTCACCATTCAAACTGAGCCCCAACTCGAATGGATTTCTTATAACAATGCAGTCACACAGATGTAGTTAATTAAACCCATACCTATTCAAAATAATCTTAATCTCGATAGGGATGTAGGGATAGATAAATGACCACAAACGATCTCAATCCCAATAGGGATATAGTGCTAAACAAATGACCACTAATGATCAAGAATAGGACCTCCTCAACTCTTACTAATAGAGTCCCAAAAGGAATTAAAATAAAACTTATTAACTCTTTATTGAACCACTCTCTGTTCATGCTAAACAGGACCCGAAATGGGTTTAATGAGTGATAGTACTAGTAACTAAGAGGGTAAAGAGATGAGGGACCAAAAAGTTGCCACATGGACTTTCTGGTCCCATACAAGTCATAATGCAAGCACATTATAACACTTATAACGCGCTCGCATTTTGTAAAAGTAAAACTCAAAATAAAAAGCCAATTTAGAACAGGCCACAACTCATTTGGAGTTTTGGCAAGCAGGTTTTAGCTTTCACAGTGTGAGCGGATTATAAGAAGAAGGGTGACAACAATTTCTAAGTGCAATTGACATTTTCACCATGCCACCTCGCTAATCCCGCTCCCAAGGACGTCGTGAACGAAGTGTAGAGGGTGTAGTAGCTGAACAAGGTAGGGTTTGATTTTTTTGTGAATTTGAAACAAAATTTTTAATTTTGCAATGTTTGATTGGATTATGTTGAATTTTCAGTCAATGAGGCACCAAAAAACCCTAATCCACCAGAGGAGGCTCAAAACAACCCTCAAAACCCTCCCACCTTCATGTCCTCACCATGAAAGAGACACACAAGAAAACTATTTAGGGAAAATTAAATAAAACAAAAAACATCTTGAAACCCTAATTGAAATGTTAAATAGTCCAAGTGCAAGCACCGATCATAGGAGAGCCCTTGCCAAGTCATTAGAGGTGATTATTTCTCACATTGAATTGGTGACAAACCAAATCACCGAATGGAATGACTATAGGGAGAGGAGTTGACAATACTATGCTGACAAATTGTCTTACAAACAAGTGAAGGACAAAAAAATTACAAAATCTCAATTATGTTCACATTTTATCAATCCTAAAACTGGCCAAACACTAGAAGAGACTTGCAAATGGTTCCCAATTCATTGGTGTGTGAATGAAGATATATCCCAAAACTTTTGGGATAGATGGTACATGGTCTTTGATGAGTGTCCTTGTAATAACAATGAGGTGCCGCAATATTTCTTTAGGAAAATCTATTGTGAGTTCGTCCTTAAGGAGGTTCTTAATTACTTCAACATTCGAGAGTTCTAGGGCAGAGGTGGTGGCTCTGCCCAAGATAGACAGGGGGCACATCGAGACCAAAACCGCGTACCTAGACCCCTCATGAGGCCAACACATGTCTCACTCCCTTCAAATTTGAAGGAGAGTGTTGAGGTGGAGACACTACATTCATTAAGTTCTCTCACCCAGTCTCTAGCATAGCATGGTGATGATCTTACCCAGGTTGGTGAGGGTGAGAGTAGTAGGCATTGTTTGTCCCCACATCTTTGCAGTTCATGTGGGAACTTGTGCGATTATGGGACCCAAGACTCTCATCAAGATTTTGCAATGCAGTGGTAGTAGCAAGTGATGGACACATCCGTATTGGATAATATTGTTCTCACTGATGACCTCTTACAACATAAGTTTGATATTGAATCCCAGGTAATTTTTTACAAGGTTCATCTTGATTTAATATATTTGTATTTGAAATTTGTAATTAATTATATGACTATCTATATTATAAGTCAAAATTAATGTATGTAATTGTCTGCACTATGAAATTCCATGGTCAAAGTTTTCATCTTGCATTTGTTAGCCGTCCAGTGCAGGGTTATGAGAGGAGGTTGAGTCAACAGGTATGTAATTTATCACATTATTGTAAATATAATACATATATCAATGGTAATCTTATTTAGTGACAATTTGATAATGAACATGGAGCTTCACCACCACCTCCACGATTTCCTTAGTCCCCTGAATGCAGAACCACTTTCACGGAGGTAAATTTAACCATTTGTAATCATTATGCATTTAACTAATCTTAGGTATCTATTTTGGTCAAATAAACTTGAACTCTATTTCCAGATGTTGAATATGGAGACTCCTCATCTTTGTCAGTTAATGGAGGTGGGCATTGTTGCAGTTGTTTTGTTTGCAAATCTTTTAACCGGGGTATGAGACAGTAACATGTAAATGTCATTTTGTATTTCTTGTTTTATCTCATGTCATATGATGTACATAAATGATATTCATGTTTACTCAATTTTTCTTCTCGATGCTTCTCACAAGAGGTCACAACTCCAACCCGTCTAGCTACGGATGAAGAGAGACAAAAATGATTGAGAGGGATCGTCAACTAGCGATAAGTGATTGATTACATATGCCATGTTTATATTTCATATTTTCTATATTAATGTGCATATTGTTTGATTGTATTAATAGGTGGATCTTCAAAAATCTCTGTTGAGGAGGTCTAGTCAATGGGAGAGAGAGGACGAGTCACTGATTGACTCTCCATCTTCAAGGCCAAGCAAGGGCCGCCAATTATTTGATAGTAGTTCATAGGAAATTAGATTTTGGGACATTTTTTTGTATGTCTAGATGGCTTTGTATACATACTTTTGTATGTTACCGATGTCTATCTTTGTATATGCCTATATGGCTTTGTTTGTACATGCCTATATAGCTTTATATATAGACTAGATGTTATGTTCATGACATTATGTTTATGACAGTTTACATTAAATATAATATGATGATCAATTATGGTTACAGGAATTTGGTTTTACATGTGCCAATTTCATTTGTTGGAAAGTTTATAAATCCTTTTCAAAAAATCTATTTTGTGCATATCTTGCAATCATTGCATTCCATAAGACTGTGCATTTCTTTGAGGCATCATGTCAAACAATTTATGCGCCTTGTCTATGCTACCACACTTTTCATACATGTCTACAAGGGCAGCTGCAAATACAACATGTGACAAAATTCCTATATCCTTTATTCTTTGATGGTTGTCCACACTCTGTACCGAAGATCCTATTTTGACATAGGCAAGAAGGATGTTGGATAAGGTTGTGGAATTTGGTTTTACACGTGCCAATTGCATTTGCTTGAAAGTTTCTTTTGTGCATTTTCTTGAAAGTTTCTAAAGCCTTTTTGCAAAAATTGATTTTGTGCATATCTTGCAATCATTGCGTTCCATGAGACAACATTTCTTTGAGGCATCATGTCAAATAGTTCATGTGCCTTGTCTATGCTTCCACACTTTGCATACATGTCTCCTAGGGCAGTTGCAACTACAACATATGTCAAAATTCCCATATCCTTTATGCTTTGATGGATGTCCATACCCTATTCCAAAGACCTCATTTGGGCATAGACAAGTAGGATGCTGGCTAAGGTTGTGGAATTTGGATTTACACCCGCCAATTGCATTTTCTTGAAAGTTTCTAAAGCCTTATCAAAAAAACCATTTTGTGCATATCTTGCAATCATTGCATTCCATAAGACAACATTTATTTGAGGCATCATGTCAAACAATTCACCTGACTTTGCATACATGTCTCATAGGGTAGTTGCAACTACAAAATCTGATGAAATTCCCATATCCTTTATGCTTTGATGGATGTCCATACCCTGTTCCGAAGATCCCATATGGACATAGACAAGGAGGATGTTGGCTAAGGTTGTGGAATTTGGATTGGCACCCACCAATTGCATTTGCTTGAAAGTTTCTAAAGCCTTTTTGAAAAAATCCATTTTGAGCATATATCTTGCAATCATTGCATTCCATGAGACAACATTTGTTTGAGGCATCATGTCAAATAGTTCATGTGCCTTGTCTATGCTTCCACACTTTGCATACATGTCTCCTAGGGTAGTTGCAACTACAACATTTGTTAAAATTCCTCTATCCTTTATTCTTTCATGGCTGTCCATACCATAGAAGCAAATAGTAAGTACAATTCACAACAATAGTCTCCCTAACCTCTTCAAATACCTCTTAATTTTACAGTAGTGGCAAGCATTTCAGGGCAACAATGTCCTGTCTCAACAATGTTTCATATAATCATTTTTATCATTAATATTTCTTATAATGTTGACTGCAGTATTGATGCCCATATTAATTGACCACAATACTAATAAGGATGTTACTAAACACCATACTGATCAAGAATGTATAGGTCACAATAATGACAGAATGCTATTGATTAGTGATGATAAGAAGATTACTAGTCACAAAAGGATAGTTATGTCCAAAGATAATAATGACAACCATCTCAATTGGTACAACATTATAAACCACTGCCATGTAATTATGAAAATTGCTAAACAATTGCCTCAATAATACAAATATTTTACAAATGAAATAATGACAACAATATCCATTGATAAGTATAGATGACAACACTAACATCTGTGATGCAATAATAATGACAAGCCAAAGGATAGCATAATCATTTGATAGTTTTGTCTAGTAATGACTATGCCCATAAATCATAAATAATGACATAAGTGTTTGTTGTCATCAAAGGCAACAATGATTAGCACTAATCACAATAACAATAGTGATAGTCACATTCCCTATTCACAAGGTTTTTAAACACAATTATACTAAGTGTCTTCACAGTTGTACATAACTACGTTCATTTTTGAAATAACAACACCAATAATTGTTGTTGCCCCTTTGCAACAAATCTAACTGCTATATAGTAATAACACCTCGAAATCTTAACAACTACTTACACCATTCAAGGTGTATATCCCATTTAAAAAAGTTTAAGAGAAGAATGATCCAAAAATTGTAGGTTTGATACTTATATAGAGAAAAAACTAATTTATTGTGATATTACCAGTGATATATCATTGATAACTTTGTAATATATTGGTGAAATTTTGTAATTTTCTTGAAAGTTTATAAAGCCTTTTCAAAAAATCCATTTTTTGCATATCGTGCAATCATTGCATTCCATGCGATGGCATCTCTTTGAGGTGTCATGCCAAGCTATTCACATGCCTTATCTATGCTTCCACACTTTGCATACATGTCTACAAGGACAGCTGCAAATACATGTCACAAAATTCCTATATCCTTTATGATTTGGTGGTTGTCTATACCTTGTTCCGAAGATCCCATTTTGGCATAGCCAAGGAGGATGGTGGATAAGATTGTGGAATTTGGATTTACATCCGCCAATTGCATTTGCTTGAAAGTTTGTTTTGTGCATTTGCTTGAAATTTTCCAAAGCCTTTTTGAAAAAATCTATTTTGTGCATATCTTGCAATCATTGCGTTCCATGAGACAACATTTCTTTGAGGCATCATGTCAAATAGTTCATGTGCCTTGTCTATGCTTCCACACTTTGCATACATGTCTCCTAGGGTAGCTGCAACTACAAGATCTATCAAAATTCCCATATCCTTTATGCTTTGAAGGATGTCCATACCTTGTTCTAAAGATCCCATATGGGCATAGACAAGGAGGATGCTGGCTAAGGTTGTGGAATTTGGCTTTACACCTGCCAATTGCATTTTCTTGAAAGTTTCTAAAGCCTTTTTGAAAAATCCATTTTGTGCATATAACTTGCAATCATTGCATTCCATTAGGCAACATTTCTTTGAGGCATCATGTCAAATAGTTCATGTGCCTTGTCTATGCTTCCACACTTTGCATACATGTCTCCTAGGGCAGTTGCAACTACAACATCATCAAAATTCCCATATCCTTTATGCTTTGATTGATGTCCATACCCTATTCCGAATATCCCATTTGGGTATAGACAAGGAGGATGCTAGCTAAGGTTGTGGAATCTGGCTTTACACCCACTAATTGCATTTGCTTGAAAGTTTCTAAAGCCTTATCAAAAAAACCATTTTATGCATATCTTACAATCATTACATTGCATGAGACAACATTTCTTTGAGGCATCATGTCAAATAGTTCACTTGCCTTGTCTATGCTTCATCACTTTGGATACATGTCTCATAGGGCAGTTGCAACTACAACATCTGGTGAAATTCCCATATCCTTTATGCTTTGATGGATGTCCATACCCTATTTCGAAGATCCCATATGGGCATAGACAAGGAGGATGCTGGCTAAGGTTTTGGAATTTGGATTTACACTCGCTAATTGCATTTGCTTGAAAGTTTCTAAAGCCTTTTTGAAAAAATCCATTTTGTGCATATATCTTGCAATCATTACATTCCATGAGACAACATTTCTTTGAGGCATCATGTCAAATAGTTCATATGCCTTGTCTATGCTTCCACACTTTGCATACATGTCTCCTAGGGCAGTTGCAACTACAACATCTATCAAAATTCCCATATCCTTTATGCTTTGATGGATGTCCATACCCTATTTTGAAGATCCCATATGGGCATAGACAAGGAGGATGTTGTCTAAGGTTGTGGAATTTGTTACACTCGCCAATTGCATTTGCTTGAAAGTTTCTAAAGCCTTTTTGAAAAAATCCATTTTGTGCATATATCTTGCAATCATTGCTATAACGTCAGAAAATGTCCCCTTGGGGGCTTTTCCCTCATAAGGTTTAGCTCTCAGGTCTTTAGCATTCATTTAAGACATCTTAGTTCATATTTTGGCATCCTGATGGAATGAGACCTAGGTTCCATGGCAAATTGGACCTAGGTGGACCCCTTGAGCTGTACCCTACCCAAAATAGGGAGAGGACTTGGGCACTCGCGCCCTAGTCCTGCCCTAATTTGGGGCAGCCCTAATTTTTGGGTGTCAGTTTATGACTGTTATTTGGTCCTTTTGCCGACACGGTAAGTTTTGATTTTTAAAATCTTGGCGGGAGTGCTTGTAGTTGCATATATAAGTATGCTTAGGCATTCATTTAGAAACTAGATGGCAATTGTGATGTTCAAGTGTTCTCAAGGTGATTCAAGGCTTCTATTCTATTGCAAGAGCAGACTTGTGTGTTTTGTGTGTTGATATTTGCAGATTTGAGCATCAATTTCCTCATGGCATGAAGAGCCTCTTCCTCCATGAGAGCTTCACTACAAGGTGACATAATATTGTGTTTTCATCATTGATCCCTTTGGTTTTTGCCTATGCCTCACAAGGGCACACACTCTTTATCTGACAACGATGTTCAGAGACTTAAGTGTCCTCCGGGGCTTGACTGAGGCAAGCCTTTAAATACCACAACCCCCAAACCAAGTCTTGTGATTGCAGGTTACAGGTGTCACATTTGGGAAAAGTGGAGTTGCAGGAAGGATTGGCAGGCATCAAGGATTTAGGATCTGAAGAAAAGTCAGACACAGGAGCACTTCTAGGACTTGGGCGCTCGCTCTAGTATCCTTCGCAAATAGATCCCCAAAAACATAAGTTACAAGGCTGATCAGTATTGGAAGGAGGTCTGAATTCTGCGAAAAAGCAGGTACCTTAGACTTGGGCGCCCGCTCTAGTGTCCCCGACTGTTCCGCTTCGAAACCCTGAAAACATGTATTCTATGATTTGGTATTTTATTCCTGTCTGTAAGAGATTTTTTTGTCTTTCGTCAATTTGTTGCCGTATTTGCATAATTAGGGTTTTAATGGTTAATTAGACATAAGAGAAGGAAAATTAATAATTAAATTCCCTAATCCAAGTTTCCCTACATCTGCAAGTGACCTAGGGTATGATAGTGCTCATCACTTGACCTTAGATCCTTGAATGTAAGGCGGAAAGGAGGATTTAAACATCGAAAAAGCTAGAACATTAACAAATCCAATTTTCCCCTAAACAATTGCATTCCATGAGACAACATTTCTTTGAGGCATCATGTCAAGTAGTTCATGCGCCTTGTCTATGCTTCCACACTTTGCATACATGTCTCCTAGGGCAGTTGCAACTACAACATCTATCAAAATTCCTTTATCCTTTATTCTTTCATGGTTGTCCATACCCTGTCCCAAAGATCCCGATTTAGCATAGGTAGGGAGGATTCTTGCAAAGATTATGGAATTTGGTTTTACACGTGCCAATTACATTTTCTTGAAAGTTTATATATCCCTTACTTTCTCATGCAAATGGATAAACTATGTTTTCATCTTATAATAGATAATGGATGTGTTCTTTGTACAATTTTCAAGAAATGTGAGGGTTGAAGTTACATTGCCTCATAAACTTTACCTTCTTGTCCTTCATTACCTTCAAGTAGACTTGTTTCCTCACACTCACCAGTCAGTGAGTGAAGTTAGCTACAATTCACAATAGAAATTATGTAAATACATGTGATAACAACTCTCTTATAAATCTTATGCAAATTTCTCATTACCTACATTGACTGTGCATTTGTCTTTCTCTTGCAAAATGAGGAAGAGAGTAAGAGAGACATGTTTGGCATGATTCACATATCCTCATTTCACCTTTCTACATTTGCTTTACACCTGCCACTTTGCATACATGTCTATCATGATAATTGCAACTACAACATCTGACAACATTCCCATATCCTTTATGCTTTGATGGATGTAATTAGAAAACATTAGATCAAGTGGGAACACCATATCAACCTAAGGAGAGTAGAGAAAAGTCCTAAAATTGAAGATTACAACATAGCTTTTAGTTTAGTTTCATCTACTAGAAAGGTGCTAAGAGTGAAATTTTGCATTCCATACCTCAAGGGGTTGAATTAACTATGCCAATACATCAAGGTGAGCAGGTGAATTCTAGGGGAGGTGTCTTTTCAGTGGCAAAGCCTCCTAGTCATTATCGACTACATCGAACACATACAATCTCTTAAGAGCCCTAAGACAAAAAGGTGTCAAACTTTGCACCGACTATTCCATCAAACCGTGACACCTAGGAACATCTTCTTTACATGTATAGGTGGATGTCAGGTCCACCTACAATACCTACCTCAATTTTTTAAAATCAATTTCGTTTGCCTATGGTGGCAAGGAACACATTGTTTCAAAATGCTTCAGTTTCATGCAGTGGGAAGGTGCTAGGAGTGAAATTTTGCATTCCACAGCTCGTGGGGCCAAAATGACTGCACCAACACATCAGGGTGGGCAGGTAAGTGCTAGGGGAGGTCTCATTTTATGGGCCAAGTGTCCCAGTTGTTCCGACTGTAGGCTATCGGCAAAGTCACTTAAGATCCCTAAGAGCAAAAAGCTGCCAAACTTTGACAGAGCAGTTCTCAAAATTCATGGTAGATAGAAATTTTTTGTTTAGACCTACAAGTGCACATGGGGCTCATCCACAATAACCTCTCTCAGTTTTAGTCAACTCCAATCTGTTTGACCATGCCAAAATTAAATGCATTCTTGCAAAATACTTTCGTTTCATGCAGTGGAAAGGCGCTAGGAGTGAAATTTTGCATTCCACAACTCATGGGGCCGAACTAACCATGCCAACATGTTGGGTGGGTGGGTAAATGATAGGTGAGGTCTCGTTTCATGTGCCAAGTGTTGTCGTCATCTCAGGCATCAGGCTACCGACAAAGTCACTTAAGATCCCTAAGAGCAAAAAACTACCAAACTTTGATAGAGCAGTTCTTAGAATTAGTGGCAGTTGGGAATGTTCTGTTTAGACCTATAAGTGCATGTGGGGTCCATACACAATAACCTCTCCTGGTTTTGGTCAACTCCAATCTGTTTGACTGTGCCAAAATTAAATGCATTCTTGCAAAATGCTTTCGTTTCATGCAGTGGAAAGGTGCTAGGAGTGAAATTTTGCATTCAACAACTCGTGGGGCTAAACTGGCTGTACCAATACATCAGGGTGGGTGGGTAAATGCTAGGGGAGGCCTTGTTTCATGTGCCGAGTGTTGCACTCATTCCAGCCAGTAGGCTACTTGCAAAGTCACTTAAGATCCCTAAGAGAAAAAACTGCCAAACTTTTACGAAGTAGTTCTCAGAATTTGTGGCAACTGGGAATGTTTTATTTGGACCTACAGGGGTATGTGGGGTCCATCCAAAATAACCTCTCCCAATTTTGGTCAACTCCAATCCATTTGACCGTGCCGAAATTAAATACATTCTTGCAAAATTCTTTAGTTTCATGCAGTAGAAAGGTGCTAGGAGTGAAATTTTGCACTCCACAGCTCATGGGGCCAAACTGACTGTGCCGACATGTCGGGGTGGGTGGGTAAATGCTAGGGGATGTCTCGTTTCATGCGCCAAGTGTCGTAGTCATTGCAAGTAGCAGACTATTGGCAAAGTCACTTAAGATCTCTAAGAGCAAAATACTGCCAAACTTTGATGGAGCAGTTCTCATAATTCATGGCATCTGGGAATGTTCTGTTTAGAGCCACAAGTGCATGTGGGGTCTGTCCACAATAACCACTCTCAGTTTTGGTCAAATCCAATCCATTTGACCGTGCCAAAATTAAATACATTCTCGCAAAATGCTTCAGTTTCATGTAGCACAACCTTGCCAGGAGCCATATTTTTTGTTCTGCTCATCATGGGGCTAAATCAACTGCACCAATGCATCAGGGTGGATGGGTAAATGTGAGGGGAGGTCTCATTTCATGCACCAAGTGTCTTAGTCATTCCAGGCTATAGGCTATCGACAAAGTCACTTAAGATCCCTAAGAGCAAAAAACTGCCAAACTTTGACGAAGTAGTTCTCATAATTCGTGGCATCTGGGAATGTTCTATTTAGACCTATAGGTGCACGTGGGGTCCATCCACAATAACCTTCCCCCATTTTGGTCAACTCCAATCCGTTTGACCATGTTGAAATAAATGCATTCTTACAAAATGCTTCAGTTTCATGCAGTGGAAAGGTGCTAGGAGTGAAATTCTACATTCCATAGCTTGTGGGGCTAAACTAACTATGCCAACGCATCGAGGTGGGCTAGTAAATGCTATGGGAGGTCTCGTTTCATGCACCAAGTGTCCCAATCATTTTGATCTACAGGCTATCGACAAAGTCG
Organism: Cunninghamia lanceolata; assembly: GCA_027924645.1. NCBI lineage: Eukaryota > Viridiplantae > Streptophyta > Pinopsida > Cupressales > Cupressaceae > Cunninghamia > Cunninghamia lanceolata. Next base: position 37,116 of record BSBN01001239.1, on the reverse strand, counting down.
AAAGGTGCTAGGAGTGAAATTTTGCATTCCACAGCTCGTGGAGCTAAACCGATTGCGCCAACGCATCGGGGTGGGTAGGTAAATGCTAGGGGAGGTCTCATTTCATGCGCCAAGTGACCCAATCATTCCGGGCTGCAGGCTACTGGCAAAGTTGAAAGATGTTGGGAGTGAAATTTTGCATTCCACAGCTCGTGGGGCTGAACCAATTGCGCCAATGCATCAGGATGGGTGAGTAAATGCTAGGGAGGTCTTGTTTCATGCACCAAGTGTCCCATTCATTCTGGGTTACAAGCTATTGACAAAATCGAAAGGTGCTAGGAGTAAAATTTTGCATTCCACGGCTCATGGGGTCGAACCGATTGTGCCGACACATCAGGATGGATAGGTAAATTTTAGGAGAGGTCTCATTTCATGCGGCAAGTGTCTCAATCATTCCAGGTAGCAGGCTACCGACAAAGTCACTTAAGATTCCTAAGAGCAAAAAATTGCCAAACTTTGACAGAGCAGTTATCAGAATTCATGGCAGCTGGGAATGTTCTGTTTGGACCAAAAGGTCCATGTGGGGTTTGTTCACAATAATCTCTCTTGGTTTTGGTCAAATCCAATCTATTTGACCATGCCGAAATTAAATGTATTCTTACAAAATGCTTCAGTTTCATGCAACACAACCTTGACAGGAGCCATATTTTTTGTTCTACTCATCGCGGGGCTGAACCGACTACGCCAACACATCAGGGTGGGTGGTTAAATGCTATGGGAGGTCTCATTTCATGCCCCAAGTGTCTCAATCATTTTGGACAGCAAACTATCGATAAAGTCACTTAAGATACCTAAGAGCAAGAAACTGCCAAACTTTGATGGAGCAGTTCTTATAATTCGTGGTAGCTGAGAATGTTTTGTTTAGACCTATAGGTGCACATGGGGTCTGCCCACAATAACCTCTCTCAGTTTTGGTCAACTCATCTGTTTGACCGTGCCGAAATTAAATTCATTCTTGCAAAATGCATTAGTGGCATGTAGCACAACCTTACCAGGAGCCATATTTTTCATTCTGCTCATTGTAGGGCCAAACTGACTATGCCAACACATCAGGTTGGGTGGGTGAATGCTAGAGGGAGGTCTCGTTTCGTGCGTGAAGTGTCCCAGTCGTTCTTAGCTGCAGGCTACCGGTAAAGTGAATAACTGGGATACTTGGCGTACAAAATGAGACCTTGCCTAGCATTTACCCACCCACCCCGACGTGTTGGCGCAGTCGGTTCAGCCCCATGAGCTTTGGAATGCAAAATTTCACTCCTAGCACCTTTCAACTTTGTCGGTAGCCTATAGCCTGGAACGACTGGGACACTTGGCTCATGAAATGAGAACTCTTGTAGCATTTAATCATCCACCCCAACGCATTGGCATAATCAGTTTAGACCCATGAGCTATGGAATGCAAAATTTTACTCCTAGCACCTTTTAATTGCATGAAACTGATGTATTTTGCAAGAATGCATTTAATTTTGGCACGGTCAAATGGACTGGAGTTGACCAAAACCAAGAGAGGTTGTTGTGGAAGGACCCCACGTGCACCTGTAGGTCTAAACAAAACATTCCCATCTACCATAAATTCTGAGAACTACTTCGTCAAAGTTTAACAGTTTTTTGCTCTTATGGATCTTAAGTGACTTTAACGGTAGCCTGCAGCTTGAAACAACTGAGACACTTGGCACATGAAATGAGACCTCCCCTAGAATTTACCTACCTACCCCGATGTGTTGGCATAGTCGGTTCGGCTCCACAATGAGCAGAACAAAAAATATGGCTCCTAGCAAGGTTGTGTTGCATGAAATTGAAGCATTTTGCAAGAATGAATTTAATTCCAACATGGTCAAATGGATTGGAGTTGACCAAAACTGGGAGAGGTTATTGTGGATGGACCCCATGTGCACTTGTAGGTCCAAATGGAACATTCCCAGATGCCACGAATTTTGAGAATTGCTTCGTCAAAGTTTGGCAGTTTTTTGCTCTTAGGGATCTTAAGTGACTTTGCTGGTAGCTTGTAGCCCGGAACGACTAGTATACGCGGCCCACAAAAAGAGACCTCCCATAGCATTTACCTACCCACCTTGACGCGTTGGCGTAGTCAGTTTGGCCCCACGAGCTATGGAATGCAAAATTTCACTCCTAGCATCTTTCCACTACATGAAACTGAAGCATTTTGCAAGAATGCATTTAATTTTGGCACGGTCAAATGGATTAGAGTTGACCAAAACCGGGAGAGGTTATTGTGGAAAGACCCCACATGCACTTGTAGGTCCTAATAGAACATTCCAATCTATCACAAATTCTGAGAACTACTTTGTCAAAGTTTGGCAATTTTTTGCTCTTAGGGATCTTAAGTGACTTTGTCGGTAGCCTGTTGTCCAGAACGACTGAGACACTTGGTGCATGAAATGAGATCTCCCCTAGCATTTACCCACCCACCTCGATGCATTGGAGTAGTCAGTTCTGTGCCACGATGAGAAGAATGAAAAATATGGCTCCTGGCAAGGTTGTGTTGCATGAAACTGAAGCATTTTGCAAGAATGCATTTAATTTTGGCACGATCAAACGAATTGGAGTTGACCAAAACCAGGAGAGGTTATTGTGGATGGACCCCATGTGCACCTGTAGGTCTAAAAAAACATTCCTAGATACTATGAATTCCAAGAACTGCTCCGTCAAAGTTTGGTAGTTTTTCGCTCTTAGGGATCTTAAGTGACTTTGCCGGTAGCCTGCTGCCCAGAATGACTGGGACACTTGGCCCATGAAATGAGACCTCTCCTAGCATTTACCCACCCACCCCGATGTGTTGGCGCAGTTGGTTTGGCCCCACAAGTTGTGAAATGCAAAATCTCACTCCTAGCACCTTTCCACTGCATGAAACTGAAACATTTTGCAAGAATGCATTTAATTTCAGCACGGTCAAACGTATTGGAGTTGACCAAAACTGAGAGAGGTTATTGTGGACGGACCCCACGTGCACCTATAGATCTAAACAAAACATTCCCAGTTGCCATGAATTCTGAGAACTTCTTCATCAAAGTTTGGTAATTTTTTGCTCTTAGGGATCTTTAGTGACCTTGATGGTAGCCTATTGCCCGGAACAACTGCGACACTTGGCACATGAAACAAGACCTCCCTTAGCATTTACTTGTCCAACCTGATGCATTGGTGCATTTGGTTTGGCCCCACGAGCTATGGAATACAAAATTTCACTCCTAGCACCTTTCCACTGCATGAAACTGAAGCATTTTGGAACAATGCGTTCCTTGCCACCATAGGCAAATAAAATTAATTTAAAAAATAGAGGTAGGTATTTTTAGGTGGACCTAACATCCACCTATACATGCAAAGAAGATGTTCCTAGGTGTCACAGTTTGACAGAACATCCGGTCCAAATTTTGACACCTTTTTTATCTTAGGGCTCTTAAGAGACTGTCTTCGTTCAATGTAGCTGAGAACGACTAGGAGGCTTCACCACTGAAAATACATTTGACCTAGCATTTACCTACCCACCCAGACATGTTGGCCTTGCTCGTTTGGCCCTAGGAGATGCCGAATGTAAAAATTCAGTCCTAGTACCTTTCTAGTAGATGAAAATTTAGTACTATAAAGGTGTTCTCACTTGATCCAATGTGTCGTAGGGCATTAATTAAGGCTGCCCTTACCATTGCTATCAATTAAAACTCATTATGAAATATCATTAAAGGACATATCATCATGAAATAATCATGAAAACCTACCTTACTTTCCTTCCAAAAGCAACTTCATAAGGATTATGCCTACCTCCATCATACTCAAATCCTGCATGCAAATGCAATTGCACTATTTAGCTAAAATGAATACACCAATGAACTCTATAATGAAACGAAGCTAATCTTCCAGGACCAAGGATCACATATAAGAAGGTAAGATAGGTTTCAAAAATATAGAAGGTGAAATGAGGATAGCAAAGAAAAATAACATACCTTTTTGTCATTCCACTGATTCAATCTAATGAACCATCTGGGTTTGCTCTACTCTTTATTGTGTCGAGTATTGCCTCGTGGTCAGACTCATGAACCTTCCACAAGGTCCTATTCAATGGTCTACTCCCATATTTGATCAAATGAACATTTGATGCCACAACAAGGTTAGAATAATGAAGAATCTTCCTATGTGTGTCAAAGTCCACGAACAACCACACATCAAACTTCTTCACTAGGTACCTTCTAAGCCATGTTCCAGTAACAACCACTAATCCTGTAGGGTACTCGTTGTTTTCTCCATCTATAACAGGGCATCTAATTTATTTTTTGCCTCAACGTAATGACACAAATAATAATCTATTCCTTCTTCATTGTCTTCAGTTGCAATAACTACATAAATATGCTCTGCATTGATATGTGCATTCAGTTCGATGAATATAGTCAACAATACAAAAAGCTACAAAATAAGATGGAATATTAAATTTTATTAAATTTGAATTTTGATAATACCTGGTTGAACTAGATCTGAAACATGGTCAAAGTCAATTGATGATTCAGTCTTTGTGAGTTGTAGTGCTGTCGAGAGTAGGTACGTGTCAACCAGGCTTAGGCTTCTTGTACACCATTCATCAACCCACTCCTTTGACTCACAATCATACCAAGTTGGATCTGTACATGAATAACAAAAACATACCATCCACCACCTATGAATACTCCACGAACCTGCATTAGAGCTTCTAAAAGAGTGTAGCTCACTCGATCCTGTCAATGTACAACAATCCTCATATTTTGCAATGTTAGTATCATCAACCAACCAAAAATATCTATGGACTGTAGACTTACCTTCATTACCTAGACCCATTGTAGCATTACACCATTCAATAATAGATCTTGCATCTTTCAACTTTGCATTGTCTTTGTACTTCAACTCTTCTCGTGCTAATGCTCTTTTGATAATGCTCTTGCACCATCATGCTCCCTCTTTCCATGCTCAGCCTCACAAAAATTCCACATATGTTGAACACCATTCATCCTATGCATCCTACTCAACTAATAGAACATTCATGAGTTCTTGAATTTCCTCATTGAATGGAGGTTTTGCATTCGTTGCCTGTGCGCCACCAATTCCATCTCTCTCTTAGATTGATTAGATGGTTCATGTTCCTCTTGAATTGGAAACAATGGCATGTCTTGTTCTATGGTTGACAATTTCCTACTTTCACGAAGTTGCCTCATTCCTTCTCTTTTCTTCGCATTCTTAGCTTCACGCTGTGTTAGAGTCTTTCCTCATTTCCTCGGCATGATGATGATTTCTATATGCATAATGAATAAGAAATAGATAAATTAGTCCATCTTGGCACAATAGAGTAAAGTAATCTCATACACAAATCTCAAAAAAATCATATAAGTAAAGTGAATAAATGATTATATATCTAAAAATTTATAGTTTCCTAGGGTGGTCCAACCCGAAACATACAGATCACACACATGTGCCATATACTAGCAATCTTTTACAAATCAAGATTAAGTTAGGATAACATTCAAATTATAATTCAAGATGACATATCATACCAATCTTGAACTTCAAGGAGTAACTAACATTCATCGTTTAGATGATATTTAAGAATGTATCATAGAAATACAAAGGAACTTTTCCAACACTTACAATGTCTTTTAGCTCTCCCTCTCTATAGAAATCAACTTTTCCATACTAAGTTTTTAGCATTACACCAATGGCCAAGATTAATTTGATCCTAAGGCTTAGATTTAGTCCTTTAATCAAAAAGTCAAACTCATTTCATTTTGGCTACAAGAGTTCTCCATTGTTGGAATAAGGGTCTCTTAGGATATGGTCAACGTTTACAAATGGTGGTAGGCACATCTCTAGGTTAATTTCACATTTTATTAACATATCTTCTCAAACACTCTTGTCTCCTTCACCTAGGTGAATTGGGAATGTAATTTCCACGGTAACAAATTTAGTTGACAAACATAAATTGTTCTATAAGGATCTTCAAATCATGTGGTATTCCTTCTTCTATCATAAATCTTCAATAGAAAGGAACTTCGTTATAGAAATAGAATAATTCACTACCTTTTTTACCTTCTTTTATTCTCATATTTATAGATAAACTTGTATGGAGCTTAGTGTTTTTAGAACAACAACAAATTGGGTCATCAAATTAGTATTTTGTCCTTTGTTCATCTCATTCTCTTAGCCAAAATTTTGCTTGATCTTGTCTTAGGTTCTCTTCTAGTACTTTCTTGCTCTATCATATTCTTGTTAAAATAGTGTATGTAGAACAACCTCCTACTAGTTACTAAAAAAATGAGATAAATGAAAAATGAAACACAAAGATTTTAATCAAGATCAATGAAAGATCTGAAAACATGACAAGTTAGATTAAGATGCAACATATTCATTACTATTTAGGACAAATCCCTTCTCCAATCCTTCTCCCATTCTTAGTCAAATTGGTTGTGAAATTATAATCAAGTGTCAAATTTAGTTTCTTTTTGCAACTTCACCAAATTTTATCCTTTTGATCTTGACTGCTACTTCATGATGCATGACTATTTCATTTCATGAAAAGGCTATGCACCCACCAATATCAATACTCTATCTTCCTTAACTATCTAATAACTCCTTGACAAGTCACTATCTATTCAAGACAACCTCATTATGATTATAATTGTCCTAATAACTATGCCAATGACATGTATGGTTATCTTTTAGTTGACCTATTTGGCCATCTAGTGTCCACGACAATCTTCCCTACCATATGAATATCCTTTCAAGATCACCATTTAGTCTTGATTTTCACCTTGTGTATCAGTTGCTATCCTACCCATGTGTGAGAGGTCATAACTATTCCTAGGGTTGCATGATAGCTATTGCGGTATAATAGTCTTTAGGCTGATATGATAGTTCTTGCAAATGAGTATGCTCAAGTGACAATCCTTAGCTTGATTTTAGCATGATGATAATTCTTTGACTAACATGATTTCCCTTAGTATCCTTCTAATTGTTTAGGTTAGTGTTTGAATCAGGATAATAGCAACATGGTTGCACATCTACTCCACAATGAAAGTATTTCCATGACCTTGTTCTAGTTTAGGATAATCCTTGAATGTTGATAAGACTCCCTTCATAAATATATGCCAATAAGTTATCTCAATGATTTCCTTCCCATGGTGATATGGTTTGTTGTCATAGATTGTTATCTCAAATAAATATAAATTTTCACTTCAAGTCATGATAATATAACTTGTCAAAATGATAATCCTCTCACTTCCCTCATGACTGTCCTATAACATGAGATTTCATGCTTTAACATAATCATAAAGTGAAGTAAATGAAAACATAAAGAACATACCTTAGATTTTGAGATTCGAGTTGCCCAATCCTAAAAAAATTGGCTTCAAAATCCTCAAAAATTTGAGCTTTTTGGCAAGTTCCTTCGTATTCAATGTTGAATTCTATATAACTCTAATAGGATTAGTCAAATTTATGAAAAAACAAATATATATCATCAAATTCAATCTAAATACATGAAAATTAGCATTCAAACAATATGAAACATGAAAATATTAGTTTAAATAATCAAATTTTGTCTAAAAACATCCAATTTACTTCTTCTATGTTGAAAAACCAAAAAAAGGAGGTGGATTAAGTAAACAATGATTGTCAAAATGTCAACACCATGAAAAAGCATTTTCTTGTCCGATAATGCATGAAAAGAAGGGAATAACAGAGCATGTGGGTCTGAATCATGGATCCCACATGCTTTTTGTCCATTTTTTTTTGGTTCACCAAAACGTGCTAACGTTATAACGTGAGCGTATTTTGTCATGCATGGAAAGCAGAGAGAGAGGGGTTTAGGGTTCCTCAGGTTTATTGGTTAGGGGTCAAGGTTTAGGGGCATTATTTAAGGTTTATGAGTTTGGGGTTGCTTAGGTTTAGGGGTTCGGGGTTAGGGTTTAGGGGTTTAGGGTTGCTAGGGTTTAGGGTTTAGGGGTTAGGGGTTTAGGGTTTAGGGTTTAGAGATAGATAGAGAGAGGGGAATGATAGAGATTGGGTGAGATAGAAGAGAAAGAGGGGAGATATAGGGAGATAGAGAGTGAGGGATATGTCCAGAGACATAGGGAGAGAGATTGAGAGGTAGAGGGATGATAGAGATAGGGATTAGGGGAGATATAGGGAGATAGAGGTTTAGGGTTGATTGGGTTTAGGGTTTAGGGTTTAGGGGTTTGGGGTTTGGGGTTTAGGGTTTAGGGATTTAGGTTTGCTTGGATTTAGGGTTTAGTGGTTAGGGGTTAGGGTTTAGGGGCATTATTTAGGGTTTAGGGTTTATGATTTAGGGATTAGGGGTTAAGGTTTAGAGGTTTAGGGTTTAGGGTTTAAAGAGAGATAGAGGATTGATAGGGAGATATAGAGGAGACTGAGGGGAGAGATAGGGAGATAGAGAGTGAGGGACATGACTAGAGACATAGGGAGAGAGATTGAGAGGTAGAGAGATGATAGAGATAGGGAGATAGAGGTTTAGGGTTGCTTGGGTTTAGGGTTTAGGGTTTAGGAGTTTAGGGTTGCTCAGGTTTAGTGTGATTTCCCAAATAAATGTTTGCATCCAAAAATCAAATTTGAAAGTGATTTTTCAATTAACTTTCAAAACACCCAATTTTCCCCTACACAGATTGATCCCAAAATTGACAATTTTAACACAAATGCAAAGGGAAACTTCTTTAAACATAAAATACTGAAAATTATCTTCAAATATTAGTAATGGTACTTCCTCATGCTGTTACATATCATAAATTTTCCAGATTTAATCATAGACACAAATTTGCATGCAAAACTAACAATTTCACTACACCCGATTTCACCTGGAAGCACAGAAATGATAATGAATGAGCCCAAGATTCTATTAATTGATTTTTTGATGAAAGTAAAGTGAAATGGGACTGATTTACATTCACAAAAATAGTAGAAACAAAATGAAATAATTCTAGAAACACAACACTGAAAACTGCTCAAACTACACACTCCAAAACTTGCAAATTTCACAACAAATCTTCAATATTTTGCTCCAAACTAAAATATGAAGTCTCCAACACCTAGAGCTATCCAAGATAGATAAAATGAAAAAAAATATACTTCTATACAATAGCATAACACATAGAAACATGCAACTCCAAAACTCTACAATAAGTCTCACAATCTTCCTCTGTAATCCTGTAAAACACACAAACTGAATAAGCTGAAATCCTGCAACTACGTGAAGCTCCAATGCAACCTCTGTATGGGATTACCCTCATGTACCAAAGGGTTTCATCCTCTAATACCTGCAACCAATGGGTTTTCGTCCACTGATCACCAATCTTCAATGGGTTTTCATCCACAGAAGATTATTTGTTGAACACAAATGTCCAGACAAATTTTGGCAGAGTTTTTGTATGATAAAATGAGATGCCTGAAATGTGTTTTTTCCTGCAAATATATAGAGGAGCAAACCCAAACGAAGCCCTCTTGGAAAAATAAATAAAATAATATTATTCCCACCAATTTCCCTCCAAAATAGGTCCCATAAATACTTTTTATAAACTCCACTTGATTTTCGGCTAAAAATAGGCAATAACTCCCACTATGACAACCTGTCGTAGATGTTGTCATAGAATCTTGTCATAACTATCATAAAATCTTCTAAATTCACTCTTGGGAGTTATAATTACACATCATTAAACTCCATGCCCACACTTGTGCAATTAAATAAAAATATTTAATATTTAATTGCTCCCGAAAATAATAAATCATTAATTTGCGGGATTACAATTAAAATATAAAATAAAATATTGTCCCTTTTGATTTATATTAGCCCATGGGAAAATAGGAATGGGATAATAATCTCACAAAATTAGATTTATTAGAAAGGGGACTTGACATTTAGGGGTTAGGGGTTAAGGTTTAGGGGCATTATTTATGGTTGATGGTTTATGGTTTAGGGGTTAAGGTTTAAAGGTTTAGGGATTAGGGTTTAGAGAGAGGACCGATAGGGAGATATAAAGGAGACCAAGGGGAGAGATAGAGAGATGGAGAGTGAGGGACATGGCCAAAGACATAGGGAGAGAGATTGAGAGGTAGAGGGACGATAGAGATAGGGAGATAGAGGTTTAGGGTTGCTTGGGTTTAGGGTTTAGGGGTTAGGGGCATTATTTAGGGTTTAGGGTTGCATGTCAAAACTAGTCTCTCTCTCTCTCTCTCTCCCTTATCGACAAAGGAAGTGGAAACAAGAAAACTAGACATGCAAAGAGGGATGAGGATATAAATTGGGACGATGAAATGGAAACAAGATAAAATGAAAGTTAATTGGATGGGAAGAATGATGAGAGGAGAGGTAGAAAATAGTAAAATAGGGAAAAATCAGTGTTATCTAAAGGGAAATTGGAAAGGAAAAGGAAAACTAGGAAATCTAGGAAAAGGAAAACTGGGAGATAGATAGGTGAGAGAGAGAGAGGGTAGAAGGTAAAGAGGGGTGGGCGAGGGAGGTAGAGTGGAGAGAGAGAGAGAACCTGTGAGATGATTTTATTTCACAATAATGCGAGTGCATTATGATACACTCGCGTTATGCTTTGCTTTGGTAATTTCCAAGCCTTTGGCTTGGATTTTCCTCAGGCTTCCAACCCAAAGGCTTGGACTGAGTTTTGAATGACCAAAGACATGTTTTTGTATATTGTAAAAAAATTACATAATTTGGAGTGTGCTCTCCATCAGGTTTGCACTTGTTTCAATGACAAGTCAAAAAAATACCATGATAATCTTAAGCTCTCTCTTAGTATCTTTCTAACCATATAATTTTTTTCACATTTTGAGTATGTTAGGGTTTTCATCTTTAATTTCTTTGTTAGTGTATCCATTTTTTGGTCAAAAACTAGTGTGTGGTATTTTTGACTTTTTTTAACCATTAATCAGAATTTCAAATAACTTACATTTTTAGAAACTAGACTCCATTCTACACTTATTCAAAAAAAAAAGATTTTTGATTAGTTTTCAAAAATTATTAGGGGGAGCACACTCAATTTTCTATTTTTTAGGATGTATCCACTTTGAGAATTAGTAAAAAATCAATTATTCATGAAAAAATTATCAAAAAAATCAAAGATAAACTACATGGTGTTAGCTAATTTCTCACTGAAGTGATTTTTGAAATACTAAAAAAAAGTTAACATTTTAGGGGGGCACACCAGACGCTATGTTATGTTTTTTTGAAAAAAAACAAGACCAATTTGTGTGGCCCCCCTTTTTGAACCCCTTAATCTCAACCATTTTTGAAAAATATTCGTAGTTTAGAAACTAGATTCAGAGCACTACGACTCTTGTTTTTGTTGCATCTTCAAATTTTGAGTGTAACTATCTTCAATTTCTCATCCAACATCAGTCTTTCCTAATTTTAGAAAAAAAGTGGCATCTTAAGACCCCCTTTTGGTCCCCCATCTTTGTGTGCTTACCCTAAATTTAAAACATAAACAAACAACTATTGAGAAAATACCTCACATAACAATTATAATAATGGGTTGAGTTGGTGGTTATTGAGGCAACTAATAATGCTTAAAACCAACCTAAATAAAGTCATGGCAATGCTTTGGAGGTTTGTATTTCACAACTGATTGTCTACAATAACTGTCAGCACCAAACCAAAAGATAATTCTAATGCTTAACAATCACAAGAAACAAGCGTAATGGCATCGGTGACTATGGTTGATGTTAGCGTTAAACTAACAATAAACAACAAGACTTAGTGGCTTGCTAACATGGAGATCCACGATCATTGACAGTCGCGAAAGTTGTATTTAATAACAAATGACAAAGATACTATTAAATAATCAGCAAAGACTAACAGTTTAAAAGCTTATTGATGACAACAGTTTTAAAATTATACATGCCAACATTTGTTACCATAGTTAAAAATCATTAAATATTTGATAAAACAAAGATTAAACGTAAATCTTCATTTTCACTATTTTTGTAACAAAGGTGAGCACCATTAGCAAATAGTTGTAGCCATGAATAGAAGCCAAAAACCATTAGAGTGGACAAACCAATGGTTATTTCCAGTAACTGGTTGCTAAAAACAAAGCCCCTAAACCTTAAGCCAGTGGATTAAAAGATGTCATAGACTTGTGGATAAAACCGAGCAAACAAAAACGTTGAACCTGTATCTTGTAATTTTGAAGTGTTGAATGCCACGATGAATCCAAATTGCCACAAACTAGTGTGAAGGTTATTGGTGGCTAGTCTTAGAATATTAACAAGATTAAGACCAAAGTCTAAAAAATAATGACCACTGGCGATCACTGTTTAAAGCTTGTATGTCAAGATTTATATCAGCTAAGGTGAAAACGGTGAGTCAAGTATTAATGTCATGGTTTTACCTAAACTTAAAGCTTAATGTTATTATTTGTGGCAGATAACAAGTGTTGAGGGTTAAGTGTTTAAGCTTGGCCACGGCTAATACACCAAATAGGTATGAAAAACATTGCCCAGACTTAGCAATAACGTTTTAAAGAAATCCACCACACAAAAGCAAAAAAAACACAATGAATGGTCGACGGTTTGGAGGTTTATACCACATAGTAAAGGTTTTTCCTTAGTCTATAGTTGATGCTACAATTTCAAAATGTAAAGATAAATGTCTTAACGTCAACAGTAAAGACTTTCATTACATAGTGCAATCAAAGATAGTGTCTAAACAAAAACAAGTTAAACATTAGTCATGCATTAAGTATCCATTGTCACAAATATCAAAAGTTAACGTACTAACAATTCAAATAAAACATCTAGAGAGATGATTAAGGTTTTATCTTATTGTTAGACCTGACAATAAACTTTAATCTCCGTTAAGATCAATGCCACAGTAACCATTAAAGACTATTCTCAATAGTACAGACATTACAATTAACCTAAACAATTTGTAATTAAGGGCTTAACAAATGATTTAAAAGAAATGGTTAAGCGATAGTTTAGAGATACTCGCCAAATGAGTGAATCGAGCAACACATTTTTTTTCTTTATCGATTTAACTCTATTGTGTAGCTTCTTTAAAACCATACCATCTGTAAAATCAAAACAAATTCTAGCACAGACCCTGTAATACAAGAACCATAGACATAGTAATACTGTAACCAAGATGATACAATGCAAAAGGACCAATAGATATAGCCTATAAACCAAAAGGCCAGTGTTTATCCAATGGAGAAAAGCAAAAACCAGCAGTAAAAATAAATGACTAGTGAACAACTAACTTTAGTTACTTAGAGGAGAAAACTAATGAAAAACAAAGGTAGAGTGTATGATTGTACAAGGGGCTTAAGGCCCGAAAACAAAACAAAAGATTTCAAAAATTTACAACTTTTCCAAACCCAAAGGTGTTATATGTTTTTCTTCGCCTATGAGCTGCTCCGAGTTCAATGGTGAAGTCGGTTTCGGACCAGGAGATCACCTGCAAAAGTTGACCACCAAGACCAGTAAAAAAATGAACCGTAAACCTGCACAAACTCAACAAAAACTCTTGTAGAACAACGATTAATAGGGATGCATTCATGTCAGTTTCACCAAAATGTACACACTAAAATGCAAATCCAAAATAAAGGTTTGACCACCATGAAAAACCTTCAATCTGTACACCTAATATGACTTCCAATTTAAGCAAGGAAATCAACAATAAATGCATGAAAATAATCACATTTTACCCAAGGTGATCTCCTGTTGTACTGAAATGGCAGACTTGCTCAAAGTGATATAATTGTGGTTGCTCGATCGGTTAGCATGACGTTGTTTGAAGATTGATCGTTGCTCCTCCAAAATGCCTCCTAAAGGGCTAATTTATAGAGCACTAGGAAGGAGGATAGATCGTGAGGATTTGAGGAGAGATGAACGACTTAGATTGAGTTGGTTGAGAAATTATGAGATCAAGGGTGAAGGAATAAAGGCATTTTTTAATTAATTTTTAATATTTTTGGGAGATGGTTTTGAATTGGTTATAAGGTGAGTGGATGAGAATGAAAGAAATATTTAATTTCTTTTATTCATTTTAGGTAGTTGAGAGGGATTTAATTAATAAAATTAATTAAATCATATGTGGGTAAGGGGATTTATGACTTAGGAAAATGGATTATAGCTTAGAGAAAATGATTAGGACTAGGGATAAATGGGGATAATTGTGGATAATGATAGGCTCAGGTCCTGATAATCGAGATAATTAGATAATGGATAAAATTAGGATGATAAGAGGATATAATTAATCATTGATTAGGATAATTTAGGATGATTCATGGATAACTAGGATGGTTTAAGGATAAAATGGTCAACGTAGGGGATCATGACTTCTTTTGGGATAAAGTGGTCAATTTTAGGTGTCTACACCTTGTTTGCACATTATCAAATGCTTAGACAATAGAAGATCAAATCAGAACATACTATATATATTTTAGCTTATGGGTATGAGTATGATTTGAAAATATTTAGGGCTTATCATCCCATATTTATACTTAGGTATGTGGATTTGAGAATGACTACTTTATGATTATTCAGAAAATTTACATGTTTAGTATGCCTAAATTTTTAAAACAAATACAGGGTAGAATTATTTCACCTTGGTAAGGATAGTTGGTAAGGATAGTTGTGTAATTCATTATGAGAAATAATTATTATTATCTTGACACTCCTTGGTGATAACTCAAACATAGTTATATCTAGGTTTTGTCATTAATTATTTTTAGTTTGGGTGATTTTTAATATGTTTATATATATATATTTATATTAATATGTTTTATTTTGTATGGGCTTGATGAAGTGTAAAATAGTAGTTAGATATGTGATTTGTTCTCAGTTGAACCTGTGGAAAAAGGACCCAAATTATTTGAGTTATAATGTGTTTGGTCTAGTAAAAAAAAGAGGTTGGTTTATTGATGGAAAAACTTAATTGGGTTAACCATTCCTGAACTTAGATTTAGTGTGACTGATAAAATATAATCCTTCGAATTACTATTGAATTTGGATTAGTGCATTGCCAAGTTATGGATTTTCTTTTGATTAAATCAGATTTATATAGTCAGATTATATTGTCACTTGAGTTATTGAGTTTTGTGTGAAGTGAGTGGTTGTGTCGATTATGTTGAGTCAAGCTAAGATAGGAGTGGTGGATGAATGATCCACAATTTTATTTAGGGATGTGTTTATGCTATAAAATGCTTTGGCCAAATTGATGCATATGTTGTGTGCATTATCAGTCCATGATACTTGATATTTTACATGTTAACTAGATGTCATACTTAGGCATAAGAAATCTAGGGTTGTGTGGTGGGTTGCAAGCAACAAAATCGATACCTCACACTCAATTCTCAGTTGGTGTGCTACACTTGTGAATCTCTTTATCTGCTACCCTCATGAAGGGTAGGGTCACTTCCAATTAGAAGGTGTGCAAGGGAGCGCCGATTTGCAAATGGAGGTAAAGCACCCAAATGATGCTATCCCTCCACATAGTAGCTCAGTACACCATAAGCTCGTTACTGTAAGCACAAAAATCACACACAGCCTCCACGAGGACCCCTATGATGATTCAAATCTTTGTCATGTACATGTAAGCATGAAATAATGTCCTTTAAGCAGTGAGCCTCTTGATGACATGTCCTTTTTCTTGTCTTGTGTTGTTTCTTCCTTGTCGATTTCTCTCTCTCCTCGTTTGCAATGCTTTTCGACACTTGTTGCGACACTTGTCAACTTGCATTTTTTGAGCTTTTGACCTTACTCCTAAGCCTTGTGAGTGTCTTGTAGGTGAGTTTTCACCTCTCCCGTATGTTTTTCATCTAGTGCACCTCCTAGAAGCCTTCTAGAGTTCTCCTTATCCATCTCCCATTTTCATTTTTCAGTTTCGTCGCACCAATCCAAATCTCCCCTGGGAGATCCTGTAGACACAAGTGGAGATTTGGATGCTTCCACATGACTGACCTGTTTCTTGAAGCAGAACCCCTCCTTTTCTTCTCTTCTTGCATCTCCCAGCCTATTTTTCTGCTTCTGACCCTATCTAGCTCGGATCTCCCCTGGGTGACCCATGGTCACCCAGGAACGACCCTACTGGCAAAAGGGGCGACCCTGCCATTTTTGCAGCTGCGGAAAAACTCAAGTTTCTCACTCGTTTTTGCTCCATTTTCACCCATTTTTCTTCTAGTTTGCATGGTTTTTGATCCCTAATATAGAGTTAACTATTTCATGCACCCACACATGCATAATTAGCTCTATTTGATCTCAAATTAACTCCTCAATCAATCTCATGCATTCTTCTAACTCTATTTCTTCTTCAGTGATAAGCTATCATTGCTTCATCACTCTCTAATCAATTGAGTTCACTGGGTAATCAATCCAGTTCACTCCCTAATCAATCCTTGTTAACTCTTCAATCAATTGAGTTAACCTCTCAATCAATTCCACCTCTCATCCCTTCTTCTAACCTATAAATACCCCTCACCTCTTAATTATTTTCTAAGTTGAGCAAGTTGGAGAATACTGTTCTCATCTTCACAAGCTTTTTCAAACTTCTTCACAAGCCTTTGAGTCTCTTTCTTCATTTCTTTCTTTATTTCTTCAAAGCTTCAAAGCTTTCATTGTTGCATAGCTTCAAAGCTCTTCATAGAGGCAAATTCATTGTGCACACAACTCTTGCTAGTTTTGCTCTCCAACTTAGCATTCAAATGGTCTTATAGGATGAAGGTGCCTTTTGCTTTATTTGTTCAACCAAGTAGCGTCACGCTGCTTCATTCTATACCATTGTGCTTAATCCAAGCTCTCATTGATCTCATACAAGCTTCATTCTATGCCATTGTGCTCAATACAAGCTCTCATTGATCTTTTTGCTTCTTCGTGTCGTTTTGTTGTCAAGAGGATCACCCGCTGCCACAAAAGGATTTGAGGTTGCCAATTACAAGGATTGCTGAGGATAGTGGAGTCAACAAATCTTTGTTTCTCTCAAGTTCCTTCATTGTTTTTGCTCAATTAATAGTAATTAGAGAATCAAATATGCTCTTGGGAATAGTAAAACATTGCTTTTTCCTTGATAATTAGATCTTGCATGTTAGATTAGTTGCTTTCATATTTCTAGATCTAGATTGTTAGAAGAAGCATTTTCCCTTTTCTTTAGAATAGCTTGCATTAAAATCATCGAAAACACAAAAAACATAGGTTAACTTTGCATTAGAAAAGTCATATTAGATTGCATACATATTTCCCTTTAATAGATTAAAAGCACTTTCTATTTCCAAAATACTAAAAATACAAAAAAAATGTTTTGCATATCATTTTAGTTTGCATGCATATAGAAACCCTAGAATAGACAAAATTGCAAACCCTCAATTCCATCACGAGGTAACCGCAGTTAAACGATCCAATCAAACCCTTGATAGCATCACGAGGTAAAAACAAGTCAAAAAAAAGTTAAACCCTAGGTCAACTAAACCCTAGGTCAAAACTTTAGATCTAGTTAAGGTTAGTAATCACACATTTACCTCTATCCTGATTCACGAATGTGCTTAGGAGTGAGAGGAGAGTGGGTGAGGGCTATCCGTGATGAGATCCAAGAGATCCATCCAAGACCACAACAAGAAACATTTGTTCTACCACAAGGAGACCCATTTATCCTCTTGTTGTTAGAAGAAACTAGACAATTACAACTACAATGAGAATTCATTCAAGATATTGAAATAGTAGAATCCATCAACGAACAAAATCGCTTACCCACATAGAGGTGGAATCTTAGAAATCCAAACAGAAGAAGAGAAACTAGTGACCCTTCGGGTCATAGGGTTATCTCAACTACAATAGCAATTGAATGAAACATACAACTAAGCACACAACAACAAAGGCCACAATACTTGTCGACCCCTCTCTGCGAAGTCCAGCTCTCCAACGAGCCAGACCCCCAATGTGTCTCGCCTCCTCTTGACTAGCTAATTCCACGTGAGCGAGAGTAACGTGGTGGATCACCCTATGGCAAGGAGGGAAAGGGTCCATGTGCGTGCCGAAATCTGACCCGACAGTCCCATGCAACCAGAGTCACGATTTTGAGCGTACATATTTTGGTGAACCTGATGTGAAGAACAAATCTTTTTAAGATGGATACTTTCACATTTTTATGCATTTCACAACGTTTCATGCAAAAATTCCAAGGGAGTGTTCCCTTGAGTAAAATTACAAATCCAAAAGGGATTCAACAAAATCTTGACAACTTTGACCAAATCAAAACACATGTGAACATGCAATCTAAGATCCATCAAGATTGTCAACCCATAACAAGCCATAGAAAAATGGCCATTGAAATGGACAATGAAGTATATTGTCAAGAAAAGAACTTACAAGAAGCTCAGGAGGTACAAAAATCACTCCACATAGTACATCAAGACAAAAAGTCCACAACATCTGAAATGTCATCAGAAAGAACAAATAGTGTCATTCTAACCCCAATGCAAGGCAATCCATCTCAAGGTGGAAAAATTCAAAGAATAGACAAAGCCTCACAAATAGACCTTATAGAAAGTTTGGTCCAACGAATCAAGACCCTTGAGGCTAGGAATGTTGAGCAATCTCGCCAAAATGACATTACAGAAAAACCTAGGGCACAGGGAAATCATTCCATTGATGAAATCAAATCAAACTAGGGGGAACACAAAATACCCCTCATCTAAACTCCCATTCGTATGACACACATAACAAAGCATTCAGGTCTCCCTTACCCTCATCATCCAACATGACAAGTCTCAATCAAATAGGTGGGATTCCTATGATGCAAAATCAACCACAAATGATCCCACCCAATTTTCAACACATAAACATGACACCATCTAGTCGTCCAAAATTTTTAGGATATCAACAATCTAGCATCCCCTTTCAGCAAATCCAACAAGATCCACTTGAAGGGCTAATGTTTGGAGGAACAAAATCCTCTACACATAACTCCCACCTAGGAACATACCTCGAGTATTTAAAGGAGCCTCTTGACTACAACATTCCTCAGGTTATACTACCACGGCCTCTCCTTGAGCTTCCAAAATTTATAGGACAGGGTGATCCCAACTCTCATATCAAGGCTTACATCATGGTAGTGCGAGAACTCCTTCCTTGGGATGGGGTGGTAGCCAAATTTTTTCCAAAGACTTTAGAGGGCATCGCTCTTGATTGGTACTATCGACTTCTGGAAGCATCGATCCACTCTTTTGGGCAACTCATTGATCAATTTGTGGCTGCCTTTGACATAAACAAATTGGTCAAGACAAGAATACGAGAATTTTTAACAATCAAACAAGAAGCCAATGAGTCAGTTGCACATTTTATCACATGATGGAGGAAAGTTCTCTATTCATCAACTAGCGCATCAAACATGGATCATAGAGAACTTTTTGATCTCTTCTTACACGCTCTCAACAATGACATACAAGAACAAGTTCAAATACTCCCTTACAAATCATATGAAGAAGCACTTGAAAGTGCCCTTAGAATTGACCAAGTCGCTATTGATAGTGGAAGAAGAGAATATGATGCTAATGGAAGGTTGGTAAACCATGATAGAAATGAAAAATACTCAACAAATGATCAAGACATAGATGGGTCAACAAACACTTCACCATCAGGGAATGACAGTTATGACTACGATAGTCATACAATTTTGGGAAATGAAAATAACAACTATCCCCCAAAAATCAACCAACATTCGTATAACAACTATCATAAATCTCAAGATCACAATCATGATAAATATTGCTCATTTCACAAGAAAATGGGGCATGATATCAAGTCATGTCGGGGGTACCATTGCTTCATATCAAACCTCCTAAAACGTCAACAAAAAGCATTCATGTACACATTCTCACAAGATGAAGAACATAGTCCCAACACCTTTGATGAAAACACCTTAGGCCTTGTGGAATTAGATAAAGATCAAGAAATTTGTGTCACCGAATGACTAGATGACACCTCCAATGACTCAATTTTTTCTCACATGATAGAACTTATCAAGAGTTCTCCTACACACAAGAACACTTTCCTCAAAGCCTTAGATCTAGGCCACCTAGTTCAAAACACTCCAAGTGAAAAGTGTTCTTCTTCGACATTTGATTTTGAAAATTTACCCTCGGACAATGACATAGCTAAACAGGGTGATCTCCCCCTCCATCTAATAGTCCAAGTTCAAGATTGTTCCATTAAACGTGTAATGATTGATGATGGGTTTGCAATCAACATTGTCTCCTTTTCACTTCTTCAAAGAATGGGTTATGATGAAACTCAAATCACAAAACAAACTTCCATCCTTAGAATTCATGATAACCCAAACATTCAAACCATGGGTAAGGTCAATCTTCAAATCACATTGGGTCCCAAAACCCTCCCAACTAAATTTTATGTCATCAATAAAGAAACCAATTACAACATGATCTTGGGAAGACCTTGGATTCATAGGACGAGAGCCATTCCCTCCACATTATTTCAAGAAATACACTTCTCGTACATGGGACAAACCCGTGTCATCAAAGGAGATCCTGATCCTTTCAGCTATTATAGAGTTGAACAAGTCAAAAATAAGGGAAAGACCATGGAAACCACTAGTGACCCAAAAATCAACACTTTTGAAAAAGGAGAGACATCAAAACAAATTGCAAACATAGCCAAGACCTTAAAATGTATAGGAAAGGGGGCAATAGGAGAATTCCCCTTCGATCCTCACTCAACAAAGTCTTATGCTCCATTCAACTTAGTGGCCATTCCAATCGATCCAAACAAAAACATTCATATGATTGAAATCATGAATAAAGAAGAAGAACCAAAATTCACATAGAAACTAGGAGAGTCAACACCAACCTCATTTGCCCCTCAAAAGTTCAAAATAAACAATGAAACTATACAAGATCAGAAAATGATAAAGCTAGGGAGCAAATCATCAAACAATGAAACATGTGAGTACATGAAACTCCTCACTGAATACAAAGAAATTTTTACACCAAGTCTTTGAGTGTCCTTGCAAAGGCTTTCAAGTGAAGTTTAGACCAAATTGGATAGGTCAACACATAGTTAAGGAAGACATAAAAAATGACACTACATCTTGTGCATTATGAAAGTAGAAGAGTTTAGTATCTCATAAAAATCATAAAACATAAAAACACAAAAAAATTACAAAAAAATTCAAAATGTCAAAAATAATTTGTTTCTTGCATTTTTGCATCATTCTGTTCATCTTGAATTACTGTTAGTGACTTGCTCTTGTACTATTTTCTTTTTAGTAAGGAGTCTAATGTTTCTAGATATATGTCATCCTTTTAGGACCTCGAGATTCCCCATTTTCACAATCTCCATTATCCCCAAGTCATTCCTAGTGATTCTAATCAAAGCCTAGCTCTTAGCTTTACACTGATCCAAGTCTTAATGAGTCAAGATGTTAGGTCTAAAAAAAGTCAGTATTCAAACCTACAGTGTTCAAAGGAAGCTTACAAGTAGACCTTCCCAATTCTTCCCTAGTAGAGGAGAAGTCCAAACAAATTACAAAAAATTTAGGTGGCGCTTAGCCCCTTATCTTTCTTGGCTAAAAATGTCAGGAAGATCAAAACTCTACAGGAAACAATCTAAGATTTGAGTGAATAAAAAAATGAGTGATCAAAATAAGAGTGTCAAAAGTGAGAATTGGGAGATCAAAGCATTGCATATCAAAGTTCCAAAAAGCATTCATTTCTTGAAAAATAAAAAAAAATCCAAAAAAATGAGAAAAATCAAGTGAGGAAAATACAGAAAAAGTGAAAAGCAAAAAAAAGAGAGATACAAAAAAAGAGTGAAAGAGAGAAGATTGTTGAATGTTCGTACTCTTGGGTGGAGATCAGTCTAAGCTTGAAGCTTCAAGGGTGACATTCTAACAGAGAAAGAAAGGTACAAAGCACACACACGCACTAGCTGAGCAAAACCGAAGAGTCTAGTAATCTCTAGGATCATCTTCTATCTAGGGACCCATGTTCTTTCCCATTTATCCTTTACCCCAGGTCTACCGTGCTTGCCATCTATGATCTAAGTCTAGCGAACACCTATAAAATTTGTTGCTTGTCTAAAGTTGAAAGCTTGTCAGCTTGTCTTATCTAGATAAGGATCAGTGTTTAGGCTTTAGCGAAGTCTAGAAATAAGAAGCACTCCATATTCATTTTCACTCCCCACTTGAGTTTTCCTGAATCCCATCTCACAACCTTGGATAGATCTCTTATATTAGGACAACTCGCAATCCCCTGAATTGAAAATCATATCTAAGAGCAGTCACATTGTTTGTTCCACATTGCATTCATGCCAAAAATTGGAAAAGAGTCTCAAAGCAATAAATTCAAATGTCATATCTCATGACATTCAGTAGAAGTAAATGTTTCATTTCAACATTTCTTGTGTTCTTGCATTATCATATCATGAACTGCATCTCATATGTATATCAAAAAATTACAAAAATATGTCATTGTTATCATGCTTGCATTGTTAAAAGAGTTGAAAAGGTCAAACATAATAAAAAAGCTCCCAAAACCTCCAAACATGCACAAGAGATGAGTAGTAATTCGATGGGAGAAAAACCATGTGAGGATAAACTTTCATAAGATACATCCAAAGTTTGCACATATAAGAGTATCAAAGAGCTAAGACAAAATACTCTCGAGAAAAGTAGAGGCTCCCCATGCAAGGGGGCATGAGTTCAAGAAAGGAAGTCAAGGGTGGTTTCCTCCAACGGAACCCTCAGGACTTCGGCTCCTCCATCTACGAGTACCACTCGTCGCTCCATGAGACCTATGAGAATGAGGTGCTCCGCTGTGAGCATATGACTATGAAGGCCCCACCATGCTAGCATCACGCCGTCTAAAATTAAGGTGGGCCATCTCTCGGAGTACTTGGTTCTCACCCTAAGCATGTCGACCTAGGTCTTCAACTTTGTAGTTATCTAGCACCCATGGTAGACAGGATCAAAAATGTCAGTGTGTCACCCCGCGCCAACGGGCACACCAGGATCATCTAAAAGATGATCATGAGTCATCCTAGTGAAGGGAGAAGCTAATCCAACATTGACCTCATGAACAAAGTCCCTCCACTCTCTGACGTTGCCTAAAATAGCAAATCGAAACAAGACCAAAGTCAGTTCCATATAAAAAGAGAAAGGACAAAGGTGCATAAAAAGTGAATAGGCAAAGCTTATGTGGGTCACCAAGCTGCCAATTAGGGTCAAGCTAACGCATCACCTCATTTGAATGAGTAGGTCGAGGAATAATAGGAGGACCTTTGGGGATATCATGAACATCATCAGAATCATCAATGTTGTCAAAATCCTCATCCTCAGGAAGGGCCTCATCTGACGAATCATTACTATCTGGAACGTAGTCCTCATTAGTAGACTCTGAGTCAACAGTCACAATCAAAGATTGGGAAGGAGTCCCTCTCCCTCCCCTTCGTCCTCCTTTAGAGACCCTAGTAATGAAGACGCCTGGAGTCAAAGGAGTCCAAATGACGTTTCTCTGTCCAATCTCACCCATCTCTTGAATGGTCCTATAACAAGTAGACACTAGGGGTAAGTCCTTGGGGACATCCTCACCAAACTGTTGTAAGACACGATCAACTCGATGAGCCTCAACTAGACCATTGCGGTCTGTGATCTCGGATACCTCGCGACAATACTCTCTCCATATCGTGATAAGGATCAAAGATCATGTCCTCATCTGTAAGAGTAGCAATAGTGGGTAAAGTAGCATTGAAGTGACCAACATGCATCCACCTTGTCGCTCTTAGTAACCATCTATCTAGAAGCGGAATGAGCTTCTGGTAGGGCCTCATGTGCTCAAATATCCATGCCATAATCAAAGAAGAGTGGCTAAAAGCTAGAGCCCCTCACTGTGAAATCTGATAGAAATCTCTGTAAACCATGGCCAAAATGTCAGGACCTCAAACATAAACTGTACCCTCCTCAATCTCACGAATGATGGGTGCCCAACACCATCTCAGACGAGTCGAGGCCTTGTCTCCCGAAAACCTCGAAGCAATCAATCCAATCAGGAACCTCCTCAGGAGCGGGATGCGGAGTCATGGCACGGAGGTAAGTTGAACTCCTGTCTGGTCCCAGGGTGATTAACCCCCATGAATGCAGGCCAGGAGGCCTTATCCTCATAGGACTCGCTAACTGGAAGAGCCAAAGGTTGTCCTCTCACAGGAACCCCAATTATGCGATACACATCATATAGAGTGATAGTCCACTCTCTAGAAATCTGTGGGAACTTGAATGTGTTTTTGTCTGCATCCCAGTAAGTCAAAATGTCACAGCATATGCGAGATACAAGATGAATCACAGGAACATGACAAAATCTAGCTAGGCTTGCCCTCTCAGTATAGCACGATCTTCAGTACTCAATGAAGCAAACATCCCTGAGAGCCATCCCTGCTCTCGACAGACATTCTATCGGATACGCATGTCTTGCAAAATCAGAAGAGAACTTTAGATTAGATCTCGTAAACTTGTAAAAATCCTAAAAAATTGTAAAACTATAGAAAACCTTACACAAAAAAAGTGTATAAACCTTCAAAATTGCAATAAACAGGTAAATATAGTGACCAAATCATGTCAGATCAGAGTGAAACGAGTGTTAAACAACATCAAATGCAGTCAAAAATTAGTCCAACAGGGTTGCCCCTGGGCGACCCAGGTGTTTTTCTGGATCTCCCCGGGGTAACCTTACTGCTTTTCAAGATCTCCCCTTGGCGACCCTGCCTGGCAAAAGGGGCAATCCTAAAGGAGGGTCCCTCGACCAAAAACTACTCTAAAAAGCTCATTTTTTGACCGATTTCAGAAAGCAAAAAACTAATCTTGCTCTAAATGATGAAACAAACATAATGCAATAAAGAAAATAACCAAAAACAAACAATTCTAAGAGATTTTTCACAAAATGCAAGGTAGGGTTTAGAGAAGGGTTTTTCACTGATTGCATACCCGATTCTCTGCGGCTGAAGAAGAGGCAGCCATCTTCACGATCTCCTCGACGATATCTTTCTAACGACTGCTCACACGAACGATTCCATCATTGTTTTGATACGATCTCACAATTTGGCTTACTTTGTTTGCCCTTAGCTTAGTTCATTTATGCATTTTGAGATTAGTTCTTTGCTTTTATGCATCCATTTCATGCATTGTTTTACGTGCTCTCATCCCTACAAGTCCAAACTGACAAAGGCAAGCAACTAGTCGAACTCAACCGATCTATGGTAAGTTCATCATTTTAGTTTTCATTATTTACTTTGATATATTTAAATGTCAGATTAACACTAATTGCAGATACAAATTGCGGGAAAATCGACAACAGGTAAGGCCTAGTTTAGGAACGGTACCTACCTTTCATGTATACTACCGTCCCTGAGGGGGCAAATATGTAAGCACAAAAATCACGCACAACCTCCACGAGGACCCCTATGATGATTCAAATCCTTGTCACGTACATGTAAGCATGAAATAACGTCCTTTAAGAAGCAAGCCTCTTGATGACGTGTCCTCTTTCTTGTCTTGTGTTGTTTCTTCCTTGTCGATTTCTCTCTCTCCTCGTTTGCGACACTTTTCGACACTTGTTGACTTGCATTTTCTAAGCTTTCGACCTTACTCCTAAGCCTTGTGAGTGTCTTGTAGGTGAATTTTCACCTCTCCTTTATGTTTTTCATCTAGTGCACTTCCTAGAAGCCTTTTAGAGGTCTCCTTATCCATCTCCCATTTTCGGTTTTTAGTTTCATCGCACCAATCCAAATCTCCCCCTATTATTTCCAGATCTCCCCTGAGAGATCCTACAGAAGTAAGTGGAGATTTAGATTCTTCCACATGACTGACCTGTTTCTTGAAGCATAACCCCTCCTTTTCTTTTCTTCTTGCATCTCCCAGCTTATTTTTCTGCTTCTGACCCTGTCCAGCCCAGATCTCCCCCGGGCGACCATGGTTGCCTAGGGGCGACCCTACTGGCAAAAGGGGTGACCCTACCGTTTTTGCAGCCACAGAAAAACTTGAGTTTTTCACTCATTTCTACTCCGTTTTTGCTGATTTTTCTTCTAGTTTGCATGGTTTTTGACCCCTAATATAGAGTTAACTATTTCATGCACCCACACATGCATAATTAGCTCTATTTGATCTCAAATTAACTCCTTAATCAATCTCATGCATTCTTCTAACTCTATTTCTTCTTCAGTGATAAGCTATCATTGCTTCATCACTCTCTAATCAATTGAGTTCACTGGGTTTAATCAATCCAGTTCACTCCCCAATCAATCCTTGTTAACTCTTCAATCAATTGAGTTAACTTCTCAATCAATTCCACCTCTCATCCCTTCTTCTAACTTATAAATACCCCTCACCTCTTCATTATTTTCCAAGTTGAGCAAGTTGGAGAATACTCTTCTCATCTTCACAAGCTTTTTCAAGCTTCTTCATAGGCCTTTGAGCCTCTTGCTTCATTTCTTTCTTTATTTCTTCAAAGCTTCAAAGCTTTCATTGTTGCATAGCTTCAAATCTCTTCACGGATGCAAATTCATTATGCACACAGCTCTTGCCAGTTTTGCTCTCCAACTTAGCATTCAAATGCTCTTACAGGATGAAGGTGTCTTTTGCTTTATTTGTTCAACCAAGTAGCGTCACGTTGCTTCATTCTATGCCATTGTGCTCAATCCAAGCTCTCATTGAGCTCATACAAGCTTCATCAAAGCTTCTTTTTGCCTCTTCGTGTTATTTTGTTGTTAAGAGGATCACTCGCTGCCACAAAAGGATTCGAGGTTGCCAATTACAAGGATTACTGAGGGTAGTGGAGTCAACAAATCTTCATTTCTCTCAGGTTCCTTCATTGGTTTTGTTCAATTAATAGTAATTAGAGAATCAAATCTGCTCTTGGGAACAATAAAACATTACTTTTTCCTTGATAATTAGATCTTCCATGTTAGATTAGTTACTTTCATATTTCTAGATCTAGATTGTTAGAAGAAGCATTTTCCCTTTTCTTTAGAATAGATTGCATTAAAATCATCGAAAACACAAAAAACGTAGGTTAACTTTGCATTAGAAAAGTCATATTAGATTGCATAAATATTTCCCTTTCATAGATTAAAAGCACTTTCTATTTCCAAAATACAAAAAAAAATATTTTCCATATCATTTTAGTTTGCATGCATATAGAAACCCTAGAATAGACAAAATTGCAAACCCTTGATTCCATCACGAGGTAATCATAGTTAAACGATCCAATCAAACCCTCGATAGCATCACGAGGTAAAAACAAGTCAAAACAAAGTCAAACCCTAGGTCAACTAAACCCTAGGTCAAAAGTTTAGATCTAGTTAAGGTTAGTAATCATGCATTTACCTCTATCCTGATTCACGAATGTGCTTAGGAGTGAGAGAAGAGTGGGTGAGGGCTATCCGTGACGAGATCCAAGAGATCCATCCAAGACCACAACAAGAAACATTTGTTCTACCACAAGGAGACCCATTTGTCCTCTTGTTGTTAGAAGAAACTAGACAATTACAACTACAACAAGAATTCCTTTGAGATATTGAAATAGTAGAAGCCATCAACGAACATAATCACTTACCCACACAGAGGTAGAATCTTAGAAATCTAAACAGAAGAATAGAAACTAGTGACCCTTCGGGTCATAGGGTTATCTCACGTACAACAACAATCAAATGAAACATACAACTAAGTACACAACAACAAAGGCCACAGTACTTGCCGACCCCTCTACGCGAAGTCCAGCTCTCTGACAAGCCAGACCCCCGCCGTGTCTCGCCTCCTCTCGACTGGCTAATTCCATGTGAGCGAGAGTGACGTAGCAGATTGCCCCATGGCAAGGAGGGAAAGGGTCCGTGTGTGTGCCGAAATTTGACCCGACAGCCCTAGGCAACTGGAGTCACGATTTTGAGCGTATAGTTACTCAAAGACACATTTTTATATTGAGACAATGGTGTTTTGATTTGTACATTGATTATTGTATATTGTACTTGTATGTAAATGAAAGACTAGATAAGTCATATTGAAGAATGAAAAAGGTATTAATATGTTTACTTTGAACATAAATATAATTTGATTAAAAATTAGAAACAATGTATTCTAATCCTGATTTGGAACTGAATATAATATTGAAAAGTTTGTTATGATAAATAGTGGAAGCAATATGCACATAAGCATATTTCATAGATTGTTTGGTTTGGCTAATTTAGACGATATTTCTATGAGCTAACTCTAGTTCTAGTCAAACATAGCTAGAAACTTTATTTATGATCACCAAGATCATTTTTGGTTTCATCTAGATTTTATCACTCACACCAATCTTGTTCATGACATGAAGTGTGGCTGTGAATGTTCTTATCTTGTGATCATCATCATTGACATGCTTTTCTCTTCATACAATTTTGCATGCTCTCTAATGGCATGTTCATCTATAAATGTTAAGGCTCATATATTATGATAGTATTTTACACCTTATTCCATTCTTCATGTGCCTCCATATCTAATTGCTCAATCAAATGATCCTAATATACACTAGTTGTATATGTAAATGCCTAAATTCATCTACCTTTAAAAAAAAGTATTATTGATTTAGGTATCAAATTCATCCTCTATACTAAGTTATTCCTCCCTAGCCCATCATTTTATACGGTGCTCTAGAAACCTTTGTGCCTCTTCACATTCACTTAGTGAAGTTCTCTATTAAAAGGGATCCATGTGGGGTGGCTATGTTATTTCATAAATTGACACATCCCCATCTATAGATACGTTTTCTACTTCAAAGAGTTTTGTTGTAAGCTCAAAAATTAATTTTCCATCATGCAATACTCTTACCTATCCCATGCACACCCAATCATATCACCACCATCTAGCACCTTCACATGATGTCATGCACCAACACTTTCCCCAATTTATTAATTCCTCTACACATGGTATGTCTAGTTCTAGATCACAACACTTCCCTCAATGTAAAAGGATAGTTAATAAACTTCACTATCTTAGTTCAAGTTGTTAATAACTTAAAAATTAGAAATTATTTTTTGTAAAGTCAAAGATTCAAATCTTTTAATTAAAAGTATTTAAAAATTGTATTTATTGATAGTAGGACAACTTAAAAATTAAAAATTATTTTTTGTAAAGTCAACATGCAAATCTTTTAATTAAAAATATTTAAAAAATCAATTAATGACACTTGAATACTTTGATTGAATGGTTTCCATTGCTGACATAATTATTAATTGACAAAATTGTTCTTGAACAATTGTAATGTCGTGCATGTCAATTTTCTCTGCGGTGGCAGCCACACCCAAACAACATATTGTATGTCCACAATTCACACAGGAAATTATTCTATAAATTGGAGGCATGTCTTCCCCAACTATTTTGTAGTTTGAGTTGCTTCATCAACTATTGTAGGTTTACCATAGCAGACATTTAATTTATACTCATCTTCCAAACCATTTATAAATCATACAACTTGGTCTCTACCTTATATAAAAGGTACAAAGCGGTTTGATCATTCAAAATGTTGTTTATATTCATTTATGGTTTGCCATTTCTATTTGAGTTTAAAAAATTCATGTTTCATCATTCCTATATAAAATGATCTAGAAAAATATTTCTATTGAAAGATTGTTTAGAAATTGATCCCATTTGATTTTGTGTGTCTATTACACTAAATAGACAATTTAAGAGTTAATGTAGAGACATACCTAGATATTTTAAAATAAAAATTAAATTACACTAAATAGACAGTTTAAGAGTAATGTAGAAATATAAATATTTTAGAATAAAAGTTCAATTACTCTTTAGAAGCATTGCTACCAAATGAAGTGTATCTTCCAGGTCTAAGATGGATTTACTTAGATGATAAGTTTATGCTACTATATCATTTCTAAGAGCAAATATAAATATTTTTTAAGATTAAAAGTTGTTACACAACTAAAGCCAATGCCATAAACTTGCAAAACAAATTCACATTTAGAAAGTTCAATAAAGTATTCAAATGGATAGTGAAATAACATTGTGTAGATTAGCAGTTTATGCCATCCTTTCTTAAGACGTAATATTAATGTTCTTCTTAAAATATTTATTCTTATATTAAATTTTTCTTGCATTATACTATGTAATACCATAGAAAAATTTAAACAAGTTTTGAAAACCCTAAGATATATATATATATATATATATATATATATATATATATGTATTGGCATTTTAGTGCTTTTTTAAAGACTAAATATAAAGTTCTCTATTTTGAAGAAAAAATATTAAATTAGATGAAACATTATTGTAGAAAACATTGAGAAGAGTTTAGAATGCCTTCTAAATCTTAAAAGGTTTGAGTGGATTGTGTGATAAGAAAATCTATTAGGACCAGGTGTGATATTCACCTTTCAATCCTTTTAGACTATTGTAATTTATTTATTTAATAGTTAGTTAATTATGTGTACATCTCCAAGGATCATAGTAAGGGTCAACTTGGACATCCACATGAGGTTAGGGGGTGTTTATAATTAATTATCATTGTTTAGGTGACTTGGAATAAGTACATTTAAGTGGCATAATGTGGGTAGAAGAATTGTAAGATATCGTGGGACAATTGGCTTGAATTGGAAGGGAATCTATGATTATTTATGATGATGTAAGATGTGTAAGAAGAATCAATGACATTGTAAAAGGTGCAAGAAAGCATTTATGACAATGTGTAAGAAGTTGCTTATCTTTTTTAGACTCAGATCTAGTTATTCTTTTGTCCACTAATGAGCTATTTTTGTTCTCTAGTGAAGTTTGACAACCAAGTTCATGAGAAGGGTCTTGAATCTTCTAGAAAGATGCTTGTAATCCCAAGACACATGTCATAAGGTCTCTTTTGTATATTGAGTACATGGTTGATAGTTTGAGTCCATTGTGTAAAGGGGAAAATCTAAGCTAGATATGCAAGATGCAACCTAAGAAATTAGACTACCTCTACCTCGGATTGGAGCATGAAAGGAAATTAAATCAAAGCAAATGCAAGACTAAATAAAATCTCATACATTTCCTTGATGTGAATAATGGCTTCTTATGATGAAATGTTTGATGATGCTTGATGATGATTTTCTATGTTGAGTTTCTCTAATGGACTCCTCAATATTACATGTACTTGAAAATATTTCTTATTCCTTGGATGAGGGAGGAGGCTTGGATTTATAGATTTGAGATTGAGCGATTGAGGGTAGGATTCATTTGGATTGGATGGCTACAATTGAATGAGACAAATTAGTGAAAGGTTAGAATCTTCTAGGGAATTCTATAAGGATGGATGGTTAGGATTAAAGGTAAATGGATGGCTAGGATTTAGGGATTTTTTGAGTGGCGAATCTTCACACCAATTGACGAATAGTTGAAATTGCGACCTCCAGAAAATGGCGAATAGTACAAGCTAAAAAGGAGACTAAATTGCTTCCTAGTTTTTACAAAAAAATAATTTCATCTCGGTTAATTCGCCTATGCATTATTTCTTTAAATTAATAAATGGAATTGATTCGCCATGTAAATGATGTGTCACTGGAACTGATTCGCCAACATTTTTTAATGTAATTAGAAATCTTAATGATATTCGCCAGTAATATTATATTACTACCGTTAATTTTGGTGCACTATCGCCACTAATAATAAATTACCATTAATTTTAGGGATGTTTTAGCTTTGAATAGGGCTTTTATTTGTTGCCATCAATTAGATTTTTAATCGGATGGTTGCGGGTCAATTCCGTGACCTATATGCACATGCCTTTTAAAATGCTTGTTGAGGCTCAGAATTTTTTTGGGCCATAGGATTATAATCTAATCGTGTGGCCCACAACAAATTTTGGGCCTCAACAAGCCTTTTAAAAGGCACATGCATATAGGTTGCGGAATTGACCTGCAACAATCTGATTAAAAAGCTAATAAATGGTAACAATTTCACTTTTCTGTTAGTCTTATTTGTAAAGTAATTTTTTTTAAAAAATACTTAATCCGTGTGTGCTCTAATGCATTTTTGATAGTGAATTTGTGCTTGGTGGTGAGGGGCTTTGCCCCTTGACTCCGCCTGTATCGCGATAGGAGCGCGTTGGGGTCGCTATCCCTAGACCCCGCGAGGGGGCGTTGCCCCCTTGACCCTATTGGTGGCTGCCGCCCCCGAGCCCCTGCTTCAATATTAAAAAAAATAAAAAAATATGGGGGGATTGCGCCGACCAACTATTGCAAAATTTTAAGGAGAGATTCGCCATTGTAATTAATTTTTTAGGTATTATTCTCTAGGATTCCCCATTATAATTACCAATTATTCATTAGGATTCACCAGGATTTTATAAAAATTTCTAATAATGTGCATAGATTCGCCAGGAAAATTATAGCACTTAGCTAGGATTCGCCAAGATTTTATAAGTATTTTTAGGGGGGGGGGGTTTCCTTAAAGTTATCACTGCTAAGATTAAATGAGAATAAGAATGGAAGTTTCTAGCAAATTCTAATGGATGAATGGTGGAGATTAAAGATAATCGGATGGCCTAGATTGAATCAGAGGAATTATGGCAAGGATAGAAGCTTCTAGGGCTTATCCTTATGTGAATGGCTAGGATTAAGAGATGTAGTATGAAATGGATGATGGAGATGTAAAGTTGGTTTGACTTTTGTGAGAGTGTCTAAGTTCAATGAATCTATATAACCTTAAGTTAGTCATGTGACTCCTTAGCTAGTCATGTGACTAGTTAAATTTTTAATTAATTTATTTAGGGATAATGGATAAAGATGGAATTAGTTAGGATATGATTTAGAATTTTTAGACTAATAATTAAATAATGAAATTATTTAATTAATTAGTGGAGTGGGATGTGGGAAAATTAGATTAATTAAATAAATTTAAATTTATTTAATTTGATGATGGATGAATGTTAAAGGTAATAATCCTAATTAATTAAATAAATATAATTTATCTAATTAATTAGTATTAAGATGTATGTGGTTAGGATGGGATTAGGATGGTGTCTAAAGTGGTGTCAAAAGTGTCAAAAACTAATAGTAGAGGTGGTGTGGTCAATTTTAGGTGTCTACATTTTGCCCCCTCTTTGGAATGATGTTGCAACTAGGAGAAACAATACCATTTCAAAGAAAGTAAATATAGGCACTTAGTAGGATGACATTGGTAATAATATTCCCCATGCATTGTGATGATTGATTAATATTTTGGAGTTTGATTGATTGGTTTGATTGATTGGATTGGATGAAGTTGATTAATTGGATTGATTGAAGTTTGATAAATGATTGAATTCATTGATGATTTGGATGATTGGATTAAATTCAAGTTTGATTGATGATTGATTGATTGAAAGATTGGATTGATTGGATGATTGAAGTAAATGTGGATTGGTTGAAGGATTGGATTGATTGGATGATTAAGATTGGTTTTTGGTATTGCAACGCTTGGAGGGATTTTTGGATTCAAAATGTCAATCTTGATTTTGATGGTTAGGTAGAGGGATGCCCCCTCGAGAGGATAGGATGGTTTGAAGAACGTAAGTGTGTTCTCGAAAGGGATTAAATAAATAGTGAGTAAAAATGTGGAGGATGAAAAAGATGGAAGTTAAGAGGGTTAGTTATGGATAATGGATGGGATTAGTGATGATTAAAAAATGTAGTTAGCTATGGAGGGGAGATCTGAATGGATGAATGGTAGTGATAAAGAGAGAAGAAGGGGGAATAAGGAGAAAGGATTAATTATGCCCCAAGTATGAGAATGTGGATTTGAGGATGGAGTGATGGGTAATGATTGAATGTATTTGGATGTGGTTATGTATGATGGGGAGGGATGTTGGTGATTGCAAGTATATATACAGGGAATCACTGAGGAGATTCCAAATGTGTTGAGCAACTAATTTGTTGTAGCATAAAACAAGATGCACTAGGATATAAAGATCGAGGTGACATGGTGTTTTATGCATAAAAAGGACAGACTCAAAGACAAGCAAAATCAATGAAAAATAAATGACAAAACATGATACAAATAAGCCAAGGAAAAGCAAAAAAGCAATGAAATAGAGATATCCCAATCAACATGTCCATGAGACACATGGTATGATGGACCATGGTGGCCTTGGTGGAGTATGTAGATGGAATGCTATACAAAAAGGACATAAAGACACACATACAAACAAACACAAAAAACAATAAGATAGACAAATAAATCAACAAGTACAGGGAAACATGCAAAAAAGGTGGATCATCCAAAGGTACAATGTTGAAGCCAAGGGGTTTTAGGGAAGGTATGATGGATGGAAGGTTGAATGTGGAGGAATATGATAGGAGTTGGGGAAGAGGGATATGATAAGTGTTTGGGAAGAGGGATATGACAAGTGTTGGGGGAAGTGGGATATGATGGTTCCCAAACAAGGAGTGAATATAATGCATTTTGCCCCAGTGAATAGGGAAGCCATGACCATGATGTGTGATGAGGGAAATGTTGAAGGGGGTTGGGAGAAGGGTTTAGACTATATGAATAGTTATAAAGTATGTGGGTGGGGAAAGGGTGGGATGGTCAACTATGTGAGGGTAGAGCTAGGGTCATGCGATAAGAGGGGTATATTCCCAAGCATAAGTTTAGCAACAGGATGCCCCCAATCTAGAGAAAAATCAAGGCATATGTTTAAGTGGGGGGATATGGAATGGGGGGCATGAAATGATTTGGGATAGTGGATGTTGTGAAATGAAATGACATGAGAGGATGTGGGGAAATGGATGGGGTGGGAAACATTGGTTGAACAATCCCAATGAAGGGGGGGAAGGAAGAATGGTACCCATGAAAGTGGTGATAATGAAATGGGATAAAGAAATGTGATAAAAGGATACATGACCAAGCTTGAGCGAACAAACTGAGGAAAAGGGTGTGGGAGGTTGGGGAATTAGGGGGATGAATGATGAA
Source organism: Cunninghamia lanceolata (assembly GCA_027924645.1). Taxonomy (NCBI): domain Eukaryota; kingdom Viridiplantae; phylum Streptophyta; class Pinopsida; order Cupressales; family Cupressaceae; genus Cunninghamia; species Cunninghamia lanceolata. Next base: position 2,121 of record BSBN01001239.1, on the reverse strand, counting down.
AATGTGGTTATGAGAAGGGGGGAATTGTGTGTTGGATGGAGGGGGATGAGTGCTCATAATTAAGGAAGGACTAATACTACACATGATGCTTGTTTTCCAAGTTTTTATCATGGTATTTTCCCAAGGCGCCATAGAAATGGTTTTCACCATTGGATGAAATTATTTCTCTTTACTTTTTTGATTTTTTTTTTAATTTTCATATGAAAACATGATGTATCTACTTAGTATGCCCCTATCGTGTGGTGCCAAGAATATCCTATTTTGAGAAAGGGATGTTTTGGGAACTGGTAGCGATGGCCAACCCACAAATATTGGTGTGATCTTCATGTGGCACTAAGTTAACTGTATCTAAGTGTAGACATCTTAATGAAGTGCCAGCATAACCCCTACGATGGAGAGTTGTTGCCGAGATATGTTAGGCTTAGGATTGTGGGTGCATGGATGAATGTTAAAGGGAAAGGATTCAAGTGTTTTTATTCCCAAGATCATCTTTTGACACGAGGAAGAGCATACATAACTTGGGTCCTTGGGTAACAAAAGTGAACCAAGAGGTGTTTTTGATCCCAAGATCACCTTGCGGTGCGAGGGGAGAGCATACACACACACACACACTTGATCCACATAGGCAAGATTAATTAACCTTAAAAAATCAAATGTGTGGTGTGAAGATGAATGTGGTCAAAGGGTGTATTTGGTCCCAAGATCACCTTTCGACATGAGGGAAGAGCATACACACACCTTAGACACACCAAATTCACCAAATAATATTAAAAAAGCACACAAGTGGATTTTTATGATAAGTCTTTGACAAGTGAACCTACACCACACTTGTTTAGTAGTTTACAAAAATAAGTCTTCGACAGATGGAAAGTACTGCAACCAAAGAGTTAGTGACAAGAAAAATATACAAAATTATGAATCTGAAAATGGCTATTAAAACATAAAAATGACTATACGATGGAAAAAAGAACTAACTAATCTAAATAAAAATTTGACTAAAGTAAAAGAAAATTTAAGATTTAAAAACTATGTTAAAGTTATACTAAACTAATACTATATTAACAACTATGTTAAAATTAACACTAAATTTAAAATCTAAATTAAAAACTAGGTACCTTAATATTAGAAACTATATTATAAGCAATGTTAAAATTGAAAACTAAATTAATATTGAAACTAGCATACCTATCTTTAGAAATCTATGTAAAAGACACTAAGAGATATCGAGGCACCTATTCCACTTTAATCACAAATATCCTACCACTTTTTAATCACAAATCCCCTAAAAAAATAGGTGCCTCGAGAATGATATCTTTCGACGTATTTTACATAGATTTTCTAAAGATAGGTATGCTAGTAATACTTATATGTATGTATGTATGTCTTTTATATAGATTTTCTAAAGATAAGTATGCTAGTAATACTTATATGTGTGTGTTTATGTGTGTGTAAGTAATAACCCATTATATATACTTAAATAAAAGTATAAATGTATATCTTAAAGTATAAATATGTGTAAGTAATAATAAATATATAGAGAGGAGCTAAATAAATACATATTATTATATAATGCTATACCATATTAGAAGAGAATATAGAAATGTACTTTTATATATATTATATTAATATTAATTTATTTTATTTAATTAAGATTTATTTTATTTTATTATGTTATATATATATGGAGTAGATTATGGGAGAAATTAGGAGGCAGGTCAATCTCTTTAGCAACTTTAAGCTCTCCCATATTAAAAGGCAAAGCAATAGGGCCGTCGACTAGGCAGCCAATTATGGCATAGATTTGATAATCAGAGGCTCCCCTTCAAGTTGGGTATGGAGTGAGGAAACCCCCTGAGAACTACTGCAGATAATCCAAAGGGACATCAAGGCTCATCCTCCTGATAATGGGAAAGCACATTAAATTGTCATAATGGAGAAAGGTGGCGGGCTATCTGATGGCATGTGTGAAGTGAAAGGTGGCAGAGCCTTAATCACTGCTTGTGATGGTGTGGTTCAGAAGGCAACTTGCCTTTATGGATCATAGATTACTCCCATTTCAACATTTCCATCTGGTTTTGTTTGTTTTAGTTGTGGCTGCTCTGATGAAAGGTGGTCTGGCAG